>CM037936.1:6556375-7864500 GCA_021346845.1 Apeltes quadracus
GTTATTACCCACACAAACAGTGAACGCATTTAAACACTGTGATTACGGTCAGTTTCCTGTGAACCTTTGGGATCTGCGGCAGCATTGAGTTTGTTTGTCTGCCTTTCTAATCAAAACCTGATTCACAGCAGGGGAGATGCTGAGTGGACACTTTGGTCAATCAATGCCTTTAATTATTCAATTACAAAAGCTCTAAGGAGACACTGGAAACCAGCCAACACAGCAGTTCCTAAAACTGGAGAGTTGTGTTAGTGGATGTGTGTGTGTTTGTATGTGTGACACTGATTGACACCACTTGACCTGGTCAGCAGTGTGGCTTGAAGAAGACACACAAACTTCACACTTTTTGGGCTTCGTTTATCAAGTGGGTCTCACGCAGTGTTTTTTGACGAGTCTCAACTTGCGGCTGAATGTGTATTGTAACACAATACTGCAGCAGCACTGTGTGTGTGTGTGTGTTGGCAGTGTAATCTACGCTCTGCTGGCTTGGAAACAACACATTTCTGCTTTGTCTCTTAATCCATGTGCCTTTTTTCACCCAGGGGCATCGGCAAACAGGGATTCCAATGCCAAGGTAAAGATAAAACCACTTGTTCCCTTTTTCTGCAGTACAATTTCTCCTCTGTTCATTCTCCCACTCGGTATTGTTCCCCGTGTTTTTCTTTCCAGTTTGCAGTTTTGTGGTTCACAAAAGATGCCACGAGTTTGTGACCTTCACCTGTCCTGGCTCTGTGGCGGGCCCCAAACCAGACGTAAGCAGACGTGCCGTTGCTGTTTTCAGTCGAGCTTCGGCCCGTCGTCATCGCATCTCGATGCCTGGAAACACACGTGCACGGCTCATCCGTCCATCCGTCCGTCCGTCCGTCCGTGCAGCACCCCTCACATCCGGCCGCCTTGTCCCAGCTCTGCTGTCACGTGAGCCTACAAAGGCCTGGGAGATGAAGCCGGTTGGAGCTGGGGAGTGGAGGAGATGCGGGTGGAGGGGGGGATAAGAGACAGAGGACAGAGCAACGGACTGCTCGGCCTCCCTTTCGGCGATATTTTAAGGCTTTCAGGGAGATTTCTCTCCTTGTGTTCTTCCTTATGCCCGCCATATTAAGTGCCTCGAAAAATTCAGGTCAAGGGGAGCATGTGTGTGTGACGAAAAGAAAAAAGGAAAGCAAGAGTGACAAGAACACACACCGAGAGGAGAAACAGCGTGATGGCGTTTTTAAATAGCGCCTCAGAGGGGGAAAACATTTTCAGGGAAGCTGGTGTGTGGAGAGCAGCGGCGGCGGCGGGGTCTGATGAGCTGTGGAGAGATAAAAATGATTCATCTCTCTCTGCACAGCGTACACACACACACACACAAACACACACACAGGCACGCAGCCTAGATGCACCCTCATTTATATGTCCTCTTCCAGTGGAGGCATCTAATTGGTTGGTCCATGAATACCCCACTCAACATCTCTCCACTAATCATACTCATGCGTTCGCAGTTTCCACCATGGTCACGCTGTGTGTGTGTGTGTGCGTGTGTGTGTGTGTGTGTGTGTGTGTGTGTGTGTGTGTGTGTGTGTGTGTGTGTGTGTGTGTGTGTGTGTGTGTGTGTGTGTGTGTGTGTGTGTGTGTGTGTGAGTGTGTGAGTGTGTTTTCAATGCAGGTTTATTGGTGTTGTGTTTCAGGACCTGAAGACTCAACACATGTTTAAGGTGCAGACTTACTCCAGTCCCACCTTCTGCGACCACTGCGGCTCGCTTCTGTACGGACTCATACACCAGGGCATGAAATGCGGCTGTGAGTTTCACTACACACACACACAAACACACACACACACAAACACACACACGGCGTGTCATCTCTCGGTGTGCGTTAGATACTAATCCGTTCACACATGTACATTATTGGGATCCGCCTCCCTGCTGGGGAAATGAAGCCGCTCCAGACAAGATTTGATTTTAAAATTTGGAGTTGACTTTGTTAAGCTCTTGTTTTGGGGTATTTGGGGAAATACGCTTATTCCCTTCTTTGCAGGGAATTAGATTTGGAGTTTGGGAACCAGCCGAGCCTCCACAAAGTGACTGTGTCTGGCAGAGAAATAGTCAAACACGACGTCCTGTAAAACTATTGAGTTTATAACAAGGTGTACATTAGTGAGCCGTTTCCTTTAGACAGTCAGACGAGCTCTCGTCCCCTTTTTCCCGTCTCTAAGCTAAGCTAGGCTAAGCAGTGGCTTGCATGAGACATGTGATTACCTCAGGACCTAAGGTACCACACGCGAGATGTGTGTGTAAAGAAAAAGGCATATATACAGTATACATATATATATATATATATATATATATATATTCAGTCAATGTGATAGATTTGATTTTTTTTCTTGCTATTGTCTGTCACCTGTACATCAAACTTGCGTGTGAATCTTTTCAACTGTGAGGTTGCGACATGAACGTCCATCGACGATGTGAGACCAGTGTTCCCAGCCTCTGTGGTCAGGACCACACGGAGAAGAGAGGAAGGATCCACCTCACGGTCAGAGGAGAGAAGGAGGATGTCTTCGTCACAGGTGAGAGGACCGGCCGGATCGCGGCCTCTCAAACCAACGGAAGGATTACACAGGTGACGAAGGATTTATCTCTCTGCGCTTTCTGCTCTTCTTCTTCTTTCTCTTCAGTGCGGGAGGCTCGTAACCTGATGCCCATGGATCCAAACGGCCTGTCGGACCCGTACGTCAAACTGAAATTGATTCCGGACCCGAAGAGCCACAGCAAACAGAAGACCAAGACCATCCGCTCGACACTCAATCCCATCTGGAACGAGAGTTTCACCTTGTGAGTCCTTTGATTCAGGATGGAAACTTGGAATTACTGAGTCATAAATAAGAACAAAGAGGCACAATTGGATTTGTTTAATGAAGCCCTTTTCCAATATTCAGGAGAATTTATATATTTGGAAATTGCCTTTGAAATCAGGATCATCTTTAAAAGGTGAAATAAAAGACTGTAGATTTCTTTCTATCTGTGTCTCCCCAGCTCAGTGCGCGGCCCCCAGTGGGACAGGCGTCTCTCTGTGGAGGTGTGGGACTGGGACCGCACGTCCAGGAACGATTTCATGGGGGCGCTGTCGTTCGGAGTGAGTGAGATCTTCCGGCGTCCCATCAGCGGCTGGTTCAAACTGCTGGCCCAAGATGAGGGGGAGTACTACAACATCCCCGTGCCAGACCCAGACCTGGAGGTAGGGGACGTCCCCGGTTATGGCCGCCCCGTCTCTACTAATGTGCACCAAAAGGTCGCTTTGGTCATGTTTTGACCATGTTTGTGACCATTCATCCCCAAGCCTTGCCGATTATCAGCGTATAATTACCTACATCTAATAAACAACAGCTGCCACCGGGTCGTGATCCTGAACCCATTATATCTGAGAAAACAGGGAAGATTTATGCCTGGTGTTGAAGCTCCCTAATGAGACAACAGATTAGATGCGGCCCACTCCCTCCTCGTTACACTGTGTCTCCACCAGGGTGCAGAGTTGTTCTGGCTGACTGTCATCGAAAATTAAGCGCGTCCGCTTTTGTGTGTTTGTGTGCGTGACCTGGAATCCCAACACTCACCTCTGGACCTTCCCCCCACCGACGTCCCGCAGGAGCCTCAGTTGGACGGCACCACGCCGCCTCTGCCCCACGCGCTGCCTGCGTCGCTGTCCGAGCCGTTCCCCGCCGCTTTGTCCCCGGGCCCTTTGCCGTCCGGTCCGCCGGTCCACACCCCCCCGGCCCCCGCCAAGGTCCAAGTGGGCATCCTCGACTTCAACTTCCTCATGGTGCTGGGCAAAGGCAGCTTCGGCAAGGTAAACACACACACGGCGAGCGCCGGCTCGTCCCGCGTTAGATCGTTACGGGCTTTAAATGATTGGAAGCGTGATGACCTTCAAGTGGCATTTCAACGCCGGCAGCTCGTGAGCGGAATATCTTCGAGGAAAAACAACGTGCCTCGCTAACGCGCTCGTTGTCCCTCCTGCTACTGCCAAATGATTCATTTAACCCGTGGCTCCTTCTGTGTGGTCAGCTAGTCGTGAGCTCCGGCTGGCCGGCTGGCTTCCTACACGCCACACAGGCCTCCGGCAGGTGTTCGTTTCAAGGGAGCCTCTGCTCTCTTTCATTCCCCCGGCAGATGAGGCGTAACGGAGAGGGCTTTGAGTTTTGAGTCCTCTGATTCTCCCCCTGTGCTGTTTCATAACTGTCAGAGGACAAGAGAAATAGACTCAACTTACGTAAGATGTGAGGGAAAGAAAGCGACCCGAGAAAGGGAGAAAAAGTGAGACGGAGACAGACAAAGACAAAGAAGAAGAGGGGAGGATCGCTGTACTTTGGGAGATGACAAAATGACCATGGGGAAGTTGGGTAACCAGAAACAGAAAGAGGTGATTGTGTTCGTGAGATCTGTAATGTTCTGGAGGGGGATGAGATCCATTTTTTATGGGAACACGAAGCAAAGCAAGAGACCAGATCACACGGGACTGCACACACACACACAGTGCATTTACGTGTACAGCACGCTACACGAGCACCTTTGTGTAATCACATTGAATTTTGAAAAAGACACCATGTGATTTGACCAATTTGACATGAGCGTGAAAATAGCCGCTGAAAGTGTTTCCCATGTCTGATCAGGAGGACCAAAATGTGCTGATTCCTCGACCTGCTCACTCATTTGTGTGAGTAATGGGATAACTTTCATCATTTCTATCCTGCGAGGTCCCTGCGACCTGTGCGTTCGTTTATTCAATGCTGATCACTTCGGTCCGAACTTGGCACGGCAATTAACATTATCCATTCAATTGTACATGTGCCTAAAAAGCACACGATTCTTTTTAAAACAGCTGAACTAGTTGTCTCCTAACTGGAGTGCCACGTCTCTCATAACACAATGACCTGAAAACCAGCGGCGGCGTCGCGGTACGTGCGGGATTCCACCTGCACAGGTGAGTTTGATGCGCACTGTGACTACGAGAGGAATTTTCCCCCAAGTGAATTTTGAATGAAAAAGAAAAGAAAAAAGGTATTTTCGGCTGTGGTTCGTGAGGACTTTGTGTTCAGCGGGCTGAAGTGACAGCAGCTCTCTCTCCGCTCTGCCCGTCTCCGATCAGGTGCTGCTGGCGGAGGAGCGAGGCAGCGAGCGTCTGTTCGCCGTCAAAGTGCTGAAGAAAGACGTTCTCTTCCAGGACGAGGACATAGAGAGCGCCATCGTGGAGAGGAGGGTTCTGGCGCTTTCCTCTCGCCCTCACTTCCTCACGTCTCTCTATTGCGCCTTCCAGACTGAGGTGTGTGTGTGTGTGTGTGTGTGTGTGTGTGCTTGGTATCAGGGTATCAGGGCTCCTTAAATGAACCACCACCTAAATCGCCCTTTCAACCTGCCTGACATTCTGGCCTTGTAGTCCTCTCTGCGGTCGTTTCTATAGAGGCTGCCTGAAAAATTTCAATTAATTAATGAATTAATTAGTTTGCTTTCTTTAATAAGGTCCTTGGTCCTGGAGGAGGTTTTAACAGATTGCTGTTTAATTTGGACAAGAGGGTGATTATGTATGAGGAGTATGCACAGTATGCTCATCTGTTTTTTTTTTGGGGGGGGGGTGTATTTTGTTTTTGCAGGACCGTCTGTATTATGTGATGGAATACGTCAACGGAGGAGACCTGATGTTTCACATTCAGATAGTCGGCAAGTTCAAAGAGCCCCATGCAGCGTATGTAGTCGAAAAGCTCCCTTCTTTCACCTCTGAGAACGATGTTCATCTGCGGCGTCTCATTTCCTGGCTCCCTTTCATCCTCCGTTCCTCTGCATGCACGCTCCTCTCTGAGCGCTGTTCTTTCTACCTGGAGAACCCGTGGAAAGTAATCAAATGCCATACCGGCCCTGCGCTCTCTTTCCCCCGGCTCTCTCCTCCCACTTATCTCATCTCTTTTTTATCTACATTTTCCCTCTTGCTGGCTTTTCATCTAATCAATAATCTTTGATCATCTGAAACTAATTCTTACCCTGTTGCTCATTCCCAGCTTTGATCCTTTCATCTACTTGGTTTTCTTTCCCTTTCATCAACCTCTTGAATTTCCTCTCCTCTCTCCTCCTAGAAAAATGTTCTAAAGGATAAAGCAACAAGTAGTGATCCCCCCTCCTCCTCCTGTCTGCCTCCAGGTTCTACGCGGCAGAGATTGCGGTCGGCCTCTTCTTCCTGCACAGCAAGGGCATCATCTACAGGTGGAGACGTGAGCCGATCACCTGACACGGCCTGGTTCGGTACTGTCACTGTCAAATGCTTCATCCGCCGCGCGATCCGTCTCCTCTGCCGTCAGGGACCTGAAGCTGGACAACGTGCTGCTCGACAGCGAGGGCCACATAAAGATAGCGGACTTCGGGATGTGCAAGGAGGGCCTGTTGGAGGGCGACACCACGCGCACCTTCTGCGGCACCCCCGACTACATCGCCCCCGAGGTACACCGACCGGCGCTCTCACACCGCAGATCCACCATTTGTCCCCTGGTGCCGCCTTCCCCTCGTCTTCTCCCCCTTTGTTTGCTCGACCTCTTCTGCGTCGCTGCGTCGACACTCCGCCGAGGCTCCTCTCGTCTCCTCCGTCCTTTCTGACCTTGTCAGCATCTTTGAAAAATGAGCTGCACACGATTCAATTAGCAATGGCGTGCCCGGGGGCGCGGGACGAGGACGTTGAATGGACATAATGGTCGTCCTTCAGAGACCTTGTGTTACCGGTTTTCCCTTCTCTTATTGTAATTGACTTAAGTTGAGAGTAACAAAACCCCCTGAAACGTCTCACAAGGATTTCATCGATGATGATGATGCAAATTTCTCCCTAAAAAAGGAGGCAATTGTATGCTGTATGAAGTTCAATGTTGTTTATGTCCACAGAGCGACTGAAGCAGACATTCAGCTTGCTTGGTTTACGGACTTGTACTCGTTGTAGCAGCACGTCTTTGTTTGATATCGTGCCCCTGGGTATCGACTCTGTTATGTAAACACCCATTGATTCTCCTGCGTCTGCCATTTTGGGAGAGATACAATATATTTCCCCAGGGGCTGGGAATTGTTCCCTCGTCTGCCACTGCGCTCCCCCCCCCTCCACCTCCACCCATCCCGTCCACCGCCCGGAGCACCCACAAATCCTGAGTCATGTGTTGATTTTTCATTCTGAGCTCATTCATACATTTACCCTCCCTAATACCACACGCCCCCCCCCCCCCCCCCCCCTCTCTCTCTCTCTCTCTCTCTCTCTCTCTCTCTCTCTGTGATGTAGCTGCTCGGAGCCAACTGCTACAACGGCGCTTTCTCTCTCGCTCTCGCCGCCTTTCTTCTGCTTGCTTATCTCTCTGCGCTGCGGATCCCTCTGATCTCCTCTGGTGTCTCTCTCCGCCCCTTTTCCAGATTGTGGCGTATCAGCCCTATGATAAAGCAGTAGACTGGTGGTCCTATGGAGTTCTGCTGTATGAAATGCTGGCGGGACAGGTAACAATAGAGCCTTACGCCTGCAGTGCTTGTCCTTCGTAATCACTTCAAAGGTCTCTCAAGGGACCTTTGAACGTATTTGCTTTGTATTTTCCTGCAGGTGACTCTCTCTTTTTTTCTCCCTTTTCTCTGTTTTGCTTCCAGCCGCCATTCGATGGTATTGACGAGGAGGAGCTGTTTCAGTCCATCATGGAGCAGAGTGTGGTTTACCCAAAAAGTCTCACTCGTGAAGCCGTCTCTATCTGCAAGGGAGTAAGCCGACATTTTCCTGACCCCTGTACCTTTTAGCAAAAACACAGTTACGACTATTGCAAATGTAATTCAGAAAACAGCTTTGTTTGCTAGTTAAACATATACTAAAAAGGTTAAACATGCACATTTCTGACTAATTCAAGTAATGGCGCTTCAATTTAGGAAATGCGCACCTTTGCAGTCTAGCTGAGTGAGACGAGAAAGAGCAATACCACTCTCACGTGGGAGCGAGCAGCCATCGACTTAGCTCAGAGACTGGAAACAGAGAGGAAGAGCTGTGTCTTTTTTTTACTAATACGTACAGAACCTGTGTGTCTTTGCAGAGGGGCTTCAATTATATAAACATATGCCACCCTTTGAACAGAAATGGTCATTTATTTGCTGTTTTTTGCAGGGCTAGCTGTTTCCCTGTGTTTCCAGTGTTTACGCTAAGCTAAGCTACGGCAAGGCTGTGAAATATTACAAATAGATGAAAATGAGACAAATTCAATGAGTCGGGTGAACCTCTAAATTATTTTCTTAGCGTACCACGTCCACAGTGGACAAAGAGACATCTGTGTGGACATCTGCGTTCCACGTTTTCAACCTCCTCGTCCGTGCTTTTTTTTCCCAAGCTCCTGACGAAGCACCCGGCCAAGCGCCTGGGCGGAGGAGAGGACGCCGAGGCCGAGATCAGGGAGCATCCGTTCTTCCGCTGGATTGACTGGGACCGCCTGGAGAGGCTGGAGATCCCGGCGCCCTTCAAGCCCAGAACTGTCAGTTGATCAGAGGGACTGAAGACTCTGTAGACTCTTCCTTCTGTTTTTGTTTCTTTCTGTTTGTGTCATTCTCCTTGCCTTCTCCTCCTTCCTCTCTCTCTCGCTCTCTCTCTCATTTAGGGAATTGTAGCTGTCACTTTCCTCCATCTGTCTCCTCTCTCTCAGAAACTCCCACACCTCCCTTTTCCCAGCATGTGTTTCTCACCCGGCCGTCCTCCTTCTGTTGGCCGTTACTCCCCCTCTTCTCCTCCTCCCAGTCCAAATGCCCGTCTCCCTCCCTCCCTCCCTCCCTCTGCACAGTTCCTGTCTCTTTAATCTCTTTCATCGGCCCGTTGATGGTTTCTAGAGATGAGCTCTGAGCGCTCGGGAACAGACGGTCCGGTCTTGACAGGCAGGACCCCTCCCCCCCCCCCCCCTCCCGCCTACTCCTGTGCTATATGTAAATTGTCCGTCATCATCAGCCCACCGTCGGCCCAAAGTGAGATTTGGGTGAGCTGAGTGCGCTCAGAGGTCAGAGGCCAGGCCCATTAAGCCAAATGGTATTCATGCCATCCAGCGTAGCGGCTGTCAAGGAGCAGCAAGGGAGACGTGAGCGGCTTTTTTTTTTTTTTTGTTCCACCGTAGGTGTGGAACAGAGAAAAAGAGATGCGTAGGTGGTCTTTTCCTAATTACGTTCTTTGTTTCAGGGGGAAGATAATGTGTGTGTGTGTGTGTGTGTGTGTGTGTGTGTGTGTGTGTACACAATCGATATTCATCACAACTGTGCGCGAGCGCAGGCTGATAATTCTCCTCTTCTTCATCAGGGCGGAAGGAAAGGAGAAAACTTTGACAACTTCTTCACAGCAGCTCCGCCGGCGCTCACTCCCTCGGACCCGGATGTGCTGGCGGCCATCGACCACGAGGACTTCCAGGGCTTCACCTTCCAGAACCCCGACTTCGCCCCCTCGCCACTCACGGCTGTTTGAGAACGGCTTCCAGGAGCAGCCACATCGACGCCCCTCCAGTGTTGTTCAAAATACCCTGTTCATCCCCGTAGTGGTAGTTTTATAGAAAGAAAACAAATCTTCAAAGATGAGAATCAGTATTAAAGACATTCGAGTCTCGTAACCAAATTCTGACGTTTACAAGAAAAAGCCAAGACACCTTTATATTTAAGCAACTGTTGGATGCATCATATATATATTGATAGTCACAGAATATGTTTTAGCCACACAAACAAAGCCTGGATAGTACTATTGCATGCAGTGTTTTTAGAATGAATTGAATGAATAGATCTTTCAAAAAAAATCTCACTCATCTCAAACGTTCCCCATGAGGTTTGAATATCGGGAGAATTTAAACGTTTTTTTTCTTAGCAGTTTTATTCGTGTCAAATCTTTTGTCCCACGCAGCACAGTGATGGAGCATCAGAAGCACCCCAACGTGTCTTACTAAACATCTCTGTCACGCTCATTTGTTGTGTGAGTGTTGACACTTTGACTGCAGTTCAAACTGAGCGAGCGGTAGATCAGCTCCGTCAGCTTGTTGCGGCCCGGCTCGACCTCAGAGTGACCTCAGATAACCCCCCTCCCACCTCCCCCCCGGATACACGGAAACAACGCGGCCCTGAGACGGCGTCATCCCAGATCTACACTTGACCCTGTCAATACAGTCTGTGAAAATACGCCTTTAATCATGTTTTCAAGATGCTTATACAGTTGCAAGCGCTTCGTCACTTTTGACGCGTGAGCCGTGAAGCTTTGGGCCGCGTTGTGACGCGCTGACGCCATTGATCGGGCGTAATTAGGAGTGAGCCTCACTTGGACTGTTCAATACATGGAAAACTGATAGCAGGGCAGGTGGCTGCAAACACACAGTTTAATAATCCCCTTTCCAGCGCTTTCATCTCACAATCCGGCCGGTTGTTTCTTTGACTCATCGTTAGTTTTTTTATTTTAAATGCTATGTCAGCATATCGACGATCGCGACCATGTCATCCAGCGTAATAACGCGCACAATCGTGTGCCATTTAAAAACGGACAACTATAAAAGTGCAGCGTCGTTCATCCGACGGCTCGGCTCAGTTTGGCTTGAGGTCAAGTGTCGCAGGATTTCAAGGCGATAGATGAAACGTGAAAATGTGTGTGTCTGTACAGGGAACCTCTGTTTGTTTCTGCTGTAAAAACATCAAAATAAAGATATTTTAAAAAATCCCGAAACGATACCAGCAAAGTGTTTCATTCTGATCGTGTGCGGCCTCTCGAGAAGATGCCGACCCCCCCACGCCCTCTCTATTTACTGTGATACCATAGTTGTCGAACCAGCAAAACCACCTTTCAGGCATCTCACTTTCTCTCACACAGTCACCTCCTCCTCCTCCTCCTCCTCCTCCTCCTCCTCCAGCATCACGACGGGACTAATATCCCCATGGAGATGTGAGTTATAACAAGTTGACCTTCTCATTAAAATCCCATCAACTTCTCCTCTCCTTCTCCTCTGTACTTCGTCCGTCTTCTACTTCTCTTTAAATGCTCCTCTTTGAATCATTTGATCGGGATGTTTTATTCTTGCCGTTATCTCTTTGATGTATGCGGCACCTCCTTCATACGAGTATCACGTCTCATCTTGTCCCGGCCTCTGCGTCAATGTTATCCCCTGTTTTACATTTATTTGTTGTCTAATAAAAGTGTTCAGGCTGTGAACGCGGGGTTTTTTTTCATGTTTTTCAGCTTGATGTTGTTTGTATTGCTGTGACTCTATAAAGAATGTCACTAATCAAGTGAAGAAACGTGACTTTTATGTTTTGATGACCAAAGGAATGTGGCTCTATACATCCTTCGTGGGCCTGTTCTGTAGTCTGTGATGTCTCTCCAACCTGCAACACAGCTAAAAGTCACCGTTAAACGGGCTATTTTACAGAAAGACACAAGCAAGGGCGCTTTTGTGTGAAGGTTAATCCTCCTCCGTTTCAGCCTAATGTGGCCTGCGTGAGCTCCAACTCCTCCCCACAGCCTCCCCCCCCCGGCACCATCTCCCTTCATGTAACGGAGCTTCCGGCCCCCCGCGGCCCCGAGTCGTGTGTGCGCTCCATCATTCACTGTCACTCTGACACGATATCCTCCCTCCTCTGCTATGCGGCCTCCCCCTCCTCTCCCTCTACTCTCCTCTCCATCGCGCTCTCTCTCGCTCATGCCCTGAGGTCAGAGTGTGCTTTAGACTATTGATATCGTTACTAAAAATACAGGATTCCTCCACGAGCCGGCTATAAATAGACCAAGGGACACGGACCACAAGAGACACGGGGGAGGGGAGGCAAGGGGGAGTGGAAGATGGAGGAAGAGAGGGAGGTTGGACTTGTGCCGTCTAAGTCATAATGTGAGGTGAAGTGTTTGACGGATCTTAAATAAACGGCAGCTACTGAAGCCGCAAAGGGCAGGTGAGTTACTGTTATCCACTTATATTCCACATAAAATGCTCTTAATCTTCTGGAAATTCGATTCAAGTTGATTCATAGTGAACGATGCTTGAATCACATGACCACATTAAGCGGGCAGTACTGCCTCTACGCTTGCCTATAGGGCTTTCAGTAAAAGCCAACTAATAATTATAAAGTATAATATAGCATGAGAAAACACACAACATCAAAGTGCGTTACGCCTCCAATGGAAGACAAACTGAAGGGAATATCAAAAAGAATGTAAAAGGTAAGAAATAGTAGTTTGACGTGACCCCTCCTCTCCCCTCCTCTCCCTCCCTCTCCCTCCCTATCTCTCCCTTTCCCTCCCTCTCTCCTCCTCCATCTCCCTCCCTCCCTCTCTCTCTCCCTCCTGCTCGCGCTGAGTCTCTGTTGTAGCCAAAGTGGCTCGCTGAACAATCCACCGCAGTGCCTGGGACCCGCTGAGTGAACGAGAGAGTGAGCGATTTGGAGGATGGGTAACGGGGCTTAACCCAAACCACACAGACGAGAGAGAGAGAGAGGGAGAGAGAGACCGAAGCCCACCAAGCCTCCCTGCTGTGAGGTTTCTTGGCCACTGACGTCTGCGCACGACTCTCGTGGCATGGTGAGTATTTCTCCCCCCCCACCCCCCCCCCCCCCCCCCCCCCTTTTTTTTTAAATAACTACAGCATTTTGTTTTGTTTGTCTGTAATTGCAACGATGACGCCTTTTTTTTCCAACCCGACTCGGTCTTTTTTTAGATGTATATGCGCGTTTATTATTGTGCGTGCACGTTTAATAACGCGTGCTCTTATTTCGTGTTGCGCGTAAAGACACGTCTATTTTTTTTTCTCCTTCCAAAATATCGCAGTCAGGCTAAATGTCACATGGAAGCCGAGTCGTTTTAGCAGCTCCCCATTTCGCACACATGTTCCCTGCTCTGTGTTTATCATCTCCAAACTCCGCGTGTAAGCGTGTGTGACAGTGCGCGCGCGTGTGTGTGGCTGCGCAGCTGAAATGCTCCGAGAACATCCTCAGCAAACCCACCCATGAGTCACGATGTCCAGTTTCTGAAGCCATATGTCGCTCTCCATCCTCCGCTCGGGCGCATTGTTTGGAGTCGAGGGTCGGTTCGTTCAGCGCAGGTAGAAGCGCGTTCCCTTTCGTGCGCGTCCATGTTGGGTACTCCTTCAATTTTTTGGGCCAAGGTCTTTCCCTTCCTAACCTAAATCTGCTACACGTATTCTCATGTACATGTATTCTCTCTCTCTCTGCGCTGCTGCTTTCTTCTCTTCAGCAGGTCTCCATGTCTCCTCCATGACCGATTGGAGAGAATCAAACCATGTTTCTCCCCCTCGTGGCTCCAATCTAACCAATTCAATTGGCTCATTGCTGTGAGGGTGAGGGCGCTGAGGGGCCCTGCCTCACAGCCGCTAAAATGGGGATTCACCACAAATCCAACAGTGAATTTAGTTTTTCATTCATGTCCATAATGGCCATTCCTCCGCTCGCTTTTAGGCTCTACGACAACGACCTGAAACTCTCTCAGTCGCATGGCTAAAACTCGCGTGAGCGCAGATTCACGGCGGCTGATTGAAAGGGGGAGAAATACAAAATACACGAAGAAAGAAACTTTGGTGTGAGGGTGAGGAATTCCTTCAAAGCTTCAGCTGCAGCATCACGCACGTCTCTCGGCCTGGACGTGGCCAAACATGTCATTCTACGGAAAGGATCTGCCCTTTGCAACCAGCCAGCTGTGCTCTTAACAACAGAAGGTCCGTTTATCCCGGCGGTGCTGAATGGAGCTCATCTCACCACAATGGCTTTCCAGATAAGATGTGAGGCCGCGCTTCTTTTTAAAGTTTTTATTCCCCAGAAGAGGCCCAAAGGCTTGTCAAAAGAAAAAAAAAACATCATTATAAGTCATTCGTTTTGGCACTAGAGCTCTTCAGCGTGGTGATTGGTCAATGCAACGACCGAGGAGTCTTTTCGAACCTCGAAGCAGCAGCTGTGTTACATCAGCAGAAGAACATGCCTGATTTCATGTCAGAACAACAGGGGGGGGAGTAGTTACGAACCGGACTCACCCGGGCAAAAGAAGAGCGCAGAAACATTTGCCGTTACAACAAAAATCAATTATCTTTTGACAAGCAATGGTGAGACGTTCGTGCGAAGGCTCCATTTCGTCTCTCGTTCGCATCTCAGGCTGCAAAAAAAAAAGCGCAGCGTTGTGTAATGATGTCGGTCGGTTTTCCCGGCCGCTGACCCCAGTTGTGGTGTGTTTTTTCATCAAGTGACCTGTAATGGGCTGTAAAGTAGATAAAGACAGTTAGATACAGTGTGATACTCACAGCACCACATGTTTATTGGTCAAGCCCCTCTTGAAATAACTAAAGGTGGTTCCATACGTTCAGCTGGTGCAATAATATAACTCGTATAAGTAACACAAATCAATCATTATGATTCAAATGTAAAGGTAGTGTTGGTTCCAAAAACAGAAAGAATGTCTGAAAATAATCAAAGCGAGAGCAAAGCTAACCTCTTAAAAATGAGGACACGAGGTCAGCTCCAAATTAGGCACAGGATGGTGGCTCAACTATCTCACACAAACACAAAAGCGCGCACACACACACACACACACATGCGAAGAAACCCATAAATGCATACAGACAGCACGCCCAGTGGATTTGCAGCGAAGTCTTTCCCAGTCAACCAGAACTAAGTCACAGAAAAAGCATGTGTGAGTCACACAGCACCTCTCCTCCCTCGTCCTCGTCCGCCCGTCTGTGTGTGTGTGTGTTTAAGATCCGTCGCTCGTTTCTTTTGTTTTTAAAGTCCTCTGCTAAGTTCAGCGCTTCGCCGTGGAGTCGGCATCTGTTGCGTCGGCTCCTCTCTGACCTTCGCCGGGTCGTTATTGGTCGCCGCTGGACGCGTCGCGGCCAGAGCGTATTTCTGTCCTGGTGTTTCCCCGTTCTTATGGACCCCACCCACACACACACACACACACACACACACACCTCCCACCATACAAATGACCTACGTCAGTGTCTCTCCTCTTCTAACCCCCCCCCCCCTCCCTCCCTCCCTCCTCGTCCCTGCCAGATGAGTTCGTGCAGCAGCCGCGCGCTGACCATCCTGTCCACGGTGTTCGGGGCCTGCGGGCTGCTCCTGGTGGGGGTGGCCGTGTCCACGGACTACTGGCTGATCATGGTGGAGGGCGTCATCCTGCAGCAGAACCAGAGCATGGAGGTGAAGATGGCGCTGCATTCGGGCCTCTGGAGAGTTTGCTTCGTGGCCGGTGAGAAGACGCGATAAAGTACTCTTAATAGGAAAAAAAAAAAAAAATGCTGCTACCTGTGTGTGTTTGTGTGTGTGTGTGTGTGTGTGTGCATATGTCCACTTCATCTCAATGACAAACACACAGAGGCGGATAAAGCCGCCGAGGGAGGGAGCAGCAAAAGGGGGAGAAGAAGAGAGACAGCGAGCTCCTGGCCTCCAGAATCATTGCTGTCACAAAACATGATCGTTACCTGTGAGCAGGACTGCAGGGACCCACAGATGTTCCTCTCTCCTTTTCTTTTCTGGGGAGGATGGGGAGGTGGGGAAGGGGGGAGTTCTCATGCATCACTGGCTTTGAAAGCAAACCCCGACATTTCCCTCTGTGTGTGCGTGTGTTTCCTCTCAGGAGCAGAAAACGGGAGATGTGTTGCATCGGAGTACTTCACTGAACCAGACATAGAGATCACCACAGAAAACACTGCGAACATCCTGAGTGAGTAAAACGCACGGAGGCCCAGTGCACATGATGGGAGGAAGTGCAGAGTCCCCCCACTGACTGATTGGGGCCACTGGAGTTCGAACAAAATGATAGAAGATTGCATTGATGGAACGTTAACTTGATTGAAGCAAAAAAAAAACACTTGTTGAAGCGTCTCACCTGTGAAGCTTCTGAATTTGTATTTTTGGTCACTTGGACTAAATTATATATTCAAAGACTTCACCTTTGACCTTGGAAAATAATCGTTGCAGCCTTTGATCTCTAACGGTAATCGGATGAAACGCATTCAAGTGAAACACTTAACAGTCTTGTTTATTGTCAGGATCACGGTTACAGACTCACACGTCCTTTTGGTACCCGCGCATCGTAACTCTGTGATGAAGTGATGCTGTTTTCCGCTCCTCCTGGTTCAGTGATGACGGTCGTGGCCTCTCCGCCCCACGGATCTCCCCTCCTCTGATTGTCTTCACTCATCTTTTATTAACCCGCGGAAGCGTCACCGCTCCCCCTCTCCCAGCAGTGTGGCGTTAACGCTAACGCGCCGACCTCTCCTCCCCACAGAGATGGTGCGGACGGCCACGCCCTTCCCAATGGTGTCGCTGCTCTTCGTCTTCACGGCCTTCGTCATCAGTAACATCGGCCACATCCGGCCCCAGCGCACCATCCTGGCCTTTGTTTCCGGCATCTTCTTCATCCTCTCAGGCGAGGAAGCCCATTACTCATGTGCCGCCGTCACCGCACCTTCACTCCGTGATTGATTACAGCGGCCCGGAGCGTCACGGGGCGCCGCGCTCCATCGCGGCTCTATTTTTAGCGTGTGAGGCAGGTGTGTGAGGCTGTCATCAGGAAAAGGTGACTAGATCAGTGTCCTGCTCTTCTGACTTTGGAATTAAACACGCTTCACGAGAGGGACGTACGTGCGGACGATGGTCAAAATTCTGAAACGTTCCGCACTCCCACCGTACCGAGAGGGCCTCTCGCCTTCGTTTTCTGCTTTAGTGTAATTCACCTTGTTGAACAGCAGGTGGCTCTCGTGCTCCCGTTGCTTGTCCTCCGCTTGAGAAGACGGCCAGGTGCCACAACGGGAGCTTGCGTTCTCTGGAGGCTGTTTCACTTGAGAAGGAGCAGACTCTGCTGATAAAGGGTGGAGCAGGATAATAGCTTTTATGTATCCGGGGTTACGTAACGTTAAGCGCCCCAAATTGCTTTTCAGCGATGCACTGAGCCTCTCTCTCCAAACACTGCCTTCCCTCTGTCTTCTCCCCCCCCATCCCTCCTCCCTCTGCCTCCTTCCTCTCCTCTCACACACCCAGCCTCTGGTTTTCTTAGCTTCTCCTCCTCCATCCCCCGCACCTCCCTCCTCCTGGTCCCTCTCCTTCCTCTCATTGGCTACTGACTCCTCCTTCAGATTACGCTGCCTCAGTATTCTTAGTCACTGTGGATGGGAGTGACGTGAGCCCGTCGTGCTGCAGTCGGGGCCTCCGTGTTGGGGGAATGTTGTAGTTGGAGGTCGGCCGTGTTCTGATTGATATTACAGAAGTCGCAGCGAGACGCCACAGCTGTTCAGACGTGGTCCGAGGTGGATAATTCACCACGCTGCTTCATCTATTTATCCTTCTGTTTGTCTCACAAACATAAACGCCCTTTTGTGCACCCTGAATAATTTTATTTATCTAGACAATGATGTGCTTTGACTGCAGGATTAGCAGCAGCATGGTTTCTGCATTTTCTGCATTACTTTCTTTATTTTAAATGCACTACACAGCCTCTGTTCCCCGTGAAGGACTAACTGCTTTACCGCCGGTTGGTTCATTTGAATCTTGCAGGGAAAGCTAGAAATGTCACCTGGCTGCTTACAGCATGCAACTTCCTTTGAATATCGATTCTTCAATGTTGGCCATGTGTTGTGTCTCATGCATTTAACATTTCTGTTAGTGTTCTTGGAAGAAAAGGGGTCTTTGTATTTTTTATGTAACTTTATTGCTCTTTTCAAAAAGGAGCAAATTATTAAATGTACAAACTTAAATTTAAAATATGATAATTACTACTTTGTTCTCAGGATTAGTAAAGGAAATAAGATAAAATATTTGAAAGTAGAAACGACATCATGAGAAACACAATGTTTTCAGAGAAAAGTATGCCACCATAATTATGTTGTTCATCACCGCAAAGAGAAAATGTTTCAATAAACATTTTCTGGCCCGATGATTATATTTTATTATAGTTAATAAAAGCATTTTTATAGCAGTCGTTTCCCAACTTTAATAAAAGTGCTTTCTAACCTAAACTAAACTTCAAAAAGGTACCACTTCTAAACAAACCAATACAAAAATATATTTTTGAACCCAACCGGGTTGCTTAAGGAGGTATTTACGACAGACACAGTCCTTCTCAACACACATAAGGAGACATGGGAAACAACAAAAGGACAAACGTGGCTGCCGAACCCTAACTTCACTTTGCAAAATGCATACTTAATATTTATGTGATATGCAATACATATATCATTGTATCTGGCTCTCCAACGCTGCGTCCTTGCTGTGCTGTGTGCAGGCCTCAGTCTGGTGGTCGGCCTGGTCCTCTACATCTCCAGCATCAACGACGAGGTGATGAACCGGCCCAGGGAGCCCGAGCAGTTCTTCAACTACCACTATGGCTGGTCCTTCGCATTCGCTGCCTCCTCCTTCCTACTCAAAGAGGTCTGTGTGCGTCGCGTGCGTTTTCTTTTGTGTGTGTATCATCATCATCAGCAGCAGCAGCGATGCTCTTTTCGGACATTAGCCTCCTCCCCTCCTCTCCTCCTCCCTCCTATCCTTTGGCACCATCTGTTCTACACACTCATTTCTCCTCTTTTAGCCGTCCATTCGCTTTAAATCTGTTTTATGTGCGCTTGAAATAACCTGAAGTGCACGCTCAGCTTTTTAGAATCAAAAGCAAATAACTTGTCCCTTTCTACTTACATACATTTACTATTAACACTTCTGCCCCGTCAGCCACTTCTAATCTAATTACCCAGCCATCACTGGGTAGTACTTCTTTGAAAATGTATTATTTTTCTCTGAACTCTGAATTTATTCAGGTATTTAAGTGCGTCTCTCACTGTGGCATCTCCCCCCCCTCCCGCCCCCCCTCCATCTCTCATCCTGCTCGGCGTCTCAGGGGGCCGGGGTGATGTCAGTCTATCTCTTCATGAAGCGCTACGCCGAGGAAGAGATGTACCGCCCCCACCCTGCACTCTACCGCCCCCGCCTGTCCGAGAGCAGCGACTACAGCGGCCAGTTCCTCCACCCAGAATCGTCCTGGCCCCCGCCGAAGCGGGGCCGCAGCACCTCGGAGGCCTCCAGCGACATCTCCATCCAGCTCAACCAGGCTCCCCCGGTGCCCCCCAAGAGCGGCCTCCAGGGGCAGGGCAGCCCGCCTTCCGGGTCTTCTTCGGCGGGGAGCTACCAAATGCCCCCGCAGTCGGCCGGCTACCCCTCCACGCACACGCTCACCAGGTCGCACGCCTCACACCCCCAAGGCCAGGTCCTCCCCATGGCCAGGCCTCCGTCGCCGGCGCCCCCTCCTCACTATCACACCCACATGCACATGAGCGCCTCCCCCTGTTAGGAAGAGAGAGCACCAGGCAGGGAAGGAAGGGACACTGACTCCTTAGAATCACGCAAGGCCGTACATTTGGATGTGAACGAGAGTCCAGTTTAGAGCAGGAATCGTGTGAGGTTCGGTGAAGGGGGAGAGGTGGTCACGCAGAATGAAACGTGGCGTTGGGACAATAATGAACCGAGGACAAAAGGGGGAGATTTAACAGGATTATGGAGGTATTCCAGAAAAATGGGATGGACGGAGAAAAATAAAAAGAAGGGAGGATTGGAAAAAAGGAATTGAGTTTGGCGTGATGGGAAGAGGTAAAAGCGTGATTCAGAGGTTAGGTTTAGTGACAGAGGAGATAAAGGGGAGGGACAGCGAGGAGCTGCGGCACAGCACGAAGATACTGCAGTGCTGCAGGAGATTTGTATGCATTGGGAAATGTACAATGCAACAGCCTGATCACAAAGACTGAGGACGCACATTTTTATACACACATAATTCACAAGAATAGAAAGAACAGACCTTTATACCAAAAGGTAAATAAGGTTTAATATATTCTCTGAATTTCTTACTTCATCAATCCAGTTTCAGAACTTACAAGTATTATTATTATTGTTAGTATTATTAAAAGTTAAAAGGTATTAGGTAACAATAGAGCAGTTCTGAAATAACAACACTGTATGTGAATGCTGTTAATATTTGTAAAAAAAAAAAATACAAGTGGACTGAAATATCATAAGGAGAAAATCTAACGTTTGTTTTACATGTTTGATTAAGATACACATTTCTAAATGTATTGTATATAAAAGTGCACACAGGGACTTCCATGTAGCAGTTGTGGATTATGAATGAAGCTTTGGAACAAGTCACATTTAGAAAATGTCTGACTCATTCTGCTTCGGATGAAGACTGCAAAGAGCGCACTACAACCACGGCTGCAGCGATGGGGAGGAAGAGGAGGAGGAAGAGGAATCTGACGCCCTCTTCTGGCCACTGCTCAGCACTGACCCCGGATCAGATGGCGATCACTGCTTTTTTTTCGTGCTCTCTTCCCTTATCACCGAGCCGCCCTGATGTGTGATGGCTGATGGTGCAGCACGGACGCAGCAACTGGACATTGAACAAGATGTACTGTTCAAAGACCGGTGGGAAGTATTTTATCAAAGCTTCAATGCCGTTTAAACATCGGGAAAACTCACAGGTGAACGCATTAGCAACAATCGCAATTAAGGTTCAATGGACAACGTGTTTACGAACCGCATGTCCTCGTGGACAAAGCAAAGGCTGTTCTTTAATCCCAATATGTTTTGGTTCCCATTTGCGATGGTGCATTGTGCTGAAGGTTTCTATTGTGTGTGTTGCCATGAAAACGTGACATTGAGTTCTCTTGTTTAGGACTGGATCTAATTATTTTCATGATTGCCTTATAGTTCTGTATTCATTGTTTGACCAAAATGACAAAACACTGAGAAAAACGGCAAGTGTAATGTTCCACGGCTCAACGCTATTTATTTTAACAGTCCGAAAACCAAATGTTTTTGACCAAAGACGACAAAGAAACACGTTACACTTTGCTTTGAAAATGACTGAAGTTATTAATGTACTTTCAAAATTCATTCTTTTGATGGACTGAATAATTAAGCAATCCTTAAACGTTACATTACAGCAGCATGACACATTTTTGCCTACTTTGTCATGCACATGTTGTGTTTTATTGGGTAGTAATACATTTCCAGACGCTTCAGAACCTTAATTTTCAGGTCAAGTCGCTCTTAAATACTGCACAGTATCTAAAAACGTGCAGAGCAGCAGTCTTGGACAGAAAAGCAGCACCTGCCTATCAAAAACAGAAGAACAGTTGATTTCATTTGTTTGTTTTTTCAAAGGCACATCATGCACAGGGACACGTCGATGCGCTGCATCCGTGCATCGTGTGTGCGACGGCTGGTTTTCGCTATCACTGCGATGCTGGAGAGAGGGACCCACACGGAGGGTTTGTGTGATGAAAGCGTCACACGAAGCGAGATGGTGGAGACGCCTCCGTGCTTCCAGGCTCATGCAGGCTTTGCTTCTTCCTCACGGCCCCCGGTCACAGGTCGCCACAAAATCGGTACTTGTGTGAAGCCCAGCGTAACTACAGCCTTTTGAAGTTAGGGGGTTAAGTGCCTTGCTCGAGGGCACCTGAGCAGTAGCTGTTGAAGAAGATCTAGAGAGCCGTCTAAACCTTCTGGTTTGAATGCACCTTTGCAACCTTTTGGACTGTCGATGACCCCCAACGTGACCTTTGTGACTGTGGACAGCTGTCCTGTTTCTTCCTTCCACTCACTGGTTTCCAGTCGACGATCAATGGCTGCTTTGCAATCTGCGGCCGCTCTTTCCCTTTTCCTCCCGCTACCTCCTGGTTTCTCCCTCTCTGCCACCCCCAGCTTTTCTCTTTGCCTCCACATGACATAGCGTTACATAAAAGGGCGTAGCCGTGCTTGCCTCTGCATAAAGTGTGGACTCACTGCACATGACCATCTCTGGGAAGAAAAAGAAGGCGGCAAAACAAATGCCGCTCAATGCTTCGGCGGAGCGGATGCTTTATGATCCGGAGTTACACAATTCAACAGCGGTTGTGATTAAGGTCTCTGTCGGGAGCGTTGACATCTGCCCCTCGCTTTCCCCTTAACGTGAATAAGTTATCTGGTTATCTGCTTCTGAATTCATACCTTTGTATTATTCGTCGTTAAATGTTTCAGCAATGTCTTGTTATTTTTTTGGAAGGGTGTTACGTGATACGGACAGAACCGAGAGATCAGCCTTCATTTCCATGCGAATTGTAACGAGCATGCAGTAATAATAATATGGTAAAGAGTGTTTTTTATCTGGTCTCTGCGCACTGCACTGCGGTGAACCACTGGATGTTCACCAGGCTCCCTCAGTCACGGCGAGCCGCCGCTGCCTGGAGGCGACTATCGATCAGTGCCGGGTGTGTGTAAGCGTTTGCACGTGACTGACTGTGTTTGTTGGCATGTATGCATGAAGGTTTGTAATTGTTGGTCATAACCCACCTAAAGAAAAAAAGCATTAAAAAATATATAAGAATGAATTGTATAATGAATTTATAATAAGTTTACTTAAAGGGAAGTGACATTTTTTTGTAAATGAACTCATCTCGGTCGCTGTTAGAGAGTAAAGTGAGGGAAAGTGCTGTGTAGGTGACACATTTTGAGCAACAGCCATTTTGCTGTTTCTAATCAACAAGAGATCAAATACAATCTGAAATGTAACAGAGAAATAAACATAGTGACAGAGTGACTTCCAATTTGAAAGCAAAACCCTGAAGCAGTAAATAGTAAATTATAGTGCGACTGTGTGTAAGAGAAAGAATCAGAGGTGTTATATTAGGAAGTCAAACAGCAATCATCCAAAGGTCAATAAAAACTACAACACTGCTGTCTGACTCACTGAGAGTTTCCTGTTTGTGTGTGTGTGTGTGCGTGTAGGTGTGTGTGTGTGTGTTTGTGTCTCCTGATGAATAAAGCCTGACTGCTGGTCTAAATAAATCAAGGATAAATTGTGACTTGTGGTTGCTATGTGGCTACTTTTCTGTAATAGTGTGTGGATGTGTTTGTGTGCGCTTGTGTGTGTGTGTGTTAGTGCGTGTTGGCGTGTGTAAGCATCTTTTCTTTATTTGCGTTTGTGTTTGACTTAATGTGTGTGGCAGTGTGGGTTGAGTGGATCTCTCTTTTCACCATCACCATTACTACATGAAAGACCTGTCACTCTGTATTAGATCTCTCCGGTTCTCCCTCTCCCTTCTATATGTGTGTGTGCTTGTAAGTGAGAGAGAGAGAGAGAGAGAGAGGGAGAGAGAGGTGAACTGGGCAGCAAAGCCATTTTAAAGCTATTGAAGGTCATTGTCTGCTCATTTTTGCCTAATGTTCTGCATCCAGCAGCTTAAGCCACAGTGTGAAGCTCCATATTTATAGATCTGTGCGTGGCATCATTTATTACAAACAGATGGATCCCATAATTACAACAATGATAGTAAATTATCCCATTTCATCTGGCTTAACTTCTGTTCACATTGATGCTATTGACCTGTAGATATCTGACTCCACTATATCACACAACCCTCCCCCTCTCCCCCCCCCCCCCCCTCCTCTCCCGCTCTCTCTCTCTCTCTGCAGGGCTGCGCTCGTGCTGCATTTCCCAGGACTACCAGCGCGGCCCGATCATCCTCATCATTATCATCTTCATCATCACCACCACCACCACCACCCACAGAAGGCACGTGTCCCAATGGCGCTGCGTCGAGTCGCTGCCCAGCAAAACCCATCCGTTTTGGCCGTTTGGAACATCAGCAACACGAACGCTGGTCGCCGCTCGCGGGGCTGCTCGCTGCACACGCGCAGCCCCGCGAGCTGCACGCTCCAATAAGCGCATCCAGGCCAATAGCCTCAATATGGGAGAGGGGAGGGAGGGCACATGAGGCGGGGGGGGTGCGGGGGGGATTAAACCTTATCCGTGATCTTGCAGCCCAACGTACTGTACTTAGTAGATTTCATCCTGCGTCCATTCCGACAGCATCCGTCATCATTCACATCACTGAGGAGTTTTTTTTTTTTTTTGGGGGGGGGGGGGGGGGGGGGGGGGGGGGGGGGGGATGCGACAAGTTGCCGGCGTGTGGGAGAAATAGAGGAAGCAGACAAGCGGGAGAGCCGCTCGTCCAACCGGAGAGGGGGAGGAGGGGTTGGGGGGGCGCATTCTCCCCGAGTACACACAAGCAGCGGCCCCATGTAGACAAATCCGTGTTCAGTGACGTGTTTTGTATCAGCCTTTTTTTTTTTTTAAATGCATGTTCAACCCTTTTCCACCACTGGCTGAACTGAAATTTTTAGAATCCAGTCCCTCGCCAGCTTCTGACCCTTTCTATTAATTTATTTATTTTTGCCTCGTTATTCAGCCCATCCACCCCCCCCCCCCCCCCCCCCCCACCCCCCTCCCGCTCCCCTCCCATCTCCATCTCTTTGGGAGTGCGACGCGCTGCGAATCTCTGAAATAAAACAGAAGCCTGCAGGTAAGACCTCTACCAGCTTATTCCCACGATCACGGTGACAAATATTAGCCGCTGTTGTTGTTGTTTGTATTTTTTTTGACTCTGCAGCTTAACGGATCACAGTTCATTCAGCGTCATTTGCACGCCACGTTGATTTGTTTCACGTTGCCTGCAACTTGAAGCCCACCGCTGACAGTGTGGACCACGGAATCAAGATTTGTTAAAAAAAAAATGAAAAAATGAAAAAACAAGTCCGTATCAGCCAATTCTCTGATTAAATGCTGGATGCTTGTTTTTCCATCTATTTCTGCGGGCGTATAATTAGCGACGACAACGTCTCTCATGCAAATGAAATCCTTTTAATAGCTCGGTTGAACCTCTCAATGCCTCCGCACCGCAGGTGTCGCGGCTAAAATATCTGTTGTAGGCTATACGATGAAATGGTTGCCAAATGGCCAAAGTGGCTTCGGTGGACGGACGTGTGCACCGTGGGACTCGTGTCCCATCCCACTGATTTCCCTCTGCACCGGCCGCTTGATGCTGCACAGGCGTCCATTTTCCACCGTGCAGCCGTCTGCAGGCGGGCTGATGTTTGTCGGCTGCTCTGTTAACCGAGGCGCCGCAGTCCGCATCGACCACTTGAGCTTTGTGTGCGTCCGATCAGCTGCACCGAGTCCTCGCAGGTCCTGCAGGGCCAAAACATCTCGGCTCCGCGCGTTGGACCCGGCCGGGCCGCGTCGCTTCTCTCTTTCCAGCCCGCTGTCTCCCGTCTCTCGGCGGCCAACGCGTGCACGTGCTCCGCGTTCCGCCACATCCAGCGGTGGTGAAGGGCACCGAACATCTGGCGCCTTATCAAACATTCATTTGTTTCATCACAGCTTAGGGCACATCTGGGCCAAAGGTGGAATGGGATGCTGATCGGAGGTGCTATACGGGAGTGAGCACTGCACCATTCGGGAGACAACCTGTACCTTTGTTCACTGAGGGCTGCAGGAGCGACTCTGAGTAATTACCAGCATCTGTGGTGGCTTGCAGTTTTAGGCTTTTCCCCTCTGAGCTGAGTTTTGGATTCAGGTGCTGCATCTCTTCTGCATGTGTCTGGCCGTTTTTTCTTATCACAGCAGCACATGCTCCTCTGTGCTCATCCTGCAGGTCGCCTGAAGTTTCACTTTGGATATTTACATCTTGGTACTTCGGTCGTAAATTGCTGGTGTCAGCGTGGGTGACGATTGATTGTTAAATTGTGGTTAAGTTGTAAATAGATCATTGTGGATGACGAACCGCCCGTCTGTACATTTCAATACTTTTTTACCTTGTTTAATGAGCTATTCACACATCAAAATAGTTTTGGTGTGAGTCCCCAAGTCGTAGAAAAGTCTGCCTTCTCTCCAATATAAAAAACACTCAACAGGGATATCAGTCCGAAATCAGGTCTCCTCGAGGTAATCCAACCTTGTTGTGTTGCGTTTGTTGGAACCGCGAACAGTTTTTAAACGATTCCAGGGTGAAATTTCCCTTCTGCCACGGCATGTTTGTCTGACTTTAAGCGCAGTGACTCACCAGACATCTGCGTGACGGCGAAAGTTCTCGCGACACAGTCTCACCACCAGCTGCCACGAACTCTCCATCAACGATCAGCCAATCTTTGATGGAGACGCGGCCCCGGTCCCGCCATCTGCTGGAACCGGCCCCCTCAGCCCCTCCTGCCTCCCACAGGGTAAACACCGTCTGTACTGTGCGTGGCCTTGATGATTGTCTTGATTTTTTTTTTTGGATTTCTTTCAACAACAAAAAACCTCTAACCGCCTCTAAGGTCTGCTGTTTACGCTGTAAGGTGACTCACTGCAGTCGACGCTGGTGCGTAGGCCACACAGGCTGTAGTTGTTTCAAGCGCCGGCCAAACCACGATCATCTAATGCACGCGCGTTGTGTCTGGAACTTCCGAGCGTTTCCGCCTGCCCCGCTCTTTCTCTCTCGTTTCGTAGCCGGTTGGCCCGTTAGCCGCTCGTTTACCTCTTGCTCTGTTTCGCTCTCTGAGGAGACAGCGCTTGTGCGGCGATCATCACATCTGTCAAGCAGCTGTATTCTTCAGGGGATCAATGCCGTGGCTGCAATTTTCTCGATGGTCCGCAGCGGAGACTCACAATGTGCCTTCCCCTCTTCAGGGAGCTCGAGAGGACAGATTCAGACACCTTTGGTTTAAATAAGGGTCCCATAACGGGTGTAATTATCTAAATGTGACTATCCATTCAGACACCAGCATACTTACTGTAAAAGGGGAACCTTGTACTGAAGGAAGTGCAAACCTTTTCTGTGTTTGCTGATTCCACACACAGCGTTGCTTATAATTCCAGTGAGCAGAGGCCTTCATCCAAAAGCTTTCTAATTGACTCCCGTCTCAATAGATGTGCCCCGTGCGTCAATTAACCTCAAGGTTGGGTGTTTTTTTTTTTTTAAGTGCTTTGCGTAGTTAGTGCAGAGCACGGTTCTACGAGCCACGTAGCACAGCGAGCGACCCGCGTGAGGATAAATGTCGTGCAAGTGTAATCATGTAAGACAGAAGTGTTGGCATGCGTGACGGGAGATACACAACATGGGACCTGTGACCAACGCTGCTTCACTCGCGACAACATTAAAAACACACAGTTCAGACAACTCACGAGGAGCTAATTGCTGGTTCAAGGATTGTGCCAATTGTGCGAACATATACATGAACTAATAAAATAACTGTTAGTAGCTATGAAGATGGAAAATAATCTGACGATTAATCCGACCCTAAATCAAGCGCCAACGGATTAGCTCTTCCCATGAAGTCTTAAACTCGCGTACCGGCAGGCTCTGTGTTGTGTTTCCATCAAAGTGACTGAAAGTTTTATTCCCATCTGCGCCGGTGTCCACGTCGGTGTGTGTCGTTGACCTTTGACCCGTAGCCGTGAGGACGGCTGGTGTCACTGTTCGCGGAAGCCCTGAGCTCGCTGCATGAATGGAGGTGAACGGGCGAATGATGGTGAGGTGTCGTGTGAAAGCGCTTTTGAGTGGAGACTAAAAAAAAAAAAGCACTTTCCAAGTACAGTCCATTTAGCGTGTCTGCTGCTAAGTGATGAAGGCGTACGCGAGGAGGCAGGAAGCCCTTGAAGGAGCCAGTGGGTGGCCCTCGAGTTGAAGTGTAGTCAGTTAAACACGCTTCCCTGCTGAAAGTCAGATGAGAGGATCAATACATCTTTAATCTCTCAGAGGTGTATCGATCCCTCTCTCGCCTCTCTTTTCACATATTTCCTAAGAGTATCAAAATTGGTAATTCTTTTGATACACACCAACAATAATTTATCCATATTACTAAATAATTTGTTAGAGAAAAGTCAGAGATAATTATGAGCATTTGCTCGTTTTCTCAGTCGGGTTTGTCCTCGAACGTGGTTAAATAATGAAAGGTATTTTTTAAAATTGTTGGACATTTTACTCATTCAATCATTAAATCACTCATTAATTAAGGGCTACGGGGTTTCTGAGCATGCGTATCTGCAAATATTTCTGTTGCTACTTAACTTCTTTCACTTCTTCTGCACTGAAATGGCAGGATAATAAATTAACGACACACTTCTGCCTTTTATAGTAAAAAAAAAAAAAACAGCTTAAATTATATCTGCTGTCACTTTCCTCAGTGAACAGTTTCTTTCGGGCATGTGCCGCACGTGTGCGTGTGTTTTAAGCATATGCTCACGGCTTCATGAGCGTCAGGTCATCCAGAGACACTTTATTCTGGGAGGCTCTTAGACGACGGTGTTACTGTCGCTGCCTCTTCAGGCGCTTCCGCTCAGACAGGCAGCGACTCGGTCGCATGCAGGCTGAGGATCCTGCTAAAAATCTTCACGTGGGTTTAATGGAAATTTGGCTACGCTTTGAAATGCCTTTTAAAGATGACCTATTTTATGATTTTGTTGTCATCATTTTGACAGTTGTGGGTGTTTTGAGGCTGCATATGTGCTTGGGTGCCATTGGGTTTTTGTTTGCGTGTTGATCTTTTTCTGTGCACCTGAAAATCTGTGCTGGCATTTTTATTAGTGCAGAGATGTAAATGTGTGTGTGTGTGTGTGTGTGTGTGTAATTGCCAGCTGTGGGATCTCAGCAATGAGCACAGGTGTATGGCTTTTTGTCAAAATTAAGTAGATAAATCATCGCAGCCACCAAGAGTCACTGCTCTAAATATTTAGACATGTTTGCATCAAGCACTCAAAATAGAAAACGCTGCATTTATTTTTAGAGCTGTCGTCATAAGTAGGCCTTTTGCTGTCTTTCTCTCTCTTGGTCAAGCAATCAGCACTAGCCAGTGTCATTTCCACTCACTGAGTCCCTAATTTTGGCAGCCTCTTTCTCTGACATTTAATAGTAAATTGAGCGTGACTGTGCTATTGAATCCTTTGTTGTGTGTCTACACGAGCTACTCTCACATGCCCACACAGGATCGTATGCCTTCCACATGTGTGGAAAAAGTTATTACAGATTTCATCATTTATTCAAAGAGCAGTTTGGTAGTTGATTTATGCAATGAATAGCTAATAGGAGCCACAGCTTCACAATTCAAATCTCCCCTGTGAGTTATCGCTGCATTATTGGAGCCAAAACTGGGTGTGCTTGTATTTTATAGGTATTTAAAACAGGGGTGTCAAACGTACGGCCCGCGGGCCGGAACCGGCCCGCCAGGTGGTTCAGTCTGGCCCGCGGGATAAATCTACATTATTGAAAGAAAAAAAATAATAAACTTCATTTTCTATAAAATATGCAGTTCCTATATTGACCGCTAGTGGCGCTGTGTGTGGAGTCAGTTCATGTGTTCAGAATCCGCTTGTTAAGTCTGACGTCACACGGGACTTCCGGGTCCAAGCGCTCCGCTCGTCCACATCTAATAACACTGGCGGAACCTGTTAATTTATTGACGATCACGTCTTACTTTAGTGACGCACCCTTGGCGGTCATAAAGGGTTTAAATTTGTTTAACTCCAACATAGTGGTTAGTGTAGCGCATCATCCAGGTGGCATAATTAAGGGTGAGTTCGCTATAAGGTTAAGCTAGCTAGCTAGTTGACGTAAGGTGCCATTCCTTGTTATGGATGAGGTATTTCAAAATATAATTTTTACAGGACTTCTATAACTGTGAACGTAACTAAACGAAGATTAAAACAATATACAGAAGTATTGTTATGATAAACAGCGCTGGCAGCAATGTAGTTTGTGATCGTGTACATGGCTAATATCTATGAAACAACGGAGTGCCTTAGCAGTAGAGCACAGTTAGATCCTCGGCTCCGCTAATCCATGTCCTCCTGGCTATGAATATTAGTTACTGATGAAGTTACTGATTTTAAATCATTTATACATTTTGAGGTTTTTGATGTATTTTAACATGCAGGACAGTGTTTTAACTTCCACAAAACTGTCAATAAATGTTTTGCAACAGTGTATAATCACTGTGATTTGTGTTTTTATGCATAATGCACTTAAATAAATGTTAAACTGGGTGAAAATGTTGTTGAAACTGCACATAATTTTCTTAAAAACACCTAGGTTGTTTATAATATATTTAGTAAAAGGAGAATTCATTGCATATAAAGATTTTTATAATTTACTTCTTCTTCGCACTAATACAAAGAAAAAAGTGGACTTATTTTGGCACGAGTTTGGCCCCCATGAGACCGATTAAGTTGTATGCGGCCCCCAGACCAAAATGAGTTTGACACCCCTGATTTAAAAGGTATTCCGTCATGCTGGATGATCTGATTCCACTGTTGTGTGTTCGCTGTAGCTGCTAGCTCCCAGGCCTTGGTTTGCTGCAGTACAACCTGCTTTCAGAGTCCTCAGAGTGTTGAATGAACAAGTACTTCAATGGCATCGCTGTTAGAGTGAGTAGAATAGATCAAAAAAAGGCAAACCTGCTGTTATTTCTTCAATCCACCCCGTATGCCGGGTCGTGTCATCCCAGCGGTGGTTGGAGTAGCCTCGAGACCGGCTCCAAGTGAGGATGAGGAGCACTGTGTACCCACATTTAAACCGTTATATCTTCAAGCCATTTCTCCACAGTCTCTTAGTCTTAACCGTTCGGTTAAACCTTCACACTGCCGTTCTTTTTTTTTCTTTCTTTTTGCCCTTGTTCCTTCACGCTCTCTTGCTCTCATTCCCCTCGCTACCCTCTTTCTTAATTATTGGTGGAAAAAAGAAATTACAGATAATGAAATGGCAATTATGATCTCCCACACGGGGGAGTTTTACTACGGGTAATAACTTAGTAGGTTATTGTTAAGGTCATTCATTAAGTACTGGAGTCAAAGACACCCCCCCCCCCCCCCCCCCACACACACACACACACACACACACACACACGCACATGCAAAATAAATACTACTTTTTTAAAGTCCTGGCGATAGTGTAAATCCCTTCTGGACACGTATTTTCCTCAGGGAGAGGCAGTATGTTGATAGGGTTGGAAGGTCGTACTACAAACGCGCGCACACACACACACACTTGTATGCTTGCACGCATGAGCCCCTCTATGTATAAATAAACCGCACTGTGATGGTGTCATTTGACACTTTGCATAATAAGGAGCCTGAACGCGGAGATACGACTGAGAGGAGTCGAGGGAAACATTAGGCCGACCGGGATTCAATGAGATGGGACTCGACCCATTCACACGACACAGCGTCTCTGCTTGCAGCTCTCCTTCTGTCTCTGGGGCGGCTTTGTTTTGGGTCTTACAATGCAAACAGGATGTAACCTATTTTGATCATGATGCCATATTGCATCATCAAATATTAACAGACCTGACTGCACTGCATTATGTCTGCTAATGGTAATGTTTGTTGAAACTCTGCTGCATCCTCAAATTTCTTCCTTAATTCGTCAATAAAAACCCGCCGACAGAGCAGCTTCGTTGCATTCTCTCTCTGATGTAGCGTTGTCTTTATTGAAATGTGTGTGTGTGTTTTTTTAGTGCATGTGTGCGTCTGTCTGGGAGCATCTGTGTCACCATGGTCACACGCAAATCTATTGATAGAGCATTAGTGAACTGGTCCGTCCGTGTGTCACACTCAACACTCATGGTCGTGATTTTAAATATTCCCGTCTCTGTTCTCTCTGTTCTCTGCCCTCTCTCCGCTTTGCTCTCTGCCTCTTTCTCCCTCTATCCCCCCCCCTCATCCCCTCGCTCTATGCTGATCCAGACTTTGGAATTCAATGTTGCTATGGTAACAATGTCGGGTTGGTCCTCTCTGCCTCCCCCTCTTGCTCTTCTTATTCAGGCTGGATGCAGCACAACTCGCTTTGGAGTCATTTTGTCCTCACCCTGTAATACTGTCACTTATAATTATTGTAATCTCTATGAACAACCTTTCACTATTGCCCTACAACATTAAACAAATCACATGTACTGCAGAAGTGGGCTGGTGCGGATGATTAGTCAATCAACAGAAAACCAGCCCTGCTATTAGCTCCGTGAGGATGGAGTTGGGTGCAGCTGCTAAAGACAAATTCAGGCTGACTAACATTCCCACAGTGTTGATACAAAGTCTGACTTCATCGTGACAGATATCATGTTCATGTGCTACGTACCGTTTGGGAAACATGAATACACACAGACATCGGCAAACAAATGAATATAGCAGGATTGTCCGAGCTACGGCCGTTCATATCATTGTAACCATTGTAGCGTGCTATAAAAATGTTTTAAACATATACACACACATACATATACATATACACATATATATTGTACTTTTCATTATATAACGGTGACATTTCCGTTGCAATTAACAAATATCGACCGTGTTTCTTGAGCAGGCCAATTTGCTTTTTTCACCCGTACATTTTACAACAGGAACTAATGAAATGCACAAAAGTCCTGTTAACTTTTGTTCTCTTCATGTGCAGCAGCAGAGCAGTGAGCATGGCACGAGCTTCCTGCTAACGGAGGGCGGACGGAGAGCGGTACAACCGTCCACAACCGGCCACAGCCTCCACCAGCAACAGCTTTCCTGTCAGGAAGACAGAAAAAAAGAAAGAGAAAGAGGCAAAAGAGAGAGAGACAGAGAGAGACGACGTGCAGGAAGGAGAGGGGAGCGGGTGAAAACAGTAGATGGATGCTGTCCGGATTGAGGGGACAGCACGTTCTTCACTGACGAGGAAAAGAAAGATTTCAAAATTGAGTCGAAGGATAGAAACTCGCCGTCAGGTGAGTCTCCGCTGGTTGATTCTTTGCCTCAGTCCTTTGTGATGTCTGTCGGTACGAGCATTTTGAGCATGAGGGTAAAACTTTTGATGCTGCACATAAAACAGAATATTTACAATTATAAGCCGCTCGACGGGCCTCTGTGACGAGCTGTTTGATGTTATTTCTGTGAGAGCGTAAAGGCATATTTGTATGTGAAAGGTGCGACCGCATTCACTTCATAAAGAGGACTGTATAGCTGCAAGGTGATCTTGTTAGATCTGCTAAGTGTGTGTGTGTGTGTGTGTGTGTGTGTGTGTTTGTTTGTGTATTCATCGCCAGCCGTGCTGATTCTGAGGCAAACGGTGTCAGGGTCATGAATATGGAGTGCACTGAGATTGGGAGGGTGTGATCTGTTGTGTTTCACATCAATTCTGTCTTGTGAAGCGGAGTCAGCAGAGTCGTCCAACTCTCCTCCAAGGACACATCATAGAGCCACTTATGCACCTCCTGCATCCACCTCCTCCTCGCTCCCCCCTCCCCCCCCCCCCCCCCCCCCCCCCCCCCCACCGGTGCACCTCACCTCCTGTTGCCCCTCATCATCCCACCTGAACGTTTGCCGTCTTTTTCAATAATGCGCACTTTGTGTATGAACTCCCTCTCTCTGCTTGGCTATTCCATTCTTTCTTGTTCTTTTAACTTTAACCTTTACTTCCACTCCCATCCCTCCCTCCCATCCATCCCTCCCTCTGTCTCTTCTCTCCGTAGGCATGGTGTGTGAGAAGGGGATCCAAATCCTTCTCACCACCGTGGGGGCATTCGCCTCCTTCGGCCTGATGACGGTGGCAATAGGGACGGACTACTGGCTGTACTCCCGAGCCCTCATCTGCAACAGCACGGCCAACGTTACCGCGGACGACCCCCATAACAAGGACAAGAAGGCTCCCGGGGCGCTCACCCACTCTGGACTGTGGAGGATATGCTGCCTGGAAGGTAGGCAACGCGTTTTACTCCTATCCTTATTCTTCTTATTCTTCTTAAGGGGAGGCTTGCAAGTTTTTTTAGTGAAAAGGTGCAGAGGAAGTTAATGTTGTGGTTACCGCTAAGCATTTAATAGGGATCCAAATGTAGTCAAAATAAACCAGACTTTATTGTATAAAAAGTATTTAAACAAAAGAGTCACAAGACAGATGAAATATTATATAAACATTTTGATATTCTTTTATTTGAGTTAGATGAGAAGATTAATGCCACATACTAATTCCTTGTATGTCTGACATACTATGGCAATAAATGTTTTCTGATTCTTAGCAGCCTGTTAGCTTTAGCGGGTCAATGTGAACAGAAACTGTATGTTATCGCTGAAAAATGCACCTCGTGTGGCTCAACCAATCAGAATGCTGGATTTCATCTCTCACTAATCAACACTAAACGAAAGAGACATTGGTCGAGTTCGGCACCGACCTCAAAAAGGACACGAACAAACCAGGTTATCACTTGAAATCTGCAAAGAGTGGGATGTTTAATAACGAGGTACACACATGAGATTGGAAGCAATCTTCCCTTCTAACTCTTCCTCCAGAAGTATTCCAAATGAGTGTGATTTTAACTCTCGATATTTCTCTGTCAATAAGAGGGTCTAATATTTCCTGGGGTATAATACAGACGGAGCAGACATGTCCAGATTTCAGTATTTGGACTGTTCTAATCACAAACCCTTGACTTTTAGACTCTGCCGTGATTTGAATATTAACTCCAGCCAAGTGGGCGGCGCGCTGGAGGTGGCGATGTATCCGTCTGAACTCAACCTATTAATGTTGCAATGGAAATCTCTCGTCTATGTCATATTTTTTGCCAGTCACCATGTGCTGCTGGTTTTTATTTCTTTAATTAATGAGTTGCAAGGCTGGATGCGTGTAAACATGTTCCACAGAGTCCGCATTCCACTCTGAACACTTTGTTTGGGAAGCTGCAGCAATGCTGACGGCAGTCATCATTTGCGTCAACGTGTACACAATCTATTTGTACTTGCTAGACCATACCATAGCGGGGAGAAAAGAAAAGAGTTTTGCATAATTACAGTACAATTACATGACACTGAAGCGTAATCCTTCCTTAAATAATCCATTAATCATTGTGTTTGATTCGGGCTACTGTAATTTAAGTGTTGAAACCAAAGGCCCACGTTGACCCTGACGCCCACCGACTTCTCGCTCCAAGTGGTCGTCAACCCGAGCTGCTAAGTCGTTACACGTCGCACCGCCTCGCTGGCACTCGAACAGCAAAGGCTGGAACGCCGCTAACGGGGAAGCAGCTACAGCCAAAGGGGAGGTGGAGAGTTCGCAATCTGTGCATTTGCTGCAGACTTCTGTCTCCAGGAAACCCCCCCCGGACCCCCTCCCTGACCCCCCCCCCGGCTGTCCGTATGAAGCATTCCCAACCCATCCCGGGCTTGGTCATTGTACAAAGCTAATTTGTCCTCATCTCAAGCTTCCTGATAGCAAAGCAGCCAATTAGAGATAAGCTCTAGGCCTTGCAGCACTGCTGCAGTGCGCCCCCACCCACTCCCTGCGATGCCTGACTTTCACTTCCTCCAAATGCCATCCCTCTGTCTCACTCCCCCTAAACACCAAACATGCGATCTAATCTTTCACTGTTTTTTTGCACCTCCTTGAAGTTCCCCCTCTGCCGGTCTTTTCTCTCACGTTGCGGTGCAGTAAGGCTGACAGTATCTTGGCATGCCTTAGAGGTCAAGTATCCTTGATGTCTGCGGCGTCTTGGGCCGAGATGTATGCTCCGTAGTTGTGCAGCGATGCAGTGAGGTGTAGCTGGAGTGTAAATGCAGGACATGCTAGAGATAAAAGATTTATGGCTGCGGGAGGGGGGCACATTCCGCTGTCCCGTCCTCCTCCCCTAACCTTCTGCCGTTTTACTGAAGGTGGCGTTGCACTGGATTACCTGTCAGTCATTCACTTATTTTATTCGTTGGAATTTATATTCATCGCAAATTTTCGACCCACCCCCACAGCTGTGTCAGCTACACTGAGGCCCCCCCGAGCATCAGGTCATAGATGAGTTCACTGATTTATAATTAATCGGATATTAAATAATTCTATTCATGATATAAAAATGAGTATTATTATAACGCATGCAATGCAGTTTTAATGTTGAGGTCAACTTGGTTGAGTTCACATTTCTCTCGGAGTGGCAGAGACATTTTTTTCTGCGGCTTTCAGCAATCCATTTGAGCAATATACCATTTACAATTTGTTTTCGATTGTTTACACGCAATTTTGAACACCGGGTTTTTTTTGTCAAAATATAATCACAATTATCCAAACACCACACTCAATTTGCAAAATTCCTAGATAGTTCGCAAAACATACACACTTCAGTCAAAACATACACACATATTTGTGAAAATCGCTATTTGTTTTCATTTAACCAACACAGTCCTCAATGATCAGACACTATTGCAGCCAGTTTCACACTGCTGTGATAAATAGAAAACACATTTGTTAAAAGAAATTTAGGAAATAGCATGTGCTAGATTGGCCAGACGTTATGTAAGGGATCATTTAGATGAAAAAGAAAATTGTGACAAACCCACAACATTCTTCATGATTAGTTTTAGATATAGGGAGAATGTACACAAATAGTACAAAGACACTACACAACACTGATGCTGCAGACTGAATATTGCAAGTATTTATTTCAATACTTATAGTATTTCTTACCATAATCAGTAATCAACCAACAATGAAATCAATAAAACAAATTCAATCTATAGACAAATAAGTACATACACTTTGACTCTGAAGAAAAACTACTGTAAAAGCAACAAGAATACTGTAACTATTCATCATCTCCTCTTTGAGCTCCCCCTCTCATTCTCACTCTTCTTCTTCTTATAGCTCCTTCCATTTTCGTTGAAGACAGGTGAACTCACCTGCTGCCTTTTATAGCAAACCTGAGTGCTGCGTTTTCAAATGAGCACATGTGTGCTTCCACACCTGGTGGATGTGTTTATCCAGTTCGTTCATTAGTGTGGTCATTGGCAATCCGGGGCTTTGTAATGACAAGGAAGTAACCTTACAATCCTCATCTGTGTCCGAGGTGAGAAATCACTGTGTGTAATGTTTTGCAAAAAGGGTGAAGCAGACATTGTGTGTAATGTTGTGCAAATCTGAGAAGGTGTTTTGCTCATTGGAGTAGAATTTTGCACATTGTGTGGGAATTTTTTTTTTAGTGTGTAAACAATCGTAAAAAACTGTAAATGTATTTCAGAATAGTAATAATAGTAACAATAATAATTCTTTTATATTTTCTCGGCCGGTGGAACATAAAACTGGAAAATTAGAAAGTTGGAAAGAATACAAACCCATCGAGTGCGAATATAAAATATAAATATTTTGTAAATTCAGATGATTAAAAGTCAGATACCAGTTAAGTCAGAATAAGAAGTTGCAAATACCGACATGTGTGTAAAATACAACATCTGATGGCAAAAAAAGATGTTGGAACCAGTCTGCTGTTAAAACGAATTTTTATGTCTAAAAATAGAACAAACCCCACCTGAAACAGTGTGTTTGAGAATGATTTTTGTGGCGCGACTGATGTACCTCTGTTTTTTTACAGAGCAACCTGTGGAAATGTAAGAGCTGTGGCAAAGAGAGCAGCTCATCGCACATCTGTTCGTCTCTCCCTCAGTCTGTGTCTCTTCATTGCATCACTTCCATCCATCTTTCTCACAATCCGTCCATCAGCTACACTGGTTTGCTGTCATCACCGTGCGTCCATCCCTCCGTTCCGTCTGTCTGTCCACATGCAAGACCCCGGCGGGTAGTTATTTGTGCGCCTGTGTGTCTGCATACTTGTACGTACTTATGTGTGTTTGCTGTACGTGATGTCACTAACTTGCGTTTCGATTTTGTGATGCTCTCATTATACATTTTTGATCATCTATTCAAAAAAAAAAAGAAGAGATTTTTTCCAAACAAAGCTATGACTGTAGAGTCGCCGATCGGCTCTTTCCTCGGGAGCTGTTCAGACTTTTTCTCATTTATGAGTACCTGCCTTTTTTGTTGTGTCCGGTCCCCACTGTTTCTCCTCTCTCATCCCAGGAGTAAAGAGAGGAGTGTGTACTCAGATCAACCACTTCCCAGAGGATGCTGACTTTGACCACGATGGGGCAGAGTACGTTCTACGTAAGTCGACAACCGGCACTGCGGGCCGCGAACGATAAACGGACGGGCGACAATTGTGCCAAATGTAGCAGTGTAAAATGAAGTTCCGTTTTCTTTTGTTGTTCAACGCTCAGAGGATGATCTTTGCGAGAACATGTGAGATTGTGTCCTAGTCCATCCTCAGTGCCCTGCAGTGATGACGTGCTGCACGTGTGCCTGCGCGCACATAAAGGGAAGCTTGTGTTCTGTTTACAATGTTGCAGAGGCATTTTGCTGGCATTTAGGTGGCATTTTCTATCCCATGGCCTAGTTGTCCTAGAGATGAGTGTGTGTGTGTGTGTGTGTGTGTGTGTGTGTGTGTGTGTGGTTGGCAGACCTGCCTGAAAGCACTACAGGCCACATGGGAAGGGTTTGACTCAATCGTGTGTCTAGGTCTGAGTGATTCATTTCCTTTTCCCATTGAGCATTCTTTTTAATGGAGCAATAATTCTATGTGACTTTCATTCTGCAACATCTCGGTATGATCCAAACCTAGCTTATATTGGTCATTTTAATATACTAGCAGCATTTTCTATGTCGAGTTGCAGTGGAGTCATGTCCCTATGTGTGTGTTTTTAATTTTGCCTAGCGTAGTTGAGTTGAGAGGGATTTTTTGATTTAGCACCGTTGATCTGCTGATTTAGAAATACTGCAACAAACCATTTTCTTGTTTTGGAGACACATTTTTTATGAAAGATGATGATGGTCGGCGAGAAAAATACATTGTGTTTTCTATGACTTCTTCACAATCTTCTTCTTCTTTTACTCTATATTTGCCTTTCGTCATTCTACCTGTGTTTACACCCTTTTCTAGTATTTGCTGTTCACTGTTATTTGCTCCTCTTCTTAGGGGTAGTTAGGGCTTCCAACATCTTCCCGATCCTCAGTGCCATCCTGCTGCTGATGGGGGGCCTCTGCATCGCTGCGAGCCGTTTCTATAGGAGCAAAAGGAACATCATCTTGGGGGCCGGAATTCTCTTTGTGGCTGCAGGTAACTCAAGAAAAACCCGCGCTTGCATGTGTGTGACTGCTTGTGTGAGTGTATATATTAAATGCCCAAACTGTTTTCATTTCTTCATTTGTGTCTCGTGGTGTTTGGACTATTTTTGCCAGAAGAATAGAGGTGTTTACATTCAACCTTCGTTCTTGGCCGTTCAAATCATCCTGTCAAACAAATGTGTTTTATTTGCACTGCACTGCCTGAGCTTATTTAGCTCCTTTCCAAACACCGTGCGTCTGTGCTCCCTCAGGCCTGAGCAACATCATTGGCGTGATCGTGTACATCTCGGCCGCCCTGGGGGACATCTCCCCTAAGAAGGACGAGGACAAGAATTGGCAGTACTCCTACGGTTGGTCCTTTTACTTCGGGGGTCTCTCCTTCATCATGGCCGAGATGGTGGGGGTGCTGGCCGTCAACATCTACATCGAGAAGAACAAGGAGCTGCGCTGCCGCTCGCGCACCGACATTTTCAGGAGCACCACCCACGCCATGCTGCGCCTGCCCAGCTACCGCTTCCGCCGCCGCTCCCGCTCCTCGTCCCGCTCCACCGACCCCTCCCGCTCCCGAGACCCCTCACCCGTCGGGGGAGGCGGGGGCAAGAACTTTGGCCTGCCCCCCTCTGCACTGCTCTCCCAGGGCCCCATTTCGGTGTCCACCTTACCGAACCCCCACTCCCGCTCCCACACGGCGCTGGCCGGAGGCGACATCTCTCTCTACACGCTGTCCCGTGACCCCAAACTGGGGGGTCTGCCGCCCATGTACGGGACGGTGGACAGGGCCACGCTCTACCAGCTCCACAACTGCTTTCCGAAGGACGGAGGAGGCGGAGGGGGGGTGATGATGAGCGGCACGCTGCCGTCGCTCAAGTCCCACAACCCTTCCAACTCTTCCAACTCCAACGCGCCGATGCCCAACTCGGTGGGCTCCGGCCCCCCGGCCTTCACCTCGTCCACAGTGGACAGGGATCGAGGGATGGGGACTCTGGACAGGCTGAAGGGGGACAGGGAGAGCAACTCTAACACCCTCAATAGAAAGACAACGCCTGTGTAGGTAGAGAGGGTGCAAGAGGGCGAGAAGGAAGGAAGGGAGGGAAGGAGGGAGGACGGGTAGTAATGAGAGAGGGGTGAGAGAGGGGAGGATAGAGAGAAGCGCCGTGTTCGTGTGGCTCGAAAGGAAATAGACAGCAAGTCTCTCCCTCCATGCGGAGAACAGAAAGAGGATGAGTAATAACAGAGTGATAATAACAACAACAATGAACTTTCACAATAAAACTATTTTGATATTTTAACCTGCTAGAAATGATTTATTTTGTTAATGATCAAACACAATTAACCTTGGGCTATTATGACAATGTTTCACATCTTTTTTTGTGCAATATTACCGCTAATTAACCAGATCATCGTTAATGTAAAATTGTTGTTGTGATTATTCTTAGCGTTATTACAGGCTAGCCGTATTTGCAAACACTATAGTTTGGAATGAAACAGTTTAATTTTCATGTTACTTTCACTCTGATTTTAGATCTACGACTTTTACTGTGAATTTCTTCCATGCGGGGCCACGGGGACTCTCAGTGAGCCGTGTGTAACTGTGTCAAAGTGTCAAGCATGAGTGTGCACAATATGTGGGAGAATAAGGGCCTGTATTTTTTTTTTTTACCCCAGTATTATATAATTTTCATTTACAACATGAAGTCAGATTTTACTACTTGTAAATTGTCTTCCAATATTGATACTGACAGAAATGCAACAATAATGTGAGTGACTGAGACAACTGACCAACGTCCTCGTTATCATAAGTCTGAGTTTTCTATGGGCCTCTGTTCGTCTTCTTTCCATTCTAATCCGTGTTAACAGTAGTACTTGTAGCTATAGTCGTGTTGAAGATGTTTGTTCTTGGGCATTAACAGAAACCTCTGACCGGAGGAAGCAGAAAAAAAGAGACATAGAATAATACATTTGTACAGATTCAGGTAAAGGTTACTGCCTGAGCAGAAAAACAAAAAACCGAATCATTTTTTTTCTATGAAGAGTCCCAAAGTGAGACATGCAACTCATCGTTTTCAGTGGCAAAAAAAAGAGAATATGTATATGTGGGTTGAGAGGGTTTAAAAACAAAAGACTTTTGAAAAGGTACATTGTAATTTATGCATACATATATTTGTAAAGTCTATAGATTTGTTTTTCGGGACCACTGTTTGAACTGGGTATGCATTTTGGGCTGTTTTGTTCCCGGTGCCCTCCCTGGACTCTTCTTGGGTGGTTTCATCCACCGACCCTGCGCTGCCGTACCCGCGCCCCCCCGGCCCGCCCGTATTTGGTCACCTGATCAGTGTTCCTCAACTTCATCACATGACCAACAGCAGATTCACCACACACAAGACCCCCCCCCCCCCCCCCTCAAACCTCGACATGATTATTTTCACTGTGCTTTTCCCCCGAGTGCTGACTCCTGACCTCATCTGTTTGTGTCAAGAATGTAAACACATGTAAACAACCCCCCCAAAACCCCCCTCCTCCCCCCTCTCCTCTAAACTGCCCCAACTGACTGCAGATCCAGGTTGAAACCGTGGACACGCCGCTACATGATATGATGAAGAAACAAAACAAACCAGACGCTTCCAGATTCTATACGTTTTTTATTTCTTTTATTTCACTTCAGAAAAAAGAACAATGTGATAAAACCTGCACACAGATAGCATTTATGTGGGCAATATGAATAGTATGTAGTTGAGAATAGATATATCTAGAAAAATGATTATGGTTTATCTAAATGTGTGATAAACTCAAACACTGTATTGCACGAAGTTTATAAAAAACAAAACAATAACAGACATATTCACAGACTGCTGTCTTTTGTTTCTGATCTGCTAAGAAAGAGCAACGAGGTCTCTGCTGAAGTAGATTGAGTACTAATCTTTTCTAGAGCATCCGTGCACAGACCTAAAGTGTTCATATCTGCTTCCGAAAGCGTCTTTTTTTTTACACTTACATAGTTTCCATGTTTGCAAAGACAACGTGGAAACAACGTGGCAGTGAAAGGAGTTGCTTTAGTTTGCAGAGAATCGTCCTCCGAACCTGAATCTCCGCTTGGACCTTTGGAGATTTATTGAGAGTTTCTGCTGATTCAGCTGTCCGGTCGTCAAAGTCGCTCTCATCCTTCTCCTGACGTTTTTGGTTACAGCTGTTTCACCGGAAAAATAACCCCTAACCTTACACCAGCTGCTCACCACCACCAGCAAACTAACTCAGGGGGTAGGTTGCCGGTGAACACAGAGAGCCAGATGTTTCACTCAGGAGCTGAAGGAAGGACGGACGTGGGACTCGTGTTAGCAGCGAGGCTCAGCACAGTCGCTCTGAAGTCAAAGTAGCAATAGCACACTTTCAAAATAATTCAGCATCAGAGTCCTGCGTTTAAAATACTTTAAATCTCCCCACCATTTAAAAAAAAAAACCTTTTTTGCTTGTTGTTATTTAAATGGAATGTTTGAACTGTACTGTACATGATGATGTATGTGTGCTGTTTGACATTAGCAGATCTTTCTTTTTCACATGCATCTGCTGAAATGTATCTGTGCTCGACTTAAATCTAAGATTAAGACTTGTGACATCTCTTAGCCAATCGTGGTTCAAAATGCAACTTGATCAAGTGGGACGTGGACACCTGAGACCTGCAGTGCTGCGCACACTGAGAAGACACTTTACAGTGAAGGAGCAGACACTGTGTCTATAATATTTGAAATAAACAATATTTCAAACGAGAGGGAAAAAGTAGATGCAATTTGAATTCTTACTTAATATTTGTATCTGTCTTAAAACATGTCTGGAAGAGATCCCTTGGTAAAAGTAAAGAAGTATCAGCAACTTTGAAAAAAATATTATTATTATTATTATTAATGCATTCATTGGTTATCATTTTAATGCTGTAGCTGTGGCAGGTGAAGCCATCACCCGCCACACGCATGATATATTAAAAATTGATCATGTGCTTTGTTTGTGTAAAATCTTAAACTGAAAGGTTTCCTTTCCACCAATGGCTATAACACACACACACACACACACACACTATTCTGCATTAGTAAGCAAACATTGCTCTGAGTAGTTGCTCTAGCTCAAGGTCTTTCAGCTAATCTTTGATGTTCTGTGAACCTGAAAAGACTTTGACCTTCGCTGTCGGACACGAGACTCGTAATATTTGCAAATATATGGGCAGCGCCAGACGGAGGCATTTATCAAATAGGATAATGAGAAAGAAAATTGACTGGGCGTCTCTGGGTCCACCACCCTACCTGAACACGTCCTCACGGGCCATCTGTGTCCTCATGCTGTGAACAAACTATTATGAAGTGCTGTTAAGGCCTCCTTTACTCCCATCAGGCCCATTGGGCAGATTGAGGTCGTGACCTCGGAGGGTTCATCATTGTTAGGGGAGAAAGTGTCAGTCTTCACAGACAGGATGAGATACTTTTTAGGGGCCTGCGGATCTTGGAGCCTGAGGTCGTGTCGTCTGGAGTGTTTTGTTCTCCTGCTATTATCGTACCTGTGGTCCAGTCTCGGTCACTTTGATGCAGCTGAGGGAAGCATGAGAGGATGCCAACATCTTCTGCTGGCGGCCTTTTTAAGATGCCTGACACATCTGAACGTTCTTTTTTTTTTTACATTTAGGAAGCTGATTTCGATTTGAAAAGGTGCAGCCACCGTAGTGGTTGTGCACAACATGTCACCCAGTCTCAGGGGAACTATTAACAGCTATATATACAACCAGGATAGTGTGTCATTAGGATTCGGTTTCTGCCCGCTGAGAGCAGCGGCCACTCATTCCCCGGCGGCCCAGGTGCTAGAGCAGTTTTTGGGACAACTGTGATCCGATCGTCCACTGGTCCTTTTGTGTGTCTGTTGTGCGTGTGTGTGTGTGTGTGTGTGTGTGTGTGTGTGCGGGGGGGCAGAGGGGTTGGTTGGAGGTAGGCTGAAGCTGTAGTGACTAACAGGCGAAGTGACGCACTGAGGTCAGGGGTGGAGGAGGAGGGGATGCAGAGCTACCAGGATAGGATGGTGGGGGGAGGAGGGGCGGGGGGTTACATAGTTCAAATTCAAGGATAAGGTTTCTCAAACCTCCGCAGTGAAACGCATTACGATGAGGTCCGGCCTAAATATAGACGGGCGGGTTTGGGAGCGGCGGGTCGTTGGCAGAGAGGTTCGGAGTCGCACTATGAAGAGGGGAAAGGGGCTTATGTCAAGTTTGAGCGCAGGCAGGCGCCATGTCAGCAATAAGAAGGGAGGCAATTTCATTTGAAACCCCTTTAATGATGAGCAAAACTGGTGCCACATACTGTACATTTATACGAGGAGAAATGTGCATGTATGTTGTGAAATTGCATTTCCTGGTAGAGAGACAAGGTGAGCAACCTACGACGAAGCTAGCAAGTGTATTTACTACATGCACGTTGCACACGTCTAAAATGACCACTCACGCAATATAAACACAGTCATCCAGTTTATATACAAAGTTGAGCTTATAACGTGAGGATATACAATTTTCTGATGTACAAAATGTTATTTTAATCAGTTCTCACTTTTGATTTGATTCAACATTCATTCATACTGATGCAGCGGTCACCCAATAGTTGCAAAACGCATGTAAGTAATAAATAATCACATATAGCCTCTTGTTATCAAATATTAATGGTTTTCTAGCATTGATACTCGTTGCTGTTTATATACACGTGAGAAGAAACCTCTGAGATCCAGGGATGATAGAGTCCAAATAAGATCGCTACGCTACCACTGAACTGTCCGTAACATTTTGTTGTGGAGGACGTGCCGACCCTTCAGGTTTTTAATTCCTTTGCAGAAACAGGCCTCCATATGAAATAGGCGTTTAGAAGTGGGTGGGTGTTTGAGCGTTTATACATTTTCATTTATTGTCCTAATGCTAGCAGAAGGATGTACAGGGGCAGACTAACGGGCCTATTTGTGACACTTTTATGCGTAAACACACACTCAATCACCAGCATCTCTGTTGCTCCCTCCATCTATTTTCTAAAAAACAATTCTAGTACATTTTCTCACTTATGTGTTGCTGACTTCTCCTCGTACCTTTGATTAAGACTTACGTATGACTTCTCAGTCAAATCAAAACACTGAGAGTACAAGTAGAGTTTCCACTTGCTCTCAAATAAGAAATCGAGAATCCGGCGTCTACAACTGCTAGGTGGTGTTATTCTTGTGTGGCCAACATTTTTGCCAGGGGCTGAAAGGAAGGGAGAGGATTATGAAGAGGAAACCCCCGAAGATGAGGATGGCTCCCGCTGAGCCCACGCAGGCCACGGACCATGACAGCTGGTGGTGGAGAGGAATGGAGTGGTCACTGGACAGCAAGGACAGCACCGACTGGTGGAAGACCAGGATGGAGAGAAGGACCAGCACGCCTGCACACAAAGACTCACTCGGTCAGTTTGAAACGTCACCCCGCTCGAAAGTTATTGGTCGGAAACATCCGAGGGAGTTCCCAACCTGAAAGGATGAAACAGAAGGAGGCCGGCTTGAGAAAGAAGGGCACTCCTTTGTTGAGGGACATGGCGACACAGATGGAGCCCATCAGCATCATGGTCAAACTCAACAGGGCCAAGACAGCTGCAGCTAGATTCAGCTCTGAGGAGGATTAGGAGGACACATTCAATTATTAATGCAGTTGACGTGACACTATTTTTATGGATCCCACATTCCTGCCGCCAAACAGCAACCGCTGTCAGACAAACAGGCCCGAGGAATCCACCGGCACGCTAAAACTGTCACCGAGACACACAGACACGTGGAGGCGACAGTGGGAGTTTTCAGGTGCTGCAGCCACGTGGTCCTCCCTGCAGCCTGCCTCCATCACTGACCCAAACCCGGCAGACCCAGAGCTTTACAGAATGCAAGGAGCATTTGGTTCAACCAGAGAAGCCAGTGTAGTTCCTATTCAACCCGACTGAAGATAACATAGAGGCTTATCGCAAGGTATTTGAGAGATTTCTATCTGTTTGCTGAAGCTAATAACTTAGTCCTGTGATCCCCTTGGTTTATTAGCTTACGTCTTCTGCATTTAATACAACAGTATAGAATGTCTTAGCCTGCTTCACAGCGTCAAATCAGTTGACTTTGTGCTCAATGGGATGTAAGTGTGCGCTGAAAGTAACGGCTGCCTGGACAGTGAGGTAAAGGCATTAATCAGTCTGTTGCTTATGGTTTGGTTTGCAAAGTGGGAGGCAGCAGAAGTAAATGGCCCTAAAACCAACACGCTGCCCCCCCCCCCCCCACTTCAGCTAATGTCTTCATTTGTTTGCATCTGCATGTGGACGGTAAAGTAAAATGTCTCACTCCTGTTAGTTGTCTTCTTGAATATGACTGCATTCTCCCCAGAGGTGAAGAACTTGAAGTAGGTGCAGTTGGTTTCTGTTTGGTAAAAAAACAAACAGACCCACACACATACATGAAAAGATCACCAGCGGACACACACACACACACACACACACACACACTCCTATGAATAGCTTCTGGGCTTCTGTTATGTGCCTCCTATGCATCCATGCACTCTGTCCTTCCAGGCATCATTGCTATTTATCTAAGTGTCAAGCATTAGCTTCATTAGCCAGAGACACACACACACACACACACACACACACACACACACTGCCCAGCACTGGTCATATGGCGCGACCATCACGGCAGAAAGTAAACAAACGGTTGCTAAAGGCAGGTAGACGGACGGATGGCAGGAATCGGGAGGCGTGCGCCGTTCGATGAGGACGAGGAGGAACAAGGGGAAGGAGACGTGTCGGATGAGCGGGTGATGAATGGGATGGAGGAAATAGGGAGCTCAGAGGATGAGACGGCGGGAGGGCGAGGGGGGCGATAGAGGGGGCAGATGGTAAGGGTGGTGAGCAAAGGGGAAAAGAGAGGGGAGCCACAGATGGAGGTGAGCAGGAGATGTCGAGAGGGGGAGGAAACAGAGGAGTTGGTTAATACTGCATCCCACTCGCCCTCGGCCCCCTCTCTATATTTAGACAAAAACTGTGAAGTAGTCAGATTCCACTTGGCTTCACAAGCGCATAGTGATGACTTTCACCCACCCAACATGATGAGGTCCAAGATGACCACATGCTGCTGCACACACACACACGTTCACAGTCACACATTTCGTTCGCACGCAAACGTGTTTGTGTTCGGAGCACATTCGCGAGCGTTATCGCTGAAGCCGACGCACCATTTGTTAGCGCGCCGATTCCTAACACATTATGTTGTCACGTCGCTTTGCTCTTTCCCTGCCGAGGCTATAATTATTGAGCTGTCGTGGAGACGGACAGCGGGCCTCCGAATCGTCAACCTCGGCAGCCTCGGCGGGGGGAGGGGCGCACTTTACTCGGGACGCGGGCCAGAGGCCGCAGGTGAGCGGCGTTGCCAAAAAAGGAGACGCGGAGATGACAAAAACAGCTGTTTTTCCTCCAAAAACCCCCCACGAGCTCCCCGTGGGGCCGTCTGCGCCGGGCGGTGGGAGGAAATGTGTGAGAAAGATTGTCCGAAGCACACTGGCTGTTCTCACGCACCAAAAAGGAGCATCGGAGAGGCACCCGAGAGGGAGGGACACGCTGACTGGTAAGATGCATTAGCTCTCGGGCATCTCAATGGAAAAACAATGTCGCGACACATCATTCAAGGTGACACGTTTGAATAGTGTTTACGTGCACACGGCGTGCGATTCACATCTGTCTCTGCCCGATCCTCACCAGCTCGCCTCCATCTCAAAAAGAGCGTCTGAGAAAAGGCAGAACTTTCCCAGGCCTCCCTCGTTCCCCAGACTGGCTTTACAGACCGGAGGAGGAAATTGTGGAGGTAATCAACGCCCTCTGGAGAACCTAACCATGGTCAAATTGAGTAAAGTGCTGTTGGAAAGAAGCTGTCACATCTCTAAGCATCGCTGTTTGTACTGTGCGTACAACAGCAGAGGATTAGACACCCGGTCAAGTGAACAAACTTGAAATGGATGCTTCAGCACGCTGCCGATGTTATAAATGGCAATGATTGCATTTTATATTGTTCCAATTACCTGCATGCTGCTTTGGATTGTTTCAATAGAGTTGAAAACTTTGCACATTCACATACACAACTGTACTCTACATGCCGTTACAAGGATACAGTAGATGTACATATGCATATGCATATATATATATATATATATATATATATATATATATATATATATATATATATATACTGTACGTTTGCTATTGTGGTGTTGGCATGTTCCTCACTGCGTTATGGGCTCAGATTAAAGGCCTAGAGCTGTAAGTTTACGGTACATTATATTTGTTGCGCCTGCTCCCTCAGATCTGAGGTGATGCCATAGAAAGATTGATGATTGATGATTAAGACTACATGTTTTTCCAAAAAAACACTTGCTACCATCCACAAACATGCTTCGACCCCTTTCTATTAATTCCCTCCCATACTGAGGCATGTGCTGTGCTGAAGCGTGCAAGCAGCCTCCGGGGGAGGCTTGCATGGCCGCGCATTCCAGTTTGCAGGGAAGCAGACATGAGCGGACAGTCAGGAGGAACAAACCAGACATACGCCCTCCAGAAACCCCACCTTGCTCATCTTCTAGAGAGCACGGACTCACGCAGACACACAAACACTCGGGGGCCGGGAGGTTCCTCACCCCCGGGCAGCTCGGCGGGGCCGCAGCTCGTCCTGTCCGGGTCGACGTCGGCCACCCACAGGGTGTGGACGCAGCCCTTCCACAGGCCGTAGTGGGCCATCTGGCAGGTGTCGTTGCCGCTGAAGTTCTTGGGCTGGGCCAGCTCCACCCAAAACTCCGTCCCCACGCCCAACACCGTCAGGGTCACTCCGACGATGGACACGAAGAAGGCCAGCTTGATCTTTCCCTCCAGGCTGTCGCTTATCTTTTGGGTCCTCCTCTGGACCCGTCCACCTTTCATGCCACCCAAACCCCCGCCCTGCGCGGCCCCCGCCACCCCGATGCGGCCATCGTCGTCCGGCTGCACGAAGTAGTTTGACCACATGCCGATGTCGCGGTCAGGCTCGGGCACTTGGGAATAACGGATGCAAAGATGGAGGAGGGGGTTTAGCAGGAAGAAAATGGGGAGATGTGCATGTTAAACGGCAGGACTGGATGTTAACTATCCTGTGGTGGAGAGCAAAAACTGAGCAGGAGCACAAAGGATGACGTGATAATAAGTGATATTAGACAGAAGGAGACATGGACAGAGCACCAAGGTGGGGAGCGGGTGGATGAAGTAAGGCGGAGGCAAAGACCAGGAGCGCCAGTGTCTGTTTTCTGTCCAGTCCCCCTGAAATTGAGAGATGAAACAGAAAGATGAAGGTCGCAGCCGGCACACGCGCTTCACAAGAGCAAAATCCTTTCATCGCCTGCATCATTTTTAATTTCCGAGCTTTATCAGCATCTGCAGCGCCCGCTTCCTAAAAGCCATCTGACATGTTCTCAGCCAACAATAGATGAGCCACATGGCGTCTCCCCCGGAAGGCAGATTCAGATGAAGAAACAATCGGCCTGGGGGAGCCGTTGGAGTCGGGTGGTGGTGGCGCGCGCGGGGTGAGGGGGGGGGGGGGGGGGTCACGGTGGGAGATAACACCACAGCGCACGCACGCGGTGCAGGAGAGGCGATAACTCGCGGCTGGACCCCTTGAGGGGGGGGAAGGGACGGGGTGGGGGGGCTGCAGTAATTAACAGTGCACCGGGTCACATAGCCGGGACGAGGGGCCACACACACACACAGTTGGTGGATCACTTCGTTTAGACACTGGACGGGGTTTCGTGGGTCGCGTGCAGCCAACGCAGCACGTGAAGCCACTGAGGCCAAGTCTTTTTTGCGTGCAGTGTTCTGTATTATATGAAAATAACACGCGCAAAGCTGCATGTATTTTTAGAGTTTTGCGGTAACGTATCCTCACACAGGGCTCCAATTTGGCTCGGAGACATTCGTTTGGACGAGATGCATTTAAAGCTAAACATGATACAATTATGTCATTGTGATGCCACTCTGCCAGGAGTTGAAAAAGGCATCGATTTACCAGGCGAATCCCATTTCACCGTAAAGGAACAATAACTGGAAAAATCACCTAATCTTTAGTTCACAAAATGGAATGGCAGCCATGCATTTGAATACTCCTCCAACATTAACTGTTAGCAAGACTGCAGCTGCTGACAGGCAAGTTAGTAGGGGGGGGGTTTACTGGATTGGATAACGCAGAAAACGTCACACTTTATCCTGAGCTGTGTGTCAATGTAATGTAAGTCTCAAAGGTTCGTGATGCAACCAAAACTAGAAGAAAAGGACGGACTCCAGCTCTGCAGTAGCTGAGCAGATGATGATAATAAATGGAAAACAGGGATCATTTCACCGACAGACAGACACGCGTGTGACTTAGAAAGCAACAGCTAGCGGAGCGAAAAAGAAGAGTAAGTCTGACCTGGTTTGGTGTGTTGTTCAGTTCAGGAGGAAGAGGCGCCTGAAACTTAATAGAGGGGTCGAGTGGTGATGGGAGAGAGAGAGAGAGAGAGAGGGAGAGAGAGGGAGGTACATGAGGGTTATGGAAAGTAAGTGTAACCGGGGAGGGGGGCAGTCGGGGGCTGCAGTCTGGTTGGTTAACACTGTTTATGATTACATTTTTTTCATTGTTTGCACTGCTGCTTTCCCCCTTTAGACGCCGTGTTCAATCTCAACAGCAGCCTGTTCGCACAACACACGCGTTGGGAGTATTAAATCAATGCGCAGTGGGGCTGCCAGGCGGCACGGTCACATGGTCACGTGACCACATAACTGAAAAACACGTTTGTATGTGCGACAGCCTTGCTGTTTGTTTGTACGTGTGATTTTGTGCATATGTGGGTCTATTTTAGAGAGCCACCTGTTAAGTTACGTTAAGTAAGCGGGGGGAGGAGGAGCCTGTGTTTATCTGATAGGGGCGAGGATTGCGTTTTGCACCAACACAACTTTAGTGTGTTGGTCTGCAGAGACGGAGAGCAAAAAGGAAACAGGGACGCAAAGACGAGCAGAGAGGGGACAAACATGGAGGAGGAAAAAATAAGTGCAAAGCAAAACAGAAATATGGGAAAAGGAGGTTAAAGGCGGGATTCCAAAGCAGAGGAGGCCTAATGTGTGAGGGCAGATGCAGATATGCACCACACGGCCTCCAAATCTAATGGATCAGAAAAGAAAAATCAATGTGAAGCTTTCAATCCTCACTGAGCGAGGGTTCGCAGAGACTTGAGAGACTCCGTCTGGTCTCGTGGGAAGCTCTACTCAGTTTAGGTTACATTGGTGGCTCAGTGAGAGGACGCCAGCAACACTGGAGGAGGGTCGGACGGGGGGGTGGACAGGGGGGGGGTGAGAGCGAGTCAGAGATAGAAAGACAAAACAGGGAGAGGGGTCGAAACAGGCTGTAGGGGGCGACGGGTGAAATAAACACCTACGACGTCTCTTAGGAGGCGTTGTTGACGAAGCCACCGTGCAGTTTGCAAACAGACACGCTGGGTCACATGACAGCCGGGATAAATGGATGCATTAAGGGCCTGGATCTGTTCGAAAGAGCACATATGATCCCTTAAAATGACTTTGCTTCTAATCATGCGGCCTAACTCACCACATGCGGTCTGAGGCCATCAATAATCGACAGGATGCTGATGAGAACCATCTTCTCTCCACATTACTCAACTGGCCCGGTCAGCAGTTCCGGTTTACGCTCCAATGCACTAAACTGCACGCATGTGTTCTCGTGTATGCAGCCGAGCGCACGCCGACCACACAGTGTGCGCGATGCAGCTGCAACCGTCTCTTCCCACGACATTGCAAAGCAATTAAGCCATAATAGATCAAAACAATGAATTGATCAACTTTGTACTGTTGTCCAAAATCCACAAAGCGTCTTTAAACCACATAAGAGAACATCTGCGGTTTTATTTCAGTCAATCCCACATGTCCCATTCTTGTGTCCTAAATACAGGCTGCAGTGCACAAAATAATCCATAATAAACACGCTATTTAGTTTGTTTTAATGAAGTTATTATTTGAAATACAGTTCATATGTGTGACCTGTCTCCACCTTTTTTTTGAGAAACAAGCCTGGGTCTGGACATCCTGGCAAAGTCACAAAGTGTTCATAGAATATAGGGTGTTCTATTTTTTTTCTGTTCAAGTGTGACAGTAAGCCAACATTCCCAATGCCAGGAAACTAGTTCAGCGAAATCTAATTGCGTAATCTACACCTGTGCTCCCCTATTGTGATTCGTCAAGGCGGCTACTTAAAAAAAAAATATCCCTTCTCACGCAATAAACCGCAAATCTCTTTTTTGAGAGGTATTTCCATGTGAAACGTTGAAACCCTTTTACCTCGGAGTGCGAGCGGCCCTGTGCACGAGGAGCGCTGACTCCCTCCTGCTCCATCGCTGCACTCATGTCTCTGCTGCAGTGCTCTATCTCTCTGAATGAGGATCAATGGGGAGGCATCGCCCGGGATGACAAAGACCATCGCCAGCGTTCTACACGCGCCACTAGAGGGAGATGAACGTGCCATCTCCACTGCAGCTCGAGGCCTCGGGAAGGTTCCTAACAACACATAATAGGTCCTTTTGTTCAGCAACCGCAGTGTGTCCCAACCTTCGAGGAGAGGCAGGGGCTGTTCTGCACGTTTCCTCTGGAGGATTGTGAGAGAGAGAGAGAGAGAGAGAGAGAGCTGCTGTTTCATTTGTGCCCTCTGGGAACCACAGCGTGCACAGCGAACGCGTCCGTGGCCCCGCCGCTGGGTTTTGTGCAGCGGGGTGTAGCGATGCAGATGGAGATGGGCAGTAAAGAGCTGACACAGGACATTAGTTCATGACAGAGATTTGTTGCTGTCCTGTAACTTTTACAGTTACAATTCCAAGTGGACATCGCATTTGACAAGTGCTGCTGCTGACCAAGGCTGTGTGCTCATGTGGACTGACGTAAATACGAAGGGATGGACTAGATTTAAAAAAAAAAAAAAAAATTCACTGGATTTGTTGGAGGATTTAGACACAGCCGGCAGCCCCAATTTGCACGGGTTAAAATCAAACAAATGACACAGAAATAACGAGGGTTAATGTTCAGACGGAGGAAAGAGGACCGAGGCAGCTTATTGATTGGCTCAACAAAAAACAACTCCAAGGATCAGGATGCTTTGAACTGATCAATGCTTGTGAGTTGCTGAAAACACTGAATTCATCTTTAACAAGATTCACCCAATCAACCTGTGTTCATAAAGAATTCATTAAAGCACCATGGGTTTGCTCGCTTTAAATTCAAATTTGAATAAATAAATAATTTAAAGTGGGGTTACTGGCTCATACAATTCCGTAGTACGCATGCGTGTCACTCATTACTACACACGTGCGCACAAGCAGCCAATCTCAAACTAAATTATTTTCTTCAATTATTTTCTATTTGTTCTATTTGTTTGATAAAAATGTGTAAAATAAAGGTAACATTAGATTTTTGTATTTCAAGATTTCATAATTTACATTTAGTGACTTTTCCCATCATTATGCTGGATGCAAAAAAGAAAATAGAAAAAAGAAAAGGTTGAAAGTTTTGGAAATTCCTCAAATGTAACCCTGCTTTTGCTTAATTCTCTGCAAAGGCGATTATGAGCAATATAAAAGCGAATACCTGCAATAAATCTATGTTAAAAGTACATTTCTGGAGGACATTTTTACTATGTTGCAGTATAAATAACAGAGGACATATTCCCTTTTAAAAAGGTTAATGGATTACTTTTGCGAATATTAAAATGATCCTTAAGCACAAGACTAAAGATTAATCATGGCATCAACTGAATCAAAGTGTGCAGACACGCCACCAACTCCATCTGTATAATTAAATGTCATTAGCATCGTCAGTGGACGCTCTGCGTGCATGAGAAGATGCATGGAGAAACATCAAGTAAACTGAGTATTAAATCAACGGTTCAAAACAAATCGGACAAACAAAAGGCCATTTTTGCTTTTTATTGACCAAATGTGGTTATCAGGATGTTAAATCAATAGCGGGTGAAGATGTGGTCTTCAGAGATTTCAGGGCAGAAGATGAGGGAAAGGAGCGAAAAACATATCGTGCAGGTACATACAGACCTCTAAGCTTTAGGTAACGTAATCCCCCCTCCCCCCACCCACATGAAGAAATGAGGAAAGTGAAACATTGTGCGATCTTGCTAGGTAAAGCACGGCCGTCTATGAATTCATTCCAAAAAACCTAAATCTCTCAAACGAGCTTTGCAGTAATTTTATTCAGACTGGATGAGCAATCAAATGATCTAGTTTGTCTCTGAATAGAAAACAGTGAAAGTTGACAGAACAACACACATCGTATGGTTTTGTTTCCCCCTGCGGTACAACATGAGTCAAACGTATTAGTCATGTGTTTATTTGGTCTTATCGGAGGTGAGACGTTGACACACAAAAAAACAACCGGGTCCAACACATCTTACACCACCAATCTGCTGGGAAACAAGGATCGATGAAAACTCGTGATGCAAGGCTAAAGGACAATCTAGTAACATTTAAATCAACGTACTGACATCAGCAGAGGGGCAAGCCAAATTTATTTCTCTAGCAAATTGACATGTAACATTAAGGCTTTTGTGGTAAGGATGATCTAAATCCTCTACTAAAGACCAATAGGTTCGCCTCAAGATATTATTTTCTCTAATTAAATCAGGACTGTACTGCCAAGACAAACAACCTCAACTGTTAAAAGCTGTGCACAAATGAGTGACGAAAAAAAAGTTACAGGAAGAAAAAAAAAAAAACTACAAAATGATATAGTGGAAAATTTTCATTTCTGAAGCTCATGTAATTCTGAGGCCTGACTATAATGCAATATTACAGCTCAAATCAGTGAAGCCACACACAGTATTGGAGCAATTACAGTTGACATTTAGAAAAAGTCCAATCAGACAACACATTCTCCAACAGCCGACCAGAGGGGGGCAGCATTCTGGTGAAAAATTTAAGGACCGAAAAGAAATAAGTCAAATCAGATTTTTATTTTTATTTTTATTTTTGAGGACTCTCCTCTCACCGTTCTAACAATGGTGACAAAACGGAAGTGAATGTTACAGCTACTGTGTGACTAGATTAGATGGTCAAACAAAAAAATGCCCTCATCCTACACAAATAAACACTCCTGTTTTGTCCATCCCTCTTCAGAATAGTCCAGTTAGTTCCCGACTGCAAGTTCTTCCTAACATACTTAAAACAGGCTGCCTCAATTTAAATACAAACCTTAAAGTGTGGTACCCCCCTCCCGCCCAAAATGACATCACTGTCACACAAAGTATAAAAATTGTTGACCCCACCCTGGACCTATTACACACATTTCTCAAAAGATCTTTTGACTGCCCCACCCACCCAAACCAAGCCCCCTCTGGTATGGACTCAATATCAACACTTCCTGCTCTTAACCAATTCCAAAAAAACTGTTCCAACAGCTGGACATTTCACATAGATCTCAAATGATTAATTGGACATCACCAAAGCCATCTGTCAAATGATTAATACGCTCAGATCTAACTGAAACGTCGCTCTGCCAAATCAATCAGGGGGCTGATTTCCAAATGGACGATACACATTCCCTCCCACCCACCCTCGCTCGCTCCCTCCCTCCCTCCCTCCCACCCACCCTCCCTCCCTCCCTCCCCACCCACCCTCGCTCCCTCCCTCCCTCCCACCCACCCTTTTCCGTCTTCAGGCCTCCTCTACCAGAAGTCCCGACGGTGATAAGCATCTGGATCGCAGTATTTGGTCACCACCACCCTGTTGGCAAACTTCCTTCCTGTCAGCCCCTGCATGGCCTTCTGGGAGTCAAAAACGGACATGAACTCCACAAAGATCTACAAAAAGGAGAGAAGGAAATTACAAATTAAAATTAGTGTGCGTGCGTATATCATTGAACCATTTTCTGGACCAAATGAAGCAGTTCGTACCTTGCCGGTCCCAGGCACCTCCAGGCCGTCCACGGGTCGAGGAATCTCGATGCTCTTAACAGCGCCGTACTTGCTGCACTCGTCCCTGACGTCCTCGACGATCTCCTCGTACTCTTCGTCGTCTAGCAGCTCCTCTGGCGCCACCATGTTCATCAGACACAGCACCTCAGTGGGCAGGCCGCCCATTTGAGTCACAGAGCTATTCAGACCGGGCACCTGCAGCGTCACCGGGGTCTGATTTATACTCGTCTGCAAGGACAAAGAACGGTTAGAACAGGGTCAGCGCCACACTTTATGTAACACCGCGCTCCGAGTACTTTGACTTTATGACTAGCCGCAAGACATCTTCAATGTCATGCTGGATTACTGAACTGACCTCACCCAGTTTGAATTGAACATTGAAGTATTTCCCTGCATGTTAATCCTTAGATTGAGTTAGAACATAACCAAAGCGGGTCACCATTCAAGAGAATTGAGTGTTGATTGTACTGACGGACACATTTGGTGCACTGTAGTTAAATGTTTTAGAGTGAATAACACAACTTGTCACACTGGGTGGGCTCTTATTTAAAGATCAGCAGACTAATGCTTTGAGTTGGGTATGTCAGTGTTACATACGACTCCTCAATGATGAAGGACAAAAAAAATAATTGGCTTATTTACATGTTTTGAGCCTAAAGCATCACACATTTGGAAGACCTATTTTGTCCATTTTCTGACATTCAGGCAAAATGTCAAACATTTTTGAAAAAAGGTATCTGCACCTTTACGAGTTAACTTTGAGGCCTCGTCTACTCTTAAAGACCGTCCGACTTCCCTCCTCCCACGCATCATCTGGCCGGCCTTTGGACACTCACCAGGGTGGCGTTCTTGGATCCCACACTTGCTCTTTGCACCAGGAGCTTCTTGTCTCCCAGCTGCATGCCGTTCAGCCCAGCTATAGCCTGCAAAACAGTACGGTTTTAAAATACAAATTTCAAAAAAATAAAGTGTGGAGATTTTAAAGGACACGGAAGTAATTTCTGCAGCATTGCCTACCTGGTCATTAAGGTTCACATCAACATATTCACAAAAGGCATATCCCTTAGATAAGCCAGTAGCACTGTCCTTGACCAGGTTGAAGGCCTTGAGAGGCCCAAATGACGTCAAGAGCTCCTTCACCTAAGACAGAGATAAATGGTGACCAAAACAGCTCAATGTTTAGTATTGCTATAGTTGAAAGGGAGTTTGAGTTTGGTGCACAAGCCACATATTCAGAAATACTGACCTGGTCATCATTCAGGTAGTTGGGCAAGCCGCCGATGAAGAGCTTGTGAGCAGAGTCGGGCACCACTGTAGACACTACACCTGAAGGACCCATGAGGAAGACAGTAAGAGACATAAAGAGGAACTACACAGAGAGCAAGCTCCTGTGACTTATGTATTACTGATTACTCATGAATTATGCCACAAGTACTTAGGGTTAAAAACCATTAATTGGCTGTGTACCAGGCACATAGACACTGGGGTTCTCGCTCATGCCGGGCAGCGGCTGGTAATCGTGGGGACGACGAATCTTCAGACTCTGGCCTTGAAAGATAATACCATCAAAGGCCATTGCCTGTGTGGTTTCGTCCACTGAACGGAACTACAGAGACAAATTAGGTGATTAAATTCTAAAATTGTTTGACACAACCGAGGAGAACACGCGAGTTAAAAAAAAGTGGCCTTTGTGTCACCTCAAGGAAGGCAAAATTCTTATCCTGGTTGATCTGTACTGCGAGCACAGGATTTCCAGGGGCCTGAGTGAGACCACCCAGACGCATCTGGGCATTGAAGAAGTCCATCATGGACTCCTGAACAGAAAAAGGGGCGGAATAAGGAACAAAGTTATATTTCAATACAGGGGCTGACACAGCCACATGTCTAATAAATTTGAATCCAGAAGGTAAGCGCTGTCCCACTCCTCACTTCAGTGATACCAAAGGGTATGTTGCCAACGTAGAGCCGGCGGGCCTGCCGGGTCATCTGGCTGCCCACTACAGGTACTGGGGTGGGAGTAACAGCCAGACCATCTGGAGTCATGGTTGGCAGGAGGGCGGTGGCTGGGATCTGGCCTGCAGCTAAAGAGCAAAGGGAGGAAGAACTCATCAATATTATAGCAAACCAAACAACTTTAACTCCAAAACCAGTAACCCCATTAAAACGCATCAAGGAAAAGAAACAAGGATGTTACCTTGCATGGCTTTGTACTGCATGGGAGTGATGTGCTCAAAACCCGGTGGTGGGACATCCCAGTACTTCTTCACTTTGTTCTTCTTCTTCTCACGGTGTGGAGAGCGGCTGTGCAGGAATGGATAGATGGTGAAATAAAAGGCATAACATGTAAACCCCCATTAACTCAGCTGTAAATTACTGGCTCAGATATTGCAATATAAAAAAACCTCTGGTAACAGCGGAGGTTGCGCAAATCAGAACGCAAATAACGACGAAGGGACGAAAAACCAAACGCAGACATACATTTAAACAACAAATATCTGTCAACACTACATAGAATCAGGGGCTGGTCATTAAATGGCAACAAAGCACAAACCGACTTTATGTTAGTTTGCTTTATTACCTTCCAGCATTGTCCGGGGGGAAGCTGGGTGGTGAGCTGAAATGACATTGGAAGGGGTTCATATTTTCACCAACATTTCCACTTCTAAAAAAACACCCACATCTCACATTCAGCGAGACTCGTGGTTGACCCATAATCGCATTCGCGGACAATTATGCAATAGACGCAGAAATTATATCTCCTCAAAAATATGCTGCAGCTGAAAAGGGGATTGGTCAACTGTAAAACATTCTGCCAACACCAAGTAAACACCAGTAACTCCTTTTAAATTAGCAAAGATACCAAAAGCAAGAGTCAGAGCAGAGGCGAAATGTACAGTGTGCCGTAAGAGCGCATTCAAGCAGCAGCTCTGGAGATTAATCTTCCCCCAGAATACATCATTCTACATACTTCTAGTCATCTCCAAAACAAAATGAGTAACATTTACATTTAAGTATAAATTTTACTGAAAACATACAGGATTGTTGATTGTCTAGATTATCACCGGTTTTAGCAGCACAATGGAACAGACTCGTGCAATGATAAAACCACCATGGGCCTTAATAGATCCTCAAAGGGAGATAATGACAGGTAATGCATGGCTACATGAATCAAAGATCTCTGATGTAATGTGACACCAGAGTGAATATGCATAGAATACAAAAACACAAAGCAATGCTTCTCACATCAGTTCTACTGGCGCCAGCCTGGGCGCTTTAAGATTTCCAGCTGGATCTGAAATGCTTAATAAAAAAAAACGTAAAAAATGTTAAATCCTCATCAATATAAAATATTGAAGCAGCTGTTGCTTTTGGCATTCAAGACCTTTCCTATACGCTTGAGGCAAATTCCTTGAGTCATTAGCACCTATGACAAAGGGCTTAAGGACATAGAACATAAAAAATAACATCCAAATGTTCAGTGGAGGTAGTTTAGCTCATCTGAAGTTCAATGACAATTGCTGGATCTACAGGTTACGATTGGTGCAGATACCAATCAATTTACACTTCCATAGACTGGTCATTTTTGGGAAAACATAATGGGAGTTTACTGTTAAAGTGCATAGCCATTAATGTAGAATATATGATGAGGAGACGTACGTTTTCGCAGCCTCTTGGTCCTAGTGCAGTTTTATTAAAACGGTACTCACCTGCGCCTGTGTCTGCGGTCCTTACTGTCCCCACGGCGGTCCCTGCTGCGTCTGTCCCTGTCTCTGCTCTTCCTTTTCCTCTCTCTGCTACGGCTGCGGGAGGAGGACCGGCGGTGGTGGCGGTTCTCCTTGTCCCTTTCAGCTGCAAAGACAGAGACTTCTTTAATCATAGAATGGTAGATAAAATGTAGCCAGTGTGGGCAATTCATTCATATATACAACAAGAGTCCATTGGGTGGTACTAAAGTTTGTATACAGTGTTCAACATGTTTAAGATGGATGTGTGTAGATTGATGTTTTGGTTTACATGTGCCACTATGTGTGTATCTTGCCCAAATTAAAAAAAAACACCGCTGTGTACTAGCAAGGGACATTGTATTGGGTGTTGGTGTAAATCTCGATTAATGAGAGCTTATTTTAAGACTAAGAAATTGGCTGTGGTTGAGGATGTTAACATAAACTGAAAGCAAAAATAGTTCACTTAAATAGCACTGGAAATGTTCATTGGACGCAACAGCTGCAACGAACGAATGCTAGCTTCCCCCATTCAGTCAGCTGCTTACCATGATTTAGCCCGGCCCTGCCTTGGAGAAACAATGCAAGTTACCTTATAGTTACGGGGCCTGCTGACAATTTACGCATACAATATAAGCAATAAATGATTCGTAATCAGCCATATCGGGTTCAAAAACATTATTTAAGGAGCATAGCGGAGAATCCATTCCGTAACAAATAGCGCAACAGCGTGGGCTTCTGGTTTAGACCATGTTCCAGTAATTAGACATATCCTGGTCGCTAAGACGATGGCGGCCATTACAGACATTCGATGCATTATTGTTTAGACGTGTTGTTCATCCACTTAATTTACCTTGTTTGTTTTCAGAGAGCTGTCTTTCGAATTCGTCGAAGTCCGACATCTCTGAGGCTGTAGGCTGTTACGCTTTCGGCGGCTGCGTTGTTCAGTTGGCGTTGGCTAGCTTCTGCTAGCAACAAAGTGCACAACACCTAAAAACAAGAGCCGTGTCGATGTAACGTCGGCTCGCGTAGATTTCCTCCGACTCGCAGTCTACTTAACGACAGAAGTACCCCAAATAGCTAGCCAGGACACGCATATGAGGTGCGGTACTGATTTACAACGAAACAGGCAGAGTCGTTGAGAAAGAAAACGTGCTCGCATGGGTTAGCTTGCTAATGTTAGCCACCTAGCTTGTCGCAAAGTCCAGAAGAACAAGGCCTTCGGCTCCAGACACCGTCGTTGGTGTGGAAGATCGTTAGCCAGTTAGCGAGCTAGCAAGTACGAAAGTCGAATGAATTATACTCTTTTTACAAGCCCGAAACAAACCCCAGGCGGTCCCTGGTCCACGATCCACGGTTATTTAACAATATAAGTCAAACATATACGCCTTTAAATACGAAAAGACTCGCAAAAACAATAAAGAATTCGGTGTGCCCGCTTTTTTGCTCCCTCTCCCAGGTGCCGTGACACCGGAACTCAATGAATGACAGGCTTCCGGTAATGTTGAGTAGAAAAGACGCTGCGGAGCATTTTATCCTGCTAAGACACAATCGGAGAATAACTGAATAAACGACCTCCCTTATAATTAGAACGGTTGAGTTGATCGTCATTATCGTCTGCTAAAGCTTTGAGCGTTAAAGGTGAAATCACGTTTTGTTTTATTTTGTCACCAGTTTTAAGTCAAGGAAGGCAGTTAGTTTCGGATTTGGAGTCCTAAACAAATATCAGAAATATATATTGTCTTGAAAAAGTTTGTCTGTATTTTGTCAGTATTGTTATTTATAGGATAAATATATTTCTGATATATATGTTTTTGAAGAACTAACACAATATGGGTTAATTAAATGTAGTACATTTAAGAAGATCATCAGAATGTAGTAGCTTGAAAAATAAATACATTCTTCTTTGCTAATGTAATGTGTGGTATTATGTTATACTATAATTATAATAGCAGACCTGATATATAGACAGGCAAAAAAAAACAAAAAAAGGTGGTATCACTTTACTCCCCAATCACAAGCATATTCCAGTGAGTGGTAATGTTGGATTTTATAGATTAATAAATCTACATTTTTGAAAGTTAGATGCTGTAATGAAATGTGTGTCTATACATTTTGGTGAATGATAAGCATTGCTTCAGTGGGATACAAATTTCAGTCAACATATCTTAATATACAACATACAAATATGACATAAATCCTTATTTTTTTAACACGATGAACCCATTATGATTTTGTAAAGTATGCGTCTCGGTTGCTCCGCTTGCTTTGTAGCCAAACAAACAATCATTTAGTGAAAATGGCATAAATTCTGTTTTCTTTAAAAAGTTATGTTTAAGCTAAGAGTCACTGTATTCCACTGTTGTCTAATCTGTTTTACTATACAAGATATCATCATTTCACTGCACCAATATAAACAACACGCATTATTATACAATATAATTAACATGTCTGCGTCTTTGAATATTAGGAATTTTGACGCAACCGCTACAAAATACAGACCATCAAGTTGCTCTTTTCACTGGAATTTGCCGTGAAGTATTGGTAAGCTAATTGCTTTAGCTGATTCTGTGTGTTGTGTGATTAATGCCCTCATATTTCCTCACAGAACCAGAAGTTACATTGAGTTACAAATAGCTAGTTCGGTAAAAGCTGTGTACCGACATACACAAATCTTATCACAAAAGTATTAGAGACAGTCTCAATACCAGAAGCATTAGAAGACAATCTGTGTATTTTAGTACGAATAATAATAATAAAAAAAAGGTTGGTACAACAATGCAGCAGTATTGCTGTTCAAATGGAGCCCAAGACACAAGAGTCAAATACATAAAATATCAAAAACCTATTTGTGTTTGTCCTTCCCCTTTCCTCTATGGAAAAGGAAAGGTAAATTAAAAGAGACCGTGAATGACTAATTCTAATGTATGTCTGTTTACGTAGGGAATGTAGTGTCAAAACTGTGTAGCGCAGGAAAATCCCAAAGATGTGATTAAGTGAAGTGAAAATGTTTGAAGATATATCGACACAAATGTAAAAAAAAGAATACAACAAAGACACAACAAAACATATGGAGTGCAGTGTAATTTTAGCGTACACCGACATTGTGAGAGAAAGTCACCGTATTTGTAGGATTGTGCACAGCAAAATTCTTAAAGAGTTCATTTTCCGCTGTTTGGCAAAAGTGTTGAAGTGTTTAAAAATTCAGTTTAAAAATCACGCTGCAAAAAGTTGATGCAACTGTTACAGAGTCAATTTGTACCAAAGAGCTGCAGCCATTATCTAGTGTCAAGATCAGAGTCATTTGCGACACTTAGTAGAGTTAAATTAACTCTCTGATTATGGTTTGAAATGTAAGTGTACAATGTCACACTTCCTGGTGACGGGTTTGACGCTACGTACTGTGGTGTCACAATCATGGATATGAGAAGGTGCAACGGGAACCACAAGGTCGGTTGTTCGAACCCCAGCTGCTCCACGTCCCACGTCAAAGTGTCCCTTAGTAAGACACCCAGCCCCTAATTGCTCCATGGGCTAAAAATCCAATGTAAGTCGTTTTGAACAAAAAAGGGTCAGCTAAATGACATGTCATGTTTTTCACACTGTTGTTAAATTCGTTGAGTGTTGATTTAACACTGACAAAATTGGGAAACTATGGACACCAGCTTAGAGTTAAAATTGAGTGTCAAAGAGTCAATGTAACTCTGAAATTTGCTGTGTAGGCCGACAAATGATGTGATAGAAAATCACTATGCTTGTTAATCATTTAGACTGCAAGGAATTGAAATAACAGATTATCACTTAATGAACTACTGGCCGCAAGCTGATCCAGATGTTCAGGAAAGAAAGGTGTGTGTGTGTCTCTGCCATCTCTCAGGCAAAAAGATGAATGAGCCAAATTAGTGACACTCATGTAGGTGCTGAAGAAAAACACTCCAAACATTAACGACACATTCTGAACCACACTGACATGAAATCTTTGCTCTTTCTGAACGCAGCTTCCACTGCCCTATATATATATATATATATATATATATATATATATATATATGAACTGGATATTAATAAAAAAAGTGTGTATTTGTTTTGAAAGGCAAAGGATCTCAGCCCCCGTTCACATGGCCATATCCCGGATGCAGAGACAGCAAAATAATTCCAAATGCCTCTGGACGTGTCTGTGCAGAAGTGAAGCTGGTGTGCGGGATAAGAACCAAACTGCCTCTTCTGTCCAAACGTAACCACTATTCATCGATGTCCAGAAAGAAATCCTGCTTGTTGTTCTCTCCTCAGTGTCTAAACCTGTAGGAGATGGGCAGGAGCAGGTTATTCTTTTTCAGGGCCTGCACCCTGCTAAGTGTCTCCTCATCCAGGGCCGTGTAGCAGCGCCGGGCGTAGTCCAGCAGCTTCTCCTTGGACGGGTCAAACTCGCCCACCTCTGCCACTTTCTCCGGGGCGACTAGCAGCAGCTCGGCGATGGGCGTGGTAGAAGCCACCGTGTTGCGGTCCACGCCGTGGATTTGGAAGGCTTTCGACATATTTTTCAGACGCTGGTACGTCAACAGGATCTTCTTGTAGCGAAACAGCACTCCAGCAGCGTCTTTCACTGGAGGACGAGAATGCACAGGAGAGTTGGCTAGAGTGATGCGACAGCCTACGGTTAACTAATGGAATTGGAATACTGAGCTTTGTTGCAGGATTACCTCTTTGCCGCTCTCTAGGGGCTCGGAAGATCCGTCTCCTCTTGAATTGGTGCCTGTTGGCGTTTATGGCACCTGGCATTAAATCTTCCCCCGATATCATTTCCTCTTCCTCGAGGTAGCCGTCCTGCTCCAAGTACTCATCGGACTCTCCCAAGAGGGAAAGTGAATCTGATAAGAACATTCAAAAGAAATCCTTAACAAAAGCCACAGGAGCCACAAGATGCAGGTGAGTTAAAGTGATGGGTTTGTAGGATGTATATTACCTGGGCCTATGTTGCTATGCCCACTCATTTCATTCATGGATGACCTCGTAGCACTGTTGCCGTTGCCACTGCTGCCACTGGCTGAAGTATTGGGAGTACTATGGCTATGACCTTGCAGGAGGGCCTGGGATTGTGTAGAGCTGAACAAAGCATTTATAGAGGCAAGCTGATTGCTTAGTGGATTGGAGACATGGTTTTTGGAAGGCACCATTGTTGGAGGACCAGGCCTTCGTTGGATAAACTGACGTGACGGGAAATGCTGAGACTCAGACTTCTGTTGCTCTATCAAGAGAAGAGAAGGAATACATTTTTAAAACGATAAACCATGTTCATTCTACACTTAAGCATAACTGTATCGAACCAAAATTTCTATTTAACGTTTTTTCAATTTAGTACTTTAGTGCATAAATCTTTGTTTTTACCCGCAGGACGATCTTCCTCTCTTCTTGCTCTCCAGTTGAATCGTCTTGATTCAAAACCTGCAGAGAGACAAACACAAAGAGTTTGCATAAAAGAGTCCACCTGTATTCCACTTTATTGGACATGTCATCCTCTCACACCTGTGCCCCTCCCTCACCGTTACTGTACTGGCTCGGACTCTGCTCCTGTCCCTGGCTCTTTGTGGAAAAGATGAAGCGGTCCAGCTGGCAACGGAGGAAGTCCCTCTCCTCCTCTAAGTCCTCAATTCTTTTCTGCAGCCAAGAGTTTTTCTCTAGAGAGATCTGCAGCTGAGTTCTCAGGTTGGTGATCACCATGTACGAGTTGTTGACTTGAGATGCGCCAGCAGATGGGGGCGACTCTGAGGGGGAGAGACGGGATTTAGGGTAAAACTCCAATAGTTTTTCCAAACAAACTTTGCGTGAACAATAAAAGTATTGTACAGTTAAAAGTGAATATTGGTTCACTTACCTTCAAAATTCTGATCACTCTGGTTGAAAAATCCTTGCTGCTCAAAGTTGCTCTCTTCATAGGGGATGGAAATTTCATAGGCATCCTCATTTTTGGGAGCTGAAATATAAATGGTGTTCACTGAATGCCTGACCTGCAGCCTTTTAAATCATGTGTTTGCAGTTTTCCAGAGCCCTTACTCTGCAGGTGGAGTGAGCCTGCGTGGCTCTTGGACGTGGAAGCAGCATCGGTCCTGTTTGCGTCCTCCATCTCACACCCCGGACAACGAAAACATCTGATTAGTTACTGGTTCTAAAGAAAGGCATATTGACTCGCTGGGATATTTAAACACCAATGCGTCGTACAAATAACCAGGCGATAATTACACAAAGGTTACACATTTATGATCACGTTATTAAAGAAAAAATAAGGTAACGCTGCAGTTCACCGGCAGTTGTCATAATGTCGTCGTATTTTGCAAACCCATCCAACAAACATGATCTAATATTGTCGTTAATTTGACTCGTCATGCAGGTTTAATGGGATATAGTAACGCAGAATGTGAGAAACAGGAGTGTGTCTGTGTACGTAGCATAATGTTAGTGTCCCGGTAATGAGCTCACTACATTGTAGGGAGCTAACATTAATGGAGTTGACGTTAGCTCTGCAAACATGTTAGCTTGGCTTAACGTTAGCAAGAATTTAGCTGCGATTATAAAATTACGATTCCGTCCCCTCAGAACACTTTAGAGTTCAATTCCCTCATTCACACATGACCGGAGTCCCCGTGCTGACCACACATTGAGCAGAAATTGGTACATACCACTTTACGTTTGTAATAACTTAAGCGCGCACATGTAATAAGACGTTATTACTCTGTCATATCCCCATTCACCAGTCCGCCTGCTAGCTAACAAGCTAACAATAACAATTATCGCTTTTTTTTTTTCAACTCTCTCCCGCGTCATTTCCGGAGGTCCTTAATAAACCCCGAAATAAAAGAAAATATGTAACGCACAGGCTTTGTCAGTAAATTGTATTATTGGCGTATTTTAAGCGACGAGTGTTTAAAATGGGTTATAGTTATACATGATTAACCCATCCTGACTGATTCTGCGAGCTGTAAAGTAACATTTGTAAGTTACTCATCAAGTCGAAAGCGTAATTTATTCAACAAGGACGCAACGTGAATTGACAGCGTGGGAAAGGTGAGGAGGACAGACAGGTAGAGCAGGTCACGTGGTGTCACCTTTCAGTGTCGACGGGAGGCTTTTTAGCGTCCACCCGGAAAAAAGTAGGATTTCCATTAACCGCCGTCGACTTTGGTTTATTACCAAACTGGCAACGCGGCGGTAAGTTTTCCATTTCCTTTTGCATGAATGTCTCCGTACAAATACTACCGTCGCTGGTGCGTTTCTGTTGTGTGCGGCTGTTACAACGCTACGGACAGGTGTGGCACCTGTTCAGACTAACGCGTGTCAGATCCGAAATACCCTTTCCACGTTTCTGTTGAAATAACGATATCTTGCCTATGGCACACATTTATTTAAAATATCTGCCTGTGATTGTCTGGATTATTATTGAACTGAGAAGTTTTTAAGTAAAGGCCAAACATAATCTGATTACAAACCTCCACAACGCTTCCATTGCAGCCATGGCTCCCAGATACGACGGCCTGTCCCACTGTAAGCTGGTCCTGGTGTTTGCTGTGCTCATGGACCTGTTGGGTGTGGTGTCCATGCTGCTGGGAGTCTTCGCTCCACTGGAGATCCAAGGCCAGGACTTTGGGGATCTGCTGGTGTACACTGGAGCTCTGCTGGTGCTAATGTCCCTGGCGGGCTGGGTCATGTGGTACAGCGGAAACATTGAGGGTTTGACCTCCAAAAAGGACCTCAGGGGACGGGTCGATGGAGCTATGGACCGCCTCGCCCGCTCCGTGAGCCGCAAGATACGGTTGCCCAGGGCTCACAGCAGCCCGACATAGAAAGTCGGGTCCGAAGATGCCAAATGAACCACCGGACTGTTACACAGAGATCTGTTGGTTGGGAGCCAAACTGCCTGATGCAAAGGAGTGTCGCTGTTGCTTGTCATCCTCTGTGCCGGTACCTCTCCTGTGGATAATAACAAACGGCTAGTTTTGGAGAAAAGGTGTTGCGTTTTGTTGAAAAACGCAACACCTTTTTTTTTAATGTGAAAAACTGACTGATGTTTCTACATTCAGGGTTGTACTGTAATAGTCTCTAATATAGATACCGGTATGTGACGATTAATGAATGAATCTAATCGTTGTAATCGTTTAACAGACATTTTGGGGGGAAGGTGCTCAAAAAAAAAAGGGCACCCATCGCCAAAATGATTCATGAAATTAAAAATATAAATAAAAAACAGGATATTTTCTCCGTCCTTTAGCTTTTTGAGTCTCTCTTGCCAATATGCTGCACATTTAGTTAATGAGAGGAATCAATGTTGTGCATAATAAGAGTGACTTGGATAATCGCTATAAAGCTGACAACACACACATTTTTTTCTTCTGTTTTCTGACAGAGTTGAAGCAGAAGTAGCATTACACTAATAATATACATCAATATACCCCTCCGGACCGTCATAGGTCAACGTCACTATCCTCATGCAGGGCAAAAGGGGCACCATTGAGCACCATCAACAGTCTTATCTGTGCACGTACCCGAGTTTAAGGCAAAGCAGCAAAGAATTACAGTTACAACATTGACCATTTAAGATATTTTAATGACAACAATCATGTTTGCTCAAGTTCAGAGTTAAGATATACTCAAGTCTTAATTTATTTTCCAAGAAGAGATCCAATGAATGCACAAGCTTGTAATTGCCCATAAATACTGACGATTCCGTCCCCTTTTTTAATTTTTTTTTTTTACAAGATATAGTGAAATAAAATCGAAACAAAAGACATCCCCAGATATTAGGAAAATAAGTGATGAGTGACATTAAAAATAAATAATTTATAATAACGACTGAAGCTCTCAATTTACAAGATGGGATATCAATTATTTCATACACACAAATTCAAGGGGTAGAATTATTTGAAGATAAAAAGAAACATCACAATCAAAAGAGATGATCCCACATCAGGAGATAACTGGGCCTGATGTCTGATTTTATGTGCTGTTCAATAAACTGACAGAAGTAAGACATTTCCAGTTTACAACAAGTATGTAAACAACAGAATTATTAAGCTAAACTTATCAAAAAAGGTGTTGGATAGAAATACCTGGTGCCCCGTGGAGGAGTAAAGATGTCAGGGAAACAGAATACATTGTTTGCGCAAACGTTGCTACAATTACGTAGCGGATTGACAATCACACGTATACTTTTATCGCTGCCACATTGAGACGCTGGTCCACTCGGTTCCAGGAAAGCACGTTTTTCCAAGCTGTCTCGGAGCTTCTGGCGGGCATTACGTGACCGTTCCGGTCATGTCCGCAATGAGATAAAGACGGAGGAGGAGATGGTGGATGTCAGAGGGCCGGGCTGGCGTTCTGCCAGACGATCATGTGACTGCGTTCGGACCGCGGAGGTGTGGTTTGGGAAAGCTCCACCGATCCCTCGTTGGCGTCGTCTCCTGAAAGGGGCGTTCGGCTCCGTTAGGCACTGATAAACAGACCACTGACTAAACAGGACATAACGGCATATAAATGCATCTGGCAGGTTTTAAACTATTTGAAATAACAATGATATTTTCCTTTGACTCACCGATGCGCAAGTTGATGTAGCCCTCTCCTGCACTGAGGATAAGCTGAGAGGTAGTGACGTTATCGCTGCCAGGAGGGACAATCAAACAACCTGTTGGGCAAAGACGGATACTTCAGGCCAGCGCACGCTGAAGGATCTCCCAGTATTAACAATGTTTTGTGTGTTTGGTTTAAAACAATCGGATTCTAACCAGGTGCAGCAATGATGAACCTGACAGCTTGTCTATGTCCATGGTAACACAGCTGGGCGGATGAAATGGAGCAATATGGGATGGAAACAGCCTCTGATGCTGTAGAAGGTCATTCGTATAGTTTATTTTAGCGTAAAGAGTCAAATATCTATACTTTTAATCTGGATTTAACTCACTTATGGATAATGGGATGGAGAAAATGGCACCTCCTCCCGTGCCCACCCACAAACGGCTGGAGATGACTGCGAGAGATGAGACCTGGAGAGGCGACAGTGTCAGAAAGGCCGGGCCTGCAGAAAGAGACGGAAGCACGTCAGCCGGGCTGCAGGGAAGGTTTACGCTGAAAGTGGCCCCGCAAAACAAAAAATCTATTTCCTTTTTCTTCGAATTCGGATAAGGCACAGTCACGAAATCAATCATGCGTTTGCAACACAACTACAAATACATTGGGACACATTGCTAAAGCCACAAAGATTATACAAATATGAACTTAAAATACAAACATTTTACTATCAAACTGCAAATAAACATTCTCAAATATCACAGGTGGAAATCTATTTCCTCAATGACAAAATGAATAACAGGGAACCAAAAGTGTAGCTCTAACAGATCAGAGTATGTCGGACTGTAAATATATTAATGAATTAATAATATTAATATGCAATGAATACAAACAAAATACCGTCTCATTACCTAAACTTTTAGTGACCAAAGCAGTGAAATCGACTTCCTGCAGCGGCCGTCCTGACGACCAGTCGAACAGTCTGAGGATCGGGTCGAGTCGGCAGGACGTCCAAACGCCACTTCCACCGGCACACAGGAAGCGGACCTGCTGCTCGCTGCGTTCAGAGACCGAGAATGTTTGCTGCGCGGCCAAATGGGAAATAATGAGGGTTTCGTTAGCCACCATGTCGACGTGAGACCAAAGCAATACTGCTGCCAGTTGCTTACCTCGACCTTCCTGCTGACGACGTCCACCACGTGGACTTTGTTCCAATATCCCACCCACAAGCGACCTCCTTTAGCCAGGCAACAGCGAATGGGCTGCAGAGGGTTCGATCCAAGAGGCATCACTGAGGGCGACTGTAGATTCCAGCCACCTGTCCAAACACAGCACCCGTCGATTATTCCTCTACTCCACTAAGACTTTAGCATCAAGAACAGAAATAAAAAAAAAAAACATTACCTGAGCCGTGTGAGAAAAATGCCAAAGTCCCATCTGCTAATCCCGCTATGACTTGATCCTGAGAATATCTGTCAGATAGAGGCGGTAAAAACTGTACCAATTGATGAACAAAAAACTCAGTGACATCACGCTCGTACTCAACTGTGAATGTGCTTCAAACTGACGGCAGAACTCACTTGAGCGAATGAACTCCTTCCGAGAGAGAAACAGACTGCAGACAGTTCCTCCTGCCAGCGGAGGCCGAGTGTACCAGTATGCTGGGAGACAAAGACAAAGAGAGAGAGAGAACGTTATAGTGCTTTTCCAAAGTGCACTTTACAGAGATAGTTCAATCTCTTGAAGTGAGCCTGTTTATTCAGCGCACACACTACCTTCCTTCCTGGGTTCCGATCCACACAGTTCCTGCTGTGTCACCTGACATAACAAGACCACAAAAGGACGGGAAGTAAGCGGCTATCAGTTTGGTTTAGAGGAAGCTCAGAATGCATTCCATCAGTGGGCAGCAGGCTGCGGCGCATTGCACGGCGCCGCTGCACTGACCTGTTGGCGGCACGGCACAGATGCAGAGAGCGGGGGCTGTGGGGGGGAGGCAGAAATGATCGAGCACCGTGTTGGACAGCGCCGGATCAATCACTGTGACATCACTGCGGGAGGCGGGACCCGAAACCACCCACACAGAACACTGGCAGAGATTGGAAAGACGCGCGTTAGTGTTACTTGTGCTCGTATGGCATCGGTCACACCGCCGTTGTCATCGGAGCAGGATGATGACGGACTTACCGTGGCCTCTCCGGAGATCTCGGGCGTGACCGCAACCGCGCAGTTCAGCTGAAGAGAGCAAACCAGTGAGGGGCCAAATCTTTACAAAGCTCCTCGGGTTCATGAGCTGAAGCGATCAGCGGCGACAACATCTACCTTTGCCGTGGAGTCGCTCTGATCCAGCAGTCTGAGCTGCATCAGTTCAGGCACGTCCTTTGGCTCTGGTACAGGCTCATTGTATTCCTGCAATGACAGTTAGCCACCACAATTGTGTTAGGATTTTGGAAAATCTGCATGGGTTGGTACGTTAAACGCTCTTTAATAAGAAGGCGTGATTTTCTTTCTCCCATTGGTTTTGTTCAAATGAATGATGTGTGGTGACCCAAATGCATAAAGCTGCATGTGTGGGTTCCTACCTGCGTGTTGGCCAGCGGTGTGCTCCAGCCGTGCATCTGCCGCTTTCCGAGTGATCCCCAAATGTGCGAGCGGATCTCCCTGTAGAGTTCTCGCCTCCTGACACGAGGAGAGAGAGCAGCAGATCTAGAGAGAAGGCTTCTGCTGTCAATCAGCTCCACCAGACGTTTGTGACGAGGACATTTTGGTTGAACACAACGGTGGAAACAGAACAGCACATAGTGCCGCGGCGGCTCGATCCGAAACGTGAGCTTACTCAGCGCGGGTTTGACTGACAGCCGGGGGGTGGGGAGACCCCTGAGGAGAGCGAGGGAGGGCCGGAGGAGTCGGCCGGCCGAATGCAGGAGCATGAGGTGGGATTAGAGGCACCTTGGACAGCCCGAACAAGCGGTTGAACCTTTAACAGAAAAAATATATACATTTCAAAACTGTTGCTTTACAATCCTCAGGAATATTAAAGTACTTCCAATCAACCCTGAGGTACATCCACATTGTTTTTTTGATATGTATTTCAATGTTTTTGTTAACTTCAGGTTGCTTGATGAACCCAAAGGCCATCTGGAAAACAATCCCATCTTGACTTTACTTTTTTTTTTAAAGAGTACCTTCTTTTTTATGCTGTGGGTTTATTATTCTGCAATAACAAAATGTCAGTATCACAAAGAGGTTTTTACTTTGCGCTTCATCCGCTGACACACGGTAACGCAGAGATGTTCTTCTATCCACTTGTTTTAATGAGGATATAAGCTTCACTATGCTGATTTGATCGGGGTTGTGGGTGTACAGCATACGGTCAAATCAAACCATAAACACTTACTTTTTCCAAACACTTGACCGTTTTTCGTCTGTTATCCTCTCATCCTTTGTTGCTCTAAAAAAGAAAAGGAGCGAAAGAAGCGCTAAATCATACGTACTAGTTATTCTATTGGAACTGACATATCCATTACAAAAACAAAAATACAACCATATTGATTCAGGAGTACGGTTACCTGAGTGTCTGACTACGTCTCACAGCTTCCTGCAGCTCGAACAGGCGCTGCTTGTATTGGTTCTTCTCCATGACCACACGGGCCATTTCAGAGCGAGAGAAGTGCCGCATGGATGTAGGTAGTGATGCCTGAATGCAGAGATTTATGCCATTTCATGAACACGCCAGATTCATACATCATAAAATATAACCTTCAATGAGATAATTGCTGAATGGTAAAATGACTTACATCAGGGTCCTCAGACTGGCACTCTTCCAGTTCTTTCCGAAGTCTAGGGACATAGAGGACATAAAAAAATAAATTAAAAAAAGAGTTATTGCAAAGAGCAGAATAAAGAATTACAGAATATTTTATCACAATGGTGATGACAAAAAAGGGTAATGCTTTTTTCCAAGAGGTTAAAGAATGAACAGACATTAAACACCTCTTAGTTTCCTCCTCCTTCTCCCTCACCCGCCCCTCCAATCGGGAGGCGGTTTCCTGAAGGGAGGTCACCTCCAGTTTAAGAGCCGAACGGTCATCAGTGAGCTCCACCACCCGCGATATCAGAGCTTTGCGGGCGGCGTCTGCCGACTCGCTGGAGGCACAGAAACACAGCGTGTTGAAAGACGAGCAATTCAAGACCACAGAGAGAATACCACGGGTAAGAGAGACAAAACGCTTCCCCAAATCGTGACATTTACATCTATTTAATACCCACTTAATAAAAAAACAGGTTGTACCGAAGAAAAAGAAAGTCCCCTGATCACAGGACCAGTCAAAGCAAAGTCAGGGAAATTAAATATAGGACTTACTGGGTGACTTTTAGTTCCTCATACTGAGAAAGAATCTCCTCAAACTGGTCGGTACTGCCTACACAGAAAAAAGGGGACGCTTTACCACAGATTATTATTGGTGACAATAACTTTGTGTTTATGTTTACTTTTCATTCACAACCAAGACGAATATAAGGAAGTAATGCTTTATTAAACCTGCAGCCAGATAACGTACTGCACTTGTCTACAAACCACTTCTGGTTTGTAGCTGCACAGAGCAGAAATCAGCCGTTCATTGTTCTGTTAAGATGATGTGAAAGCAAGTCCACCGGGTTCGTGACGGAAGCTCTTGTAAACGTGTGAACTGACCTCTGACGCTGGCCCCTCGGTCCACACTCTCCACGTAGTCCAGACTCAGGTCGGACAGCTCGGAGAACACAGAGTCATTGTTGCGCAACTCGCACTCCAAACTATCGTCTTCCTCCACCTCTTCCTCCTCCTCCTCGTCTTTTTCCGGCCTCTCTGCTCCTTGCACCTCTCCTGCTTCGCCATCCCTCTCCTCCGCCTCCCTCATCTCCTCCTCCACGCTGTTCTCCGACTTATCTGTCGGTGGCTTTACGACGTTCGAACCGACGGGGCTGCGGATGAAGACAAGAGTGAAAGAGTAAGAAATATAGAAAAAACACAGGCACCGTGGATTCGCTCCCTGTGACGCTAAAGTGAACCAAACGTCACAAGTCACACGTTTCACTGCAATCGGAAATTCCCAGAAAAAATGATTAGTTTCAGATCATTACTTTGCAGTGGCACTGCCGTGAAAGGGCCTCAGCTCAGGAGTGGAGCTTATGATGTCATTGATAAATGTATCTGCGGCGGGCTTTGCTGCAACGTCAATCGCCTTTTCTTCCTTGGCTACTAAATCTTCCAAACAGGGAGGACCAGAAAGTGCATGTGGCCTTTGCATCGTCTGCAACACAAAGAAGGGAAACAAAAACTACTTCGCTGCCAAAATCTTCTATTCAAATAAATGTCAAATATGTGAGAATATGTTTACCTTTTCATTCACAATGGACTCTGAGACTTGGCTGGATGGAAAATGATTATTCTTGAGACTCACATGATTCCTGAATGCAGCATGCAGTGTGACACGAAAAAGAAAACGCATGTGAATTAACAATACCACCTTGTGCTACTTTCTTACCATTTACTTGCAGAGATGTTGTCATTACTGAATAATAGACTGATCTTCAACACACACAAACTGGTATTTTATTTTGAAAATTCCCGCTATATATATATAATGTTATATTTGATGCTGAAAGATGAAATCCCCAAAAGTCTCTTTTGATAACAGTAGAATATTGGAAGGTGAAAAGTCGGTTCCACAGTGTGAAGCAAAACGCAAAAGTGCCATCTTTTAATGAATTCATTAATATTTATTTATTATTGATACACTTTCTACAACATAGTAATGCTGAATAAGAACAACCTTAAGGGAGAATCTCTTTCAGAATCCTTTGTCTTTTTCAAAAGTTCCCAATACGTGTGAGCCAGCTGAGGAAAAGAACATCAGTGATGTGTGAGAAACACAGAAACAGTCAAGAATCTGTTAAAGAAGTCACATGGTGCAGGTTCTGACCTTGTTGTGAGAATGCCTCAGAGTGCTCAGCTCTCTACTCAGATTGCCCTTCTGCTCCTCCAAGGCCACCACTGCGGGAAAGAGAAACAGCATGTCGCGTCAGAATGACCCAGCCGGATTTTTAAATGCGATGTATAATACTACTACTAGTGATGCTCACTATGATCAGCCTGCTCTCTCGCCTTCTTCTCCAGCTCTCTCCCTCGCCGCTCTCTCTCCTTCTCCCTCCCCCTCATGGCTCTCCTCTCTTGGTCAATTTGGTCGTCCAGCTCCAGGTACCTCTAAAGAAGAGTGCTTTTACAGCTTTGAGCCAAAACACCACAATGCCCCCCCCCCCCCCCCGCTTTCCCCATCGGGCCCCACCTCCTGGCTTTCTTTCCGCAGTGCCTTCTCCGCTTGGTACCTCTGCAGCAGCTCGTGCCGCTCAGCCTTCTCTCTCTCTGCCTCCTCCTCCCGGTCTCTCAGCTGGGCTTTGCAGCTGGCCAGCCCCTCCAGGACCCAGACGAAGATGGGCACCAGCGACTCCACCACACCTTCACCGTGGCTCTCAATTACCGTCTGTGGGCGCGTGTGGGGAGGGGCGGGGGATTCGAAGAAAAAAAAATGCGCTGTTTGTTTTTGTTTTTTACTGCTTGAAACATAACTGGAAAGGAGCAGCTTTACCTGTAGCTCGGAGTAGAGCTTTCCTGCCTCTTCGCTCACGATGTTGGGGTCCAGGTCCGCCTCCCCCGTGCCACAAAGCACGCGCTCACTGTACTCCATCAGAAAAGGATCTCTGTCCCGACGTATGAACTGTCTAAACGGGTTTGCTCGACTCGACCCCGAAAGGTTAATTCATTTTCAGCTTCTGAAGCCGATTCTGTTGCTCTCTTGACTGTACTTCCTCACCCACTACTGCAACGACTAGTGTGTCCGGCATTCTAACACGTGCGCTGGCACCAGCGCCGGCCGCGCTTCACAACCCATCTTTTCCGACGGCGTTGAAGTAGTCGTTACTGTAGTGTAAAGTTTATCCAATCTGTCAGGCTCGATTCAGAGTCCATCCTGCAGGTGAAAAGAAGAATATATAATAAGATATTATGATGACTATTCTCTTTTGCACTGTAGTTTAACTGCAACAAGCCGGTCAACTGTTTTGTGCGATACGCAAGCTTAGGCGTGCATTTTTTAAATTTCTTCTCCGAACTTATTATAGTACTAATAGCAGAATATGGCCATGAGCTTTTCTGCTCCTACAATCTGTGACTAATGTCCTTCGTAGAACAGCGAACAAAGCAATGGCTCAGTGAGGATGAAATTGAAATGAAAACGGATGCTTTTACACGTTGGATTATGATCAGTAACCTGTTAGTGTTTGTGTTTGCATTGGCTAAACCCTTCGTTATTATTAAATCCCCATTTAAAAAAAGGCACAAACAAGTTAGTTGCGTGTGTTTGAATATATTTGACTATATTGGCATTCAGTCCTCTTCTCAGTTTAAATATATGTAATGTCATTGTAAACAGTTTGTGCATTTCGTTTGTCAGTTTCAAGTAGTTGTTTTGTCAACGTGAACAACCTCAGTACATATGTATGTATATTTACCCACGTGTATATACACGCCAAATCACACATATATATTCTGTATCTAGTATGTTTTTGCTTAGACAATATTTTAAGAAATCGTACGTTTTGAATTTGAATGTGTGTTTAAAATACAAATGAGTGAACTTACCTTGATCCGTTGTTTTGAGTTTTACTCGTACAGTCTTTTTGAAGTTTGGTTAACAGGCGACTCGAGTAACATTTTAATAAAGAGAGACAAACCAAACGACAGTTTCTGGTTTTGTGTCTCAAGGGAATTGAATTAAATGTCAGTGTAAGTTTGCGTACAAGCCCACAAACAAGTGTGTGTGTGCGTGTGTGTGTGTGTGTGTGCGTCGATCACCGGGCTGCTCAGCCCTTACGGTAAGCGAAGTAGAAGATGGACGTAAGTGAGACGCTAATGTATGAATAAGTAACGTGACTGACAGGCGACTTCTCGGCAGCTCCTGTGTAACTCGACCGAAGAACAAGCCGAGACGTCGCGCTGTTCGGCCGCGACTCACCTCACCGACAGCCTGCCCCGTCGCTTCCATCTCACGGCCCCGAAATACCGATATTCCGGCTGTTATTTTGTTGTTCGGAGACGATGTCAATTACACACGAACTAGTTTAAAGACGGGTCGTCGTTGAAGTCTGACGCGCGGTGACGAGTCCGAATTCCAGCCAATCAGAGCGCGGTGCCCGCCAACCGTAACCAGTGGTCGGGGAGAAGAGGCGGGACTTCTTTTCAGATAGGAAAAAAAAGTTTCCTGAAACTTGAACGATGGCACGTGACCAAGAAGGTTGCGGCGGGCTGTCAGGTGACCGGGTTACAATTGCAGGCTACGTCGCTTAACTGTCCTAATACTTCACAAAACTTAAAAGTCACCTCGTCTATTATCCCGTGTTGTTGCCAGGGATCAGAATGCTATCAGAAAGTCAACAAGTCGCACTGTGAAACGCCGCTTTTAGGCGACGCCATTTAGGTGTGATGTCGAAAGGAAGCCATCGAGCTCATTTTTACAGTGGCATGCCTTCTAAAGCCTCTTTATTTTACAACAAATATGTCATATGAAATGTATTCACGATGAGAGCAGCTTGGTGTGACGTGAGTTAGTGTTTCATGCAGTGAGTGACAGGAGACAGCAACAGGAAGGCTTACAGTAAATCACAGGAATGCCACTTGATAAAGTCGCGCTACAGTTCGTTTTCAGTCCAGCAGATGGAGATACCACATTTCCCACCTCTTCATCCTCTCCGTCACCCTTTTTTTTGTTCATGTTGTTGTTGGTTTCTGTTATGCTCTTTTTTTTTACATCCATGCTCGACCTTCTCTTAGTGGTCATTTAAGAAACGATCCTGTCCTGCTTTACCTGAACAACTCCCAGCCTGCATTGTATTCACTAAAAAGCTTCATAACATAGTGCATCTTCCACATCCACCTTGACTGTTGTTTATATTAAAGGGACAGTTCACTCACTCAATTATATGTTTGCATTCTTAAATACAGTTTGTCACGTAAAAAGTATTACCTCTCCTTTCAAAATGTCTGGACTTTGTCATACACTACATTAACTACATGGTTTGTCTACCTGGTTCCTGTACAAAAAAATTAAATACTTGTATCATGAGCACAAAGTGTAAGCAGTGGTGGAAATACTCCAAAATACTAGAAGTAGAAAAAATGTATTGTCTTGTGTCCATTATTTTATGTAAAGTAGAAATGAAGAAAAGTTTCTCGGAGTAGTACTCCGAGAGTACTAACTTGTTCTATGCTGGTGGGTAGTTGATCCATTTATATCAATGCAACAAATCATGCACAACAAAACATCCGCTAATATTTTTAGTAAAATCTTTATAATCAAAGTTAATAGCAAGATGTTGATAAAAGGTAATGTGTTATGCTTTCATAGAGACAAAAATAGCATTTGTACATTGCGATTGAAAGATAAAGGGAGGAGCAGCAGTAAATGAAATATGTTTTTACTGCCCATCACGACCGTTGTTTACAGAACAGTCTTTTTATTTGGTGCAGATTTCACAGCGTGTCTGTAATACTCTGTTAATAGTTGTTTCCTCACACTGTGACTTTTTTAATTACCCTCCCACTCTCTACAAGAACTTCTTTTCCGTCCTCCCTCTGCCGTCGGGACATCTCTCTCTTCTTCTTCGTCAGGAGGTGAAATGCCACCACGCTTCCCACCACCACGAAACTCACGGTCAGAATCACAGATCCCAGTCCGAGCAAGTGAGAGGTTTCTCCTCTGGACCGGCTCAGTTGGTCCCAAATCCCCACAGCAATACAACTGAAGCCGATGAGGGTTCCCCAGAAACCGAAAGCCAGCAAACAGGATCCACAAGAAAGCTCAACACCCCCAGTCACCACGGTAACGCCCGCCACCGAGACGATTCCTGCTGGTAAGGTGACGCTTTCAGATTTGGGGTCGTAGGTGACAGTGGACGCGACGTTTGATAGAGCTGAAGGCTGAAGAGTTTCCATCTTGGTTGTCATGGTTGCTGTTTTATTCCTTTTTCAAATGGTCAAAAGCTCCTTTCCTGCAGCTTTTTTCTTCTTCCTTCGTGCGCCTACAACATGACACACAGTCCAGGTTAAAAACCCCACAACACTCAGTTTCCCCATTTTATATTCCCTTATGTAACTAAAAAATGGAAGAAAATCTCATCTCTTGTTCAAACTCATTTAATCTTTTTGAGGGGTGACATTTTCAAATAACGTTATTTTATTTACCATTCAGTTAACAAAGATGCCTTATATATTTACTGTTTTTAGGAACTTTTGAGAGCTCCACAACAATTTTAAAGAAACATCTGTGAGTTTGAATAATGTTGCAGCATTACTGTGTAAAGACATGGGTTACTCGCTGATTGGCCGGGTTTTAAAAATATAGAAGAAAAAAAGCATTTTAATAATTTATTATTTATTAGGAAAATTGCCAAAATAGGTCAAACTGTTTCTACTATACTGAATTGAGATTCAAAGCAGCAGAGTTAAAGTTCAGATACAAATACCAGTAAAAAATCCTTTTTCTCTTGGCCAACAAAGATCAGAGCCTGCATGTTAACTATAATGCCGTCATTTCAGTAAACTGCAATACGCTATTAACATAAACATAATCTTAACTTTTTGGATGTGTATTTCCATAAACAAGTTGCTTACCTCAGTGTTGAATCAGGACCTCAGATGTCAGTGTTACGGCCCCTTGAATTCATAGATTTGTTTCCCCAGGTATGTGAGGGTTTTGCTGAAAGCTTTAAAGGGCTGCTGACTTTCTCCCTGGACAATAAGTGCAGAAATGTGAGCAGGGGCCCCGAGCGCTGTGGCCGTTATCACACACGTCACAACCCGAGGCCTCACGAGATGGTGGACCAAAATGTCAAGATTGTTGTCACTGTTTGTTTGTTCCTTTCTTCCCGTGTGTTCAGTAGGAAGCTCTTGTCCGTCATTAACCATCATTATGACCCATTACCAGATATTTATCTAGGAACAACTCCCTTCCTCTTTTTCTCTTTCTTTCAGCCTTAAGAGTTGAGTCGCGTCCTACCAAGGCATTGTTCCGCCTGAGAGTGTATTTTTCTTGCTAAGTGTTTGCATTTCTCATGTCACTTGTGGCAGAGTGCGTATTATTTATTCAATCAGTAACATTTTATTTGTAAAACCTTGGGACTTTAAAACTTGACATTCAATATTAAACAATGAGCCAAATTCCAATTCTTCAAATAAAAAAATGCTCTCCTTGAATCTGCTTGAGTCTTTCCCCCAAGTGCAAATCCAAGAAAAAGAGGGGGCGGGACATGTAGACACGGAGTGACAGATTTACAGTGTGTCAGTGCTGACATGGAGCTGGCTGCCAGGGCGCAAAGGTGAAGCTTGATATCGCCCGTTAATTGGCTTTAATGCTGTTCAGCCAGCTGGGATGCTGCCTATTTAACACTGGCCTGATTGCAGATATTTTTAGATGTGCTGACTTTTACTATCAGTAAACTTCTCCCTGTTACTGCGCCATCTTCTTTTACGTAAATAACACTCCACTGCCTGCATAGTAAATATACATTATTTTGATTGTTAAAGTGCAATGTAATAGCTGTTATTCAGAATTTGTCCAGTATAGCATTGCTAAGTAAAATTGCCCTGAGTTTCATAATTATTAGTCATAATATATCCTGCAGTTTGTGGTTATCAATATTATATAATTAATTCTCTTCACCACGCTACGGTCAGCAAGATATTTGTGAAGAGGAGGGAGGAGTAATTCCACTGTCAATAACATTCAGAGGGTGGTGATGATAGTAATTGGCTGAATGTTGGATTGGGAGGCGGGGGAAGGGTCAAGTAATCCAATAGACGGACTAAGTGAGCATTCTTTGCAGCAGGAAATCCTGCTGCAAAGACAGGACACGGAGGAAAATCATCACATAGTGTGATAACCGTCACATCTAAAGAGGAGGTGCTACTAAAGATGTCCCAGTAGGCTTTCATCAATCTTGTACACGCTGACCACAAGTTAATAAGAAACAACAGTAAAGACAATCAACACGTTACATTCAGTCTCATCACAGACTCACAGGTTTTAAATGTGTCGTCCAATGTGAGTACGACGTTCAAACTAAGCGTCCAGTATGATGGCCGTAAAGATGGAGAGCATGCAGAGAAACGGCCAAAGCGCTGGGCCGGGGTTACAAGGCTCTGGTTGGAACCCAAACCAGTAGAATGAAAGTCAAAGTAAGGAGGATGTTTGTTGTCAGCGTGTCGAACAGGACGGCCTTGGTGCACGAGACAATACTTAGTGTATGAAAGAGTCAAGGAAGGCAGACAATCTGAGGAATTTGGCAGCAAAACAACAAAAACACAACTAAGGAGAGACGGGCGGACGTGTTAAAACACTTCGGCTCAGTAAAACAAACCCGGCCCAGTAGCTCAAACAGGATGGGAAGGAGGCCGTGTGCGGTGGGATTGGATTGGAGGTGGGATTGGAGGTGGAGGGGTTAAACTGCCCGGACAGATGGCCGTGTGGAATTAAATGTCAGAGGTCAACTAAACCCCTTGAAAAGGCCACTACACAGACACACTGCAGAAGAACTGGTGCCATGTTCACAGGATTCCCCTGGAAATGTGCCCCAATTGTTTTAGTCGGGGCATAAAGTGACGAACAGGTTTTAGGATTATGCCAATTTCCCAATGTGGTTATGCAATGCTCACGTAAGACATACGCTACCAGAACGCATCACTCATAATTATAGATAGAGGAATTAACTCTGCAGTGTCATATGCTGTAGAGGGGTTCGTTTTAGTCGAGGGCTCAGCAACCTCAAATCCCGCATTAACAGAATTAACCCACTGGGATTGAGTTTCCCCCTATGCCCTCCTTATCTCTCGCTGTCTTACCTATAGGACACATACTCGGTGCTGCAGCCATCATTTACTCACACAACACCCAGGTAAACCTCTCCATGCACACACGCAACACACACACACACACACATGCTGACGATGTGATTTCTTTTGTGGTTAATTCAGGATTTCATCTTTATAGGAGTTAATTTCATCCATGTATTGTACCATATGTGTAAATAATCTTTTTCTGGGTTCGACAGGAAAGGCGAAGCCGGTGACGAAATATTTTCAACAAAGGAGAAGTTTAGACAAGAGTGTTTACAGTTGAGTTTGTCGGGACTTTGACGGATAAACCCCCCCTCTGAGACCCTGAAAGCACCTCAGCATGGGAAATACCACAAGCAGCGCCATATCAAAGGAGATCCTGGAGGACCTGAAGCTCAGCACCAAATTCTCCGAAACTGAGATCTCGCTGTGGTACGAGAACTTCCAGAAGCAGTGCCCGACGGGACGCATAACGCCGGAGGAGTTTGAGCAGATCTACAGCCGCTTCTTCCCCGACAGCGACGCCAAGACCTACGCGCGGCACGTGTTCCGCTCCTTCGACACCAACGACGACGGCACCCTGGACTTCAAGGAGTACATCATCGCCCTGCACATGACCTCCACCGGCAGGACGACGCGGAAGCTGGAGTGGGCCTTCTCCCTGTTCGACGTGGACAAGAACGGGTACATCAACAAGACGGAAGTGACGGAGATCTGCCAGGTGAACGGAACCGTGTGTGAGAGACGCACGAAAAGAATTGGACCCCTTTAAACGCGGTCCAGGTATTACTGGAGGCGATTAACGGATGCAGCTACAGTGTGATGATGAAAAATTGAAGCTGTCTCCGTTGCCCCGTGCTCCTCAGGGAAATGTTTTATTTGAGGTTGGACAGGCAAAGTAAGAGGATTACGCGACATGATGCAATCCAATGGCATTGTAGTTCACACAAGTTTTCGTTTTTAAATTGTCCAACGTTCCTTTAAATTGCTCTGCCAGTGTGGTGTTGATATTACTCTATTATCGTTTTCAGAATGTCTGGAGAGTTGTCAAGGGAGTTGCTTTTTACTGAAAACTAGGTCTGGGGAATAATTGACAGTCCAATTTAGCTCGTCTATTTGAGCCTAAAACCCATGATAATCTCTGTGATTACAGGGTTAACGCTCAGATAACGTAGGCAGAGCTACTCTTAAGCAAGACTGCGCTTGCGTTGCTGTGTGTCTGCGTGTAGTGCTCATCGGCCCTCAGTCTCGTCCACGTTTCTTGCATTCGTGAGGCTGCATCATTTTGACTCTCAACGTTCATTCACCAAACCATCAGAACTCGGTCAGACGGAGGTTTTACGGCGCTTTGAAGGGAAATGGTATTGCATTTTTTTAGGGTTAAGACAGATCAACTGTCTATCCAGCTGGCATTGTAATGGGATTTAATTACTGGCCAACGAGCCTGAGTTCACGAGCATCACATTTACAACCGTCGAACAAAATGGATCAATTTTAAAGCCACGCCGCCACGTTATTATTGGATTTGAAGTGGGTGATGATAGTTAGACTAGTAAGACTAGTTAAGAGTGGCTGTAAATACTGTGTATCTTGAGTACATCCACGTATGTGTGTGTGACAGCTTGATGTAGATCTTTTTTAAATATTAAGACGCTTGTAAAAATAAGTTGAATAAATCCATCATCCATTTGTGTGAACTACATAGACAACCCGATCAGAGGGGCAAGAAGCCGGGATAGTTCAGGCAGAAAAGAGAGGACATCTTGATGTTTGGCCTGTGGCCCGAGTCTTGGCACTAATCCATGTTAATCTAGGTGTCTTAAATGTGGGAGATGAGTGCTTCCTCTCTAAGTGGGACGCACATTTAAAGGCCTAAACTCAAAGTGCACAATCATTTAGCAATTTACAACCCGCTGGTTTCTAAGTGGCATATTGCAGATGCAGTGTCTCTGAGAAATGACACACATGCTTGACTGCGAAGCCACCGGCGGTCTGGTTATTAAGTCTCTATTATTGTGGTTGTCGAACCCTCCAGGATTGCTCTCTTAGCTGCATTTGGGGCCATCTGGGGATTTTAAGCCACATTTTATGTAAGATTTAATTGCAGGCCACTTGATTTGGTTGTATTCAGACATGTTTTAAAGAATATACAATGACCAATGACAGTAATCAGGGACAAGAAATACGAAAATGCGTTGGCCTGTAGCTTTTCTCTGGATGTCATGTTGTTTTGAATCAGACGGCCCGCACGCCTCTTGCCCTCCGCACGTTTCCTCTGTGCGCTGTTCTTTGTTGTTGTTACTTGTGCGTGTGGGTGGAATGGTGTAGCAGTGGCACCGATCTCAAACCCGTCCCTTCTCTCAGGCCATATTTAAGCTGATCCCCAAGGAGGAGCAGAGCAAGCTACCGGAGGATGAGAACACACCGGAGAAAAGAGCCAACAAACTGTGGGCCTACTTCAAAAAGAAAGACAACGGTAAAGGAAACAACCCCGGCGTGCGCACACATTGGTCACCACGTTCCGATCACCGGGCCGCTTATTTTGGGGAGAAATGAAATCAGTGTAAGCTCTCTGTTAACTTTCCTCAACAGCTGTTCTTACATCTGTAGTGAAGATTACATTTTTACAGCTTTTTGGCTCAACAATAAAAGGAGCAATAAATCCACCTGGGGGGCTCACAGCCGACCAGTTACAGCGTCGCTTGCGTCGTGGAGCCTTTAGGGGTGGCGGCGCTTTGTCATTCACACAAGCACAAGCACACAGGAGAGAAGGCCGGATCCGTCCGAGCATTGGCCAACTTCATCTTTACCCCACATCTCTGACTGGACAGCCTGATCACTGTTTTTCCTTTTCCCTCACAGGGCGACTGGCCGAAGGAGAGTTCATCAAAGGAGTGACTGAAAACGAGAACGCGATGCGTCTCATCCACTACGAACCGACGGCACAGTAAAGTCATCGTTGCCATGCCGACTGTCATCCTATCCTTCCAACGGTCTTCCGCGTCCACCCGCTTTGATCCGCTCAACCCCCTCGGTGTAAATAATCTTCTCTGCAGTGTCGTTTATTATGGTGTGGTGTTTTAAAACGTGCGCACGGATGAAAAGAAGATTCATGGTGACTGTCATTGATTCAAAGAATGTGTACGGTAAGCTTTAATTTGTAATCCTTTAGATGGGTTGAGTTGGATTTTGTTAATAAATGTTATTGACAACTATGTAAGTGTCATATCTGAATGTTAGGTTGTTCTTTTTTACAGGACTGGAAATGTCTTAATATGTTTTAGTTCTTAAGTGATGTCAATTTACTGTAAAATCAATTAAAGGTTTTCTCATGAATCAGTTTGTCTCTATTCCCAGATTCCTCAATTCCTCAATTATTTAATGACCTGGAAACAAAGTGTATGACATAGTTTTCAATATATTCAGTAAATCCAGCTGTATCCTTCGTGGTAAACATTTTAGGTAGATTTTGGCACACTGCTTTGACAATGCTGCCTGTTTAACTTTATTTTCAACACAGTAAATACTTGAATATGATCTCCAGTTTGAAACAAGTTTTTCCCTGAAATGTTTCAGGGTGTAGAGTGTTCATGAGTGTTTATGTTTTTGTGTGTGTGTGTGCCTGTTTCCAACTTTCAGTCTGACCCCTCACAACTCTCTCTCCCCCTGCATCCCTTCGCATGCTTTCTGTCTCTCCTCACTCTATTCCCCCTTCTTTCCATCCAACTCGGGATTACTGGTTTACACATAATCTTCTGTTCAACATCAGAGAGCAGACTTTTCAAAATCTCTATAATCTTTCTTTCGCTGTGTGTCTATCGTATGGGTTTGTGTGTGCATCCGCAGAGAGACTGTGTTCGTTGTTGTCGCTGGTAAACATGCGTTGCATCAAAAGTTGGTCACGAGCGAGAGAAAAGCCTGAGAAAGAAAGAATTTTCCACACATATAAATGAGAACATATTATTATTATTATTATTCTCTGAATAAGCAGTGAAAAGAACAGCGTCCTTTCATGTTGCATGTTGATGTATGAACAATAAAATAATTGAAACATGTATATGCTTTTAAATATAGAGACCCACATTTGCTTTCCTAGCATGAGGCACTGAGAAATACCCAGAAAACACGCGGTCCTGCATGTCAGTGTGACATATTTATATATTGTAGTCCCTCCAATTTGATATGCATTGATTTGATCAGCATTCAACCATAAAATCAGTATTCCCCAACTTCCCTGAAAGTCATAGCGAAAGATGCTCACGTTGATCTGCCCTCGGCACCGTGACGGCGTCCTTCCCCGTTTCAGCTTTTCAGGGCTTCGGGGTTGCAGGGTACAAAAAGATCCCCTAACAAGGAGAGTCCACTCTGTCCGCGGCGTCGTCCATCTCATCCATCTCCCTCTCGCAGTCTTCGCACCCCTCTGGGCCGCAGCCTCCCACCAAGACCAGCGTCGGCACGTCCCCATTCCCCACTTCCACCACGCTGCCATTCGGGGCCCAGGCCACGTCCATCATGCCGTCGGGACACTGCAGCAGGCCGCTGACGGAGTAGAGCCCGCCTCCCGGAACGACCTCGTCGTAGGAAGGGGCGTGGGTGGCGGCCCGCGCTTCCTCCAGGCGCAGCCTCTGTTTGCGCCGGAGCTCGATGATGGTCTTCGTGTAGGAGTTGAGCGTGACCACAGCCGCCCCCATGCAGCAGCTGAAGGAAACCCAGGCGAGACTGGGATGATAACGTGAAAGAGAGGAGACAAACATCGCACAAACTAAGTACACGCTGTGACAAATACGGGCTTCCGTCGAGCTGAAAGCTGCCACCTACGCAAAAGACCAGCCGTAGTCCCAGGACTGAGGCCTCCAGTCTTTGGGGCCCACAATGACTGTCATCTGAAACACGGTGGTGAACATCATGTGGGCCACCATCCCGAGAAGACCTGTGTGGGGTTTGCGGGGGGTGAGGGGGGAACCAACGAAAAGCAGATGCAAATGATAGAATTACACATGGAGGAGGTTGTTATAAGTGAGAACGTAAGGATCCGCTGTGCCTCACCTGACAACACGGTGCAGATGGCTGCGTAGGCGTTGATTTTTAGGGAGTGCATCTCTTTCTTGGAACACAAGACCTCCAGCCACATGAGTAAGAAGCCCATCCCCAGCAGTCCGATGTACGTGAACTCTGAAACAACCGAGAGCCAGAGCACACCTGCGACGACAGAACGAACACAAACACCAACGACCTAAAGTGACTCGCACCGATCCACGAAATGTTTTTGTCATAACAACGCAATAAATCAGCTGACGCACAACCCACCCTGAGTTTCTCCAGGCGTCAGCTCGATGAAGCTCCGACATTTCTCCCCTGCCAAGCAAAAACGCGTAGTTGTGGTTACGACGTCGTTTTCACACACCGTAGCGAGCGTGTTCGGGCGTGTGCGCCTCTGCGGCCTCACCGTCGTTGTGTTTCTCGCAGCTTTCCCAGAATCCCGTGTGGAAGTACCTAAACGCAAACTTGTCTTCTCCCGTCTCCCAGATGTACTGGACGGCGTTGGCCAGCTGCCTCTGTCTGATCTTGGCCAGCTCGTCCCTCCTGGCCGGGGACAGCGTGCGGTTGAAGGGGTTCTGGGTGGGACTCTCTGCGCGAGACAGGAGGACAGTGAGAAGAACCTCTCGGCTGCATTTTCACATTCCTCTTGTTGGTAATAGAGTCGGTGGCAGGAGAAGCACCCCCCGGCCCGTGATTGTCCAAACTTCTCCCTACTAGTTACCAGCATCCTGAGAGTATGAGCTTAAGAATAAGAGACCCCCCCCCCCCCCGCCCCCCGACTCGTCCCCAAAGGTAACGTGCCTCTGTGTTTTTCTGGGCTCGCCAGCTTGCACCTCGTGATCCCGTGTGGGTTTCGAACCTTGTTTTCCAGAATGATACGGGAGGCTTCAAACCACCGCTGTAAAGGTGGATCTCGTAAACAAGTGCATGTCGCAATGAAAGATGATTCCTCCATGCAGCGAGAGATGTTAATCCCATTGTGGATTAAGCGTATATCTGTTGAGGGAATAAAAACCAGGCAGCAGGCCCTGTGCGAATAATCGAACGGGATGTTCCCTCACACCCTGTAGATTAATAGAGGACCATAATTAAATTCACTGTGGGACTAAGGTACGTTCAGAAAGAGATTAAAAAACACCAGACCAAGGACAATGGGTTTCTCACATGGCTCTGAGTTCATCCATTTAGATTAGTTGGAGGTATTGGCTCTTGTGCAGGGACACATTACAACCAACACCAAATCCAACACTGCTGTAATCCGGTTCAACGGTCAAGGCCACCATTTTTCTGAAAGTCAATGTCAGAGAAATGCAATCTATATTCTTTGCAAGTTTTGGAAGCGATGACACACACTGATAAACTGACCCCATGCCACTGGAATGAAGATGGGACACAATGTGCACAATGTGGATACATCAGTTCACTGACCGAGCGTGGGATTAAACTGGTAGATGAATATCCATTTAAAGTTTGTTCATTGCATCTCCTTAACTCAGAGCCTGCTGGCGAAGGCCCCAGAAAAGCCTGTGAAATGAACTTGAGATTGTTCTGACCAATGATGCCGCCTGTTTGTCCTGCGGGGGGTTTAACGTCGGAAACGGAGTAAACCGTGACAATGATGGCTGGTACCTTGTCAGCAACAACAGTTCCACCAGCGTGGAACACAACAAAGTGCATTTATTCTGTTTGGTTAGACCTAAAAAAATGAATGAAAAGCTGTCGTTTCCGAGAGGACGATAACTGAACATTTATACAGTTTTTGGTTTATATGGTGCTCCTCAAAAAATGTTTTAAAAAAATACACACAAATTTACCTGTAAAAATAAAAAAGAGCAATCCAAACCATATTACGCTTGAAAATACACAATATAGCGTCATAAAGCAGCACGAATGATGCTGTGTGCCACCTACCGGTGGTGTAAGGCTCGCTGTTGTTCTGCCCACAGTTCTTCATCTTGACGGGCGACAGGCAGAGGGGCTTCACCACCTTGTGGGTGCCTTCGCACCAGTAAGAGGTGCACAGAGCCAGGATGGAGAGGCCCAGGGCCAGAGTGGTCAAGGTCAGGGAGAGCAGGGAGCGAGATCGACGGGACATACCCTCCAGCATGGCCAAGCAGGTGAGGGGGGGAGGCGGGGGCAGGACGCAGAGACACAGATACGCGGGTGGTGGGAAAGGAAGGGGGAAAAGGAGGCGGGACGTAGATGGTTTGAAGAGGTGACGAGCTGCCAGGTTCCAGATGGAAAGACACGATGCAACAGTTCAGGCAGAAGACGTTTGTACACGTTCATACAAGTGAGGAATGGAGGATTACGGGGAACGATGGTTCACTCTTGGAGAAACGCAACGACATAACGGAATGCCGGCCTGGATGTGATGTCCCGCTGTCCCCGGGGTGAACAACTATGGCCATACATCCCCTGACTCCCCCACTATAGGACCCTTTTTTTTGTGTGCACGTAATATAGATCAGTGTGATAGTAGCAAATAAACATCAAAAGGACCAGTATGTCCACACGGTGACATTTCCCTTTTGTTGAATATCATGGGCAAAAAAAAGGGGGCCCAAGGACACATAAGTCCTCAAGCGGAGTCTGAAGACGGGCTATGAAAGAGCGAGCAATGTGCGGTGCGCTGTGACCCCCGGCTGACGGATCACCTCATTGAGGCGCGACCCGGCCGCTCATCACGGACTCCGCCGCTGGATCCTGAGTCCGTGGAAGACAAGACGGTGGGGAGCAAAAAACAAGAGATTACTATTTCTGATGAAATTATGGATAAACCGCAGTTCTAAATGAATTTTTTGCTAGTAATCCCCGATAATCTTCTTTAATCTGTTTGTGTTAGGTGTTTTAGTGTGAAGTGGATTCGGACCATTTCTGCTGTCTCTTTCTCACGCAATGACTCCCCATCAGACCCTGAAATACAACAGAGCATTAGTTAAAACAACCGAATTTAGCACGAAGCCTGAGTTACATGGGAACCCAAAAATTTTAAAGTTTATGAAATATTATTCAATAATAAACACGTGAATTTAAGCTTTTGGATATTTTAAATATAACGCTGGCTACATGTTAAAAGACCACAATGTGTACAAATATGTATGTTTCTGCAGATAGATCGTTTATTTATTTTGTACTTTATCACATTATTATCATTGTGAGAATTTATTTTCATTTAACATTAACCTCCAGTGGTGACATTTTGAAGATTTACAGTGTGACAAATGTAGATTGGATAAGATTTTCAGCAGGAACAAATGGATTTAGCAAAAATCTTGGATGAAGAACTCAAAACATCAACAACAAGAAAATAATGTAATGTAAATAATGTAATTATTTGTCCATATTAACAACAACATATTTCAGATTTTTTTTTCAGATTTTTTTCTGTCTTGACAAATACTAAGCAACTGATTAGAAACTGGACACACAATTTGCCTGATTAGAGCCTTTTAACTAAATAAAATATACTTCAGTTTGACTAAAATATGTTAATACTAAGTCACAATAGATTGATTCCCTTCATGTGAGAAAAGAGAGAATAATGTACATAATAAAAATGTGAAGGGAAAAACGTAATATCTGAACATCAAAGACTCACCCAAAGCTTCCCCGTTAACCTTATAAACAGCACAGAAATTACTGAAATGATTGATTTTCTCTAAACTGAATCGTTTCGGCTGCTGTTATGCTTTTAAAGAATCAGTGACAAGTACCTACCAAAGATGTTGTTGTTGTTCCTTGCAGCACTGAAACATGAGGTTGCTATGCAAATTGTCCCAGAGCCCTTAAAAAACCTCAAGACCTGGATATTATTTACTCCATCTTGAACTGGTTCTGCATGTCACTAACTTCTTCATCTTCCCCTTGTGCATCTGCCAGCAGTATTCCTCCTGCAGGAGCGGCCCTTACATCTCCAGCTGTGCTCCTCCCTTTAATCCTCCTGGCCGACGGTTGGACGGAGATGCAAGACTTGATGTTTTTGATGGAGCGACTGAGCGTCGGTCTACGCGCCGCTCCCCTCTCTTTCTTGGGAATTCTTGTCACAGACCCATTCTGAATGATATAATCCCTCTTCCCCTCTAAGTCCATCTGTTACTGTAGTGCCCCCTGTCTGTCCGTGCCTTCTCCCTAAAACCTCTAACATCAGACTGAGCTGTATGAAAATGTGCCTTTCACAATTACTATCCTTAAAGTGTGAATAGGTTTGTGAATTTATGGATCCACATGACTTCCCCCTCCCACCCCCCCATCAGCAGTGCATGTGTATTTTTGGGTGCCAAGTGTGAATCCTTAATAAAGTAGTTGTAAAGGCTGTTTCGAATTTACAACAATTTATTTACAATATGTATTTACAGAAAAACTGAAAGAAAAACAACATTGTGCCTGTCTGGAAGATGATTTTGAGAAAGAGGATGGTGAACTGAGGCGTTTAACCCCAGGCTTGGGATTTACAGTAATGTAGAATGAGCTTTCCATCGCTGCCGAAACACTAATAAAGAGACAAAGAGAGAAAAAAACATTACTTTAAATGTTTAATAAAAAAGTACAGCCAAAGACTAATGTGAGAGTACACCTGAGTTTAAATATGCCTGAGTAAAAAAGAAAAAGACATATTAACTGTTAAATTCAATTGTATATATCCACCAGGGACAACAGATGTCGACATGAATACCGGACTTTAAGGTCTTTCCTGATTTGGAATTTTGGGACTTCTTACGTGGGCTGTCCCTCTTATTCCCCCCCCTGCTCCACATGACCATTATACTTCTATGGCCTGAGATCCAAAGGCCTGACAACTACATACACTTCTAATATTTCATTGAGGGACTGCCTTGCGCGTGTGATTTAATTCGCGCTGCAAGGCAGCCTGGATTCCATGGAGCAAATTTTCGCCTGACATAGGGGACAAATCACAGAGCGGGGAGGGTGCAGCAAGACGATGACGTCGAATATGCGATCTGACCGATCGCCTTCTTCCGCATAGAACTTCTGCCGCTCTACACACGTCATGGGGTATAATTGAAACGATTGGATATGAGCTAGAAACAGGCGCATTTGACAGACATTCGTAGCCCCCAATAAACGGCTCTGGGCATTCGTAAACCACGCCTCAAATACGAGGAAATGAACATGTGGTCTCATTTGAGAGGAGGGTATGACGTTAGCCAAGCCATTGAGGGATGAGAAATATGGTAAAAACTTAGGTAGAAAGTCGTAAAAGGTCATGATGTGATCTAATGATCACTAAATTATTAGTAACAACGTGTATGTAAATTATGTTTCCCAGGCGATATTTACAGAATGTTTACCTCATTGAAAAGTCCATACTTTAATAGATTAAAAGAAAGTGACTTGGCTTCTCTGATCGTTTCTTAAAATGTATTATGTCTGGAGTCTTAATTAAGGATCGCTCTACAGACAGAGGGCATAACAAAGTATTAAATGTACTCACATCAAAGAGGACCCCTACGTCTTGGTCCGGGGAGGGGGCAAAGGACTGGTTAACATAAATGAACTGGGGGGGAAAAACATATAACGTTATATGTAAAGAACTGAAACAAAGCTTCAGTCCAAGGCAATTTCTTCATTTTGCAAAGTGGACGAACTAGATCTCACCAATTGTTCACTGGTATCGAGCTTGAGGAAACGAGAGATGAACTGAGACAGGGACTGCACCGTCCTCCCCCTCTCCACGGCCCACTTCTTTGTTTTCATTATAGGAGCGTCTGCCACTGCCTTCAGCAGCACATCAACTGTTAAAACGGAGGGAAGTAGAAAGTGAGAGTGGTGCACGCCTTCCAGACTGGTCCGGGCAAATCAAAACCACAACTGTTCAGGAGGAATTTATAGAGAAGCCGATCCACTGACACATAACCCTTTTTGCAACATTGAAAAACAAAACAAAAATGCGATGATGATAATAATGATAATGTGCCTATGGTCAAACATTTGGGAATTTGCAGAATGTCATGCCTTTATAATGTTCACATAAAAACGTTACTACTTGAAAATCTAAGCTTTTAGCTTTATTACTATAGATTTGCACGTTTAGCCACACATAGGTAGAATGAGAGTGCGGTATCTTGTTCACCCTGTTTAGGTTTCATTTCAGGGTTGTAAATGGCTTATGCATCTACAAAATAACGTTATATCTTGAACAAACCACCATCAAATTCCACACATCAAACTGCTAATGAAACTGCTAGGAGGGAGAGGGCGAGATAATTCTCTGAACACATCTTTAACACAGCCCAAAACAAAAACCACGGATTTTCCATAAACTTAACGTTAGTTGTGACAGTTTTACAGCTTAATGCCAACCGCAGTGTGTTAGCTTAGCTTCAATACATTATTCCTAGTTATCTCAAATAGGTGAAGTTGCTATGGACATTAACGCAACATACATATGACTCATTATGAAAAAGAAAACAGCCTCTCTGAATATAATGTATTCCATAACAGCAAAAAGATAGGTTATCGAATAAATATCACGATTAGCTTTAGCCATAAACCAAACGGAAAAACGTTGTTAAAAGCTGAAAGTTCATTCGTTAAACAGCATGAAAGATGAATCCCTATTGGCCAAAATATCTGTCGATCATTTTCACGTCACCTACCCGGAATTGCTTCATCTAGCAATGTCAACAATGCTCGCTAACAGATGGTATTATTCGCTAATAGGGTAGTATTTGTTGTGTGTTAAACTTTCTTACTTTTTTTCTTATCATCACTTGTCGTCGAGTCGTCTGACGGGGTCTGCGGCTCTTCTTTTTGCGTTTCTATTGGGGACTCCACGTTATCCGACATCTTCAAGTGACAACTTTGGGTTACTACATGGTTCCCACCCACCAGAGAAAGCAAGGTGATTCGCGGCGAACAGTGGCTGCTATTGGTGACAGAAACGTCAGTTGGCTGTATACGTAATTCTATTGGTCGATACTCTCACGAAGACGTGTGGAAGTCTGTTGGACTTGTGTGTCCTCTTAGCTACATGCTGGAGAAGTTATTTTGATTTATCCACATATTTGTTGTCAACGTAAGTGTTCCCCTGATATTGGTTTCCGGTGTGGTTAATATTGTGCTGTGGTTTTATGCAACATTAAATGCATTCTTTCACTTGCCAGTAAAATAGGTAACGTTTACCTTCCCTGTAGGTTTCCAATTACACAGGAGGCGTCGCACAGGACGTTGCACATTGAGCTCTTTGCGGTCCTGTTTAACCTGTCACACACCCTCTGGTCCTCGGACCAATCGGACCATTCAGAAAACAACAGTAAGTAAAAGAATTCAAGTCTGCCCCCATTACAAAAGGACCTAGGATTTGTGTTAATCTACGATACTATTTGGTCTCATCCTAATGCAGACAATGCAACACAATGGAGGAAATATTTTGTTCAAGGAACACGCACACACACACACACACACACACACACACACACCATTGCACCATTGGGAATCACATTACTAGAAGTTCCAAATAAAGCTCAAATGTAGCCAGCAAACTTGACAGTCAATGCGCAATTCTTCAGATGTTATTGTTAAAAAGTTAAACAGCGCTGTTTTAATGCCTTCTCTACCGTTCCCTTTTATTTTTTATTATTGAACACGTACTATTTTGTGATTCTGTGAACTTGCAGTGGCTAGTGTAGGCAGGCTCTCCACCAAGGGCTCCGTGCTCCTCCTTTGTGACATGCAAGAAAAGTTCAGACCCAACATCTTCCAGTTCACCAACATCGTCAGCAATGCAGCCAGATTGCTCCAGGTCGGAGATACTCAGCACCACGCGACTATCTATTAGTCAAACCGGTTATAAGTCTTAAGTGTTTCTTAATCCTCCACATTGTCCTCTCAGGCGAGTCGCGTTCTGGGCATCCCACCCATTTTGACGGAGCAGTACCCAAGAGGCTTGGGTGCCACGGTACCCGAGCTGGGAGCAGAAGACCTGACGGCTCACGCTAAAACGTCATTCACCATGATGATAGACGAGGTGGAGAAGAAGCTGCAGGAGCTGGGGAACCCGAAGCAGGCTATTCTGTGTGGAATAGAGGCCCACGCTTGTATTGCAGTAAGATTACCGTGATGCAGTTTAGCTTTTTTAAGTGACTTCTTCTCTCTTAGCATTATGAAACAAAACATGAAGACGACTGGAAGCGTTAGTTCCAAGTAATGAACGCAATTATATTCACAGTCACGTTCATCCTCTACTTGGTGTGTGCGCTTTTTTGTGACATCAGGAACTTCAAGCATGCTTATCCATCCTTGAAATGTATCTAAAGTGTGTAGCCTAGTTGTATCAATCAGGAAACAATGATTTACCAATGGAAAAAAAAACTAGTTATTGCACTTAAATGACCAAAAAAAGGATTTGACAAATGATAATTGTTAACTACTGGTATTAGGTCATTGTATGCCTTAGTAGTTAATGAATGAGGACTCATTGTTTACTCTCCACAGTGCACAACATATGACCTGCTTGAAAGGGGAATTGAGGTTCATATTGTGGCCGACGCAGTCTCATCCAGGAGGTATCTTGTATTTTTCTCTCTGCTGTCTAGCATCATTATCAAACTGCCTTAAATATAGATGTGTGTCTGGAAACTACAGCGGTACGTGTGTGTGTGTGTGTGTAACGCGTCTCTCCCCACAGCCAGACGGACCGTTTGTTTGCTCTGTCTCGACTGAAGCAGAGCGGCGCTTACCTCACCACCACGGAGGCTGTCCTGCTGCAGCTGGTTCAGGATGCCAAACACCCAAACTTCAAGGAGGTGCTTATTGCAGTTGTCCTTTTGTTTAATTAGATGTATCATGTAACAGCCAGCAGTAAACCCACCAACTTTTGTCAACAGTGTTGCCGACTGTACCCTTGCTATCGCACTGCTGAAACCCTGTCTTTCAGTTGTAAATCTGCCATCTTGCCTTCTGGTTATGAAAGTTACTTTATTCTTTTTATTAACAGATCCAGAAGCTCATGGCCCACCCGTCCCCTGACACCGGCCTCCTGTCCTTCTTCAGCGCTCTGTAGGGAGATCGTCCTCTGTCGTTCTGTCCCAGATAAACAGAATGTCCCTGCTTCCAACAGGCTGATGAAATGCTTCAATAAAGTGACACTGCTATAAAGTCTGTACTGCTTTTTGTGTTTTTTAATCAAACGCGCCTTATTTAATAGTATGAGGTTGTGCGAGTACAAAACGGTTTAAAGACAAACGTACATGCAATTCATTTTCATTGACTTCCTGGTGAGTCGGCTGCACGGACAAGCCGAAGAGGAGGGACCATCTGAGTGAGGCGGGCGGAGAGAGTGATGTCACAAAGAGGGAGTGGTGAGAGACGTAGTTCTAGGGAACTCTGAAAGGGAGGGGAAGCAGAGAGGGAAAGAAAAAGGAAGCTCTCCGGCTAAGTTCTTGTGTGTACTTACCCAAAAGGACACACTCAGTGGCAAACCAAAGGTACGATTGGACGGCTGGCGTTGGATTTGACGCGCTGAGGAGCCAGACACAAAGAGAGCCACGGACACCAGTTTGTCAGGAGTTGAGCACAGCCTCCTGGGAACATCAAATATTAACCAGAGTCTAAGGCCTCGGGCCTCGAATGACGGGAAAAAAGGTAAGCGAGTCACTCTTCCTCCTCAGAGAATAGTGAGTGTAGGTATGAATGTGTGACTTGCATGCACTTCTTGTCTTCTTGCTTGTGAGCGGATCGTCTCCAGAGCAGCACAAAGTGTCCCAACTTAGCCCGGCGGAAGTGCAGGAATCTCATGGTGGACCGTGTTGCATTACAGGCAGCGGGGAATCTTAAGCCTTTCTCTGTGTTGGTGTTTGTCGCACCAGTACCCAAAGTAAAAGGACCTGTTGATCCAGCGCTTCCCCTCCGGATCGCTCTGTGCCCGGAAAGAGAGGAGGAGAGACAATGTCCAATGAATTGAACTCCAGTCTCACCAGTATTGACTGGCTGCCTCAGCTGGGAATCAGCAGCCTGCGCTCGGGGAAAGAGCGAGGAGGAGGAGGAGGCGAGAGGGACAAGCGGAAAGACAGTGGGAGGGAGAGAGGAGACTTCCTACCCTCCCTACCCGACCCTCCCCCGCCTTCCAACTACAAAGGGAAACCCCCCCACAGCTACGCCACTCTCATCGCCATGGCAATAGCAGCTGCACCTGAGAGGAAACTGAGTTTGAATGACATCTACACCTGGATCAGCGACAGGTTTCCCCACTACAGCAGAGCTGGCCGCGGATGGAAAGTAAGCTTTTCAAGGAGTATCACACTATTAGTGTATTAGAATAACTTAAAGTATAAGTTTAAAGTAATCGGTTTGGTAATTTGTAAACAACATGAATGTTATTTACATCGTTGGTTCTTGCACGTCTGATTTGTTTCATCACTTTGTGTCTTTAACAGAACTCCATTCGGCATAATTTGTCTCTTAATAAATGCTTTAGGAAAGTTCCTCGCCCGCAGAGTGACCCTGGCAAGGTGAACTACTTTTTGCAAACTTTTATCCATTGCATCATGTTATGGTTGTTTGTTTAAAAGAGAGTAAAGCTGGGGATTTTCTGCTGTATTTGTAGGGCTCCTATTGGACGATGGATGGACCCGCAGAAGAGAATCAAGTGAGGGGACTCAAGCGTCCCTATCCACAGGAGGACGTACGTGGTCTGACATGACTCTAAACCAGGTTCTTCAAATGGCAGGTATCAAATTGTGTTTGAAAACCCCCTTTTTTCCCATCTCTGCTCTTACAGGACCCTCAAACCTCGCTGACCCAAGCGGAGCGAGGAGCTTCTCCTCATCCCGCGCAGCCTCCGGGGCCCGTCCAGCCGCATCCTCCCCCGCGCCCTGTCTCCCTCTCTCCTCCCCCGTGCAAGGTGCGCTCACTTTCCCCCCTCTTCGCCGCGATCACATCAGCATCTGATGGACCGTCTCCCCCCTCGCAGCAACCGTCACCCTTCCTGCCGAGCCCCGCGCACCTCCAGCCCGGGCCTCCTGCGGACTCCACCTATGCCGCCCCCTCCTTCCCGCCTCGCCCTCCCGCCGCCTCTGACGCGCCCCTGCCCGCCAATAACGCCTCTTTCCCCGATGCGCCCCCGTCCTTCCCTCCCCCGGTGTCCGCTCCCTCTTTCTCCTGCGCTCCCGCCGCGTCGGGAGCGTCTCTGTCGCCTCCACCTGTCGCCGCCTCCACCGTTGTCTCCTCGAACCCTTCCGCCGATCCCCCGCTGCGCTTCACCTTCGACGAGATGAACTTTCCGGACTTGTACGCGTCTTTCAAGTCCCTCTTCAAGACCATGCGGGAGCGGGGAGGCTCGCAGTGTGAGTAGCCTACATGTTGGGTACTGGATGCACTTTGCACAGCTGGGACGAATGGCTTATGTGTCTCATGGGTCTTTCCAGCGGATGCTGCAGCTCCTCCGGCTGCTCTGAACAACGACGCCGCTCCACTTCACACTCCGACTCTGCTACCGATGTCTCCTCGGCCTGCGCCGCCTCCTCCAACATCTGCCAACCCCCCCGAGGCGGAGCGCATCTCGCAACACAGTGAGTCTCCTGTCACCGTCACTCCAGCAACACGGTAAAAAAAAAAAAAAAGGGTTCTAAAGTTGCCTTCCTCCCTTCCGCTTCAGCGGTGCCAGCTGACTGGTTCATCAACCCCGATTCCCTGAAGGAGAGCTTCCGCATCGCCAGTAGTCTAGACTGGGCCAACATCGACCTCTCCTGTCACCCAGGTCTGTTTTTTTTTTATGCAGAACACCGATGGCACCGTCACCAGTAGACAAAGTAATCAACTGAGATGTTCAATCAGTCGTGCAAATATAAAAAAAGGCAGTTCACTTTTTAACCATTGATTGGTCAAACAACAAACATTTTCTTCCAAGCTGGTGCTTTGGTCTTAGATGAAACCATCTTCATGGTTTGGGGCGCAAGGAGACAAAACTTCCACAGATACAAATAGACAAAGAGTATCATGTTTTGTTATTTGCAGCTAAAGTAAAAGCTTCCACGCACATTTTATTGGCCAGAAAGTTTAACATGCGTCCTAATGATTGAGATCCTAAAAACATAACCTGTATTCTTTTAACATTTACATCTTTTTTTCCTTCCCCAGACCTGCTGGAGAGCATGCGGCAGGCGCAGCTCTGCGACTGGGCCTTGGACCCGGCGCTCTTCACGTCCCTCTGTGACTCCCTGAATCGCTTCTTCACTCACAGAGGCATGATCACCTCGGGGAACAACTCCCCAGTGGCCCCCGGTGCCCCTCAGTGCGCGCAGGTCCCTCCGCCGGCCTCCAACCCCCCTCCCAGCCTGTCCAGCCTCACCCACCCCTCGCCCCTCCCTTTCTACCCCCCGGCGCACCCCATCAGTGGGGGGCCGCTGCCCCGGAGGCCTCTGCACACGGGGCCGGGCCTCCAGAGGGCCCAGCTGACTCAGCCTGCCACCGGTGAGAACGGAGCGGAACGTGAAGGAGAACTCGACGAAGTGGGGGCCGTTCCTCGCTTCCCGTTGGTCGGTTGCGTGCTGCTGTGGTCACCGTTTCTCTTTTCTGTGTCAGGTGGGATGCAGCTGCAGTCCATGGCGCCGCGGCCACAGCCTCCGCTGAAGAGTCTGCACAGCAACAGCGAGGAGTTCCAGGACGACTTTGACTGGGACTCTCTGCTCGTTTGACTCGATAAGGGAGAACAGAACTCTTCGCTGAGCTTCGATGCCGAGGCCCCGTCGAAGTTTGTCACAAATAAGAGATAAGAGACGTTCTCAAATATGAGAAAGTCCTACAGCTCGTCGTCTTTATTCAGAGCCAGAACTTGTAATAGCTTTTAGCTTTTCTTCTGCAGATAATTGGAAGGGTGTTTTTGCTGTTGGATTTTATTTTAAGACCATGTTTAAATATGTGTATTGTTTTTGTGCCATTATTGTTCTGTCACGGAAAAAGAATAAATGTATTGGACAATAAACAAGGAGAAAGTCAAACAAGCCAAACGCACACCATGTGTTTTTGTTTTATTTCATAAATTCCTTTTCATTTTTTTTTCTATTTTCTTCTGAAATGTGAATGTTCACAGTCATCACCACACAAAATTCAACCTTACCCGATAAAAGAGATATTGTTCTTGATATAAAAAGAAACAATAAATTCATCAAACTAAATTAAAAGAACAGCATGGAGCATGTTGGTAATCCCATCTTTTCTTCTTCCTGTCATTTGTTTGAATAATTGTCTTTCTTTTTTCCTCCGTGAAGGAACGAGAGATGAAACAAGTGGACAGTGGGAGGGGAAAAAAAACTAATGCTTGTGATTAACAAAAGACCAAATTAGAGAAATGTGTGGCCCATATAATACCTCATTTGAAATCCCAACATTACATAGTATTTATACAAGTTTTATTTAGACATTTTTAAAATAAAAAATGGATGTAATTTCCTTTCTGAGTCACTGAAATAAGGCGTTACACAGGAGAGAATTGCAGACACATTGATACATTTAAACAAACAGGCATTTGCACTATTGCATTCACACAAATAAGCATTCATATTGTCATTCGCACTTCGCTGCAAACGCACACGTTCAACACACATCCCGCTCCCCTTTGTCACCATCAGAACACAGATCCAAGTGCTCTTGAGTTTTCTACAATAAGGGCGGGAAGAAAAAAAAAATCATTTGATTTAAATGGCGGCATTGTAGGATTTCTTGTTCATCTGTTCCCCGAAAAATTGGAAAAGAATAAGTTAATTTTTAACATTTAATTAAATTAAAAAAAGTGAAATAGTTGAAACAATTAGACCACGTTGTGCCTGAACAGTTAATGCAGGTTTTTCATTCCGTATTTCCGACTGACCGTTTGGGTTCATTTAAAAACTGATCCTTCATGCACTCTTTTCATTTCAGTGATTCAGTGTTTGTCTTCGTTTTAGAGGGAGAGAAGAGGAGGAGGCAGGAACAACAGTTTCTCTGTTCAGTCTGTGAGTGGCTAACGTCCCCCCTCCCCTCTCCCTCAGTGCAGTAATATTACAGCAGTAGTGGGACGCTACTGGAGGGGAAAAAAAGAAAAAGAAAAGCCTCTTGCTCTCACAGACTTACCTTCATCTGAAGACAGGACTGAAAAAAACAACGCCAGGAACAATACAGAACAGGATTAAAACCAAATAAATAGATTTCCATTTCCCGCCCACAGGCCGCAAACCGATATCAAAGGAACGAAATGTGGTAAATTATTTTGAAATAAAATAGTGCTTTTTTTTAAGGAAAGGATAAACTGAATTTTTTCTTTTTTCATTTTTTCTTTAAATATATAGATGTATACACTTTTCTTTTTGGACACAAATCGTGTAGGTGAATAAAGGGGGGGTCGGGGGGGGGAGGGGCAGCAGGTACGACAGAGGAGCTCGAAACAGGTGAGCGAAGCGCAGGCGACGCACTCCCTCAGAGGAGAAAGGGGTTGGTGCTTGCTCCCGTCGTTCCCCCACCTCCCAGTGACCCTCCTGCTCCCATCACTCCTCCTGCTCCGGTGGGTCCACCCAAAATCAGCTGAGGGGGCGCTGCGGCCAACAGAGACGAGCCTGGGGGGGCCATCGGCGAGAGCCCGCTGTAGGGCACGCCCATGGGGCCGGCCTGCATCATGCCCAGGCCCATCCCCGGAGCACCCATACCCACGCTCATCGGCCCCAGGCCCATCCCCGGATGCACCATGCCCAGCATGGGGTTGGGGGGCACGGGACTGGAGCGCAGGCCCAGTGACGAGGGCTGAGGCGAGATGGAGCTCATGGACGGAGCCACGCCGAAAGGGTTGGAGGCGGCCGGTATGGGAGAAACCCCCCTGCTGGAAATGGTGCTGCCCGGAGTCACCGCCATGCCCGGAGCAGGAGATGAGCCTGAGAGTAAGTGCACAGATGTAGAGTGTGTTCAGTTTTAAATATAGCATAGAATATTTTTTGACTGTAATAATTGTTGGAGCGTGTTCAAACGGATTTTCTTGCTTTGTAGCCACAGTGTGTGGCCTTATTATATTGGTTCATGACAGCCTGGATTCCTGTCGTGTCTGTAACTAACCCGTGTTCTGGAGGAAGGGGTTGTGCGCCGAGGAGGACGAGATGGAAGGAGGCGGCGGCTGTTTGGGTTTGGGTTTAGACGACAACAGGGAATCAAGATCCACCAGCGCTGCGTTGGGCCCGAGGAAGGACTCCGGAGTCTTGCGAACAGGAAGCGAAGAGCCAAGAGACGACAGGTCAAAGGGCACCGGGGAGCCCGTGGCTGGGGACCCTCGTCGCTCTGGGTCTCCTGAGGGAGGTGGAAAAGACACATCATGATACCAAAAAAAAAAGGCTTTCATCACAGACACCACAATATAGAACCGCATCGCAACCGATACTAGACGAGGATGAAATGTAGGACAAGACAACAGTTGTGTGCATGCGATTGAAAATCTGTGTGTGATGTAAAATCGCTTTCTTTAAACACGTTACAAGTCTGTACCTCTCTGGTACCTCGGTGTGTGTGTGTGTGTGTGTGTGTGTGTGTGTGTGTGTGTGTGTGTGTGTGAGTCCGTGCAGCTTTAAGTGTCAATGTACCTGTGCCATTTGTGTGTTTGGCGGTGCCACTCCAGATGTCGGAGGTGACAGGGTCAGAGACAAGGACAGGCCCGTCCCTTGCCCAGGGGTCTACTGGCCCCCCCGAGGAGGACGTGCTGGGTGGAAGTGAGGGACCCCAGGGGTCGGCACTGGGGGGGGTCACAGCTACAGGGAAGGGGGGGAAAGGAGACGCAGGGGAAGGGTTAACACCACAACTGACATTTACAATCCACAACGAAAAGCAGGGAGCCGGGCTGGATTCCAACACTGGCCTTTCTCTCCTTGACCTCTGCGTCCCCACAAACTTGACTTGGACAGACGAGAGCAGATTTGCTGCAGCCGTGTCCTTTAACCCTTTTCTATAGCTCAAGCTCAGTGGAGGTAAAGGAGAGATGATAGGCAGCAACCCCGTTCGTTTAAAAAAAAAAAAAAAACACAAAAAAGGGAAAGACAAGAGACAGCTCTGGTTGAGACACAGCCAGTCAATCCTGAGTAGAGACAAGAGGATACAAATCCCTGGTTTAGACACAGAGGGAGAATGGATTTAGCATGCTTGCTTTCTTCGCTAAAAAGCCAAAGCATGTGTGTGTGTGTGTGTGTGTGTGTAAGATACGACAGCCCGGTGAGAGAAACAGAACAGGAAATGGAATGAAGAGAAATTAGAGGTCCGATCAGCAGAGCAGGACGGCGCTGATACCTGGCCAGGGTTGCGGCCGTTTACCTGCGCTCCCCCAGGGGTCGACATTGTTAACCCGGTTGGACGTCTCTCCCCAGGGGTCAGTGGGAGGGGCTATAGTAGGTGGGGCTCCTCCACCCCAAGGGTCAGAACTTGTAGGCGACGTGGGCGACGCTACCCCCCATGGGTCTGCGGGGGCGGGGCCCCAGGGACCCGAGGGGGCAGGAAGTGCAGGGGGAGGCGACGGGCCGGCTGAGCTCCCCGCTGTGGCTGCGGCCGGGGCCCCCCAGGGGTCCGCAGCACTCAGCTCCATCAGAGCCCCCTGTGCAGGAGAACACATCATGGATTTGACCTGCCACCGCAAAATTGAGGAAAGAAATAAAACCAGAGAAGTAGAAGTTCGATGTGAACACCTCCTCAGGCTTAGATTTCTCCCTCCTGCTCTCCTCGAGGGCCATCTGCAGTCTCAGGTCGTCACCCCTGCGGAGTCGCTCCTCCTGCCAATCAGACACACAGATGTCAGCAACCTGAGACACACAACCTCGGGAGGCACAACACAGGTACAGATTCAAGATCAGTTTACAACCCCTAATTTGAATCTTAATCATCAGGGGTCGCCTGAAATCCTGGTCTGTAATTATTGTCTACAGTCTAGAAAAAACGAAAAACAAATAACTGCATCATTTATGAGTTTGAAATCATACGATGCTTGTTTCACCAAAGCATTCAGCTCATCCAGACCTGCTGTGACATGGCTTCCTAAAAACAAAACCAGACAGTTTCAACCACCATCACCAGTGTAGAACTGCTACAGAGCAGATGTGGTTAGTTCACGTGCTGACGTGCCTTTGGTTGATTTTAATCAGTTTTGCTGCTTGTGGATCACTTTCTCAAAACGCTGTGGATTAAGAACAGGCATGCGCATTGCAGCTTAATCCAGTGGAGCAGAGAAAGTTACAATAAAAGGATTGGAATTTATTTTCAAATTTTTATTTCAAATAAAAGATTGTCCCGGGACATCCATGCTGTATGCCACCTTTAATCCTGCTTTTCTATAAAGGAGGACTAACTGTGAAACAACAAGTAACATTGACTTATCCTCAAGGAGACGGCCATAGTACAGCGTGTGCAGGAGGAAGTGATCACTTGCATACAACAGACTAACAAGGTTTTCACTCGAAGGCGGTACAAGGAAGTTACAGCAGGAGAGAGGTTTCATATCGAGACTACAATCCAACGCATGCTGTCACAGAGGAAAGAGTAATCAACGCTTACAAATCAGTGTTTAAGTTAAGTGAAGTTAAAATCTGTGAAAAATATTCACCAGTGCCATGCAAATTCAAGATCAAATTAGAGTTAATCGATTCTTTGGGTGCTCCCTGTCATTTTATTAGAAAAAGCACAGAAATCACACGTTTTATAAGTGCGAGTTGCATAATAGGAAGTGAAACTACACCAAGCTAATTGATCGCAACCAGGTCACCGCTGCCTGGTGCATTTAGTGAGCTGACGCATGACAAATAGGAGCATAGATTATTTGATTGATCAATGCGCGATGCAGGTTTGAGGATTCCGAATGAAAGAAAGACAGATAGTTGATGGCCGATGGGCCAGCCAGTAGGGCGCACTCTCTGCCCCTGACCTTTTGCTGCGCCTCTTTGCTGAGTGTGATTGCATAGCAGAGCTCTGCGTCCTCCAGAGGGTCCTTGCCAGTCTGGGGTAGGTCAGGCATGGCATGGTGAGAGCAAAGCTGGAGCTATGTAGTGAATACTATCAGTAACATCCCTGTGAGCACACAGTGGCTCTCACACGACAAGAAAAAACGGCCAACTTAGCTGCAGCCGGTCACAGTTACGCTTCAGACCGAATCTCCAAACACAGTTAATGTGGTTGTGCTCGTTTTGAATGTGCTGCTTTGCGTTACCTGCTCTGCCTCTTCTTTACTCATTGCTAAGGCCAGCTGGAGCTGCAGGTCTTCCTCCCCGGTGCTTTGTGGCCAGGCCTGCTCAGGGTCCGCCCCTCCAGAGTGGGAGCCCGCCGATAGGCTGCCTCCCAGGCTGGGTGCCGAGGGAGCTGAGGAGGCTGAGGACACACGCAGGGATGAGAGTTTGCATTGGGTCATCAGCCACCAGGAGCTAAAAAAGGGTCTTTTATGCTATTGTGATCCCACCTCGCTTTCAGAGCGTCATAATGGCAACTTTAAGCATTCTTTGAATCTTTTAAAGCATCTATTTTAAGTACCAATCTCACCGCTGGAGGTCTGTGCCATCTTCTCTTTGGTTTTGAGGGCGTGGATCCTCTCCTCTCTTAGTCTCTCCTCGTCTTTCAGCAGTGTCACCAGCTGTTTGGCTTTCTCGCGCACATTCACCCCCTGAAGAAATACGGGTGTCAGAACACAATCACGAGCAGCAAGTTAAATGTTGGATTAGCAAACGTACATTTAGTTACTAGTATGGTGTTCGACCTGCACACCTTATGCTTAGTCTACAGTTAACAACCAATAGAAATCTTTACTGGCTGGCTTGGTTCACACAAGAGGTCGGAAACGTCATTGTGAAATGTCCTTGAATGAATCACAAGTGGCCCTTTTATCAAAGCGTGCCTGCATTCCACAGAAGCACTTGCAAACCATTTCCCGTTTTGTTATGCAGTTTTATGGGCATGATGTGATTTTTTTTGTACCTGGTCTTTGCCGTCCCGGTCAATGAATTGAAAATCTTTCAAGGTCTGGACTGCGTATATATTCTCTCGGCACTGCTGGGCAACACGTTCTGAACCAGTCTTGATCAGGTACTCCATAAGAGTCATAGCCTGGTGAAAACATAAAGCACAACCAATGAACAACTGCAGAAACGATCTGGAAAGCAGTTTGTAGGCTACAATCCTACTAGATCCATGCACACACGATTACTAAAAAGTCATGAAATATAATTCACGGATTTCATACAACAGCAGTTATAATTGGGCTGCGTCTGCAATTACTTCCAAACTTACTCACTGCCTAAATCTATACATTAAACACTCAATCATTTATTCTGCAGCAAAGCAAGATTTAGCATACTTCATCATCCGGCATCCAAAGTGTTGCACAACACAAACCTTGTACACGTGTCTCCAGTTCTTGCCGTGGTCATTGAGGCGTTTCCACACCATGCTCATGATTTCCGAGAAGGCCACAACATTGTATGTCAGATCAGCGATCTCTGACATCAGAGAGCTGCTGGGGCCCCAAGGGTCATTGGATGTCGCCTCTCTAACCTGGACAACAACACGGAAAGAAACTTGAAATCCTCCTCCATCCAAACTGTCCGTGCTAAGAAAAATTCAGGGCCAATACGTGGGGACAATTTAAGGGGCCACGATGTTCTGAGGAACAATGCAAACTCAATAATGACACAAGCCGGAGAGAGGAAACCTAATAAACAGATAATGGTAAGATTAAGCTCATTATGTTTAACCAGTGGACAGACTGAGGAGGTTGCCTTATCAGCAGATCGGTTATGTCAAATGTATTAAGGAGAAAAATGGGCTACATTTGAGCAACGGACGTATGGGGGAAGTGGGTGTAAGAAAAGAAAGAAAAAAAGAGGAGAAGAAAAGCCAGATAAGCAGAATAAAACACAACCTTGATTTCAGCCTCCGAATAGTTGTGGACCATGTTCTTTACTTGTCGCCGTAGCGATGAGGTCGACATGGCAACGGTCTGGCCGTCGAGTTCTGTTGCGATCTGAACAGCAAATGGAGAAGGGTTGTAAAACATAGTTAAAACGTTGTAATTTTAGACTAAACCAAAAGAAAGGCTCAAACGAGGGTCAATACAAAAAAAAGAAAAAGTGAAAACAAAAGTTCCAAAATCTGGAGAAGATGTTTGGAAGGTCAAGAGTTTGGGTCAAAGCGAATGAGCTCGAGAAGACCAATCACAGAGTGAAGGGGATTGAGGCCCTCTTTCACTCTCTGAATGTCAATCCATCAATCCAAAATGTCACCGCTGGGATAGAAAAGGGGAACAGAGACATCGTCATGCACACCTGTTACACAAGATGATGCAGAATAAGGGTTTCTCCTCTTGGTAGCTTTCGTGTTTCTGGCTTGTGTGCCCCTCATTCACGGAGTGCTATTTCTCAGTTGGTCCGTTTCTTCCCGTGGCAACATTGGGTCCCAATTCCTCAGGCGTTGGGAGATGAAAACTATGGAGCAAGATTGAGATGAATATTAACAGAGAGACCAAAATCCCTCCAAATAGACAAGAACAAGCTCAAACTTCATGCGGAAGCCAAATCTAACTTCAGCATGGGAATAAAAGGACAAAGCAGACATTTAGCAACAAAATCACAAGACCTGCTGCTGATCTACACAGGCCTGTTAGTCAAGGATAGAACAAAGGAGCTATACGATTAATTCTTACTTATCAAAGATAAGTTGTAATGCCTGTTTTATTCTCTCAAGAATAAGAGTGAAGACTACATACCGGTACACAAGATACACAAAAGGTAAAATATGCAACATGCAACACATCTAAGGGCTTCCCAGAACGTTCAGTTCAAGCTTCTATTACGCCTACATTACTTCTATCAGCCTTTAACTTAAGAGGTTGCGTGTACAGCGAGCACGGTGTGATGTTAGGGAAAACCTTTACGATGCGTGCGTTCCTGCCTCACAAGTAGCAGGGTCTGAATTGGACATGAACATCTAGAGTCCTGCATGCTGCTGCTGCTGCTGCTGCTTTAACAGGCATGATTTTGTGACACAATATTGGCTCCCTCCCGGAGCATTGTTTGCATTTGATTGCTTACACAGCAGGCTTAAACATTGTTGCTGACTAGACGCATCCTTTCCACGACACAACTGGAATTCTCTCAAATTAGATGTTTCAAATTTTGTGCAGACATTTATAGCCGTATCCGATCGTCTTGGATAAACTCAAATTTGCCACGCCTGCGTACTGTTTTCAATAAGGTGAATTATGTTTAATAAGACCAAGGGAAGTTTGAGTCACAGTGTTTGCATTTGCAGGTAAGACAAAAAGGAGAGCATAATACATAACTCAACACAAGGAAACTATTGCAAAAGCCAACGCGGACACTCCTGAAGTTCTGTATCAAAGTTCAGACACATCAACTCATCTTTGATAAAAGGCACACAGCGTGCCCTTTGTATCTCGGGTTGTCTGCAATATGTCGACACAACGCCCGACACTGGTTTAGGCAACTTAAAGGTATGACAGAGCCCCCCCTCGCCCCCTTAGATGACAGCCTTATAAAGTACAGTTGCCACTAAAGCTAAGCTAACTAACCCCCCCTCTCCTCCCTATCACTTTGCATGCAGTAACAAACAGCCCCACGCAGAAGTTACCCGCACACAGATAACGTGAACAACTGTTGACGCGCCCGGTCACACCTAACAACCTAACGGTACCGAGTTAACGTCGACCAACGTAGCGCAACGTTACGAAACCACTCGACCGGCGTACGTCGCGCTGGCGAACCAGCAGCCGTTGACTCCCGCCGGGTGAATTACACACAATACGTCAATACGTGCGCTGAAATTACACAACTGTCAAGACAAAAGGTTCGAGAAAAAGGTTCACGCGAGCCGTTATACCGAGGACGATCAGACGTGTAACCGTTGGCGGTTCGCCTACACCGGCCACTTAGCCGCGGAACTCTGGTGCACTCACTCTGGTACTTTGACACCGGAGGTGGGAGTAAAGTCTGCTTAAAGTGTGAACAGTGGGCACATGAGGGTGTTGGGTCGTTAGCGTAAATACGAATTGGCAGATCAACTCGCGTTAAATAAAAACGCGCCATTCGCGTCGCAACATCGACTCGCAGCAGACTGAACACGGTCGTTGAGGACACCTGGTCAGGTTTTTACGGATACCAGCAATCACTTGCTGCTCGCTTGTTGCTAACTAGACCAGATTAGCTAACTAGCAAGCTAGCAGTAAGCTAGCTCGCTCCCGCTAGGTAGTTCGCAAGAGGACTGCTAAACTGTACACGCTTCAACAAGGACATGTCCTACTCCAGGACAAGGTTGGACGTGCACATTTAAATCAAAAGACTAAATGTCAAGAAATACAGGACACGCAACACAATACGAAATCCCATAAAGTGTGTACTGACCCTGTTGTAGCTTGACAGTACGAGGAGATGGCCGAATTTCCGCTTCCGTTCTCGGCTGTAGGAAAGACCGCACCCCCTGTAGCTTTGTTTGTTAGTAGAAGACTCATTAATAATTGATGAACGCGTTAACATTCACATTTTAAAAGTCCCAAATAAACAGATATGCAAGGAACGTCCTTTTCATTCTGGAAGTTTTCAAAAGAAAGAGAGAGATTGAGACGTTTGATTGGTTGTCTGGCCTGGATTCCTCGATTAATCAAAATCCACCTACTGTCTATGTAAGGGAAACTATTTTATGCTTTTGTGTATTGTTTTGTTAGTTTGGATTATTGTTTTATAGTGAACATTCATACAGGCCAATCACGGTAAATTATTTACATTGATTGTGCCTGTAAACCCATGTGGAGAGCAGGGAAGACAATAATTGAGAGTGTTGCCATATTTTAGTTATTACATAACTTTAAAATATATTATGAATAAATTATATATTATATTATATTATATTGTTCACTATTCATTTGTGAAAAAAATCCTTAAAATAGCGCTTCCCTTAATTCTGATTTAATAGCCTTAACAGGTGCACAAGGTTAATTGTAATATAGTTTTTAGATTCAAACTTAAGATATTGCTTAACTGCTGCCAAAGACTAAGACATTATTGACATGGCACCATCATGGCTCTTGTTAAAATGTGTGTATGTTATATAACAGCTATACTTTGAGGGAGCAGCCATAGCGCTGTAAAATCCTCCTAACACAGAGGGCTGTTTATTTATTTTACGTTTTCCCTTCAGGCAATGGAGTTGTAGGTCTACACTGCTCATCAAACAAAGTTATTGTGTTAGAGACACATATGCATATGTGGTCTGCAACAGGTCACATGCTACTGAGTCATACAAAACTGAGCGACGTGTGTCCTACCTTTATGTTCTTTCTTTGACAAGCCTCCATTGAATTGAGACCAAGCTTGATCCCAACATTTTTCTGAACTTCATTAATAAGTGGTGACGCTGTGTGTGGTTTCTCCTCAGTAATGTAATATCACACGCCGTCCACAGAGAGGCATTGTTGAACTAATTCTAATTCTAACATTTAAGTGAAACCAGAACAGCGTTGGCCACACTTATAAATAAAACATGTTAAGCTCCATAGATCAGATCAACACAAAGACAGATGGGAAGCATGTGTGTTACAAGCTCCCCTTTTACTGTACCAACTGTTCATCCTTTTATCTTCGCCCGGGACAGCGCTTAAGGAATCATTGCAGCGTGACTCAAACAAGCTATTTAACTGTGATGTGTTGTTGTCCCGCTTTGAAATACTAATCTCAGAAAGACAATAAAATTGCAGCCGATAACGACAACTGTGGAACTTTTTCTAATCCATGTTCTGTATTGCCCCTTATATTTCCATTTTGTTCACTGCTGCTACTCTATTGAGTAGTTTTTAGACGGTATTGTTTATCAAACAACGCAAAATCAATATTCTGCAGCTTATTATCAAATCAAATATCTAAATCTCCAAGTAAGACTATATGTTATTTTTATCATTCAGAACAAGAGAGGTTCATTATTTGCTTCACGCTGAAAATAGCATGCACATATTAGCAAAACAGAACAAATCCCGAATAAACTATTTGGAAAGGAGCAGTCAAATCTGGTTTAAGATGAAACTCATAGAACATTTAAATTATGAAGTAAAGCTGCACAATTGTGCATCTGAATGTGCAGCTTTATGTCGTATACATATTTAGATTAATCTTACAGCCTTAGTTAATACATTGTGTGTGTTGTATGCTACAGTATATGTCTTACGTACAGGAGTTGAAATAGAAGACCATCCTATCTAAGCATAAACAATTTCCCTTTTTAGTAAAATCACTCCAATATAGGATCATGTAACCAAATAGCGAAAAGCTTACGTGATGAAACTTGACAGTAACTGTCAACAAAGCCGTCCTGAGTGGTTGCGCTTTTGCGCATGTTTGCAATGTTTGTGACTGAATCCACGTTCTCGTAGCATCTGATTGTCTGCATCTTAAGCGCTACGTGTGTGTGTTTTTCCCACCCTGCATTTGTGAATGAGAGCTACACTCTCTTGGCGGTAACTTGAGTGAAAGTTGAGTTCTGGTGGGGGAGCGGTTGTCACAGCAGGGGCCGATGCCCCCTATGGTGCGACCACAAACATGGAAGTGCATGTTGGTTCACGGCCGGCCACATGACCACAGCAGAGGTGGTAACCTGAGAGGGGACACGCCGTTGTGATGGCAGCCAATGTTTGTGTTACATAACAAACATTGGCTATTGAACGAGTGGAAAGAATAGTACGTAGTACCAAGGGGAATCTATCTGAGTGGACAGAAAGAGGAGGAGGGTGTTGAGGCTATTAGAGTTGGCCTCACCTGCAGCTGTAGGAAACATAACACAGAACCAAGGTGTTTTGCAGGCGTGGATTCATCTTTTGAATAACCCAGTGTGTGATTGTAGGCAGTAATATGCACTTGGGAGGAGATTAAGGCGGGTGGGCTTTTATGAAGATTGGTGCCTGAAGAAATTATTGCACATAAAAACATTGAAGATGCGCCACGTGTTGGACTCAAAAGAATGGAGGACGTTATTTGGGGAATTAAATGAGTTTCTTCCAGCAGACTTAGACCATAAAACAGGGTGAAAGAACAGTGATATTAGACAATAGAGTGCCATGTTAACTCGGTGCGGTAATACCGGTAATCATCCAGGCATCACAGTTGCAGCCTTTTGGCCCAAACATTCCGGCATACCTGTTGATTAAACTAAAGATCCTACACTGTGTGGGAATTCCTGCCTTCGACTGGCCGAGAGGGTGAGAAAGAGGCCGACATGGAAAGAGGAGGAGGAGGAGGAGGAGGAAGGTGTATTTGGACATGCAGAAAGTGAGCGACAGCAGAGGAGGAAGAATAGCCACGGGTTAGCAGAGAGGGAGAGGGTTGAAATGCCTTGTCGTTCACGCTTGTTTGCATAACAGGAGAGCAGCCGAGATAGAGCTGGCACAGGGGAAGGAAAAGAGAGGGAGGGGGTCCAGTTGGTGCGCCTCACGGGGGGGGGGGAGCACGCGTCAATATCCAGTTCTCCTGCAAACATCCAATGTGCCTCCTCCATAAAGCTGTTGTGCTCCTGAAAGGACCGACGAAGCAAAGGGGGAAATAGTCAGCGTCAGTTGAAGTTTAATTATCAGTGAGAATACAGTTGAGCTTCACAGATCTGCTTAGCTCGTTGCAGTGGCAGCACATTGTCAGCATTTATGGTCTTCAGATGCCGAAAAGAGTCCAGAAAAAGTAAACAGATATCAACCAACTGAACAGAAAATGACAGTAAGTAATACACTTTATTCCTGTGAGTGTAAATCCAGCTGCAAAATATTTCCATGTTTCACCTGTTAGTGAAACAGTGCCACAAAAATGATGCCACTTTAAAGTGTGTTTTTGCGGCTATGTGATGAAATCACCTGCAGGACATTTACTGCAAATTTACTGTGGGGCTGAGAGGATTTTCATCTGGTGATCTTGAGCACTTGAATTGGACTTCAAATTTGTTAATGGCTTTGCTCATGCAGAGCCTCTTAAAACCTCAGATCACTTGTCAGTTTATACCAAGGGCCGTTAACTGATAGGGTTTGATTAATAGTCACCTCCGCTCACACGGCGAATATCAAGACGCACATGGTGCAGCAAATGTTTTAGGCACTCAGACCTCACACTGTGAGGGTTAATGTATCAGAGCCTCCTACTGTAGCACACTATGTTCATTTCACGTGTGGCATGAGTGGAATGAAGCGCTGACGAACAATCTAATAACGTGATGACTCTAACAAGTGTTAACAAGCCTGATTAAGATTTCAATTCAGGATTCATTATTCAGAATTTAACACTGCGTTTAAGTTGAATATAAATAAAGATATATTGTGTCACTTTAGTTTAACCTCTGCACAATATAACGCATTTTTTAAAACTTTTTATAGATATTTAAGCAGATTTTTTGGACAAAGTCTGAGATCTAAGATATCCACTGCCAACGCATCTTGGTTATTGTTCTATGCAATCAGAAAGAACTTGAGTTAAGAATAACTTTCTGTGTTTCCTTGTTACCAGTCCTATCAAAGCGCATTGAAGTTGATTGTTTCTTTGAACCATCAGGTTCTCGATAGAGAAGCCATGTCTGTACTATTTTCTCTCAATGTCTCATTGGTGCACATATAGAGCTGCAACAATTCATACATCATTGATCCTAAAGCTCATTGGCTCTGTTTAATACATAGATGAATTGGTAACATCTGCGCCAAGCAGGACTTTCAGACCTGCAGTCTTATTTTTGGCTGATCCATCAGATTCCATTGGTTTGTAGAGCAGTAAATCACGACTGAGATCTAGTTTTGAAGCTGCTGTCATCAAATAACTCAAAATAGATGCGAGTCATAGGGCACCATTTACTCTGTTATCACCATCAAGGATTTATTGGGGATTGAAAAACTTTCATTATCCAAAACGTCTTAATCTAAATCTGAAAAACTCATTGATATTACTGCAATAACCACCAGAAATGTGACATTTGTTTTCAGAGACAGAGAATGAGGGGCAACTTATGCAAAATGAACATAGTTTGACCGCCAAGTTCAGTTACGTAACAAGTGCAAGGTCAAACTTGTTTTATTGTTTGTCTTGAGCGGTGACTGTTCACAGCCTTCCCAATTGTCTCGGGCATGCGACGGGGGATCTACTTCAAAGAAAGTCATTGTGAATGTGAATGATGGTGGAAACTAATTAACAGCACCAAATGTTCCGATCGCCCTGATAAGACCTCAGCTTGATGACGTCTGATGCCAGATTTGCAGAAAGTAATAACATAACAATATACAAGCTCCAATAATCCCTGCTGGGAGGGCATGTACATGGATATTTAACTCTCACGGTATCAAGAGTCAGTAAGCAAGTTGGAGATACACAGTTGTTCAGGTGACCGATTCTCACTCAATGCTGTTCAGCAGTAGATGTTATTTCTCATTGGCGTCCCTCAACCAATCATCAGTATCAGTATGAGGAATATGAACATGGACTTGTGTGTGCGTGTGTGTGTGTGTCTTTGTGTGTGTGTGTTCAGGCTGCAGCAGCTCAGGAACTCGACGAGCGATGTTTTCTGTCGGCGCAGTCCATGTCCGATCTGAAGGTATCCGATCACTTCCAGGTGGTGAAGCTCCTGGGAGAGGGATCCTATGGAAAGGTCATGTTAGCTGTACATAGAAAGAGAGGTTGGTGCCAAATTCAAGTTCAAAGGTCAAGCCCATCACATGTCAGTCAGCCTGCAAAATAGTATTAAGTGGCCATTGACATTCTCCCGATGTTAATATATGCAGAGCTTTTGCTATTATGCATCTGAACTTCTACTGCCAGATCTGAAACGGGTGCAGTGTTTAATCTCCCATGCGGCACATTATCGTCAAGTTTCTCTCAACTACAAATGTCATGTGGGGTAACGTGAGGAGCGATCTGTCGTTCGATAGTGTTTACTTTTGCACTTCTGTTGCTGTAATGAAACACTTTGGGACGTTCTCTGAGGTGGAGTTGCTGCACCTGTGGCTTAGCTCTGTAACATAGTCGCCCCCAAAGGGGAAGATATATTTGTTCACAGTGTCAATGATGGAAAACATTCACATACCACCACGGGTGACAGCTCTTTGACCAAAACTGATGAGCTTTAATTAATGTTCGAAAAATGCTGTTTCGCTTCGTCCCCTTCAGGAACCCCGATGGCCCTGAAGTTCTTCCCTCGTCGGTCCACCTCGCTCACCTCTTTCCTGCGTGAATACAACCTCTCACTGTCCTACTGCACCCACCCTTCTCTGACAAGGGCCATCGGCATCTTCTTTTCCACGCCGTCCTACTACGTCTTTGCTCAGCAAGCTGGTCTTTACGGTGACCTCTACAGTGTAATTGTGTCAGAGGTCAGTCTAAGCGGGTTTTTGGAAGTGTGCTGTGTATTGCCTGCATGTTGTGTCCAGCCTAACATTCTTGGTTGGGTTGGCAATCCCTACGTTTATATGCTACTAAATTATCCCACGATGCAACTCACCAAGGACTGTCTGTCTCCTCCAGGCCGGGGTGGACGAGGAGTGTGTCCAGAGGCTGATGTCCCAGCTGAGCGGCGCCGTCACACACCTCCACTCCCTGGGCTTCGTCCACCGCGACATCAAACCGGAGAACATCTTCCTGTGTGATAGTTCCTGCCGTTGGGTCAAACTGGGGGACTTCGGCCTCTCCCGGGCCATCGGCTCCACAGTTCGTGCCGTCTGGTACGAGTCTCCCTTCTGCACTCCTGAGGTGGAACCTGTCAAGGTCGCTCAGAGGGAGAAGGACCGGGACGGCGCTGAGGAGGAGGAGGCGGAGGACATTTGGATAACGGTGGAGCCATGTATTGACAGCTGGGCCCTCGGTGTGCTCGCCTATTGCCTCCTAACCGGCTGCTTCCCCTGGGAGGAGAGCACCAGCGACGACCGCGGCTATCGGAGGTTCAAGGAGTGGTTTGACCTAGAAGCTGAGAAGGAGGAGAAGAGGAAGGATGGCGAGTGGAGGCGTGGGGAGGAAAAAGACAGTTACACGATCATGAAGGAGAACCAAAGGGACAACCCTCCTCCCTCGCAGTTTGAGGGCCTCAGCTCGCTAGTGATGACTCTTTTAAAGGAGCTGCTCCATCCTGAGCCCAAACACAGAGGGAGCCCCGAGGAGATCCTGAGCTACCTGGGAGGGCCGTGGCTCATTGAAACCGAGATCGAGGAGAAGAGGAAGGCCGACGAGGCAGAGAAGGAGGCCAGAAAAATAAGAGAGGGGGGAGGTGTAGAAGAAGAGCTTGTGAGGGAAGGAAGAGGGGAGAGATAAGATTTGTGTTTATTTCTTCATGGGTTAATATTTAAATCCAGTAAAACATATATTGCTCGGGCAAGTTAACACGTTTTTAACGCGTCAGCGATTTATAACGTGTCGAGTATTGACGCCGTTTTTTTAGTCCGTTGCTCATGTTGATGTTGACAAATGAGAGCATTTGGGGGGCGGGCCTAAGACTGACATCACCTGGGACAGAATGGAGAATGGAGACGGGCACTGAACTCTTTCATGGACAGTACGTGGACTTCCCAGACTAAAAAGTCCCTACACGGTTAATCCCATCAGTGTACTAGGTGTGCTCCACCTGCACACCTGCTGCTGAACTTTCTGCTGCTCCCCAAAGAAACACGCTCCTGCTGCTATCTGTTCAGGTGCTTACATGTTAACTTGCCTGACATGTATGTCTTATGATTGGGGCTCTGGACTCAGAGGGTAACTAGATAAAACGTTAACGCCCTGGCAGTGGCAAATAGCTTGGGTTTTATATTTGATTTGATTACATTGATGTTTAAGTGGCTCTGTATGAAGGTAATGCTGCTGTTAAAAAGCACCTCATGTGTTTGCAAACCAAAGGTTTTTGCACTTTTGTTCATAAAGAAGTGCTTAAAAATAAAAGTGTGCAATGCACTACTTTTGAATTCATTGTTGAATCTTGCAAATAACGATGTGATTTACCAGATTACTAACAGAAAGGATTAAAAATACATTTTGTATCAATACCCCTCCTATCAAACTGACCACTTTCATCGTTATGGTGTATTGTGCTGTGTATATATGTGAATATGTGGGTTTATAATGAAACATGCAAGAAATTTTTGAAACTAAAAGATGTATAACCGTGCCTTCAATTATCTGTATTGCCATTGTTAAGTAATAAACTACTTGTGTTTAATTTTTCATGAGAATCAGTTGATGAGCTACACATAGAGTGTCGTATTATCATTGACAGCTTATGAAACCTTAAAGAGACTCGTTCGATGTGGTGAAGCAACAGGTGCTGCAGACCAAGCACATCTAAAATTGGATTGAACAATACAAGCCGCTAGTGATACAAGCGGGATCTTCTTCCAAGTGTGTGTGATGCATAACCAGGACCCAGTGCTACCTACAAAATAAAGACCAGAAATCAGAATCAGAGGTCAGGAACAGGCTTACTGCCGTGTAGGTTTTCACCTGCAAGGAATTTGTCTGGCTGTTAAGCAATAATTCAGAAAAAAATAAAACATCAATACTAAGTACTGCAAACATTGAACAAGAAATTTAGAAGAAAAATGTACATTTATTATAGACCATCACAGTGCTGTTCTTGGATACATTATAGGTTTTCTTGTTGTCCTACACCTGTCGCACAGAACAATTGAAAAATCTCACGCAATCCTCCTAATGCAGTGCCAGACTTATAGCCACTGAATAATGCTACGGGGTTAGTAACCGGCCAGCACTGCAGATGCAAAGAACTTACAACTAGTTCCCAATACAGGTAGCTGCACAAGTATGAAATAAGTAACGGTAAAATGCAGCATAGAATATGAACTTGCATTTCAAATTAGAGTACATAACGTCTCAGTTTCAAGTTGGAGTGTCTCCCTGTTGGAAGCAAGCTGCTAATGTGCAATGTGGTTGTGTGTGTGTGTGTGTCAGTAGGGCCTGTGCCAAGGGCCACTCCAGAGGGACCTAAAAATAGATCTCAGAGCCATCTATTTACACACCGTGCACATCATCACCTCCCTCTGACTATCTGCACTGCACAGACCTACACAGGCCCACGTCAGGCTGCCGTCGGCGCCTGCAGGCCTGGAACGGCACAATCTGCGGGGACACCGTGTCCCGTCCCGCCTCGTCTCTTCCCTCTTTTTTAGCCCCCCGGCCCTGTTGCTGATTACGTTTCCTCACGCATTTCTCCACTCAGGCCTTTCCCCTTTCATCCCCGCTTTCTTCACATCTGCTCGGTCCAGCTGTGGACAGACGTCGTCTATCTTTCGTTCACTCCTGCGGTAACAACAAAGCGCGGCTTCTACAACATTAACGCTGACTCCTTTGGTAACCCGCTCTCTGCGATGCGCTGTTTACCAGGAGACAGAGGACAGGTGGCTTACGTGACCACGGCCTGACAAATGGAAACACATGGTGCCGACCACAGAGACAATAGGGTGCCGACAGGAAGATGCTGGTCGAGGTGTAAATCCGCTCGAGGTCCATGAGGACGGATTGCAGGGATGATGAAAACGGGAGAAACGAGGGCGGCTACACAGGAAAGTCCCCACTAAAACCCAGACCGCCGCGTCGGAAAGATGGAGTTCATTTTACGCGTAGGGATGTTTGTGCTACAAAGTAACAACAGACAATTTGACATTTGGGAAGATGAAAAACAAACTCACAAATGTGGCAACCGGAGGGGGTTAGATTTAGATTTGCAATGTCAGCGAAATTCAGATTTCACACTACCGGTATCGAATGAAGTTCACTTTGGCACAAGGTTTACACTCCGTGAAGGCATGGTGTCACTTTCACTGCCTATGTAGTATCTTGAAAATAAATATTCCATATTTCACATAAAGTGAAATGCATATGTCTGTAGATGAGACTATTGAGTTATTTAACATATATGTTTCTTTCTTAAGCATCAAAGATTGAAACAGGAGGCATGGATGAGAGATGCAGACACCAGCAGCTGGAAAAGGCTGTTAGCGGTAACAGATATTTAGACAGATAGCTGATAAAAGACGTCACATGTCCAGACACCGATATAAGAGCCAGACTAATGGGCAGTGTGCAGCAAATACAGAGTTCTTATGGCTGTATGTCTGAAATGTATCCCCGCAGTGATGCAGGACACTTGGGTCATCACGACCCGATTCACCTCCTTCAGCTTTACCCGTCACCTGACTGCTCGTTGAGGCGCAACAACCTCAAATGCTCGAACAGGATCGAAAGTGACGATACGGATTTGGCCTCACATCATCACTTCGGCCGAGTGCGAAGCACTAATGAGCAACACTGGATGTAGTTGGTGGCAGGTTATGAGTTGGCATTTACAGAGAATCCCCAGATATTAACGGGAGCGTGCACTTGCTGCAGTTTGTCAGTGTGTGTGTGTGTGTGTGTGTTCGTGTGTGTCAATCGTAGGGAACCGGAGCAGCACGGCTACCGGCTCGACAGTAGGAGAGAAGAAGGGGTGAAAAGAAGGTCAGAGGTAGAGTATTGCAGAGCTGGCTCGCCTCCTGAAATGCCGTCCAGCTAATAAACAGGTCTAAAGATTATCATGTGTTTACTATCTGGCATGTTTTCCTTAACTATTCACTTTAGATCCCCTACAACCCGAGCAGCGTGAAGGGAAGAGGGACGGTGTGATGTGTCCAACGGCGCCCCCTCTTTGCGCCCCTCCCTCCTCTCTTGTGCTTACACGCTCTCCATCTGTCAAGCTGTCGCCGGCCTCGCCCCGGCGACCTTGTTAGGGCCACCCCCAAAGGAACTCACCCCGCGGCCCGCGTTGCCCCAATATGTCAAGGGGGCGACGAGAGTCTCCCCCTTGGACTGGCATGGACTGCCGTAGCGTGAGAGCCAGTGAGCGTTGTGACTTCCACGGAATGCGTAGCAATATTTATATTAGTCGTCGATGCGGCGTCATGTTTCCCTTCCAATGCAGCTACGAGGGGCCCAATGAAAAGCCTCTTTTCAACACAAAGAGCCTCTGAGACAAATGGAAAGGAAGCACATCCTTGACCTTCACTTTCATCTTCTCCTCAAATATATTTCTGCTTTTTTTTCTGAATCAAAAACAAATTGGTTGCCATGGAGAATGGCCGGTCCCTTAAGCCTTCACTCACTTAACGGCATTAGCTACTCAATCAATGCAGTCAGGTTTAAGACTGATCCCCGCATACGACGGTTTGTCTCGTCCAAACACCCTGTTCTACCATATGTGCACTGCACGGCCTGCTGGTTTAACTGAGTAATGCAAAAAGGCCATCGGAGATGCCCCGGGTGCATTTGTTTCTTTCAACTGCTTCATTATTTAATGTGCTCCAAACAAATCCAAGCAGATTGCAGGAGAAACGTAAGTAAAACTTTTGAGGCAAATCTCTGACCTTTTTATAGGACAGTGATATAATGTTAAATTGTTGTGTAGCGTCGGTGTGTCTATCTGTCCAATAAAATAACATCTGCTCAAGAACAGCAATATAAAAGAGTGTGCGTGAACCAAAAAGGAAAAACTCGGTAGATCAAAGCTTCATGCTGTATTGTGTTTTTACCAGATTGGGGCAGGACAAAAAACAAAAAAATGGTGACGGTTTGTAGGACAGGGGAAGGACGAGGAGGAGGCGGAGGAGGAGGAGGAAAGAGGAGGAAGGAGTAGAGGGAAAGAGGAGAAAGAAGTGCAGACAAAGATTCATTAAACTAAAGCACTCGTGGACGCCAACATTAATTGTGAGTATGCGTTATTTATGCTTTCTTTCTTTCTTCTTCTAGGAAATACATATCACATGCAGGATGTCTCACATGGCAACGAGTATCTATATTTCCTATTTTATACGATGTAAAAATCAAGATGTAAAAGTCAATTCAGCTTAGAATCTAAATTAAACTGTCACACGATTCGCGGTTGCATGCGGCGTTCAGTGAGTAAAAGCAGTGAACACTGTGGCATTCACACAAACAAATCCACAGAGGGATGCACCGAGTTAAACGAGACAATCGAGACTTTTCAAGTAAGTGGTTGCAAACGTGTGACTCTGGAATTATATATTATTATTATTAGGGAAAGGCACAACTTGTGTAAAAGCGGGGAATGCTGAGAGGTGCTTTGTGATGGTCCAAAGCAGCGGCACGTTCTATGAAAAGAAAGCTGCAAAGAAATGTGCAAATGCATCAGAGGAGGGGCGGAGGGGCTCTTAAATAGGGCACCAAAAAAAAAAAAACACATTCTTTTGAGAGAACTCACCTCTTGGACTCCAAAATCACACTGACACATCACTGGAGGAATGATGCAGGGCGGGAGAGAGAAGGACAGAGAGCAAGTGAAGGAGTAAAGGCGGGGGGGGAAACACAGAGACACTTGTATGTGCTCCTCTGCTTCTTAATCTAGCATTTTACACGCATTTTTACAACAGTCTACAGAAACAAACTGTTGGACGGATAATTCCACAGCAAAACAACTGCAAAGATGGCAACTTGTCCGAAACACAGTTGGGGTAAAACCTCGGGGCAAAGGTTACAGCGTCCTGGGAGCGGTCACATGCAATGAGATTAAAGGAAACATAAAACAGCAACTAAATCTTAAAGGAGGAAATTGAGCAGTTCCACTGTGTGAAATCACCCCGACTCGTCTCTTCAGGTTCCTCCGGCCTCTTGAAGCTCAAAACTCGTGCAAGCTGAAGGAATGGCCGGCTTTCCAGTGGTCCTGCTCCTCTGCAGTCTCCACGGTAACGCTGCCAAACAGGACACGCAGGAACCCTCTTGTTTCATCACGGTTGCGTCGCCGTGTGTTGGTTTTTTCATGCTGTGAAACACTCCCCTCATGTGGTTTCTGTTCCACAGCGCTCGCAGCCGTGGCCCAGGACCAGCCGCCCGGTAACGCTCTCCTCCTCCTCTCCGGTCCCGCTTTTTGATCGGAACGGGTTCCGTTTGCACGACATCCGTCACTCTGTGAGTCATCGCGATGGGTCCCTGGTATTTTTCCCAATCTGATCTTGTTTTTCTCCTCTTGTTTTCTTCAGATAGCAGTCCTGCACCTGGAGGCCTCTTACCGGCCAGTGAGTGGCGGCAGACTGGACATGAACTCCCCAATTGCCTCGCAGGAGGCCTCGTGAGCTAGACGCCATTGAAATATGCCTTGTCCTTTCCTGTGTCTGCAGGCTGCAGGGAGGAGATGTACCCTTGCACCAGGATGTACTCGGTCTACCGGCCCATCAAGAGATGTGCTGGTGCTCTTTGCCTCTACAGGTGGGCTGCGATCTTTCTGCAAGACGCCAGCTCTAATTTAAAGGTTTAACTCAGCTGCAGAAGTTAGCAGTGAATGGGCCGTGCTCTTGCATCCGTGAGTGTTATCCTAAAACACAGGTGAAATAGTGTGGACAACAGAAGTGGAAAAAGAACTCGTTAATAAAGTAAACATAGTGACATAATGATGTTAAAATAAACCAAGGGAAGAAATTTATGGAGTAGTAAGGAAATAAAGCGTAAACATGACCTTCATGTCCAAGCAGATTAGCAAAATAGACAAATAAAAGTAATCTATTTTTGATGATATTGCGGTTAGTACTAGATGGGGTTCACCTCAATTACTACATCTCTCTTACTACAACATGATCTGTTTCTGATGCAGCCTTTCTCGTATCTACGTGATAAACAACGAGATCTGCGCAAGGACGGTGTGCCAGCACAATGAGTATCTGAAAGGTAAAACACTCTGCAAGTTAAAAAGAAAAGTGTGTGGATACCAGATCATGAATTTATAGAAACGGCCTTTTATTTACACGTTACAGCCGAACTGTGCAGAGAGCAGTCGGGGTGGCCCAGGCGCATCGAGAGGTCTTTTAATAGGAAACGCTGTCGCAATCGCCGGGGCAACCCCAAAACCTGGGCAAACCAGGCCTGATGTGACCCCCCCGTGAGGACGGAGCCTCTCTGAAGACACACGAACCAGGGAAGTCGTCATGACAACAGCCCAGCGCGCTGTAAACCCTCTACCCGCCACCCGTACCCGCATCCGTGCTGCGTCATATCCATGTTTCGTGTATCTTTCCTCTGCGTGAGAATATTGAACTCATTTCATTTGTGTGTTTTTGGAAACACATCACGTCCTCCACGGTCTTAAAGCCAATTTAAGCTACTGTAGTAATGCACCGTTAGCAGCACTGAGTCGTGTGCGTACTCATTCACAGCCCACAAAAACACACAACTACATTTGATTATGGGTTATTTCATTATTGTTTTGTTGTTATTTTTTGCACTGTTTATTCAGGAGAAAAAAAACAACAAATTAAAGTTATGGTCACTCAGTGATATCTTTACGTTTTTCCTTTGCATATACATTTACATACACATGTACAGTTTGAATAACAAGTCACATTTGGGAGAGATGCATATAATTATAACAGTGAACAAACACTAACAAACGTTGTTTAGAGCTTTAAACTCACACAATCTATGCATGTTCCAATCAATATCCATCATCACATAACATGGGATATCACTGCAACTTAATCCATCGCTCCGTACGTGGATAGGTCACGAATAAACACGGCGTCAAACAGGCCGCCTTGGTCCCAGGTTGAGTGCGGATGAAATAACGGAGGACTCAATCTTCTGGCTTTCCCCTCGAGGCAAAGCACTTGATGCCCCTTTGTTTTTGAACACATCCATTGCATCAAACATTCCTAATTTCGGGTATTTTTGTAACGCTTTAAAGTGAAAACAACGCACACACCGCCAAGCACCCGTCCCCAACAGCTGCAGCTCAATTTAACAGCTCCCCTCACAATGGTGCTGTAGGGTCACTAGGGGGCGCCAGAGAGCACAACCAATCTGTAAATCAGCTTCTTTCAAGTAAAAACCCTTGTGTGGTAAACTCTTAGTCTACACTGCTGTTCGACGGTTTGAGATCGGCAGTCGAAAGCCCGTTTGTTACAGTTAAATTCATGCTTATGGGTTTAAGAGTGACCTCTGTACAAGTGGGTGTTATTGTGTATGAAAGGTCTGCAGAATGAGAGGAGAAAAACCATAGTCGACTCCAAACCTTTGAACAGCAGTGTGAGTCTATTTAAAATGGTCCCGGCGTTAAATGTAGACTTTATGCATCACTAACCACAAACACAGAGCAGACAGATAGTCGGTGCATATAGTCAGTCTCACTGCTCGGGACTTTGGAGATAGAATAAGCTACACAACGCAGGTGACAACACCAATGATTTCAAACTGCTGACAAAATATACATTTGAAATAAATATTCTCTGTACAGTAAACTCATTCATTATCATATTTAATTAGAGGTTACCGTCAGATGGTTCAGATTACGTCTCCCTTGCTTGTATTTGTCTTATTATGTATACTGTACGATACAAATTGGCAAACAAAATATTGACAAGAGAAAACGGACGAAATTCGAATTCAAACCGAAAAACGGAAACAAATAAGGTGATATAGTGGGGTGGAGAGCGTGGCGGCCTAAATTAAGACTGGACTGCAAGGTCTGCATCTCGGGCTCAGACCAAAAGCCATGAGGGTCTGAACTAAAATGGAAACTAGTACAGGGGGTTGCCCTGCTTGGCAGGGAGAGAAACGGGACCCCGTAACAGGGGAAACAAAATGCCCAAAGTGCTGCATACCTTTACAGAGAGATATAAGGGGGAGAAAAAGGGGGAGAGCCGTCCCTCCTCACTTCGGGGACACAGAGTCAAAGTCCCCCCACAGGTCGGAGCTGGCCGCGGTGGCGGGGTTTGACGCCTCCCAGCCGGCCGAGTTCGAGTTGCTGGCATCCAGATCGAGCAAAAAACCTGGGGATTAAAGAATAAAACAGAAACATGATGCACCTCTGAAGTAGCAACGGAAACATAGAGGTCTGATTTGATTTCCGTCTTCTGCCATTTCACCCAGCATGAAGTCTGGAAATCATGTGTGAATAAATAAATATGCAACACCATCCCAGTTCACCTGATGCTCTCCAAACGTGCAGATGGTGTGACTATTATATGCTGAGGTCATGATTTAGGACCTCTGAGAACTTGGCCTTCATCGTACACAAAAGGAGGCAAATGGTCATAAGCAGAGAAACTGCAAAACACATCAGTTTGAAGCTCAATCTCAACTTAAAACCTGACTAACAATATAAAAAAATCCCATATCATAACCTTTCCAGAAACCTTTTAAAAAAAAACATATAAGCTCAATGGAAAAAAACGATGCCATTTTAGATAAATAGACTATCCTAACCCACAAAGACTGCAGCCTGAAAACCAAATACACAAATACCAGGTCAGTGATGGTAACGTTGAGGTAACTAGGTCCTCCTCCCCTTAACAATGATTGATTGGTTGATTGGTTTATTGATTCTCAGGACAATCAAATGGTCTCAAATCAAAAAGGAAGAGTGAAGAGACTGGCTGAATCTGAGCTTGTTTTGGTAATATCACAATACTTTGATTATTTCTTACTTATTCTACCAGCTCTGGTGATTTTTTTGCTGGAATGATGGCACGTCAAATGGAGAACACTAAACTAAAAACAGGAACAACAATTAGTCATCATCCACTTAAGTTGCAGTTACTGAGAAATCCATCAGAATGTCACATTAATTTGTTTTTTTCCCCTCGAACGCATTGCGGTATGAAACTGCCCAATTCTGGGTTTGCGTGCAGTCCGCATGTCTACACGTTGCATTGGTAATCATCTTGTCCTGAGGACACAGGCCGTATGACCTCACCGGCTCTCCACACGCCAGTGCTTCCATTAGTTACCTACCAGTGTCACTTCCTCCCGCAGACGGCTCTGTGTTGTGATTTGTGGATCTGGATGAAGGAGGCGGGGCTAACTTGCCCCCAGGAGGAGGTGGAAGAAGCCCAAATCCACCTGAACTCTGCGGGCGAGACCTGTCCCTCTTTTTTGATTGCTGTGATAGGTACAAAATCAGGGTGAGGTTAAAAACATTTCAGGACTGTCAATCTGTAAGAAAGTTGCAATGCAATTCCAGTGATACAACAATCAAACAGGATGAAAATAAGGTCACCCCAATATTGAGAGTTATAGTCTGTCCTTCTTTGAAGCCCAGGTCCAGTTTAGGGGTGGTGTCTGGGGTCTGCGCCTGCTTCTTAAACTCATCCTCCTGTTTCACCCACCTGCAGAGGCAATTAAAGACAGCGTAGTCACCTACGATAAACAAATCCAGGACTACGGTGCTTATGATTTGGGACAAACTATGAAGCAGCTGCCTACTTGAAGTGGTCCTGGAGAGCAACGTTGAAGTCAAAGGCATCGCCTCGGTCTCCGAACCCGATGCCTATGAACGCGCTGCGGCCTGCGACAGGAACCGACAAACGGTCGGGATTGGTAAAGGATGTGCGTGGAGTTGTGAACAAACATAAATATATATTCATAGCTCAGCAACGAAGGGTTTACCCACCGTTGTCGTCCTGAATGCGGAGCACAAAGTAACGGCTTGAGTCACTGACGGTTTCCACCGTGATGCCAGGGTACTCTTCCACCGGGGCTTGGGCAAACAGCTCCCCTGTAGGTTGGAACAGAAGAAATATGTGCATCGTTGATTTGGCAAAATGGTCCAGCGGTGACAAAAAAAAATAAAAAAAATGTACGATGCCAAAACTCAACAAAAGCACAGAAATCCAATGTTTTGCTGGTGTTTTTAATGTCAAAGATTCAGATTACATTAGACACAATGGGGACCATATGAAGTTTAATCTGAGGACAAAAAGCCTGCCAATACCTTAAACGCACTTTCACAGACAGAAAGAGATTATCGACCTGTTTGCTTGAAAATAAACTGCATGCTTGGACGTGGGCTGGGTCCCCTTGGAGTAGATGAGTAACAGAGAAGGGGATGTCGAGCACATTGAAATGATTTACAACTGTGACGCGGTCGGCAAACAATGACGTGTTCGGTCCGCTTCCTCCTCACCAGAGATTTTGTCTTCCAATTTCACAAAGGCTGCTTTTCCCCGGGCCGTCACGCGCATGCGTCCCGTCCAGTCAGGAGCATCCAGCTTCCAATCGGCAGCTCTGTCCCAAAAACACACACACACACACACACACACAGTCTGGGAGATGCGGCGTGATGTAGCTGAAGAGGTGACAGGCAGGTGGATCTCGACACAGATTTAGACATTTGTGTTTTGGTCGCCCGTCTGTCGTGATTCGTCCAACGCTTGTATTCACTTCAGGTCGATTTGGGCTGTTTTGCATGTAAACACAACGTGACCCGGGCCGATGCATTATTACATCATCAGCCTTACTCACTGTACATATGGTCACTGGTTAACCAATCACGTGTCCCAGAGGATTCTGGATTGTGTGTTTGGTTGTGTCCCCTCCACTCCAATGCAGCTGGAGCACCGGCGAGTGGGCCAGTGAAATGTGGGACCAACGTCAACCATTTGTTGTTGTTGTTGTTGTTGTTGTTGATGGTAGCTCTCCTGCATGGCTATGACGAGCATACACAAGATGTCTGATTGGACTATCAACCACGTTAGAGCCCCTGGTCGTAATTTCAGCATCGCCTTACTGAAGTGTCCTTGAGCAGGACGTCTCCACGGCTGCGGGGACACCGCACTGCACGCGCGGGCACCGCCCGCCCACGACGTTAAGATCCGTTAAAAGAAGGTGGCATCGCCGGGCTCGTTGTAGCCGTGGCGTTTATCCTCCGGGCCGCAGCACGCACGCGCGCGCACACACACACACGCACACACACACCGTTCAGTCTGTAACGCAGCGCAGGTGCGAACAGCACAGCCTCACGATTTCACCACGATGACCTTGTAAATACACCGCAAAAAACAACCCCCTGCTGCTGCTGCTGCTGCTGCTGCTGTGAGATTAAGGGATGAGCGCGGTTGCTACTGTGGTTCGCGGCAACGGCTTCGAGCGGCTCGTGGATGCGGACTCCCTCCCCCTTCGCCCGCCCCCCTCTCGCACTCACCCCCCTCTCGCGCTCACCTGATGGCCCGGTTGGATGCTCTCGGCGGGATTCGGTAAACGCTGACCTCGGGTTTGACGCACAGGACCGACTCGTACTCGGACTGACCCTCGGTCGCCATCTTGACTTTTACTCGGTCGTGCGCGCCGGCGGGCGGTGTGGTGACGGCGCAGTGGCGTGTCCGCGTGCGGCGTGAACGTCTGCGTGACCGTACTACACCGTGGACGTGCGCACGCGCCGTCGACCGGCGCTTTTTTCGCAGAGGCCCTTAAATGAAGCGGCGCGTTCAGTCAACCGTGAAACTGGTGTTTTAAAGCCACATAAGGTGACACGAAGGGTTGGATGGCATAAGATGCTGAAGTCCGTTTTCAGTTCGTAAATGTTAAATGCTCTATTTATAAATCTATTTTAATATATTTAAAATCCATAACTCCCATTCAGAGTTTTAATTGTACTGAGCTTACCAAACCCAAAGAAAATTGCCAAACTCAAATACATATTTTTACATCAAAGGCAGGAAACACAATAATTATCTTATTGTTTTATTTCATGTATCCGTAAATCAACAGAATAAGCAAGCAGCAGCTGACACACAATCCTGGCCACAACTTCATATATTTTGTCTCGGTGTATATCATTCTCAGTTTTAGCCCTTGCGGTGAACAATACCAATATGTTTTTTGTTCTACTTAATAAAAGACTTAATACTAACGCCAGAGGTACTCTTCACAGTCCGAGCAGCTTGAAGGCATCCCTTAAATCTTCTGCTTCACAAGGCTAAAAGAAAGAAAACACCAATCATCCAACCGTTGACTGAAAAAAGCACATGGTATGGTAAACCTTCTACCTGGAGGATGCGGTTGAGTTTTCTGGAAAGGCGAACAGAGTTTTGGTGAAGCTCTTTCCAGGCCTTGAACTGGCTTTGTTTGCGATCTACAAAAGTCTGCCAGCAATAGAAGAAATCTGATGAGAGAAGGACGAGTAACGTATGAAACAATTGTTGGCATCCAGAGAGCAACCGTGAAAAATAAAATGTGGCCCACTTAACTATCCAGTGGGATCTGGCCTTAGAATTACACATCCTCTCTTTAAATCTCCACCTCATATAGACCAATTAGTGCCTTTACCTTTGTAGCTCATGACTGTGACCTGCACGCCAGCTTTTTTCAGCATTCTCAGGCCGTCTCTTTCCCGACTGTCCTCCATGTCACAAAAGTAAAGGCGAGAGACAAAGATCCTGAGGCGCAGGTTGGGCGTCTGGCTGAGGAACCGGGACAAAGTGATGGAGCAGTTCACGCAGGGAGACCAAGAGCAGAACCAGGTGATGGAGTAACTCAGCCTCCTCCCTCCAGTGGCTCCACAACCCAACAAACCAGGGCACAAGGCTCCGAGGTAGCGTAGAAACAACAACTGTGAAGGCATAGGAGAACATTCGCTTGTTACTCCCCCGGTCAGGCCCCTTCTCACCTGCGTCCTTATATCTTGACCCGCATGACTTACCTCCACGTGGCAGCCATTGCGATTGCGGAGGTGTCCGAAGTCGAAGGACAAGGAATCTGGCCCCACTCGCCTTTTCACAACGAAGCAGAGGTAGGTCTCATGTCGGCCCTTCGCCCAGCGCATGTTCTTGTAGTGATAGATGAACTTTTTCTGGGGCAAAAGCACACTGGGACAAAAGGAGAGAAGGATGCTCACTCTCACCAGTCAACATTTCCTAATAAGGCCATTCTCAAAAAAGGGTTGCTGTGATAAATATTATTTATGCTTGGAAAGTCTGAGAAACACATGGAATTACATTTTGACAAGGTGTTTGTCAGATGACTCACGAATACCAGTTTGAATCCTAGTAAGTTAGCACAATCAACTCATGTGAAACCGGAGGTTAACCGTAAGCGAAACAACGTCAAAAGACAACTGACGTTCACTGCTTTCTTTCTCCCTCTCGGTTTCGCAACTTTTAGCGAAACTAGAACAGTTATTCATCATTCCTTGATACTGAAACCTCAATTGATAACACTCAACTCTGGTAATACAGTACGAGAGTTGTGGAAAAATACTTTCTCTTTCTTTCAATTTCAAAGAAAACATTTTGCTTCATATGACTGTGTGCGTGTGTCATTTAAGAAATCTGTGTCAAACAGAAAGAAATGAATTGTATGAATAGAACAAATCCATTTTTCTCACCTGTCCAGCTTTGCAATCATTTCGAAAGTCACGCTCGGCGGAGCAATGGCGTCGAAGTGTGTGTGTGCTGGGGGGTTATCGGAAGGGAACCGAGAACATTTACCCCCAAACGTAAAGCATCCTGGATACCGAGACAGCTTCTGGTTGGACGCACAGATTTTTTTAAAGAGAGTTCTCGGGGGGCGTGACACTAACGAGATGCATCGATAGAATGGTTTTGCTCCAGAACAATTAAAACTATAAATAGAGAACTAAATTTCTCTTTTTCATGACATCTTGTTTTTTACCAATGGCCAAAAAGACATTTCATAGGGGAGGCGGATTAGACCACAAAGATTTTACACGTGAGCGGAGGACCGTTTGGCGTGATTTGTAGCCTTCGCAGGTCTTCACAGGCGTCAGTAACCTGAGCCGCCGACCGGCGCAAACTTACAAAACAGTCAACCAGTCTCGGGCCCCTCCACTTTCGTTTTTCGCCCCAGATCATCAGGTGAGAACTCCAGAGACCCTCTCACCTGGATCCACAGTCTCCTCTCCCCCCACCCCCCACTCCTTTGGCGGAGCCTCGAAGGCCCCCGACACCTACTGCATCCTCTCATCTGGGATTTCCCAAACTGCGTCAGGCGAGCGGGAGCTGAACTGCGATCGACCTCCCTCACCCTGCATGTGTGCTGGCAGAGCCCTTGTTTTGGGATAAATCTCACTCGTGAGCCTTTGAACCGTCAGACGCTGTCGCCTGTTTCACAGCCAAACGAGGATGTGTGTTCTTTTGCTCCCGACTTTTCTTTGCTCCGTCTGTTTTGGCTGTGGCCCGGGCTGCTCGCTCAGTGGCAAGGCATGCAGGCGTCCTGCTTTCCCATGACTCCCCTCACCCGCTCGTGCACTCTGCGGTTCGGGGAATTCACCGTTTCCCAGGGTGGCTGTTTTTGGAGCTCCTCTGTGTGTGTGTGTGTGTGTGTGTCTGCAAGTGTGCCGTGTGTTAGCCATCTGTATGAGAATGTTATTAACACACTCTATATGTGATGCATCATCTGGAACTAATTTATCCTTCGTTTATTTATCCTAGCCCAACATTTAGCCTCTGAAGCAGCCTCACGTCATATCGCATTACTCGGACTGCGCTTTACGCCTAATGTCTCTGCACATTTGATCTCGGGTGCACGTCTCTCTCTCAACTTCCAGAGGCCGATCAAATGCTAAATTATATGCAACCACTTCCCAACCGCCTCACTGGGTTTGACCACAGTTGACCAAGGTCATCTCACAGTCACACATGAACTCTCACGTGCACTGCCACCCCTCTGATGTGCGTGTGTATGTGTGTGTGCGGTGCAGTAGTGCAGTATAGCCAGACACAGCTGTGCATTTAACCCATAGTCAGGGGCAGAAACTGGGTGTAGGAAACGCCAAGTCATACTTTCCGAAACCCACCCGCCCACACCCTGCACACGCACACAAACACTTGCACACAGCCATACCGTGCAGACGCACATGACCACAGTCGCAAACAGACTTTCTTTCCAGTGCGTGAACTCACATCTGTTTCCTGACAACAATAATAGCTGCAGATGAGGCGGGCGCAGAGGTCCCAGCTAACAGGTGTCTGGTCTTTGACAGTCGTGAAGAAACGGCCCGATGATGAGCGGAGAAGCGGCAAAAGTAAAGAACAGCTTTCTCGTGCATGTAACAGCACTGTTGTGTTGCTGGGTGTCTAAGGGGAAGGGGTGGGGGGGGCACATTGATGCTATACGGACATCGGCTGAGTTTTAGATGGAGGCGTGAGTTGGAGAGCTGGGGACCATATTGAGGTTAACCTCAGACTGCATTTCCCCACTTAGTCAGATAAGCTGCCAGTCACCTGCAAACCACACACATTCTTACCTGTGCGTATCTACTATGGAATGTGCGGTTTCAATCTGCATTACAAATTAGTTTGGAAACACCGATATGCAAGTCGATTCAAATTCGTGCTATCAATTTGGAAATGTGTTTCATTTGAAGCTAAGAGTTACTTTCACTATAATGAATCTATGTTTCTAATGAACTGGTTCATTTAATGTGACCACAGCCCAAATTAAGCCCTAAAATACTACAATGTAAGTCAAAAACTCCAAAGTTATGAAGTTCAACCCCAAGTTATTTATTTAACTACAATAAATATTCTGTTCTGCATACAAATAACAAATAAAACTCAAATGAAAGAACAAAGGATGATGCTGTAGTTCTGACGCCGAGCAACAACAGCGAAGGAGCAACTAGAGATAAAAGCAGAAGAATTCTGCAGATTCACCAAAACCACACATCCTCCTACACATCTGTATCCTTTCACACAAACAAATGTGTGCAATCACACACATCCTTTACTGCGTGGGGAAAAAAACAACACAAAACACATCTTAAGGAAACACACATTTTACACAAATCTTTCATTTTCAGCATGATTGTGGCTTCGGGGTGTTGTTACATTTGGTGTAAAAAGAACAGAGAGAGGGTTCTTTATTGGCCCGAAAAGGTAAAAATACAGTAAAGTAATACTTGCATAAATAACACAAAATATGTAACAAACAATAAGCTCGAACAAATATCCACACAAGCGGCTGCAGTGAGAACTTGTGCTATGGCTTCTTCACCTGCAGCCATTGCAATGACTCCTCTTCCTCTGCACGGGTCCATCGTCCCTCCATCACAGGTCTTTGTAAAACACTTTAGTGAGAGGGTATCCCAGAAGGCCTCTCTCCGGAGGCTCGAGTTTTCTCTCCTCCTCCACATCATCGTCTTCCTTTTCCTCGGCCCCCTCCCCAAACTGCCGATAGCCCAGCTTCCTGAAGAAGGCCTCCCCCAGTTTGGACGGGTGAGGGACGTGAGCGTACACTCTGTGTGCGCCGGCCTCCCGCTCCCTCTGCTCCAGGCCCTGGAGCAGCAGCCGGCCCAGACCTTCCCTGCGGTACCAGCAGCCCGTCACCAGCCTGCAGACCCGCGCCACGTCCGCCCGCCTCCCGCTTTCCTTGAAGATGCAGCCGAGAATCTCGCCGTCGCACTCCGCCACCCAGATCTGTCCCGCCTCCTGCTCCCGCTCCGGGGTGACATTTTCCGCCGGCGAATCGGCGGCCTTGTCTTTGGGTGCGATTCTGCGCCTCGGCTGAGCGATGGGAGAATGATTATTTGGGCTGCAACAAAACTACACAAAACGCTGTCGAGGCCCACGGGTAGACAAACCTTTCTGGCCCCGGGTGTCTTGCCGCTGATCCCGCTGAAAGGATTCGGCAGTGTCTCGTCCTGTGTCCCTCGGTAGCTGCTACCCACGTAGTCCCAGTAGGGCCGGACGCTGCCCAGCACCCCTGTGGACCGCGGCATGGTGATTTTGAGAAAAACAATTAGCAGGAAGACAGGAATAGCGAGGGTCAGGACGAAGGAATGCACGAGGCAGCGCAGCATTGAGGAGAAAACAGCCAGGATGAAGAGGCAGAGCGGGCGCGTGAGGACGTGGAGGATAAGGCGGTTTTCTGTGCCCTCGCAGCCCTCCTGGAGAGACGCAAGTTAAAACAGATTAGCGCCAGCATCTCGCTGCGTGAACGCCCACCACCGCGAGACCCGTCGGAAACACGCAACCAACCTTGATGAGCGCTTTGACCATCTCTATGTCGTCCTCCTTCATCCTCCTCATCACCACCTGGTCCAGCTCCAGCTTCACCATGTTCGGGCTCTGGACCTTAACAGCGGCACTGATGCACTATTGGACACATCCGCCGCTGTGTACAGAATGCCTACAAAAGCCCACATTGAGAGTACAGGGACAGAAGTGGTTAGCGAAATGCAGTTTTTTGTGATTTGTAGATACTAAAGTAACACAGATAACGGATTCTGGGACAACGTTGCATGAATAGTGCGTTCGGAAACTCTGTTTTAGAAGTAGGTCATGAAACACCGACATGATCAGTGGTTCAAATCCCACATGTCTGCTGGTGCGGTTTTATTTAAAAAAAAATAATATAAAATTTTTGTAATGTTCGTAATGCTTTTGACATTGTTAAATAAATGCCATATAAATGTAAAAGCCACGTGAGAAGCCGTGTTATTCTGAGCGGATCACCGTGTGAATGCACACACACACACACACACACACACACACACACACACACCGACTCCACATCGTATTAATAACGCTGTGACACAGAGGAGACGTGGAACAACAGGGTTTCCAAAAACACTCGGATCGCACGCGTGGTCCGTTTACTGATCGGTCGCCACGGCTCCCTGAAAGGCCACTCATCTGCCATCGTGCGCCAGTTCATTCCAAACCAGTTGATCCCACACACCGGCCGCACGTCACTCCTTATGTGGCGGAGGACGCGGAGCGACCCGCCGCCGCCGCGTCGCCGCTTACCTTCTGCGTCACGCGGCCCAAAAAGAACGGGAAAAAAACGGGAACAACACTTTGCACGTATCCGTGTTGTCTCGGGGTCCCTGCGCGTTTGATTTGGCGTACGAGCCTGGTACGGGGGGAGGGGGCGGGGGGAGGCGGGGGGCAAAGGAGGGATTCTAGAAGCACGCGTAGTCGGTTTGAGGTCCCGTTACGCGTTTTAAACGCGTCGCTCTGCGCCGTTTGCGTACGCTGGACGCGCAGTGCGTAAAGGGCTACGTAGCGGGCTGCCGCAACGTGAGAGCGTTAAAGTGACCTTTGTGTGTTTTAAAAACGCGACCAAAAAAAAGAAAGAAACGAAAACAAACAATAAAAATGTATTGACATATTTATTAATAATTAACTGCTATTTACTGTTGACATTGTAAAGAAAGTGGGTCATGTACAACATTTATTCACAAAAAACATATTTACTTAATAATCCATCTGTAAGTGACAGTATCAATTTAACTAAAATATTTAAGAATATTTCGAGGTCCATTTGAATGTATAACATTTCTACTATGTGGCCCCATGAGATTACAATACAGTACTCATCTAACTGCAAGTTCCCCCTCCGCTGCAGGAGAACTCCAACTAAAGTGCTAACACATGGAGCTCACAAATAGTGAGGCATTCACGGACACTTTCTTCCTTGACATGCGCGCTCTCAGAACTGCATCTCTTTAGAGTTGGGTATAGGTCCATTTCTTATCGCGTCTTCAGTCGATGTCTGTTGTGCCTCGGTGTTGGCTGCAGAGCTCTGTTCCTTTAAAGTCTTTTCATTTGCCTCGCCTGTAACACTTTCATATTTCACCTCACTACTCTGGGAAATCTCTCCGTCCCTTCCTCTCTCCAGTCTTCCGTCTCTTAAACTACTGGTGCTGACCTCAATTATGACAATTTCCTCCCCATTTCCCAACTGAAATATGCCTTCCATGGCTCCTCCACCCTCCTCCACCTGCCCACTTGCAGAATTGCCAGCGGCCCCTCCTTCTTCCATCATCCCGCCTTCCCCTTCTATCAAAGCTATCATCTGCATACCCTCCTCTGCTTCCTGCTCCATCTTGGTCTCACCCCCCAGTTCAAATACCACCTCCTGCCCATCAAGCGGCACCAGACCTTGGGTGGGAGTGCAGGAAAGCTGCAGGCTGGTTTCTTGGCCTTGGTTGAAGGTATTGCTGGATGGGCCGCTGTCCTGTGCCTCTGTGTGGAAATGGAGGACATAAGACTCTGCCTGGCCTCCCTCCTCTTCAGTCTCTCTCTGACCCTGCTTTTCTCCGTGCCATTCACGCAGAAGTGACATCATCCCTCCCTTCCCCCCCATTTTTGCTCCTTCACCTTCATCGTCCGTCTTGAACTGCAAGACGAGCGATTCCCCCTCCCCGCCCACTCCTCCATCCCCGGCCTCATCGGAAGCATGCCCCTCGAACTGCAACACGTATGACTGCCCGCCCTCCTCGACAGTCATCCCCTCCTTTGCCCGTCCTTCATTATCAAAACAAAACACAAACTGTTTCCCCGTCAAGGTGTCCCCTGTCCCTATCCGCCCCACTGTGGCATGGGGTTCCAGAGCAGGAGGGGCCAGAGCAGAGGCCGAAGATGCCGTCGTGACTGGTGTAACCAAGGTAACGGCGGATGTTGGTCCTGAGGTGTCCATCGTCGGGGCTACACCGGCGAAAGATGAAAGAATCGGGGCAGCAGGGCGAGGTGTCGACAGGACACAATGCGCCGCCGTGGAAGCCGATGCAGCAGCAGCACTCTGCGAGACGCCGGTCCCATCTGACGAACCTCCACTCGCCGTCTGAGCGACCGGAGCGGACATCTGGAGACGGGCTTTCGGTTTGCGACCCCGTCTGCCGCGTGCGGTCCGCGTGCTTTTCCCCAATATGGGCCTAGTCAGCAGAGGGTTGGCTGAGAGAGTGCGCGTTGACATGACAACGGGAGTGTTTGCGTTGTTATTATTTTGGTTGGTGATGATGAATCTGGTCTGCTGCGGCTGCTGTGATATGGCCGGGAAGTGGGACATCTGAGTCTGCGTTTGGTTTAGGACGGGCTGCAGTGCCTGAATAGTCTGAAGCACGGGGAGGGTCTGAGGCTCCGCAGCTGGTGGAGGGTTGTTCGCTGTGGGGACAAGGATCAAGCTGGACTGGCTGCCATCATTGGAGGGACACTGCAAAAGGAAGAAGTTTTGGGTCTGGGACAAAGGTGGGGGTGGTGGAGGCGGAGGAGCAGGTGGAGGGGATGTCAGAGGAATAAGCTGCAGGCCGCTGGCTGTCTGAATCATGAAGTAGTTCTGGGAGCTGTTGGGGGGAATATTAAGTGCTGGCTGGGACACAATCAGGCTGCCGTGGTTTCCTGAGGTTTCCAAGGTGATCGGGTTGAGCAGGGTGGTGGTGGTAGTTACTCCCCCAACACTGGCTTTCACGGCCACTCCGTCTTTACCTCCACCAGCAGAGCAGGGCAGTGGAACGCCACTGCCATGGGTACGGATGTGCCTCTGCAAGTAGGAGTGCATGACAAACTCCTTAGAGCAGTACGGGCATTTGAAGTCCTTGCTGGAGGAGTGTGTGCGAAGGTGGAGCTGCAGGTTGGAGGAGTGTGTAAAGCTTTTATTGCAGTGTGTGCACTGGAAGGGTCTCTCACCAGAATGTGTGCGTTCATGCTGCTCACAAAGAAATAACAAAAAAAACAAGAGGGGGAGAGAAAATTGGATTCAGTTAATTGAATCAAACAAAGACCAATTCCATGCAAAAAGCAGCAACACAAGATGCCAGCAGAATGTGCACAGACAGCGCTGACCTGTTTGAGGTTGGATGTCTGGGAGAAGGACTTTGAGCAGATGGCGCAGGTGTGGGGCCGCAGTCCCGAGTGCATCTGGCTGTGTCTGCGCAGGCAGCTGGTGTTCTTGAAGGACTTGCCACACTCCTTGCACACATACGGCCTCTCGCCTGTGTGCTGCCGCAAGTGGTACTGGTAGTGAGAGCTCCATTTGAAAGTGAGGGGGCAGTGAGGGCACTGGAAGGCGCGAACACCCGTGTGCACCTGGTAAAGTGGGAATGGATAAATTGTTAGTGGATGTTTGTTTTCTTTATACGTATGTACAAAAACCTGCTTGACAGTTTGAAGTGTTCATTCTAGTTGGTCCATTTCTTTTCTATTTGTCTACTTCCTGGCTGAGATGTGAAATGTGCTAGACAGCGGTTAACTTCAGAAATTCTCAACTCCGGGGTGTCCTATATGATCGTATACAAATCTGGCTCCCAAATGAGGAATCCTTTGCATGGAGAAAACCACGTTTCCATGTCATGGGAGAGAGGCCTTACCCTCTGATGGATTGAAAGCAGAGACGACCTCTTGAAGCTCTTTCCACACTCGGTGCAGCGGTAGGGCCTCTCCCCAGTGTGATCCCTCATGTGGTACTTCAGCCCAGATGAACCTTTGAAGGCTTTTCCGCACTCCGAGCAACGGTACGGCCGCTCTGTATCAAAGTGCGTGAAAGATCGCATCACATTTAGCTCATTATATTTAAACGTGTTGCATTAAAAACTGTTGATCAACTAGTAGCCACTGTACAAGGTATCCAGATTAAGACAAGACTAAGTATTACATTGCTTTATGAAAAAAGAAAAGTTTCCTGGCTGGTAGGAATGTATCAAACAACTTTTTTGTTATTGTTACGGCATGGCCAGATTTGCGGTGAGATAATTAGCAGTGAAGGGGGAGAGCATATCACACACACACACACACACACACACACACACACACACACACACACACACACACCAGATTTCTTGGCTCATATTCCCTAATGGATAGTTTAATCCCCATGGCTTTACCTCCAATAAGAGCGCTCTTGCTGGCCGCTGTCTTTTTGGGGGCTTTGGTCGGTTTGGCTGGTTGTTCCTCTTGCTCCTCCCTCAAGGCGATGACATTGATGTGGATCTCACTCTGGCCTTCCTGCTGCTTGTCGGCCTGGCTGGGAGAGGAGGGGAGGGGCAGGGACAGCGAAAGGGAGGGAGGGCACACTATCTCAGCCTCCGCCTCCGCCAGGAGACGTTGCTCCGGCGTGTGGGAGTGTTGGTGGGTGAGGAGTGATGAGAGAAGGGGGAAGGAGCGGTCGCAGGCGGAGCAGCTGAACTGGGAGCGGGACTGTGATGACAGAGAGTGCATCTGGACAAATAGAGGCGGAACGCAAGAGGCATTATTCTCACATTATTCTCAGATGCATCGAAATGAGAAGAAAAAAAATGAATCTCAGTGCAGTAATTTGCATACCAGTGTAAGTGGAAAAACAATCATAAAAAGGTTCATTCTCACCAGCGACACATGTCTGTTGAGGCCTCCGCTGGTCTTGAAGGTCTTATTGCAGTAGCCACATGACAGCCCTGCCCATGTGGTTCTGGCCTCCGGCTGGATGGGCTCAGCGCTTTGAGTCACCTCGGTGAAGCTCTGCAGCAGGTCAAACTGGGCATGGGTGGTTCCCACATTCTGAGGACAGACCAAAGGAAGTTGTACATATAAATAAAATCGCTTCAGATCAGACTCGACCACTGTGAAGAATGGGTTTTTAAGATTGGCCAGTGCTTGTTTCTTGCTCCAGCCATTCGGTTCTACACCAAGTTACAAAGAGTAGATATGCAACTTAGCCTGATCATCAGTCTGAATTCCCATTTTGTTTCCATTCATTGATTTACCCTGACTAGTTTTCTGATGTCTCTTAAAACCACAAAATATAAATGTTAAGCTAACTTCCCACAAAAGCTCTATTAGTTGCAGTTGCCAAGAGCCTCTTGATCAAAGAAACATGCAGATTTTTTTTTAAAATCAAAGTGAATCTCATTCACCCGTGACACCATTTTTCTGTCTGTATTCTTCATGAATGCTGGTAGATAGCCAGCCATTTAGGAGTGTGAGTTGCGGAACAAGTCACTTAACGCTCTATAATTTTCTTTGTTTCTCATGTTGACCTCCCATCACTTACTGCATTAATGCCATCCGCTCCCTCCGACAGACCAAGGAGCACCTCCGTCGTGTGTCCATTTTCCGACACCGTTGTAGTCTCTACCACCTCCTCAAAATCAGCCAGCAGGTGACCAGCTCCCACCAGCCCATCCCCAACTTCCATCCCTGGTCCGGGTCCTTCCTCTCCTTCGGCCACGTGTCCCTCGTGGGCCATGTGGATGACCTGGTGGTCCTCGAGATCTGTTCGCGTGCCAAAGGTGTTGCAGCAGCTGCCGCAACTGTACAGCAGCAAACTGGCCCCCGTGTGGGTGCTCAGGTGAACCTCTGTCCCGATGGCCCTGGAGGCACACACACCCTCCCCAGGCGGGGTGAGGGTGAGCTGGGGGAGAAGGCTCGCGTTCTGTCCGGACGGGGTGGTGGACAAGAACACTTCCTCCATCCCCACCCCGACCCGATCGGTTCCCTCCTGGCTCACGAATCCCACCATGTCCGTCAACATCGACGACGTCACTTCCTCCGTCCCGACCACCACCTCCACCACCTGGTCTTCCTTCCTAGCGTCCTCTCCCCTCTTTCCCTCCTTCCCCTCTGCGTTGGCGTTGGAGTGGGAGTTCTTGTGCAGGGCAAGGTTCGATGAATGTGTGAAGCTCCGGCCGCACTCAGCGCAGATGTAGGGCCTCTCGCCTGTGTGTATCCTCATGTGCTGCCTCAGGTTGGTGGACTGGGTGAAGGACTTGTTGCACACCGTGCAGGTGTAGGGCTTGAGGCCAAGGTGGACGTTCTTGTGCCGCCGCAGACTGCTGGAGTTCTTGAAGGCCTTTGGGCAGGTGTCACAGGGGTAAGGGCACTCTCCAGTATGCTGGCGCAGGTGATACTGGTAGTGAGAGCTCCATTTAAAGGTCAGCGGACAATAGGGACACAAGAAGTTACGCACTCCAGTGTGGACACTCTGATGGACCTGGAGACAGACAGCGATACAGTGCGTTGGATGTAGTGCTCACCCGGAACCATCTTGTTCATGAAAAAGCTTTTGTTTGACACCTCACCTGGAGCAGAGAGGAGCGTTTGAAGGCCTTGCCACACTCCTGACACTCGTACGGCTTGTCCCCCGAGTGAGACCTGCGAAAAAGAAACGCAAAAGATGTTTTCAATGAAAAGAAACGTATGGATTATGTTTTTTTACGCGATGCACCCTGTTGATTTGAATGATGGGTACCGTTGGTGGTAGAGGAGAGCAGAAGAGCCCTTGAAGGCCTTGGGGCAGAGGTTGCAGCGGTAAGGTCTCTCGTTGTTGTGGCTGCGCTGGTGGTGGGTCAGCCTGGACGACCACCTGAAGCTCTTCCCACAGTCCATACACTGGAAGGGATGGTCCGACTGCTCGGGCTGCTGCTGCTGCTGCTGCTGCTGCGGCGGACCGGACACCGACGACGTCACCATGTCCAGCACCACCTCCACTTCCCCGCCCTCCACCACCCCTTTGTCTGCCTCCACCAGCTCTCCACCGTCCCCCTCGTCCTCGACGTCCTCTCCCGAACCAAGGAGGGGTGGGAAGGGAGACAGGGAGGAGTTGGGCTGGGACGGTAAGAGTTCTGCTTGGACCACTAAGGCCAACGAGTTAGCCATTACAAGGGGGGTTCCTTGGCGGTCAGTTCTGGTGTGGTATCATGGTTCTTCTGTCGACTCGTCTTCAGTCAGGTTTTCTTCGGTGTCTTTTCATCAACCCCCCCCCCCCCCCCACTCCCCCTCCCAGCAGTCACACACCAAGAATGACAGCTCTGGATGAGGTGGTTTGGAAATTAAGTTGTGCAGAAGTTGGTGACTCCAGGTGAGGAGGTTCCCTTTAAATCCTCTCTCTTCCTCCTCCTGTCAGTGACCCTTCTTTCCCTCTCAACCCCCTGCTGCCTTCCCTCTGGCAGTCAGTCGGTTTCTGTCCGTCCCCGCAGTGCGGTGCGAGCTAGCAAAAAGAAAAACACACACACAGACGCGCACGCACGCAGAGGTTACAGCTACATCACACATGAAGCCACTTCATGAGTAAACACGCAGCTCATCCGCGTGAGCGGGCGGAGAACGCGCACAATAAACAAATAATAGGTCCGTTTTCATGGCATCAACAAAACAAGCTAGTGGCCTCAGTTCAAAGCGAATCCAGCCGCCGTCAACGCCGAATATGGTGGTTGAAGTGCTCGACGGGGACGCGGGTGAACGCGGCGGAAGCGGAACTCACCGCGCATCTTTGGCTCAGCTCAGCGCTGCGGTGTTGATGTGATGAAATGGAACCGGCTACCGCACTGCTAATCCACACAACCTTAACAATAAACACAGCGCAAACTAACAGCAGTTCTCCACCCGATTCCGCCTTCCAAGAACGGCGACGGCGATTGGCTGTCGGCCGCTATGCATACTCTTCTGCTATTGGCTAAGAGCTTCGACAGACAGAGTGACGTTTTTAAAGCTTATTTTGAATCAAATCTCGCCCCTGGATTTGAAGGAAACCACTTATCAGTAAACACTAAATAAATTACATTTCCTTTAAACACGTTGTTATGTTCTAATTCTGGCGCACAGGCTTCTGGGTGGTGTAGTGCGCTGTGTGTTTCTGCCCTCACTTCCATCTGTCACGGGTGTCTTTGCAGGGTAGGTGGAGAAGTGGTTATCAAGACAACGCATTGACCCATTGTGCACATTCTGTAGTATTTATTTCACCAAGGCACATATTTCACATTGAGTCCAATCAGTGTGTGGAAGAGGCATCTTGATGTAACAACAATAATTTACACATGATGGTATGATATTAGTAAAATAAGATTAAAAACTGTATAAAAGTACAAAAAGATAGGAGACTTGCTCCACTCCAGCACAAAATAAATAGTTCCACCAAGTTATTTAAATAAATAGTCAATACTGTAACAAATACAAGAATAGAAAGGAAAACGGATAGTGATAAAGTTGGTAAAGTAATTAAAAATAATTATATATTAAAAATAAAACAATATAATACACAAAAGCACTGTATGCAACAATGTACATTCCTTTACACTTATGTACACACTAAGAACATAGTGTCACAATACATAGTATTTTTAAGGCGTTGGGTGTTGAACTAACAAATACAAACTTTTCTACCCTAAAGCCCGAGTTTAAAATTAGCCATCTCACTCATCCAAGAGGCTAATCCTGACAAGTTTGTGCAAAGAATCTAATCAGGTCCATCAGTGCTCAGCAACAGGGCATATTCATAAAACTGTACCACAACGCATGAGAAACACGCAGCAGAGACTCTGCCTTTGGAACAAAAGAGAATATTTACTTCTCTTCGACAACCACTTTGACATTTTCAATTGATATGTTAATATATTTAACAAGGTCAGGAGATAACATTAACATCTTTAATTGAAGTCTTTAATTTACAGGCACTGTAAGTGAGAGACTGGGGAAGAATTGGCTGTCTTTTGCGTGTATGCTACTTCAACTGGAGGAATTATTGGCTGAAGAAATACAGAAATGCAAAGTAGATTAAGTTAGTCTGAACAAAAACAAGGAAGTGCTACCGTGTTTTTCTTGAAAGTCGATCAGTGAGACACAAGACAAAAAGAAAGATTAAGGAAATGTGGGCAAATAAATTCACGTTAACACAAAAACAAAGATTTGAGTGACACATGACAACTTCAAATAAATAAAATCAAATAAATTACCAACAGTCAATAAATAAATAAATATATAAATAACAAGGTCATGAACAAGGCCTTTAGGAGACAGTTCAGGGACTTGGGACATGGTCTTTTAAACTGGCAGTTTGCTTTAACAGGAATCTCGACGTTGTGACTGGCTGCAGTGTTGCACATCCGTATTGGCTATGATGAAAACTCATTCCTCAACACAAACACCATCGGTGGAAATTTGGCCTCTTAAGGGATGCTGTTGAATACAGTGCACAATGACATGGTCCTAATTCCATGTATCATGCCTGGCTCCGCCGCCGCGTAGTTAGGAGGAAAATCGTGAAGGAGCTTGGATCGTCATTGTGCTGGAGTGGCTTTGGGCTTGAGGCTGATGAATGCTCGGTACGCCCAATCACAGAACAGCTTGAAGTGTTGAAGGAGCTCATGGCTGGACTGCAGGACATCAAACTGATAGGGCAGGTGAGGGGGGAGGGACGGGGTTGCCTGAGTCAGCTTCGGGGCTTCGACTCTCAGCATCTGTAGAAGAGACAAACAGATTAGAAAAACAATGAATGTGCTCATGTACTCGTGCTAAAACCGTAATGGATGAACATCAAATTAAACATTGAAGACGCCTGAGAATCAACTGAACTCAGCTCTTTACCTGACGGTGCAGCAGATTGATGAGAGTTTTCATTTCTTTGATCATCTCCACCAGCTTGGGCAGTGCAGGGTGGTGGTGCTTCTTTGAAACCTTGTTCAGCCACTCAAAGTGGTGCTCGTACAGCTTCAAGTCAGCATGCAGCTGCGAGAGTGTGGGCTTCAGCTGGAAACAACACAGACACACTTAGAGACTTAGCATGGGTGTGTCAAGATTGGACAGTGTGCATAGACAGGGCCCTGCACCGTCACAAGCAAGCACGCACGCACACACACGCACACACACAGTCACACACAAATACGGAATGCAAAAATCGGAGCATTACCTCAAGGTTGTTGAGGTCATTGGCTGATCTGTTGCTCATTTCTGGCAGGGATCTGAACCGGTGGGGCTCCACATCTGAGTCGAATGCATGCTCCTTCTGGAAGAGAAAACAAGACGCAGAGCACCCAGTTGGTCATTTGCATCGGCGCAATTTAATTCATACCAAGACAAGTCTCTGCAACTATTAGGCCCGCACCTCCGCCGCGTAACTGTTTTCTGTGCTTGGAGACAGTAGCTCTCACTGAGGGGATTGCGGTCGATCGGGTCAGTGTGAGTTCACCCACATTCTGCCTCCCCAAATGTCAACAATAAGAGCAAATGACCCGAACCCACAGGATGTTTTCTACAGGGAGCGAGGATAACAACATATGCAATGACTAAGAAAGCTCCGACTGGGACAGACAACACAGAAACTGTGGGGAAACTCCAGGGTCACAGCTATAAAGAGAGCGAATGACGCAGTACCGCTGCCCCAGCTAGAGTCGTGCCCTAAACGACATCCAGACAGCGGATGTAGTTCTCGCTGTGGTCACCAGGGGGAGATAAACAACCTGACTGCAGGTTCACAGAGTTCTACTTTCCAAAAGCAGTTGTGCTGTTTTTAGTAGAATTAAAGATGTATGCCTGGTCACTAATGAGCGGGGATAAATGGAGATGACTGATGTGGCATGCGTCATTCCCAATCAGTAGAGGAACATAACAATATTAGGGTGATGAGGGCTGAGAAATGTTTTGTGTAAACAACTTGCGTGCACTTAGTGCTTCCTTAACCTGTTTTGCAGGGTTTTCCGTGCCCTCCTGTTTGCGTCCAGTTGTTTGTGTTGACGTTTTTAAGTGATGAATATGCCACATTGTCTCGCGTGTCTCTCCATCAGCCTTTCGTAAGAGCTCACTTATGTTTGTGGTCCAATGTTTTGTCTCTGCTGTTTTGTCCCCCTCCATCCCTCGCTCCCCTACCCTCTCCTCTCTCTCTCTCCCCCCACTGTTCGCTACTCTCCCCCTCTCTGTATTTCCTACCAGGTGCACAAGCCCATACAAAATCGCGTGCATATGTGCACGCATGCAGACACATACACCACCGGCTTGTCATCTAGTTGGCTCTGTGATCTCTTCATCTCTTGTGGTTTTGCTCCATCTTTTTTTCAGCCTTTAATTCTCCCTCTTATCCTCCTTTTCTTGCTTCTCTCCCTCGCAGATCAGAACCTCACCCAACAGAACCCTCGCATCCAACCCTTTTCTCCCTGAGTGCAAATACTGGAATGCGATAAATCTTTTTGATTTTTATCAGGTCACTTTGCTGTGGCGACCGAAAGGAAAACACTAAACACCGCACCTACATAACTGTGACTATTTACAGAACCTTCAACACGCACACTGCGGCCACAAAAATGCATGCACAAATGCATACACACGTACATTTGCACTGAATGCATACAAAAACACACACATACACACACACAGTTGCGTTAGATGACCTCAATAGACCTATGTGTGGACACAAACACTATTTTCTCTCTAGAAAATAGTGTCCCAGTAGTTTCATTGCTTTTTTTAGGGACTTTCCGTGGGATCCCGTTCTATTTATCTTTCCTAACTTTCTCCTCTCTTTAGTGGAATTCCACACAATAAGGAAAAACAAATTAAAATAAATCTTCCATGTTACTGAACACTGTTTTCTACTGTGCAAATCACCCTTTGATAATGTGGGTTTATTGACATCTGGACCTCTGGTTACAGACTTCTGCCACACAAGGTCCTGCAACACACACACACACACACACACACACACACACACACACGCACACACACCAAGCACACACACAACAATATCTACCTGCCCAGACTAGAGAGAGTATGTGGCTATTTTTGATGTTATCCCCCCTGGACAAAAGAGTTGAGTAATTTGCATAATGCAAAAATAGAATCCATGTGTAACCGGAGATCCTCAGAGAGGGTCCTGTGTTTTTTTTTCACCCGTTCAAAACACTGTTGATACACGTTGGTGACCAGCTGAAGCCAAATCTTAGCTGCGGTTTCGGATCTGAGATTCCCACTTATTTGACTGTCAACAAATCCAATTTGGAGCCCGGGTTGTCGGTTTGGTACACATGTAATAGTAATAATGAAAATCCTCCTCCAGCTCCATCCTCAGTTCCACACAACCCGCAGAACATAAACATATTCCTGTGTGAACAAGCAAATGATACTCTTCTCTCATTTCACAAAGTGAATATCTAGCTTGGATGGAGGCACGTGTAATTCTAAATTAGTCTAAAGAGAAATGACATCACCTATCCAAATAGTCCATCACTGTAAATGTGTGTTGATTCTACTTAATTCTTGAAAACTTTCAAAAACTTTCAAGATTCTGATTTCATGGTACCTTCACTTTCCTACAGCCACAAAGCTTACTGCCACTAGTCGGGTGAGCAGGGGAACCAGAAGGTTGCTGAGTCAGCCCACACACACACACACACCTACACCTACACAGTAAGTCCAGTGTGGATTAAAAGTGAGATCACCCAAATCTCCCTGAGGCCTTTTTGCTGCCCTGATCTAAGCATGCAGCCGGTCCGTCACCAATTAAAGCAGCTTAAGTCAAACTGAGCTCACCCATGTAGTTTGTGCACACGGTGAAACGTTACTGCTTTCAAAATGAACGGTGACAATAACACCTGAATCCCATTATGCAAAGATCAATTAAGACCAGTTGCGCATCCTCTGTCCACCCTCACAGTACCAATCCCATCATCCGCCTCTCCTCCACGACGGCGCCTTCACTCACCAGCAGTTCTTGGGTGAGCTTCATCAGATTTTTGGTCTGATTGGACAGTCTGTCCATGTCGGTCGGTCGGCGCTGCGGCAGCGGAGACGCATTGGTGAACACGGGAAGCTGAGCCAGCAGCAGCGAGAGGAGCAGCGACCAGGAGGAGTTGAGCAGCACTGCAGGGGTAGAACCAAACGGAAGCAATTAGTGGAGAGGCGCTGTCATCTCGCTATGATGACAATGACCTCAGGCCACGGCTGTCAGCTCCCAGGCAAGATACCACACCTTAATATAAACAGAGGCTCCAGACTTGGCACAGGGATCCAGAGGGAAGCGCCTCAGTGTCAGAGTCATGTTTACACAGGCCGATTGCAAATCATTAAATCGTCAAAAACGCCGGCCTTTGACACTGAATATCCCCATCACTGCTTTATCATAAGCAACTGCCATGAATGCTGCTGATTGTCACACCTGCAACTGGATAGGTACGTGAGTTGGTAGAATAAATTATATAGACCCAGCCAAGGCAACTCTCTAACAGTGAGCTCATTCATTCTTTTTTCCTTTCAAGTTCAAATACAAGGTAGACTAAAGTATTTAAAGGGAACCGCGGTGGCGTTGAAATGATGAATGCTTCATAATTACAGGTGAACCACAAGAATCACACTGCAGGAGCATCTCCAACGTCCGAGTGAGACTTTTGCAGTTCAGGGATCAAGGTTGTCCATTCTGAATGGCAAGTCACGTGTGAGTTAATTGTTTGGAATTGAAGGTGAATAATACATCTGAGCGGTCAAATGCCTGGTGACAGTCAGATGAACACTTAGAAATGAAATATGACTGCGCAAAGTAGCACATAACACAAATACTAGAAAAGCACACTGATACAAAAGCACTTACATTTCATATTTGGTCGGATCCGGGCGACAGGTAAACCAGCAAACAAACGGCGGACCAACAAATAAAACAGAAAATTAATAAATAAATGGAACTCCGGAAACAGTCACGTGCTCCGGTTTCTTCTTCGCACTCTTCAGTCGGAGTGAGGAGGAAAGCGCTCAGGACGAGAGAGGATGAAGGAGAGAGGAGAGAGGGATGACTGCACCTCTCACAGATATTTGGAAGAAAAAAAAGGTAAAAGTAATCAAACTTTCTGTCTGTGGTAAAGTTTGAGATGGGTCCTGCTGGTCTTTATGGCGCGCTGGAGGCAGAGAGACACTTGGACCGTTTGGAGAGAGAGAGAGAGAGAGAGAGAGAGAGAGAGAGAGAGGCAACAGAAGTCAGAGAGGGATGCGAGTGTGGTAAGTCCAATTTTTTGCGCGCAGTGAAGTGTTTAGGCTTGTTTAAAACTTCCTTTATAAAGACGTCGGGCCTATGACACATCGCAGTGACTCACTTCATTCATAAAAAACACACACACGCACGCACACACACTCGCACACACAGACACGCGCTCTCTCTCTCTCTCTCTCTCTCTCTCCTCCTCCTCTCTCTTTCTCTTTCCTCCTCCTCCCCTCCCTCCCGCCTGTCTCCCTTTGCGAAACTTAAAAAAATGTTCCGTTGTTTTTCCCCCGTTTTTTTTTTCTTTTCTTTTCGCTCTATCACTTTCTCCCGTCCTGTCCGCACCTCCCTCTGTCGCATCCCGCTACCTGCGACCCATCAGTCCCATCTGCCTCTTTTATTCTTCCCATCTTCGCATCTCTTCCCCGTCGGTCTTTATCACAGCAGACTTTTAATAAAGCCCATTGTTTTCGTGTATATCATTGAGGTCACTGTGTTTTTTTGCCCCTTCTTTGTGGGGGGATTTCGGGTGCGTTCAAAGATGAAATGCCTGTTACTTCATATATGCCGGTGCTCTTTCAGGCTACACATGCCCCGGCAAAACACCTTTTCTCCCCCATATTTCTCTCTCCCTCCTTTTCTCACCCCTTGCTCTTTTTTTTCAGAGCCCCTCCTGAGACAGCAGCCTGTTATTTCCACTGCGCCCCCCCTACCTCCCCACCTCCTCTTTTTTTTCACTCCTTCTCTCCCTCTCCAGGGTGAAGGAAAGAGTGAGGAGTGAGAGAGGGATAGGAGCAGGAGAGGTGTTGTCCAGACCAGAAGGGGCCATGAAAGTGTTGCATAGAAACAGTGAGCGGACACACACACACACACACGCACACACGCACACATTAATATATATAAATATATACACATAAACACACAGGACATTAACACAGACACACACGCTTATGGGGAGGGAGGTGGTTGGTGGGGTCAACACAACATACAGGCACAAACACACATTCACAAAACAAGGTCTCGGATGCGAACACGCAACATGCGCTGTGTCGTAATAAAATATGTTGCTCTGCTAACAGAACACGCAAAAAAAAAGAGGCTTTTGAGCTCAAAAACATGCAAAAGCATAAGAGTCTATACTGTACATACTTCCACAGGATTTCTCACAAACTCTCTCACACACAGACTCACAAAAGCAAAAAGGCAGCCTGGAAACACTCAGTCAGGTGCAGTAAAGCGTGGCCTACAGTCACAAGAGTTTCCAGGGGGACAGTTGATGCATCGTACTGTAGATATACTGTAAATCCAGAGGACGTCAATGCACGTGTGTCCACCCACTCAGTAAAAACAATTCACATGGGATGAAAGAGGGAAAACGGATTAACATCCACATCTCTCAAATTAATCAGTAAGAATACATGAATGCTTATATTTTCAAATTTGTTAAGCTTGACTTTCAAAATTGTGTCATTTTTTTTCTTCAGCCGTAGTCTGACACCTGACATCTGAGAATCAGCACCACGTGCGGCTTGTCGTAATAATTTAACCAACCATCCAATTTGCCCGACAGCGCAGGATGGAAACAGGCACATGCAGTTTGTAATGCAAAGTTTCAAAAAATGTGCTCTCCATTTGGATAGAAAACGGACAACTTAAACCCGTATTCTTCCTCATAGCCAGCAGGGGGCAACTCTCCTGCTTGCAAAAATAAATCTGATTAAAAGTCCCAAACCAATCTCACATAAACTGTTAACACGAGTTAGAAGTCTCCATCACTTGCTACAAGCCTCCTTACATACAGCACACTGTTCATTTACTAAATGATGGTAAGTGATGGTATAAAGTAGAATACAACATGCTTTATGTTATCTGGTCTGGGAGTGATTTTGTCTTAGAACTTTAACCAGTATTGTTGTTACAAAAAAACACGGCAACAACAAAAAACCAAGATGGCGGCGTGCAAACCGAATTCCAAACGGTAGCCCACGCGCCGACGACGGGTGACGACAACGCGGCGACCGCGTCCCCCTTCTTCCGCACGGAGGGTACGGACACACACACACACACACGCACGCAGGGAAACACAGAGTGACAGAGTGACCACTGGAAAGGAAGAAAGCGCTCTTGAGTCTGGGTGTGAGATTAGGAGACCCTCATTTGCAGACGTACACTCATGTGCGGTTAGAAAATAATTGGCGGTGGGCCTTGTGTGCGTACAGTCGCACACTCACACACGCAGCTGCCGGTCCCGCGGCGGGGCCTACACAGGGAAACAAACACCGTCCCCAACGCCGAGGGCCCGGTGGCAGCGAGTGGGGGAGTTGTTGCGGTGGAAAAAAAAAAAGAAAAAAAAGGGGGCCATGCTCTGTTTTCTCGGGTCAACAGTGGGGAAGGCGGAGAGAAAATGGGCGAGCGAGGTTGGACGTAGGGAGATATTGACACACTCGCTTTTTTTTTATTCGCCACATCAAAGGGCCGTTTGAAGACACAGCTGGGGAAAAGAAGAAAAGAAAAAGTGATGTTAGTCACTCTCCCCCCTGTTCCCTCTCGTGATGGGGGGCTCCTGGGTGGCTCCGGGGGCCCGCGGGCCTTCTGTCGGGGGGGGGGAGGGGCGCCGCTCGCACGCCCGTGAACCCGGCCCGGGCGTCCTTATTTCGGCGCGTGTGCGTCCACGGTGTGCGCGGATGTCAGCGTTGGAGACGAAAAAAGAGGTCACGTATCTTTGCTTAGACCTTAGTGTTTGTGTGTGTGTGTGTGTGTGTGAGAGAGAGCGGACGCACACTGGTGTGTGCACGCCGGTTTGGAAAAGGGGGAATCCGGGCTTTTGTGTGAATGGGTGTGCGTACAGTATATGTGTGTAATTATGGGCATGCGGTGGTATAAGTGCGGTGTCTGTATAACGTGCATGAGCATCGGTGTTTGTGTGTGCGTCTGCGTGTTTGTGTGTGGCCTTCATATGCTACCCATTACATCACCCAATCTGTGTAAACCACCACCATAGGAGGAGAAACAGAGTGAGACACTCAGACTGCGAGCTCAAAGGCATCAGAGAGGAAGGGGAACCTGTGACACGGCCCGCCGGGGCCTCGCTGCCAGACAAGCTTTACTCACACAAGCGTCGCTCAAATTCGGCCATGCTTTACACTGGGTTTCCTGTGCGCCCCGTGGCATGTGTTCACACATTATTACGCAGCCTTCAAATCATTAGAAGGCCTCACACTCTTCGCTCACCTTTTCGCTCCGGCTGTTAATTTACACAGTCGCTCGATTCATCGGTTTACCCCAAGTGTATTTAATACTTTATAGCTTTTTTTTTTATCTGACAAGGAAGCGCTTGATTATTAATGGGTTTTTCATATTGGGGATTTTTTTCTCCACTGTGTACTCTGGTGTGATGGTCGTGTAGTCTGATTATGGGAACAAACACCGAATCAGCCCCGTCTGATCAAGCGGGCTTTCCACTGGACGCTTGCAGCCGTGGGTTAATTTCCATGTTCAGGTGGGTGATAAAGCAGCCGTGTGGATTTTAGGGTTGAGCTCCCGTGTTGTACTCACTTCAGAGTGTCATATGTAAACAGTGAATATGTCGGCCGTGACGCTCCTCCGATAGTAAAAGGGATTGTGGGAGAAGGAGTAGTAATAAATGAATCATTTTCGTTTCCTTTAGGGAAGTCCAGCAGCCCTGAGTGAACCAACACAAAGATTGCGTTCAAAGGGAAAATCAGACGTCTGACCTTTAACTGTTAATATATTTACTCACCCATGACACTTTCAAGTTCACCCATCGCCTCCTCCACATCCGTCTCTGTCATCCGGTGCCCCACTCATTCTCCCCAGTCCTGAGTCCAGTCCTATCTGGGGAATCGTCATGGTAACCGTACCCTAACTTGCTACCCACTTGCTACCCACTGTCCCCCCATCCCCTCATCCAGCTTTCCCCCTTCCTTCAACCTACGTCAGAGAGAGCAAGTGAGTGAGTTAATAGTTCTGCAGGGGGGGGGGGGGCAGGAGGGACGGCAATCATTGGGCAATAAAGTGACGTCCATGACTCTCTCTTTCTCATCGTCCCTCTTTCTCACCCTCCCCCCCTCTCCCATCTCCACCGGCGAGACACTTTGGTTGATAAAACTCCCCACGGACGTGATTTACAAATGATGCGTGTCAATTGCTCTCTTCCTACTCCATGAAAGCGGGAGCACACGCGGGCTTTCGTGCATCTGTTGCTTTTGCCTTTTATTAGCCCATTAAAGAGGCGCATTAAGCGGCATCATTACTGCAGGTTTCCCCCGGCTGGCTCACATCACAGAGCCCGAGCAAAGGGCAGGATGCGGGGATGAAAGGGGGGAGCAGGAGGCGAACGTCTCTCCCGGCGCAAACTCGGGGGAGCCAAATGTTTAAATCAACTCTGTATTAAACACACATTTACAAGGCACATCTTGTTTGGAAAGCAAGCAACTCGAGGCATGTGATGAAAAAAAAAAAACCGGCGCGTGCGTGCGTGCGTGGGTGCGTGTGCGTGCACGCGCGGCAGCGTCAAGTCTACCTTTCTGAGTCTGCGTGGATCACCTGCTTCGCACACAGTTTCTGCGTCTGACAGGAGGGGGAGGAGGGGGGGGGATCTGTGAATGAAAGAGTTGAAGCGATAGGTCACAGACAGAGTGTGAAGGAGAGAGAAGGAGAAGAAGGAGAAGGGGGAGGAGAGAAGGCGGGAGGAGGAGGAGGAGGAGGAGGAGGAGGGGGGGAGCAAACCCACGCAAAAAGGAACTTTTTACTGTGCAAACACTCTTTCCATTTACCCCCGCTAGCTCCCTCCATCTCAGACTGGTGTTAAACACACCGGAGGGACCGGGGCCTGTCTCAGAGCTCCCGTTCCTCTCACCGGCATTCTCAGTCGCCCTAAACATTCTTTCCTCCCCTGTCATTGCGCGTCCCGTCTGCATCCCTCCCGCTCCCTCCGTCGCTTCCTCCTTTTTTCGACGTGCTTTCCCTCAGCTGCGCTCTCTCTCTCTCTCTCTCTCTCTCTCTCTCTCTCTCTCTCTCTCTCTCTCTCTCTCTCTCTCTCTCTCTCTTTCACACACTCCGCACACTTCCCACCTCGCTGTTGATTTACTCTGGTGCAGTCTGGCGCTTCATGGAGGATCAACGAAACACAAACAGCACCAGATTTAAACGATCAGCGCATATATGCAACGAAGCAAGGGAATTCAGTCCCGCTCTCTGCACCAGCAAGAGAGAAAGGGACGGTCCTCTTTCTGCTGCATTCTTGCGTGTGCAGAATAGTTATCTCCCGGAGACAATGTTGATGCTTTGACTGTCTGTTTGTTGTGGTACAGCGTCTGTGTGTTGTTGTGTTGCGTTTTACGTATACTGAGTCAGAGCTACATGTCAGCCTCACACGGAGCTTGTGTTATTCCACGGAAGCTGGGAGCTGCCTGACAAATTCAGGGGAAACAGGGAAGAGTGTGTGTGTGTGTGTGTGTGTGTGTGTGTGTGTGTGTGTGTAAGCAGCTGGGTCTGGGGAGACGAAGGGGAATGAGTGAGGTTGAGCGGGAAGACAAAGGGAAGAGCACTTGTCTGACGTTGTACTTTTGCCCCTACTGAGTTACTTGGTCAGCGTCACAGGATCTCAGTCCCATGGGGGGAGGAGGAGGGGTAGGTGGGGGCTCGACATGACCTTTTCTCGGACGGATGGACACACGCGGGCGTCCGCACACAGACACGCAAACAAATTCGCAAGAACACACACATGCTTACGTCTGTGAGACAGTTAATCCCAACATTTAACTCACTTTATAACCCAGCGCCCCCTCTTCAACCTGACATGTCCGGGCTGTTTTTGTAAATGCTGACGCACATCAGGCCCCTTCATCACTTGCCATTCATTAAGTTAACACTCATTACACGGCGACAATCGTAAATCAACCTCCCACAACAATGATAGCAGATAACACAACTTATAACAGCGCACGCGAGCAGCTGTATTGATTCTGCGGTTGCGCCGCTGACCACTTCCTGTGCGTCAGCCGCGTGTGCAAATTTCATCATAACTAAGAGCAAACACAGGAAATGTCATATCCGCGCGTTGTCACTGTTTAGTGCATTTTAAGAAGTTAGGAAATCAGTAAGTCTTCGCTGCACATTCAGTAGATTCTGCTTTGACCGCACGGGGAGGGGAGGCCGACCTCAAGTTCACTAAAATGTCAACTTTGTTTCAAACGACGGTGCAAACAGAAGATACACTGTTGTCGTCTTTTGAAGTTTTTTTTTTTTTGCATTCTCTAGTGGAAAGAAGCGTATATATAAATGTTTTGATAAAGTGTGGATCTCTCTTCTTCCTCGGATATGCCATCTTATCTCCTGAGTGGTGATAGCGCGATATGGGAGTCATGTGTTGGCGTGCATTCTTCGCAACCAGCATTATCATTATCTCGAGCTGACAGGTCTGAAGGCCATCTTTTGCATCTGTGCAACCTGTCACAGTCCCGGCGTCTCTCCACTTTGATTTTTCCTGACCTTTTGTTCGCTGTGGGAACTCACAAAAGCTTTGTTTGGTTTTCAGTCAGAGAACCACCTTCATCCTTGGCTGCGACTAAGAGGAATGACGTAGACTTATTCTAATCTCCCTATTCTTGTTCCCGATGTTTATGTTAGCTTTGACCTCCTGCTCTTCCCGGTTGGCCCCACACTGCTCTTTAGCCCGATGTTTAAATGCCTAACATGTCTACTTTTATCAATAACAGTCTGTGAGTCATGGCCTTGAAACTGTGAGCTATCCAGAATGTTCTATTTTTGGCACAGAGTTCACACACATTGCCCATTACGCCCCCGACGCCACTGTCTTCTTAGGTGTCCCCCCTCCCTTTTCTCTCTGGCTCCTCGTCCTCTTTCTGCTCATCAATCACGCTGTCCGTTCCCATCAGAGGGTCAGCGCTGGACGTATTGAATGGTGTCACACGGCCTCAGCGTCTGCCTTGTATTTCAGACGCCCTCGCATCTGGCATGCCAGGAATGCGAGGAATGGGCCTGTGAACGATAAGGAAATACACCCGCAACCGGGACCGAACTGAAAGCCCAGTAAGGACAGGAGCGCGTACAATCACTGGGGCAGCAACGAAAGGGATGACGACAAAGAGTTGGAACGGGAGGGGGAACGGAACACGATGCCCAGGACAGACGTAGGTCTAGGTTTGACACCGAGACAATAAACACACTGACAGAGGCTATCCTTGGAAGCCGAGAGTGATGACGGCGAGAGGACGGGTGATACATGAAGTGGGGGGAAAAAATGAGTTGGGATGACTGCAGAGCGATAGGTCAGTCGTTCGTGGAGGAAAGTGATGCCATGGGATAGAATGACTGAGCGGAGATAGTAAGACTTAAAACAGGCCGTCACCCATCTAGAGAGGGAGGCAGGTGTGGGACGGGGAGAGGGATTAAGATAGAGGCGTGACACAGGAAGGGCAAACCCCTTATTGGGGGCGACAGTGAGGTGGGAAGAGGAGGACGCACACAATCGGATTATTGGCTGTTGAATCTTTGTGTTTGACCGACATCACGCCTTTATGACTCACTGACCCGGCTTTTCGACGGTCTACCACGCTGCACCACCTGCAGAGGCTTTTCAAGCTCAATTTGAAACGGCATTGCCAAAAACCCGGATCCAGACTACCTTTCCCTCTGTAGTGATCTACTAAATCTGACTTCAAATCGCCATCTGCTAACAAGAACACATTTATTTCTGTCTGACCGGCCGAGCTGATTTGAGGGCAGCCAGTGGGTTAATTGTTTTGAGCTGCTGGATTGCGCCAGAAGGGATTAGATTACCTACCACGGGGCTAGCCCCCGCCATTCCTGTTTCCCTGTTTTCCCCTGTATTACATCAGAGTGTAGGCTCCTCCATCTGTGAGTAAGCACATACCTCGCCGTCACAGGAAAGGCCAGAAACATGTCCGATGTGTTAGAACAGAGAGGGGAATAATGGGATACGTGGAGGAGGGTTTACGGTCCTTCCTGCACGGGGTTTTCTATTCATCTCCAATAAATAGATAAGAGATGTAGCGGAAGGTTGATGGTGATCTAGTTTCTGTGTGCCGGTGTGTGTCCGTTTGTGTGTGTGTGTGTTTGTGTGTGTGTGTGTGTGTCCATGTGTGCTTATTGTTCTAATATGGCTGTAACCCAATTTCTTCTGTTTTCAAATCATAAATAATGAACAACCCAGAAGGAAATGAAACATTATCCATGTAAAACTCCCTGGGGTGTTTTATCATGTGTGACAGTGATTTATTTCTGTAATATCCCGATCACAGCAAAGACCTTGGCCAATTACAATACCAATTGAGATAGGTAAATAATATTCTGGCCACATTCTGGGCTTTTTCTCTCGAAAGCTGCGTGCTGATTAATCTTCAAAGTAAAGGGCCTTCTTGCATGACAAAGCAAGTCCTGTACGTCGCCAATCTGGGAACGCTTTGCAAGGTAAGATCAACATTGTAAATATCGAAACACACAGGAGGTACAGATCATTAGGGCCGGTGTGGGTGGGGGGGCTGCGTGGGAATACATGACACTTTATTTGCACCTCATGGTGTGCTTGGACGGAACAATTTGGGGGTCAGAATTCAATCCAGCGAACGTGGACAGCTATGCTCTCTCTCTCTCTCGATCGTTTAGGTCGAAACCTCATTTAATGACTTTGTGCGGTTTGCTGGCTTTTCGATCCATCTGAAACAGCTGACACGGGGCAGATAGGTGGGTGTGTGAGTTTTGAGCCAAGGCAGTAAATGGCAGAGGCCGAAGAGGAGAGGTAACTCTGTTTTTTTGGTAACTCCATTAAAGAGAACCCCTGGGAGGTTTGGACGACTGACAGCTGAGGTGGAGCCCGGAGCAGCCAAGCAGGAGGGAGAGTGTTTTCATGTGTTTATGTGTGTGTGTTTTCCTTCCCTACAGGGACTTATATATATATATATATATATATATATATATATATATATATATATATATATATATATATAGTGTGTGTGTGTGTGTGTGTGTGTGTGTGTGGATGCAGGGCCCTCTCTCGGGGCTGCAGCTGAGTGTGACGGGGGTTCACTCAGGGGTATAGGACCAGGCCCGCGGGGACGACCTTCGGAACACCCTCGTTATCCCCCGGGGAGCGATCCATTTGAGGTGCGGTCCCCCACCACCCTTCACCTCCAATGTGCCGAATCAGTGGAAGGCTGAAACCCGGAGAGTATCCCTGACACTAATATGGAAAAAAGCCTGTTTGGAGGGAACATAAGGCCAAATATTATTCTTCCTGAGCGTAACCACGGCGAGCACCTCTGACCTGGCAGTGAAAGTGCTGAAACAAAAAGCCCAAAGACTTTTTCTGCTCCATCAAAGAGAGCGGCATAAAATAAACACGGCCATCAGATTACCACGCTGAACACGGGCCGCGTTGGCCCGCGCCGGCTGCCCCGCCGCCCAACCCCGCAGCTCTATGGGAGTTAAGTGTGGGGTCCGCTCAGTCAACACCATGACGCAAAATGGAACAAGCCTCTGACAGAAGCTCCAGGCTGATGGAATAAGGCCCCCTAACCCACAGCCCCACGGGCCCCCCTGCCCGGGAGAAGCCTACCGAGCGAGACCGACAAAGAGAGAGAGAGAGGAAAGCAGAGGACAGGAAGGGAAAAGGTAGATGCGGGCCTTACGCAAAAAGAGGAAACGACCACCAATCCCAAATTGGGGGGGGGGGGAACTGGCCCCGTCCCCAGAGAACCAGCCGCAGCAGGCGAGGACAGACAGCCGCCAGTGGAGAGAAGGCCGGGGCAGGGCAGGGCGAGGGCAGGGTGCAGCGGTTGGTGGTGGTGGTTGTAGCTGCCAGTGAGACTGTGAGGCTAAGCTGGCTAGTCCGACTAACAGTGGACAGCCTCAGCACGGTGGATCTGACCTCACAGGGGTTCTTTTATATGCCGCGCCAGTGCCTGTGTACATTTGTGTGGAGGGACATGCATCTGTGCACCAAAAAAAAAAAAAAAGAAGAAAATGTGTGTTTATGTGCGCATTTCGCGTTCGGGTGACGTAACCAGGAAAACAGATCTGCCCCTTGAGGTCGAGCGAGGCTTTTCTCTCTGCCTTTTAGTCTTCTCACTGAGGCCCCGCTGTCCAGTTGATCCGGGAGTCTCCTCATCTCCAACCTCAGCAACAATCTGCCGTCTGTCTGCGTCTGACTGATTTCCCCCCCCCGGCACCTCTGACCTTCTCACCGCTCGTCTCAAACCTCTCACACGCGCAGATTCCTACACCCCCCTGTCTGTCTTCTTGTCTGTCTGTGGCTTAACAGAGATTCCTCTGCTCCCTTGTTTCCTGCCTGGCCTCAACAACGGGCTTCACATCGTTCCACTCTCACTCTGTTTCAGACTAAAGCTGACTCATATATATTTGGGGATATTTTCAAAACAAGGCCCAAAATGAGAAATATCTCTTTTTCTTTTTCTCAGGAGCCTGACTCATTAGGTAGACTGGATTCGGTAATATTTTGTAATAATGACACCTTTGGACAAGCCTCACCCTCCCCTTTGCGATCACCTGATTAAACATATCACAACCTCCATCAGCGGCCCGACAGTCATGGAATTCTGCCCTTTCCCCTGACGTACGACTTGAAAAACCTCCTCACAACTCCGGCTTCGGGATGACGCTCAGGTAAAGTGTTACCAGATCACAAATAGGTGCCGAGGCCGTCCCCATGTTGTAGCTGTTAGTGCAAAGTGTGGGAGCACATGGGCCCCTTACCGGTTCCTGAAAATGACTCCTGTGTGTAACGACAATGAACACAATCACTGTGGTCCGCTGGGCCGCACACCAGCAGCGTTGCATTACCGCGCTCGCCTCCCTACTGTTCTCCTCTTCTTTTCATCCTTCTTTTCTTTCCTCCTCTGACTCAGCTGTTTTGCAGGAAACTCCGTCTCTTTGAAGAAGGGAAGAATCTTTCATTACTCGACAGCGAGGGAGAGAGAGAGAGAAGGTGATGATAGGGGGAGAATGACTGCACCATTGTCTTCACCCTCCCCTTCCCCGTGTCCACCAATGGTAATTGTGTTGAGCTAATTACAGAGAGCTGCTTCAACAGGTGTGGGTCCCTGCACCTGGGTGAAGAGGACTTCTGTATGTGCGTGTGTGTCTGTGTGTGTGTCTGTGTGGGTGTGTATGTGACTACGCAATCCTGGGGAAAGTGCGCATGACATCTTGTCCGTCGGTGATTGGGAAACATTTGTGCGTGTCAGAAAACCATTGTGTGTGTGTGTGTGTGTGTGTCACACGCTTACTAAACCTGCCATGTTTCTTAATGGTGCTCAGACATTGGTCACTGTGTTGTATCACAATGTAATGTCACACAATCGGCCCGGACCTGTACCAGTCTGAAGCCCGTCTGTGGTTAATTATAACGCTGCACGTTACATCTGTTAGACATTACCAGAAAGTTAAAATTAGCACCCAAACACAGTCTCACTCTCGCTCATACGCCACGCTGAATTTCAAATGACAGCGATCACAGTCACTTTATTGATAAGCCTGACCGCAGGGAGCTTCTTCTCGTGATTCACAATCTGGACAGAGACAGAACCGGAGGCAGCGGTGGTGGTGATGTCTCACGGGACTTTTAGCTTTTTGCAGTTAAGGAATTCATGTGCGAGGCTGACCGGAAGAGAGGAAGCTCTTTGGTCGGGCGCCAACAGAGGAGCATGATACGTCTCTGGAAGACGTCATAGAGCTTCACTCTCAAAACAAAGAAAAAAGTTTCCCAAGAAGGTCGGGCTGACTAGACGGTTTAATTGACTGGATATTACCAAATTGTGACAGATCTTGTTTAACTCTTGGTCAATCCTGTCCATGCCTAATGGCCTGAACTGGTTTAATAGGTCCCTCGGCTTTGACCTTTAGGCCAGCTCACCTTGGTGAAAGTAACCTCTGTGTGTGGTCGTCACAGTTTCAGTTGCTCGTTTTGGGTCAAGGACCCTTTGTAAAATGCTTCCCTGATTACAGGAAATGAGAGTGAGCCTTTGAAGCAGACTTTCATTTAGTGGTATGATTGCCTCCTCAGTCGAGCCAACTGTACCTGCAGACTCATCATTTAACGGCAAAGGGGAATGAGTCCTGCATCGCCACCTTGTGGAATATTTCTCTGGAGTTGAGGTTGAGGCAAATGCCAAACCCAAGGGGCCCAACTGTGGGAAACAAGCTCGTCAAAGATCACACAAAAACTGTAGGTCTTTTAGACTAGAATTCAGCGTTTTATTAAAAACAAGGAGTTTAAAAACAGTCATGGGAGCCAAGTAAAATAGTCATGTGTAATACATAACACTGCATGATCCAACAGCCATGGGGTTCACCTCACTGCTTTAAAACAAAATCTTTTAAGACATTTAATTTCTTTTACTTCTAATATCTAAATGGATAAATGAATTGAACCACAACCAGGCAACAAAATACAGAAAACATGTTCGGTTTGCATTCTTTTTTTTGTGTTTGTGAAGTTTTTGGTGATTTTATTTTTCCCTTCCGATCAGAGGGACAAATATGGTCTTCCTCAAAGCCGAGTCCTCTGATTGGCGGGGAGCTCGTCCTGGTCGAGTCCCCACAAGAAGGTGCGGAGACGTGTCACTTCCTTTTGGAGCTCGGGGCTCGGGATTGGCTGGCAGAGGTCGAGGCGTGGCGTTTCATTTGGCAGGATGAGAGGAGGATGGTCCAGGAAGCTCTCAAAGATGTCTATGAGAATTAAAAAAAAAACAATTGATAAAACACATCCTTTCACCGGTTGGATTTTTAGCTTTGTTCATTTCATTTATGCATGTATCACCTCCACTCAGCTCTGTGCCTGGCGGAGGGGCCCAGGATGCTGGTGGGGCTCTGGTTGGACCCAGCTTGTAATGGGTGAGCATGTGGTGCAACTGGGAAGGGCTTAACAAGACATGGTCCTCCCGTAGACTGGTCCAGGATGACTGGACGACAAGAGGAGAAGAGTCAACCACTGGGAGTAATCAATCATCTTAAACTGGGCAGCTTTCTTCACATGCGGCTGTGTCACCTGGATGAGTCGAGTCTTGGGAATGCACAGGAAGTTGACTATGACTGACAGTTTCTTCATGAACTCAGAGGCTATGTCTCCTAGTCCCGCCCCCTGTAGCCAGTCCAAAACCAGGTCCAAATTTGTACGGATCTGGACCGCTCTGGACCATGAAAATAGTCCGTCTAAAAACAGCGAGAGAGAACAGAAAAATACAATTATGTTATGGAAGGGAGGAATTCAAACACTTCGGGGAAAAAAAAAAGATTTACACTTTTCTCACAATTAACATTAACTTGACTGGTCTCTACTTTAACGTATAACTTTTTATCCCTTGCGGTCACACCGGCTGCCGCGGACCTTCTCACCTCTTTCCAGCAAAGTATTGAGCAGGGACGTATTGGTGAAGAAGAAGAGGTACCCGAAGGTTTGGGAGGTGAGCGGCGGGGACAGACACGCGTCCCGGGACAGCATCAGAGAACAGCGGTACACTTCCACCAGCCCGGCGACTTTGGGGGGTAAGGCGGAGACGTCGTCCACCTCTCCTTCCCCTCCCTCCTTCTCCTGTCCCTCGGCACTCCGAGCTCCGTCCGTCTCCTTCTCTTCTCTGGAGAACGGGTTGGAGTCCAGGAGAGCTGGAAGGAGTGAGTATAGGGTCTTTGGCAGAAAAGAGGGACACTTGAGGTCATTTGTTCGGTACATGAATTGAAGGAAGGAATGTTTATTTTTGGAATAGCAGATGGCTGCGTGGGTGGTGGAGACAGATTGAGTTTGTCTGGCTATTGGATAGCTTTTTATGTCCACATTGAAATATTTCAACAAATATGGGATGATCCATAGAAGATGAGTCCTATTGACTTTGTTGAGCCTCTTACATATGGATCTATTATTGGACGGTAAAACGTCTTATTCGGCATCTATGACCAAATACCTGCAAAACAAATCCGGCCCACCGTGTGTCTACTAAACAAGTGATAGCAAGGACGCTAAACTAAGACGTTGAACATGATAAACATGTAATCTGCTGAACATCAGCATGTTAGCGTTTTCCCTGTGAGCATTTCAGCCCTCAGGATGTCTGTGTGAAAGCCTCAAACCACTACACACTCGGCCCCAGCAATCTTATAGACTTTCAGGTTTGCAGTAGTTTCGCACTATTCATCCTGTGAAGCGACGCACAAAGGGAATTGAGAAGCTGCTCACAGCTGGGAAAAATTAAAATAAATAGTGGGTGGTTAGACAGCTTCAGAACCATCCTCGAAAACCCCCAAATATGTATTATGTCTTCAAAAAGACCGTTTTGTTGTCTGTGAAGTTTTATTGCCAGTGGTGTATCAAGGTTTTCCTAGCGTCACACATGACAAAGGTATATAACGTATAAAGACTGCTGAAACGGAGTAGTGACCATTTGAAAAGTATTTTTATCCTCTACCTTGGTGAGGTGATAAACACACTGTTGGAAGGTGTGCATAATGACGTCATCCAGCTGTGCCAGAGCTTCTGAGCACGTGTCCATGTCAGCCGTCAACACTGGGTCCCCTGGCACTTTAAAGAAGAACATTAGTGAGAGGAGTTAAAGACGTCGTGCCCACTTTAATTTCTACTTCAAACGATCATCGCTTTTAAAGGCATTTCAATGTTTTCAAATCATTCTCACCTTCAAACTCCCACTCTTTCTCCATGGCCTCAACTTTGACCTGGAAGAAGTTAAGGAGCTCCGTGGCGTTTGACATCCAGAACATCAGGGGTCGAAGGTCGGAGGAGAGCTTTTGGACGTTCGGCGCGCTTACCTCACCTTCTTGCTCTGTTGAACTGGACACAATAACGTAATTCCAAATGTATGTCAGCTGTTAAAATAGTTGTGAACCCTTTCCTGTCCGTATGTTGATAATGCCTTAAAAGACAAAGACACCTCACTGGGAGTAAAAATAGATTGAGCCATTTTTCAACATCCTATCACAACCATGCTTTCATCAAACCACAAAAATGTACCAAAGACATAACAGCGCAGGCACAAATCATGAATCACTTCAGATATTTAAACAGAGGAAACATGACGTAGACCAAAAATGTTCTTACTTTTGCGTGGGATGCTTATCCCCAAATTCCTTAATGTTATCCTGTAAAGACAGTTGGAGACAGAAGAGAGGAGAGACGTCTTGGGTTAGTGTGCGGGTGGAGGAGGGGGAACATAGTCTCGCCCTGCAGCCAGGGCAATTACAGCACATTTTCCAGCAGGAGGGCAGTGACATCAGCCGGTCCTCGCTTCTATCCACAGTCAGAAACCAAGGGCTTTTTCTGTCCCACTGAATGCGCCATCTCAGTCTGTCTACCTGATGTTTTCCTGCCAAGCCAGTTGAAGTAAGGACGCAACATTACCGGGCAATACTATCCAAAGAAAAGTTAGTTTGATGTAATAGTTAAGTCGGCACGTATTTAGCGCATTAAGAACCACTAAACACCCACAATGTTTTATCCTTTTTGCATCGCATACGACATGGAGCACATGTTCATGGTTGTCTCTCCTACGCCACCAAGGCGTAGATATTGACCTGTTGTTATTTGTCACTTACCCAGACAATCTCTTTTATATGATTGGCCGATTTGAGTAATATCTGTGGTGTGAGAGCCGGGTCCAATTGTTTTGAGGCATGATCTATCATGATTGATAGGAGGTAAGCAGGAGCTAACGGCCCGCCTCCAGAGTCCGGGGAGGAATTTTTGGAGATGATCTCCTAAGAGATAGTGAGGGGTGAACACACCGTAGGTCAACGAGGCCACTCTTCATAGCAGATGAATTGATGATTGATAAGAGATTTGTTATCTTCCTGTCTCACCTGTAACAAAGCATCCGCGTGGCGGGGATGAAACTTCAGAACTGCCTCCGTGGATGCGAGGTACTGCCTAAGTGCCTCCTGTCTGTCTACTAACCCTGAGGGGCAGCAGGGGGTGGAGGCATCGGCCTGCCATGGCAGGGTCAATGCCAACGGGGGAGCTGGAGTCACACGGGGGTCACGATACAGGAAGAGGAAGTGGTTCCCCAAACCAATCACATCCCCAGGCTTCAGGACCGTCTCTCTGTAAAGGGCCACTCCGTTGTGTGTGACTGCACCTCCTCTGAAGGGTCGCATCACAGCTACTATGAAATAAAATAAGATTGTGGTACACAGCTGTCGCCCCACGGATGCATGTGTGACATGAGATGGTGGCAGTTGGTACCTTGTCTGGTGGGAACAGTGTCGGGAACAGCTGAGTCCCTCCTGACCAACAAGTGTCTGGCCAAGAGGTCGGGGGCCGAGAGGAACGTGTCCACCTTCAGAGGCCTCTTTCCCTTTCTCTCCCGTTCTTTATCCTTCTCTCGCTCCCTCATGGTGGATTTTCTTCCGAACACGTGCGTGTGCCCCGCCATGATGTACAAAACAAAGTCCTGAACAAAACACACAGTGGAGAGCAGAACAGAGTCAGGGAGGTCTGTTGTGTGTTATCTTTTAAGTCCTGCGGTTCACATCCATCGTTTATCTCAGAGATGTTGAACCGAAGGCGTTGATAAGGTATGAAGTGTGTTAAGAGTTTGCTACAACGGAGACCTGTGTGCGCTCATTGTGAGAGATGGCGTGATGTACAACGACGGATGGAAAGCCTGATGGAATGTGACGATTACGGACATGCATGTATGATGTCATATGCAGGGTGTGTCAATGTGTGTACATCTGCGTGGGTCTTCTACAACAACAAGGCCTGTTCGTTTGCATCGGTGCACATCCGTGTGTGTGTGCACCTTGCAGTAAAGCACATTAATGCCCATGTGTGTCTGTCTGCCTGTGGGCCTGTGTTTACATAGCGTCAGTGTGTGGGTGTTGTTTGTGTGTGTGATAGCATCTGTTAACGTGTCTCGCCTTGCTCTGATCGTAACCCTGCAGCAACAGGAAGTAGGGCCGATCTGTGGGCGGAAGGATTAAACTCTGTGACATCACTTCCAGGTCACAGCTGGAGTAATCCTTCTCATCCTCCTCAAGCTGGTTTGTCCATCCAACCTTTGCTTCCACTTTTGAGGCTCTAATCTGGAAAAAAGGTTAAGACGTAATGGGTAAAACGCCACATGGACAATTTCAGTGATTCACTTTTTTCCTCACATCATACCTCTCCTTGCTGCGGGCTGATCATGCTCACTATGTTCTTCCTGTCCTGCACTCCTCCATTGTTGTTCGGCCGGTTGCCAGACCCACGAGGGTCATTACTGACATGGTTACCTTGGCGACGCCGCAGACTCAGGTTCATGTCACTGATGCTCCTCCTGAGCTCTGAATTTCTTCCACGGTGACCACGCTCGCTCTCCTCTGGTCCACCCCCCGAGGACATCCTGCTCCGCCGCCAGCGCACACCTGTTGCCCGGACAACCAGGGGGTCGGTCAGTGTGACTGCCTGTCACGAATAAAGAGAACCTGCGGATTGAGTCTCAAACATACCTTGATAGTTTTCTCCCTCCCTCTCACGCTCCTTCTCCTTTTCCCTCTCTTCTCTCTCGTAGTCGTCCTTTCTTTGGATTTCAAAGCGCCGCTCAAATCCGCCCTTGGGCCGCCACATGTCCACTAACAACAAGGGACATTCCCATGGGGCAACGCTTCTCCTGCACTCCGTCTCCCATTTGATAGCTCCATCTGGCTGCTGGATGGGCTTTCCAATGACATCACACAGCAGGAAGTCCTCTGGGCTGTGTTTTGGGAGAACTGGAAGGTAATGGAGGAAGGGAGGAGGAGAGGGGGGTAACTATTTGTCCATAACACCGCTATTTATGTTTATATTAAGCCATTCCCCATTGGTTAAACATATTTGAGAAAACAATTCCAAGTAATGAGTCGTAGCAGAGGTCCACGTAAGAGAAGATTTTCCTCTCTAGTACCTGCGTCATCTGTCTCCTCCCTCTCCCTCTCGGTGTACCGGGTGATGACCTGGGCGATGAGCTGTCTGGCTGTGGACTGAATGTTGGCCAGAAGCGAGCGATAGTTGGCCCCACTGGAAAGGGCGTCCCCATAGATCTTCACCAGGCCCGGGGCCGAGGAAGAGGCAGGGGGCAAGTAGTGATGGGAGGACGGGGCAGCTGAATGAGCCCAAACCTCCCTCTCTCTGTCCCCCACCGCCCGGTCCCTGTCACTGTTAGAGCGCCCTCGCAGGAAGAGATGGGAAAGGCGCTTTGTGCGGGACTGGGACCCAGCAGGCCGCGGCCTGAGGAAGGCCGGGGAAGGGGACGGGGACGGGGTAGGGGAAGCCAGCGAGAGGGTGGAGTTAGAAAGGGAAGAGGAAGGAGCAGAGGGGGCCTCGTGGAGGGAGGCTGCGTCAGAGCTGGTGGTCGACCTGAGAACAACACGGGAGGAAATGACGGATGGAGGAAAGAGGAAGGAGAAAGGAAGAGACAAGTCAGCTGTGAATTATGACGGACTAAACATGGACAAACAACAAGGACTAAAATAAAACAGGGAAGGGACACTTAGTTGAGGGGAAACTAATGACAGTGGAAGTAAGATGCCATCAGCACATTCATTGTTAATTCAACAATCAGGCATTGAACACAACCTACTTGTTAACTGGTATGTTATTGCATAACGCAGGAGATTAAAAAAGTGAGTTTAAGAGTACTTCAGACTCACTTGACAGAGATAGCGCTGGGCCAGCGACCCCCGAGCTTGGCAAAGTGTTTCCTGGGCGAGTTGATCCACAGACCTACTGGGAAATGGAGCTTCCTGAAGCGAGGACTGCCAGACCCCTCCATCTGACAGGGTGCGAGAGAAGCACACGCAGATACTGAGATGGATCTGTCATGTTTAACTTAATAATCTGCCAATAAATAATAATGATGTCATTTTCTGGTTTATTCTATCTACCTCCACACTGTAGGGAAGAATGTGTGTCAGCAATGGAACGAGTGAAACAATATAACAATGGCATGATGTCACCATAAAAAAATATCAACAGGATACATCCAGCTGGTTGTCAACATGGTGAAAACAAAAAGAAATTTACCAAGAACGTCCCAATCAGCCCGTGAAAATTATAGCGTGACTTTCCCATTCTCAAACAGGAAGCATCTTTAGTCGGCCTCAGATCCAGCTGTCCACTGACAGGGAAATACCCGCTGCAAAGGTCAGCTCCTGTCCCTTTCTCAGCATTACTTCTATGTCGATTACAATCGAAATTTAGGATCGCACATGATTGTTTTCATCTCTTATTGACTAAATAAAATGATTGTATCCCTCTGTGAAACTACCATCTTTTGTTATGTTGTTATTTCTGATAAAACTACTTCTAATGTCTTGACATGAAATGTGGGTCCACACCTTAAATCCGCTGTTATCAATCCTCACACACTGGGCATACTGAGAATACCGCCCTAGATGGTGTGGGGATATATTTTAAAAATCATAAAAATGATACACAGAAGAAACACCAATGCTTTTAAATGCTTGATATGGAATGCACTTACCCGCAGGTACTTCTGATTATTCTATAATGTCTTCCGATGAATTTTTGCCACCAAAATGCAAAAATTGAGAGCTCAAAGTAATCTAATAACCTCGTACGTTCCCTTTTCCCCGCGTTGAAATTCCATTGTCTAAAGGTGTTAACCTGTCACACATCTGCATACACATTGCTACTTCTTAATAACTATTATTCCGATCATATCTTCACTAAAATACCTTTAAGTTCTCTTGTTTTTTCTCTCTAACTGGACAAAATCTGCTCCCTTTCTCCGTCCGACTCTCAGGCTCTCTGGGTCTATAGATAGAGAAACAGGCCCATTGTTCTCAGTGACAGAATTTCCTTCCTCAGCAGTGGACAACACCTATATCCTGACTGAGTTTGAGAGTGAGGCAGAAATTGGTAGAGAGCAAGAGGGTGAATTTGCACACACATATATGAGCCTTTAAGACGTTTGTTGGGATTACTAGACACTGCATTATACACCACAAAGCAATCTAGATCTCTATAGTTTGGTCTGTCTGGATGTATCACAAATATGTTGTCATTGTTTCATCCAAATACAGTTAATGACAGCAAACTATGTCATTAAGCCAAAAACAGATTCTTGAATTTGGCCATTTAAATCCGGTACAACTTTGTGATTTCAGTGATTAATTTAGAAATCTTGACGCATCACAAAACACACATAGGATTCTTGCTGAAAAAAGGATGAAGGAAGAATACATCCAGCGAAATAGGAAGCTAGACGGAGCAACGGAGACACCTGTGATCTTTCACCTCCTATTCGACAGGAAGATGGTGAAGAAAAGAGAAAGGAGACTGTGAGGGGACAGAAAATAAATTAAAATAATTGCACTGAAAGTAAAATCACTACTCAATTTGTCAGCCATCTTCCAAATCTACAAGGGTAAAAGGTGGGTGGCGGGTGGATTATTGCTTTTAGTGGAATATAACTCCTCTTTGTTTCTTTTTTGTTTCTTTATTTGTTTCTAAAAAGTAAACCACTGACAGTAACTTACTAAAATTAGCATGTTAATATTGAATCTTATAATTGCAGTTTGGGATAGATTTACCTAATCGGTAAGAAATACCCATAGTGAATATCAATAAGGCAACATTATTTATTCCATTGTTATTGGTCCTTTGTGTGTGTTAAATTAGATTTGTAAAAAAAATGTATTTAATATGAGCAAGGCTTCCGATTACGGGCAGCGATTGAGTCGGCTGATTTCCCAGCATCCTTTGCCCGCAGACGAGAGAGGGTACGTTTCCGGAGCGCACCGAGGACACATCAAGAAACGTCCCAAGGTTAGCCGTCGGTAACTCTTAAACTTTCCTCTCTTTTCGCAGCCTTTACATTTACACTTATCAGGCTGTCTGATGTACGTATCTACTAAAATGCGTGAAACCACTGCCCGTTTATTAAATGTGTTAGCTAACCATTTCCAGATAACGCTAGGTTAACAACGAGCTAACCGCTAGCATTATCTAACGGACACTTTGTCAAGCTAACGTGTGCAGACTGTGCTAACGTGCTCTTCAACCCTTTTGTAGTCGTATCAGTATTGTTTTCTATCTGTGAACCGGTCGGGGTTGGATAGCTATTCGTCGACTTGGTAAAGACACCAGCGTTTGATTGCGAAAAACGACGCTAACCTACGTTTAACTTTGCCCCCAACGCTAACGTAGCTTAGCGGGTTAACATTGAGCTGACACTGATAGTTAGCTCTGATCTGCCAACGTGCTTTCTACATCTGTGACAGCTGTGATCTAATTCAACCCATGCCTTGTTTCAGTGTCATTGCGACGTGTGACTGAAGATCAACAAGATGTCTGATACCGTGGAAGAGAAGATCAAGAACTACCGCACTGCTCCCTTTGACGCCCGATTCCCCAACACAAACCAAACCCGCAACTGTTATCAGAACTACCTGGGTGAGGACATGGACCGATATGTTGCGATTACCCTTAGAAAGACTTTTAAAATGCTCTAAACAGTCCTTGTCAAAAGAAACTGAATAGGCTTCTTCTGATAAAATGCGGGTACTACGCTTGAAACTCAGTGGGTTGTTTTTAATGTGAACTTTGTGTTACTGTAACCTCAAACCCTTTCATTATTTTTGCCCCAGACTTCCACAGGTGCAATAAAGCCCTGTCAGCCAAAGACCAGGATGTGGCTCCGTGCGACTGGTACCAGAGGGTCTACAAGAGTCTCTGTCCTATGAGCTGGGTAGGTCATAGGGTCACGGTTTTTCAAATGCTTAATATTGAAAGTGTTGGATAGACACGATTAGCTTACAGCTTTATAATATTCTGTGCTGTGTTCTTGCTTTTGTCTCTGTCATTAATTGGTTATCTTTTGGAGTATGACGTCCTTAGAAAAAGCTAATGAGAGGAATCAAACGATGTTCTGACCATGTTCTTACAGCTGTTGCATTAGAAAGCTCAGATAACAAGGTGACAAACTTTTTCCCATAAGGTTTTTTTTTTTTTGCAACATCTGTTACTATTTTGATACATAGCTTTCCTAAAATCCTTGTATTTGGAAAGTCACAGTTCAGCTGATGCGTGAACACCAGTTCGTCATCTAGTGCTAATGTTTTTCCTAATTCCTCCCACAGGTTGCAAAATGGGACGACCAGATAGAGAATGGAAGTTTCCCAGGGAAGATCTAAGATGGCCAGCTTATTATTGAACAGTCCATTCCAGGACATTCTGTTACCTGCAGCTCAGTAGTGGGCCTAAGGTCATTGTCGTCAAGGATGCTACTGTTATTAACTTAAAATTTAAACCCACACAACTTTGCATGTTGACGACTGAAGTTATTTTTCCCGTCTCAATTGTAAACTACTCGTTTGCTTTGTTTAATCATTAAATACAGTACACATTTAATCAAAAGGATGTGGTTCATTATATTGTTTCATTATTGTGTTTATTTCCTTTTTTTGTTTGTTCTCCAAACCAAACACAGAACTTTTTTTTTTTAAACTTATTTCTAGAAGGCAAACCCGGTGTAGATTTAATGGCAGCTATAACATTTTTATTTTCCCACTGGATTACCCAACATAGCTGTCAGCTGTCTATTTTGCAGCCTCATATTCAATTCTTCAGTATTACAAGCTATATTTACATGAAGAGGCTATTTAGTTATCTTTAAAAGCCTCATCTCTGTCCCCTGTGAAAACTCGATGACAATAACAACGATTTTCCAGCAGGTGGCAGTGTAATGTTTAGTGTAATGTTCCATTTTCACCACACGGAGGCGCTGCCGAGCTCAGTCTGATCAGTGAACACGTTTAATTATGAGGTAAATTGAAGTGGGGTAAGTTGATTAAAGTCACAACATCCTGGGAACTTTTGCATTTCATTGTAGCTTAATTTGCCAAAAGTGTACATAATTGGTTCCACTTCCAATGATTTTTAAATGACCGGAACGTCTTGTAGTACTAATTTCACTGATTAGTTTGCATACAGCAGAAGCTTTTAAAATATATCTTCCCTAAAAGATGCAGGATATCGAGGACTTCTTAAAACCACAATACAGGCTTTGCTGACTTACTAAAACCACGCACAAAGCTCAAGTTTCTCATTCAGTACCTGAATTCAAAAGTAATAATGTATAAATTAACACATTTCTGGCTTAAAATCATTGCCTACACTTTCTACACATCAAATTTAAATTAAATTTCTCCTTTGGTCTTTACCAGTATTTTACTGTATACATTTCTACTGTACAGGACTTTTTGCTCTTTCTTTAGTGACAAGCAGACTTGATTTAATTACGTTGTGTTACAGCTTTGTATTTAACTTGACACAGGGCTGTAATCTTTTGATAATCATCTGCTCAGCACGTCCACTGCTGGTAACAGTTCACCTGAGCTATGCCAAAAATATGTCCTGACATGCCGGAGAGGGGGAGTGTTCATTGATTTTTTTTTTTTTTTTTTTTTTACACCAGATTCCTCTTCACTCTTTACCTGTTGCACGAGGGTGAGGAGGGAGTTTTATCCAGAAATGTACGTATATACGTAGAGCATTTTGTGTGTCTGCCAGAGCACAGTGAATGTTATCGTCTGGTCGGTACCAACGTGGGTCCAAAGGAGGGCAAATCCGAAGCCGCAGGTGGCGCTGCTGCACCAAACATTGATGAGTAACGGCTCCAGTACATCACGCTTCATCCCTCTGTTTATTCTAAATACATGTTTAGAATGTGGCAAATGTGTATTCAAATTATATATGTACTGAAAGTGTAGGAAAAGGAGTTTTCTATCATAAGTTTAAAGATTATTGATAGAAGTCAATATTGCCACATGTACGTAGCTGAGTCTACCTCAGACTACAGGCAGTGGTGTCGGTGTGTGTCACCATTACCACTGGTGACACACACCAGTGGTAATGGTGTGTGTGTATTTGTGTTGGTGTTTAGGAGTGCACAAAAGTGTTTGAGTCCACCCCGCCCCGCCTATCGATGTCTTATAATTTAATTTGCTCACTCAGGCCGCGTCACTGGAGGAGATACTGCGGGATCAGTTTCCCTGGCAACGGCTCCCAGGATCCAGATGGGATGCTGGGACAGAACAATGTAATTTCAGAAGAATGAATAAATACTTAAACTGCTGTTGCAGACCCTCGGGGCACCGAGCCTGAACATTGCATTCTCCCAGTTCCTCTTTTTTGAGTTTACGTAAAGAGTGAATGACGGGGTTGTGGTTGCACCAAAGAGAATTACACAAAGAAAGGGCGGAGACTCAACAGAACCAGACAATGTTATAATTCGTATCCGGTCTTTCTTCTTTTCCAGAGGGTCTGAGGTCTGAGTATGAAGTTTGGCGACAGGGTCGTGGTCAATGATGGAAAGCAATTAAGTACCTTTCCTGAAGAACAGTGTTCAGCTAATTGTAGTTTTTTTCTACTTTAAAATTCATTTTCAATGCAATTTGCAATTACTAATAACAATTCATGTTTGTAATGACGTCCCATTCAAGCGAATGTCAGGGTGCCAGAGTCAGTACCATCTGAGGATATTATATCAGCTAGTTATTTAGCAGATTTAAATTGATATATAATCAACATATACTGAATATTACACTGCATTATTATATAAAAAGGTGGTACTTCATTGATCCCATGGTGAAATCTACAATCTACCCAACATTAGGAATTAAAATCCCTTTCACCAAGTGCAACATTAAGTATCGTACACATTTATTAATCTCCTTTAGTATCAGTAACATTATTCTGAAATGAGCTGAGAACTTTTACTTTAGCATCATTTTTGATGGTAACACCTGAAAATAATACAGGACTTGCATTTGAAAGTGGTAGTTTCACAATTTCTAGTTCTACTCAAGTAAAGTAAGTCTGAGTACTACTGCTACTACTTCTGCAAACGATACTGTTTCCGCTCATTTGGCTCAAGGTTAAAGGCTTTGACCGTTTCACAAACACACTGAGAAACTTCGTCCCTTCAGGCCTCCCTTAAAATTATCATTATGAACTTCAACAAGATCCTTCATGTTCTGTACCGCTGCCCAGTTATAGAGTCACCAACTAACCAAACCCGCATGACTTCGCACTGTCGTCGGAAGACGGCGCGCCCGGAGAGAACCCTGGCTGGCACGGGGCAAACATGCCAACTCCACACAGGAAGGCCCGGCGTAAGGCGACAGTGCTGAAAGTAGTTTTCTTTTTTTTATCCATGAGAACTCAGTAATCTTTATTTAAAGACCTATTTTTTGGGGGGGGGCGAAATGGATTTAGAAATAAATGTCCCCGTTGACTCTGGAAAACGGGGATTTAGCTGGGCGGCGGAGATTAGACGTAGTTGATGAAGAATTATGAGGGGCCCCCATTTGTTTGTCACCCACTGAGCCGGTCCCATGATTTCTGCCTGACGGGGCTTTGTATCTGGCCCGCGTGCACATTGCCTTTTGTTCTGCCGCCCCGGTGGGCAGCCGACGGGTCGGCCCGGACAGAGACTCCTTTCAGCGGCGCCTTTTGTTCTGGGCCTCGGCGCCGAGCTGGAGGTTTACACTCGCCCGAGCACGCACGCCCGAGCACGCAGCCCTCCCGCCCCCCCACTCCAGTGCAGGGGAAACGTATCAGCGCTGATGCAAACGACATTACGACATGATGCGAGTGAGTCGGCTGGTTAGGCAATTTTTTTTTTGTGCGTTAAGAGGGGAGGAAACGGACAAAAGAAGCGGTGCTGAAAGATGCTGAGGAACGTGCAGTGCCTGAGCACTCTGCCTCTGGATACAAATCTCACATAACGGTAAAAAAAACAAACATTTATTCTTACCTACACAGATTAATTCATGTGGTTTGTCAATGTAAGAAATAGTGGATCCACATGTTAATTCAATGTCAGTAGTGATTATAACATATAAAGTGGTACTACAACATGTTTTAAAGTACTTTATGAATGAATCATCTGCAGCTCCCTCGCACAATGTGGGCTATTAAAAATCTGATTCTGCTGAAAAAGGAAGCAAAGCTACAGTGATGTCAGAGAGCTCATTTGAAAGAGGGGGGGCGAGTACGGAAGCAGAGGGAGGGGTTAGCTGTCACTTTGAACAGCAGCTCCTGGTGAATTCAGTAAGAGCAGAAAAGTGCCCTCCTCCACTTTGGTCTCGATCAGGTCAGTGGTTTAAGATCATCCTTATCGGGAGGAACCTTTAAGACCTCTCCTCAGATACGGAACACATTTATCCTCGATAGAATCTACACATCGGGCTTGTTTGTGTTTCTGTTCAGGTTTCTCTGCTGACTGTTTGCACAGAGGTGCGTTCAAGGAATGAGAGACGGCTTCTCGCTGCAAACTGAAGTGTTCCTGTATTCTTTCTTTTGAACATCTTCTAGCCAAAGGCAAAGATGGAGCGTATGGAGGATGATAAGGTAAATACCATCCGTTCCTGTTCCTGTTGCTGCGTGGCTGCCCGGTGTTGCTCTACGTTATTTTCAGCAAACTTATTTCAACAGTTCACATGACTACGATATGCTAAAGCTTCCTTTAAAGCAGCGTGCCGTATTTCCCGATGGACGGCCATGCTGCCACAGTTGGTTTTATTCAGACATTGCTGCGTGAAAACACTTCTTTACGAGTGACAGTGTGAATGAGCGTTTTCACGAGTCTCTGACTCTTCTGTATTTTTCCGTTCTCCAGGAGTGAGAGGTTGAGCAGGAGCGATCGGAGACAAGTTTGAACGTGTGTGCTTTAGTTTTGTGATCCTCATAAAAGTGCGATGAGGGAATCATAAGAGATCTGGAATAAGACATACAAGAATGGACAACTTGCAACAGCACAAATATAGGACATGGGGAAAAGGTTGGGCTTTTAGTGGTAAAATAGCACACTGGTGATTTAAATGAACTTCATGGCATTATAACTAATATCTAAAGGGAATTGTCCTGCCATTGTGTGTGTGTGCGATCCTGCCTCTCGTTTTGTCTTTTGAAACATGCAGTATTTTCATGGCTGTTACTTAAGATATATAAATACAACATGTAGTCGAAACCTAAGCACAAAATCATCATAACCTTATATGTCTCTCTTTATCATTAGGGACGTATCACACTCAGGATAAAATGTACTGAAACGTCTCCAAAAGTGAAGTTCAATGATAAAAAAAAGACACAAGAAAATGAAATACAATAGTTTATCAACAAGGAGGAGAGAAGGCTAATTATTTTTCTAAAAGAGATAATAAGTTTTGAGTAAAAAGAGAGACGGGGACAAAGATTGCAAGATGACATGAATGTGGAAGTTGATGTGGAAGGAAAAGGTGTGTCAAGAGTCTTTCTTTCTGAATATTGAGAGCCACCAACTGTTGAAACTACTGTTGAACTGCAGAGTTTAACAGAACTCTGTATTCCTCATTTCCTATCACTTTATCGTGTATGCAGCACTTCCTTTGCGGCAAACTATCAAAGACACAAAAAAAAATAAAAGCATTAAGTCAACTCGACTTGAAGGCCGGAACGTTCGGGCAGTTTTAGTTCCGATCACAAGGCTACGCCGTACCAGAGCAACACGCCGAGGCTTGATGTCCACTGATTATCAGTATCTCACTATGGCAAAATGTTTTGAAGTATGTGATGTAACGCGCTTACTCACGTGGGGTTTTTTTAACATGATGAAAGAACAGACAGTTTGAATGAGCTGAGGCCTTGAATTTCACACAAAGGACGGGCGGTCTCCTGACATCGGGAGGAATTCTGACTTAAGTGTGATAAGGAATTATGCAAAACAAATAATTATCTTATAACATGAAGTTTGTGAGGGAACAGAGGCAATTTATTAAAAAAGCAAATAGGATAGGAATTTCCATTTTGGATGTGCCACCTCCAATATAGTACACGTTAATTTAAAGCAATTACTCCGTTCATGCTCGTCTGGATACCTGGATAAGTTTAGCTAATCCACCCCCTGCCCCCCAATGGGCGCTGCCATGTTAAGGAGTATTGTATGGCGTATTAGCTTGTCAGTATGACCCACTTTAATGCCGAAAAGCTGCAAGGTAATAAAACAATAGGATCCAGTCTTATTCTCTCAGGGTGTCTCTACCTACTTAGCGGAGAAATACCTCAAAGCTGCAAATCACTGAGCATGTGCTGAGCGAGCTGCTAATGCACAAGACCAGGAGGGAGAGCCCACGTAGAAAGGCTCATTGTGTGTGTTTGTGTGTGTTACTAGTGACACTATAAAACAACAAGAGCTTTGTAGAGCCAGGGACGGACCATGTGATTGTACACAGAGTCCCTTTTCTCATTGTTGCATTCTTTCAGAACGCCTGTGGTTTTTTTTCTTTTTCTCTCTCAACAGCCGAAGAAGAAGTTGACCTTCTACCTTTTCTACTGCGTTTCGACAGCGGTCATTGGCTCGCTACAGTTTGGCTACAACACCGGGGTCATCAACGCACCTGAGGAGGTGTGTTTTGTGTGGTTGTTTGTGTGCTGGATGAGAGTGATTAATAATAAGTTGAGGCTAAATACCATCATTTTTAACACTTATCTTTTTTTGTTTCGCATTGGTGGTTTTGCGAGGGGGCCTAATCTTATGGTCGTTATGGTCGTCGACCTCTCTGGTCTCATTTGGTACCAGAATGCCAGAAGCTACACTGCCTCCGTGTGGATGTGTCAGAAACTCACGCGACGAAATCAACTGTTTTTTGAGCATAAGCGACACGTGACAAACACTTACTTAACCATGAGTCTCCTCTCATCCCGGCAGAAACTGCGCAGTTTTTTCCACAATGTGTCGACGCAGCGCACGGGGGAGCCGTTCAGCCCGGGGGCGAACACCATGGTGTGGAGCTTTGCCGTGGCCATCTTCAGCGTTGGAGGCATGATGGGGTCTTTCTCTGTCGGAGTGTTGGTCACCAAGTTTGGCAGGTGAGAACTTTCGGAAATAGACACTGCAGTGGAGCGAAAAGCTTCCTGTAAAATGACAGACAATCAGATTATTGGGAGGCTTTCACAACTTGTGACTTTGGCCTGCTGGCGTCTGGAAAATGATTTCCTACTTATTTTTGAGTTGAGAAGACTGTTAGGATGTTATTTATGCCTATAGCTGCTTTACTTACTCACATCTCTCTTTTTTTTAGGCGCAAGTCCATGCTGCTAGCCAACGTTCTGGCTGTGGTCGGTGGTGGTTTCATGGGACTGTCGGCTCTGTGTGGATCTTATGAGATGATCATTATCGGTCGCTTGATCATCGGAGTGTTCTGCGGTCTGTGCACCGGGCTGACGCCCATGTACGTGGGCGAAATCTCTCCCACTGCTGTCCGGGGAGCCTTCGGCACGCTGCACCAGCTGGGCGTAGTCATTGGCATCCTGGTGGGACAGGTATGGAGCTGTGACAGTATAACAGTATTTCGCTTGACTGATGGTTGCCACTGTAGCTGTGTATAATGCACAGAACAACAACCACCTGTTAGCATCGCCTTGCCGTTAGCTCCACTGAAGTAGCATATTCACATAGTTAACGTTAGCCATTTCGTATGCTGTTTAAAAACACATACAGTTATGAAAGTTGTTAATTATTAGAATTATTAAAACATTAACTAACCGTGTGCCTTTTCGGGGCAGGGACGATCGGGTACAAATACAGTTAACATTTCTAAACCGTCAAATTCTTCGTACTTCGCGCGCACATTTCTACTTCCTTTTTTATTCGTAGCGCCGCCTTCAGAATAAAAGCGTTTTAATTTAAACAGGAAACGCACAACGAAACTAGCAAAAACATGCAACAAAGGGGAACCATTCATTGATACACACAGGGTTAGTATAGGTGCATTTTATGTTTGATTGTGCAAACGCTTTAGATTTCTGCAAAATTATGTGGAAAACGCATTGCAACGCTCCTCCATAGTAGGAGAGAACGGGGTTGTTTGTTACACTCTAGTGGGAATTGCTCATCGTCACAATATATTTCAATAGTTATTCCTCCATTACATTGAAGCTCAAGGCTTGAAATGTGTATCGTTCCCATTCACCAACTTATTGTAACAAAAAGGTAGTTAACTATCAAAGACACTGATATATTGTGACAAGGTGAACTAGAGAACAGCTCTCGTTGCGACTCACCACCTATAAGTCCATCATGTGTCCGTCTATCTATTTTAGATCTTCGGCCTGGAGTTCCTTCTCGGCTCTGACACCTTGTGGCCTCTGCTGCTGGCCCTCACCATCCTGCCGGCCATCGTGCAGAGCATCATGCTGCCTTTCTGCCCGGAAAGCCCCCGCTACCTGCTCATTGTCCTCAACCAGGAAGAGGAGGCAAGAAAAGGTCTGTTTTCATTCTAACCAGAAGACAACATGAGGTTTTAATGGGACTGCATGTAGAATTACTACCTAGAATTCTGAATGACCTGTGATTTCTTAAAGTTGTACCATGGTGTTCAAAGGCCCTTCCAGGATTTCTTCATATTTGCACAATATGGTCCTTGCTTGCGCTCTATTCATCCATCCCTCCTTCTCTTTGCAGCGCTGGTGCGTCTGCGCGGCTGTGAGGACGTGAGCGATGATATTCAGGAGATGAAGGAAGAAGGGTTGAAGATGGCCAGGGAGAAGAAAGTGTCCATCCTGGAACTCTTCCGCTCCCCAAACTACCGTCAACCAATCATCATCGCTATAGTCCTGCAGCTCTCTCAGCAGCTGTCTGGCATCAACGCTGTGAGTAAACACCAAGGCCTACAATGGAGCAGAGTGTGAGGAATATGAGCATCAAGTGTCAGTCCCATTTCCTCTCGTACATTCATCTCTAAAGGCGCATCAACTGAAATTATTCAACTGCTTCTGACGTGAGGCTTCCTGGCTGCAGGCAATGTTAGATTGAGTGGAATAATCCGAGCCACTAAGGGTCGACAGAAGAGACGAACACAAGAGGTGTTTCATAGTTTGTTTGCCAATAAGGTTACTTCACCAGGCTGACTTAATGTGTTAGGATTCCCTCGTCGAACCCGACAGTCGCAGTGAAGCTGCGACGGCCAGCGGCTAAAGGCTGCAGCTTTGATTGAACTGACAGATACTGTACGTTAACACTCATGACCCCTGATCTTCCTCCGCAGCACAGCAGCTAGTAGCGCTGAAGCGCCACTAGAAAACATTCTCATGTTTTTGTATGAATGTGAATGTCAGAGTTATAACAAAAACTATAAGCTAGAAAAGCGACAAAGTGCACAATCCAGATAACATGAATATTAGTGTCTGTATTCTGATGCGATTGTTCACTTTGTCAACCTTAAAAAGCTTGTTGATCGGCCGCCATGTGGCCAAAGGATGAATCAATACAGGTTTCAAGTAATGCCATTTTAAAGTACAAACTAATTTTATTAACTAAAAAAATGACTGATAATAGTCTTGTTTCCCCGTCAGGTGTTTTACTACTCTACAAGTATATTCGCCACAGCTGGTGTTTCTCAGCCCATCTACGCCACCATAGGAGCTGGAGTTGTCAACACGGTGTTTACGGTTGTCTCTGTGAGTTTCTGGCCACACGTTCACCGTCTCAACAGAAGGAATGATTCACATCCGTGGGATTATTCATTCCTATTTTTCTTGTTTTTGACCGTAGCTCTTCCTGGTTGAACGGGCGGGGCGAAGGACGCTGCACCTGATTGGTCTGGCTGGAATGGCCATCTTTGCCGTGGTCATGACCATCGCCCTGTCTTTGGGGGTGAGTGATGCGATAAAATACATTTTTTAAAAGCAGCGTTCCCATTGCATCCCACGTTAGATCTTGTCCTCACTCTCTTTATTTCTCTCTCTGAGCAGAAGACGACACCGTCTCTGAGCTACCTGGCCATCGTGGCTGTGTTTGGCTTTGTTGCCAGTTTTGAGATGGGTCCAGGTCCGATCCCCTGGTTCATCGTGGCTGAGCTCTTCTCCCAGGGTCCCCGACCCGCTGCCATGGCCGTCTCCGGTCTCTCCAACTGGACCGCCAACTTCGTGGTGGGGTTGGGTTTCCCCAAGCTGGCGGTATGGGAGACATTTACTTCAGCAAAATAGACGGCGCGAGAACTTTGTGGCTCTTATTAACTGGCGTCTCTGTCCTCATCTCTCAGGAACTGTGCGGTCCTTACGTCTTCATCATCTTTGTGATATTCCTCATCCTGTTCTTCATCTTCACCTTCCTGAAAGTGCCCGAGACCAGAGGAAGGACCTTTGACGACATTGCTCAGGGATTCGCTTCCAGTGCGGGGAAGCCCTCCGTGGAGCCGGAGGCGGTGGTCGCCGGCCTGACAGCGGGCAAAGATCCTGCCCCCATGTCGCCCACCGACAAGGTTCCTATGGTGAATCTTCCTTAGAGAGAAGAAGGAAGATTCGAGGTACAATACAGACAACAGGTTTCAAACACATTGATATTGTAAGGAGCTATATTTCATAACATGGGCAACTAAAAAAAAGTTAAAGATAAATTCATCGATTGAAATCTCTCTAATCCTTTCAAACTTGGGGTCAAACTTCACAGAATTAATAGTACTTAACGTTTGTTGACATCCCCCCGCTGCCAGCTCAACGCATACTGCCTTAAAAGAGGATCAACATATGTTGAGTGTTAAGTCCCGGGTCTTCAGCTCCCACCAGTGTTAAAAGGTTGTGGGATTTGGAGGGCGGGTAAGGGGGTTGCGTATTGAGGTCAATCTTGAAAAGCCGGTTTTGGAGCCCAATAGTTTGACCTAAAAAAAAAAAAAGACTGACCCGCTGTCCCGTCTGCCCGCCTGATGTGCTTTGCTGCCAGCGGGAGGCAGTTTTCTTAAAAAGAAAAAATAAATATAGAGGTGCTACAATAAGTCCCTCTCCCTGAATAAGAAACTATGGACTTAAAATGATTTCTCCTTGTACTTTAGAATCCCCCGAGAGTTTAGGGTTTGCGTTTTGGTTGAATTAACGGAAATAATATGGCTTTTCTATAAATGACTACCGTCTGCTTTTAAGAATTTCATCCGTGTGATAACGAGGTGTAGTTCGGCCTCCTCACAGACCTTCTGCTCTAAAACAGCCGCCGTTTATGCGATTCAGCAGTTTGGTACGTAGACTCAGGTGGCTTATTCTTTCTTACTGTGTGCGTCATCACTGCTTGAAGCTCTCCTGACGTCAGTATGTGGCAGTAACTTCAGCACGGTCCTGCAATTAAATATCTTACAATCTTAAAAATCAAATGCTTGTCAGTATTAAAACAGTTGTTTGAGAGATACATTTAACACAATCACAATTGCACTGATATTTCATTATTAACAACCGTTATGTCACTCTGAATGAGATTTAGATATATTGTTACGAGGTGAAATAAAAACACTAAATCACTTTTTATAATATCATGTGTAAGTATTGTAGAATCTCCAGTTACTGCAGCACGATCAACTATTACAGTCCAGTATGCATGCTTATAAATGCTGTGTCATTGTTTGTACAGTCGCATCTTCGTCTTGCCGCACACTCTTAAGGAAGCACTTTTCTTTGAACTCCGCAGCGTTTTGGTTTTGCACTTTGGCAGTCAGACTACTTTCTTATAATAGTTTATTTTGTGTGTGACTCTCTGTAAATATACTGTACATGTTAGGCTGTGCACGGTGTTTTGTTGTTATTTGTGCCTTATAACACTGTTTCATTGTATATCCACTGATTGTCTTGCACTTTTAGTGTGTTGGAAGTTGCTGGTCAGTAAACAGGTGTGTGTGTGAGAGAGAGAGAACCTTTACAGGCCTCTGTTCTCGTACTACTTGCTTTGAGAAACTAAAAAGGAAATAAAGTTGTCTAATCTTTTAAGGGAATGTTCGTCCTGAATCATGAGCATAACGGTCTGTGATGCTACGAGTCAAAGCAATGAATGTTTTATGCCTATGCGGCCTCTCTGCTTAAGTGGAAGTGTGAGAGGTTTGTCTGGTATCTCGTCTGGTTGACACTTGCACACTGTGGTAACTGCATTTCCTTTTCCTGCACTGCAGCGAAACCTCAGTCCGCTCAGACAGTCACACACAACCCGAAACATTGAAATAAAGCCATGAGTGGAAAAGCAGACTTCAGTTTCTCTCTTTTTCCGCTGGTGCTGAGCAGTTGGGTTTAAAAAGGTGTATTCAGTGTTGTGATGACGTCTCAGGGCGGGGAAGGCGTGAGGGAGGTTTACATGGTTTACAGGGTCAGATTTCCTCTTGGGTTGCACACTTTCAAAGGCCAAACCACAGGAACACACATGCAGAGAGGACATTTCACCTGAACGAGGAATTCCCCCGATGTAAAATTCCTCCTTTAGCATCGCAGCTCAAAGGAGAACATTCTTTCCTGAAATTACAGAAAGTACTTTTGTGCAGTTGTATGATTTATTTCCAACAATAATTTTTTTTATTTCTTATGGTACAAATTAATCACCGATGACCACTTTTGCGCAAACATTTTAATAAGTAAGTTTACCTATAAATTGACCAAAAGTTAAAAATTAACTCAACTCATTACTCAACTAATCATTTCATCTGTAAAAAAAAAAAACCTCAGACATAATATTTAGCAGCGCACAGGGAGCGCAAGATCTTTCTGAACCAACCTGAAACGAGTGAAGTTTTAATTCCCTGCTGAATGGCTGAAGGGCCGTGATCTGACTGCCTCTTTACTCGGAGCCTTGGGTACAGGGCCTCCGGCTGCCTGGGAACCGGGCCAGCGAACTGTGTCAAACAAATAGGCAACATCTCCCCGCAAGAGTCCACTGAAGTCTCAGTCAACGCAGTGAACTGGGGCATGAACGCGCCATCAACAAGCTGCGGTACCGCTGTCTGACCAGCAAGTGGCGCGCGAGAGCCAGATGGGGTCTTCAGCTGTGCGTGTTTGCGCGTGTTTTTTTTTTTTTTTTTGATGAGTACGTGTCTCGATACCGCCTGAGAGGAAGGGGGAGGATGAGGGGCGTGTTAGGAAGAGGGAGGATGAAGAGCATCCCAAAAAATGTGTCTTAATTATATACGTTTTCCATCAAAAGGTGGAAGCGGGAGAGATCAAGAAAAAAGAAAATAAAAGGAAAAATAAGTTATAGGTGGTTTCCCAGGCCGCACGCAGGTTGGCACCGCGTCCAGTGTGAGGCTGAAGTCTGTGCTGTGCATTTTGAGGAAAGCTGGAAGTGACGCCGTTAGACGTGTCTAGACAGTAGTTTCACAGACCAGACAAACTTGTTTATTATTTGTCCACCTTCTTCTCCCGCTGTCACTCTCTCTCGCTTTCCCTCTCTGTCTTCGTTTCCCTCAAAAAAAAAAGAAAAAAAAGAATAAAGACTCTCCCACATTCCCTCCCCTGTCCGTCTCTCTGACAACGGTGTTTTGTTTACTTCCTCTATTGGCAGTATACTTATTGTATCTGCTGCTCTGTAAATATTTCTATCCCGCCCTCACCCATCCACCCCCTTTTCTCCCTCTCTCTCCCTCTCTCTCTCACTCACACATATAAAGGGAGCAAACAGACTCCACCTCCTCTCTCACCCCCCTCTCCCGCTCTCTCTCTCTCTCCCTACTCACACACTCTATCCTCTTTCATGCTCCGTCCCCCCCCACACCCCTTTCTCTCTCTCTCTCTCTCTCTCTCTCTCTCTCTCTCTCTCTCTCTCTCTCTCTCTCTCTGTTTCTGCCTCTCTCTCTATCAGTGTCATTCTGTAGTGGAGATGTGGAGTGTCTTTTTTTCTCTCTGTCTATTTTTTCAGCCCAATTCAGCTGAGGAAGGTAAGAAACTTAACTTTGAATCCTTTGGTTGCATGCCGAGCGTTTGGGCTTTGAGTGTGGCGGGATGGAGAGTTTGCACGGCGCCCCCATCATGTGCTCGTAATGAGCCTGCACGTGAAGGATGGAGACTTTGTGTGCGTCTGTAATAGCCCTCGAAGAATGTGCCTCTGTGGGAGTGACGACCACACATGTGGGAAACTGTGGCAAGTAAGGGTAAGGTTGCAAAAACAAAGGAAAGTGGGATTAATTCCCAATTTCTGGGGGCCTCACTTCCGGCTTGAAAACAATTACCACCGGCCAAAACAATTACCACCTGCCCCCCGCTTTCATTTGGTGTGCTTCGGTGTGTTTTTGGATATATATGCAGCTGCTTGTGAAGTGCCACCGGCAGCAAATCAGAAAGTACTTTGTTGGCATGGATGTGCCAGGTGTGAGCCGGAGCCAATCGGGCTCCTGCAGCAAAAGGAGATGGAAATAAGACGGTAGACAAATGCATAACAGGATGCATAAACCCTTTCTCTTTCTCACAAATTAAGCCCACTGTGTGACTCATGTTCTCGCAGATGCGACGGAAAGAGGTCCCCGAACCTGCCTGCAAGGAACTAATATCAGTGTGTCCCTTAAAACGTGCAAAAGAGGAGTGAGTCAGTCAGTAATCAGGAGAGAGACTAAGAGACTGTAGACTAAAAGTAGCCAGTAGACTTGATGACTCAAACGGCATGTGCGTGTGCATCCGTACATGTGTGCGCGTGTGTGTTATTATAGGTGCTTCCTACACATGACGTCTGCTCCTTGGGCTCAATAGCCAGCAAAACAAATGACTTTTAAAGGATCAGGCCGCCTGTTGGAAAGAGCAGCACCTGTTCACGCTCGTCTCCCGTCGGCATCGGTTCGCTGCGAGGTGTGTGTCGGTAACGGTCTTTAGCAGAGCAAACTTATATGTCGGCCTCATGCCGCAGATTTGAGCTTTGTTTGTAACAGATGGCCTGGACTAAGATGAGGCAGTGTGATAGAGAGGGACAGAGGCTGTGCAGCTTCGCTGGCCTACTGACTGTTTGTGTAATTGAAATAGGGCTCTGCGTAATACAGTATTAACCCAATAGCGTCCATACAAATCCACATGAATTGAACCATCTAGTTATCTCCCAAATGGAAGATTTGGCTCTCTGATCGCAGTAAATGACGTGTCTGTCTGGACCGACCGGCTAACTGGTATCACTGTCTGGCTTCCTATATTCTCACTAACGATTTTTTAAGTAAATATGCAAAACCCACCACAACAACTCTCATCACTGTCTGCTTTCACACCACAACCCATGAGGAAATGTCACTTTAATCCTCCAGTCATTGCTGTGAAGAGTATGAAGGCTTGTCTTCTGCCTCTTTGCATGCAGGCAAACTGCAGCTTGACTGACAGGGTGTTTGATTTATCACTCTCCCCAGCTGACGGTGTAAAGCGTCGACACGTTCGCCCACATGCATTGTTGATGTGAGGTACTGATGAGAAGCCACACGGCTGGCCTCTAAGATTTTCCGATCTGCGCCGAGGATTCACTGTTCACATCGGGTTACCACACGCCGGTCTGTGCAGGAGGCACACCTGATGCCCCTCCAGCTCTTCCCCTCATGGATGAGAGGTGATGCTCACTGAGCTGTGCATGTGATCAAATGAACCTTTTACCATTAACGAAACTCATGTCGCACACTGAAAAGGTATTTCATCAGATTTTTGTTCCAAGAGGCTGCACAGACTGTGGACTAAGTGTTCCCCAGTAAAAAAATGATAAATAAATCCAATCAGGTGAAAGGACAGCTGAGGTGTTATCCGCAGTGCTAGAAAGTAACTCAACATTTTTGCAATCAAATACAAGTTTGAGTGTTTCCCTTATACATTTTGCACTTGTAACATTGCCCCCCCTCCCTTGTTGCAGTTCAAGGGAGGGGGGGGGGGGGGGGCATTGTCGTTTTTTGAATCCAACAACTTTTATCAGACAACTACAGCTATTCCTCAAATATCAAATAAAACAACCTAATGAGCCTTTACAATATTTACACAATGTTTACAAAGCAGGTGCTTCCTGTGAGGAGACGTCATACATCAGCCTAACACTCTTCACACGTAACTCAGTGAAAAAGTAATTACTCTGCTAATCACCAAGTATTCTTTAAATGTGACATAAGTTTTGCTCAATACGGTGCATAAGCCTTTTCAACACCTTTGTATTTATACAAATTGTATACAAATTAAGTTTTATTATGTGCAAAACTAGGAACACACAATGACACAAATGTAATTAGCTAAATGTAGCTGTCATTAAGGATCGAATAGAGCTGCAGGCTAATCGACGGTAGCCCGCTATGTTGATGTTGTCACTTTAAGGTCAAGTGGGCCGTCTTTCCTAAGAAAATAAATGTCATGCGTGTCACAGTGGGCGCGCGGCGGCACGGACGCCACCGACAGCCCTAAAAAAGCTTCGTGCTCTTCCCCTCCCGCCAGCATGTGCGCCGAGCTGCAGAAAGAGAGGCCCCGCGTGTTCTGGGACGTGGAGGAAGCAGCATGCCCATCATTGACACCGTGGCCGGGCTTTATTTTTTAGGTGTGTCATTTTACGTCAAAAAAGAAACATCATTTTCTGTAGCATGCTGAGAGCTCCGTAATTCCTCAAAATGAATCACATACCTTCCGTTTGAGCAATGAGAGTTTGCTTTGAGTCAGTCACTGTTTCGGGCAGAGAGCGTCACAGATAATGTGCCTGTGTGGACGGCCGACGAAATAGAGCCCGGAGTTAATTGAAAGATGGATGTGTGGTACGGGCCGCGGGGAAGGAAGAATGCGGTCTGGCGTTTTGAATTTCACATTACAGCTGCACGCGGCAGTTTGCATGTTGCCTTTCGACTGAACAGCATGAGAGCAAAGTTTGATTGACGAAGGCTTAACTGTTCAGAAACGACACAGTAAGATGACAGTTAACTGCAGTCTGCGCTCAGATTCCGTACTTGCTGTTGAGGGGGAAGATGGTGATGAGCATTTTTTATGTTTCTGTTCCTGACATGTAAGATCTTCTTACTTTCCGCTGAGGAGAAAGTCTTACCCAGCAAACTTCTCCCAGGTCAAACCATTGAGGGGTTTACTGGGTCTCAATACAATTGGCCTCATTCTTGAAAAGTGCAAACATTCCTAGGCCTAAAACTATGTGTCTAAACTCGTTTAAAATGAAATTCCTCCGTCAAACCATTGCAGTCTTAAATCTGCAAACGTCTTGTGACCAAGCACGAGAGTCCGTTTTTGCTTTCGGCCTCCTCCCGCCCGCGTGCCTGTTGCTGCCTGTTCAGCGACTCTTTGCAGGCGTCGCTCCGTCATCTAACCTGGCTTAACTTTTGTTTGTTGCAGCTGCACGTTCATTCAGCAATGGCAGAGAAGTTTGGTTAACTCCCTTTGACGTGTGCATGCTTATTTCTGGAATCACGTTAATCCCCCTCTCTCTCTCTCTCTCTCTCTCTCTCTCTCTCTCCCCCCACAATCCACCCTCCTGCTCCCTCTCTGTCTTGGCGTATCACTCTCTCGTTGTGGTTGTTTATAATGATGGTTCGGTGTAGGGCCTTGCCCTTCGTTGGCTGTCTGTGGGTGGGAGCATCTGGAGTGTACAAAGCACGGGTGGAGATGGGTGGATGAGTGAACAAGAGACCAAACGGGATCTGACCGCCGCCGAGAACGCTCGCTGTCGTTGTGGGAATTTCCGATGGAAACGTGTGTGTTCCTGCAGCTTGCTGTTGCCTGTGCGCTCAGTGACTTGGTGTACACTTTGCAGGTACATTGACTTTGGTGTAATGGTATTTCACACCCTCACACCCCTCAAACCTGTGTTAATATTTACACTGAAACTCTTTCAGCGATTTTCTGGGGCGCTCCATTGCCTCCAAAGTGTGCAGTAATGTAGCGTTCATCCCGCGCCGGGGAGGCGTGACATGAACAACAGCACTACACCGGGCGCTGGAGAGTGTCGGTGCACGCATGACCACACAGGGAGGCAAAGAGGGAGATGGATGGTGAGAGGGTCACTTAGCTGAAGTGGACACTCCAGCGGCGGGAGGGACAGTCCGGGACCGATGCAGGACACCTCTGCACAATGGAGAAAAAAAAGCATTTACACCCACGCCGCACATTGAAATTCATAACCACAATCCTCTCCTCGTCCTCCTCTCATTCCTGTCTCATGAGCCTGCCCTTTTCATTCTTTTGTCTCCTCTTTTTTCCTCTCTCCGAGGAAGTATCAAAGCATTCTGAAACACAACAGCGGATCCGGCATCAATAATGCAGCAAAGCGTATCTCCTTATTACGTATAAAGATGCCTACCGTGCTGTCACTTTTTAGATGAATAATACACACACACGGAGAGGGGGGCGAGATGAGAGGGACAAGGGACAAGCTGGAGGTAGAGAAAGGCCCAAAAGGTACGGTGGAGTGAAAAAGCAGAGCAGAGTGGAGCATTAACGCAGCACTCAGGTCCGGATTGCGGACTCAGCACTTCTGCAAAACTGTCAGCGACAAACTTTGAGTGTCTCGGGCCCCTCAGAGGGACCAATAACCGAGATGCTTCTCTGAGAGTTAAATAAAGGGGCTTTTACTGCCGAGCGGACCTGCTAGCAAACGTCCCACTCTTTTGTTCAACTTTGTCCCGAGCGCACACAAACTCACGATGCCTCAACTCGAGCTAATCCGTGAAAGGTGTGTGTGTGTGTGTGTGTGTGTGTGTGTGTGAGACGCAGCACTCAGCGCTTATCTCAGGATGTAGAGGTGAATTATTCAACATACTAATGTCACGCAATGAGACACGCATGAAGCTTTTTGAACATTGCTCCATGTAGTCCTTGTGTGCAGGTCCGACTCGTCGCAGGAACATCGAGATGGCGTGAGCGCCCGGGGCCCCTCGGGGCCCCACAACAAGAAGCTAAACAGTGGAGGCATAAATATTCATTCATAATAGTTTGCTGTGTGTTATTTATGCATGACTCTGCCCCAAAGCTCAGGGTTAATTGAATTTGGAATGACACGTTTGCAGCATTTTTGTGTGTGACGTAAATAGGACTGAGCTTAAAGAGGTCAGATTGCATGATACATGAGCGTGTACTACGCATGACATGTTTTTGGAAGTAAAGAAAATGTACTATTTGAAGTAGAATCATCAACCTGGGAATGTTGTGTTAGACCGCATTAGTCTGAGGTCTACTTCACTAACTGGCAACCAAGTGCAACAGAAATATCAAATAAAGCACGAATGATGATGATGATGATCATTCTTCTTAAATCATTGAAGCATCCTGGTTTAAGGATTCAGTCTTCTCAGAGTTGCTGATTTTATCCCGATTGATTCTAAAAACTCAGCCTCCGAGCAGTCAAACTAACAACACTAAAAATCAAAAATGATTCATACCGATGCCCGTGGCAGCATCCTTACCTGACTCAGCCCATGTGTGCACTTTTCTTGGCACAATATATAACACTCCAAAATCCTGGCAGGATCCTCCCTTGAAAAATGTGTGAACGTAGAAAAAAAGATTGACATCAGGACAAGCTGGTGGGTGAAAACCGATCGACGGACTGGAGGGGAGGGTTGGAGAGGGAAACACAGATCTGCAGGGCTTCCATGTGCGAGTGTAACCCTTTAAAACCAATCTGTTCACGGCACAGTTAGAGAATAGAGAGGTGGGGATACATTCATGTCATAAGCCACAAACGACATCGGCTACCTGCTTTTTTTCGTTTGATTTATTAAGCAGACAGAGGGATACTGAGTGTGCGAGCCTGCTCGGCTGAGGAATACAAAGCGGATCCGTCTCAGTGAATCACTGCTGCTGTGGCGAGACAGGATACCTTTTCTTTTGTGCGTGTGTGTGTGTGTGTGTGTGTGACGATCACGTAGATAATGCTTTTCTGTCGCTGTTCGTCTTGTTTGCCCAGAGAGAGAGATGAAGCGTCCTTCTCCTCTGTTGAATGGAAACAACAGCATGAAAAATGATACGACAACAACGAGAAGAAAATGTGTATCGGTAAACATGGCGGCCGCCTTCCTCAGATCTCCGTGTGCGTGTGTCAACAGCTCTTGATCGGTGCTCGATGAAATCAGGCCCTCCGTACTTCTTTCCATTCCACCAGCTGCATCCGTGTGCGAGCATCCTAACCTGAAGTCGGATGTTTTATCCCACGCCTGCGTGCAAACAGACTTTGGCCCGCGTTCCATCGGCGGTCGCGCACTTTGCCAGACGGAAGGAACAGCAGCCGACACGTTTCTGGAATATTAATAGAAAATTCAAGAGCTTTGTTTTTGTGTGGGAAGCTGCCATGTGTCAGCATGCAGCACTCAGCGTCAAAGTCACCCGGTGTGTGTGTGTGTGTGTGAGTGTTTGTGTGATCTTCTACCCAAGTTGCTTTTTAAAGCACTTAAACAAAAAAGCAAATTATGTGAAAATACCCTCCAATATGAAAGTCTGTTCTCTCGTGCTTTAGCTCTAAATCACTGGCTCTCTCTGGGAAACCAGCGCTGCTGCAGTGTCGCCGCAGGTTCCCTTTGGGTCGAGCCACGAGGAGCATCTGCTAGCTAGTTTCAACCAAAACTGACAGCGACCGTTACGGCCTTTTAAAGTTTGAAAAATGTGACCTTTAATCACGGTCCCCCATCAGCTCCGTCATACTTTTTTTAATGGTGGCAAACTGCATCGTCACTCAGAAGCCGTTATGGGGTCTGACAGATGCACACAGCTGGAGCCCTCCCTGGATTTATGGCACAGGGGGGAAAAAATGAACCTGGTGCCGGGAAAAAGGTTAAAGGACGGTTAACCTTAAAAACAAGACTTTGCAGAGTTTGTCTCACCTTCGGCAGCACACAACACAGCAGTCCGTGATCCAACGTGCTCACTCCGTCTAACCTCTTGTGGGGCAATTAAAGCCTTCAGTGGGAAGCTGTACTTCTCTGCTCTGACTCTTTTCCTCACACTCTGCCCTTCTCTGCTTGCTTACCTGCCAGTGATGCTCCTGGACACGACGGAGTCGACCTCGGAGCTGGGCTGGACCACCTATCCGGACACGGGGGTAAGCCGAGACCTCGCTCTCCCCGGCGCTCTCCAGCCGTTGGGGCAATAAAGCCGTCACGTTGGGGGCCCAATGTGTTGCGCACATGTCACACGTGGTTACGTCTTAAGTGTGTAATTACATTTATACGTTGGGCTTTAACAAGGGATTAACCACAAGAATTCATCTTACAAAAACGGTTGGTAACCGCCGGTAACAGACAGTAACATTGTCTGATGATCATTTTCTTGATTAATCAATTATTGGTGTCAGGAACAGGGAGAGATTCATATGAGCAATTGTTGTACCTCAACTCTCATTTTATGTCATTTGTTTGTGTTTTTTGTGTCTTTGGTCAGTTTCAGGTGATTTAGGAAAAAAGAAGTCTCACATTTGTTTGACTTCAATAATCAGTGTTGAAAATAATGACGTGTTACATTCAGGTTGCATTTAAGGTTTCAATTGAGATTTGGTCAATTTCTTTCTTAGGACAGCCGCCAACTCTGAGGCGATTATTCAACTAATCTGTCCTAAAATAATTTCTTTAGTCGTTCCTTTCTTGAAAAAGAAGAAAATCTCTGGTTGACACAAAATTTACAGTGGTGCTTTTGCAGGGATCTTTTTGGAGGAGCTCAGTTTTACAGATTTGTTGACAAATTTATACAGCTAATTTTAACAGCTTCTGCAAAATAAATATTCCTTCCAAGGACAGCCCTTCTAATTAGGTAGGTCAAATATAACATTCACAGCGCTTAGATCTTTGTGCTGTGCTCTGCAGGTATGTTGACTTAGTTCATACATCCAAGCTCTTAAAAGTCTGTTTAAGATGGAGACAGACCTTCACACATCAAAATGAACCACGACTACGGTCGTTACGTTTTGTTGGAGGGGATATTTGTCGAGGCTGCGTTTCAATGCGACATCCAATCCAAATAAACTGGAATTGCTACAGTTTGCAGGAAGTTGTAGATCTCAGATGAGTTGAAATGTTTGTATGTGGGTTAAGGCCAGGGTCATTATGGGGCAGCGTGTCTGGCATCTGACATTGATCGGTGGAGCGTTTGGCACACGGACGGAGGACGACCAAGGTCTCACCAGCCTGCGAGAAATCCTTCAGGGATGAAATGCTTTTTTTCTAAACTGTGTGTTTTCATCTGTGATGAGATTGCATTGATCGTCAATTCTTGAGCTGCTTTTTATTAAAGGTCGTCGCCTCGCCTTGAGCTGTGTAAATACGTGTGTGTGTGTGTCTGTGTGTGTGTCTGCTTGCGTGACTGTTCCAGGGTCAGCTCCCGGGTCAGTTAAATCCGTTCACCCGTGAGTGATTGTGGCTCAGTTCTAATATGGCTCATAATTACTCTCTCTCACACACACACACCGTCTACGTCATCATCTTTGAGATTATCGGTCAAACTGGATGTGTGAAACTGGAGCACTGGACCATTACTGGTTTCTGTTGAGGAAATTCCTTTGCCATATATTATTCTTAACCTGAGTGCATTCATGGTTAATACAAGCAAAGTGATGAAACTACATTTAGAGTGTCACGAAACAAAAAGTCATAACTCTCAACATGACATTGTGGCACGCTGGTTTGGGCAAACGAGCGAGCCGACAATTACGATCAGTGACAGAACTTCACATGTTGGCACGCTAAATACTACCGTTGTCTCAAAGCAACATCTGGCAAGCACGCACACTCCCGCGGAGCCTTTTATCTCCCTTGCACTAAAGTTTAACTGTACGCGCCGTCATTATCAACCCAGTCTGGCCTCCGTAATTGTACATGATGTTTGATTTATTACGACTGTGTGTGTGTGTGTTTGGAATTTGTGAACCATGATGGCAGCTGCTAATAGGAGACCATCCGTGTGCGTGTGTGGGACGGTGGGGGTGGGGGCGGGCGGGTTAGTGTGTGTGCGTGTGTGTGTGTGTGTGTGTGTGTGTGTGTGTGTGCATGAGCATTTGCATGAGTTCTTTTTCTATAGTCCCTGGATGAGAAGTGGTTCTGAGATGGAGATATGGTTATTTGACCTGGGGCATCAAGCTGAGAGAAGAGGAAAGACAGATCCAAAGAGAGGGGGAGGGGGAAGAAGAGGGGAGGTGGTGTATGTATGTATGTGTATGTGTGTGTGTGTGTGTGTGTTTTTTTTTTTTTAACCCTTTCCTCTCTTTTCGTTTGCTTGAGGCTCTCTGCATAACCTTTTTTTCTGCTCTCTCTCCTCCTGCTTCTTCTTGCCGTCTTTCCATTTTTTACCGTCAGGCAGGCTCTCTGCTTCTTTGTCTCTGCCTCTCTCTCCCTCTTTTAATCTTCCTTCCCTTTGCCCTTCACAGTCCCAGAGCACTGAGTCTCTTCTTCATCTTCTTCCTTTCATCCCCCCCGTCCCCCCTCTCGATCTCCACTCTCCCGCTTATTTCCCCTCAGTGTCAAACAATCACTCTCGACTTCTTACTATAGTCTTTTCGACCCTCCACATGTTTCACACACTATGCCCTGTTGTGTGTTTGCTTTGTGTGTCTAGTGCACATGCATGTGTCTTTTGGCGTGTATGTGTGTGTGTGTGTGTGCGTCTGAGGACTTTCCCCTCCTAGTGCTCTGTTGTCGCTGCAGAAATTGCGTGGCTCTCTGGCACTTTGGTTCAAATTAAATCCCATCGATGAGTCGTCCCTATTTTTTTTGTCCTTTGCAATGCTTCGTCCTCCCCTCCTCCCCGATCTGCCCCTTTTTTTTCTTTTTCTTCATAAGGGGGGAGGAGGGGAGGGGGGGTAGAGACGGTGAGAAAAAGGGAAGGGAAGGAAGGGAGGGGGTAGGGGGTTTGGGGTCAGAAAACAAATGTGTTTTTTTTCTCGCCATGGTGCAGGCAACACCGCACAGATACCAGCAGACGCTCTCTCTACCGGGAAGTCAAGGCCTTTTTGCCACATGGTCAGGCTTTTCTGCAGTACACTTGGTTCAGTACAGACGTTTCTCACCCCCCCTGATACCCATCTGTATCCCTTCATCCCACCATGTGCTCCCTGTTGTCCCGCCCGCCCGGTTCCCCTCATCCCCAAGGCTGACAGGGAGTGAGTCGAGGCCCGGGAGAGAGAAAACCTCAATGGTCTCATCATTATCACAATTGGACCAGAAATAGATGCTCTTTCTCCTGTGTGATGCTACGAATATTTATGTTGGTACTGACTGTCAGAGGCACACAGAGCAAGAGACGTGAGCATGCAGAGATACACTAACACACGGAAACACAGGAACACACACACCAAATGCACAGCGATACGGTCTCAGGACCTTTTGTCCACTGCCTTTGTTGCATGGAGAATACTGATGATGAGGCCTAATGCATAATTCCTCTGTGTTACAACAGAAAGGCCCTGCTTGTCACTTGGGGCTTCACAGAGGCTTTTCATCCTCGGAGAAATCGTACTGTATAATTGCTGAAACTAAACCCATCGCTTACATTTACATTTTAATCTCCATGACACTAGAAAACTCATGTCCTCAAGTTTTCATATTCCCTAAAATATGACAAAATCTGCTCGTTTTATGACAGCAACAGCTGCCACAAGTTTCTGCCACCTGTCACATTGACTGTGAACAGTGATACACATCCAAATGCCAAACCAGACTTAACTAACCAACTGTCACATTATGAAACTGAATTATTGTCGTTATGAATACATGATTATATGAGTGTACCTAATTCAGTTTGAAAAACCTACGTGTTTTTGTTGTTGTTAAAAGCATAGACGTGGACCTCTCACGCCACAAACGACAGACACATTATTCTAAACGGTTTGATTCCGGTCAAAGACTGAAATGAATTGTGTCATGATTATTTATTTTATTCATTTATTATTAAGGTTTTATACGTAACAGTTAAAAAATGAACAGCTCAAGTAACTGATTTTATCATGGGTTACGTCATTTTACATAGCGATGACATCTGGGACACAGTGGACACAACCTACTTCTTGGCGACAGTAAAAGAACAGTTTTTCACTTGGATGTTGGACTTTTTAAAGATGCTTATCTCAGTAAGGATGTCAAAGAACAGGACAGGACCCAATGGTCAGCAGCACTGGCTACATGTTCACCATTGACCATGTGAGATGTAAACTAAGGGCCGTTCCTAGCTGTGGACAGAGCTCAAGCACAGCAGGGTTTTAAGCGTTTACACAGGCTTCTTCTAGAGCTCCCCGCAATATTGTTTCTGTCTCTCCATCAGTGGGACGAGGTCAGCGTCCTGGACGACCGGGGGAAGCTCATACGAACCTTCGAGGTCTGCAACGTCAACCAAAACCCCCGTGTTCAAGACAACTGGCTGGCTACGCCCTTCCTGTACCGCCACGCTGCTCCGCGGGTGTTTGTCACGCTGCGCTTCTCAGTGCGCGACTGCGCCAGCCTCCGATCGCCGTCGCCCACCTGCCGAGAGACGCTGACGCTCTTCTACAAACAGGCCGACTCCCAGAGAGAGCTGGAGAGGACCTGGGCTGCCGAGGTGAGCCTGAATGGCAATGTTTGTGCATTTACATAGCCAGGGCCGGCCCAAGGCATAAGCGAACTAAGCGGCTGCTTGGGGCCCCCTGGGGTTCGCTTATGCTGCAAGCAGCCCTAGTTTTGTATTATAACCTCACTGTATTCGTTTATAATTTTCGCTATAACAGTATAGCGTGACATTTGTGCCAATAATCTTCTAGCACAGGTGAGGCTCGGGCCGGCACTGTACATAGCGTGTAAAATATCCTTCTACGTGTTTATACTAATAACAGTATTTCTATAACACATTATCAGACAAAAGATTTGGTCAAGACTATGTGGCATGAAGAAAAAGTGGTGCACAAAGCTGCTGTTAGCTTTTACGTGGCCGTAGCTATTTTACGGATTCTTTGCACTTTAACCAGACGGAATCATAAAGCAAAGTAAAATGCAAATTCTATTGATGTTGTGCTCATGTGACTCCAAAGCTGCAAAACCTCCCATAATTTCATGACGATGAGGAATCATCCTGTTTTCATGGTTGGGCTCGTCAAGGAAAGCTGTAGAGAAGGAAACACGGCGTGAAGCACATCCTCGCTGAAGACTGTGGCTTACGAAATGCTAAAATGTGCCACTGCGGTCTCCATAAATGCCACTTCAATCCCACTAATTACATCTCCAAGGCATAAAGTTTACAAATGTGACCGTTTTACATTCATTGCAGACGGCTGCCTGAAACCTTGTGTGCTGTCAACGAGGCATTTCTTTAAGTGACTCACGGTGACCAAAAATGTTTTATTCATTTATGCATTTAGTCGTGTTCTTTTCAGGGACATTTTGAGCTTCTCGTTTGAATGGCCTGAGCTACGCGCGCAGTCGCAGCATGAATGACAGCATTTCTCCTCGAGGAACGGAGATGCTTTTTAAAAATGTAAATCGGGGCTTGATGAGGAATCCGACGAGACTCCCAGAAGAGTCAGGAAGCGCTGCAGCGCTGAAAGTCACCACAAACCCCCCACTGGGACCTGCACACGTGCAACTTCATATTATACACGTACCTGGGAAACATTTAGCAAACTCTGAGCGTGTCTTTCATCTTGCCATGCGCAGTGCTGGTTCAGAGCAGGGTCCCCTCAGTGTGTGCAGTACAGTGTGCACTTTGTAACAGCACTCAACACTCCCTTTGGTGCCAGCTGTACGGCCTCTCTTTCTCTACATGTTGCTGAATGTACTGTAATAAGCACCAGAGAGCAAGAAGAACCCGGCATGCTGTTCGGTGGAGTTAACGGTTAGTAACTCAATACACTGCACAGTGTGTGTAAGTAAAGTATTACTAACCAATATGAGCCGTCGATTGGACGAAAGGCCGTTGAGCAGACAGACATGCAGACTCGTCGCCTGGATATTTCCTTATCTTATCAACAAGCTTATATCAGCGTCCATCTTTTTCTTTTTGTTGAGAGACTTTCTGGTCGCCCGCGTCAACCAACACACTCTCCAGGCTATTTCGCTTTTTTTTTTTCTTCCCTCGGCCACTAAGTTATCTTTCCCTCCGCTGTGTCCTTCCCTCACCGCAGCCGTCCAACGGCGAGAAGGACACCAGGGAGGGTTGGGTGAAGATCGACACCATCGCAGCGGACAAGAGCTTCTCAAAGGTGGAGCCCAGTTCGCCTCACCAGTATCAGCCCAACAGATACAGCCGAATCAACATCAAGACACGCAGTTTCGCCCCACTCACACGCAATGGGTAATCATCCCCGCGCTTCACCACGCAGCTCATGCTTTATTAACATCATCACCCCTGAACGGGCCCCGTCTTAACAGGTCGCCCCTCGTTTCAGATTCGTGCTGGCCGTCGTTGACAGCGGGGCCTGCGTCTCCCTCATGGGCGTGTCCATCTTCTATCGCCGCTGTCCGGCCACCAGCGTGCACTTGGCGTCCTACCCGGCAACTCCCTCGGGGGCCGAGCCGACCGCCTTGGTGCCGGTGAGCGGGACATGCGTCCCCCACAGTAAGGCCCGGGGGGGCGCGCCGCCTCGGATGCACTGCAACACCGAAGGGGAGTGGATGGTTCCTGTCGGCGGATGCGTCTGCGACGAAGGCTACGAGCAGAACCTCAATGGATCCGCCTGCTTGGGTGGGTCAAAGAACGTCGGCCCGATTCCTCGTCGTGTTCATTTCACTGTCGTTGTGAAGAAGCTGCAGAATCGCAGCCTTCTTAGTTTAGTAAGCGATGTTGGCCTTTTCATTTTCATGCAACAAAATGAACTCTCCAGTTTTTAATGCACGTTTTCCGTTAATAGTTGGTAGTTTTCAAAATAGTACCATTTATTTGATGAGACTTGACAAAGCTTTAAGGTGTCATACAACAGCGTGGAGCTGAGACATTCAGTATTTGTGATTTTTCCAAATTATTCTGGGGTTTTCCATTTAAGGGCGTTGAAGTTAGTTAAGTGAGGGGGCCGCATGACATGCAGTGGATCAGATAGACGGGGTGTTTTATTCATTTTAACCATTGGCTTATTGCTCACGTACACGGCGAATTTGGCCGTGATGAAATACTTGGACTAATTAAATGTTTACTGCTTCCCGATCCTTTATAAAGGATTATCTGATTATAATCGCATGATTTCAATGCTCAAAGTAGTGACTCTGTTTGATCCCTCTTCAGCTCAAATATAATATTGATAACCCATTATTTGGCCACCCCTGACTTCCTGTGAGTTCTCTTTGTGGCATTTTCTGAGATACGAAGCGCCTGGATCGATATCGAGAAGAGCTGCTGTCTCTCTGATGCACAACTGTGTTTGATGAGGAGACCAGAGGGGAGCGACGGGAGTGTCGGGTCAGATGAGGAAGAGGAGAGGCCATATTGTGTCCAGTGCAGTGAGTTTTTAGTGATGTAACGTTTGCATGTATTCTGTAATATATAGAACATTTGAGGTAAAATAGAGTTTTACAGGCATACTAGTAGAAAAATAAAGCTGTTAAAGTGGTAATATACTGCAAACCTTTCTGGACTAGTAAAATAGTAGGGAAGGTGGTCAATACAAATTTCCACTTCTCAAAGTGTGCATGAGTGGGGAAAAAAAGAAGCAGGACAAATTTTGAGAGATGTCCAGACGGACAGGAAGGGATATAAGGAGAGAGCAGGAGGAGGAAGGCGAGGAGGAGAGGAAGAGAACCACCATGAGAGGGACGTGACACATTTAGGTCACGGCGATGGAAAGGCCACTCGTCTGTGAACAAGTGACAGAAACCGCAGGGGGAGAGCGGGGGAGTGGAGGGAAAACAGGGAGAGGTGGGGGAGAGTGAAAGATAGGAGGATGCAAGTTAATGACTTAAAGAACTGAGAAGAAGAAAAAAAACATTTGAGGTTGCGAAGGCAAAAGAGTGGACGATTGTATCTTTGTGCGAATAAGCGAAAACGTGGCCGAGCGTCGCTGCATTGCTGATGTTTGCTTTTCCACATACGTCTGGGATTAAAACTTTAAAACTAAAGCCCACCAGCAACCTCGAATGGCCACAATTGACGAGCTCTCTTGCACAGAGGCCCCCTTAGAAGTCGAACTACCCCGAAAACAATTAATCCTCCAATCTTGCCAAGTCAGCTGTGAAATGTGTTCATGCTTACATCTGCACTCGGACCGACACTTGTTTTTGACGGCGTTTGATTGATATTTACTGACAAATAACAGCAGAGGCTCCCGGTGACGGCCTGCGACTGATCTAACACACGGCAGCCCGAGCTGCTCCGGCTTTTTGTCCCGACTCTGATGCGATTAGGTTTTGTTGATCACTTCACTTGACTAACGATGTGGATTGGCATTGTTGCATTGTTGTCTGCTCGGGCTCCGTGGGAATGTTGGAAAAAGAGGGGCAGATGGTTAACTAGCAATCCAGTCGGGAGGAATTATTAACAGTAGCGGCAAACTTTCTTAACTTTTTAAATGTTGTTCTAGTTAATAAGCACCAAGGACATTTAGTAATAGGTCAAATTGAGCAAAGCAAAGGACGGAATGTATGTAAAAAAAAAAAAAAAAGGTTTTTACTGGACTATGAACACTTTTGAGGGGAAATCAAACACTTTATCAAGAAGTACGCTGATATATTTTTCCACTTACAGGCGCCATCTTAAACTAAATGCATTTTGTTTTAAATGTGATTTAGCACACCGACTGGTACCAAATGAGGATGTAATGTCCCTCATTGTTCTACTTGGCCTCTTGATATTTGACGTGTCATCACGTAACTTGATTATATGGCTGTAACATATTCCGTTGGAATAAAACCTACATTGTGTTTTTAGTTAAAAGCGAAGCCGCGCAGATGAACAGTAGACAAACGACACCAAAACGAGCTAAATGGTTGGAATCCAGTCAAAGACATGTAGAACATGTTTGGCTTTTTGGTATAAAATGAATTGTTTCAAGATTATTTAATCCATCTATTTGGTGTTTTATCATTTTTGGATTAAAAACTCATCTTCATTCTCCTGCAAAAAATGATAAGGACAGCAGCAGAAGCCGAGCAGCAGCTGTCCGATGATCTCATCCTGTGTCATTTGAATCACTCAACGGAGATGAAGAGGCACAGAGAACAAGCGGAAACCCGACTGAGCATGAGACACAATTGCACCGGTTCAGCCAAACATGAGACAGTCTTCCAGGTTCCAGGTTTCCCGAGTTGGTCCGAGTTGGCAGAACATCGTCCTGAGACGAGCTCCTTCCCGCTGAAACATGCAGCCACTGTCGAGGGTTTTGGGGACGAGGGTCCGTGACGGACGCTCAACCGGCCTCTGAGTTCATTTGGACCCACGTTGATATTTTCTGTGGCTTCCCGACTGAATTATTCAACACGTCAGATTGTCCGGATTTGTCACCCGGAACGCTCACTCTCAACACATCCACTAACTATTCAGAGGCTTGTTTGTGTTGGAAAAACAGGAACATTTGGCCAGGGCAGGAGGAGTAAAGTAAGAGTGCGAGCGTGATATTATTTTGAGTGTGATGACTGATTCCTCTGACTCCCCTGAAAAGAAACTTTGTTTCCAAACATTTCCAACATTTCTTCCTCAAAGCAAACAGAAGGTGAGACCTTTTCCATACTTCTTTTCAGATTGAGCCATTTTTTAGCATTTCTCGAGCCCTTTCACCTACCATGAAATGTCAAGTGGATCCAGATGGAGCAATGTGGATCAATGTGAATGGATGTTGACATGTGGACAGTTGCTTTCACAGTCGATAAAGATCAAGCCTTGAGCAGAATCTAGTTGAGTGAAACGATCAATGAGATCAAGTATTGACAGGTGGCTGGACCTCGCTATGGGAGAGTGGGTGGGCAATGATGACTTGATCCTGATCACGTGCAACAAGATCAGTCCTTTTCTGGGCTTGTTGGATCATAAGAACAAGTAGATCAAACGTTCCTTTTAGCCAAAGTTGCTTTGAAAGTGATTTGAGCACAAATATCCAACGGGCTCGAGGCTCGACGAGCACAAAAACAAAATCAGTTTCAGTTTCATCTATTCACGTTATCTTAAAAATGTTCTTTCTATCCGCTGCAAAGTGCTGCAGGAGTTACACATTATTGTGGTCCAACCCAGAAGTTAGTGGCACTCTTTTTTTGTCGACAATAAGACAATTCTTTTCTTTTAATTATTATTATCATTATTTATTTTGGATTATTGTACAAAATACGCTCTGTGACAAACACATCTTTTATACTTATACACTTTGTTCAGCAAGATCATCCTAACAAATGAACACCACTTACATAATTTTTGAAAGTAATTACAATAGCAAGAATAATGTTAGGTAATGAAGCTCAAGGTTGACTCTTATTCAGCAGGATGATGTTAAGTATAGTTTCACGTAGCCATATGATAGCAACCTTTTTTTAAGAGACTTAAAAGCGTGAAACTGCGATATTTACTATTTGTGGTTTCATGTTACAATTTCTCAAGCTTGTTTTCACCACAGACCCTATTTGGGGCATCTGACTTAAAATGTATCTTTGCAGAGTCTGCGACTCGTGAGAATAAGTGGTGTTTTTAATTAAAAAGGTGAATAATCCTCACACAAAAGGGAAAGAAAATATCTACCCACTGAAATACAGACAATTACAGGTCCATTTACAATTATTACAATTTGTATTACAAAGACGTGCTGCTTATGGGGGAAAATCCAGTGTGTGAAATACAATCTCGTTTAGCGCGTTTTTTTTTGGAGCGGGGGGGGGTTATGATTTATCTAAATAAAGCCCACCCGCTGTTTTTACCCACAGTTTAATTAATAATCTGTGAAGATTTTTCTGTGAAGAGAGAGAGAGAGAGAGAGAGAGAGAGAGAGAGAAAGGGGGGGGGGAGGAAGAGAGAGAGGGAGAGGAAGAGAGAGGGCTGCGAGCCAAAAGAGGGAATGAGCGCATGAAACAGGGAGGGAGGAAGAGAAAAAGAGAAATTGGGTCAGCGATCTACAAACCGCACAAGTGTTATGCTAACATCAAATTACTCACCGCCTCCTTGTATGAAGCATGTTCCTCAAATACTCTCAGTATTGTATTTGTTTTTTATCTTAAAAGGATTTCATTTTGTTTGGCGTGTGGTCTTTGAATATTTTTTAGTTTTTGCTGCTGTCATTTGACTGTAGCTGAAAGTAACAGTTAGAATTTGTGAGTGACGGCAGCAAATTATGATTCATTTCCGATTATTCGCCCACCAATATTTCTCACAGCTAAGGATAACATCTTCAAAGTAATGTTTTGTTTTCCCCCAAAATTACTAAAAAGTCACCTGAAGATGGAATAATGCGTTCAGCTCTTATTTGTTAAAACCTTTAAAAAAGTATTGTTTACACGTTATTGTTGTCCGTGTCCGTCTGTTGGTGGATCTTTATCTGTAGCTGCTCTCTTCTTCGCTTCTCTGCTTCCTTTCCACAGCGCACTGATGTGTAACACGAAGGCATCTGTGGCTCTGGCCTTGAATTGTTTGCTTTACAGCAGAGAGGTGGATGGATTTAGCCGTCGGTGAGGGGGTGGGGACGGGGACAGGGGACCAGGGGGGGCGGAGGACGGAGGAGGGGGGATGGGGGTTGCAGGCATCAGGGAAGAGGGCCGAGGACTTGCACGCTCATTGGCTGCTGTAATCAGGTGAATGAAGATAGGGGAGGGGGGGGAGGGGGTGGGGGGTCAAGTTATTGCCGGAGCTCGTAACGCCGATAAGAGGCTGTGCAGCAAAGTCGTGTCTGGTGTCACAGCTGTAAGAGACACATCTGGTAATGTGCAGCCGGGACATGAAAGATTGAGGAAGTGGGGCATTTCACTCTCCTCTTTCCTTCTGTTTCCTCGTTTTCATTCATCCATCATCAAGCGCTCATATACATAATCCCACTGTTTGTCCTACGGCCATCTTGGGCCATCCTTCATGTTCAATTCTTCCCCTTTTTCCAGTTCATTCTCCCTCCGCCATCCCTCAACATCCTTTTATTTCCCTCCATCTCGCTTTTTTCCCTCCTTTTCACACCTGTTTGAAAGCAAAGTCGGCTCTCTGTGACACAGAAAGCCTTTTATCTGTTTATTCTTTGCCGTATTTCACTTCTATCTACTTCTCCCGGACACCAGCTAGTACACACACATGCATCCACGCACACATACAGCGCGTCGAATTGAATAAATGTTCCTGGCAAGGTTACGTAAACCAGGCGATGGGTTCATTTCTGCTGACCATCAGAAGCACGTGCAGCTCGTCCTCTGCCTCCCTTTGTTTAATAACGTATGAGAGCATCCTGCTTTAAACCTGCTACCAGGTGTCTGTGAACACTTACACACTGTCGGAGACAAAGGGAGCTCTCTTGGAATAAAGCAACCTGTAGTTGACTCCGCTTTGGGGCGTTCACACCGTGAAAATGGCAGCAGACCGACCCGGAGGCGCGACTCTCCGTGTTCTCATGGTCCACGCAGCTGCGGCGGACAACACGCACGGCTCGCAGCAGCTTGGCGTGTGTGTTATCTTGACCTCAACGCTCAGCTGTCCCGCTTTTGACGTTAACAACTGCAGCATTTTACAGATTTTCCACCGTAAAACACATCAGTTCAGGATAACAGCCTGCGGGTTCAGATGGTATTTTCTGTGTGTGTGTGTGTGTGTGTGCGTGTGTGTGTGTGTGTGAAAGGGAGAGATGGAGATGAAGAGGGAAATGCAAGCTTTGAATGTGCTTCAATAGATTTAATGGATTACATCACTTCATTCTGGGACAATCATACGATTCCTTATAACTGGAACAGATTTTCCGTGACTGTTGTGGAATTTTGTAGAAAATCTTTTGTATGTTAAAATGGTTTGACATTTTAAGGGAAATGCTTCATTGCTTTCTGGCGGAGAGTTCGTTGAGAGGATTTATTCTGCGCTCAAATCCGTTTTTTAGACGTGCGGCCTAAAAGCCAGCAGCTGGTCAGCGTGGCTTAGTAGAAAGTCTTGAAAAGCTCTATCCAAATGCAATAAAATCAACTGACTTCGGAGACCTCTAATCCCTAAAACGTATTACAGGTTGTAAGTCATTTGTTTAACTCGGACAATCTCGAGCGTAAAAAACTGTTTTCAGTATTTACTGTAACAACCGGAGAGTTATATGAATCCTGTCACGTCAGTCAACGCAAGAAAGCGACTCGTGAAACTGTGTTACGGGCCCTCGTGGTCAATTTGAATTTAAATGTGTCGACTGTTGGTTTTGCTGCTGTCAGCTGACGCGAGCCACTTCCGGTGTAAATGACTGCGTTATACAAAACCAACAACAAGCCATGTCGTTTTGGATGAAGATTTGACTCAATGGGAACCACAAACCGAGATGGAATTTATGCTTTACCCAAAAATAGTTTGTGGTACATGAGATTTGAAAGTTTCATGTGGTTCTTGCGAGGTCAAAATAGGTGTTTTACATATACTGGAACATTCAATCAAAGATTTTAAAAATATTAGGTACATTGAAGTGTGTCTTTTGTTTATGACAACCCCAAAGTATTTGCTCTTCATGTATACAGTATGTTTCATTCTTTTATATTATGTATTTACACCCCATATCAATTAATCTGTGATTATTGACCAAACCTGTAATTATTATAAAAAACCATCTCATCTCCATCCCCACTTACTGGCATTTAAACACTTTCCATTTTCTACACATTAAGCTTCATTTCATTTAAGTAAAAGCAAGTAAGGATCTGCAAATAGAGCAGATGGCAAATAGTTCATACATTTTTGTTGATCGTAATGTTTCACGGTTTCAAAAAAGCTCATAGCTTCAGGTAAACGTGACACCTTATCTTTAGTTTATTGTTGTCTCTTTTTATGTGTCTGATTTCACACTGGTTTCACACCTCTGGAGGCAGATTGAATTGCAGTAATTACTGAGATAAGAAGACCAACAGTGTTATGCACTTTTAAAAAACTCGCTGGCTCCGACTTGGAGTACTGGACAGGAATAACTCTGCGGTTTGCTCTCCGCCGAAAGGACATGCGGGCAAGTCGTTGGAAATGAGTCCCGGCGCCGCTGGTTGCAGGGACCAACGGGGGGCTGACATCTTGTGTGAAAGGCCCCTCAAAAGGAGCACTAAATGTATTGCACCGTGCCCCCCCAAAATGACACTCAAACCCTGCGTCTCTCCGGCCCCTCTGCAGCTTGTCCGGTGGGCTACTTCAAGTCTGAGGCGGGCTCCCTTCCCTGCTCGGTGTGTCCGTCCAACAGCAGAACTGGCCAGGAGGGGTCGAGTGTGTGCGAATGTCGCAGCGCGTTTTACCGAGCCGCCAGCGACGCCAACTCTTCTGACTGCACAAGTGAGCTTTGTTGGTTTGTTGATGCGTTCAAGTTGGTCTCTTTTGTCACTGTCTGTGACCGTGACAAAACTGAAGATTTTGTCTTCAGTTTTAGTTTCAGTTTTAGACTTTAGTAGAAAGTCTTGAAAAGCTAAAAAAAAAAAATTTAATATAATGGAAGACGGCTAAGGATTTAGTTTCTCTGCTCACTGAAATTGTATCACGGTCAAACTTTGTTTTACAGTCTTGATGTCAAACCTCTTCCCGTCCCCTCTGTCTTCCGCCCAGCTCCTCCGTCGGCTCCCGTCTCCCTGTCCTGGGAGTACGAGAGCGCCGATGGTGGGGTGTCCTTAAGGTGGCGTCCTCCAGTGGACATGGGAGGCCGCAGCGAAGTGTGGTACGGAGTCGTGTGTCGCATCTGCCCCTCGGCCACCTTCACAAACCCGGCGGCGTGCTCCTGGTGCGGAGAGGGCGTCACCTTCAGCCCCGCCCAGACGAACCTGAAGCAAACCAAGGTCACCCTCAACAATCTGCTGACCAGAGTCACATATCTCATACAGGTACTATCTGTTAACCTTGTATCGCATTGTAGTCTGAAACTAAGTAGAAAGTTGGAAAAATGTTGAGAATATTTTGTGAAAAGGTTCCTTAACAGCGTAAAAGGTATCCTTTCATTGAAATAAGATAAGGACATAGTCCTTGAAAAACAATCTTCTTTTTGAGTGCTGCTGGACAAATACATTTTTGCCTCCAAACTCAACTAAATCACAGCTTATTTCTTATTCATAAATGGCGGAAATTTCCCATTTACTGGTGTTTCCTGGCCAACACAGCTGCATGTGCGCGGCTTTGTTTGTCAAACGAGCATGTCGTGAAAACAAACAGGAAAAAAAGCTTTGTAAGCCACGTCCGTGTGTTCTTCTCACTGACAGGTGCAAGCCATGAATGAGGTGTCCGCTTTGAGTCCTTTTCCAGCTCGATACACAAGCATCAATTTCACCACGAGCCAGTCAGGTGAGCTCTGGACACAGAGGATGAAAAAATAAAAAGAGATGAAAGAAAAGAGATGCTCTGATGATCATGTTTGTGTGTGCTGTGATTGTGTGTCTGTGTGTGTGTGTGTGTGTGTGTGTGTGTCTTTCTCTTTTTCTCCCCCTCTGCTCCATCTTTTCTCCTCCTGATCTCTGGGCAGGAGGTTGTTCGAGGTTACAATATCCTGTCAGATGTCATTATAGTCACTGTGGAGGAAAAAAGGGAGAAACGAGAGATGGGAAGACAAAAAGACGGACAGAAAGAGGGACAGAAAGTGTGCCAGTGGGGGAGAGGAGAGGACGGAAAGAGGGTCATTGTGCAGACAAGGCACACCATTATGTGATTTTTCAAATAAAGATCAAAAGTCTCCATGAACTTAATTATCCCTCCCAAAAAGGTCTTAGGTCTACTATTCGATGGTATTGATTTAATGAAAAGGATTGGACCGGCACTGTAACTAGATGGAGTGGTAACTTAGCATGGTGCTCCATAAAATCTCCACTTTCATGCTCTACTACATGTTATCCAGTTCTTCAACATCGCCCCCTTGTGGTTCCCGTCATTTCAACACAGCGCAACTGTTACGTTGTCCTCGGATGATGGGGTCGAATGATCGACCAATCACGTCCCTCATGGGAAAATGGCTCAATGGCTCAAACGTCCTCTGTTCCCTCCTACAGTTCCCAGCACAGTTCCCATGATGCACCAGCTGAGCCGAGCCCCGGACTCCATCACTCTCTCGTGGCCTCAGCCAGACCGGCCCAACGGAGACATCCTGGAGTACCAGCTCAGATACTATGACAAGGTACTGCAGGCCCGAAATATACACGAGTGGCCGAACTGACTCACAGCAATGATCCCCAATAAAATGTACCTCCTCTTTGTCCCTCAGGGTTCAGATGTGGACGGTGCGGCGAGCGTGTACAGCGAGACCAACACGGTGACCATCAACGCTCTGATCCCCGGCTCCATCTACGCCTTTCAGATCAGGGCTCGGAACGAACGCGGCTACGGCCCGTACAGCAGCACCGTCTACTTCACCACGCTGCCTCTGGGTACGACCGCCGCACACTTCAATGGCGGGCGCCCACATCTCTGTCAGAGGGCAACCCCGTGATTAGCACTGAACAGCTGGGATGGATCAGATTAGGCGTGGGAGGCCTCAGTACATGTACACAAGAAATGGACTAAAGTAAGATGAAATATCAGGACAGCGTGACTAGTTAATGGAAATATAACTGTTAACAAAGATATTTTTAGCAATTTAATTTCATTATAACTAACTAGCTGCTTCTTGCTTAATGGTGTTCTATGGAACTGACCTTTTTAAATAAAAAACAATCCAACTCTTATAAATGATTAAATATCAGTTTACGTGCCCCGAAATTACTTGTAATAAGTGCAGAAGGAGTAGGTAAATAAAATAAAATGTCTAACTTTTTGATTCAGATTTTTACTGTATGTGAAAACAAAATAGCTACATTCTACAAACACATGAAAAAATCAGTCACAATCACACAGCGACAGTTAAAAAAAAAAAAAACTCCAGCTGTGGAAGGGAGGGATTATTGCGATGACTTAATGACACGTTCTCTCCCACAGAGGAACATTCACATCAGATCCAGAACCGGCTTCCTCTGCTGGTCGGCTCAGTAATGGGCGGAGCAGCATTCCTGCTGGTGGTGGCGGCGATTGTGGTTGTGCTGGTATTTCGCAGGTAGGTTATTGACACACGATCAGGCATATTTTATATCCACAGGCATATTTATTTTTTTAATCTCATGCACATTCGTTCGTTATGTTTGTTTTTTATACGGCAGAAAGAGGAGAGAGAGTCCTTACAGCGACAGACTCCAGAGGTACATCAGTAACCGAGGTGAGTATTTGTACATTTTAATTAACACAATTTAGTTTAGTTAAGACTATTTAAAAAAAAATCTAATTTAATTACAAGTGAGGTGTTTGCTTTGTGCAAAATGTCATCTATTACGACAATATCTTTTATGATTTGGAGGATTGATTCGACCAGTCTACTTTTTTTTTTTTTTTTGCTTAACATCCCTTTTTTTCAAAGGATGAAAAGAATTTCATAAGACTTTCTTTCCATGTGTTATAAAATGGGATTTATTCTTGGATAACTACTACGCCTGTGTCTTTCATAGTGTAAAATCAGGTCTGTGTGCTGTGCAGGAACAGATCGTCCCAACCTTGTATCATGTGAATAGATCTTGAAAATAAAAGAATGAAAAGACAGACTTTTTTCTTTAAAAAACCTTTTGATTCCAGGTGGGGTTAAGTATTACGTGGACCCGTCCACCTACGATGACCCCAGTGAGGCCGTCAAGGAGTTTGCCCGTGAAATAGATCCCACTCACCTCAAGATCGAGGAGGTGATCGGTGCAGGTAGGCACCACTCTCACTTTTAATCCGTATCATAGCTGTGCAATAATTATCAATGCATTGTAATCCCCCCCCCTCCACTCCAGCTCAGTTTGGTGAGGTTTCTCGGGGCCGCTACCGTCCGATGGGCCGCAGGGAGCTGCTGGTGGCGGTGAAGTCTATACGCTGGGGGGCGTCCGACAGGGAGAGGGGCTTGTTCCTCAGCGAAGCGGGGGTCATGGGACAGTTCGACCACCCCAACGTACTGAAGCTGGAGGGTGTGATCACTCACACCGCCCCGGAGAGGATCGTCACCGAGTTCATGGAGAACGGGCCTCTGGACGCCTTCCTCAGGGTGAGACAACGACACGCTGCCTGTCGCTGGTCACTGTAGTGTTTTCCCTCACAGCAAACCAAAACATCTGTCGCCCCCCCCCCCCCCCCCTCCCCCTCTGCCGTCTTCAGGAGAACGAGGGTCAGTTCAGCGTCCTGCAGCTCATCGGGATGCTCAGAGGAGTAGGTGCAGGCATGCGTTACCTCGCCGAGAGAAACTTTGTCCACCGGGACCTGGCAGCGAGGAACGTGCTAGTCAACTCCAACCTGGTCTGCAAAGTGTCTGACTTCGGCCTGTCCCGACTCATGAGGGGCCTGGACCACAACATCCCGACATACACCGCCTCGCTGGTACGCTTCGGAGGAGGGGGTGGATTTTTAATGCTTCTGATTCGTTCTTCCAGCGCAGCGGGGTTTTATCATAACTCCCTGCGTGCCTTTGTCCTCCATCAGGGCAGTAAGATTCCTGTGAGGTGGACCGCACCAGAAGCCTTTCAGCATCGCAAGTTCAGCTCGGCGAGCGACGCCTGGAGCTTCGGCATACTTATGTGGGAAGTGATGTCTTATGGAGAGCGTCCGTACTGGGACATGAGCAATCAGGAAGTGAGTATGTAGGAGAACGTTGCGTGAGCGGAGGACGTCCTCATCAATTAGTGATGGCAATGCACTCAAATCCTGTGCTTAAGTGCAAGTTTAGCTGGCAGAGGGTAATTACAGTAAAAGTCACAAGGAGCCACGGTGACACCAAACATCAGCCGCCACATCCACTGTTTGCCTTGATGCAATTTAAAGAAGTACTAAACTACAAAATGAAGATGTGAGTGGTTTTATTGTCAAATTATATTTTTTTTTTATCAGATGTAGCTGCACAATTTACTAGAGGAAAATGGTGCAAGCCAATCAGACAACTAAAAAGTACAAAGGGACAAACAAAAAACATACAAAAATGTACCAATGCTGTTTTTTGGCACTAGTGCAGGCACTTTTTGCCTTGCCACCATCCTCGTTTTGATTAAATACAATCAATTGAGTGGCGACTAAATGCCAAGCAGCTGGAATTTGCATAATCTTCTCTTAGTCACTCTTTACAAACCCTTAGCGGTCTGTGACCTTTTTATGTAAGGCAATTACACAAGTCTCCTCACACCATCTGGCCTCCTCCTGTCTAGTGCCTCACTCGCTTTTCTCTGCAGGTGATGAAGGCGGTTGCAGACCAATATCGCCTCCCGGCCCCCCACAACTGCCCCTCTGCCCTCCACTCTCTGATGCTCCAGTGCTGGCAGAGCGAACGCGGGGACCGGCCCGGCTTCGACTCGCTCCTCTCCTCCCTGGATCGGCTCATCAGGCACCCCGCCTCCCTCAAGGTGGAGCCGACTCGGTGAGACGGGAGCTTCATGGCAAAGGCTTGAGCGAAGCCTGTGACCAGCAATCTTCCACGTTTACGGCCTGTTATTGGCTCTTTGTTGACATTCCCCCTCTTTGCAGGAGCTGCTCTCAGCCGTTGCTCAGCCCGACGCCCACAGACCTGACGGCAGTGGCGACAGTCAGTGATTGGCTGAAGGCTTTGAGGATGGAGAGATATCAGGATGAGTTCGATCGGGCCCACCTCGACACTTTGGACAGAGTCAGCATGCTCAGCATGGAGTGAGTATGGATGCGTGTTGCAAAGATGTTCACTTAAAGAAGAGGACCGGTGGCTGTGTTTTTATTTATTGTTCTTCATTGTACGTTACCACCATCTGTTTCCAAGGTCAATAAGGAACTTTTATGCTAAACAATTGACCCTCCACGAGTGTACGTCGACAAATTGAGGAGAAAGCTGAGCTGTTTTCTACAAAACTATAAAAATATAAATGCAATACATTTGCTCCCATTTGATGAGCTGGCATGGATGCACCCGGCCTGCCGTCAACCGGCCCGAGGCGCACTTGTGTAATGATGTATTTGCAACCTAAACGTTGAAAAATAGAATTGATTTGAATAGAAAAACAAAGCTCTCGGTCAAATCTGCCGCTGCAGGCTGTTATGTAGAAACGCATGCAAATCCACCAGCGCCCTTTAGAACATAAAACGTAGGCCAACAACCAGCTGGAGTGTTGATCCGGCCTCTGCGCTTGGTCCGCTCTCTTTTTCAGAGACGTCCAGAACCTCGGGGTGAACCTGCTGGGACACCAGAGGAAGATCGTCAGCGCCGCCCAGCAGCTCAGAGCCTATCTGACGCAGGGGCAGGTGGAGGTGTGAAATCCTCCGTCAGTGCAAACCTGCGCCAGTCGATTTCTGTGGTTTTCACACTTCTGCTTGTTGTGTCTGGTTTCGCTTGTTTTTTTTGATGGAGCACATTTTAAGCCAAAAGACAAAAACGAGAATCCGTTTTTATTCGAGGAGACGCGTTGAGACGCCACTTCTGTATATTCTTCTATACAACCGACGCCGCAACCAGATGGGGTGGAAAAGAGGATCGGCCTTCCTGCCAGTCACCCCCCACAAGTAATAGGAGTGACGCACCGCCGGAGCGGCAGTCCAGGTGTAAGGGAGGTGCTGAAGAGAAGGAGGAATTCAAAGAATCCTCTGTGTTTTCCACTCGATTTCACGCTGTTGTTGTTTGCCTTCCAGACTCCTCACCCATCTGCAATCTTACCCCTCCTACCCCGTCTCTTCCACTACCTTCCCCCTGGAAACCTTTCCATTTCCCCACCCTCATTGAGTACAAAGAATTGCGTGACGACAATCAAAGCCGTTTTCTAATATTTTGGGGTTCTTTGTGAAGATCACTTCCCTTTCCACTTAAAAACTGTGTATTAACCAGCAGCCTGTGGTTTGGCTTTTAAAGTATCACAATTTATTCAAGAATACTGTACAGTTTGTTCAATTTTTTTAACAAAATGCTATAAACAACCACTCTAACATCAGTGAGGCTAACCCCAAAGTTCGAAATGAATCACTGCAATAGAATCGTATAAAACAAAAAAGCTTTTAAACGCTGCAGGCCATGTTTAATCGCTTTAAAAGACACCTCCAGTGTTTAAGAGCAGCATAGTTTCTTTTCTCTTTTGTGTCTCTCAGACTAAAGAGCTCATGTACAGCAATACGACCAACTTCACCTCAGCTGTAGTTAAACGTCCATCTGAGACAAAGACCGAAGCAAACAGCGGGCACCTTTATGTGTACATTTCACACTTCACCTCTTCTTTTTTTGTTGGATCGCTGGATTAAAGACATTGAAGTCGTCAAAGCGAAGTGAATGTGTGAAATGGGGAAGACGCTTGAAGGAAGGAGGCGAGTGCGAGTGCTGTAAATGAGGCTGTGTGCGTGCGCACCACTTATATAGTCTACATGACACTGTGTCAGTCGAAGTGGCACACAATATTACCTGTGTTTACTTGTATGAGTGTTCACTGTTATTCCAGGAAATTGTGCAAATTTGTAAAATAAAACTGATTTTATTTAATATATTGCTATTTGCCTCTTCTGTTTGAAAGCCATCGACTCTGGTGTACTAATGTATTTCAACATTTTCAACAGGCAATGACTCATAAACTTACCGTCATGTTACAATGAAAAGGTGCATAAGGTTAAAACAGTTATGTGACGCATAAGTAGTTCCACAACCATATTAATCCAGGCCTACTTAATAAGCTCCTAAATAAGCTCTATCTTAACTTAGTGCCAGTTTTAGCTTTTTACATTACGTTCCATGTCAGTTAGTTTATCCAAAAATGACATACATTAAGGGCATTTCATCATCATTTTCGTGATCTTGTCGAGTGCTCAAGCGTTTTGGACAAAAAGCGAGTTGTAGTGGTTTTCTTTAGGAGGGTTTCTTGCCTCCTTCAGAGAGTTGGGGAAACAGCCAGATAACAGCGCATTGTCAAGTGCAGCGAGACACCATGCAGCAATATACAGCGTTCACCTTGATGCACTGATGTCACCTTCACCTCGTTAGAGAGGGAACTCTGCGTCTTTCAGGTTCTGCGGATCAGCAGCTTTGAGTCAAATCTAAGTTTAGGATCTGCTGGGATCCGCAGTAAACCCGGGACAGACACTGGTTTCCCACATGCCCCGTTGTTGCTGATATCACAGCAGATCTGTACCGATAGCAAGACCGCTCACACATTCTTCTGCCAGTTGCATTAGACCGGCAGAATAATGTGTAACTGGCACTGTGTTGTGTTACCTGTTGTGTTTCAGTGAAAAACAACTGGTAGAGGAGCAGTTACTTCTCTTTATGTCAATGTCATTTTTCCACAGTCATGTTGAACCACACAACTTTTGAATCAATATGAGAATATAAAATAAAACATGTGGAATTAAGTCTCTCTCTATATATATTATTGTGCAAATGGATAAATTAAGAAACATTGAGGGTGGTGAACATTTAGAAGTTCAGTTAAAGTTTTATTGGGCTCTGCTTTGTTAAGTCAGTGTAAAAAGGAGCATCTGTTAACTGTCACGATTGTGGATGTCTGTAATAATTGTTTACTGTGGTGTCCCGACTCATATTAACAATATTGTGAAAGACATGCTGTTAAGAATCTCCACAAACAAGAGACTCACAAAACCACAAAATCATGTTTTCACGGTGTCTTTGTAAAGACATTAGCACATTAGCCACAGGTCCCTGTGACACGTCTCAAAGATGGTGCTCTCTGTCGGGTAAACAGCTATTATCTCCACAATGCTTAATGACGGCCACATCGGCCACCATTACCAGGGCCTCCTTCGGAGTCCGCCTGAACCCTGTTTATCTTGCGGCTGACCGGCCTGCTGGTCATCGCCTATAAATGGTGCAGCAAAACACCTACGACACATTCCGGATAACCGGAGATGTTGTAAAAGTTGAGTAAGCAGTTTACGAATAATGTAAGGTGAATGAAGAATGATCATTTTACCCAAAAACATTGTCAGTGCAACACAAGCTTTGTTTCCAGCCCTCCGAATGATCGTTATGGTCTCAGCAATGTGGCAATCGCTGTGTTAGTGACAATTCCTGTTGACACATCCATCATGGCCCCTCAACATGCTAAATTATTATGAATTTGGTGCATGCGTTCCTTCTAGATGCAACATGCAAGAATGTTGGACCCTAATGGAACATCACAAAGAATGCATCTTGGATAATCATACTTTGATATCAGGCTTAAATTACAAACCCGCATGCACGCATACAAGCTTGCAGAATCCTAACAGGTTTACGTGTTGACTCTCATGACATTGCAGAATTTTCATAGTGGTCATGAAGGCTTTGGTGGTAGATGGTGCAATGTGGACAGGCCTGTTGGTGACAGAGATATACACTGTGATTAGGGACTGGACCATGGTCACTTAAATTTAAAGGTGTCTGAAGACAGCCAAATCATTTCTGATCAGCACAGTAGAATAGTTTCATCTTAAAGCACAACTTTCCCTGTGGGATTCCTGACCTGCGGTGAAAGTCGACCTGCTCACAACCGCATCACTCTCTCTGTCTCACCTGTCCGCTCGTCACTCATCCTTCCACTCCACCCATTCATCCTCAAGCACTCCGCATGTCTCCTCCCTCACGGCCGCGATCATAAATGACAGCGATGCCTCTGGGACTTCAGTCTTCGTCACTGGGCCATTTTACAGGTGCTTCTGAATTTGAGTGTCAACACTGAGGATCATCTGAAGCTGCGGAGCGGCACTTTTACTGTTCGAAGGTGGGATTGAGTCACTTCTCTCCTGTTTGTTGTTTTATTTTATTTTATTATGTCGAAAACAAAGACTGAAATTATCCATGTTTGCGGCCTAAGTAACGTCTCATTCTCTTCTATATTTTACCATTATGCATATTTATTTGTTTGCATTCCCTGCTTCCCGGCGGACGTTTTGTTTGTCTCTTCCAGTTCGAAGACGGGTGTCCATGTCTCCGTCCCTGGCTAGATCCGCTCCCAGCGAGCTCAACCATTGGTGGGCCCAGCTGAGGTTTCGCCTTCAAAACAAGAAAGGGTGGAACGAGATGCTGGATGAGACGTTTCTGCTACACACTAAATAGTAAAAAAAAAAATCATAATTACACCTTTTTCCACTGTTTCCAACAAAACATTTGATTATATTGAACTTGCCTAATGATTTTGTCTAAGTTGTTCAAACCTTGTCCGTATTTTTCCTTTTTTTCTCCAGTTTAAATGACATTCCTCTCTTCTACGCGGCTAAAAAGAACAGTGCTGGGTGCGTCAAGAAACTGCTGAGCTGTGCGTCCACGAATATCTTTGAGAGAGGTGAGGCTGAGCTGTGACTGTTGTTGTGTCAGAGCAGCGCTGAGTCGGTTGTAATGCGTGAAACGGCGATCCCGTCCCGCAGGAGCTCTCGGGGAGACGGCGCTTCACGCCGCTGTGATGAACGACGGCCTGGAGGCCGCTGTGGCTCTGATGGACGGGGCTCCTGAACTCATCAACGAGCCCATGACTTCAGAGCTGTTTCAAGGTTCAAACGCATCGGACGCACGCACACACAGAAACGAGCACAAACACACAGCTAATTTCAGGACATCAATTCAGCTAAACCTGTGAGGTGTTTGGAGCAACTTACAGCGAGTAACAGCGTCGCCACAAATCAATAACATGTTAAAACAACAGATCTTCACACATAGTAGCTGTTAATTCATTCAGTCAAATCACTTTCCTACTTAATATGAGTCGAAGTTTGGATACCTTAAAATGTAAATCATTTACAAAAGCATCAGCTTAAGATTGTGAACACAAACTTTAAGAGAGTTCGTTGAATGCTTCTTCCTCCACTTGTAAAAAGCTAAGAAAGACTGACGTTTTTTGCAGCGGACTGATGTACAACGCTCTCCCTGCTCTGTCCCAGGTGTCACTCCTCTCCACATCGCTGTTGTCAATCAGAACATCAATATGGTTCACCATCTGATCAGTCGTGGGGGTGACGTGAATACACCTCGAGTCACCGGTCTCTACTTCAGGAAGAGGATAGGAGGACTCATATACTACGGTAAGTTAGCATGTTTACAGCAAAAAAAAGGTGCAAGTAGCATGAGGGTCCCCAAATTGCTTGTAATAAAACATGTGTTCATGCTTTGTGACATTTTCAAAATGGGCCTTTGGTCAAAAGGTGAGCACATCCTGTCCTTCGCTGCATGTACTGGGAATGAAGACATCATCTCCATGCTCATTGACGCCGGGGCCAGCACCAGGGTCCAGGACTGCCGTGGTATGAAATACCTCCAATTGCACGAGAGTTTAGGATTTCTTACGCGATTTCGATCATTAACAGTCCTCTCTTCTCTCATCCTGTCTCTCGTCTACACTCTGCCTGCATCATTTTCTTTGCTGTCCAGGTAACACCGTGCTTCACATTTTGGTTCTGCAGCCCAACAAGACTATTGCATGCCAGGCCATTGACCTGATTATGGCACGCGATTTAGAGCTGGACCAGTCGGTGCCACTCGACATGGTGCCCAACTCCCGGGGCCTCACACCCTTCAAACTGGCTGCCAAAGAGGGGAACATCGTTGTGAGTGACATGGAGCCGGAGGCTCGCAGGGCGAAAACCCAACATGAAAAGGTGGAGTAGTGTTACTCCACTAACCCGATCCTTCCTGCTGGGCTGCCCTCTGTCTCTCTCAGGCCTTTCAGCACCTGGTTAATAAAAGGCGAGTGGTCCAGTGGAGTCTGGGCCCGCTGACCTCCAACCTGTACGACCTGACGGAGATCGATTCATGGGCCGACAACCGGTCCGTGCTGGAGCTCATCGTGTGCGGCCACCAGAAAGAGGTACTACATGAGATGCAAAAGTACGACGAAAAATAAACGTTCTTGATGGGATGTGAAGGAATAACAATTAGTTTTGTTCTCCAGGCTAGAAAGATACTGGAACTGACCCCCGTCAGGCAGCTGGTTAGTCTCAAGTGGAACCTGTATGGGAAACATTACTTTAGGTACAGTCTCAGTATCTACCATCAAATATGTGAACAGTACGTACGACCAGTCTGGTTTTACGGTTTGCTGTTTTTCCCTCATATTGTTGCGTCAGGCTGCTGTTGTTACTATATCTGCTGTACATCGGGACCTTCACACTGTGTTGTCAACATCGCCCTCTGAAGGACGCGCCAGAGAACTACACAAAGTCAGACTTGGACAAAACTGTCCGTAGTCCAGAAAACCCTCAAGGTATGCAAATCCATACATGTGACAGCCAAGTGTCAATATATAAAACTACAATATCTTATGGTAACAAAACATAAAGAAACTATAACCAATATTATATATTCATGTTTCTAATTAACTATAATTGAACTGTATAGCGATTGAATGATGTGTATCAAATATATTTACACATATATTTTAATAATTCAATCCATTTTAATGATTATTGCTTGGTAATATGATACCAAAAATAATGTGTTTTCTTTAGTATCGGTGTGTTTTATGTTACTTTTGAATGATGTTTTTTTTTTCTTACCTATGAGTTACAGTAGCTCAAAGCAACAAAACTTTAAAAAAGGGCCGTTCACTTTTTCCCTGCACTCCTGACACTTCACCCATAGCTATCACCAAACCCTTGACCTTTAAGTAAAAGATCAGAATTCTTTGCCCATCATTGGACCCTAGGAGGCTTTCCGTTTCATCCTTCCTGACCCCAGTGCTTAACACTGGATGTCTTCCGTCTCGCGCACACATGCAGGTCATTGACCATCAACAAAGTCACTCGTGACCCTGGACGACCTACGCAGTCTATAAGTGTCATTCCTATAGAATCTAAAAAACTACAAAAACTACAGTTTTTTTGCTCACAGGTGGAGCTTACATCTTATGCGTACTGCACAAATGTAAATGCCGAACTGTGCACTTGCATGTGATACAATGTTTATTAACAATTTGTGCTTCCTCCCTTAGGAGAGTTACGTGACACATGAGGACAACCTGCGGCTGGTGGGTGAAATCATCAGCCTGGTGGGAGCTTTTGTCATTCTGTTGCTGGAGGTGAGTTTCTGAAACATGCTTCACCTGCTCCCACACTGTACGTATCGCACTGCCGACCGCCTTGTGTTCTCCCTCTATCCACAGATCCCTGACATACTGCGAGTTGGGGCAAAGCGTTACTTTGGCCAAACCGCACTGGGAGGACCCTTCCATGTTATCCTGTGAGAAGAAAGCACGCCTTAGCAGCATAATAAAGCGCACTGCGCTAAACGACCCGCTTACCTGTCTGTTGTTGTTGTTGTTGTTTTGAACAGTGTCATCTACGCCTGCCTGGTGGTGCTGCTGTGTGTGTTCAGAGTCTGCGAGGTGCAGGGGGAGACTGTGGTGATGGCCGTTTGTTTAGTTCTCGGCTGGTGCAACGTCATGTTCTTCGCCCGAGGTTTTGAAATGCTCGGCCCTCATGTCATCATGATACAGAAGGTAGGACACAGTGGTGCTTGCCGTGAGTGTTTGTGAGTCACGGTTAAATAATACACACCAACGTGTTTTTGTAGCAGATGTAATCAGTTGTTGTTTTGGTCCTTGAGGTTCACCTGTTTGCAGACTGACCTAACATGTGTCTCATTTCCCCATAGGTTATATTTGGAGACCTGACAAAGTTTATTTGGCTGAGTTTCATTGTACTCATTGGTTTTTCCACCTGTGAGTATATTTTTGTTGGTGACACCTACAAAAGAAAAGCAGAAGATGTGCATAGTTCTTAAAAAACAGGCTGACTTTTCTGCTCTTCTTTCTTCTCAGCACTCTGGACGGTGTACATGACACAGGAGATTGATTCCATTCCTGCATATCGCTCCTTTCCGATCACCCTCTTCTCCCTGTTTGAGCTCAGCGTGGGCCTCATCGATATGCCCGTGGACCAGACCATCCTCAATCCTCCCATCGTCTACGTGCTGCACTGCACCTTCTCTCTGGTCTGCTACCTCCTCATGATAAACCTACTGACAGCTATGATGAGTGACACGCACTGGAGGGTGGCCCAGGAAAGAGACGAGCTCTGGAGGACTCAGGTAACACACTGATATGTAACATAAAGGCATGTGAATCGGGCCATTGTGCATTTGTGTGTTGCGGTTAAAAGCTGCAACGATGTCGTGCAGGTGGTAGCCACAACTTTGATGCTGGAGAGGAGGCTGCCGCGCTGCCTGTGGCCTCGGCTCGGGGTGTGTGGGCTCAGCTACGGCCTGATGGAGCGCTGGTATCTGAGGTGAGACAGCAGTGCAGTGAAACCAACACCAACGTGCGCTTTAAAGCCGCTGGGAATGTGTTTTGTGATCAAAAAGTTGTTTTTCCAATAGAAATGTAATGGTAAACATGTATTACTAAAGTTTTTGGTGAAGTCGCCCTTTTGTTCATTAGGTTCATAACAATTAAAAATCAGCATAACTGCTTTATCACGACTAAAGAGAATAGCAAAGAGCTCCCTTTGAAGACTCACTAAGATGGTTTAAGTATTGAATGTATTTCCCTCTGAAGCGGCTGAATGAACCTTTTCACTCTTTTCAGGGTTGAGGACAGAAATGATCCAATGTTGCAAAAGATGCGACGCTACGTCAAGGCTTTCTCCAAAGAGGAGGAAAAAGAGGGGTTGGAGAAGACGGACGCAACAAAGGGGTCCATCTCAGGAAGCCCCAAGCTCAGGCGTAAAAACAGCACAAAGTCTCATGCAGGCTGGGAGATGATTCGCCACAGCGCCATGGGACTGGAGATGCAACAGCACAAGCTTGAGGAGGACCAGGAGATTAGATATGTTTAGGAAGATGTCCATCATCGTGGGTTAAAAATGCAATGCAAGTCGCTTTGGATAAAAGCATCAGCTAAATGACATGTAATTTAATGTAACGATGAACAAACTTTCAAGACGAAGACTCAGCAGACTATGTATTCAACTGTGCAATTATTCCTGAAGTATTATGCTAAAAAAAAAAAATTGTGTTATTTTTATAGCCATATAAAACATGAGTATAGGAGTGATGTTTGCTAGGCTAAAATAAAGTGAAACATAGACATTCATCTTATTGTGTAGCTGCATTAACGTTCTTTATGTGAATAAAACCTTGTTAAAACAAACTTACTGGCCCTCATTTCTGGAAAATTCCAACAGCGAATCAGCAGCGAATCATTCAACAGATGCGAGCCTGAGCGAGTAGTGCTTACAAGTACAACTGACATTTTGGAATACAAATTAGCCAATACAATTAAAAAAAAAATTATTGTTATTGTTAAAAAAAATTATTCAAATATTATAATAAAATCTGAAAAACAGCCCTTCAAGCATTAACTATAAAATATCATCTAAAAAGCTGCATCATCTTTCTCTGCTGAATATGATTAAAATGGAAAGAGATGTTATGGATGAATTGATTGTTGACATGAGATTAATATGCTCATTGATTTGTTGAAGACAAGAGACAGATGCTCTCAGAGCTGCATCTGGCAGATGAAGAAGGCGACCGCATCGCAGGATGCTGTGATCCAGTTTTTCCCAGGTGGTTTGTCATTGCTGAGGATCCCACAATCCCCGTCTGATGCACCTTCATTCCAGTAACTTCAAAAGAAGAAAAGAATATTGACTATTACACTGTTTTAATCGCGGGATATTTGTTTTAAGTGAAGCTGCGGTCTTCGCGCTTTAATAACTTAAAAACAGCAACCACAGTTCCGCTATTATATCTGTCCTCATAAAGCACATAATTTTCTATTTTTTTAGGTTATGTTGTCGGAAGTGTGGAAATAAAATAGTACAACTTTTGCACTGAGATCATAGTTATGTTCAGAGGTTGTGTGGCCGAGCTTTACAATAGGATTATACATATGTGCCTAAACAAGTAGGAATGCATTCTTCAAATACATAATGAGTCATTTCACAAAGAAATTCCCTTTTTTTTACTCATCTTAGCCCTTCCCATCATGACAGAACTTGTCATACATATTTTAACCCAAACCACAAATGAAATGTGATACATTTAAGAAAGAGATCAAATGTGTCACAGCTGAGTTAATTAGTGGATTGATCAATTATTTGTCACCTCTCTATCAGCACAGTTTTGTCGACCCAGGTCCAAGTGGCTCCTTTTTGCCTGAGGCCAATCCAGTACATCATCCCCCCTTTCTCAGCCAGAAAATTCTGCAAGAAAGAGCACCGAAAAAATACACGGTGCAAATGGTCACCATTTCTGACAAACTGCTTGGTTATGCTTCACGGTCAGAGAAGGAATCGACGAGAGATCCACCTGAACTCTCCGGTTGGTAACAACAGCCAGAGCTCCTCCGCGGGCGGTGCAGTTCCTTTGGCTCTCGTCCCAGCTGAGCCGGTAGGTGGACAGGTAGAAACACGACCGGCCAAAAGGCAGCCAGCCTTTGGGGCACTGCTGACAGGCACAACCTGGCAGGAGAGAGGGATCAGGGCAGGAAAAAACCTCCAGCAAGCAAAACATAGACCACTCTGTAAATTTGGACTGCATTAGATGTTATTGAAGCGTGTAACAATAGTATAATATGTGTAATAAATAGATTAAACTATTATTCTCAGAGGAAGCTATGAAGCTTTATCAGTCAGCTGTTTAGAAGAAACTGTTGTCATTTCTCTAAAAATGAGCAGATGAAGAAACTTCCTCTGTCGCTTTGAAATCCTTTTTGGTAAACTACGAAAGCAGAACCGTCACCAGAAACATGGCGATAGAGAAAGAATATTATTTATTTTGATCTGGACGCTTCTTTGGCTTATGCATCGTGTTTCCCGCTCACGTTGGGGTTGAGTGGTGGGGAACAGAGCCAGGCACTCGTCATGGCTGCACCTCGGAGCAAACGGAGCACCCTGCTTGTCCGCCGCTGTAGCCTCTCCCGTCACAGTTTGGACTACAAAGCAGAGCATGGTGAGTAAAAACAAGGGAGAATGCCTGCAGGCCGCACCAGTGCAATCACACAGACACACACACTGTGTCGCTGTGTTGTGAGCAAGAATAGAACTAAAGTAATCCCGGCGTATCCTTCTTTTATTCCTGCAGTGCCAGAGAAACCTACAGACTGCTAATAATCTGCCTGGGTGTTGTTTTGACCATGCCGACATGCTGCAGGCTGCAGGTACTCACGTTTCACGCTGAGGATAATCACAACCAGCAGCAGGACCAGACAGGTTATGGTGAGAAACAGAGACGCAGCTCGGTACAGACGGGGGTTTGTCTCAGTCTTTTTTCCTGAGGGAGAGGGGAGACATCATATGAGACGGTTCATATAATGAGAAAATACACAAACCAGCATTCAGGGTGTGCCCTACCTTTACCCCTCTCCAGTTCAACCGATAACTTGGATTCGGGTGACAGGTTTTCCCTGCCTTCGTCCTTCTTTCCCTCGCCATGAGTGCGACAAAATTTGATGTACATAAAAAAAGAAAGCACGGTATTTGTGGCGCAGCTTGTTTACTCCGTCCTCCTCTGTCTGTTTCTGCAGTTTTAAGACACGCCCCCCCTGCCCCGGCTCCGTTGTCTCGTTGCTATAGCAACAGGACATTCACTGAGTTATTCATGGCGCACAGAGCGCGGTTTGTCCCTCAGTTTCCAAGACTTTTACCGCGTCTCTTTTTCTCTTCCTTTACAAATGTCAAGGAAGAAAATATGGTACTTATGGCACAAACAATGAAAACATTAACTATTATGTCTATTGACAAGCACTGCTTTACACCAAGTTGGAAATTATAAAATATATAAACTTTTTGCAAATAGCCGAAGAGAGTAATTTAGATTAAACACACCATTAAAAACAGAAAAGCATTTGTGTTGTTGCTAAACACATTTAGTTCGATTTAGTTTAGTTTAGTTTTAGTTCGGTATGTGTATAAATGTGAATATGGTTATTTTCACCCTGTCCACATTAAACCATTCAAAATAAAGTTAAACATCTGTTTTGTAAGTAGGAAAAAAAAGAAAGATACATTTTAAACAGTGTACTTGAAATAAAAAGATTTCCAAAATAAATAAATAAAATAATTTAACAATTTATCATTTGAGTAATCTTTAAGCAGAAATGCCATAAATAAATTGGATTCAGTTATTCAGTTATTCCTTCTATTCTGTCATAAACTGGAAATCATTTACTTAGCCGGTATTATAAAAAAAAAGCAGTCAAACTACCGTCTCACTGTAATGTTTTGGGTGGTTTATTTTAAAAATTATTGAAGAATGATGTGGTTTGAAACTGATACACTTGTTTCTGCTTTCCTCTTGTTATTGAAATCTGTGATACGAGACAGTCATAATCATTATGATAACCTTTTTTTTTCTATTTTTTTTTCATAAATACTGACAGGCCTTAAAAACATACATCCTCGATATTGTGACTTTTCATCTGTACATCAGGCGACATGATTTCATCTTTTTATAGTTTGTTGTACAGGTGTACCTGACCTTATTGTAACCCGACTCACCAAGCAGAGTTTCCGAATAAATGTCCTCAGATGGACTTTTCAGTTCAGTGTAGAGCTCTGGTTCTGCTTCCTCTAATGTGAGACAAATACACAGTCATATAATTAAACCAAAATAACCATCTGCAGTTAACCCTGTTTTATATAGGTTTTGTTGATCTTTTTTATAAAAAACATATTCAAGATATTTTTCCTTAAAAAATGTTTTGTGAATCATACCTTTCAATCACAACTTTCAGTTCTGTATACAGTTCCGTAAAAAAAGTATTTGCTTCTTTCGCCTAGTAGAATTTATCCACTCTTTCCAAAAAAATGTGGGTAATCTCAATTAATTTATGATTTATCAATTACTTTCAGGTTTGGATATTTTGTTTTCCTTAATAAATTAAATCATTTAAAAACTGCATTTTGTATATACTCTTTTATAATATTTTAATTATCTTTGTCTACTATAATATGTTTGATTATATAAAAGTGTAAAAAAAAGGCAAAAAATGAGAAACAAGGAAGGGGAAAAATACTTTAACGGCACTGATGTGTGTGTGTATAATATATATATATATATATATATATATATATATATATATATATATATATATATATATATATAAATAAAATAAAAATATCAAACCTTTAGTTTTGACTTCCACCACTGATTCACTTGCTCCTTTATCGTCTTCTCTTTCCCCCTCGTTGCCGATCTCCTGCATCTCCATGGCTCCTCTCCTCTGTTTCTCTAACTTTCGATTTGCCGAGAAAATCTTTCAGACCCGGCCAGTCAACCGACAATTGAATAATGTAATCTTTTGTCACGTAGACACAAATGCAGCTGAAATGCGGGAATATTTTTTTGTAAAACCCACAAATTCTCGCCACGCTTCGAGCCTGTATGACTCATCTAATCAGTAAAGACAGAACACTTCCCCATGAAGATTTCTCCTCCTTCTGTGTGCTTCCCCTATACCACAGACTGTGTGTAAAAGTGGCTCCGGAGGAAGGAGTTTGTGTGCATGCATAGTTTCAATGTGCTTTTTTAAGTACTCTTGTTAATTTGATTTAAAATGTGTCCCTACTCTAAACGGTGTAACATGAACTAGGAAAGGGTGGGATTTAAACCACCAGTCAGTTGGATTGAGACCAGTGTTGGGAATAACGCCGTTTCAAATAACGGTGTTAATTTTTCAGTAACGGGGTAATCCAACTAATTACTTTTTCCGTCGTTACAACGCCGTTACCATTACTGGACGCTAAATGCGGTGCGTTACTATGCATTGGTTGATGCAGGTCGGCGGCGGTGCCGAACCTCTCGCGACGTTAGCAGCTGTGCGGTCATGCTGAAAGTGCAATATGTTTCAGAGACAGTACAGTTTTCTTTCCGGTACGGCGTGCCGGTGTTGCGTCCTACTGGTTTGCCTGCGCGCGCGTTTGTGCAGCGCACAATTACTTTACTAGCATTTAAAGCATTAAAGCATTACTTTTTTAACAGTAATGCAAATAGTTACTTTCCCTAGTAACGAGTTACTTTTATTGTAGAGTAATTCAGTTACTAACTCAAGTTACTTTGTGGAACAAGTAGTGACTAACTATAACTAATTACTTTTTTAAAGTAACGTTCCCAACACTGATGGAGACACAAAGACAAACAATTCAAAATATTCTGCATTGTCATCTTTATTTCCCACAAAAGTTTGGTATCAATTTACAAAAAAAACCCTATTTGCATTAAATACAGATAACTGAGAAAGATAATGAGAGATCCCAAGATAACTTTAATACCTTATTCCTTTCTCTTTCTTCTTTTACCAAGTAAGCGATCAACGTAACTTGAATGCTTTACGCTCATCCAAGAAATACTGACGCGGGTTAACCCTACTAGCGACCCCTCTGCAAAGCCTTTCTCTCACCCTGCAGTTGCTTATCAAAGCTAATATAGAGAATAATAGTGGTGTGATGCATAACAAACAGCCTTTCTGGTCTCACTTTGTCTCCTCTCATTCTCTCTCCAGTCTTTTTTCCTCCCTCATGCACCGTACACACTCTCATTACTGTAGGTCAGGTAGAGAAACAGGTCCTCTTCATGGTGCTCCTGGAACACAACAAAGTACGAGAGAAATGAATTATTCAGCATAACATGTACGTGAAAATGTGACTCAACTAATCCAACCACACGACAAAGCTAAACTGGTTACAAACAGAATCCTTTGACTTAATAAATGCATGTATCTGTCTGCTTCATTTGATAAGTCCTTTTTTTCCTTTATATTCAGGTCTAAAAGTTTGATACAAACTAGTACACAGAAACTGCTGGGTTTTTTTGCCGGCAACTAGGTCCAAATTAGGTTTTTTTTATGTGCATGTGAACCCAGCTCAAGAAAAGTGAAGCGATATTGCCGTTTAAGCAGATCTGTGTAGCCTCAAAAATGCTTTTGGTGTGTAGAGGGAAATGGTGAAGCACGTTTGTGTAACCAGAAACTTTTTCCAGCTGTGAGTAGGTACCCTCCAAATACTACATTGTATTAGCGGTAACGCGAGTCTGGACGGGTTCAGTTACCTCATAGACAGCTGAGAGAGGGGAACTGGATGGGGGAAGGGAGTTGTTGACGAAGAAGAAGAGTGCTTCCTCCGGTCTCAGAGACACGCGCTGACGGATCAGGAAGCACAACTGGCCCACTAAAAATAAGGAAGGGAGGAAAGAAAGAGAGAGATCAGCGAGGGTTGTTTTGCCATGCATTAAAAGAAAACAAGCCAGAGCGGGATATGAGGTCACTGGGGAGTCTTGAGACAGAAGACTATTTACAAATTCAATCAGAAAGACAACAAAAAAAAAAGCTATGCACAACAATATGGAAATACGATTGAATGAATAACTTCATCAAATGAATTATACCTCAGTTCAATTTAGTGTCGCAGTGAACAATGGCAGTGAAGTGGCGGACACAATTCCACCATTGCACTCATTAAATACAACCATGCTTTTGCTGGTATGACATCTCAAAATGACTGCTGCAAAAATTGTCAGAGATCAGAGCAGTAGAAGAGGCAGGCACATATTGCAAGCTTTTGAATGGGTATACGCGTTTCACCTGTCAAGTCTGAGGGCACGAGGTATTTCTTCTTGTCCAGTTCAGGAGCCCGTGACCTCGAGGACCTCTCCACAATGATCTGGTGAAAAAGAGCCAAGAGTTCAGAATTAAGAATGTGTTCATGTGCCAAAATCTAAACCAAAGCACATTTCACACGATCACAGCTGAACTTATACAAATTAATATCTGGTTTTATTTGGAGAACTTGGTTTAAAAAAAAAAAGGTCTTGATGCAATTTCTATTGTAATAACAATAGAATAACATAACAATAACATAACTTTCTAACCTAATTTTCTTTAACGGTCAATCAGAGGGAACGGAGCCAGTGTCATACTGACCGGTATCTTGTCAGGATGCTTGGCCCGAACTCTCTCTCCTTCTGCTCTCCTCACCTCTAGTGGCACTGAGCGCTGGTACTGACTGGCCATCTGAAAACAATAAAGGAACCAAAACACCACAAGAAAACATGAAGTCCGCCAAACGAAAGAGCCATTTACCAAGAAAGGTGAGAAAGAACCGGCTGAATCTACCAAACAGTGCGCCGACTTAGTCAAGAAGTGATACGGAGTGCCATAAGAGCAGTTGTCTTTTTTTTATTGCAAGATGAGATCCCACTGTCACAAGGGCTAAATGGAGACGATATTAGGGATGGGTCAAACCCCGAACACGTCGTTAGGCCGAGGATTTAGCCTTTAGGGGCGAATGGCAAATATCACAAGGGTCCCGGATATCTGCCACGCCTGACTGTCTGTGCACCGGTCATTGTTTACGGTCCCCCTGGCTACCGGAGATGTGGGAATGTTAGGTGAAGGGTTATGAGCCAATGATACACAGATATCGATGGGTGGTACACACATGAGTTATTCGGTTTACCAGTTATTCTGTGATCAGAGTAATCATATCAACAACCTAAAATAAACCACCTTAGGGAAGTTGGGGAGCCGTGGGTGGAGTAAACAACACTTCGATGGGTGAAGCTAACGATGACAACACGTCGATTAGGGCTTAACTCATCCCACCACCACATCTTCATCTTCTTCTTCTTCTTCTTCTTCTTACGTTAGGTCTTACGTAGGTGTCATCGCGATGACACTTACGTTACTTTCGTGGTTTTGTTTCCGGTCATCGTGAAGTGAGGCCACGTCACTTTTCCCAACAACATCGACTTGCGTTTTATAAACGTTTTAAAGAAAATCACCAAAACTAACAACAGAAATCGAGCAGATTAATTTACGGTCAACATTGCGTGGTCCATATCATGCAATAGGAGGGAGGCGAGAGGGGAGGGAGCGGGTTGTTTACGTTGGTAGCTGCCAACGGACATGCTAACAGCAGCAGCTAGCTAGGACCGACAGGGAGTCACTGTTTAACGTTACATACCTTTTAAAAAAGCCAAAAACAAGCTTCACTCAAAACACAACAAATTCCAGGGTTGACGCCACCGGACCCTTGAGTTTTGAAGATTGTGAAAATGTTGCAGTGGGTCAAAAGGATCTGAGAAATCTTAGGGGAAGACGATCGATTTCAAAGATGTCTACTGGTTGTATTCTCCTGAAAGAAAACAACAAATATTGGAACGCCCGCCCACTACATATCTGACCAATCAGCGACGAGCCTGTCGATTGACAGCGGAACGTCCATTCAGAGGGGAGCGGAGGTGGGTCTGCAGCGGAGTATTTTTAGGACACCGGTTTGCAGCGAACACATTGGATGAGTCCTGCTAGTTTTTTATTTTACTTGTGGCTCGTCTCCCCGTTTTCTCTCCCTGAGTGAACCCGGCAGGGCCGATGTTGAGGTCACGCCTACGATCACGCCTCAGCCGCCTACGTGCAATATCTGCACGTCTTCTCTCTTGGAAGACAAATGTCGGTAAACACACACGCCTCCCAGTGGGCTGATGTTTATTACGTCATAGTTATCTCATGAATGACACCAGTTTATATGCTAAAGACAAAATTTACCTCTCAATATGAAATGTATGTAAAACATTGTATAATCTGATCCGACATCATTGAAATGTCTTCCCGTACACCTTTGAGTCACCATTTATAATCCGCATGATTTCTTTCAGCTCTGCAGGACCAAAATTTACAATCGTCGTGAACCAGACGCTTCAATATACACAGATAATCGTTTTCCAAGCAAAACATTTCCTGAATCTCCCTTTTGAAAACATTTTCTCTTAAAACAACAGTGCAATGCAGCACACACCATATTTGTAATGTACTGCAGATAACGCTTAAAATAATCCCAATGTCCTTAGTGTCTTTCAGGGAGGCCTCAGCAGTTCAGAATTGTTCAAACAGCAACATATTGTGAGACCCAATGCCACGTTGGGGTCCATTCTAACAGCATCTCATTGACTTCACTATTGTGATGAATATAATACCCTGTTTGGGGCACTAAAAGGTCCAAAATCCATTTTGCAGCAGTTTGTAGTAGTTAACCGTGTCTTATCCTTTACGCTGCATGGAGCACTCCCCTTCAGTACAGTGGTCAAACAGCAGCTGTGGCAGTTGTTAGTTTGAGGGCGTCCTCCAAGTTGCGTTGCCGGACTTTTGGGTTTGTTATGGTTTCCAAATGTGACTTGGGCACCCATCCGTGATGCCGATCGGACAGTCTGGTCCCCTCTACCCAATCTGGAAAGCAAAAACAAAAAGAAAATTGAACCAAAAATGAGATATGTGTTCATCGGTAATAATGCCAGGGTTTGTATATAAGAGAGGTGAATCACAATTTCCCACGAGGAAGTGATTTAAAATGTAATGATGTAATGATGATCTTACGGTCACTGCTTTGTTGGTGCACTTGAATGATATCAGCTTTTTCCAACGACAGCTCGTCAGGCTGCTGTGAAACAAAGGCTCGGATACACTGCATCTGTGGCAAATCTTTAATGACACAAGGAGAAAAGTCAAACTTACAGTTCTAACAAATCAATTATGAATAACGCAAAGTATGTAATGCTCAGATAGTGAACCCAACTTCCAAAAATGTAAATAGATTGAGTTTATTGACGGTTTATTGGTTACAAGCAGAGCACCACCAACTTCAGTCTGACTTAGCTGGAAGCCAATTGCATTCCTCTGCGGTTCAAAAGATGTACACACCATTAGAACTACATTATCCTGTTAACAAAATTGTACTCTGTCACTACAGAGAAATACATACTATCTTCCATCTGTCCTCACTGTACTGATGAACACCCTAATGAAGAATGTTTGAGTTGAAGCATGTTGGTTATCCAGAAATTAATAATTTTATTTCATTCTATTCTTTTACTTTGTTAACTTTCATTTGACAAAGTAGCGGTTGGCCACGATGCAAAATGACAACTTGAAAATAAGTATTTATTGTTTCTAATCGGAACAACTCACAATAGAGTCACATGTTGTAGGGAATGAGTGAAGTTGGGAGTGATTACACCACATTTTGCAACACTTATAAAGCATACTTCACCTTTTACGCCCAAAAAATCGATTTCAGGTTTCGTCCGCGAAAGAGCAGACATCCAACGTAGCTTATCGCTCCTGAAGAAAAAGAAAAAGACGTGAGTTAATCAGTCAATTTTCCACTTTCCGACGTGAGAAATGACATAAGAGTCATTCCGGGCTAGGGCCTCAGTCTCTTACTGTTTGTCAGTCCGGAGCACCGGGGATCTGTGTGTCATGTGCAGCCGGAACAGGTTCTTCTGAAGGGAGTGAAGTTTGAAGCCAAAGTTCTCGACACGCAGGTCTGATACCGGACAGTGGTCTATTACTGTAAACCTTCCCCCTCTGCAAGCGACCAAAGCACAAAAGAGAAATGAGACGGCGGAAGGAAAGACAGCGATAAGATTGGAGGGATGATAAAAGGCTGCGGATATGAGGGGTCAGGATGAGTTAAACGGTGAGGCGTAATTCAAACGCATTGGTTGACTCACTCTTTTAGTAGCGAAAGCAGCAAGTAGTCATTGAACAGGTGCAAATAAACACTCCTCTCGGTCTCCTTTTCACGGTTATCCATTAGTTCGGTGAGCGGCCCTTCCCGCACTAGCCTCCGAGATTGACTGATCAGAGGAAGAGTCTACGACAACAAACACACAACCACACCAACAAAAAGAGGGACAAAAAGGCAGAAAATTATTATTTTTGAGTGGAAGTTCAAGTTTCAAAAAGTGTCTTAACTCATGATCCTATTCGGGGAGTTTGGTTATTTGTACATATATACATTAAGACACGTTATCACAGGGCTACAGATCTCGGACGGGCAATTTATCAATCTCCATGGCAACAAAGTTAACTCCACTCAACAAAGAAGGTTTGTGTTGTCAAAAGTGGTCGCTGAGTTGTGATTATTTGATCACATTTCTGGTATTGTTGTAGATTTCAAAAACAACACTAAAAAGCAGAAGGAAAACCATTCATTTCTGCTGGAAAAAATTACTTGATGTAGAGTGATTTGGCAGCGATATATCAAATCAAATGTTGAATACTTTTTCAAATGCGATTAACCATGCAAACGTTTATAAAAAATAAACCTCAACACACAAAAAGAAAAACGTCAGTTACTTTCTTTTTTCGTTACAGTTTTCATTATATAAGTCCCATCATTGACCACATCATGACGATGGAATCCCATTGGCTTTGTCCCTAAAATCCATTACTCACCCTGCATTCAAAGTCCACTTTTGCATTGAGGGAGACCAACGACTCAATGCTTTTCATCTGAGTGATGCTGTCGTTGCTCTGTTGAATCAGCTAAATAAATTAAACAAAAAAGATTGTCACCAAAACATCAAAATATCCAGAATAATTTTCAACTAACTGAAAGATTGCTATCTTGCTTTTAAGAAGTAAAGAGGATGTTACTGTACCTTCTCTAGAAGTTTCAAAGATTTGATTGCCTGAGTCGCCTCTGCAGTGCCAGGAGTGGTTCTCTTTACAATGTTCTGGACAGAAACAGTGTGCCAAAGTGTTAAAGTGAGGCAGAAATTGTTGTCAACCATCACAAGTTTTCAGAAATTCTCTCTCTCTCACACACACACACACACACACGCACGCACGCACACACACACGCACACACACACGCACACACACACACACACACACACACACACACACAAAAACACACCTGGACCAGCAGCTTAAGTCTTGTGATCCTCTGGAAGGGAAGGACGAGGAAGGAGCGCAGAGGAAGCCTCTGACAAACAGCGCTCCTCTCTAAATTCTCCACGTAATGCCTAAACCGTGCGTTCTCATTCCTGGATGACAAAGAGAACTTGAATACAGACCAGAAGAGAAAAAGAATACAGACGAAAGGTGAACGGGACAGCTTGACTGGGAGGCTTACATGAGTCTCTGGTAGGTGGCGTCCTGATAGGACTGATTGGTGAGGTAGGGAACATAAACCATTTTGAAGCGCTGACAGTGCCGAGCGATGACGTCGCACACGGTGAACCGCATCATGTCAGCTTCCACTCGTTCCTCCAGCTTTGATAAAAAACTGAAACAAAAGTTAGTTATCTTTCAGTTATTTCTCCAAAAGATTTGTGTTACTGTGCTGGTTTGTTTGTAAAGCACGTTTCATCGAACCTGCTAAAAGAATGCGTGACTTTTCTGACCTGTGGCTGATGGCGCGAACATCAGCAAACCGCGAAAACAGCCAGTTCTTATCCTGAGTAGTCAACATCGCCCCGAGCTCTTTGTTCTGTACAAAGTGCTCAACAACAATTTCCAAACTCCGGTAGTAGGAGGCTTCTGAAGTCACAACCTCAAATCTCACCTAGAAGGAAAAATACACGAGAAACAATTACAACACTGAGTCATTTCAAACAGCAGCTACAGTAAGTTAGAACTCCTAAAAGCACCGTCGGCAGTTTTTTCCCCCAGTGGGCGTATTTTGACAGGGAAGTGACAAATTGCGATTTCACAATGGTTGCAGCACAGACACGTCGGTTTTCAAGTTCACAAGTGGAAAAGTGAATCAATGTCAGGGTTCTTCTAGGATGTGGCAAGACTGTGTGATGTAATAACTGGGAAAGATTCCCAGAGAGAGTCCCAGGAATCGTTTCATTTCAGAGAAACCACCATCCAATAATATGAAAGCGATTGAAACGGTAGAGATGGTGCTGATGAGAAACTATGTTAAGAAGATTATTATGCAAGTGGATCATTAATGGTAAACAAATTAACATTTAATTTCAGGATTAGCAAAGGAGAGAAATGATGGAGATTGACTTCATCATGTTTATTTACTACTAAGAAAGGAACAGAATGTTTTGTATCAGCACCTTCTCTACAGTTTTTCATATCAAAATCCAAAATTCCAATCCATTAAGGATCTAGCTAAGAAGGCCGGTTCCATCATTAACGTCGGACTGGACAGTCAGGAAACTGTGGTGGAGAGGATGACACTGAAGACATTATTATCCATATTGGATATTACCCCAAGACCACCGTCCCCACCACCTACTGCAGAGACAGAGGGGCACCTCCATCCAGCTCCGCGGTCACAGAACAGATACAGGAGATCCATCGCAGCAATGGAACACAAGTGCTGACGAGTGGTGACTAGACTCATCTGTGCAGCAAAACAAAGGGGTTACCTCCTGGAGTCGCCTCTCGTCCTCTGTGAGCTCCTCCAGCTCACTGCTGTTCCGGACCCCCGGCAGATCCCGCCACAGCGTGGACGACTGGGTGAGACAGGTGGACAGACGCGGGGACGGGGGCCGGCCTTCGCCCTTGGGGGGCTCGGGGAGAGGCAAGTTCTTGGCACTGGTGAAGGAGTGGGGGTGCGGGACCGGAGGGATGGGAGGAAGAGGCCTGCAGGCGGGAGGGGGCGAGGGAGACGGAGACGGGATTCTTTCCTCACACAGGGAGACGACATCGGAGCGAGCCTGGCGCAGGATCTCAAAGTTCTGGGCAGCCTCGCTGTACTGCTGGTAGAGCTGGGCAGCATCTGGGAGCGGGGGAGGAAAGGAGACAAGGAGCGGGCAGCAGAAGAGAAGAGGCAGCAACAGAGATGCAACATTGAACAATTTAAAGAAAAAATAGGAGAGAGGGAGGGAGGGAGAGAGAGAGAGAGAGAGAGAGAGAGAGAGAGAGAGGAGCAGTGTTAGCCAAGTGCAGTGGACATTAATAATTTGCAGTGGACATTCTGTTAACACGCACTTGTCGGAATGCAAAGTTTCTGCCTCGAGTTGGGAGATACGAATACATGCAGAGACCTGTCTCTGGCGTGCACAGACACACATCAGGCACAAAATCAGGCACACATACTCCTGCCTCATTTCTCGCGAAATTCATATGAATCAGAAGCGCGGGGAGCCGCTGCCATTTTAACTCTTCTAAAACATTCTTTTAAAATGGTGTGAGTCAACACCTTTCTTTTGACGTGGGTGTGTTTCATTTAAATTTAGAGGGGAATTGCTCTGAGTACGAGATAAACCGTTAGGGGGCATGTATTCAGTCAGAAATGAAACACACACGCTGAAGGGAAATGGGCGACTGCGTCATCCTTTTCCCGACCACAGCAAGGCGAGATTTTATCAGAAGACACGTCATTGTGTTGCACGCACAACCTTTTCTAAACATCAATCTTGATGTTTATGAAATGAAAGTCTCTGCGATCAGAAAAAAACGACAATGTCAAATAGTCTACAATGATAAGAGTTTATAATGTCTGATGTGCGCAAGAAGAGCATACAACATTTATCATGTCTCAAAACAGAAAGAAATAAAGAAAGAGGGGAATAAAGGTACTCACTGAAAAACCTTGAACTCCTTTTCTGTTTGTCAATTCTCTGCAAAACATTCCTGCGATTTCAAGAAAGAGGCAGAACAGTTTATTCATAACTATAAAGAGTGGTGGACAGAGCTGCCTAATATAGTCTAGGGTGAAGCATTCGTATACAAGAAATTACATTGGATACGTTGGATACACAGAAATATGACAGTACTGTGTGATTCCAAATATTAGTGAACAGAGAAACATAAAACAACATTTTATTCCCTTATGCTTAGGAGATAATAATAATGGGAACATTACTTCAGATTACCCTGAATTTAAATCAAAAAGTCTTTCATATTTCACTCACCTCAGCTCTACTTCTCCCCAGCTTTTGCTTTTATCGTCCTCATCATCTGGAATTAAAAAGTATCCATTCGTTGAAACACTATACAACAGCATACTAATTAACTGACAACGGACTACATTGAAATAAAATAAATAAAATAATGAAAATAAATAAACAGGTTGTAATAGAAAATTATATTATGCTAAATTGTTAGTTAGCATTAGAGCACAAGACGTTTCCAAAACACATGCTTCTCTTGTTATGTTTCGAGTCAGCTTGAGTCTTTAAGCTCATGCCTCTGTGTTTTCCCTGACTTTCTCCACCTCCACTCATCCCGCCCACCACAACCCTGTGACGCGGTTTGATGTAATGCGAGCAGCTCAGTCAACTGATGATGTCTGTTACTTACAGTGTGGGTTTCGCGATCTACTTGATAACAAAAATTATGCAAGCGTCATAATATTATAACAGGAAAGTAGAAGATTGCCTCTGATTAAAGCTGGCTGTATGTAAAATATAAATTCCTCAGATAGAATGATAGAATATTTTTTGGATTGCTGATTGATGACAAACTTCACAGTGTCTCCCTCCTTCATCTGCCTTTTTACCTGTTGTAGAGAATATTCTGGTTCTGCGATCCCTTCCAGCAGCATCGTCTTCTTTTTCTTCCACTTTTAAATCCTCTCCATTGCTTCTTTCACTGGTTTTACGGATACCCCTCCTCCGTAGCCGAGCTTCGACACCCAAATCACGGAAACTGAAGCTGCTCATCAGAGGGCCCCCTGCCTTTTTCTTTTCTGTAATAACTTCTCCCTCTCTGCCTCGGGCCTCCTTTCTCTCTCCCACCTCCCCTACAGAGCTCCTCTCCTCAGGCTTCTCTCTCTGTCTCTCCTCTTCGCTCTGCCCACTTCTGTCTTCCAGCTCCTGGCCACCTTGTCCCTCTATGGAGGGAACTGGGAGGTCAGACTCAGTCTCATAATTCAGAATTGGGCAGCTCTTAGGCTTGTAGAGCTTGTTGCTCAGCGATAAATACATCTCCTTCTCCCTTCTTGCTTCTTTTTCCGTTTCTGTTAATTTCACCTCCTCACCCACCTCGTCACTATGGTTCTCCTCTACAACTGCGTCCTCTGACTGAAGGTGACCAGACGGCTCGGCCCCTTTGTCCAAACTCTGATCCTCCTTCCCTTCTGTGTCTAGCGGAGTGTCGGCATGAGTGTATGTGGGTGTGTCACCGACATGCAAAGCGGTGAACTGGTCAGCATGCATGTCATTTCGGCTCTGCTCCATACCTCTCAGTCCCTCCACCTCCAACAGGTCAGCCTCCTCAAGCTCTGGCTCCGGGGGCCATTCGTCCCTTCCCACTTTAGAAACAGGCGCCTCTGCGGCCTCGTGCTGTTGTCCATTGTCGTTCTTGATCTGAGGCTCAGCAACGGTATTTTTCTCTGAATGTCCCAAAATCTCCTGCACCACGTTGTTGGCCCATTTGAGGTGAGGGGCTTGGGAATGCCGCTTGGGCTCTTCGGACATGCTCCATGTCCCGCTCATCCGAATCCGAATAGCCTCCACCTGCTCTGGACTCATTGCTGCAGTGTTGATCGCCTCCAAGATGGGTGGAATTTGTTTCAAATTCGCCTGAGAAGGAACGTCCGCAGAGGGATCACTCAGGACTGGCGGGGTCGGCTCCCTCTCTTCTTCCGTTCCATCTCTATTTTTCTCTCTCCACTCAGTGAGAAGTTTTTCGGTCTGCAGGTCTCTTTTAATGGCCACTGGGGGCTCAACTTTGTTCCTCAACTCCGTGTGTCTCACATCCCCTCCGGTGGTTTCTCCTGCGGCTGGCCTTTCCTCCCTCGGGGGGTCAAACGCACTCTTACTCTCTGTTTCTTTAATGATGATAATCGGACGATCGTCATTTCTACTCAGGTCACTATGAAGTCGCTGTGCAGCCTCTTCGTTCCAATCATTGGGAATCTCTGTGTTTGGGTTTCCTCTTTCAACACCTCCCATGTGATCAAGTTGTGACAGTGACGCCTCGGTGGATTTTGACCGGGGCATCGTTTGCCCAATCACACAGAAGATGAACTTTCGCTGCTTCTCCCTCTCCTCCTCCTCATCATCATCATTATCATCCGCCCCCTCATTTTCCGTTCTCCTCCCCATGTCTCCCTCACACCCCTGGACAGCAACAGGTGAGCGGCCATTGGATTCCCAGAATTCCGGACAGTCTTCGAACTTCTCCTCCTCTCTTTCATCCTCCTCGTCTCCACCGCTAGAAACGGTCACGAAACCGTCCTCTCCTGACGGCATTCTGTTATGCCTCCACCCTGTCTCGCTTCCTCCTTCGTCCTCAGAGGGGCCCGAATAACCGCTTCCCGCCTCTTCCACCCTGCCACTCTCCTCTGTGTGGTCCGTCTCCCCCTGCCAGCTTCGCTCTATCCCTCCATCGCCGTCAGACTGATGTTCCGTCCCTCCCCTTTCTACTTCTCTCCGCACTTCACCCACCTCCTCTCCGTCTACGCTCACACCCACTCCCTCTCTCTCTCCGTCTCCCTCTTGCCCATTTCTCCCGTCCTGCCTTCCCCTGTAACTTTTTTTGTCCAAGTGCTTCTCATCTGGTTCCTCTTTCACTCGCCGCCCCTCTCTTTCCCACTCACCCCCCGACTCCTTGCTCCTCTCTTCTTCGCTCCTCCTCTCTTTCACCATTGTGTGCGTTTGTCTGTCGACATACTCTACTTTACTATTCTTGCCCCTCTGTGGCTCTAACCACATCCTCCTCTGTACAGTCATCTCCCCCCTGACTCTGTCTTGCCGCTCATGTCTTCTTTCCTCCCTCTGGCTTCTTTCGGCAGCTGTATTTCTCTGTTTTTCTACGTCCCTGTCATTTCCAGCAGTGCGTTCTCGCCCTGATTCCCTGTCTTCGTTACTGTGTCTTCTATACCTCACGTCACAGTCCATGTCACTACTCCACCCTCCGCTGCTCTGGACTCGTGGCGGCACCCTGGGAAGAGTCTCGGTTTGGGAAAGGCTTCTAACCTCTTTCTCGTCATGCCTCCTTGGATCAACCTCTCCCTCCTTTACTTTCCTGCCTGTCCTCTGCTCGTACCGTCTGCTCCTGTCCCCCTCTCTCTTATCATATTTTAAATCTGTCACGTGTTCCTTTAATCCACCTCCCTCCCTTTCAACTCGCCGATCAACCTCTCTGTATCTTACCTCGTCTTTCTTCGCCCCCTTCCTCCTGGATCGATCTACTTCTCTGTCTCTGTCCCTGTCTCTATATCTCTGCCTGTCCTCTTCCCTGTATCCTTGCCTATCTTGATCTCTCCCGCTCTGCATTTTTCCCGTATCGTCCCCCTCACTTCTGCTGAGGTGATATGTCAACTCTTTATGTCTCGCTCTCTCCCTCTTCCACTCTCTTTCGTCACTGTCTCCTTCACTCCTGGTGTCCCTCCTTCCCCCTCCCTTTGGAGCCATTTCCCTGTCGTTCCTGTCGGAGTAGAGGACTCTTGGATTGTGAGGAGAAGGCACCCTGGCCTCCCTCTCTCCTATGTTTGGCCTTGGCTTTTCTCTCTTTCTACCTGCATCCCGCTCTCTTCTGTCCAGTGAATGAGCCCTTTCTCTTGTCCTATCTTTAAAACCGTCATCAGCATCCCGATACCTTTCCCTCTTTCTGAATTCCTCCTCTATTACAGGTCTTCCTTTGGCGTATCTTCCCTCTTCCTTTCCCCTGCTTCGCATCTCATCTCTTTCCCTCTCTCTGTGTCTCTCTCTCTGTCGTGCCCTCTCTCTTTCTCGCTCCCAGTCATCCGGCTCTGCTCTCCTCGGCCCATCTCGCCGCCTTGTTTCTCCTTTCTCCTCATCCACCTTCCCACGATCCGCGCTTCGTTTTCTCATCCTGGGATACGTGTCTCCTTTCTTCGTGGCACTTTCTGCATCCCTCAAGGTCACCATCTCCAGATTCGACAGCAGGCCTGCCGTTCCTGCTTCTGTCTTCTCCTTGCCTCCTTTCTCTCTCCCTGCACCCTCTTTCTCCCTCTCTAGGCCGGGGTGCAGGAGCTCGATCCCTTTCATAATACCTATTCCGTGGGTCCGTTTCTTTGTTTCTGCCTTTGTCCCTCTTTTGTAACGTTTCTCTCTCGCTCCTCCAGTCTTCCTCTTGCTTGATGTCTCGCTCTCGCTGCGACTGGGCATCCATTGCTTGGCTGGGACTTGGATCACGGGAAGTCTTTCCATCCGGCTGAAGCTTTGAGTCAGATTTGCTTTTGCTAGATAAAGTGTCAAAGAGGTTCCAACCAGGCCTTTTGGTCCCCATTGTATCATAACAGGAGAACCTAAAAGAAAACAGGTGACAGGGAAATTAGAAATCAACACTTCAAACTCAAGAGTTAAACTATAAGAGTAGAATTGAGCAAAACAAAGAAGTTACTGTCACACAGTTGAGAATACTCTCTAACGTTACTTGACCTGATAGCTGCAGCAATGCTGTGTCTTCGGTCTGCACTAAATTGCAGCCCTTTTGCTTAAGTTTTATCAAATTCTATGCTAATGGTTGCATTATAACTCATAAAGTAGAAGAGTATGCCAGAGAAAAGGTGACAACCTCTTACAGTTCTCTAAGAATCCAGCACAGACTTGCAAAGGGGAGCATTGCAAAAGAAATTTCCCAGAAAAACGTGGGCCTGTGACACATAGGCTCAACATGTAACACGTGAACCATCCCTGAGCTGGATCCAACTCTGCTCAAACTAGAAGCCATTTACAGAAGAAGTGTTCATCTGAATCAATAAAAAAATAGTGAAGTGAAGTGAATAGTGAAGCAAATTCACCTGAATGTCGTATGCTGCGCAGGTCTGTGGTCCCCCCGGGTCCAGCTCAACTCAAAAGCACGGGATTGCACACCACACAAAAATGCATTCCCTGTTTACACATTGCCTCGCTGACATAGCAAATGTCCTCCATTTTTTAATCAATTGAAGCTTCGCTCTCTCTTGTAAAAAGCATATTGTTTACGCCTGAACTCTCCTTGTTTTTTCCCTCTTTCTGCCTCTCTCTCTCAGTCCCGCCCCACTTCCCCTGCTTTCTCAAATTCCCAAACAAGTTTCAACAGATTGACACTTAGCTTTCCCCTCCTCCTTCTCCCTGCCTTGTCCTCGCTGAGGCTGTTGCTGAATAGGGAGATCGGTCGTAAGTCAAGTAAAAGTCAGTCGAGCTTGTCCAGTACTTTAGCCCCTTTCACCCCGACCCATGAGGTTGCCCGTGTGGGCCCCACAAGGCAAAGTAGAGTACTAAACCCCCTTCTGTTTGCAGCCCCATTCCATTCTCGTGATACAGGAAGTACGCCTCCTTGGTGTCTTGGTGTCTGTGAGCATTGATTGGTTGAAATGTAGTGGCCGGGTGTGTCTGCGCAATACACAGAGCCAGCCAGGTAGGTGAAGGTGTGTGACAACAAGAGAGAGTGGGGGGAGGGGAGGCAGAGAGAGAGAGCACACACACATCTCGTTCGGTGGAAAGCTCATGCCCATTAAAACGTCCCTAGATTCCCATGAGAGGTAGCAAAGAGGAGGGAGAAAGAAAATATACAAACTGTTTATTAGGGTAAAAAAAAGATGAAGCAATCACGGAGGAAGAAACCAAGGGACGGGCTGTGAGAAGCGCAATCTGTGAATAATTTGTTTAACAATGAATGCTTCACTAGGTTGATTGAGTGCTGAAGTGGTCTAGATATTTGGAGCCCCACAAAACCTCTGAAGTTTTAAACATTGCTTTCTTCGTTGCTTATTTTGTCTGCGTGTGTAAACGAGGGACTTGCAAACATTATGTTGTCTTTATTTGTAAATGCCAACAACAGTCATTTCCGTATCAACTCAACTCGTGGAGGAGACTGTTGTCTTGAATTCAATAAGCACAGGGTACTGATGAATGTTTATCATCTTTAATCTTATCACTTTAAATACTTCTTTTAAAGAGGTTATGATTAGAAGAATGGGGCATTGTTTCAGGAAAATTAGATCAGATCAGACACTTAACGGGTTAAAGTCTGTCTTGTATTCAAATTCATGATGATGACTTGGAAGGATGACGCACAGCGTCTTATGTGCTTCAGCTGAAACGGAAATAGTAAACTGGAATAGCTTTTAGTCTACTTTACACACTACTAATACTACTATGCTGATTAAATAGTTTAATAAGAATGACATTTTAACAATAGATTTCCTCATATTATGAACACATCACTGTTTTTGTACTGTAACAGAATGATTAACTATTGTACTATTTAATTAAATAATACAATAGCTGCCTTGCCAGTCATTTGTCATTTGTTCAAAAAAAATAAAATGAATGCAGTTTTACAAAACAAATCTGTAATAAGTCCTACTTTGTATTTTTCCTTTTGTTAAGAAGTGTTTCAGAGAGATGTTGAATTTACTTTATAATAATTTCTGAGGCCGTAGTTTTTTTAAAGGATATTATGATCCTCTAGAATTCAGATTGATTAAGTGGCATCAGTACCAACAATGCAATGAATATATATCATCAACAACATCAAAGTAAAAATGAGTTAAACAGCATTTTTTTTTAAACAACAATTTATAACTTGAATAGTCATCACACACTTCCAAGTGACGGAAAGCCAGCCTTAGACTTTGGTTGCCTTTAGTCTCATAGTTTGCAGCACTAGTAAATTGGATAACATAATACTATTGAGAGGAGATTATAATGCCAACAATTAGAGATGTTAGAAACACCTCTAAATGTAACGCAGTCAAATTTAACAACACAACCAAATGCCAATAAAATGATGAAAACTTTGAATCAAGTACGATCTAAATATAACTAAACATCTTGCTGAGATTTTCACATAGTTGCCTTTTTTTCTTCCTCATATTTCAGACAGCAAGCCATTCCTTTTTATTGTGTTTTTATACTTATGAGTGTACTGTTTAGCCCACCAGGTTGATATGTAAGTATTTCTATAACCCCCCACAAGTCTCCAACTTTCTCCAAAACTTGGTATAAAACCATTGACCTTTTTTATTTTCCTCCCAACTGTGGACATACCATGCTTATTAAGTTCCTTTTCCACCCTAAACTGTTCCTTTTCCGGTCAGCTGATGCGATGGGGGATTCAGCTGCAGCTCATTGGTCGAGCTTCGTCTGGATGGTCACGTGTGCGTGTGTGTTTGCTTTCACTTCCGCAATACGCTGCTGCCTGGAGCCCATTATCGTCCTGGATAGAACTTCGCACATTTTGGAGATATTGTCTTTCTTATCCAAGACATGAAAAGTGTGCGGCAAAAAACATTCGTTTAAATCTCTAAACTACATTCAGGTTTACTTTATTCGAGTAACAAAATAGAAGCGTGTCGCTGTATTAAATCAACCAGGAAGCGACGTTAGCGTGACGAAGCTCACTCCACAACGGGCTAATGTTGGAGCACATTTTACACTGACTAACGAAGGAACATCTCCAACTTATTTGAAGAAGTCATGAAGGTACGTGCCCAATGCAGCCTGAAGGTAAATTGTTAAGCTTTCCAGAGGGGGGTGTTATTACTGTCCGTTTCCTCTCCAAAAGTTACTGCCTCATGCGGAGATGGATACTTAGCATGGACACACTTTAAAATATATGGTGTGACAAATGAATTTCCTAATTGCATGATGTTGATGTATTGATATGATGGCATATTGTTGTTGAACGACACACAAGTTGTTGTCTTCTTTTAAAGAACAAAATGAATGACCATGCGTCCCATCATTTAGCCCCGTGAAGCCTGACACATCAGCCATATTGATAGTGATTCAATGGTGATGCTAAGACATTTAATCGCGATTTTAAGACATTTAATCGCATCCGTGCCAGGTGATCAACATTCCCGGTGGAGGGTCTCTGCTGGTGTGGACCCTGGTGGTTCAGCTGGTCCTCTGTGGGAGTGGGGTCTACGCTGCTGACGGCACCAAAAGCTGTAAACTGCTACACGAGTCAGAATCGGAACGCAAAGTCCTCAATCGACTGGAGACTCTTGCCCATAAGAAGTAAGAAGTGTCTCCGCTTTGTACCCGCATATTTGGCTCCATCAATAAGACATAATTTCACATATGTAAATAAAAACCATGGACAAAGCTTTTTTTTTATATACCCGATTGTCCTTTGCGACTGTTGTGCATATTATTAATCGTTTACTGGGATTTGTTCTCATGTTGGCAGCTTTACAGCCGAGACCACGGTTGGATCTGAGAGTTACACATATGTGTTCCAGCTGTGTGGAGATGCAGGGGGTGTTTCCGGAGCCGGGGTTATTCAGTACGAAAAGAAAACCGAGAGTAAACCAACAGTAGTCGGCTTGTACAATGCAACGCAGGCCATTGGAGGAAGTAAGTCTCTGCAGAATGAAAGACGTGTTCCCCTATTCACTCGTGTGTTTGAATGTTAACTCTGTGTGAGTGGAAATTTTGGTCGATCTATGTTTTGTGAATAACTATGAACATAGTTGTCCCAAAAGTGCTACAGAAACAAGTGGATCTATGTGGTCCATGTACGGTCTATTTTGAGACTTTACTGTCTTGCAGGTGACTGGGTGATGTTGATCTACAACAACGGCGACAAATACGATGGACACTGTTCCAAAGAAATGAGGAAAGCCACGATCATGATCTCTTGCAACAAGAAAGTTGATGTGGTAAAGGAAGCCTTGTTGGCCTTTTGATCATGCTTTTTAAAAAATGAATTGCTAATTTACCATTGAAGAAAAAAATATCGTAAGACTACTCTTGTGGTAGTGATTGATTTAGGAAACGTTGAGGCAGGAAGGCACCAAAACTTTTAACTGGATGAGGAGGTGTCAAGTACCTCATTATTCAGTATAATAATACTTTCGTTTTTTATAGCGCTTTTTTTGGTCCCCAAAGACGCTGTACAATAGTAATTTGGCTTTCGGCTTATTTCTCTTGCCAGAATTTTCTCCTCTACTTAAAAACTTTTTTTGCTTAACCCTCCCCTCCCAAAAAGGTTTTTCAGCTTGAAAGTACTCTCAATGTCGAAGATACTTTGTGATCTTAGAACTAGAAAAGATCTTTTTAGAACTCATTCCCTAGCAGCCACCTTTTGAAAGAAGCTTGAGAATGTGGACCTGGGAGGCTTCAACAGAAAACTGCAGCGTGTTCAAAAACAAAAAATGCAATGGTCTCTGTTTGTAGGGGCAGGTTTCTTCAAGTAGCAGGTGACATACGATCTTCTTTGAAGAACATATCTACACACCTGCACAGCGAGGATTACTGCTGTGGCAAACAGTTTTATAATTTCATAAATTATAGCAGGGAGTTTACTCTTCATTTTGATGATGACAAGGAAAATCCATTAAAATATCCCATTCATTTTAAAAATCTACAAAAGATTGTGCAATGCAGATGCGGCTGGATGTCGTAAGATTGCGTTATCCAAAATTATTATCCAGGTCAAATACATTTTTCTTTTTTACACCGTGCAATGCGGGTCTGTACGTGGCGTTGTGTTTTTTCCTTTTCAGCATTTAGTCCATTTGTGTCCTTTTCCCAGTGACTGTTTTCTTGCCTTTTTATCTTTTGTCTCTCACATCTCATCCTAGGGCAAGTTGAATGTGGTGCTGGAGGACAGAGACAGGACGCAAGACTGTTTTTACCTGTTTGAGCTAGACTCCAGCGCTTTGTGTGAAGTTGTTGAGTCCCACATCAGCACTGGCTCCATCATACTCATCATGTGCGTAAATACAGTCTGTTATGACACAAAATAAAACCTCACAGTTGGCACGTAACTGATTAATGATCATGGACCTTCTCTTCTTCCAGAGGGTTCTGCCTTCTGGCTGTTTATCTCATCGGAGGTTTCCTCTACCAACGACTGATTGTTGGAGCCAAAGGGATGGAGCAATTCCCAAACTATGCTTTTTGGTTGGAAGCTGGCAATATGATGGCGGTAAGCCCACTGCATTTGATGCATAATGTCATTAAAACATCCGGCCTGTGTGGAGGGAAAAAAAAATTCACAACAAACTCACCCCCTTTCACAGGATGGATGTGACTTTGTGTGTCGGTCCCGAAATCGGGAGGACGCCCCGGCCTACAGGGGAGTGGTCACCGAATCATTAGAAGAAGAGCCAGAGGAGAGAGATGATCACTTACTACCCATGTGACCTCAATACCTCGGAAATGGGACAGAAATGTACACTGTGTGACACCGTTCACTCTTTCACAAGCAGAGGTTTGCTGTTAGGCACAAGTGTGTTTTTTTCTGTGCTGGTTTAGGCCAGGACCTGTCGATGCTTTGCGTGTTCCTGACTTGTGCTTAGAGAAACGACTGTGTGATCTGCCCGTCACTTACGGTCACGTTACTTATTGGGATGACAGACCGGTCTCCTCTTTATACCCCATTTATTTCATTCAGCTGTTTGATGTCATACAAATGAATGATTTATCCAATATTACAAAGTGAGCGTAAACAGTGGCTTTTCTACAGTGGAAATCTGGCACTAAAGGGGCACGTTAAGAAGGTGCATCTCTCCCTGATTTAAATTTAGTTTTTTTTTTTTTGCTTAAGTAAGGGTTGATGTGTTTGAAGTTGTTGCAGGACACTATTTTTCCTTGTTGTGCACTGACAGTTGCAGGTTACAAAACACAAGTGCTTTTGCTCGTGTGATATGGCTTTAATTAGTTTGTGTTTTTGTGTATTCAAAGTGAAAGAATTCATATGGGAATTTAAAGTTTAATTATAATTTCTGTGACTGGTTGCAGCCTTGCTGGGCATCTTTCTTTCTCAGGCTTCATTGGGAAAAGCTTCTGCATAAATCCTAATATCTTCCTTAAATATCTTGTATCCTGAGGGAAATCTGATCTCGACTGTTGTAACTAACTGTCCTCTTACATAATTATCTGAAAGGTCAATAATGCTGTTAAATGAATGCGCTAACCTTCAAATTTTGTGTTTAAAACAAAGCATATAACTAATAATCTAATGTATTATGCTATTTATCATTTCATTTACTAATTTGTTCACTATATGTTGTACTTTTTATATTTAATTATAAATAGCATAATACATGGATTATAAAACGCTAAAAAAATACACGTTTGTTTTTGTAGAATAAATTATCAATTTATTCTATGAAATAAAAATATAACTTTTCATCATCACAAATATACATTTCATAATAAATACAGTGAGTGAACTGTAGTCTGGGTGCTTGAGTTGGAAAACAGAACCAAACACCAGACGTACACACAGACATAATAGAAGAGTTAACCGTCTTTTGACCAAATATTCTGGCCGCTTCATGCCTGGTGCTTTCCTTCTTCATGAGGGTAGAGCTGCACAGAAACTACTTTTCTATACTCTTTATCAATATAGTATAGTCAAATGAAATGTTACAGCTCTGAAGATACAAATGATCAAGTTTGTACGAACTTTAACATTTTACGTTATTACTAATGGATTGCAGCAGAATCTTTTAACTTTGCAAAATATTTTTAGAAACATTCAGTTATGAATCAAGTTATATTTTCGTCAGTATGTTTATTGCTTTTTGTGTTTACTAAGTTGGCATTTCTTTGTTTAGTCAGAGGAATGAAGTGATATCCTGTCAATGATTTCAAGCCACCAATTTGTCAAGCTCTTTTTTGATTCCATAAGAAAAGTGTGAAAGTAATTTAGGTATGTCCATTGTAGTGGTGAAATTAGGACACACCCAATTGCACTCACCGTTAGAGATTTAATGAATGTAAAATGTTATGTAATAAAACGTATAAAACAAATGTTCGTGCATCGTTGTGGTAAGCACACGCCGATGAGTTAGGCGGCGGTATATTTTATCTGAGGGTTTCTCAAAGACGAGGGAGAAGAAGAAGAAAACAAAAGCTGCTCTAAGGGGGCGGGGCTTCGTTGGAGGCAAAAACCCTGCGAGGGGCCACCGTCCACAGCAGTTTGAACCCAGGTCGCAATATATAACGTTAAACTCGAGTGCATTTTACTGTGAAACGGACAGAATACCAAGAAGAGGTAAACACACAAGCACCTCGAAAAACAGTACAAATTCACCTATGAGAGGGTGATAGCCACGTAGCTGCTAGCGCTCTTCCTGCAGCTAGCATTGCTAGTTAGTTAGCATGTATATCTTAAGTTCAATTAGCGATCTTTTTACTCGCAAGTTAAGTGTTATGACAAAACTAACTCATTGTACACCTACTTTCAATACATATTCACTCGGCATGTGTTTTTTTCTAATTTCAAGCGTTGATATTTCTTTAAGTTACTGTTTGTCTGACTGTTATTGTTAGACGCATTAGCTCTTTAGGCAAAGACCATCGTTGTTAGCCACAGAAGGCTAGCTTGTTTCTTGTTTTTTTTAAAGCTTTTGTCCATGTTCTTCCTCTCGCATTCACCCATTGTGTGGACAACTGATCCGCTGATGTAACGTTAAATAACATAATGGCCATGATTGCACATATTAGTAGTTCTGCAATAACATACGGCCAGCTCATGAGTAAACCTAGATATAAAAAACACTGCGGGCGGGGTTGTGAGTTACCTTTGTTGAAACGTGTGCTTGGCTTTCTGAAGCGGTACTCCAGCAGTTCGCTTTCGACTTTTGTCTCTTCCCAGATGGGTGAAACTAACTGTCTGTTGTATTTTACCAAAGCTACTTGATTGTTTAATAATTTTTACATGTGTATTTATTTGGATTCCAATGTGCACATTTAACAGGTGTGCATGCTTAACAATACACACACGCAGTCACACATTCATTATGTAAACAACTAAGACTAAAGTTGGGTCACAACTGCTTCTGATGAGTGACTTCTGTGTTTGTTTTTTTTAAGAGCAAACATGGATGCAGGTGAAGACCAAAACACAGGAACCACCAACGGCCCTCCTCAGACGACTGGGAACTCTCGTGCACCCCAGATAGCCCACATGTCCCTTTATGAGAGGCAGGCGGTACAGGTGTGCAAAGGACTAATGATTTTTCTCTTGAGGTGGTTTTAAAATATAGAAACATTTGTATGAGCTTGTGTGTGTGTGTGTGTGTTTTGTAAGGCTCTACAAGCACTGCAAAGACAGCCAAATGCAGCTCAGTACTTTCAACAGCTGATGCTGCAGCAGCAGATCAACAGTGCCCAACTCCACAATTTGGCTGCCGTGCAACAGGTAACCCAAATTAACATGGCAATAATTGAAAAATATATCCCAAATCGTTAAGCCTTCCCTTGCTCTCCTCGAACCAGGCTGCTACGCTTGCAGCCAGTCGACAGTCCAATACTCCAAGTAGCACCATGTCCCAGGCAACCACCACTGTAAGTTTTGTTGTAAGTTGTTTAAATTATTATTTACACAGCTAGTTTTTGAAATTGTAAGCTAAGTTTGATAAAAATGTACCCGTTTTTCCCCCCTCACAGGTCAACCTAAGCACCACATCTGCAGGAGGAGCCATGAACAATCCCCGTCCCCACGGACCGGCCTCCTCCGCAGCGACAACAGCTCTCAACCAGTCAGTGCTGCTCGGTGGAAACTCTGCCGGACAGGGGCAGATGTACCTTAGGGTGAGTTCGAAAGTATTGTGCTGCTGTTAGGCTTTGGAGTAACAGTACCAGTCAGTATACATAAGATCTATCAACAGAATAGCCGCAAGATAAGGTAAAATATTTGCTATTCACGAGGCTGACGATCCGTCTCGTTCCTCGTGTAGGTTAACCGCTCTCTTAGGGCTCCCCTTGCCCCTCAGCTCATTTTCATGCCTGGTGGTACAGCGACGGTGACAACAGTTGCCCAGACGCAGCCCCAGCAGCAACAACAGCAGCGGCACGAAGTCACTCCTACCACTGCCGGTGTTCAGTCTGACAATGATCAGGTTTGAGTGACCTTAGCACGACGTTGTAATATGACGGTTGATCTTTTTGAAGACATACAGTAAATTGAATATGTACACAAAGCACCATCACGCCTAGTTTCCCACAACCTGCTCCTGTCTGTGTCTCACAGGTGCAGAATCTGGCTCTCCATTGCACTTCCACTCCCAGAGCGGTTGCGGTCAAGTCTGAGATTCCAGAGAGGAAAGATGTTGCCGGCTTTCCTCTCGGCCAGCAGCAGCAGACTTTCGCCCAGACAGCTCAGCAGCACCAAGTGCTCCCACAGCAGCAGCAACAGATGGCCAAACCCACCTTTGCCCAGCAGTCCGCGGCCAACACTATGACATTAAAAACCAGCACGCCCGCTGCCTCAATAGCTCCTTCCTCCACCTCCTCTCAAGCGCTCCCTCTGTCCCAACTCCTCCTGTCCTCCTCTTCTGCCCCTGTGATCCTGGTACCCACCTCAAATGTTACAACCACCACCCAGGGCTACTCCATCGGCACGGTGACCCAAAAAGCAAACGTGAACACGCAGACTCTGGTGGTGCAGCCCTTGCAACAGGCCGGCACCGCTACAGAAAAGGGTCCCGTGCCGATCCAGCCCAAGACCGCTCAGGGACACCGCTTGCCTGTGCTGCCTCCTCGACACCCACCTCACATTCTACCGGCGCCACCCAGCAACAGCCAGCACAACAGTCCCCACATCCCCGTGCAGCTGGTGGGAGCCAGGCAGGGACTAAACGCCCATGCCGTGGCTCTGGCTCAGGCGCGTTGCACCGCGGCCCAGGAAGGTACAGTTGGCGGGAATGTTAACGCCGTCTCCAACAACGGTGCCATGGTAAGGTTGGTCAACAACAGGCCGTGCTTAGCGGCACTGACCCTTTTTGGGTGTGGTGTAAGGACAGCTACCATGACTTGTAACGGTTTACCCCCCACCGTTCCCCCCCATACAGCACCAGGTCAAGCCTGCCATTGGCTCTCTGAAGAGAAAATCTGACTGCGATGCTCCAAATGAGACGGCCACAGATTCTCCAGACTGTACGCCCATGAAAGATTCTGCTCCTCCCTTATCTCCTGCCCATACCAAGGACTCGGGTACGTCAATGTTATTCCCCCCCCCTTGCGACCCCCCTTGGAAACAATACATATAGATTACATTAGTTTCTTTTGTCCATCCTGAGCAGCTCCTCCTGTTGTAGCTGCCTTCTCGTCTCCGCCCACACTTTTGTTGCCTCTGCCCTTGTCGAGAGTCGGGCACGGGGACAAAGACCGAGCGCCTGTTCCGCAGGCAGTGGTCAAACCTCAAGTGCTCACCCACCTCATAGAGGGCTTTGTCATCCAGGAGGGGGCCGAGCCTTTTCCCGTAAGATATAATGCAATCTCTTATTTGAAATACACCGGCTTCGCTCTTTACCACAGGAGTCAGTTTGGGTTTGTGTTCGATGCGACAGGTTTCCGGACTCCTCAAAGACCGAGATTTTGCCCTTGTTGGCCGCTCAGAGAATGGACCTCCATGTAAGTGGTTGAATATCTCTTCTCCTAAAGTTTGAGTATTGTGAATCTATGTGCATTAGTGTTTCCTAAGTAAGTAAGCAAGTTGTATTTGTTCTTTTTTTCACTTCAGTGTTGAAGTGCGAGTATTGTGGAAGCCTCGCCCCAGCCAGCCAGTTCAGAGGATCGAAGAGGTTCTGTTCAAATACTTGTGCAAAGAGGTATGATTTACACAAGCGCCTTATATGGTCGTCTGGTTTTGTCAATAAGGAACTAGCCAAACGACTGTGAGAAGAGTTTTTAACTTTTCTCTTGCCTCCTCAGGTACAATGTGAGCTGCAGCCAACACTTCAAGACCAGCAGAGGAAGGAGTGGTGCAGGACCGCCGCCGCCGCCGCCTCCACCAACCAATGAGGGCGCTGTAAGGCGAAGAGGGCCGACTCGCAGGAGCAGTTCCAACATCACATGCAATAAAGTATCAGGCCGGCATCTACCTGTTAAGGTAAGACCGCTGATCCTCAGTAGTGTGTCAAACTTATCATTGTTTAAGGTTGTGGTCTGTCATTATTTAAAAATCAGACTAAAACATTGATTGGTTTGGGGCTTCTCATTCGTTGCTCGTAAGTACTTATAAAGAAAATAGCGGGCGTATGCTTATTATTGTTATTTTTTAAATCCCCACTCTTTTGGACTCAGTGTCACTCTGAGTCCAGCCGCTCGGAGGACGTATCCAGCGACGTGGAAGAGGAGGACGACTCTCCCTCCCTGTCCCCGAGCTCCTCACACTCCTGCTCTCGAGCGGAGCTCGGTGCTCCTCCGTCCGACAGCGTAGCTCCTGGCAGCCTCCCTCTTGATGGGGCCAACTTCCTCTCAGCAATGCCTGGCCAGTGGAGTGTGGAGGAAGTTTGCCGGTTCATCTCGTCTCTTCAGGGTTAGTGTTTTTTTTTTGTAAGCCATAGCAATGTCTCCGGCTCTATTTTGGTACTAATTCTCTCCTCCCGCCGGCTGGTGTTCAGGCTGTGAAGAGTTGGCAGCCCACTTTCTGTCACAGGAAATAGACGGACAGGCTCTGATGCTCCTGCGAGAGGACCATCTCATCTCTACGATGAATATCAAACTGGGTCCTGCTCTAAAGATCTGTGCCTCCATCAACACGCTGCGTGAGTGACTCTCTGTTGGTTCTTCAGAGTCATCAGGGTCAACTTTCTCGTTGGCGACTCGCCCTGGAATCAGAACGCTGACCTGCTCCCTTTTTCAGTTAGATTTTAAAAAGACTTCTATGAGGACAGTGAGGATGTTCTTTTCTCCAAAAGATGTTACAGTCACGTGGAAACATGAGGACCAAACAGTTTACTTTCTGCACAGTGAATGTGCAACAATATGCCGCTTCGTGTGGTGAGTCGGTATCCATGTCAGGAGTGTTGGTCGGGTTGGTTTCTGTCGCTGCGTGTAGAAGAATTCTGTATGTATACTTAGCCTTCAGTCATCGGCCCTTTTTTTTTTTTTAACCAGGGCAGTTCACCTGCTCTGTCAAAAAAAGCCAAGAAACGTTGCCTTCTTGCTGTATTTCAAATGGTGCTTTAACTCTAGTGGCATGTAATAGAGGAATGTCCTCGACAGTCCACTTCATTTATATATTTCAGTCTTTTTAGTAGTTCACTTTTATTCACCATAGATGTTCAATCTAGGATCCAATCACAACAAGCAAATGACACTAAAAATGCTATTGTATTTGAATTAGTTCATTTTACCAGTTCTCAAAGTTTAATTTTGTATCCTTTCCATTTTCTACAACAATCAAAATTATTTTTACATGGATATGATCATAGTTTTAGTAGCTTTAATCAACTTAACTACCTGAAAGTCGGCAGCCCTCGTGGTTTGCTCTCTCAAGGGCTGAATAGAAGTACTCTGTGTACATGTATGCAGTACCACCAATAAACAATACCTGTTACTGGACCTCTCTACGTGTATGCTTTCAATAACATGACGATGCCGCTTGAAAAAGGGAAAGGGCCGGTGTTGAACTTGCATCATTTTAATATACATTTAAATTAGTTTGAGCTCATTTGTTGCTCGCGTAAGTCCACATGAGCCGAGCAAATAGAAAACCGAACAGTGATTGTAAAAATATAAAATTGTATGTGCCCTTCATTTTCCACAGATTATGGTTATATATTACATCAGTCAATATAAACTGTTCAAGATCTCTATCAACTACACGGTTGCCCTGCATCGGTTCACATTCTGCAGAATCACTGCTTGCATTTATTTCCCTGACTGAACATTAACACATTCACAAGGTCTTCCTTAAATGAAAAGTTCCCAGAATCTAAGATATTTTACGTACATTTTTGTTTCAGAACCTGAAGTAGAATAGATAAAGAATAATTAAAGAACATTTCAGTGCTGTGAGCTCTGAAAACACAGTTGGACGTGACAGGCGCTGTTGGTGAAAGTGCCCCCCGGTCAGAAGATTGTGTAGTTGTTGCTGTCCCCGTATCCCGCCTCCTGCAGGTACTTCTCAATGTTAACGGCCCCGGACGCCTTGAGGACTTTGTCCGAGGCGTTTTTCTCTCCTGCGAGGAGCTTGCGGCTCACCTCGGCCAGAGACGGTCGATCCTGATCTTTCCACTGGCAGCAGCTCTTAATGACGGAGTACCTGAGAGATTCACGGCACGTTTGTCAAAGAGGGAAATGGCAGCACTTTGGGGGTTGATTCTGTGTTTTAGAGCATCCACTACATACTTACAGTGCATTGGAACAGTTGGAAGGTTTTTTCAGACTTTTCCCTCTTTGATGGAACTGCAGGAGCTCATTAACTGAGATTTCAGCAAACGGAACTTCGCCTGGAGAGAAAAGAGAAAATGCTTTAGGTATGTGGAAGGAAGCTTTTATTATTTATTGTTTATATTACACAAGTTAGTCCGTTTTATGGATTTGCTTCATCTTAAAATCCAACTTACCCATTGTGGCCATTTCATACAGCAGGAGCCCAAATGACCATCTGGAGAGGAACACACCGAGGATAATAACGGTCACCATCTTTCATTCAGCAATTGTTCTTGGTTACACTCAGACATGTTGAATCTCACATGTCGCTGCTCCGGCTGGCGCCTCTCTTGGTCAGCAGCTCTGGTGCCTGCCATTTCTTCATACTGGGCTCTTCTTTCTGGGTGGCTCCCTGGTTCTTCCTCGTGTAGACTCCGTGCAGACCCCAGAGCTTCGCAGTGGAGTCCTTGGTGACCAGAACGCTGCGGGCGCGAATGTTTCCGTGGAGGAGGTCTTTGCTGTGAAGGAATTCCTGGTTTGCGCAGCGAGACATGGGGCATTTCAGAGTTTTGAACAAGTGAACACGCGCAGCTAATTTATCTTCAGTCATCACTGCTGACGTGAGGTGAAATATGTAAAGGTCTAATCACAATGCTTATTGCTGGGAAGAATCCAGTGCTTTAAATCATGGGGAGATATTTCAAAAGTAGGTGCATTAAAGTATGTTTCATTTTGGATAGACAGAATTTAATTTACAGAACGATAACAATTGATTTCTTTAGACATTCTAGTGATTGCATTTTTGGTCTCTTGTTCTGTCGGTCGGTTTTTCCAGAAATAAAAAGGTCTAGATATAAAAATTGAATCGACTTCCACTGTTTAGAATAGTTGTTCCAATAGAATGAGTCATAATGACTTGTGATGTAGCGCCACCAGGAGTAAAATGTCTCAACAAAATTAAAATGATGACATTCCTATCAGCCTCAACAATAGTGAGTTACATGAGTTAGTGATTATCAACGAAAGTTGCAGAGATGTTTGTTGGCATACTGACCAGTGCGGAGGCCACCTGTTTGGCCATGGTGAACATCCGCCTCTCCGTAATCTCACATGGAGGATCCACATGCTCCTGAAGGGAAAAAGTCACAGACAGACATTTAAATGTTTGTGTTATTTTTGGTTTTGTTAACACAGCAAACGGCAGCAGAACACGGAATCCACACCTCTCTGCATCTCCACAGGTAGCTCAGCAGGTCTCTGTTCTCCAGCTCCTCCACCACCGTAACCAGAGGAGCTCGGAGCGAGACCACGCCGAGGAGCTCCGGCAGGAAGGGGTGAGGCCCCAGCTGGGCCAGGAAGGACGCAAAGCCCAGGAAGTTGTGTCTTTCCGTGGCATCTGCCGCGTCTGTGAAGGGCACCGAGGGGAAGGAGGGGAGTAAAAACAGGGACGCTCGCAGAAACAGCGGAGGGGGAGCGTCCATTAAAATGACCGTTTCAACCAATCTCACCCGTCAGGACTCGCAGCACCACGTTCCTGTTCTCCATCCGGGCCCTGTAGAGGGACACGGAGGTGTCGGACTGCAGGGAGAAGGCGACAGGCAGAGGGGTGACCAGTTTGAAGGACTCCGGCAGCCTCTGACGGGGCAACTCCCTGGGCTGGGCGATGGGAGTGAAACTGGGAGTTGGGGGCTCCGGCGGGGGGAGGGGCGAGAGGAAGGCCGAGGCCGCGGACATGGGGGGGGTTTCGGAGTGGTGGAGGGGTTTGGAGTCTACGCGGTCAAAGGTGGAGTAGGTGCTGGGCACGTCCAGAGCGAATGCTTTCAGTGCTCCATGACGTTGATACCCGGTGGAGCTGTGGAGGGAGAGAAAAGGAGGGGAAATGATTATTAGAGATAACTGTGCGAGCTGCATCGTCTCTTTGCTTTATATAACATCAAGAATCAAGAACAAATGTTGATCAATTGTAAAATAGAAATGTCCATTTTAAAAAAAAAAATTAGCTTCAATCTAAAAAGTATAAAGGTGGCGTTGGTAAAGTTCAAGAAACAAAGTAAAATGATTGGTTTGAATGTTTGTAAAACAGTATCTGGGATTAAATAGCACTACTTATTTACATATTTTTACAGGTCGCGTTGTAATTTTCCTTGTATTTTGCGATGCCTGCAGCTTTATACTATAAAGAAATGAGTCAGACATACAACTGAGTTTGTGGTGAAAAAACAATACGATAAACGTATGGAACAGATATTTGAAAAGACAAAAATGAATCTTCTAATATTGAGTAAAATGATCCTGCACTCAACACAAAATATGGACATATACAATTTGTAATCGGCCTGCTGTTTTTGCAGCGTGTCGATTGGAAGTACTTTTGTGACACAGTGCGCTGTGATTTCATTTATTCGGGCTTGATCAACACTAACAAACTGCGTCTGCAGGCGTCTCACCGTCGATGCCATGCAGGACTCTCCTGGACGCCGGCTTCGAGGCCTTCGGACGGATGCGGTCGACTTTCTCCGGACAAAAGTGCAGCAGGAGAATAAAGACCAGAGTGACCAGGAAGGCGGCCAGCAGAAAGACGGGCACGACGATCACCTCCTGCTCGTACACGCGGATCTCTGCGAACAGGACGTCAACCACATCAAACACGGATCACGGAGCGAGTCGGACACCGCGACCTCGAGGCGGCACCGAGACGTCTGCGCTGGTTTGTCATCCTGACCAATTCTGAAAACTCACCACAGATAGTGGCTCCCGGCTGGCACTGGGGCTGTGACATTCTGTCAAATGTAAAAAGAGAAATAATGTGTCTTATTCAGTCCCCATTTTCCACAGTTCACAGAGTTCTACACTTTACTCAGTAGGATTCTAGTACTTCTATATGCTTAAAATAATAATGCAATGGCTTCTGGGTGTTTTCTATGTACAGACACAACACGTGAATCTGTGAATCGTAACGTGACTCTTGGTGTCCAGTATTGGGAGGTGTCTGAGCAAACTTGTAACTGAGACCAGAAGTGTCCGATGTTGCATCACTTTGTGGGAGGCCGTGTATCTCTCTCCCTGCCCATGACGACTCTCAGACAAAAGACTCTGACCCCTCACCAAAAACTTCTTCTGTTGAAACCCAAATCCTCAGATCCCTCTGTAAATGACCGACCTTAATACAGTATATATGAATTTAGAGCAGCTTTAAATGCCATTAGAACAGATATGACTGAAACAACACCTCTCCCTCCTTTATGCAAAGGATGTACAATATATTGTACATCCTTTGCATAAACAAGATCTCTAAACCAGTTGAGCTGCATTTTTTTAACTATAACTGCCGGTGCTGCATTACACACCCAAAGCGCACCTGTAAAAGAAGCCTGTGGCTCGCCAACCCAACCTAATGCAACGTGTGCAATCATCACAGAAAGACTGTAACCTGAGTGAGATACAACTTCCTCTATTTGATTGATAGTGTGCGTTAACATGAATTCACTCTACCTCAAACTTACTAATGTACAAAAAACAGCTGGTGACAGAAAAGACATGTGACCAGACAAGACCAGACATAAAACCGCTTACCTCAACTTCTTCAGGTGTGTCTTATTCCCCCCAAAAATGAAATGATAAATCCTGCTATTGCGTCTTCATGTGTCCCTCCTTCACACATTCAGGCCCTTTTACATCCTCCCAGCGCAATATGTCATCCGGGTTCAGGTGGGATGTTCAGTCCTTCATTGTGTTGTTTTTCTCAGGCGATTTGTCCGGCTCAGGGGAGCGACGCGCTGCTCTCTGTTTGTCTTTGTGCCGCCTCGGGTGTGTTTTCTTAACTCCACCCTCCTCACCTAGAGCTTCTCCCTATTCTCACCTATTTACCTCTTCCTTCTTCCTTGTTGTTGCACCTGGCTGTTGCCACTAAATATCAGCTCTCTGAGAATCTTAACCCTGCCTTACCGTCAGAGTTTGCTCAACCAGATTCTCTTAGAATGCGTTTTGCTCAGATCAGCGTATGTCAGCTCCTTCGGGCTGTGCCTTTCCTCTTTGTTTGGGGAAACAGGTCCTGTTGCTCTTTTAAGGCCCTTTGTTATGCATGTTCATCCTCTACTGTGCTGAAACTTGTGTGACAAGCCTCGCCTGCTCTGGAGTATTTAGTCAACGATGACAGATCGGGACAGATAATGACTCCTGCCAGGTGAAAACTAAAGAGAATACTTTCAATTAAGACGATGCCTTGTTGCAGTGGTGGAAATTGTCAGATTCTTTATTTACTTACCAATACAACATAGTTACCAGATCAGAAGCAACAGTTCTGCATTAAAAATAAAAAGACTCATGAAGTATTACTGAGGTATTTATCATTCAGAAAATGGCTAACATATCAACATATATCACATAATAAGGTTGTTATTCTGGTGGAAATTAGGGGTCAGGCATTAAGGGTCCAGATAAATCTTAAGGGCCTTAAAATAATTCATTCATTTTATAACCATGTTGTATCCAACAATCCGTCATTCAAAGCCGTATTTTGGAGAGGGTGGAGCTTATATGGATTTATTTCCTGGGACGAAACTACTGACTCTGAGACCGTTATGTAATCAAACCTTTATTTATGATTTAGTTGCAATTTGAGTTATTTCAGGCTGGACAAAAAATGGTGGACGAACTGTCCCAACACTCAAAGCGCCCCAACAGTAACCTGATAAAAATATTAAATTAGGTATCATGTAGAAAATAAAGATTTAAACAATTTTCCAAACAGTACCTTTGTAATTCATTAGAAATGAAGTGAACCTGTGTTGTTTATAATGGGCACATAATTAACAGCACAATGGCATTCACTTATTTACACATTTCTTTTATTAAGGCCTATTGGATAGATGACATTTGGAGGATCAGAAAAGTACTCAACGACATCATTGGAATGAGAATCTGAGAGACGCATCTCACAGCTTGGAGGCGGATTCGTCAGGGTGAGGTCCCAGCCACTTTTCCCCTGCAACAGAAAACAAATGTGATTGGGGGAAAAAAAAGCTGAGACAGTTCATTGTAATCTTTCTACTGTGACTTTTGAACTACAAGTTGGTCTGTTTTCTCACCAATGCAGTGTGCCATGAGCTCAAATCGGTCAGATCCAAAAAACACCTCTGGCTTTCCGTTTACGTGGCACACCACAAGAGGGAAGCCAAACGCCTGGAAAGACACAACGAGACGCAATTTGGTCATTCGCTCATGGTGGCGTCTCCCTTGCCTGAAACTAGAAATATAACTGAGGTACAACTGACCCCGTGATCAAGAGCATTTTGTGTTGCGCTTTTCAGCTTGTCTTTGATCTCCTTTGAGCTGTACAGCCGCAGCACTTCTTCAATCTCGCTGTCTGACAGTCCCGCTTTCGTCGCTGCCTGCATTTTAAGAAGAGAAGAAAAAAAAGAAATGTGACAACACTGCGGCGACTCCGACCCCGGGATTCTTAATCTTCTTCAACCCCGCCACGTTGGGTACGCTGGTACCTCTGACAATGATGACGGTTCTGTGATATCCTTGTCCTCCTTCCAGATCCTTCTCCACAGCTCCCGGGACACCCGCTCCACTTGGATGTCCCCGAGCTTCTCCCGCTCTTGTACCGCAGTGACGAATCGCATAGCATTCAGGGAGCCTATGAGAAAAAAAGAAAAAAAAACATGACCTAAAACCCCTGCATTACTAGATTTGATGCAATAGTACCACACGTATCTTTGTTTAGTCAATAGACGTTGCGGCAATTGTCCCTTCAGATCGTGCTTGGTACCTTTTTGGAACATGGCCTCAAAGGGGTCAGCGGGAGACTGCAGGGGAACATCGAAATACTCAGACAAGCGGGCCAGATCCTTGCCCATGTACTGGAATTTGTTTGGAACCACACCAGGGGGCTTGTTTCCTGCCGTGAAGGACACACATTGTAGGAAATATCAACACATATAGGAAGTCCTTCATTTGAAATGTTGAGTAAGTGGAAATACAAAATTACAACACGTACACAAAGTGGTCGTTGTGGGATTATAAATATCGATTAATTAATGTGTTTTATCTAAATGCAGGGGGTGAAGATGATGCGAACTCGAAACACCTTGGATATTATTACTATATTTGTGTTTTATTTGTTCTTCGTCCCTTTCACTGCTCACCTGACCCCTGCATGACGCCACCCAGAAATGCGGGGCGCAGTTTGAGTTCTATGTTCCACACGTTCCTGTAGCGGCACATTATCTAGAAACACAAACCATCGGCGTAAAAGTTTTATCTGTTACATGTGTATTTTTTTGGTGTCCCTTTTGTTATTGAAGCTGTCAACCAAAAAAGAAAAACACACCTCAAAGCCGAGCCAGGAGTACGGAGACACCACATCGTAGAACAACTCGACCACCTTCTTGGATGCCATCTTTAGCTCTGCGGCTCTTAGTTTTGTTTCGAAGTGACACCGAAGTTAAATCTGGAAGTTATTGCGAATCGTCTCTCGGTGCAGCGCTGTGTGCGTCGCAGAAGTCCGCGATGCGTTAACGTGACTTATGTCATCGCTGTCTTTCACGGGCCAATCAGCACAGATTTATCTTGACACGCGACTTTAGCTACTTCGTTTTGTTGGATTAGCGTTAACTGTAAATAAGATACTGTTCTTTAGCTAGAGCTAAAAAAACAACCTACGTTATATAATCAGTAACCACGCCTGGCCGCCAGTGGACTGATAGAACAAACGAAGCACCAATAGCGCCCTCCTCTGGAGCAACAGCGCAACGGTGACCTTCGTTTTCTTCTTCTACCCTGATTTTTAAAGCGGTCGGAAGGGTCACGTGTTGGCTCGTTAGCGACGCTCACTGGACTGGAGGAGGTGTTACACAGTGTCAGTCAACTCATGAGCATTGAAAATGAGTTCTATAATTAATGTGTATCTTTGAGGTAGTTTTCCAAATTCAAATTACGACATTTTGTTAGGATGTAATAATTTGAGATGTGTCTGTCAAAATTTTCACCGGCTAAAGAAAAAAAAAGTTGAATAAATGAATCAATAAATGTCAATACCTTTTCAAGATGTGAGTACAACTTCTACTTTAGGCGTGTGCTACGTTTGAAAGCACGTATATGTAGTATATATTTGATAAATAGATATGATATAAATATTTACACAAATACAAATACAGGCTTACATAAAATATATTTTTGCATTACAAATTGTATATTCTTTCTCCTAAATTGCCAATATCTACCGTATTTATGTTAATATTCTCTTACCATTATAAGATAAAAGTCTCATTGCCAGTCAAATTTGCTAATCTTAATTTAATTTCTCTTAATGTCTCTTCTCGACTCCATTTTTCTACTTCCATCATTTTTTAAGCAAAACTGTTTTATTGACAAGGACCTAGCAAAGTCCAAACTCAAAAGATTTGACTTTTTCAGGTAGTTTTATATCTTTAATATTTCTGTTTTACAATGTTAACGTGGTAATTGTAAAATATCAATGCTATGACATGCAGTAAAATAATTATATTCACATAAATACTATTTACTTTTACATTCTATTTACATTAAAGCCATCCGGCTGATAATAAAGCAGTAACTGCCTGGCAATCTTAATATTTATTTTTAACATTTAAATCTACAAATTTCTATTTCCTTTTATGTTTCGTCCTGAGGGCTTGCTTGATCTTTGAGTTCAGCCGACCCCAAACTGTCAGCAGAGAGATGTCCTGGAGATTTGTCACTGGAAAACAGAAACAAAACCAACCATATTTCTTTGTAGTTCAAAATCTACGAAAGATTCTCAGAAGCCTTACCCCTCTCCGTCTTTATCTGTCTGTAAAGAAAGTTAAGAGGAACATTAGCTCTAACTTCTTAAGTATATATTCAGTCAAACATTTCGATCTCAGTGTGACTTTTTACCTTTGGCTTCTGTGAAGCACTGCCACTCGTCTTTCTGGTCACCCCAAGAGTCTCGAACGAGTGACTCCGCACTCTAATGGCTCTCTAAGGACAGAGATTTGGAGGGAAAATAGTAGTCATGTATGGCGCAGTACTTCTCAACCTTGAGCCCAACATGTACCTTGAAGTTTTCAATGAATCCTCCAGTCCCCTCAGAGACCCCCCGTGCGCCCTCAGAAGATGGGGGAGCAGGCAGGGAGGGATTTCCCATCATGCACTTAGAACGGGTGGCGAGTTCGACCTGCAGGCTCTCCAGAAGCAACGAGCGAGTGCGCAGCTTTTTATGGGAGACGGGAGAGTACAGCTCACACAGCAGAAGGAAATCACAGCTGGGACAAACAAATGAAAAAAATAATCTTCCTCTACCTCCAGTCTGCTGAATCGTTGAGCCTTGTAGCAGGAAATCTCTGCATTGATGAGTTTAGTCAGAAGGAATTCTCTCAGCAGGGAACACTGAAAGACATGACGGAGGAAACCGAGCATAGTATTTCATGTGTACTGTGGAGTATTACAAAAAAGTGTACTGGTGGATGATCCAAGCAAGGTTTGTTAACGAGACAGCATGCCGATGGAGAAAAAAGATAAGGATACAAAATTAGCACACAATAAAGTATAATATAAGTAATCAGCATACCTATATTAATACAATGTTCTCACACAAATCAATGTAGAAAGGACATGTAGAAGGTGCCCTATGAAGATAGAAATAAAAGTCTACTAAATCTAATTGTGACGTTTAGATTAGTCACTAGCCACACAGCAGGAGAAATATTTCCCGGAATTTAAAAGTTTAAAAGAGAAAGAACAACAGCTTGTTGCTTTTGAGTGGTCGCTTACATCTGTGAAGATTGGGGGATCCGGCAGGAACGGACCAAAGTGGGGAACGTCCTCTCTGGCTGTGACGGACACCTGTGAAGAGGACAAAAGAATATTAGGCTGATGAACTGATATTAGCTCATAACAGGTTTATCAGCATTTGTGTTTGTTTCTACTGACTGAAATAGCAAAGGTTGTCATTCAACCTTTGGTGAGACATCCTGATCAAAATATATTATTTATGATGAACAAAAAAATAGGAGCAGACATTTTGGGTCTGTCGAGGAAGAGGTCAGCTACTACACCTGTATTAATAGAGATGATATATTTCACTGTTCCTCAATTACCCGGTAGGCCGTTTTGCCCGTGTCCTCTGGACCCGGAGTCCTCCGGACCACCAAGAAACAGTGCAGGAAGTGAGACTTGATCACATCAGATAAAAAGGGGGTTTGGCCCTCCTGATAGACTAAAGCTACGATGTCATTGCCGATGTGTCTTTTTCTCTGTAACTGCGAAGGGGAAAACAAAAACAAAAGAGGAAGTAGCGTGTCACAGAGAGAAAAGACCCGGTGAACCACAGAGGTGACGCAGTGAGACGGAGGCCGACCTGCTGCGGGTCACCCTCTGTGAACGGCAGTCTGGTTGCAACGTGGAACATGATTTCCCGGCCATGAAAGGAAGTAACGACGGCCTCCCTTCCTGTCTGACCGTGACACACGTCCAGTCCTCCCCTGAATCTGAGAAAAGCGAACGAGGAGCAGAGAAATCATGTGACGTTGCATCACTGAAAGCATCGTTCCACACAGGCTGAACATTGTCAACGTGGTAAACTTTACCCGGCGAAGCCTTGCAGTTGAATCGTCTCTCCCAAAATAGATAGGAACTCCTTGAACTCTTCACTTTCCTCGTTGTTACAAAGAATGTCTTCCTCTGTGAACTAGAGAGATGGAGGTTGTCTGAGTTGATGTGATATTTCAGTCATCTCTATGGATGCTTGCGGTTTTCTGCACAGTTTCTTACCTGCCCGTTCTTTTGGTACAAAATGCCAAACTTGAAATTGGGAGACACTCTGTGTTCATCAAATGTCGTTATGAGTTCTGGAGCCTGAGGGATGAGTGAGAGAGGCATGTGAGCTACGGGAGGATTTTAAAGTGGTCGTATGTTTTTGGGCTTATGGTCATTAGCGTTACCTTCAGGTAGCTGACCACGTCAAATTTTGAGACAGTCACTCTATCGCAGAGCATCTAGAGAACACAAGGCATTTTATAGAGTTAGCAACATTTATCAAGCACACTACTGGAAACAGCTTCATACGTTTTAATGCATCAATAAAAATGCTTCTCAGAACATCATACAAAGGAACTATGACAACTTCTACATGCAATGGTTTACGCAATGTCCTAGTTGATAATTTAGTACTTGGTAATCCTGGATATGAATATTTCTTTGTACAATAAGTAGTTGAATACCTTTGCTAACTCAACAGCAGATGGGATGTTGGGGAAAAGAGAGACAGAGAAAACTCCATGAAGAGAGTACTCCTTCATTCTGTGAGGTAAGAAAAAAATGCAAAAATCCTTTACTTTACAGAGGATTTGAATCAAGATTGCAGCAACACTCAGTTTTAAATGGAGGGAAACCTGAAGGAAATGAATGGTGCTTCTAGTTGCAGCTTGGGTTAATCAAACATTGTCTTATAAGTTGAGTAAATTGTCTTGATTGTCTAGATCCCCACCTCAGTATGACACGCAGCTTGCTCTCCTCTTCCTCCAAACGCACGGAAAGAACCAGAGGCCCCATCGACGGATCCACGGCCGTGAACGAGTGATGGTACTGAAGTGAACCAAAGACGATCCAGCGTAAGTCCGGGGGAACGATCGCACGCTCCTCGAGGCCGTAGACGAGGGGCCGCTTACCCGCGAGCGGAAGAACTGGTGGTAGACTCTGGCCTCCGCGTCTCTCTCCATGATGTCGTAGCTCTCTGGATCGAGGCCGTGGCACGAGGAGGTGGGACTCACATCCGCCAGCCTCTCCAGAGGGGGGTCCATCCAGTAGCCCCCCAGCTTCGGAGAGAGGATGAGCGGCAGTTCTCCACCTGTCGTCAGAAGCCGAGACTAAAATGGACACAAAGGAGCAGCTGACGATGATGAGGGTCTGTCGTTTCTGTTTTTTTTAGGGGCAAAACATATGTCACGTCGTTCCCAGAAAGGTCACTGTCCACACACACACACACACACACACACACACACACACACACACACACACACACACACACAGGATCACACTAGGATATAGAGTCAACACTGAGGATGACTCACCTTCAGAGGAAGAGGGAATTCACACCGCTGCTCATCGATCCTGCTGCCCTGATGCACGAGGGGAGTATCGATAAGATGACGAGAAACCTCGAAATCGCGCGCCGCACAAGACCGATGGCGCCGTAACTCACCTGCAGCTTTTCAATGATTTCAAACAACTCTGTGTCCTGATACGAAACGACGAGCAACAGATGTCAGACACAAATGCAGACGCAGAGAAAGGGAAGGAGAAACGTGGAGAAAGAGGAACATGTCAAACACTGCAGTTGCGAATAGGAACTTTTTGGAAATGGAGGATGTTTTAAACACAATGTATTTAATTGTGTAAGAGGGGAAGGTTGGGAATGATAACGAGATCACCCTCTGGTTGCTGCTGGCAGAGCGGGAAGGCTGTCTGTCCCTGGGAGGAGAGTCAAAGATGTCCAGTATGTTGCCCTCAGCTGATTCAGGTCTGCGGCAACAGGTTGATTAGCAGCACAATTCATCACTTCTCATTCAGGTTTCATTTTTTGACATTAAAGCTCGAAACAAGTGCTTGATTGGAAACAAAACCTCACCTCGTCTCCTCCCCACATGTGTCTCCGTCCACACTGTAAACAAGGAAGTGAGAACTACTCGGGGAAGAAAACGGATCATCTTACACAGACAAGATTACCGTTAGCTATTTCAAAAAATATCAATTTTTCAGTACATGTAACTAAGCAATTAAGATCAGAACATTTTTGTCTTAATCTTAGACAAACAGTGACTTTACTCACCTTCCATACGCCCCAAAAGTGAAACTTCTCTGTTTGGAGGAAGACATGTCATTCCTCTTTTCTCTCTCCATGGCTCTGGTGTCACTGTGAATGTTTGCACATGCCAGTTTACTACCGAGTCAATCAGGTCTGTCTAAGGTTGAATTAATTCACTCTATCATTCTGTCACTCCTCTTTCTCTCTGCCCCCTGCCTCTCACTCATTTAAGCTTCCCTTTTCCTCCCACTGTCCTGCTGTCAGCCAGACATGCAGCATTAACCCGCTCGTGGTCGCAGGTGCGGTGGTCGCCATGGACCATAGATCGGTCCGGCGGCTGCATGCCATCGATCCTCCTGCTTTAATAAACACACTCGCGGTGGTTTCTCAGCCCGACTGAACTTAAAGATAGACTTGTAAATAAATAAATCGATGGGGGAGACATTTTCTCCCGGACCTGTTACCCTTTGAGTCAGTAACGATCATCAATTATTGACAGCACACACAGCGAGTGTGAGGAGATAGACAGCAGGGGAGGGGTGAAGTGGAGGCCTGAGAGGGAGGAAGAGAGAGAGAGAAACAGACAGAGAGAGGAAGAGAGAGAGAGGGGGAGAGAGAGAGAGAGAGAGAAAGGGAGAGAGAGAGGGAGAGAGAGAGGGAGAGAAAGGGAGAAAGGGAGAGAGAGAGGGAAAGGGAGAGGCGGGCGGGGGTGATAAAGGGTGTCACCCACGATACAAACGATATGCAGGTAGAGCGGCTCTCAACATTGATTCCCCAGATAAAGATAAAGGGTTGTTCGATAATGTATGGGACAGGAAAGAAGAAAAACAAAGTTCAGCCACACAAACTTGATATTTGGGGATTTTATCAGATTGGTGCATAGGAAATATTTTAGAGGTTTTAATCAACTATTGAACTCCTCACTCATAAACTGTTGACCCAGAGATTTCGTTATCAGCTAAACTAATTTTATAACGGTGAAAAATAGTAATGAAGAGATACTTTTTAGGTGAATTGAATAAATTGCCTTACGAAAAGTATTTTACTACTGTATTACATGATTGATTGTGCATACTGCCTTGTGGTATAAAGAATCACATGATTAAAAATAAAAATAATAATAATTATTATGCAATATATATATAACAAGGCAGACAGCTATTAATACAAAAGCATATCTAATTTCGCATGACGTTGTTATTTGTCAATATTGTACATAATTGTATTTATTGACTGATGAACGAGCCTCAATTCTCTCTCTTTCTGTTTACACCTATTTCTATCCATATCTACTTGTGCAAACTTCCAAGCGTACATAAATAACATTGACGATCCAGAATTGTGAACTTCATTTGACACCACTATGACTACTTGAATCACGTGACTGTGAACCGTTTGAACCGTTGATGGGGTGCTAACCCTCTGTAAAAGCTTAGGTGATTGGAGACTTTTAAACGTCACTCAAAGTATATCTCGCTCTCATTGGTCAGAATCAATTACAACAACTTTGTGGTGCCTCTCAACCCAGCGATACCCCGCGGAAGTTGGTCTGTAGAGGGAGGACAAGCTTTTGTTAGTTCTTCTGAAATAGTGTGAAACACGTAGACATTTCCCCGGGCGTTTTTTATTCCGTTACAGAAAAAGTCAAACGGTAAGATGCACGTTTTGAAGGAATTGCATTTCGCCCACTTTAATGCCCGAAGGAGGTAACGAAGTGGGCGAGCTAAATTAGCTAGCTAGCATTGGGAATTAGCCTCGGACGTTTGAGTATCAGAATAAGTTTCCCACTGCCGCTTTTATTGTGACGCTTTGTTAATATATTAGCTAACCATATAGAAAACAAATGGAAGATATTTTTCCTTGCATTAAAACTATTGTGGGCGATATAACATTGTTCAGCTGGAAGTGGTGATTTTATTTTTGACGTCAACGTTAGTCTCATTCAAACGAAATGCAAAAATATGTGATGATAAGCGAACGGATGTATTTCATTTAACAATTTGGCGACACGTCCAAATGTGAGAACATAGCAACAGTGAAGCGTGTAACGATAATGTCCCGTTGCCACCTGAAGCAACAATGACAACATCACACCGTAACGTGTTGGTGTATTGGTAAGGCGCTGGATTTGTTTGCATGCCTTTCACTTAATTATAAACATGTTTTCCCCCGTATAACGTTAACGTTAGTTGTTATGGAGCTTCACGTGTCTCTATCTGTCCTTTGTGCAGTCTGTTGGAGCAAAATGTTGGAGTGTGGCATGCTTGAGCGTGACAAACGGGCCCTGGTGTCCCGTTCACTGATTTTCTGCAAACAGCTGGTGGTGGATGAGCTGCTCATTCAGTCCTTGCAGACAGACGAGATCCTAACTGAGAACATGGCAGAGAACATCATGGTATGGGAACACTGACACAAGGATGTCTTTTCATTTTCAAGCTGACATTACAGGTTAACTTTTTAAGCAAACCGTTTCTGATTTATCGTTATCGTTATCGTTATCGATTGTAGTGTGAATGGCGGGCAACGTTTTTGTGACATGTAAAGCAGTAACCGTTAATAAATGGCACACTAAATAGAAGGTTCTATTAGATTCAATGTTTGTCAGTGACTTTGAGTTTCCTTGTCGGCCGTCCTATATTTCAGGCTGAGCAAACACCCCAGAAACGAAGCTGGCGCTTACTACAACTCTTACCAAAGCGGGGACCTAAAGCCTTTAGCAGCTTCTGTTCAGCACTTAAAGAAACTCAGCAGCCGCACCTGTATGAACTGCTCACACAATCTTCAGAAAAAGATGGCAAAGAGACACCGGGAGTGGTGAGTTAGCACTTTATCAAACACCACACACAGAATACACGGAACGATTCCTTCCAGACTTAGTGGGGTTTCCTCGTCTGTTTTGTGCTCAGATATTTCAGCCTGAGGAAGAACCGGTCATGCCGACAACTGAAAAGAAGAGAGAGACGAGGAGGGTGCTTATAAACTCTCAATCAAGATCACACCAGTCATTTTTAGTAGTTATATATTTGAAATACCTAGACAGAACAAAAGCTAATGTCTGGAGAGTTTTGCATTGTTTGTTATGGCTTTTCATAGGGTTAAATAACTGTCAGCTCTTGTATACATGCTTACAGTTTGGAAAGCAGTAGGCTCCCGTTAAATGCTTTTCCTCAGTAGACAGAGAAGATAACAGTGGGGTGAGCAGCACCTCATCATACCGTGTCCAAACCCTGAATAGCTGTCTGCCCTCAGAGTCACCATACGAACGATTGGTCCCAATCAGTGAGGAAGCCAGAGAGACAGGGGAGGAAGAGAAGCAGAGAAGATAAGCAGGCAGATGTGAGACATACAAACATCATTCTACCTTTTTGTTAGACAACAAGATGCCCCGATGAGGTAGTCGGACAGCAGGCAGTAAGCTTGGAGTGCAGTGGTCATTTTTCCCACAAGCAACCTCTGTTGCCACAGCAAACAACAATCACCATCTTTAACTGTATGTATTTCTTTGTGTTAAGACGCTGATGTTTTATCCGTAAGAATTTGTTCATGGTTTTTTATTTCAGAGGTTCATTGAGTCTCCGCTCCCACTTCCCACTCAAGAAGTCATTGCTGCCAAGAGAGCAAGGACACAGGGTGAGTGGTGTTGCAGTTTGGCCTATACTCGGGTCAAAATCAGTTTCTCCATATCCGATGTTGCTGTCATTGTCAATATTTACCGTTTCCGTGGAAACAGGGTGGTGTCTGAATAAATATCTGTTGTCTAGTTGAAATAGACGGGTGATTGAGTCTGAGTGTATAGGAGCTCAGTTGCTTGAGCCTTATGCTACTGTCTACCTACAGACTCCACGCCCCGAGAGTGAGTCATTCAGCGCATTGTGTTACGAAGCTAGTCGTCGCACAACTGCCGCTGGGAGCAAACAATGATGCAAAAGGGGCTTCGGCAATTGTACTCACAGCAAGCAGAGTTTGTGCTCACATGTTTCTGTGCTTGTGTGTACAGCAGAATCCATGGACTTCAGTCTGGATGCAGACAGTCCCATTAACACTCCTGTACTCCCTTGCTCTCCTGACTTCTACCTTTCACACTGCCACAAGGTAAAATACTTTACCAGGTCAGCGACTTGCAAGACTTGAGACTAAAGTTATGCTTTAGTCTCAAGTATAGTATAGATCACTAACTGCAGAATAGAATGCAATGGAGTATTTTTAAGTTGTCTTTATTTGTAAAACCAATTGTAGAAAAATGTAACCTGCACAAGCATGTTGCTAAAGCTCTTTTATAGAGACATTTCTTTACTATGCTTTTGTTGTTTTGTCTCTCTTGCTCTCCAGTCTTACCGAATGAATTCCCCCCCTCGTGGTTTCGCTCTGGTGATTAGTAACGTGACCTTTGATCCTTATGCTGCGCCTGAGCTTGACCCTCGGAAAGGAGGTGAGGTTGATGACGAGGTCCTCAGGAAAGTCTTCACTGAGCTGGACTACGTTGTCACAGTTCACAGGGACCTCACTGCTCAGGTAACGCACATGCGACGCAGGCTCAAAACTCAATTTGCAGCCTGTCAAACACAAACCAGTCATGTTATTTTTTTTCGACAAAGCTAGAAAAGAAAGTGATCAAATTTGAGGACAACCTGTAGACGTACCTAACTAGTCATTTGGGATTAAAAAAAATATTTTTTCTTTTTAGCTCTGTATTTTAAGCGAGGTAATGTAAAATGTAATCAAAAAGAAAACACTTTTTATTTTAGTGCACTGGAATTTGGGCCATGATATAGAAAAAAATATATCCGATAGACATTAAAATACGGTATAGCTGTATGTTTGGTCATACCGCCTATTCCTAAATTTAAACCCAGGGTGATCTATGTAACCACAATGACTGTCTTCTCAACCTGTTGTAAAAAAAAAACAAGGAGTAATTTGTTTTATCCACAATGGAGCTGATCCTTTGTTCTGTGATTAGGGCATGAGGAGGTGCATTGAGGAATTTAGTCGTCGATCAGATCACGGAACAATGGACAGCTGTGTGGTGTGTCTGCTCTCCCATGGAGTGGAAGGAGCTATTTATGGTACAGACGGACAGCTCCTGCAGGTGTTTTTCATTTGGGCTTTTTTCCGAGTTTATGTCTATGATGTCATTTATATATCATCTATAAAGATTCCAGACATGTAACGTTGTCACACTTATTGCTTTTCAGCTGGACTGGGTGTTTGAGTCCTTTGACAACGCGCACTGTCCCCTGCTGCAGAACAAGCCGAAGATGTTCTTCATCCAGGCCTGTCGAGGAGGTAAGGCTCTCGGTCTGATGGTCCTAAGGAACAATCCTCATGATCACTGTCTCGCGCTCCCTTGCTCCACTGCCATTATAGGTGATAGTGTACTGCTTTTGCAGATAGCCAAAGTGAAAACCTTTTTGATTGTTTTCAGTTGAAGTTCACTTATTTTTCAACTAGGGACTGAAATTGTTATTTTTCAGCTTGATCAACCATTACTGATGATTTGCAGATCCCTCTCAAATATAGCAAATTCTATGCCTGTTAGATTTACCTGTAGGATGGTTCACATTGTGTGCTCTACACCACAGACGGTAAAAAGCTTTTTAAATAAACGGTTCGATGTTGGCTAAATTGAATGTTTCTTGTGCTGCAGAGGAGATGGACTGTGGAGTGGAGCAGGTAGATGGACCAGGGAGAACCTGCTCACCAAGCTGCGAACAACGGGATGCAGGGAGGGAAGGACAAGGGGATGCGAGCGCTAGACAAAGGGGGGACATGGGGAGGCCCAGGATCAAACTACCGCAGCGGTCGGACATGATCTGCGGCTTTGCATCTCTCAAAGGTCAGAGCGTTTGTAAGTCTGTCCCTTTTGCTGCTCTGAAGTGGATTTTTGTATCTGCAGGTGTGTATCATCAGAAGCTTAACTGGTCTACACACGTCAAATTCTGTTTACAATTCTTGTACCACAGCATGTGTGGAGTCACTCGATGGGGCTGAGAAGTACAAGTTTTGAAATTACTGTGTGACTCAAATTGGCACATAAAGATAGCTCTGCCTCCCAGCATCTTGTGTCAATTATTTTGTTTTAATATTAAGCCGTTCGTTGGTTTGACCTCTTCCTCTTCAAGGCACAGCAGCCATGCGGAACACCAAGAGGGGATCCTGGTTTGTTCAAGAACTCAACAAAAGGCTGCGCCTCCATGCCAGGGACACGCACCTCGCAGACATCATGGTGCAGGTAAACATTAGAGTCTCATTCCCACATGCACTGGGTAAATTAGGCTAACCTGTGCAGTAAACTACTTCAGGACATGACTTTTTTTCTTCCCCTTCTGTCTGTCTCCAGGTCAACCTGCACATAAAGGAGCGGGAGGGTTACGCTCCTGGCACGGCCCACCATCGCTGCAAAGAGATGTCAGAGTTCACCAGCTCATTGTGCAAAGACCTATACCTTTTCCCCAAGTACCAGCCCCAGTATTGATACATGCAAATACGTGTATACAGATTAACCCACACACACAAACACGCGCGTCACGCATTCCCAGCATTGAAGCTCCTTTTAAAAAGCCACAATACGCTCCATTCCCCTCGAATTAATGCTACACACTCTGCCTCCTCAGACACGCACGGACACACTTGTGCGTACACTTGACCCAAAAAGGAGCGAGCTAATGTTAATCTACATGTACTTGGATATGGGCAGTTTATTTGCGTACCACTTACTCATGCATCTGCGTGTCTGCGTCTATGCCAGTTAGAAGGTTTAGTTGGTAATCCTTTTTAATCAGAGACAGAATCCTCCTTTGTTCTCTTACTGCACAGCTACGTTGAGGTTTCACTCTTTTTACGATGTATTTTGTACACAGATCTATTTTTGTGGATTTATTTTATACAAAACTGTTTTTATAAGAATTTTTAAGCCCACTTTCTCATCTGTATATAATGTTTGTTATAAGTTGCATTCCTTGTTTTCAGTATAGTGACCGGTAGAGGGCAGCACAGCAGAGACAAATGCATTCTCTTTCATCACCATATTTCCAGTTAACTTGCAGACAGATGTTATTTTAGGTGTAGGTGGCTACAGGGATGATGATGATGATGATGTAAATCGGCAGGTTTTGACTTGCTCCCTTCGATATCTTTCCCTTTTTGAATAGGAAAAAAAACAAAAACAACCTCGACTTGTTTGTCATTTATTTTTTGCTTTTTGTTTGAATGCTCCATCAGGAAAATGCAGCTTTTAGACTTTGAAGGGCACCCACTGAAAATTCACTTTATATCTTTTGCTGTCGGGGTGTGTGCCTTCAGGGGCATGTGGTGCTACTCGTACTGGACATACGCCTACATTGTGAACTCTGACCTTTTGTGCTGACTCCTGATTCCTAATATTGTATCTTCCTGTGGGTGCAAGCTGCACATTTAGTGAGTCCTAATTCAGTCTATGTGGTATTTTACTGTATCTGATACAGTAGAGATCAAACATGTATTTCTTACGTCTTCCATAACCAATTGTTTTTCTCATTTTTACAATAGCCTGTGCCAAAAGTCTATTTGATGCATTTATGACCACAGAGCTTTCCTTTAATATGTTGTATCTCTTTAGTACACATGCGTTTGACAACGCTGTGCAAGCGTTGATGGTTCCCAGAAAGGCCTCAATTAGACGATCTGTGTTCAGTTCTGACAGTGTTGTAGTGAAGTAAACTGTTAAGCTGTGTGCGTGAGGTTGTCTCGACTGGTTTGAAAGCATCGGGTAGACTTCACCCCGGTTTTGGAAGTTGCCCACTCTTCTTTTCCCCTTTTTGTTTGTAGTAATTACTTGGAGTAGTATAAAAGGGTGGCACTCGTGCAGGGAGCCCGTATTTTAAAGGCTGATATTTGCTGCCAAGCTTTTCCGAGGTGCAAGGTTGAGGAGGCCGGGAGAGATATTGTACCAATGACTGCCAAATGTTCTTTACAATAAACAGGCCATGGTTGTGAACCAAGATAAACTGTTTTTGTTTTCTTACAGCTGCAAACGCACGCTCCACTTCCTCTCCCCTCTCCTTGTTGCTGTGTTTGCGTGTGTTATTGCCGGTCCTCTGTTTCCAGGTGTAGTATAACTACTACTCTGCTGCGCTCAGGTCTCTTCTTGCTGCGAGCGGGACGTATGTATCGCTCACACTGCCTGCTGCCCGGTGATAATGTTCAGATAGTGTATCAGATAGAGGCTCAGCCAGCTGTCAGCAGTCATTCTCCTCTGACACACACACACTGCTGCGGCCTGCGTAACACATTTCTGCTGGCCTCCGGTGTAGCCGTGAGATTAGGCTGTCATGCGCTGTCGTGTGGGCCACAAAGCGGGGCGGAGTTAAGTGGGATCTGTGTGAGTCGGTGTGACGTTGTGGTTGCCGTTATGGCCGCCCGTCTCCCCAGCCTGAGAGGAGGAACCAGAGGACGCGTTGGTTGTTTCTCCCTGGGATGCGCGGCCGTGGCGCTCCACCCCGCGTGGTCCCACGCGGCCTTTCTCAGTTCCCGTCAACCTACTGGAGAGGTTAAGCAACGTGGCGATCACTTTCCCGGCTTTGCAGGGGGTCACACAAACAGTTTGGGAGATTTATTTTAAAGTGAGAGGGCAGAGGATTGCATCACTGGGTCATTAGGTGTGAGGTGTCATACGGGTGTCGTCTGTACTTTCATGCTCACGTTGCAGGGGCAGCCCTATTGGGGGGGGGGGGAGGTGTGGGGGGGGTTGCCCTTCCCAATTTCACCACCCCTGTCCAAGGAAGAGCGGTCCATCCAAACACACAGACGCACACCCCTAATGGACGTCTGGCGGAGCGGCTGTGTGTGTGTTTATTAGGCGTCTGCAGTTCCAGTAAAGGACAGCGCTGCGTCCGTCCCCGCCTCATCAGATGGTTTTGTTCTGATCTCTGTCCGAGGAGATCGGAGCTGGATGGCTCCTCTGGACCGTCCCGGCGGGAGAGGAACGCGTTGGGGAAGGAGATCGTCTGCTTCTTTTCTTTATTTTTTTTTACTTTTGACTTTCACTATATAACAAATGAGAATTTGCGAATGAGTTCACAGGAGGAGAAGAATCGTCAAAGGTGTTTGTGTGTTTATTTGACACGGTATAAACTGTGTACACATTACAATATCATTTTGAATATATAAGAGCAAGAAAGTGTGTGTGTGTGTGTGTGTTGTTGCCGGCCAAGCCGTTGGAAATGCTGCGGTGTCCAGCGAGGTTATTTTTGGATCAGTGACAGCGTGTCAATGGCTGCAGATGCGTCGCAAAGAAAGGCTCTGAGATACCAACAGACCCTGGTAGGTCTTTACCAAATCTTCTATCTGCCTGCTTCTCTTTTGAAAATGTCTTCTGCTTCCCACTTGTTGCATTCCCCTCCACCTGCTTCTCCGTTACCTCTCCACCTGCCAACTTGTCACGTTTCCACTCGTTGTCCTCACTCTCTCTCTTTTTTTTTTCATACTTTTTGTTTTTGTTTTTTGTTTGCATGCGTAATCCCGTGCTGTTTCTTCTTTCGTGCTTCTCTTCTATGTTGCACGGCCTTCTCTTGAATCAATACTTGGCACGTAACGTAACACTGAAGGCAATAAACGGAACGCATTGTAATATAATATTCAAATCTCTGCATTTTTTTCTCGTTGCATTGCCCAGATCATATCCTTTCCTCCTAGTGAACCTGTCAATCTCCTTCGCCTTACAAAGTCATTACTGTTTTCATGTGTTGGATATAAATACTTGTGTATACAGGAAACCTGAGCAGACCAGTTAGATGTACGTGTTCAGATGAGGTCATGTCACTGTATCCTCCGGTTCATCTGCTTAAATGCTGCATCTGATCTGTTGACATAAATGACTCTCAGCATCAGATCCTCTTTGTTTAGAAGCATTGGGTTGTTGTCCGTTGTTTTCAAAGAAACATTTGTGCAGTCTTGAAAGTGAAATCCAAGCTGAGAGAAAGACCGATTCAGGCGCGGCAGAGTTCAGAGCTGTTGGTGTGTTTTGTATTTGGTGCAGCCGCCTGAGTGTGAGATGAGACGAGGGACAATTGCCGAAAGCAAACATCTAATTCAGGGGCCATTAGGTCAGATATAAATAATAAATCACAATTAATTGCACTATGTACAGGCTTAATGTCGTACTGAAAAGTCACATTGCTCTGGTGTGAAAGCGGAAATAGGAGCCTACGAGGACTTTAGTGTTGGTAGATCATGTTACTATGATTTTGTTTATTGATGAAGAACGTGCACCACCGGTATATTTTCACATTGAGATTTACACGGGTGCTGTGAGTTTTCAGCGTTCTCGATGTGTGGAGATTAAGTGGGTTATTTTGAAGGGGTTTTCATTTACATGAAATGCAAACAGGTGCAACAGCTTTTGTTAAGCTTCTAAGTGACTCATTTATAACAAACCTGCTGTTGACAGTGTATTTGTATGTTAGCCCTCCTCAAACCGAGCTGCTGTCGACCTGCACAGCACAAAATGATGCTCGCTGGGTTTGTGAGTTGTGTCAACTGCTCCCGAGGCGCCACAGCTGTGCTGGTCGACCCTCGACCTTAAAGAGGAAGCGCCCTGCGTTGACTTGTGCCGGACACGCGCCATTGGGGTGCTGGGAACAGACGTGTGTGTGTGTGTGTGTGTGTGTGTGTGCGCGTGTGTCATCACAGACACCCCGGTTGGGTGTTTACAATTTAGGATAAATGAATAAAGAACATCTCTTAAAATGAGGTTGCAGGTGTCAATCTGCCCGAATGTCAACAGCAGTGAAACGGATGTCATAAGTCTGAGACGCTACAGGCTACTGGACGGCGTAATGGTCACCTGCCACGTGTCTCGCACGCTGTAATGACGCGGATGTAGACGATTATGCCGTTACGTTTCGGTCCTGTGATGCGTCTTTTCAATTACAGCCGTGGCTCCGGCGGAGTAATTCAACCGTTTGTAGTCCCAGCAGCAGTTGGAAGAAGAATCGGCATGTGAACGTTGAGGAAAATGGCTGTTTTTTTTTTTTCTCCAGGTGTCGCCGTTGTGTAAAGATTAAAGCTCGCCACCGAGAGCGACAAACAGCGCGAGAGAGGGAGAGGTGGGTCAATGAACAGTGGGTCACACCGCTGCTAAATTTATCCACGAGTAAGGTTTCACCTCCGTGGGTTAGAGAGGGGGGGGGGGGGGGAAAGAGGAACAGCTTCAGGGGCCAGAGTGGGGGAGAAAGGTGAAAGGCCGCACACAAGAGTTCAGTCGTAGGTGAGGAAAGCCGGTTCGTAACGTGTTTGTGTGTTTAAACCAAGGCCTCGTTCCCTGAATGCATCTCGAAGGTGTGGTGATGCCACGAGGACTACAATTCCAATTAGACCGAGATTGCATTTGAATTTAGGACTTTTTTGAGAACCACATCCACAAGAAGATTGCTTTGTTGTGGTGGCTCCAAATTGTTTTTCTGTCACTAAAATCTCTGTTTCTAACAAACAAATTGAACATGGCATTAAGACTTTTATTCAGCCATTATAAATGTATTCAATTCTGTGTGAAAATGGCTTCAAAAATCTTTGTATGAAGTTTAAGTAAAACACAACACAAGAAAAAACAAACCAATAATTGGAGGTGCTGTTATCTGTTATTGGGGCTCACGGGGCTGACCGTGTGACGGACCTGTTGGTTTTTTTTTGTCAGGGCAGGGAAAGCGTAGGTGTAATTAATAACGATGCTGTGCAGTCTTCAGGGTCCTGCTGTTGTGCTCCCATGCTTTGCTTACTGGGACACTAAAATGGAACAAGAAGGGGGGGAAAGTTTTAGAACTGGATTAATGTAAAACGGCTTTGGAACATTTCTCAGGTTTGTTCTACTTACCAGCTGCAAATAAACTGAAAAGGCGCTTGCATCCATCCGTTTTCTACCTGCACAGGTTATTAATAACTATGTGAAGTATGTATCCCATCATGCATCACCCAGAAACGCATTGCGTTCAGGCGCTGTTTTTTTTGCCATCAAAGTCAGACATGTTTGTTCTTAATTTATCTTATACAGTAAGTATCTATAACTGGAAACAAGCCCTGTATTTATTCATTTTGGATTTTATTTTTCTTAATGCAGTGTTTCAAACGCATTCAATGACTTAAATATGTTGTCTTTCATAGTGAAATGTTTTGTTCTTACTTAAGTACCCATTTCTAAGACAACTTGAACTCTTTTAATAAGCAAATTTGAGCAATCACTGCCAACAACATGTAGGTCCCCCATGGTAAAGATTTTAAAAGGGTACTTATGGTGCAGCGTTACCCAGCCCGTCCCGCTCACTGTTAATAATGTTAAGGCCTCCGCTCAGTCAGCAGGTATTATTTTTCATACCTTCAGCTCGTGCCCTTCCTGCCTGGAATCGTATATGAAGGAATCTGCCTGACTGGGAATATACCCCTCTAAATTAAAAGCTGCTGAAGTCGTATTGTCAGGCCTCCAGTGTTCCTGTTAACCTCTACGGCTTCCTCCTGTGTGTGTGTGTGTGTGTGTGTGTGTGTGTGTGTGTGTGTGTGTGTGTGTGTGTGTGTGTGTGTGTGTGTGTGTGCGTGTGCGTGTGCGTGCGTGCGCTGCACTGGCCATACCTGTCCGTCACTGGCCTCCATACTGTACTACAGCAGGTTAGCAGGTACAGTCTGTGTCCGTCACTCTGGGAAAGACAGGAAATGTCAGATGTAGGACAAAGACGTCAAGAGAGGGAATCGCAGTATATTAAGGAGGCACAAGAGTGCGAGCAGCGACCTGCAGGAGGAGCGGCCGAAGAGATGAAGAAACGAATCAATACTTTTGAAACTGTTCTGAATGTTGATCAATTTCTGGTAAGGTTCATTATCTTGATTTATAGCAGTGTTTTTTTAACCTAAAGTTTTTCTACAAAGACAGACACACTCATGAAGTAGATAAGATGAAGAAGAAAGACGTTTTTGTACTGTCTCCTATTTGTTTTATTTACTTATTGCACGTAGACCGGCCTTACTGGGTTTTACAAGTTTTCTTTCCCCTGGATTACTTGGAGTAAAAGTGAACTCTGGGCTCAAACACGTTTTTCCCTTTGCTTTATTGTTCTCTTTTGGCTTCGTCACCACGCTGCAATTACAACATGGCAACTTGAAGTGTTTGGATGGGGCGTGAAAATGTTGTGCCTTTTAATCAGTGTATTTATAAGGAGGCATGTGATTGTTAAGTGTGTGTGTTTGTGTTGTGGGGGAGGCAGGGTGTGTGTGTGGTAATCTCCTGATCTGTCAGTGAGCAGGTCAGATTTTATCATTCACCTTGTGGCATGGAACAGGGCTATATTGCTGTAAGGCCTCACCACACACACACACACACACACACACACATATATATTAATGTAGCTCACTCAAACGTACAAACTTAACATGCTTACATACCCGTTGTAACACAGTGGTATTTATGAATATGCAGTACTGATTCTCTCATGAGGGACAAAGCAATGTGCTTTTTTTTTTTTTTTTTTTTATTAACTCAGTCACAGTACCCTTCAACGCGGCGGCCTTGTATTACCGCACACTCTCTCACAGTGCAGCCCAATAAACTGATAATGGAGATTGTCCGAGCTGTGCAGTAACGCTTGCATACTGTCATGTGTCCATGAAGAGTGCGGGGAAATGAGAAGAGCCACGGGGGGAGGAAGAGGGAATCGTGCTCAGAGTAAATGAGTGTGGCTGCAGTAGAAGGGAGAGTGTAACGTGTCCTCTGTTGGACTGAAGGTCATCCCACAGGAAATAGTCGAGCAGCGGCAGGGAACGATGCTGGGAGAGGTGCGGAGGTGGTGGGAAATGTCGGTTACTGATGCCAATGGATGCACGAGGTCACACGGTGTCATGAATGTAAACACCAGGTTGAGAGATGGAGGCAGGAAAGGAATGAATCACTGCTTCAAATATCTCTCTCTCACGCTTTCAGTGTTTTTTTTTTAATTTGTTGGCAACACATGAGGGCTGCAGCACAGTTTGTTTGTTGCTAGATTCAAGGTGAACGCGCTTCAAGTGGCTTGTTGGTCAGCAGTTCTAAATAAAAGCACGAGTCCTTTTAGAACTCCAGTAACACACTTCATTAATGACAGCAATGGTAAACATTTTAATGTCATTTATTATTTTCATTTTAACCACAGTTGTTCATTAGCTACTTAATATTTGCTTAATATATATAATTTATTACACAAAGCTGTACTGAAGATTTGATTGCCTTAAATCAACATGCTCGATCCTCAGAATCAGAATGGGTTTCATTTGCTCAATTTGACTGACAAGAACACTACATACGATAACAACATATACAAAAAGATTTAGAAAAGGGAATGTGTTTGTGTGTGTGTATATGGGAATAAAAACAACAAATATGTTCAGTTATTGCATAAAGCAAACACATGGAAAGCTACTGTTTCGTGGGAAGTCAATGGAGCGGCACACAGGCTGCTGTTCCTGTCCCTGGCTGGGAAGGCGCCTGTTTGATGAGGTTGATGGATTGGTGCTTTGGTGTTAATGTGTAGACTGGTGATGCTGAGGTGGTCTGCAGTGTAGCCCAGAACAGGAGCGGAGCTGCTACCGCATCATGCTGAAGACAAGTGATGAGGAACAGGTAAAGGGCTGAAGACCAAAGGCTTCGTCGGGGGCTCTTATTCTCTTACTGAGGCAATGACACAGACCTGTGTTCTTCTGACATTTCTCTTTTATCACAAGATCCGTTTACACGTGTTAATTGAATCCTATTTTCAAAGTTATGGCGTTAATGGTTTGTCTGCACCTTTCACATTAGAGCGGAATAGATGTGTATTACCACGATGTTAACCACTAAAAGTATAACTCGCGTTTAGCTTTGTATATCTATAACAATACTCCAATAGGATTCTGACCAAATGGAATATTGGGATTTATTTGTAATTTATTTATTTTTGATTAAAAACATTTGGGTGTTCTCTACCCCCCAAAAAATGACTTGACTGTCTTTGAAAGCTTTACGGGTGTGAACGAAACGTTTGCTGCACTGTTATCTCGCTCGTGGTAGGAAAACACATCTTATGGGCCGCAAAACAAAACTTAGAATTTATGGAAGTATAATTTAATCAGTTCTTTGCATAAAAGCAAATGTATAAAATATGTGATTTTAAAAATGTGTTTGCATTTCATTTTATTTTTCTACCGTTATATCGAGCCGGGAGCTTTAAGCTTTTCCTTTGTTTTTATACATAAACAAACAAATGATGGGTTTCACTCGCACGCCGTCGCTACACCTGGACCTGCAGAGTTGAACGGCGTGCGGTCTATGAACTCTGACTGTGGTCTGAGGGGAAAACACCTGAGTACGCTCGGTTACAAGGTGTCGCGTTGACGTGTGTGTGTGTGTGTGTGTGTTGAGTTGTAGGTGTAGAGCGTAGGGAGCGATGTGTCCTCTCTTCCAGGGGGCTCTCCCTCTGGCTCCTCTCCAGCCCCTGCCTGCTCTCTGGGAGGGTTTTTCCGATCCCGATGCCCGTTTTGTCTATTTCTGTCTGCCAAAGGTATTCAGGTTGGTGTGTATCCCTTACACACACGCCGCACATTCCCCGTCTCTTTCTCGTTATCTCGAGACTCCTGGATCTTGTTTTATCCTTCTCCCGAGTCTCACTTTTCAGAGGCGTTTCTTCTTGTCCTCACTCTTTTCCTTCTCTGCAACCCTTAGACCCCCCCTAGCCATCTAGCCTAGTCATTTATTAAAGATACAGTGTCTGTAAGTGTCCCCCCCCCCCCCCCCCCCCCACCTCGGTTTCAGCTGTACGGTGAGTACAGGGAGCAGCTGGGAAACTTTGCCAGACGGGAGGCTGCCCGTCTGCTGACAGAGAGACAATGGAGGAGACGGGCGGGGGACAACGGCAGCCGAACGGGACATGGCCGGCGGCATCATCATCAGCATCCCGTGTCCCTGGAGTCGTATCACAGCCAAGCCTCGTCCAACAAGAAGCCTCGCCCCTTCTCCAAATGCCAAGGTGACGCTCAGGAATGAGCCTCTGTGCTCAAACAAACACGTAAATGCTTTAAAAGAGGCGGGCAGGGTCCGTGGCGCTGACGCGTCATGTGATACCCGGGAAACCGATGTGAAATCAGCAACGTATTAGAGTAGCAGTAATAGCACACGTGTTGCACTTCATGTTCCAACATGAATGTCTCAATGCCGTTTTAAAACTTTCTCCATCATGTGGAATTTTGCCTGTCCTTTGTTTGTGTTTTTACTTAGAATAAATATTTTTCCAGAGAATGGACACAAATCCATTTATAATAATCAAAAAAGCACAAAGCTATTGCGATCAATCTATGTTGGTACTACGTGTTATGATGAGCTATTGCATCATTTCTGTCACCATAATCTCACTGAATGATTCCCTGTATTAAGTCAACTAAATGTAATTCATTTGAGTTTAGTTAAAAGGACCCAAGGTAAATCATTCGTGTGATCCATCTGTCCCAGATTGTTTTGCTCGTGCGCGTCGGTACATAGTGACCAAGATGGGGGAGGACTGGATATTTCTGGTTCTTCTGGGACTCACCATGGCTCTGGTCAGCTGGAGCATGGACTACGCCAGCGCCAAGAGCCTGCAAGGTACACGGCCGAGGCCATATAGAGGAAGCCTTCCCCGCCCTTTAGTAACCCTTTGTCCGTAACGCTTCCATTTGTGCATGTTGGTTTTTCTGCCTTTCAGCCTACAAGTGGATGCATGGGGAGCTGAAGGGCAACGTGCTCCTCCAGTACTTGGCCTGGGTTACTTATCCCATGATCCTCGTCATGTTCGCCTCGCTCTTTTGTCACCTGGTTTCCCCACAGGCCATCGGTAAGCTCTCCATCTCCTGTCACCCTCTTTTTGTTTGGGTGGGGGCACTTTCATTATCAACTGCTGCCGCCATTCTTTGGTCTTCTCCCTCTTTTTCGGTTGTTTTTACAGGTTCGGGCATCCCTGAACTGAAAACTATCCTGAGAGGTGTAGTGCTGAAGGAGTACCTGACCCTCAAAGCCTTCGTAGCTAAAGTTGTCGGCTTGACCGCTGGCTTAGGCAGCGGGATGCCAGTGGGCAAAGAGGTAACCCGCCCCCGCCCCTCTTTTTTAAATCAGCTTTTTTCTCTTTCATCCTTCATTGATGCAGCAGCTCCGTCATCCCCACCCCTTCATTAATTTTCCCTTTCTGCATTGCTCCATCTTTCTCCAAACTCGATCACAATCATAATCTGTCATGTTTTTTCTTCCCCCTCCTTCCTCCCGGGATTGAAGCAAATTATTTTCCAGCAAAGGAGCTCATTAATTTCCCCCCGATACGCTGTCCAATCCTGCAGTGACGCTGTGATTTATCTGTTCTGATAGAACGTGTCCCAGTTTTTACAGAAAACAGTCTGTGTCAGTGAATGTAACATCACGTGTCAATCATCCGTGTCATAACGTCTCCCCCCCTCAGGGTCCATTCGTCCACATCGCCAGTATCTGTGCCGCGGTGCTGAGTCAATTCATTTCCATCTTCTCCGGAGTCTGTGAGGTAAGCCGAGGCCTGGACCAAAACCAGCCTGCATTACCCTCAAAGCCCCAAACCTCCTTGTTCCTCATAGTTAATGCACCTAGTGAAAGGTGTGCAATGTCTCCGGTGTAACGGCAGGCTTCCCACTGGCCTTTTGAAATGTGAATTGCAAGGTTTGAGAAAACCTTTTGTTTAGACTTATAGTTGACTAGGCTGAAGGTTTGATGTAGTCTCTTTTTGGGTTGATGAAAGCACTTGCTTGCACAATGAAAGCAACACTGTGCCTTGGTAAAGCCTCGCACAGTAGAGATGAGAGCTTGTTTTACTAACTCAAGTCGTGTTGCGCTTGTGTCCGTGTTTTGACTCTCACCTCGTCTGTGTTTGCGTCTCACTGTATTAATAGTGTAATGGTAATGTTTGGCATGTTTATTAACAGTGACCTCACATATCCCTGTCTCCGTTTACCCGCTCTCTCTATCCCCCCACCCCACTTCCTTCCCCTCCCCCGCGCTTTCTCATTCGTCCCTGCTCGTCTGTGACCTTTAACCCCAGAAGGGCACCCATAACCAGGACCTGTTGGTGTGTGCGTGTGCTGTGGGAGTGGCCACGTGTTTCGCTGCCCCTGTGGGAGGCAAGTCCCACCTCACCCCCCTCACTCTCCCCACAGTGCCTTACTCAGACACAGGTCTCTGGTCCTGCAGAGACAACATCAGCACCACAAACGCTGAAGTTATCTCTGTCCTCCAACCAGGGCCCTTCATTATCACATGATGAATCAAACCGGATGGGTATTCAGTCTACTTAAAAGAATATCAAGCTATAAGGAGTTCAACATTTTGGGAAATCCCCTTATTTAATTAATATTAATTAATGTCTGACAACCACATTAATTCCAAGGGAATTTAATGTTTTGAATTTTTATTTATTGCATTATCCTTGAATTATACATTTATTTCTGCTATCTGCCCATCTCTGCATCCCACCCCCCTTTTGGGTAACAAATGAAATATAAATACATTCCGCCAAATGAACGTTGCACAGAACATCATAAATCAAGGTAACATTTAGCATCAGCTACTATAAATGTTTGGTCTACAATCAGTTGCAGGGATTTCTCTCAAAGACCGACATGGTCAGTTTGTTTGTTGTTTCCTGGTGACTTAATTGATTTCTCAAAGTCTTCATTTTTTTCTCTTTGGCTGTGAACATTTCTGCTCTACATTTTCTTGATGTGCTGTTTTTCTTTGTATTCATTCACTTTTCTTTTTTTTTAAGTGAGAAGTACTTATTCACTTTATTCCATTTTGCTCTCTTTCTGTCCGTTCTCTCCCTGTGATTCCCCGTCCCGTCCACCGTGATCCTGATTCATTCTCTCGATTTCCACCTCACTCTCCCGTCTCTCTGTTTACGCTCCTGTTCCCCTTCATCATCTTCACGCTTTCAATCGCTCATTGTCTCTCTCAACTCTTTATTTCCATCTTGTTTTGTCCCCTTTCCCCCTCTGTTGTGTGTGTCAGTAGAACCCTTATGGTTACACAGACATTCTGACTGTTGGCTGTGCCGTGGGGGTGGGATGCTGTTTCGGCACTCCACTTGGAGGTACTGTACAACTTGCACACTGCCTCATACAACAGAAACCCACGCACCAAACATATACTGAGAATAAGTCAGAAAACAAACTGAAACAAGTCAGTGGCACAAGGCGTCGGAAACTAGCCAGAATCAAATTTAATTTTGATTTTAGTTTATTTGAGGCTGTATTTCAATAAAGTCTTAAACAACTGCTTGTTCTAAGACAATACAATTATTAATAATTACATTATTATATATAATATTTATATATGTTCCCTTTGCAGGTGAAATGACAATATTCTATAATCTACATCTGTAATATAGTTTTTAATTACATCAGAGTTAGGTGGATAAAAAGGCCGAGGCATTTTACCCACATAACTCTCATAAAAACATAAAATCTCTTTTGTTTCAGAACAATAACTAGCCGCAGTCTGACCGGCTTGTATTCTTTAGTAACAGGTGTCTTTTCCTTTCTTTAATAAGACGGTTATAGGGGGGTATAACAACGGAAGACCAAATGATTGTAGCCAATTCTTTTATCAGTAGTTTATCATTTGAATAAAGTTTTAAACCTTTAATTCCCAAAACTCTCCAGCTGCAATGTCTAAAGAATTGTCCTGGAAAACCAAAAAGTATTATTAACCTACATTTGAATCGCCATCAAAATATCATTGACCTTTTGTTCGGGTTATCTTTAAATGTTGTTCATTCTCCCTGTTTCTTCTGTTCAGCTGTTTTCTTATATCTTTATGATGTCTATTTTATGGCTTTACATGCAGGTTTTCACCTAGTTGTGTGTCTGTGTGTGTGTTTGGTTCTAGTACAGTGTGTATTGACTCCTCGTGGTTCTCCTGTTGTGTATAACACCCTCAGCTTCGAGTGTTTTTGGATCCATTTACCTTACTTAACTCACTTCTGTCTCCCTCTCTCTCTGTCTCCACCTTTCCTCATCTCTCACTCTACCCGTCCTCGTCCCCCTCTCCTCATTTAATCCCTCCTCCCCGTGTCCGCCCTCCCTCTCTCCCTCTCTCCCTTCCTTCCCTCCTCCTCCCTGCCCACCTCCACCAGGGGTGTTGTTCAGTATTGAGGTCACGTCTACCTACTTCGCGGTGAGAAATTATTGGCGGGGGTATTTTGCCGCCACATTCAGCGCCTTCATATTCAGAGTGCTCTCTGTTTGGAACAAGGATGCTGGTAGGAAGCAGACACACACACACACACACACACACACACACACACACACAATAATATTTGCGTTTGTAGAAACACCAGTACAGTTTAAAGTCATTGCTTCTGGTTTATTCAGATTTCCCCTGACTATTTCTTTCAGTTAAAAAGACTATTTCTGCTACACCCAAACTAACGGTCAATTAGACAATCATGTGGTCTTAATCAGATGATTGTCACATGTCGTCTTCTTGGAGTTTAAATGAATATTTTCCAAATGTTTAGTTGTATGAAGATAATGCATATGGACTGAAGAACTCTTTTTCTTTAAATGAAGTAGGGATAAAATGTCAACGTTGTGTTCACAGCTTTTATCCGCTGCTCCCAGGCTGCATAAGATTTAATGTCCTACAAAACCTGCTCTGTTGCAACATGTATTATTCCTAAAAGTATTTGTTCCTCCTGCTTTTAGCCACGGTCCATCATAGTTGTATGCCCTTCCTTGGATTTAATTTTGTACTGATAAATGAAACTGAGCACTGACTTGATTTTCATATTTCTCTCTCAGTCACAATCACAGCTCTCTTTAAAACTAACTTCCGGATGGATTTCCCCTTCGACCTGCAGGAGCTACCTGCATTCGCGATAATAGGGTGAATACAAATGTCTGTGTGTAGTCGTATCGGGGAGGGGGGTTTCTCCACTTTCTTGCCCAAATACACGTTGTGCGCATACGGGGTTGTTGTGCAGTACGAAGGCCTTTCTCTCATGTTTCAGGATCTCTTGTGGCTTCCTGGGAGCGTTCTTCGTCTATCTGAACAGACAGGTGGTTCTCTTCATGAGGAGACCGACGGCACTCACACGCTTCCTAACCAACCAGTGAGATCCCGACACACACACACACACACACACACACACACAAACACACACTTAGGGCCATCTTCCCATGAAGTAAAACCATTTGCACCTTCAAATCCAATTCCTCTTAATGTATCTCAGCGTTCTCCGAACTCATCAGTCTCACAACACTGGCTACAACAGCAGAAAAGCAATTACAGCCTTTCAGCCGGTGATTCCCTCAATGTGGAGATTCACTTCTCCTCTGAGACTCGACAGTCAGGCGACGTTAGTCTCCACCGTTACAAAGAGAAGAGCAGCGGCGCCGTGAAATCAGCGCTCGTACACACACACACAGTTATTCCGGTTACGAGCATCACTTATTTTGCCGTGTAAACAAGTATGGTTTCTGTTAATGAATGTTTGTGTTTGTGTGTGTGTGTGTACTTGTGCATGCACGGCCAGTCGATTGATCTATCCAGGTGCAGTGACACTGATCATTGCCACCTTGACGTTTCCACCAGGATTTGGGCAGTTCATGGCTGGAGAGGTAAGACTCACTCGTTTTCACTCTCTCTGACAACGTTTTGATGCGTGTTCATTGGTATTTATCATTTTGTAGAAGATGCGGTGGCGTTCTTATGTTTTGGATGGAGGGAAGGCCGTAATGATGTGATTTTTAAGAGCAACTTGAAGGGAAACACATTTCTGCATGTGTGAAAAAAGGTTTGAAGTCAGTCCATATCGAACATGTGACCGTTTCCAATCTTTCATCTCGTTCTTGCAATCCATGATTGACTAAAAGTAGGCCGACAGGAGTCCGACTAACAAGTCTTGCATTCAATTGACTAACTGACTACAAGTAACATGCATTTAGTCCATGTATTTTCTTTCAATATGAAAACCCTGAATGAATCATTAAAATGTGTGTTTTGAATCCTTATTCCGTTTCCCCAGGTAGTTTGAGTACATATTCATTTGTTTCATCCACAGGGTCATAATGTCAAACACCATAACCATGACATCATCAGTATATATTATATTATATTGGTATACGCTTTGTCACGTCGGCCTCCTGCCCGATGAAGACTTTTCTTGTTTCGATAAGGTTTTGTTTCTGTATGTCCTGTTTGTGCAGCTGATGCCCAGAGAGTGCATCAACTCCCTCTTTGATAATTTCACCTGGACCAAAATCTCAGGACTTCCTGCTCCGCCCGGCCTGGGTCGCTCCTCTGCATGGCTTCACCCTCACGTCAGCGTTTTTGTCATCCTCCTACTCTTCTGCGTCATGAAGGTATCTCTCATCTCCTGCTGTGTCGCGTTGAAACACGTACACATGTGAGACCTTCGGGACTGGTCCTTCATCCGCCTTTTTTTGTGTTGCAGTTCTGGATGTCAGCCCTTTCCACCACAATGCCCATCCCATCTGGTGCCTTTATGCCAGTGTTCATACTAGGTAATGGGATTTTCTATTGCGAGTGCAGTGTCGACTGCTGCGTTTCACTTCAATTTGTCTTATCTGTCTCCTGAAGGAGCTGCTTTCGGCCGCCTCGTGGGGGAGATCATGGCCACTCTTTTCCCAAATGGGATCCTCTTTGATGGGATAGTCTACCGCATCCTGCCGGGAGGATACGCCGTCATTGGTCAGTCTAGTCTGCCGCGGGGCTTATAGAAGCGACTTAAAGAATGAGAGCGTTCGATGATCCACTGACTTAGTCAACGAAATTCTTGAATTTTGAATCAAAGGGCATTTCAAGGCCGACGCGGCTCAGATGGAGGAATGACCTCATCGAGCGTTCTGTCCTTTTTGCTCCTTCCCAGGCGCGGCAGCAATGACGGGAGCCGTCACGCACACGGTTTCCACCGCAGTAATCTGCTTTGAGCTGACCGGCCAGATCTCGCACATCCTGCCGATGATGGTGGCCGTCATCCTAGCGAACATGGTGGCCCAGGGTCTGCAGCCGTCTCTCTACGACTCCATCATCCAGGTGAAGAAGCTGCCTTACCTACCTGAACTGGCCCTCGGGCACATCAGGTAAAGCTAAAGCTGCAAGAAAATATCACTCCGTTGTGCGTTTTGCATGCAGCTACCATTGTAGGACAAACCGTATTCATTGTAGTGCGTCTGCATCACCAGCAAGTATAACATCTTTATGGAGGACATCATGGTGCGCAAAGTTAAGTTCCTGTCTTCTCAATCCACCTATCGGGAACTGAACCATCTGCTGGAGACCGCAAGTCTAAAAACCATCCCCCTAGTGGACTCTAAAGGTATGACGCTTTACATCTTCATGATTGATTGATTGATACCACACATTCCATACACACTCAAGAACAATATTTAGCATAATAGATATCTGGGATGCGTCTGCGATGCATTATTAAGTCTTTAAACTGTTTCCACTTTGTCAGGCTTCGTGGCAAACTAAACCACTCCTCAACTCTTTTCTCTGCAGAATCCATGATTCTCCTGGGCTCCATCGAGAGGACGGAGCTCCAAGCCGTCTTTGACTGGTGGCTCTCACCCGAGCGGCGGGTGTATGAAAGAGGTCAGCGCTCACCAGGCCGGGGCTCCAAAGTCAGCTGGGAGTCCTTCGCCTTTGTAGACGAGGAGGGCGCAGACAAGAGTGCAGACAAGGTGGGGAAAAAAAGAAAACCTGAATTAATTTCAGTACATCCGCTGTAAAAAAAACACGTTCTACTAACCATGTTGTTTCAGCAGACTGCACCAGTACAGGAAGAATCTAATGGGCCCATCTCTTCTCCCAGACCTCAGGAGCCCTCGACCAACCACAGAGGTTCAGGTGACAGTACAGGTCCACTGCACATGAAAACCAGTGTGCCTATGAAATGTCACTGCCTGTCTTGTCTGACTTGTGTTGCTGTGCCACATCCCCAGACAAGCGCAAGCTCCCATCTGTCAGGTCGACCCTGCAGAGACTCTTCTCCACCACATCTCTGTCAGGCCAGACCGAGGCTCAGGTAAGATCAACCCCACGTACTCGTTATTTTTTTCGACCGCTTGAGTTGGCATCGAAAGCTCAGAAGGGATTACCAGTCCAGTACGGCACCTGGCTAATGTGATGGGAATGTAATGAGATGGAGCATACGGGAAAGGCATGACCTTTCTGCAGCGAGCGAGTGATGCCATGAAACCATCCGCTTTTCAACTGACTGCACATTAATCTGTGCCTTCGCTCTTTCGTTCCCCCTGCTCAGGAGGCCACGCCCCCTCCGCTGACCGACACCATGTCCCCAGAGGAGGTACTGCACCTCATTGATTCACCGCGCACACAGTCAACAAGGAGACGACCAAAGTATACAAATCGATCATTTGAAACTCTGTACACTCTTAGTCCATCTCGCTGCCTTGTGATTTGCTGGTGCAGATCAAAGCCTGGGAAGAGGAAGAGCTGGATAAGGCGATTGATATGGAGCAGATACGCATAGACCCGTCCCCGTTTCAGCTGGTGGAAAGGACTTCTCTGCACAAGGTGACCGCAGCGATAACTGGCTGGCATGTTTTTACATGTAAATATCATTTCAAGAAAATGATAATACAATTACAAATCACCGTTAAATAAGTAGTTTGACATTTTGTTTATATATTTTTACATTAGCTTAAGCAACCGCAAACAAATTTAGTTTAAAATTATTTTCAGAGATAACGAACTGTGGTTTTAAAAGACTTGGGCAGGCAGGCTCTTAATAAAAGGTACTTGGGCTTAGATAGATATTGGTGCATCCAGTCTTTATGGACGATTATGATTATGGGAAATGTAGTATCCTGGTCATTTAGAGCATGTATTTAGAGTCAGGATGTCTCAGGATGTCATGGATGTCAGGACCATTTTCATACAACCATTCATGCCATATTTCTTCATCTATTTCGTTTTTTTTACTGTCGGAACAAATTATTTCCAAGGAACTGTGCAGCCGTGCAGGTAGAACACAGTGGCACTGTAAACCGTTAAACACTGACCGGATCATGTGCTCCTCTTCCTCCCTACTCAGACCCACACTCTGTTCTCTCTGCTGGGTCTCAGTCATGCCTACGTCACCAGCATTGGAAAGCTGGTGGGCGTCGTTGCACTGAAAGAGGTATTGCTTTTCCTTTCCTCCACGCGTGTTTTTGTCGCCTCTCTTGGTTTGATCCTGTGATGCGGCCTGACATCGGTTATTCCACTAACCCTTTTTTTTATTTTATTTTTTTATTTTTTTAATCTTATCTCCCCCTCGGATGTTTGCTTTAGCGATCGCTTCAACAAATGTTTCTGTTTCCTCTTTCTCTCTAACAGTTGCAGAAGGCTATAGAGGGCTCAACCCGCAGCGGGGTGAGGCTCCGTCCCCCTCTGGCCAGCTTCAGAAATTCCAGCCATAAAACCAAGAAGCACCAACCTCCCTCGTCCACCCCTTCCTCCCCCACGCGGGACAAAGACCTGTGGGGGGAGGGGAGCAGGATGGAGGGGGAGCTGGTGCGGATGGAGTCCAAGGAGGATTCCTGGGGAAAGGCGCCGTGTCCAAGGGGAGCTCCCGGGGGGGACACGGCTCTCTGCTCCCCCAGCAGTACAGGAGCTGATGATGTTTCACAGGAGCCGGCATCGCCTTCTACCTCCTCCGCCGCCTCACCTCCGCCTGCCGCCTCCCCTGAGTCACCAACCAGCCCTGTCCTCACACTCTCCTGCCTGCAGGAGGACAGGGAGAGTGAGGAGTCCGATGAGCCCATATAGACGTTTACCTTCATTTCACCCGCCTTCCCCCAGAGACAGAGCTTCTGTCTGGGAGTCGGACGGACACTCAGACGCTCAGACATTCAGCTCGCAGAGAGCCGGACGAGCTAATGCGCATAAACCTCCTAAAACCTGCAGTCCAGGATTCTTTTTCTACTCCTATGATTTCCCTTTCAGAATCTCTGGGGCCTTCATGGTTGTTTTGTATACGTATACCACGAATGTCCATCTATATCTTGGAAATGTACAATGTATCTCTGTCATATCTCGGTGTCTGTTCATTTCATTGAGAACCTTTTAATCAAACATTATCTGACAGCAATGAATTGTATGATAATATAATTTATATATTAATGAATACTTTATTCATTCATGAGGTCAAAGAGATGATTTTAAAGTTTACTGACTACGGTTACTGAAATTTTACATTTCAGTAACCGTAGTCATTTAAACTTACATTTATATAATATTAATGGTAATGATAAATTATTATGAATTTGTAATTAATTTAAAGATAATAAATATTCAAGTTGTCTACTAACTTATTTTAATTATGTACATTAATAAAAAAAATTATTAGAAAAACTGTTCTTTGAGCGCTACCGATTTTAGCTAAACGCTAAATTCAGATGGTTGTTATGTCAGAGTAACTATTATAGTTTACCGCGTTGGCAAGCTAACATTTGCTTTTAGCATTACTTATAATGCACATGGGGGAAATTTGAGGTTAGCAAGTAGCTGTGTGCGGACAAAATGAAAATCGCAGCCCCCTCTTTTATTTGAAAAGAGTCACCACACAGGGTCTCTCTAAGTGACTGCAACACAACGTTATTGTAGAAGGCTCTGAGTCTTTGCACTGAACAACAGACGCAAATTACACTCTCGGGAGCATTGAGGTGTGAAAAGAGAACGTCTCCGGACAAACGGGTCCTAGTGCTGCGAAAGACCACAGTGCGTTTCAGTCTCTGGTTTCTCTGCAGGTTTTGACCAACACGCTGTTGGCCTCACACCGGAGGCCTGTCTCTGAGAATGCGGCAACGGTATTTTCCTGGGGTAAAAATCTGGAAAGTAATGTGTTTGGAAAAGCGTGACGCGCTGTGATACACTGCTGTGATTGCGTTTTAGTGTGACGAACGTAATGGTCGGAGAGACTGGCTGCCACCAAAAGTGGTGGAAAAAAAAAAAAAAAAGACTACTCACATTACGGTTGTGGGTCGAGAGAGAAAGCGGTCAAAAGTGATCCACGCATGAGCATGAGAAATGGCATTTGTTGGTCTGTTTATTTGCTCTTTCTCCACTGGAGGAAAAGAAGAAGAAGAAGAAGAAGAAGAAGAAGAAGAAGAAACGGGTGAAAGAGGGTTTGAAGGAGGTTCTGTCGTGCAGGAGAAAGGAAGAGAAATTGAGAGAGAGAGAGTTGTTGACAGAAGAGGAGAGAGAGCGGGATCCACGTGGGAGAGCCTGACAACCGTCCAACGAGCATGCATAGGTGTGAGCGTACACGGGTACAACAAGTCACTCTGCCTCCTTCAAGCAAATTAATCCAGTTTTATACAGATTTTTACAGAAGCCATCCAATTGTTTTTGCAGGATTCTTTACAGCGGTTACTTTTTTGCACACATTTCCAAATGATATCAGTTACATGTCTTAAATCCCATTTGGTTGTTATGAAAACTTGTCATTTTTCTTTTTACTTTAGGCAGTGATTCTTTCAACAAGACAATTTACTGTACAGTGACGGACAGACACAAATACACAGAACATATTACAAAGAGATAAAAAGAGAGAAGGAGAAAGGCAGAGGACAAGAAGCGTCGTTTTGAGCGTCATGCCTGCGGCAAGGTACTGTAACTCTTGGAAGATGGCAGTAGAATTATACAAAAAGAACTCAATTGCAAACCGGTCGGTTATCAAAGATGTGATCAGAAAACCTTAACATCCACAGAAATATATTTGGCATTTTGTTTTTTTGTTTATTCATTCATTGACATTTTGTGAAATTTAAAAAAAGGGGGAAAAAAGCAACAAAACTGACCAAATTGAAGCAGTGTCTTTCCATCAAGGCCGTGCAAGTTTCTTTAAAAACTCAACCAAACATTTTTTTGCGAATAGTAACAAAAAAAAGCCTTCACCTCAAAAAACAGACTAAAAAATATGCTGCTCGCAGAGGGATTTACAACTACATGAAATTAAAGACTCTGTACAAGCTGTCATATTATTCCTCCCCACCAAGTAATTGTTCGATAAATAAATGAATAGCTAACATTGTGTAAAGACAGTTCTGTTTGTTAGTTTTGAGCAATCTTGTTTTGATGAGACACTGAACAGAGTTTCTTTTAGTAAAAATGACATGATAGATTTGTTAATAATTGAGAGCTGCCAAACTATCCATCTGCAGTACCTGAACAACTTGTGTTTTTCTTGGTTTAGCGCTCAAAACCAGAAACAAGACGCCTTTACAACCATGACAGCTACTCTGACTTCTACTGGAGAGGATTTCAACAAGTTAGTAGAAAAATAAACATTGTCCCCACAGTACACAAAGAAGCAGTCGACCAATAAATCCATTCAAGTCAATAGAGGGTTTTTTTGTCCATCCTAAAAGATTTTCACTCGATAATCAAATCAAAGAGAGGAGAAGGGGCTCCGCAATTTAAACAAAAGGGAGATGAAATCAGTTGTGTGTTGCTTGTATAGTTCATCAGGGGTTTCATGCACAGAAGGTCCTCACTTTCTTTTTAACTTCCTCGCTGGAAAAAAATCCATTCTTACTCAGGTGAAAGAAAGAAAAAGTAAAAAACAAATGACAACACGGTTCCTTAAACGTCATTAGAATCACTATCGCACTCCAGGCAGCTGCTTCACAGTAATCACAAGCAGCAGGAAGACACTGATCTGTACGCCACAAGTCCTCAACCTCAGTCTTCCGTTCTGTTCCCTGATTGGCTGATTGAGCAGCACGCCTGCAGTAATTTCCTCCTGTGAACTGTCTCCGTCTCCGTTTCCCCCGACTGGTTTGACCGGCCGTATGACATACTCGCTCTATGTACAACGCAAACATTCCTCCTTTTCATTTGTCTTTGTGTAGTGGTAAGAACAACTAAATTCAGTCTTAAATCTAAAGCTTGATCCCAAAATAAAGTGGGACTGAGAGGTGTAAAAAAATAAAGAACTCATACTGCGCTAGAATAGCTGTGACTGTGATTGAGAGGCGATTTTTATATAGTCAGACTATTTACATCTATACGACAGAGCTGACACTGGTTTGTCGGGCAGCCAGTGGTTTGCCCGTCTATTGCTGGTTACAATTTAGGTATTTGTGTGTGTCTGCGTGCGTGTCTGCGAGCGTGTGTGTGTGTGTGTGGTGGTGTAGACAGCAGTGAATCCATTTTCAGCAGCATCCTCCCACGCGTTTGAAAGACTTGATTGTTTCTTAAGAAAGACTCTCTCCCATGTGGACCGCGAGGAGACATCAAAAACAAACGCTCATGTACGGCCGTGTTACTTCCAGTACATTCAAATAGTGGTTATCCTCCTCGACTACGCACTTCTGGGGACGAAGAAGCAGCTGAGGGTTCGTGTCGTCGGGTTGTTCTCGGTTTTTGGTTGTCTGAGCGGGACAGTCCAAAGGCGACCTCTGACCTGTTGGATGCATCAGTGCAAAAAGAGATTCGCTTCTGCAGCTTTTTTTTTATTTCTCCTTCATGAAACTCACCGCAGGCCCACCGTGGCCCCCTCGCCTGGGGTACTATGGTTAAGTGCAAAGTCAGTAGTGATCGGAAGAAACATGCATACAGAGAGGCCGTAGGAAGCACACTATCTTACAGTACAATCCTTATCTGTGCAGTTTAGTGTGTGCAGTCAGCAGGACGGGCCTGTGCCCGGGTTGTGCCGCGGGCTTCTAGGTGCCACAAACATTATAGAAGTGTGTATTTTTAGAGTGTATTTCTCTGAAATTCTGACGTTTTCTTCTTAGAATAACGTGAAATTGTTTGGGTTGCCATTTTTAAATCAAGAGGGGAAATAATTTAATTAAACTCTAATATGATGAGTAACAGTTGTAAACAAAATTGTTCTCCCCTTGGAAAACCGTGATATCTTATCATACACTTATACATAGGCTTGTTCTTTTTTTTTTCTTTATTACAAAAATTATTCTTATTATAATGTTTTATTATGGTATGTTTTCATTATTACTGTAAGCAGGGTCATGTTACTTGTCTATGTAAAAAGCATGCACGTTTCATTTACCCTCCTCTTCATCTCAGCGTGGTTTCCTTTTACTTATGGAAATGTCTCGGTCCGTCAGTGCTTCCATTCCTTCTCCTTTTTCTTCCTCACTCCGCCCTTCCATTGCGACTTTGGGATGTAAGGCTTACAAATAAATAAATGTTCTTTGTTTGCATTAGTTTTTGTCTCATTGCATGTCCCTCTCCAAATCCAATCCTCACCAAATCCTCTCGCAACCAAAAGGTTGGCTTTGTGATACCTGAAAAAGTAACAGATTTTTATATATATATATATATATAATGTGTATATATATATATATATATATTGTATTATTACGTTCATTCCTGGCCGACTCTCTTGTCAGTTGGTAATAAGTAGTCTATTGACACCCAGGTACTCAGTTGGTTGCCATGGAAGCGGCGGGACCCTGCCCCTCCGCCTGTTCCTTATCCTCTAGCGTCTGAACAAGGCTGGGGGGGACATCGGAGGACTTCCGCTCTGTGATTGGTTCTGCCGGCGGTTGCCCCGGACTACTGCCGCCAGAGGCATCCCCTTGTTGCGTAGGCGGTGTCAACGACGCCAACTCTGGCTCCATGCACAGTGTGATCTCGTCCTCCTGATCAGGGCAGAAAGAGGAGCGTAGCAGGTTTAAGTAAACGTTGAGCCACTGCAATTTAAGTAAGGGCACATACTGGTGAGTGTGCATGTTTTATGCTAAACATGCTAGACTTCCAAAATCAACTTCTTCATCTTTCAGGCTACCTGCAGAGTATGAGGATCAACTAGGAAAGACAGCTTGAAATGGTTAATCCATCAACGTTGAAAGTGATGAAAATACAATGGGCGCTATTGCTGGTTTGTAAAATGTTTCTTGTTGATGCTCAAAGGAAGCTTCAGCGTTCCATAAAGTCGTAGATTAACAAGTAAAAAGAGATCTCCATAATCCCAGTTGAAGCCAACGGGTCAACGGGTCAAGCTCCAAAAACAAGATCCCACAATATTCAAAATGCAACTTTATAATCATTCCATGTCCGACCCCGACACTTTGTAAAATGTTTTTTGTTTTTGTTCCTTCACATGTACAAAGTACACCTCTTATTCACTTAGTGTTCACTTGCTTGAAATATTGAACACTGAGGATGTAATTCTATATGATCCTCCCCCCCTCACCTTTAACTCCTCGTCCTCCTGCTTCTCCAGCAGCGGAGAGTGCTCTGTCCCCATATCTTCTGCAGAGGGAACACAGAGGCTCGGCTCCACCACCGCCGCCACGCCGATGTAGCCGCCGCCGTCCGTCTGATAGGCCTCCATCTGCCCCGTGTTCCACAAGTCCACCAGCGGCGGGTGAGCGGAATGGACCAGGCTGTGGATGGTGCTGTTGGGCGTCGCTTGCAAAGAGTGGTTGGCACTATGCAGCCTGTGCTCCAGCGACTGAAACCGGCGTGAGGAGAAGGAGGAGGAGGAGTTAGAGGCTGATCAGACTCAACACCGCAGCACATGTGACACCAAGCAGTTTGACAAAGCTGTAAATAAAGCCTTTTGTCGGCAGCTCATATAGTTTTACTGGCCTTCCTCTTAGGCTCATTATTTCATTTTGGCTCCAACTTACTGTTTTAAGCGACCACCGGTGTTTTTGACGGGCACATCATCTATCTATTACCATTTATTTTGAGTGATACATCAGTTCCTTTCTAGGAAAGAAAATAAAACTATGAACCTATAAAGTAGATAGTTTTATTAGCCATAATAATTCAAGAAGCTTAAAAGAAACAGTGAAAAACCTATTGTTTCCAAAGTCAATAATTGATGCCACAACATAAAAAAAAACCAATGAGACTGTCTCTAATTGGTATTCTGGAATATTGTATTGGACAAAATATATTCTGCTCATCACGTTTTTGCATCACGAGTCAAAGTAAACATGCCCACATTCTAAACTTCAGCTCTCATCTGCTATCTCTCATGTCTCGCCCTCAAAGACGTGGGACCCCCCACCTGCTGTTGCTGATACTGCAGGAGCTGCTGTTGCTGGTAGTGCTGGATCTGTTGGATCTGCTGCAGCTGCTGCAGTTGATTCTGCTGCTGGAGGGTCAGCTGCTGCTCCTGCTGCTGCTGCTGCTGCTGCGACAGGAAGCGCGTCTGCCCGTCGTACCCGCCGTCGGGCCCCGTGACGTAGGAGCCGACGGGGGGAGACGTCACGACCGACGGGTCGTTGTTGATCGGCTCCCAGGCGTCGGAGGAGGAGAGGCAGTAGTGGCCCTGGGCGACGTACGTGTGAGGCCACACCTCTGCTGACGAGTGGTGCAATATCTGATCTGGAAGGAAATGGAGAAGGCAGCAGTTGCTGATAGAGGTGCTGGTGGTTATGGGTTGGTTACATTTGACATGGTTTGGTCACATTTTAGTAGCAAAAAACACAATGTATAGAAAATCGCCCTGATAATGAGAACTTCATAATGTCAATACATATTCAACTTGGGAAATCTTGATTACCTTCTGATGTTTGCTCTGGTAAATCATCAGCATTTCATTTTGCCTCTAATGACGAACATTTTCGGTGACAGGATTTCAGCTGTTATCACATGATTAAGAAGAGTCTGAAGCCCAGCAGATGAAATCAGTTTGCGTTTATAAGACGTTTGACTTTGAGCTGGGAGCTAAATCAACTAGATGCAGAGAAAACATCCAGGTTGGCTGAGTAAGTGTTGAAACACAAGCTAGACGTAACAAATGCAATTTGAACACCGGCTCACCTCCCTCTGCCTTTATCTGTGCTAGTTGATTTTCTAAGTCTAAAGGTATGAATAAAGCCCGAAAATAGTTTATTTGTCCCCAAAAGGTTTTTGATGAATTGATGAAAATCCAATAAGGCAGCAGAATTATTCTAATGGAGATTCATCTAACGCGCTCATTATAATTTTTCTGCACATATAACTTCGTGAAAAGAGGTTTCCAGTAGAAATGCTGTGGAACAGAAATGTCCAAAATTGGCCACGTTGGAAATTTGATGAGCTTCCCTTCCAGGCTGGAGAGAGGAGCTGAAACAGTATGTTCCCATTAACATGACACATACTGCAAACTGTTAATCTCCACCCACACAGAAGCTCACAGCTGTTTCAGCGCTGCCTGGATTTGAATTAAAATGTACACATTTCATAAATGCTATTAAATTATTATTTTACTCGATATATAGGAAAGATAATGCCTGTGTGGGATAAAGTACTACACCAAGGTACAGTTCAGAGGTACTTCAGTACCTTACTTGAGTATTTTAATTTCAAATATCTTTCGACTTCTTCTTCATTCAAGTTTAGACAACAACACATTTTACATCGCTACATTTATTCAACAGATACTACGATTAATATACATTACATTTAATATGATATGGGGACGAAATATGACGTTCTATATTCAACAACCCAACAGTACCTAAAGTAGACAACGTTTCCAGCAGCTGCAACATTAAAGCCTGCAAACACTCTTCCTCAACTATTCAAATGAGACATAATAAGACCAACAAAGGCCATTCTGCTGCACAACGACCACCTTGAACTTTAAGTTCTATAATAAAACTGCTTTACTTTTTCATTGATTATCTTCTACAATTACTCAGGTAACTGATACCTTATACCTATGGCAAATTTTCTTAGTGTGACTTTAGTCCTTTTTATAACACAATTCAGCTTACGGGGAGACGCGTACTTTGATTTTCAGTTGCCTCCACATAAGCAGTTCTTTGTGGTCCTTTACCTCGACTGTTGATGCTCTCCTGGTTGAGCTCGCTCAGGTGCGCCATGCTGCCTTGGTTTGAGCCCGACCGCGGGCTCTCCCCGTCCATCGACGTCCAGGCCAGGAGCGTCGCCTCTGATATCGCAAACTGCTGCAGGATACCTGAGGGTGTGTTTTAAGAGAACAAGCCAGCATCACCGTAAAGACCGGCATAATGTGAAGACACCTGAATAACTGGCGTTTATCCTACAAAGTCACATTTAGATTTATATAAGCTGAACTAAGCTGAACTAAGCGGCAGCTTGGGGCCCCCTTTGTAGGGGGCCCCAAGCAGCCGCTTAGTTCGCTTATGCCTTGGGCCGGCCCTGCTCAGGACGCTGCAGGCAACAAGAAGCACCTGCAGTAAAACGAGCCTCCTTCTCTGTTTCGCTGAGGTCGCTGTAGGCGTCGTTCTCCAGCCGCCGCTCCTTCTCCCGCTCCTGGGTGGTGATGCGGGGCAGCGGGACGCCGCCTGCACCCACCGTGGTCATGCTCCAGTTTTGCCATTCGATCATGTGAGCTACCCGACCCTGGGCCATGGCTGTGGGCTTGGTCACTCTCTCCTTCATGGTGCGACTCACACCTGTTGGTGAAGAGGACATGGGAGACAGATGGAGGGTGGGGATGAGAGGTGGACATGGGGAGAAGGTGGTGAAGCAGCGGGTTTGGTGGAGAATGGACAAGGAGAAAGAAAGGGGAGGGACAGACATCAGATATGTTATCAAGTGTGTTCTTGTTCTCGTTTATGGAACTATGGATAGAAAGGAGGCTATCCTCGTGTGGGAGGATGAAAATGGACAATTTATCAAATTGTATCTTTGCTGTGTCACTAATGATTACCGCATAAGCTCCAGATATCAAGAATAGCTAAATGACGAAAGGTGTCATTCATGTGTTTAACGAGACAGCCATTTTTTTGTGTTGGCTACAACAAGGAGGGGAGGGAATTTATGTGTCCTGTCTGACAGAGGTGTATCATGGGATGGAATAGGTTAATTGGGATGAGAATGTTCCTTGCCTCAAGTAATGAGAGGTTGGCTTGTTGGCATAATAACTTTCACACCTCTGCTAAGCTGCGCTGAGTAAGCAGAAAACCTCAATCTCTCTCTCTCTATCTCTCTCTCTCTCTCTCTCCTCTCTGAAACTTGACTCATGCAAACCCTGCAGGACATCTTTTGAAGATAAAATTCATTTCCTGGCACCACGCTGACAACAGTCTAATGGCTGTGGTTGTGACCAACACATGATGACGCATACTCTCAATCCCTGGTTCTTGTTTTTCTCAAATCAATTTGCCACCATCAAAGCAGGGAGTGGTAATGGTAAATTGATATGAGATTCATGAATACATTGAATAAATTATGGGACAAATCTGTGCAACGCCACACAGTACGGCAGCTGCACTGCAATACATCTCACAGCACTTAAATAAACCTCACTACAGAACACGGCTGGATTAACCAGAAACGCTGCACTAGACTGCACGGAAATCTGTTCCACACGGCACTTTACACGGGTCAAAACATCCCTCCGAATTCAGGACGACACAGTTTCACAACCTCTTAACAAAGAAAACTACACTTCCCACTCACCATTCACCTTTTCTTAGAGCAACAAGCCGTGCAGTGATGCAGTGTCTGCGAATGTGTGTTTTGTTTTCAAGAATCGTTCTTTGCATCAATGACTCAGGAGGAGCCATTGACGAGTGTTAGAGGAGAGGATGTGATAGAGGGAAACCCGTTTTGGGTACCATGCTGACTCCACCGCCCATCGAGGGCAGAGCCAACATGGGGTCGGTTTACCAGTTACAGCACAGACACACACCTGACACACCTGACAGAGAAGACTTAGCCAGAGCCCCGATGCCGTAGGCATTTGAGTTCCTCTTGAGCCGAGGCAGGATTGACGTGGTGTCTTCCATAGACAGCTAGAGGGAGAGAAGAGAGAGGAATGGAGGAGGGGGAGAAAGCGTGGAGAAAAGGATTGTATGGGTCGTGTGACAAGGCACACAAAGACATTAAGACAGTGTGTGTTAAGAGAGGAGTGAGTGGAGACAAGTGATGGAGATGTTGCGTTAATACCAAATATTCAATCTGCAGAACCTAAATCTGGATTACAAGTCAACGATCTACTTTTGTGTTGTGGACCAATAGGCCATTCTGCTTGTGCTCACACCACTAAAATAAACCGAAAAAGTGAGGCCGAGGAGGATAGAGCTCCTGACTAATGGGTGAGTTAAATAAAAACAGATGAAATGGATAGAGAATGAGAAGTGGTTAATGGAAGAATGATGTCACGACACTTACATTGATTCCCTCCCATGAAAATTCTGAACGTCCATGCTAAGAAAGAGAAACGGGAAGGGATAGGGAAAGAAGGAGCGGGAAAGTGTGAGAGGCGCAGGACAGAGAGGACATGCATGGGAGGCGGAGCGGGAGAAAGACAAAGAGAAGATGGACAGAGGAGGGATAACTCATTGGACGTGTAGAGGAAGAGAAATGAAGAGACGTGAGAGAAGAAGAGAGACGGACACACAGGATTTTCCGGGAACGAGTAAGGCAAGAGTGAAGGATTGTAATGCCAGGGAAAAGGGAGGGGAGGGGGAATTGAACAGCGGTCAGTATATTTGCTCGGCTATGAGGGGCAGAGTGAATACGCTATGAATGCATGAGTCTTCTCGTGTGCCGCCAAAAACATCGAAAGCCGGCCGAAAAAACGAGTGAGTGAGAGAGATGTCCAAGCTGTGTTGAACGGTATCTGATGCTGCAGATAGACGGGAGAGACTGGGGCTATCAACACTGCATGTGTGTGTGTGTGTGTGTGTGTGTGTGTGTGTGTGTGTGTGCATCACTTTGTTTTGTGTGGTAAATAAAACCAGGAGCAGGTTGGCTCAGCTAAGAAAGCCCCTCCACAACAACAAAAAATCAATTGCAGCATATTAATAAGTGTGCTGTTAGCTCATGGTAGTTATTAACCTTTTTCAGTTATTGTGCTAAGCTAAGTGGTATCAATCTTCTTGTATAATTATCAGCCACCTCCTGTTCTCCTCTTCACTTCTTTCCCTTTGTAATTCAAATCGTTGCTCCCTCTTTTTTTCCACTCTCTCCACGAGATTGGGTTTTTGTGGACGAAGGGCATTCAGGGGAACGATGCATGCATAATTAAAGGATGGAATCTCTCCACAGTGTATTTGTTGAAAAGGATTTCTCTTCATTTAGGCCCTGGAATGGTACACCCCCCTGTTATGAAGCACAGGATCAGCAGAGCAGCAGGAGGGTAGAAAATACGGGTGATAATGAGATCAGAGGTAAAAGGACGTAGTAATGGTGTGTAGGACGTTGGAGGAAGAGAGAGGGATGCATGTCTTCTTAGCAGCAACATACAACCTGAACCAGTATTGCTCAGGATTCCAGCTACGCCTCCTATGTCAAATAGGGGGGAGGTGTGGTGGAAGGTTGAGCGGCTGACATTGAAATTATTTCGTGTTTCTATTTGACTAATCTAAGCGCATAAGCACTGGCACCTTGAGTGACAGACAGCTAGCGAGGTGAGCTGCTCAAATCCGCAGCCATGTTGGTTCCTCGGGTGGAGCTGACAGTCCACCGTCAAAGGAGGTCAACCACGGGGGTTAGCCTACTGAGTGACAACTGAGTTCTTACCTGCTCCCCATCCTTCTGGACAGGTACGCCGTCTCCCGCTGACGACAGGATGTAGAGGAAACGAGAACACAGGGGGAGAAGAGGGAAGAGTTACATTTGTTTACTGGCCATGATCATTCCTGTCATTCACAACGGGATTGGTGTTCTGCCTTTATTGGGTCAATCATCTTCGTGCATCCTTCCTTTCCTGTCAAAGTTACTACATTCAGGATTCTGTCCTCTACCCTTATTAGGAAAACACTTTCTTTCAAAAAGACCAGCAAACGCATACACACACAAAATAGGTATTGCTTGCCCTAACAATACTATACGTAAGTATTGCATAGAGCAGTGGTTCTCAAACTTTTTACACCAAGTATCACCTCAGAAAATACTTAGCTCTCCAAGTACCACCATAATGACCAACACTATACAGTAGCGTAGCAGGCCTAAGTATCAAAAACAAAGCACAGGTTTTATTCCTGAAGAAGTATATTTAATATTGTCAGCCATTGTAACATTTTTAACAGTTTAAACAGTAATACTGCGCTTAAATATAGGAAGAAAAAAAACTTCAATCATATATATATTTAAATATTTATTTCAGTGATTCTTTGGCGTACCACCAGAGGGAGCCCAGCGTACCACACTTTGAGAATCACTGGCATAGAGTATAATAACGAGAAATAAATACATCTAGAATTTACTTTAAAGTACCTAGAGTTCATCAAAGGAAGCCCCTCATGTTGTCAAATATATGAACCATGTTTTCAAGTTAGTTAATCGTGGCGAATAATCAAACTGATTCAAACGTTGAACTACTTGCAGGCTTTACTCCTCCACCACCACAATCTGGACTCCAGGGGGTCATTCTGATAGAGTCTAATCGCTAAAGTCTTTCCTTAAAGTCTCTCTTTAATGAACTCCCTCTACATGTAAACCACATCTGCATTAATAATCCACTCCAAGGAGTCAGTAGCAGATCATACACGAAGCCATCCACCAGCAAACTGCAGATGGGAGTTCTGTGAAGTAGACGCTCTCTGTTGGATAAATGAACGTTATTATCCCTCCTCTTTCCTTGCTGTCCAAACCCTAATTAAAAAATTGGTTTAATTAGCGAGACTGTACTGGTAATTGAGTTTAAACGCAGCGTCAGTCTCTAGGTGGTTGCTCTCCGTGTGAGAGGGTCTGTGTGTTCGATTCCCGCAGGGGTTCGCTCCTGTGGCGGCACTATGTGTGTCTCCGTGTGTATGTGTGTGTGTGTGCATGTGACCCACTGAGGCAATCACAGCTGCATTTGGCAATCATGAGCGAATCCTCTTCTGCTCTGAGAAGACGCCCTGCTCTGAGAAGTCGTTGGCACCCTGGATGTCCAGTGAAGCCTGTGACCCACTGACCCAGTGATTCGGAAACATCAGCTCCACTGCAGCTCTGTTGTGTCCTCAGAAATTGCCCTTCTCTCTGAACTCCATCCAGTCGCATCGGATCACTGCGAGGGCAGAGCCGAGGGAAGGACTTCATTCCAGAAACTGACCCCTTTCACTCGCACAGTCAAGCATATGCCGACGGATCAGGAGCCCCGCGCTTTGTTCGTGCTGTCACTATAGTTCTCCAACCTGGAGGTCCTCTACTTTCAGAAGGTCTGCATGCTTATAAATCAGTCTCTGAAATACACATTTGAGGAGATAAACTGTAGCATTGATCATGTGGTTTATTTTGACGCAGTTTCACTCAACCCACTTTGTGTCGCGATCCTGGATTTTTTCTCCTGAATAATATGAATAGCTGTTTGGTTGTGAATTACCGAAGCCAATTTACCTACCAAAGGGACACTTCAACCAAAAATGTCCAAAAATCAATACCAAAACCTAGGCCATACCACTTTAAAAGAAGCAGGACAATTACAAAATGCGATATTTTTGGAACGTATTAATTCCCTTCCAGTTCAGCCCTTATCACAACATCTGGACATTGATTGTGCCCCCGATCCGATCAGAGGGAAGCGGAGCAAAGCTGACCAGGTTTTATTATGCAGGGTACTTGAATACCATTATGTGCTGTAAAACTCCCTTTCAAAGAGACCCATGACCCATTGGTCTCATGACGGTGTATTCAAGTCCGATATCTTCAAGATAAGAGCAGTGATTGCAGGAGCGCATCCAGAAGATGGAGACATAGATTGTGTTTTCACAGGCGGAGGCAGAGACAGAGAGGAACCAGGGACATTGGAGTAGCCATTACCACCAAAACACTCAGCACAGGTTTAATGTTATAATGGTTACGGCTTTATAAAGTGGAGTTTATGTTAGCGCATGTATTTGTTTGGCTTGGTCTTTTGTGTTTCGTTTGGTTCAAAGTTATTATCATAAGCTGTGAGCCGAGCTCCTTCCCGTTATGGGGTGTATATTGGATGATTATGTGGCTGCATGTTTAACATGCACTTATCTGGTGTTTGTTGCCATGTGTGGGCGCTCAGGTTCAAGAGATGTTCTATTTTCTACTATGTTCGATATTCAACATTGCATTTGTTTACTGCAGTTAGGGCCCGACAGTGAAATTGAACCGTGATTTATACTGAAGAAATGTGTTTCTGTGAAATTCCATCTAAGCTGTTTTGCACACATAATGTGCTTTACTTAAAGCAACCTAACTTGTGACAAGTTACACCATTCAAGGGCAATTCTCATCCGCGGACCCAGCGAACGGCAGCGACACTGCACTTTTTTTGCGGTCCAGGCGTTTTAATTGTGTTTAAAAGCACTAGCATAAGCTGTTGTTTGTAGTCCACCTTCTTCTGAAAATCTACTTGCATATTATAGGCCGAGAAAATGTGAGGGTTGAGTAAAGTATTCCTGAAAAAAAAGGATCAGCTGATGGTCACCCCCCCGAAAGGCAGTAATAACGAAACAACTGCATCGCAGCTGGTCGACGCACACAAATTTAAGCGCTACTCTCCCCATTAAAAATGAACTCTGGGACGACCTCAGAAGAATTAGCTGTGCATCTTTGATTTTTTTGGCCTTGTGGAGTGCGGTGTGAGGTGGTTACTTATGGGCTGATATCAGTTAGACGGAGAGATGTCTCCTTCTCTGCCTGGGCGGAGGGAGAATGTCCCAGATTTTCTCCCCGATCCGGGTAAAAAAAAGATCTGCCCTGCAAACACAAATCGTATTTGAATGTAAATGCACACCCACATATTTAGGGCCTCAGGCAAAAAACTGTTACACGTTACACAATACCCCTTCTCTTCGTCTGTTTCTTTCCCTTTCTTCAGTTTTCTGGCTCTCCCCTCCGCATCCTTCAGCCTTGTTCGGCCAATTAGTAGATGAATTAACACACTCAGAGTGTGTCAACAGTTTGCTGGACAGCAGCAGACAACACAGGGAAACCCTCCCTCTCTTGCTCAGCGATGGAACAGAAACGTTAAGCACAGTTTGTGTACGTTTGTAAAGCTGTATGCATATAATCTTGTATTTGTCACTCAAATGAGATTACATCAAAGCATGTACACTGTTTGTGAAGTGAGCCGCGAGGGGGTGGGATGCTTTATACCGTGCTGTGATTAGTTGTTGACACTTCTTAGAATATCTGCGTAGCTGACGGTGCTGTCGTCGTGAGAAGGTGATGCTCTTGAGCTCTCGGCAGCACGGCGATCAAATGCGTAATTCCGCTTCTGAGGAGGCAGGCAGGGTACCTCCTTGAGGAAGCAGCAGTAGCAGCAGCAGCAGCAACAACAACAGAGCACATGACCAGAGAGAGCTGTGAGCCAGCTTTTCTCCCCCTGGCGCCCACCCCCCCTCCCCCCCGCGCACACAGCGGTGCGGCTCTGGATACCCCTATCTGCGGTCACAGGGGAGCCAGGCTTAGCTCGGTAGAGGAGAAGGAGCAAGAAGGAGTCAAGGAGGGAGGGCCTGGGTGATGGAGGAGTGGAAAAAAAGGAGGGAGCGGCCGTGCGTGTCGAACAAACCAAGGATCTGCAGCGGCTGCACTGTCAACTCCGGCTCTGGATGCGGCGGCTTGACGGCTTCCGCTGGAGTGGGAAGCGTTTGAGAGTCATCCGTCCTTTTGTGCGGCCCGGCTGCCCTGCAGCAAAAAGCGCACAGCGACTGAGCCTGGCGCCTGTTTACCATGACAGCTGCAGCGGGGCTGGTTGCCACGATAGGGCACCGGCTTTGGATGGCGGCCCTCTCACAGCGATATGCGCAGATGTCGGGTGACGGAGCTCCAGAGTTCAGCCGACAGCTGAGGACTAGAAACCCGGGGGCGTAGTTCACGCGCACGCACGCGACGTGAGTTACCGACGTGAGTTGCCGTTGACTTGGTGAAATGACACGACCCAACACTCACGCCCCTTGTCATCAGCAGTCCTGACACACCTGGCATGACTGTGGCTGCCATCCTGCGCGGATCTTTATCACTGATGCAGGGTTAATAGGTGACACAGCAGCCATTAGTGCCCTGACAGTCACAGTATCTTGGATATGTATTCCAGTGAAGGAAGTCAACCGGTTACTTTTAGCTTTCAGCAGCTGCCACGTTGTGCGCAGCAAATCTTGATTTTCTTGCTCCTCAGCTTTCAAGGGAGTCTTTGGGAAGATAAACAAGTGTTTATCAGCACTGAAGGGGTTAATAGCTACAGATAACACTGAGACAACCAGCGTGGTTGCACACTAATGCTGTGCGTATCCGCAAATTCACACAGACTCACCCATATGGATCAAATTGTACATGTGAAATGATCTATTATTATTTTCATTATTTTCCTCATTCAATTTCATAACGGACTCTAAGTCACTTTGTTAGCAGGAACGCCTGCCATTGGTTTTTCCCCACAGAGGCCTTTTATTTCCTATCATCCATATGCAGGCTAAAAAATGGTGTGTGCGAGGGCAAGCACACATCCGTATACATTCAATCTGTTTACCTCCCATAAGGCTTGTTACCTGGCTTCACACAACAACACAAACCATTTAGCACACAGTTGACAACATGACACAGAGGCACTCACATAAATCTGTAGCTATAGGAACCCTGCGCCGCTTTATGCGGATGAGCAGGAGGATGGCCGTCTTTGTGCCACGTGTCCACGGGTGTACACACACGTGCATACACACACATGGGGGAAAAACACCCACACACGTCAGGGTCACCGGGTCCCCCTTGTCTCTCTCTACATCAAGGACTCATTCGCCTTCAATGTGTTCATGTGAGCCAGGCTTATCCAAGCTGGACAGGAGCCAATCAAAGCCAACTGTATCCCAGTTGGCTGTTTCTCCAGTTTACAGGATGACTGCAAACTTGCAAACGCAGGACGTGGCGTCAGTTGTTGGCAACAAGTCAAGTCCAGTGAAGGTGGTGTGGGTGTTTCAAATCGAATGACGTGGAATCCCTCCCTGTAATGCAGCATCAAAAGGAGTAATGGGGCGAAGTGGTGGAGCATAAATGGTGCCTGTATTTATCACATCCACACCCACGTGTGGGGCTCGGTTAAAAATATAGCTGCAAGAGGGAGATAATACGCATCCATGCATTAACGCATTGACACATACCCGAGAGCATTCGAACACTGATTTTTTTTTTTAATCGCGAGTTGAACTGCCCCTCTGAACCGATTAGTTGACCAATCTTTTGTTTTTAATTCGATTTGTTGTTTACATGCTTTAAAAAAATCTGAATTACTTATTTCTGAGACGTCTATCAGCAAAACTCTGGTAAACATAAGATTTAAAGTGGTACTTTTGTGCAATTCCTTGTGGCGTAACTAGCTATTACAGATCTCTTGGTTAAATCAACTAGTAGATTTGTCCCTAAAATTGTATGACTGGTATAGTCGACCAATTTCTTTGCTCAAGAAGAAATACAAACATGTCGTTCTACAACTCAACAAGATTTTCAGGAAACCTTTCCTACATTTAATAAAAGGAGATACAGTTAAACATTGTCTAAACACACGATTCTTTCTAATCTGGGCTATAAAGGCCTATCTAATCCAGGAACCAGGACAACAAATACTGACAAAAACATGAGCTTTTTAACACTCAATAGCTAACAAACTGTGTGAGTAATCAATTCAGTTACTAGATACATACACAAACAGTCACACAGAACGGAACAATCGGTTAGTCCTTATTGATCTGTAAGCAGTTCGGTACCTTACCACAGCTAACTTAGAGAAAGGGAAACGAAAGTCTGCTTAGAGACCACGGCTGAGAGTCTCATAATGTCCCATATTCACAACTTTAATGTCACCACTGCAGCCTGACCCACAGCACTTATGTTCACTCTGAACACAAGCCCTGAATTATAGATTGATTAATGATTTCCTCCACTGCTACACTGCGGCCTGGTAACTGGATAATAGAAAAATGCTTCTGACGTGAAGCTTTTAGCACAATCATGAGTAAAATAATCATCAACACAACATCTTGCAACATGATCAGCATCACGGCGCTGTAACAGAATTACTACCCCATGTTTGGCGGAGTGGAAATGGGCTCTCAATGAGGCATAAGCTGTGTACTGCACACAGAAGCTGAGTCACTGACTGTAGTTATTCTGCTGCAGGTCTCACTGCCTTTTCCTCGTTTATGTTGGGAGGAATGAGGTGCGCTGCGATCAGCTGCTCCTCAAGGCTTTTTTCTCTCTGAGGTGGTGATGGATGCAGACGTCTTACACGGTGCATCACTGTGTCTTCACCTCTATCCGTAGGAGTGGTGCTGAGGGGCAGCATCGCTTAAGCAAATTGTCAAAGGTTTGGTTTAAAACAAAACCCAAAGAAGCGGTTGACGTGCAGTATACTTCAATGATGAGGGAATTTAATTTCAACAGATTATTTGCAAAAACACAGATTTAAACTAACGAAGCACGGATATTTGTTTAATGAATAGTTAACTAATGGAATTGTTTTGTGATTTTTTTTTTCTTCGACCCTTGCATTTATGTTGGCCCTTATTTTCTAACTGCATCTGAATTAACAAAAGCGGTTTTGCCACACGTACAGAAAAAACAACCACGCCTGCTGCCTGAAGGAATCAGTCTCTGCCACAATGATGCTATTTTTTAAGGCTCTGGTTTTCTATTTGTAAAAATAATCTTAAATGCCTGATAAAACACAATATGCAGGGTGAAGCAGAAGTCTGTGATGACTACTAAAAAAGATGTTGTCCCAGTTTCCTCTATGTCACATCCTCTATGTTATTCATTACAAATGGAGAAAATGTCATATGTACTACCTCATCCCGCTGGACGCGTTGGCATGATTTTTTTACTGCACTACAACAGAAATCACAGAGCACACGCTGAGATGTGACGGAGCTGGGAGAGAGACGGACTCAGTCCTGCTGCTCCGCCTGTTGATCTTCCAATCGGCAGCGTGGACTGCAGGTGAGAAGGTCGATCAATAGCATAAACACAACTATCCCTCCTCATTGCCGCTGATTCTGATGCTCACAGCTTCTGGCATTTGAGTTGCTTGGAAACGCTTAATCCTCCTTCTTTTAATAACTGTTTATTTGCACATTCATGTTAGATTACAGTGCACACAGCTGGGGATGATGTTTGCTTTCCCCTAAGTCGATGTACAATCGCAGATACTTGTGTCTAACAATCAAACACAGTGTAGTGTGATCATAAACTGCTTTTGATGGAGAAACCTTATTGAAATCTTGAGCCTCTCTGATCACTTGCAAAAAGAAGCGGGTTCTCGATCAGAATAACGTGTATTTAACTTCAAAAAGCCCTTTCAAGCTCTTTCAAAAGCCCTGTGTCCTCTTCGATCCTTGTGTTTCCAGCTGCTGGAGTCTCTGGGCTTTACCAGGTCTCCTGTCCGGACAACTGAGTGTTGACAAAGGGCCCTGACCTTCTCTGCTGCGCTGCAACCGGTCAAATACTTCAACCTGCACTGCCTGAGCTTCCGTAACGCGGTTCATGCTGTATTCATGTCGCACCTGCCATCCTGAACGTGTGCTCCTTCTTTTCTACATACATGTGAAATGTTCTTTATCCAGAATTGGTGTTTGGTTGAAAAAAAAAGGTGGACAAGCCACTGGCGATCTTGTGTGTGACATTCACGACCTCTGCAAAGGTTATGCACTTTTCAGAGAGGCATAACATATGTGTTCAGCTCTGCCACAAATATGTGCTGTAATAATAAGAGCTGGGTGTACTAAGTGGTCAATTAATATTTAACAGCAAAGGAGGTCTGTTTATTTTTACCTTTTGAGTGCGATTCATGCTACATACCGAGACATGCAGGAATTTAAACTATTTGGGAGCGGGCTAAAAGATGACTACTCACACAACCCTTCCCAGTCTTTAATGTATTATTTATGGGTTTTATCCAGGAGGATCCTCACCTGAAAACTCCCCTTGATCCCGTACACCCTCGCCTGCACGTATTTACACCCCTCCCCCCCTGTCTCCCTCTCTCTATCGCCATCCTCCTCCCCTCCTGCCTGTGTCCCTGCCTGCCCGCCTGCTGCTCGTTTCTTCACCCCCCCCTCTCCATCCCTATTACACATGCAGATAATAACAAACTGGGCAAACGCCTGAGACAAAGGCATTATCTCTTGTCTCGTTTTCCTCTCTTTCTCCAAGCCATACCACCCTATAAATACGCCCCAGCACTCTCCTCCCTACCCACACACATGTACATACTGCCAAACAGCATCATAAATCAAGGGCTGGGAGGAGGGCGGGGAAGAGGTAGGTTGGGGGATGCAACCACACACACACACACACACACACACACAGAAGCACATTTTAACACATATTCTCCGTGACATCTCGCCTGAATTCTTTTTTTTTCTTCTGTGAAGAAGTCCACAACTTGTTTATCCACTGCAGTGGAGGCAAAACAAACACCTCGCACACACTCACACACACACACACACACACACACACACACACAAACCCTCACTCCTGCAAGACGGCCATCCTCCTGCTCATCCTTTCCCCCGCCCCCGCCCCCACCCAAACCCCCATCCAGTCTGCAACGAGCGAGGGAAGAGAAGCGGGGCTTACTCAGTGTCCTGGAGCCGATGCATCCCATGGTGTGTTCACAAAGGCCCTGGATACAAGCGAGGAAGTGTCACCCAGACGCCGCGCATTCTCCCTCTTCCTCCTGCGACTCTCTCCTGCTCTCGTCTCTCGCTACTTTTTGTGGCTCTCCTGTGCGCGCTCTCTCTTTGGCTTTCTCCCTCTTGCGCTTGCTCGATCGCTCACTCCCCCCCCCCCCCCCCCTCTCTCTCTCTCTCTCTCTCTCTCTCTCTCTCTCTCACTCTTCCCCTGCTCTCTCTCTCTCTCTTTCCGGTGCAGTGTCTTAGAAGATCCAGTTAGTAAGTCAGTATGCCTGGGGCTAATAGATTAGGAATAAGATGCAAAAAGCCATTATTAGCATTACTTAAACTGATGTCTTCATCTATTCCAAATAACAAGCATCAATATCACCAGTATGCGGGTGACACCCCATCCAATTTGGAGCAATTATTACACTTACTTATTATTACACTTACCTAAACAACTTGAGTTTTGGGACTGACAGTGACAATATCATCCAAAATAACAAAGCAGGTATCAATCAAATGAGAGGTTTAAAACTACAATCAGACTGACTGTGTGTGTATTGGGTTACTACTACAAGATCAATAGCACAGGGCTGAGAGGGCTGGGCTGCCATTGTTGTGGGTATCGCTGCACTGCCGTAATGTTGTTGAGCTAAAATGGGGGAGTCTCTCTGTCTCCCTCCTGTGTGCACTCTGCCTAACAAAGTGCTGCAGCGGTTTCCTCTCCCCTCTCTCTCCATCTTCCTCACCTCCTCTCTCCCTCGCAAAAAGGGAGTGCTCACACGCACGGTGATATTAAACAATCCGAGGGGGGGGGGGGAGAAATCAGCTGAGGGTTTTCCTTCACCATGGAGCTCGAGTCTCCACCTCTTTCTGTGTCGTCCCTCGGTATTGATCCGCCCCCTCGGTCGGCTCTGCACCTATTGCTTGCTTTTCTGTTCACTGACAATCCCGTCCCCTCTTTTTGTGTTTGCTCCCCTCGCATCCTTTCTTTTTCTGCCACCTACACCCTCTTCCCCGGGGGGGAGACAGATGAGGGGAGTGGCTCTTCTCTCTTCTCTGTAATTTGAAATCTGTAACACCCCCGCACCGACTCCCTCCTGCTTCCACCTTCTTTCTGAATCCCTCGGTCTTCAGCTTTAACAGCACCGGCTCTGTTCTTTATTTTCCTTTTCATATCGAACTGTCTTTCTCTTCTGCCTCCTTTCCTAAGGGGGAAGTCCCCTGCTCCTCTCTCCTCGCTCATTATAAATTCATCTGTGCTTTTTCTCTCATTTTTTGCCCAGTAAATGACGCAGGAGCATTCTGGACAGTGAAGGGTTGTATGTGTGTGGAGAGAGGGGGGGGACTTTGCGAATATTTGGGCGAAGAAGAAGAAAAAGAAGAAGATGAAGATGAGAGCTCAACAGATGGAGGGACAGAGAGACAAAGACGTGAGCAGATGGGGGAGTGATGGGTAGGAAAGCAAAGCACTGTTGAGTCATGTGAGGGATAGAGGTGAGGAGATGATGCTGTGTGATGACATTCTAATAAATTAGCACTCCAGATTGGACGGATGAAATAGAAAAAAAATCAAATCTAAATTCAAAAACAGTTTATGTAATTTAACAGCAGAAGGGCAAATTAAACATAACCAATCGTACATAATCCAGCCAATCGCTGCATGCACTGTGGGTTTATATATAAATGTTTCCCGCTGGGGCTGATGCTGCTGCAGGTGTCGGCTCCACTCAGGGCTGCAGGCTCACATGTGCTGAAGCCCCCATTGAGTATGTTGTCCTTGACCCCTCCTCCCTCGCTGGCTCTCAGTTCCCCTTCCGTCGGCCCGTCACTTTGTGCAAATCAATGCCTCCACAACCCGTCAGTACATCCTGTACATCCTGCTTTACCTGTCGTTCCTTGAAAGTCATCTTTGGTGCTCATTTTCTTTGTCAATTCATCTGTATTAAAGTGAGGATCCATTTCAACCTGTGCCCAAGACAGATTTCTGAGATGGAAACAAACTGCAGCGATTAGTCAATATCTGCCGTATTTGATGGTTTCATCTTCTGAAAAGGGAGGATTTTCTCCCTCTTAGATCACAATAAATTGATGTGATGGTTTTGAGCTCAAAGTCAAACAAACCAAGAAATTTTATGATGTGACCTTGATCTCCATTTTTTACAGTTTTGTAGAACAAGTGATTGATTACAGGACAAAATCCTGGTAATAAATCATTTTTTGTCGCAGCGCAATTACACACACACAGACACATGCAGGAAAATACAGAATACCTGTGACAAACTTGTGATCTACGATACGGACCACCAATGCAGAACAAGGTCAACCACAGAGGGAAGAGATCCTTGACACTAATCTCACTCATGATACATGAGGCCGTTTACGTCTTTGTCTGCTCCTTTCCAACTCAAACACACACGCACAAACATTTCCTCACAAAGCATGTAAAACAACATGGAACCGCGTTACAAAACAGGAACCAGGGGACTTCTAACGCGTTTCAGTCAGCATGTCTTTTGTTCCCCTATCTGAGTCGATGCTGCACAGCAGTCCCTGATTAATATTATCTCCTATCACCTCAGCTTCATGTACCTGTCACTATCGGTCGATCAGCTCCTGGCTGTTATGCAGGTTGCACCTCGAGGGTAATGAACGACAGCTTTGATAGCGTCCTGGTCAAGATGTTCCGTGCTGATGAACGGGAAAGGCCTGTGCTGTTTCAAGGAGTCATTCCTAAGCTTTTAGCTCAGACTGTGTAAATATGGGCCGAGGCTCCGTGACGTCACCCATGGAGCTCAAAGTGGGCCTCGGAGGCCGCAGCTGATCCAAAAAGGGGCAGAGATATAGTTTGTTGCTTTTCAGATTCTTCATTACAAACAAAGCCGTAAAAAATTACACTAAATCCATCGAACAAAACTTACGGATGTGTGTTTTTAGATGTTAACGAATGTACTGCCTGCAGAACTGACCAATATGCATTCTTAATTCATCGGTTTTTGGTTGACAATATTGTATTACATTTTGCAAAGACTATGAGAATTATGTATACAAATAGTACAATATTGAGGGTAAATGTTATCACTTATATGTAATGTGACGCAGCGGAGGAGAAAGCTAGCAGCCAGCAACCTGGTCGGGTGCCCCCCTGTCAATCAAAGCGTCCATGCGCTTAATTACAACCATGCCTTTGATTCAACTTCCTTGTACAGCTGTTGGGCATTTTAACAAGGGGTCTGTATATAATAAATCCTCCATTCAGACCCACAGTTGTCAGCAGTTCTGCGTTGAGCGTTGGGGATGAGGGAGTGATGTAAACGTTGCTATAAAAAGAGGCAGCCTCAAATAAGGTGTTCTCTGACGACTGTGCTCACGAGATCAGCTTTGTTTAAGCCAGAAGGAATTTCATGTGCACGATCAGTCGACGGTATAGTTCACATTTTCTAGCTAGAATTCCTCAACACACACAGTTATATATTTATGCAAGTGTGCGTGGGTGGTATTGAGTCGCTGGGCTCTGTGTGTTTCTTTGTCCGGTTCTTACACAAGGAAAGAACCTTGCATACGAGGAGTTCTCATTTCTTCTCCATTATTTACGAGTGTCCTTCCTGTTGTCCTGCTGTCCCTCTACAGTCCCTCTTGCTTCCGTCCTCCTTGTCCGGATTACCGCCCCCTGCAACGTTTGTTGCAGCAGTGTGTGATGCATTCAGTCACGTCAGTATCTAAACAACCCCTTGTCTCGTATAACACACATAGCTGTTTGCTTGGGTGTTTGCTTGATATCAAGAGATTCTGAAATAATCTTCTTCCCTCAAGGCATTTAGTCTGGCTCTGCAATCCACAGAAGTGTATATTATGTCCCCTGCTGGACGAACCAGGGTGCTGCAGGCTAACAATGTCTTTGTCCGGCAGACAGCTTGGCAGCAGAGAGGTTTTTCCTCTGGGTACCGAGGGAAGAGACCCCGTTCTGTTTCAGGTTTGCAGATTCTCATCCTGTCTGAATTACTCCTGGAATTCCTGCTTGATGGCTTCATGTTTTCCTTCTTTGTAGGCACCTTTCTCTCTCTCTCTCTCTCTCTCTCTCTCTCTCCCTCCACTTCCATTGTAGGCTACATTTCATGTTGCACTGTGTAAGAGGGAGAGGATACTGTATTAGAAAATAGAAACAGAAACATAAAAAATCTTAGATTTATTTTACATGTGGAATGGAGGAAAGCTCTTTCTTCCACTGTTCACTGGATGTTTATTTCAATTTTACACTTTCTGGCAAAGAATCACATAGGATCAAAGCAGATTTTGTTCATGATGATTTGCAAGGAGTTGTTATGTATTATTAAAGAACATCCAAGAGAGTTTTACAAAAGAGCTTAATGTGCCGACAGAAAGGGTCGGGTAATGACATGGAAGACTCCCTCCTCTCAACAGCTAATTCATTTCTGAAAGGAACAGCAGGATTCCTCTTGAAAAGAACACATGCGGTCAGAGAGGAAGATCAGACCTTACATAATTCATACATTAGTGTTGTTGGTTTTACAAAGCGTAGCAGTCTTTCAGTCTTTAAAAAAACGCAGTGTTACGTGCCTTTTAAATTTCTGAACGTGTACAAAATGTTTTTTTCAACTTTTACTTTGTTAAACAAAAAAGAGAGAGAGACAATTCAGTCTGAAATGAACTACCGGAGGTATTATGATACAGGTAATGACTCACATGAGCAGTGGGAGGTGTACACGGAGGAGTGGAAGGAAAGGTGGGAAGGGAAACCAAAGGGAAACATTTGGATGACAGACTGGGGAGATCATGGGAGAGAAGCGGGGGTAAAAACCATGCAGCAGGAAAACAGAGAGTTGAAATATGGCCCTTTACAGCGGGAGGGGTTGAGCAACTGTTCATTCCAAGGTTTGGCCGCATTCCAGCCTGTCTGGCTCTGATTTCGACAGCCTCCTGTTTTGCCTTTTTTACCTTCAGACCCACTGGATCCTGAAGCTGCCTTCGTCCTGCCTGATCCAGACTAGATTAAAAAAAAACAAAATCAGTCGCCATGGAATCGGCTGGCTGAGAGCAGGGAGAGGAGCGCTGCGCATGGTTCATTGCAGCGTAGGTCGGTCAGAACGCAACGTGTGAACTGGCAAACCCACGTTGACCTCCTCTCGCTTGCCACCTGCCTGATAGCCGGCGAGCCCGGATGTTTTTTTTTTTTTTTTCCTTCGCACAACACCAGAGTGGCTGTGGAAATCTCTGAGTGGAAACATATTTTGTCCCAGTGCAAGTGGGGAGAGACTGGGAACATTCCTTGTGGGACAATGGGCTGTCAATGACCCCAAAGACCTCTCCCTTTGGTTACGTTCACATGGATCCGGCTGCAACAGGAACAGAAACCCAGCTGAATAAGACAAGGGATGGGAAATGTGTACCGATATTATGAGATACCTGCAATATTTTCTCTTGTTGCAGGATTATCCAGAAATATGTAAAATATCTATAATTTAATTATTGCAACCACCCATGCTTTAGCTCAAAAAATTCATATTCAAAAAAATCATATTCATTTATAATTATTCAAATAGCAGATTATTCCCCTCTTGAATGACTAATAAACTAATACTTATAAACATTTAGCTTGGATTTAAGTGAGACATGATTGAAAGAAAAATTGAATCCATGAGGACATTTTTGGTTTGGAACGTGGTGTGACGCTCTCTCAAAGAGAGTTGTTCTGTACCTGTTATTTTATATTTAATTTCAGATTTTCTCAATGTCGAACTTGCTAATGTGACAGTAAAAATCAATCAAAATCAAATTAATGATATCAATTAATATTAAAAGTACTCAATAACGGACGTGTTATCAGACATATTGCGTCGTAAAAGCAGTGACTACACCTTAAAGGGATTCGACTCAAAGGTCTGGGCTGCATGAGTCACCAAGGTGTACATAGTGTGTGTGTGTGTGTGTGTGTGTGTGTGTGTGTGTGTGTGTGTGTGCGTGTGCGTGTGCGTGTGTGAGAGAGAGAAGGATATTAAGTCATAGGAGTAGAAAATATGCAGGATGGGAGGCATCATTTACCACCAGGTTGAGGGCAACGTCAGGGTGAAGACACGCGATGTGTGAGTGAAAGAGAATAATTCATTTGCTCTCTATAATCAAGTGTACTTATCGAGTACAGAGAACCACTCTTAGTTCCTGTGTGTTTGCTGCCTCACTGCAGAGTAAATAACGATGTGGCAGCACATAACGTCTTTACAAACAGATTTTAAGCTTTGTCTGTTTAGGCAAGAGAAGCATAAAACCAATTTTCTTTTTTTCAGCCCTGTGTGAACGTACTTTTTTCCGCCACAGAACCTCCTTGAGTTTAAAACATTCAATACTTTTAGTGTCTGTATCTAATCAAGCCTCTGGCCCCATTATCACCCCCCCTCTCTCACTCCCTGACTCCCTCAGTCTGACCTTACAAGGAGAGGCAACAGGGTTGATGTCATTGAATGAAGAATGCTGCAAGAATCCAGAGAGAAAAGCGAGCAGGAGGCGGGGTCTGACTGGACAGTTTACACGCACACACACGCACACACACAGAGGGAGAGAAAGAGAGAAAGAGAGAAAGAGAGAGAGAGAGAGAGAGAGAGAGAGAGAGAGAGAGAGAGAGAGAGAGAGAGAGAGAGAGAGAGAGAGAGAGAGAGAGAGAGAGAGAGAGAGAGAGAGAATGTTTGCATAGTAACTCACAACTCACAACTCACAAACGAGAGAGAACTTGTTTGGATGGTGTCATTTCTTTTGCAGACGGAAAAGCGCAGGGGGAGGGTCTAATAGCTGGAGAGGGGAAGCGAGAAGGAGAAGTTACCATTACAGACAAACTCTTATCTCTGCCTGGACAAAAAGGACAAGGAAGAGGGAGGAGGACAAAGGAGACGCACATTGTATTAACAGGGTAAGTAAATTGGATTTGATGGTGTTAATAGGAGCAGATGGCATATCTTCTATTTTTTGGGGTGGGCAGATTTCTACAGGTTACCTAATAAGGTAAAGTATCATGATAGCACGGGCAACTAATCAATCCATTGGAGTGAAGTTAACCCCTCAGGAAACGGGGTCTTTGTGAAGTCTACTGTTGCTCTGTCAGCGTTTTCTATTAAACGTGAATACGACTGCATACTGAAGTTGAAAGATACCCGAGAGGCCGTGGAATGACATGAATGAATAACACTGCTGCTACACCAGCTGATAAGGGACGGGCTAAATACGGAAGCTCCAACAGGAAGTCCGCCGTAAAGTTGTCAAAGCTGGCCAGCTAGCAATGCAGCTCGTAGCTTTCATTTGATTCCGAGGGGCTCGGCGACCGCACCGAGAAGCCATCAGCTTTCCCGAGTGAGGGTAAGAAAAAAAAAAAAAAAACGGGGCGGTTTGATCACCTTTTAAATTGAACGAAAGCTAGCGGAGTGTTAGGGGTGTGCGCGCGAGGGAAGCTAGCTTACGTACCGTTATCTAGCAACTATAACTGACGTTAGCCAAGTCAGCCAGCGAGTTCATAGCTAACTGTTCAACATGTTTGTGTTGTTTTGTATAAAAAGAAGGGGGGCAGGGCGGGGGATTGTTAACTAGTGTTGTTTTGGGCCCTATAGCCGTGTGTCTTCATTTGCTGTGTGTGACCCACGCCTCCATTGCTGTCAGTTGTCAAAGCCTGAGCTAACAGTTGGCTGGCCAGCTGAGAGGAGCTCCAGGATACGGTGTGTTTGACTAAAAGATGGTGCCAAGGGGAAAAATAAGGCTTCACTGGTTAAGTTGGAAGTTGGAACCATGCTGAGGAGGCCAACGAGGCTTTTACCCATGACATGGCATGGTAAAGCTTTTTTTTCTTTTCTTTTGATAGTCCCACACCTCAGTAAATTGGAAAGGCAAATGCATATCTTCACATGGATGTTTGCCACCACCCATGAGTGGGGTAATGAGGAATCCTGTTTAATTGTAGGCTACATGAGGGACGACAGAAACCATGTTTCAGCATCTCTTTTTGCCCCGAATCCCTCTGTCTGTCTGCGATCCTGCTACTGCAATGTCTCTGCAAGCAGATGAGGTGGTCTGGTTGACATGCAGACACCTCGCTGATGTTATTGCCCATTTTGAAAATGCTGCCTGCCCATTCAGCTGCAGTCTGAGAGGCAGCAACACGCTCATGCTCAATGCATCTCCAGTGACCTGTAAGATTGGACTCAAAAGGGTTGTTTGTGCCTGCATTAGTGCCCCTAGGCCTAGACACGCTTTCCCAGAAACTGGGTGTGCTATTAACATCAGAACAATGGAGGGTTTAAGCAACAACACACTAGTTACTGATACAATAACTGACCAGACATGGAAAAAAAATCAGTTGCTGTCAGGAGTTCAGGGACAAGAAAATGTGTGGATTGTGAGACTCCACACTCACTCCTTTTTTTATTTTTATTTTTTTATATAAACTTTTTAAAGAAGCGGTTGCAGAGTATATAAACCAAATTTAGTCCCCCTCTAACGGTAATAAACCACTGCTGAGATGAACCGTTTTCCTTTTTGAGAAGTAATAGCTACTGCATCACCTAGTCTGAAATAGGCTGTTCATTATGAAACTTATCCATGCTGAGACAAAGCATTGCACCAAAAGAGCTCCGTTTTTTTTCTTTTGCTTGTTTGGGTTTTCTAGTTGCCACTGTGGGATTTTAAATGCTTTCAGCCGTCTTTCTACAATCGGGTTGAACTCTAGAGCGAGCAAGGTTTTCTTTCGAGGTATTTATGTGTCTTGCTTTTTGAGGTTTGGCTGATTACATTTCTCATCGGAGCCATGTGTAAACGAGTCCCTTGTGAGATGGAATGACAAACCAACAAGGCAGTAGTACCTAAACCGCGCTTGAAAAACACTTTTCTAGCTTCTAAAAGCTGTCCGGTCATGTGGAGTTTTTTCAAAGCCCCCGAGCTACAGAGAACAGTGTGTGATCGATGCTCAGAAAAGGCCTCTGCAAAGTAGTAATGATTAAATGCAGCCTCAAGCTTTGTCATTCAGTGTGGAACACAAAGATCAAAAGTCTGTGCATCGGATTGTGAGAGTGAGCTACAGCTTAATTCAAGCGCTTGCTTCTTTGGCAGCAAAGATGTATTGCAAGAGACGCTATTATGAAGGAATCAAAATAAAATGATGTCATTGAGGTGACGTGCCAATTCTGTTCCCTTTAAACAAGGGACTCTCTTGTCTCACGGATCATGTTTCATTATAGATTTGCAGTTAGATGTCTGGAGTTTAATGGGGAGCTTATCTCACCGTAATAAATCCCTGAGGACCGTACGAAGGACCAGATGGAACAAGTTATCGTCACGCTTGACTAATTAAGAGACGTATTGCATATTGTCCCTTTTTAGAAACAACACAGCACAAGTACTGTAATGAAAATACTAAATCCAAGTCTATGCCCACCCGTGCCAACCATTCCTTTTCAGAAAGCCATTTAAAATCCAAGTGCTCCATTTAGGGTACTTGAGACTAGCAAACCGTATTAAAGACAAGAGCTTTATAGCCACTGTCACCAGTCTGTTTCGCTTTAAGTGTCAACCCTATCCAACTTGAAGTAGGCCTTGATACATGAATAATGAGCAACGAAAACACCTGTCCTTCCTCTTCTTTTATTTGTTGTATTATTTTGTCTAGTGCAGACCACTCAAAATTACTCTGTGTGCCTGCAGAAAATTGATAACCACAAAAATGTTCCCCCCCATTAGAGCCTCACTAACTCCCCTTATGGATCCATCTGTTTTCTGAATTATTTTATGTTGTATCTTGTAGTGTAGTGAATATTCTGTATTTGGATGTTTCTGTAAGTTGATTTGAAGCATAGTGACATTTGAAAAGGAACATACACTTGGCCTTTTTTTAACTTGCCTGCAAAGAGTTTTATTTCTATTTATTTCTTGCTGATTAACAGGCTGGGTGGAAGGTATAGGAGTAATGCTCCGCCTTGGATGTTCAAACCACATCAAATGGCCAGAGGACGTATGTTTTTCAGAAGCATTCGACATCCATAAAAATGTGTTGCTAGGAAGCTAACCCCAAAAACAGACGAGGAAAGGTCTTTGCTCCAGTATGAGCTGTTTGTCACAAGTGCCAGAAATACTTTCATGAGCTTTCTGTCTTGTCAGAACTTGAAGCGTTGCCTGTGTGTTTGAAAGTGGAATGGGGATGAAGCCCTTTTACCTTCAGCTAGGAAGAGAGGTAGTCGGTCTACATTGTCAAAGCCACTCCTTTGGTCTCCCCTAATGTAAACACGAATGATGTAAACACCTAACACAGTGCAAAAAAACATCCTGTTGCTTTTAGAGTGAGTCAATTGGCAATTAGTCAGCATAATGTGCACAGGGGTGCACATTATTTTCAAACCTGAATTTTGAAAAGCAAAGAGGCAATAACTTTAAGTAGAAGTCCATTTCAGAGCAATTGGATAATACAAATGTAAAAGAAAAATTGCTATACAATGTATAATGTTTATGTAATGTTGAGAGGAAACTGTGTGTGTGTGTGTGTGTCAGTACAGAACAACCGTTCCTTTAACTGAACTTCACGTCTACACAATACACCTTGATTGGTGTATTGTTTTTTTTGTTGGACGTCATATGTCAAGGCAGCTTTGTTCCAGTAATGAAGTGTAAAGAGGAAACTCAATGGGAAACAGTGTTATTTTAAAAGGTTCAGTTCCTGCAGGCTTCAACATGTGTCCTCCGTTTCAATTTCGCAGTGCATTGAAGGACTGGCTATCCTTCAACCTCACTCAATCGTCCAGCACGTTTAGTCTGCATTCTGACATCTCTTGAGTCTACTTCATTTTGTCACTTTTTCAGTGTAAAAACACCAACTCTGTAGTCAATATCCAGTGTGTAGATCGGAATTTAGTGAGGCCAATTGTTCACCTCTCGTTATACTAGAGCAAAAAACCTAACCTGCTTACGCTGCCAGAGAATGCAAGCAGCTTCATTACAACCGGTTTTAAATCCTTTTTTGGGGGGTACGAAACAACCACTCGCATCAGAGTAAACATCTTCCTGTGTGTTGTCTAACTGTCGTCGACAATGTGTCTCGTGTTCCTCCTCCCAGATAAATAAATACCCAACATGGAGGACTCGAGTAGCAGCAAGCCGTTGATGGTGACATCCTCCCTGAACTTCAAAGTCACCACCCCGACCTTCTACAATCAGCCAAAGAAGTTTGCCTCCGTGGCACCACCGCGGCCCAAAAGTCTGACGCCTCCCTCTGCTCCATCCCCGACGCCAGTAGGCACCGCTGTGATTGGTCGAGTGGGAGATCTGCCTCCGCCGCCCCCTTCGCTCTGTGACGGTATGTGCCTTGTGTTACATTTTCTTGTTTGTGTAAATCTTAAATTGTAATCTCTTACTCCGCAACCCTTCCGTGTCCCACGCCCTGCTCCTCTTTTTACACCAGCGCATGCAGAGCGTCGCAGTTGAGTGTGTATCAGATCCCATCAGTTGTGTTGTGTGCTGCCGTTTTATTGAGAGACATAACGTTCCTGTAGTGTTGCTGTCTTTGAGTAATTTTAATCAAATTATGTGTTATTATAGTCGTACACCAGTTTGCTTGTCAAAGGGATTTTTTTGTTCTGTTTTTTACTTGTGGTATCTTTGTGCAAACCTCTACTAGTATGAATTTGGGACCCTCCGAACTGATCTGCATCTCAGACACTAAATTAAAGCTGCCCTGTGAAGTTTTTGGGCAATGGAAGACCAACGGAGTAATATTTTTTTCAGAGTGGGCCTGTGTTTATTTGGATTGCACGCATGCCTGGGGAAACATATGAACAGCGTGTACCAGCTGCTGGTCTCTTATTATTCAGGTTGTATGTTAACAGTGCAGGGTGTAAAATATTTTAAAAAGTCTATATATTAATGTTGACTGTTTTTTCTCTGAAGCGTTGTAAAGCACTCTCGGTATATCTGATAAAATCGAGCCTGATGGTTTACACAAACAGAGTCTAAAGAAACGACAACTGTATCACAGTTTTTAACCAAATCAACCCTCCTCATTTCTGTCAGACTTCCCGCCCCCCCCTCCTCCTCCTCCTCCACTGGATGATGATTTGCCGGCCCCTCCCCCCGAATGCCAAAGCACATCCTCTCCCTGTGAGGCCCCCCCTCCTGCCTTCCCGGCTCCACCTCCAGTAGCAGATGACATGTCCCTCCCAGCTCCCCCTGAGGAGAGCGACTGTCCACCCTCCTGCCTGTCTTCCCCTCCTCCCCCTCCTCCCCCACCTCCTCCACCTCTCCCTCCCTCTGGTACCAGTATTCCCAATGCTGCTGGAAACCCACAGGTGAGTCATGATGGCATCTTCACCAATTGGGCTGAAGTTGCTTTGCCTGTTTGCATGTTTCCTCTTTTGGCTGCATGGATCTGCATTTCAGTATAATTGTATTATTTAGGACAGTGGAGGACATTGTTGTGGGACCAAAGGGACTCCATGGACTGCTTAAGATGTCCCCACCAATACCCCCTTTCATGCGTATAACTGGATTATTGTTCATATCATTTGTGAAAATCCCACAAAAGGTTTATAGTTGACATATTTACTGTAAGAATGCATCAATTGCAGCTAATTTGTTAAGCAATAGAAGCATCAATGTATGGAATTAGTTGTGGTTCGTTACTGCTGAAAAGTAAAAACCTTGAATTGGCAAAGAGTTTCTGCTAAGAGGTTACACAGCAAACCATGAAATGAATCCTAAATATAATAATTTAACAATTGGTATTCTTTTTCATCCAACTAGGAAAACGAGGAAAGTGTTTTTTATTTTATTTATGGTTAATGGATTAACTTAAGAGTTTTTTTTAAATGTATTATTAATATTTATTGTTTCAGTCTGGGTTTTCCACTTGAGTAATTTCTCATCTTTAATTAATTTTTTTTTTAGAATAGATGGACCCAACACTGTTGTGGTTAAATAAGGATATGCAAACACACCACACACTATCCAAATGATCCTTTCCTCCCGTTACTTGTTTATAAAGTTACTCTTTTCTGTCTCCCTCTGCCAGCGGCTGGTGGGGAAGCAGACAAGCTTTGATAAACAGCTCGACTCTCTGACTGACTTGTTGTCCGAGATGGAGACCAGGGGTCCTTTCAACCCAAAGGTACAAAGCATTGACAGATGGAGAATACCTTGTAACAAACATAAGACATTAAGGATTAGGAAGAAAGGATGAGAGGAGACATTTTAGCTGCCTTTGACTCACAGGAGCTGCATTGTAGTAAATTTAGAGCGACTCTGTAAAGCAAAGGAAAGACAAAGGGAAAGGTTGTTTGGTCATTGCAGAAGTTGTTTGGAGTCAGGCCAGTTTGGTTTCATTAGTTTCCCTTTTATCTGTTCAGCTCTTAAGCGCAATGATAAGGGAACTGCACGAACAGCACACCTGACTGAAAGAGAAAACAAGCGAGGTAGCTGGTGATTCACACTGAGAGGAGACGCTTGAAGTGAAGGAGAGAGCGATGCACATAGAAGTTAGGACAGGGCACGAGAGTGTGATGAAGCCAGAATCTGCTGCCAGAGACCCAGTGAGAGCACCATACATGGAGAGTGTTTTTATCCAACTGGGAGGTACTGCATCATGGCAGAATAAACTGCAAAATAAACACACGATTAAGACCTTCTGAACTTTGGAGGGCTTCCAGTGTTTACTTTAATCAAAGCACCTCATTCCATATAATGTATATATGGCATATAATGCATGTATAATGCATATATGGCATATAATGCATTATATGACATGCAGACATTTCAGCCTGCAATGCTATTCACTTGCTCATATAGAACTTTGAGGTAAAATGAGCTGTAATTAGAATTTTAATTTTAATCTGCAGTTACCGAGCCAGCATTCCTCAGCACCCGCACCCAAGCCTTCAGGTCCTCCCCGGACCGCTCCAAAACCAGCCCTCTCCTTCCTCCCACCCCCTGAGATGGGAGACCGCCCGCCACCAGCACCCTGGGCAGAAGAACTCAAAGCCAGAACAAACCGACAAGCCAATCACAACTCTGCCCCGAACTCTGCTCCTCAGCCGGTCGCTAAGGCCCCGGCAGTGGCCCCAAAGTCTGGTTTCGGTGGGAAAACGGCAACATCCTCAACCTCTCTGGCCCAAAAACTGAACCAGAACCTTAACCAGAACACCACCCCGATCAGTGTTACACCAAAACCTGCCCCTTCATCTGCCACCAGCTCGTTCCCTCCACCTCCGGCAGCTCCTCCTGCAGCTCCTCCTGCACCTCCTGGCGTACCAAACAATATGGCAGCTGCCCCGGCCTCTAACCACAAGAGTTCTCCTTTTGCCAGTCAGATGAACGCAAACCAAAACGCTCCTGCTGCAATGCCTCCTCCTCCTCAACTCAAGACGGTGGCGTCTCCCCCAGCCTCTTTTAACCAGCCGATGAAGACTCCTCCTACATCAACGGTATGTTCTCATTTCAATTTACCTAAGTGACACTCTTTGAATTGCATGTAGAGAATGACAGGAATTACAATTAATTTAGTGAATGGTCATCAGCAATATGCAGTTCTGTACCTGTATTTGTAAAGGTAAACTGCTTATTCGTGTGTGTGTGTGTGTGTGTGTGCGTGTGCGTGTGCGCAGCCCTCACCCCCTGGCCCAGTTCTTATCCCAGGTGGAGGCGTTCCTCTTAATATGAGGGAAGTAGAGGAGCTGGAGAGAATGACCAAGGATTTCATTAAAGACATGGATACACACGCACCTGTCATCACCTCGGCTCCCACAGGTACACACACATTGTGTTTAAATTGTGAAACTAACATCAAAATGTACTGCATTACTCATTTTTTTAATTATGCACAACATTTATGGAAATGTATTCAAAGCTCATTCTGAAACGATAGCTCTGCAGCTGTTCTGTTCACTACTATGAATATTTATGATCATTAAGCTCTGTGTGTTCTAACAAAATCAAGGTTGTAAAAAAGCATTCCAAACAAGCCCGTAAAGTGATTTTTGTTGAATACAATATTCCTCACTTCTTTGAAGCTGACAGCCCACAATGAACTCCACTCACGGGAGTTGGCTGTATATGTGAATAAACTTGTTTCTGGTGTGTTTCTCGTGTCAGAGGTCTGTGGGAAGTGTGGCGAGGCTCTGTCCCGTACGCAGCCAGCGGTGAGAGCGATGGATAAGCTCTTCCACTCAAACTGCTTCTGTTGCATGAGCTGTCATCGCCCCCTGCAGGGCATGCAGTTCTACGACAGAGACGGCGCACCGCAGTGTGAGGACTGCTACATGGTGAGGAGATGCAGAGACCTGATGGTCACTGAAAAAAAGGCCAGAAGCTTTTTTAAGCCACCTTAAAAACTTAAGTAATGTTTCAGTGAGCCACCTTATTATTCTTACTTGCATTGTAACTGCTGTCTTTTGAGCCCTTTCATTTTATGAGTTTTTAAATTTGAACTCCCATGTTGTTGCTGACACCATTACTAACTTTTATCATTGTTGGTCATCCACTGCCGCTGTTATTGGTAGTAATGCGTGATTTTGGGCTAGACACAATAAATTGAATCGACAAGTAAGCCGCTATAGTTTGACGGTTCGGTGCATAGCTCAAGTGTGTGCAGGTCAACTAAGGGAGTTCACCACCTTTCCGCCCCTCCTCAGAGCTCCCTGGCTGTGTGTTCCCGATGTGGGGAGAGGATCACAGACCGTGTGCTGAAGGCAGTGGGCCAGTGTTTCCACTCCCACTGTTTCCGCTGCAGCACCTGTTCCTGCACACTTGAGGGGGCGCCCTTCATCACTGATGACAACAACAACCCCTACTGTGTCCAGGATTACCACAGGTAGCTGCATGCCGCCATTATTTCCTATGATGAATTGATTGGTTTGTGAGGCAAAGTACATTTGTGGAAAGGCACGCAAGGGGCTCTTGCGAAAACACAGAAGCATTAACTAGGCTTCAGCATTAGCTGGATGTTTTTTTTTTTTTTTTATGAATTGCTTTTGGTGTTCCTTCACTGAGTGTGAGAATATGCTATAGGTCAACTAACAGCAAGGTCTCTCATCTATTCCAGGCGTTTCTCCCCTCTGTGTGTGAGCTGCAATGAACCCATTATTCCAGCTCAAGGCAGCGAGGAGACTGTCAGAGTGGTGGCTCTTGACAAGAACTTCCACCTTAAATGTTACCGTTGTGAGGTAAAACGGCATTTTATAAATCATAACATGCATACGATCAATGACTCCTAACAATTACCAAAATGTTAATAAATGATTCAAACAAATGTGTTTTGTCCTGTAGGATTGTGCTCGCCCTCTCTCCATAGAAGCGGATGAAAATGGCTGCTATCCACTGGATGGCAAGATCCTGTGTATGAAGTGCCACACTCAGCGAGCAAAGCAAGCTGCTAAGTGATTGGCTGAAACTCTGATTAACTATGAACCAAAAGCACAGGATTCATTCAGCAGCCGCTTTGCTTCTGCAACAGAGCTGTATTCAGTATATGCGTGCAGGTGTGCTGTGTGAAAAGGTATGTCTGCATGCAAATACATGGTAGTATTCTCCCGTCTTTGTTCACTTCAGTGCAGAAGTAATGTACTGCATTGAAATAAACCCACCAACTTTTATTCCCAATCTCAAACCCTCCAATCTCTCATCTAGTCATCTTGATGTACTAGAATGTATTTTTTGTGCCAATTCTATGTTTACGCTTACATTTCCAGCATAACTTGCACAATAATAGTTTGGGCAAAACAACTCCCCAACTTTATATTTCTGTTGAAATATAAAGTTGCCTTTCTTTGTCTTTACTCTCATATGGTTACTAGGACCATATTCTGAGACATTTCCATCCAAGTCTTTGACTGGTGGGTCTATTTCTATATGAGCATTGTAACTATAGCAATGATACAGAGTCGTATTGTTACCATAGGGGGAGGAGTACCAGAAATATCCCATCGGACCACTCTACAGATTTTACCACTCTGGTTGGCTGTTGGTAGAGCATATTTTACCACTCTGGTTGGCTGTTGGTAGAGCATGTTTTACCACTCTGGTTGGCTGTTGGTAGAGCATATTTTACCACTCTGGTTGGCTGTTGGTAGAGCATATTTTACCACTCTGGTTGGCTGTTGGTAGAGCATATTTTACCACTCTGGTTGGCTGTTGGTAGAGCATGTTTTACCACTCTGGTTGGCTGTTAGTAGAGCATATTTTGAACACTTTGGCAGTTGTTTTGCCTGCAAGCATGTTTACGTTTGCTTTACATCAGCCAACTATTCAGCATTCTGACGTCCTCTGGGGCTAAACGTTGACTGCAAAAAAAGATCAAATCTGAACATTGTATTAGTTTTCTGGGATGTGAATTGTGCAATTAACAGGCAAACATGTATGTACATTTATATACATGGATGTATATTTGCGCTTTATTCTTCGATCGTATAGACTGCATAAAAGCAGGATTAGAACAAAGATCTGCCATTTTCTTAAGATCCAAAAGATGGTCTGGAACTGATGATTTAACGGTGTATTGAAAGATGCATGCTGTTCGAATGCACACATTTTGAACAAACGGACGAGCACAGATTACTTTCCAGGAATCGCATAATCACAGCAACATTAAACGTGGTTATAAATGTCAGCTGCATGGCTAAAAGCCTGAACTATCGTGTTACATAAAATAGCCTTAAAGAGTCCCTTTGACTCCAAAGCCGCCGCACATAAACAATTTCAGTATTGGTTGACATCATAGAGGCTTAATGGTAGTTTTTGATAAGCTCTTCCTTGGAATCCCTTGCTTTAAAAGAATAAAAACTTTTTTTCCATTTTTATTCAGTAGTAAAGTTGTACTGTGTACCAGTAGTAAATTAAAGCAAGACGATAGATCTCTAGAGGCATTAGCTTTAAATCATTTTAAATAACAGATTTTAAAACCTAGTGACCAATAATTTCAACGCTGTTTGCAGGATTAAGGTCGATTAGAACTGTATCTCACCTATTTTTGTGTTTAAACCCATTTCTTTTGTTCATCTATTCTATTATTAAAGTAAATACCACTATTCTTTCTATTATTCTTTGTACTCGAGTGTGATTATGATGTTGCATACTATTTTAATCTTCTCTTACTGTACTGTATTTTCTTAATAAATGCTTACAATTGTTTTCATTTTGAAGCTGGAGATGTGCCTTCTCCACTATTGTATACATTGTTCCTTTTCAAATTGAGCTTTTGTTGCAGCTGCAGAAATTCATTCCACTGTAAGAAATCAGTTGTTGTTGTAGTTGTTCAGCAATGCATGCATCTGTGTAGGTGGTGGCGGTATTTCTAGTTGTATGTCTTTTGTCTGCACCAACTACTCCACCTTTTGTAGCTGTGCCTTTTGTCATCACTATGTGATTTTAAACGTATGATGATGCCTTCACAGTTGCATTTATTTGGCGTTGTATTACATGCGGTTGCCTTTCAGTTAACGTTTCGATAAGTTCCTCTTTGATATGTGTGAATGTGTATATGTTTAAAAACATTATTTAGCCCCTCCCTCTTTGGCTGTATCAAGATAAACAAATAAACAGAATGCTAAGTACCAACGGTTTTTGTTTCAATTTCTTTAACTATACAATTCCAAATATTGGCAACATGCAGTACAGTAGTCACTATGAAGTTAAACACATTTAGATTTTTTCATATTTGTTTTTACCATCATATTCTCTCTCCCTCTGGTCAGCCTCCCTGTGACATCCATGCAACATGTTTCCTCCCCGACTCTGATGTACTACACTGTCATGCTACACTGTTGCATGACCTCCGGGACGGCAAACTGCTCTATCAGTCGTTAACAGCCATGTGTTGCACTGATAGTGACGACAGCGGACACGTGTGCATCTTTACTTTACTTTCCATGAAGCGCTGGCCCTCATTCAATGCAATCAAACAACCTTCAGGCAAAAGCGGTTGGTTGGTCTCAACTAACCAGACAAGGCCTTCTGTCCTTCTGTCCTAAAATAAAATAAAAGTTGGTGCCTTTAGTGACGGGCTTCTCCCGTGTTTACAAGCCATGAGCAGCCACATGCAGCCAGAGCAGAACCACAGCCTCTGTGTGATTATCTGTGTTCTGGGGAGAAGAGTAAGACGCAGCCTGCAGAGTTGGGTTTTTTTTTTTTTTTATCAGCGTTCAGATGAGGAGAGAAGTGAGTTCTGAAGACAGATGGGGAGCTGAGATGACTGCTGTTTGACGGAGGAAGAGGAGGAGGGAGCACGTGAGACACGTCTAACGTAAAAGACCACAATCCGTGTGCTAAGAATGACTGAAACTCCAATAGAACTTGAGGTAAGATATTTCAAGAACAATTTGAGCTGTCCTCGTTATTAACTAGTATGTTTTATGTTCCCATCGTTGCGAAGCGAACTATATATTATTTTCTTTAAAGAAGCAAAGTATTCTATGTTCCTGGAAAATTATGTTCTCCAGATTATGCAGCTTGGTGAGGTCTGCAATGTGCTTCGTCTTGTAAAATCCCAACTGGTGTTTGTGTCGGCATTTTCTGCTAACTTTGGAAAAGAGTAGACAGCAAACGTGTAGTATGTAGACAGGCTGCTGGCCAGTGTCTGATACTAACATGTTGTACAATTCTACTGAACTAGTACACCGATGTCAGTGGAAGTATATAATGTAGGTAGGCTGTCTAACCTGGGCCCGGTTGCTTTGATTGAAAAACATGAATATAAACTTTGTAAAGATGTTCTCTCTGAACTATGTTTTTTGCGGTGTATGAGTAGTAATTTTAGGATACCAGAAATCCCTGTTGAATCTTGTGATGTTACCAGATCTGTGATGGGAAGAGACTTATTAATCACACTTATGTACTCAAACGCTTTTTACATGGCTACAAGTAATGTGTACGTTTGTGTTGCCACGTAATTCATATACTATGATTATTATAGACATGTAAATGATTTATATATATATATATGTATATATATATATATGTTATACACACATACACGTGTGTGTGTGTGTGTGTGTGTATACATAATTATATATTTACAATTATATTTATATGACTTTACTTTAAAAAAATGTTGATTTCAATATGTATATATTGAGCTCAACAAAACACATATATATATATATATATATATATATATATATATAAGTTACACTATATATAAGTTGCACTGTTGTTTCACTTGCTCACTTGCAGCTATCTGTCAAGCCGTCACAGTCAGAATCTGGGAGGGGGCCCCAGCCTCCACCTCTGTTTCAGCTGCCACTCACTGCCCAGGATCCCTCTGACAACGATCAACAAGCGCAGCTCCAACTTGAGCTCCAGCTGTCGGAGTCTCGCCCCGAGGCCCAGCAGCAAGCGGAGCCGAGGTGGATAACTCCTCGAAGGCTGCTGCTCCTTCTTTTGGGCTTCTCCTCATGTGGTGCCATTCTGGGACTTTTTTATTATATACATTATAATCATCAAAAAAGCAATTTCCAGACAGGTAAACTTAGGTCCCCCGGAGAAACACAACAGAATGACTAATTATCTATGAATTTGCCATTTAGTCCAACTCTTCTGTCCCTCTCTCGCGCAGGGACTCCATGTCTCTCCCCGGCCTGTCGCTGGGCCTCCGCCCGTCTGTCCATATCGGTCGATCCCTTCACGCGGCCCTGCGATTACTACTTGTTTGCATGTGGATCTGATATACTTCCCCCAGATAAGGGGGGGAGGCAAAGAGGGCAGGGCATCCCTGGACATCCACAGAACCTGGAGGAAAATGCTGGGAGGACCGAGAGGAAAGGACGGAGAAAGGAGAAAATACCAGACAGAAGAACAGTGCTGCTGCAATATCTCAGGGAGATTTTAGGTAGTGATATGCAGCCTAAATATCTATTAAAGCACACCACTCTGCATTATAATGATTTATTTACTAGTTTGTATTTGATTTATATCAATTAACTGTTTGAATTGTGTTTTTCTTCTACTAATAAGAATCAAATGACAGATCGGTAGGTACAGCGGTCCAAAAGGCCAGAGGATTTTACCGTTCCTGTTTGGACACCAAATCCATCGAAACAGCGGGAGCCGACCCCTTCCTTGCACTCATCCACAAGGTGAGAGAATTAAATGCCCTTATATTGTGACCTTTTGGATGATAACCTCAATAGAAAGGTCATCAAAAGTTGAAGTATCATTGCTCTGCAAAAGTTAGAGGGGAGAATTAATCTGATCAGTTATACATGAAATCTCAGGCAACACAAGAAAGAAAGTGACTATTTAGTGTCCCACTAACATGGCAAGATGACGTCTCACGATGGACCATCATCTCTGTCTCCGTCTCTCTCTCTGCTTGCAGCTGGGTGGCTGGGCCGTATCGGGCCAGTGGAATCGGACCGACTTTAACTCCACCTTGAGCCTGCTCATGAGAGACTACGCCACCTTTCCATTCTTCAACCTCTATGTGGGAAGAGACCCAAATGAAAAACCCCGCGGGACAACTAAAAGATACATACAGGCGCGCATCCATTGGAGTCATTTGTCCTAACGGGCTGGAGAGAGCACTGCCGGATATTGCTTTAACTTCCAGTCTCCTCCCTGTCAACAGATCGATCAGCCGGATCTGTTGATCCCGATCCAATGGAACAGCAAGACAATGAAGTCTCAAGCTGAAACGCAGGTTGCTGACTTCGCCAGACCACTATTGATTCAGGAAATGTCTTTTCATGCATCGGTTATATTCATCCATTTTGCTAATGCATTGCTTTATCATTCTTCTGTCTCTTTCTTCATCCAGACGCTGCGCCCCTTCTTGGAATCGTGTCAGAGGTACCTGGCGTTGTTGGGGGCCCCGCCCAGCCGCAGCATGATCCACGTGGGCACGTTCATCTCTCTGTCCTCTGAGCTGGCCGTGGCGGTGGCACCTTTGCGCTTTCGCCTTTCGACAGGACAGCTTCATCAGCGCATGACCATCGCAGAACTGCAGGTACGGGAGGAGAGGGAGGAATGGGTCCCTGTGCAAACACGTTGTGACAGAATTCTCACGCGACGATTGATTTTCCTCTACGCGGATCCGTCAACAGAAACAGGCCCCGGCCATCGATTGGCTGGGCTGTCTGCGGGCCGCTTTCCATCCACTGCCACTCTTCAAAGACGATCATGTCCTTCTGCATAATTTACCCTACGTTATGCAAATGTCCCGCATCATTGACAAATGGCTGATCAAGCACGAGCTGAGCACCAGGTACGATCAGTGATGCGAAACAAACCTCACTCAAACAGCCGTGGACTTTTCCTGCCATTCTTTTTTTTTTTTTCCTCATGCGTTGCCACGTTTGACTCCATTCAGCAGCCCCGTTCATACGTACATGGTCCTCAATCTGCTGCACACCATGATACCTGCCCTGGACTCCAGGTTTTCGGAAACGGCGAGTAATTTGTCTTTGGCTCTGGGTGAGGCTGAAGGGGTGAGTCAACACAGGCAAAGCCCCCTGTACCGTCTTCACAACGATGACACGTGTGAGTTGATTTGTTGAGTCACGGGGGCCTTTCAACCAGGTAGTCGATCGCTGGAAACGCTGCGTGTTAGAAACCGAGAGAGGATTTGACCACGTTCTAACGCACCTTCTCAGTGATAGGACAGCGCACAGAGAGGTAGGTGGCCATCGTGGTAATTCAGGACATAATTGGATGTGTACCGAATGGATTTTTGAGGCGGATATACATTACCTTTGTTCAACAGGCAGAGGAGATTATTCAAAATATATTTTCATCCTTCAAGTCCACATTACATCGACTTAAATGGACCGATCAGAAGTCTCTTCAGTTTGTCATGAAGAAGGTAGAAAATGAATCGTGACCGTAGTTTCAGACCAGCATTTGAGGCTGTTTTGATGTTGAAGTTTTACCTGTCCTCCTGCAGGTTGAGTCTTTAATTCCAAGACTTTGGACCACACAGGACATCCCTAGTGAGGCTGAGCTCAACCTTCTTTTTTCCGAGGTACATTTCAGGCCTCCAATCTCACAAATGACATAACTTCTTTATTAGATTAAACCTTTTCCTACCTAACCTTGTTTAATAAAAACATGTTTATAATGTAATGTATGTTGCACGCAGCTCGTGCATTCATTGTGATTTAATGCGTTTTTGACTTTTAGGTAACAGTCGGCAGAAATGGCTTCTTCTCCAACTATGTCCAGTTACTTTCCTTTTGGAGAAGGAGACGCAGTCAACTCTTGACCGGGCAGGCTGAGGCGGCAGACATGTAAGTCTCAACGTCTGAGTCTCTTGTTAAAGTTGAGAGTTTTTACGACCGTTCTGAGCGGCATGTATCTTCTCTTGTAGTCTGTCTGTCACACCAGTTTTCCTTGGTGATGAGCTCCTCTTTCCCATGGGAATGTTCATCCCTCCTCTCTTCCACCCTACCTATCCTAGGTAAAGTTTACACTGATTTTGAATTATATTTTGAGAAGGGATTTCAAGGCAATATTTGAACATCATTACACACCTTTTCTGTTATTGCTAAACAGGGCAATGAATTATGGTTTGATGGGTTTCCTTATTGCCAAAGACATCCTCCACCTGATTTTGCCTGATGGTAAGCAACGCTTTTTGCCGCTTTAATAATAAACTGTAAATTGGATTACTACAACCGTCCCCCAACAATCCTTTCGTTTGTGTTGTAGTTTACTCTCAGAGCGCGATGGTGCAGGCTGTTGGGGAATGTGTGTGGGCTCGCTACCTCGCTGTGACAAAAGAAGCGGGCGGCGGTGGAGAGTTTTCTCTGTCAGCAGCGCAGCAGCAGGAGGTGTGGGTGCAGTATTCTGCACTGCAGATAGCGTTGCAGGTGAGCAGCAGTCTCCAGGCTTTCATCTGTGTTAAACTACATTTGAGCTTATTCATCCACATTTTTATTTTTTTCCTCCACAGGCTTATCATCAGAGTCTAAAGAACCATCCAAAGGACACGTCCATCTCAGGACTATCACACACACGCCTGTTTCTCACATCCTTTTCACAGGTACAGTGGTTTGACTATTTGGCTACAATGGCCATCTCCTGTACTCTCAGCTACTCACTGCATGTCTTTTCTCATGTTCCCTTTCCAGATTCACTGTGACTCAGACGCATACAGCCAATTTATGCCCTTAGAGCCTTCCTTCTTGATTACAGTTATTTGCGCAAAATCTGAGCTGTGTCCTAAAAGCCTGCAGTGCCCCAATAAAACTCTGCAGCATTCATTACAAACATGCTGAGTACGGCTCCTCAAAGACTTTTTTGTTGGTATAGTTGATTATTATGGATTGTGTTCTGGCAAAACACCAGAAATAAAGCACACTGATGCTTACAAACTGTTGTAAAGACAGTTTAGTTTATTATTATTATTACACATGTTCAGTATGTACTAGTATATAAAAACGTGACATTTTTTTGTATCATTTGTTTGTGTATGAAATGTTTGGATTTCACGCACAGCTCTTGCATAGTCATATTTACTAAATAAAAAACTTTTCACTTCACGTTTCACGGATCTTCTTTCTCATTTTGCATGCTACCATGGTAAGAACGATTAGATTTAAATGAGCTGGTCTCCTTGGTAACACTCACCTCTGACATCAACAATGTAATTGTTATTATTAAAAAAAGAAACTCGGCCATATTTCACAGCTTCTTCCCATTGACTCTCCAGCTGATTGCCGGAGAGTTGTGGGGATTTCTCACTGAAATAAAAAAAATACGATAAAAGGAAAAATGCGGAACAAAGCCACGAACAAAAAAGCCGCATCATCCGCTGTTCACACGTTTCCAGCAAAAGACTGTGCTGGGTTAAAGGTGACAACACAAACAACGTCCACGGGTGGGAAAGGACTCGGAAAAGCTGGAGCCAGACGTCTGGGTCAACTTCTGAAACAACTTACGCAAAAACAGGAGGCCACGGCGGAGGAAAAGGCTTCTCTGCCGAGTGAGTAACGGCCGCCTCGTTAGCCATTTTAGCTAGCAGCTAAAAGTCAGCAGCAAGTCCGTTAACAAGTCAAAGCAATGGTTTATAGTTACTTTTATTTAAGGTCAAACTCAAAAGACCTTTGGATTGGCACATTCAAATTTTACATTTTTTTAATGAAAATAAAAATAAATGAAATTAAATGTTACTATTTTAAATTTAACGAAATATCCATGCATCTCACCCTGGACAGGCCGTATTCCCTGTATGATACCGGAAATGCCCTGTGTGAAGTCCTAACACAACCTTCTCTTGTCTTTATTGATTTTTTTAGAAACTCCTGTTCGTCTTTTCAAGCATTGGATTCAAACCGCAGCTGAGAATTTACCCAGAACCCACACAGCAACGCCGTACTTGCCTCAAGTCCCCCACCTCCTCCTCGGTGTGGTTTCCCAATGCAAACTCCAAGGTAGTATCTCCATGGCAGAGCTCAGACAGATGCTGGCTGCTGGGGGCCTTGATGTCACCCAGAACAACTGCCAGGTGAATCAAGGGCTGCTTAAGAAACAGACTACAAGGAGCTCATCACCCAGCCTCAACAATATGGTAACTTGTTTACGTCTAGATTACAGTTGAGTTTCCAGGAGAAACGCCAAAATGACAAACAGGACGTTAATGCTCTGTATATTTAATACATAGTTTAATGGGAGTTAGCATATTTATATTTATTGAGCATCAGTTGTCTTCCCTGTGATGCAGTATTGGCCTGACCTTTACATTCCAAGTTAAACAGGTTTTTTTTGTCACCAATAATCTCAAATTCCATGTCATCTTAAATCCTTGATTTTACTTTTTAAACAGATACACACAAAGCAAGTATGGATGAGTAATGTGGAATCCCCAAACTCAAAAACTAATCTGAGGCAGAGAGCTAGAGTTTGCATGTCTTCAAAAGGAGCAGAAACATCCCAGAGGCAGGCCATAAGGACTCCCATATCAAAATGGAAGACTCTCAGAGAAGTAACCAAAAAACACAAACTAACCCCGAACACTCGCAAAGCAGCAGCCAAATCACGTAAATCAACAAGGAAGACACCCCAACCCAAAGGAAAGAAAAGCAGATCTTCAACTAAGCAAGCAGCCCGCATTCAAAAAGTACGCAGGACCAAGAGACGTCCAAGTCAGACTCTCCGAAGAAGACAGCAAGACGCAGGCCGAGATAGAAAAAAGCAACGCCGTGGGAGGAGAAAAGCTGGTTACTACTAGCATTTAGTGATTTATGGTGAGAGGTACTAAAACTCTTCAAGCAATGTGAAATTCTTTGGATGACTGCACAATTAAAAAATTACTATTACTAAATTACTATTATTATTTTGGTTGTTCACTTAAGTTCCGGGTTCTTAGGGTAAACCATGTACTGAATCACCTCTAAATATTAAGTATCCCCTTTGCATTTCAGTCTTATCAGTCTATACAAAAAAAAACATTTATAATTTGGTCAAATATTTTAATGCAACTTTGATTATCCAAAATCAGTAAAGAATGCAATTAATAGTATAAAACAGCCACACTCTTAAATGTAAAAGAAACACTTAATACAGAAATATGTTTTTCCAGGTGGTGTCCAAACGCTATGATACAAGTATACACGTCCAGTGTATAGTAGGATACATATCTGTGGTCCACTCAATGGCGCAATGGACATCATGTCCATTCAAAAATAAACTCCTGTCCTCTGCTCTGTCGGTCTGGTCCAAACCAGCAGTTTATGACTGTCACAGGACACCCCACACTTCCTCAAAGGCCGAGCACATCTTAGCACAGGTCAGTGCCGCGGAGAGAGGGTAGTTACTGATGGACACTGTCTTCTCTGTGTAGTCCACATTCACCTAGTAAAGACAAAGAGATTGGTAACACAGATGTAGGATATTTGCCGCAGTGAATAAGCTACCATGTATAGCGGTTTCTTACCGCTCCATGTGCAAACGCTCCAATCACAATTGCAGCTGGTCCCTCTGGCACCAAAGACCGAGGACAGACGGCCTCTGCGGCAGCAGAGAAGGAAGTGGACATGCGAGGGCAGCCGGGAGGCAGATGGTCAGACACTGGGTTTTTAATCATCCTCAAAAGCCTCTGAGGACCGTCAGCAGCCCTGACACTCAGCTTGTGCAGCAGCTGAACTAAGAAACCAGAAGAGAAGCAAGGCTGATCAGAACAGTGAGGCAGAGGTGGGGTTTGGGACATTAAACAATACAATAAGTGACTGAATGTTTTTCACTTTGCCTAAACAAACATCAGCTCATATACGGAGCTTATATCCAGAAAGCATTCAATATTAATAGTTTACCCATGAGGCCACAGAATCGAGGAAAAGTTCTAGGAATGCGGGTCTGCGGGTTGATCTCTATCAAGGCGTTTTTCTCCGTATGGATGTAAACCTGCAACAGGCCTGCCCTGTTCAATGGGCTGTCCATCAACATGAGTAGACTCTGGTAAAAAAGGAAATAAAATGTTCAGATTATTTATTTTGGAAACTACTACAACACAGCCATACAAAAAGGAAAAGCTGTTGCAATATTAGACAATTACAAGGGACTACAGGTCTAACGACCGAAAGCCAAAGAAGATTTTTAGTAGAAAGAGAGCGGACAATTTTACTTTAATATTCAAATCAAACAAAACGTAAGTCAAGACACATATACTTTAAGAATAATGTTGTGGACACTATAAATGAGTGCTTACTTGATGTGTGATGTCAGGTCTTATATGTCCCGGATTCCTTCCACTTTTGACGATCATATTTTTGTGTTGGTCGCAATTTAACAGCTCAAAGGTTTTTCCGACCTGTGGAATATAAAACATGAATTATATGTTAAGTTAACGTAAATCGAGAACACCGGTTTTGGTCACTTCCACTGGTAGGAGAAAGTGGGCTGCATCACAACATAACACAACTCTGACGCTTCACCTTCACTGTTTCCAACGACGCTCCCTCCAGAATTACAACTAGTCTCCTCTCAGCCATACGGTCGTGCAGGCTGCGGAGATGTTTGGCAGGTTTTGGTTCATATTCGTCCAAATGTTCAAGACCACGCTTCTTCTCATTAGGGGCCGCCATGTTTCTTTCGGTTGGATTGTCGCAGAATGGGTGCGTCACTACAACAAATTGTGGGCTTTCACAATTCGTACATTCGTTGAGTATTTTTTATGTCAATATCTAGCTAACAAAAAATGATATGGAAAACCCACGATAACGTGCTATTTTATATATTCTTAAAACAAAGGGCGAGAATATAAAACATATGTATATGCACGCGCCAAACCACTGTCGGCACCGTTGGCACTATTATTACGTCACTTATATGCGACGGATGTTCTCCCACAACGTGTTGAAGAACGATTCACGTGTGTGTTTCTTAATCTTACAGCGTACGAGCAGAATTTTGATCAAAAGGGACAGATTTGCCGGTGAGTTTGGGCAGAATAACACTTATTAAAGACCGACTAAATCAGTCTTAATAATCGAGATTGTAATTTGGAATCACAACATCTGGTTCAACATAAGTTAGGTTGATTGTCCGTGTTTGACTGCTCGTATACAGTTCACTTTGACTGCAGCTCATTATAATTGCTCATTTATAGGTTGCATATATATGCGGCACTGTAATTTTGAATCCATATTATCTACCATCAGTCTGAAGTAAAACAAAATGCGTATCCATGACATGTAACGTTAGGTGTTTGTCTAGTGCAAAAGGCCCGTTTCTTGATTACTCTTAAATTAGATTCCCATGGAAGTGTTGATGTCCACAAATTATAATAAGGGACTTCATGTCATACAGTCGCTCAGTCATAGATTTGTTCTAATTACTCAAGTTATGGTTAAATGTTTCTTTGATTTTTAAACTTCTGCCTCTTCAATAAATACCGTGAGTGCTGCTTGACTCAATGTATTTGTACTAGATTAAGTTAAGCACAACAAGCTGTGACTTAATGTATGTAGAAATGTGCTAGACGTGTGCGTCTAGGAGCAGTGCACTAACCGTGGCATCTTGTTTGCATTATGAACTGACTTATTCATTGCACAGGTGTTGGATATATGAACCATTGTATTCCACTCCTTTTCAGAGGGTCTGTGTAGCTTGGAGCCATGGGTCGAAAGTTGGATCCCACCAACCAGGTGAAGAGAGGACCAGGGAGAAAGTCCAGGAAGCAGAAAGGAGCGGAGACTGAGTTGGCCAAGTTTATAACTGATGGTGATTAACAAATTATAAAGATACACATTAACACTCTTGCAATGTTTACCATCATACCATAGACAACAAGCCTTGTGTGTTTATTACACATTCAAAGTGTTTATTTTCTGTTTGCAGAGGAACCTTCACCAAAACGCTTGTCAAGTAGAGGAAGGAAAAGGTAACGAATGAATAACTAAATGATAATTCTACAACATAAAGGGACATTGTTGTTGTTTTTTTTTACAAGGTGCTCATTCGTATTGTTATTTTACAGAGTTGCAAAAAGAGTCCAGAATGTGAAAAAGCCTAAAAATGCTGCTGCCGAGGAACAGCCTAAGAAAGGTATCCATCAGGGTTTCCACACGTTTTCCATATATAAGTGCAGATGATTAATGCGTTGAACCTGGAAATGTGACGTCTGAGGTTATGTTTAACCACGTGGTATTATCTTTTTATAATAAAGGATTCACTGATGAGAACAGTAAATGGTTGAAACCATCAACGAGAAAGAGAAAAATTGGTGAACCCGAAAGTGATGATGACAGTGATGAGCACTGGGAGGAAGATGAGGAGGAGGAGGAGGATGAACAAACAAAGAAGGGAGCAAAGGACCTGGGGAAAAAGGGTGCCAAATTAGGAATTAAAGAAGTGGAGGTGGAGGAGAACGACGATGATGATGATGATGATGACGATGATGAAATGGTCGACGACTATGGGGCACTTGATGACGCCAGTGACGAGGAAGCAGTGGGAAAAGAAAGTGATGAAGAGGAGGTATGTTGCATTTCTTTTTAATAACTTTTTGCCAGCCACCACTTTTGTATGTTTTCTCTGTACTTGAGACTGGAAATTTGACTACATTTGTTCAATTGTTTATATGGAACTAGTGGCCAAAACGGCTAGTACAATTCCAGATTGACTCAATGTCCTCCTACTTAACATTTGATATATTATGGGTGGCTGCAAAATCCAGGAGTGCTTAATTTGGTAAATGTAATTAATTTGATTTAGTGACAAGATTCCATGTTTTCTTTCCACATATAGCTTCTTCCCATTGAGCGTGCAGCCAAGAAAGCGAAAAAGAAGGAAACCATGTCTCTGGAAGAGGAGGAAGAGGATGATGATGAGGAGGAGGAAGAAGACGACAATCAAGATGGTGGAGATTTGGAAAAGAAGTCTGATGCTGACACAGATGAGGAAGACTCAGTACAAGCCAACATGGATGAAATGGATAAATTCAAGTTACCTGATGCAGAGGAAACCGAGAAAGAAGGTGATTAATTGACTCACAATTTTTACAAAAATATTCTTCTCGCTTTTTTTAAGGCAGCAAAAGCAATTCTCTTTTCTGTGTTGGTAGGCATCCTCCCCCTGGACTTGAAGACAATCTATCAAAGAATTAAGGACAACATTGACGTCCTTTGTAACTTCTCAGCAAAAAGGGAAGTAGGGAAAGAAAGATCCGAGTACCTCTCCCTTCTGAAGAAGGATCTCTGTACTTATTACAGCTACAACGACTTCCTCCTTGAGAAATTAATGGACCTCTTCCCTCTCTCAGAGGTTGGTGATTAGGGCGTTTCCTCCTCTTAGTAACAACGGCATCTTAATGTTCTTATAGTTTTAACACGTTGGTGTCGTCCTGCTTGAGAATGGGTTTATAAGTTATAAAAAAGGGACTGTTTTCGTTGTCAATTGATCTGTATATCTCTTTCTTGCATTAAGCTGGTGGATTTCCTTGAGGCCAATGAAATTCAGAGACCTGTAACGATTCGTACCAACACACTGAAAACAAGGAGGAGGGATCTTGCCCAGGTAACTGCACCGCGTGGGAGAGATTGATTCTATGTGCTATTGAGGTATTAGCCAACCCAATAACAAGTAAAAATAAGTAGTAACATGGTTGATTTTGTTAAGTTTTTAAAATCACTTTCTTAAAAAAAAAAAAAACATACAAACTTGGATAGTAAATCGTTGGCTAAGAAACCACCACCAAAAAAAAAAAAAAATTTTAATGACTTTATTACAGTCTCGTGTCAAATGCTACCCTCATATTGAACCTATGGCCTGTGCTTTCCTTGTTTTAGGCCTTGATCAACAGAGGAGTGAACCTTGATCCACTGGGGAAATGGTCTAAAGTTGGTTTGGTCATCTATGACTCCTCAGTACCTGTTGGTACGTTTCTGCACATTCACATCAACAATCCGATTTAAGATTACAGCTCATTACCTATAATCATCTTAGGCCGACTGTCATCGCCTAAGCTATGATTGTAATTGTTTTGGGTTTTAAAACAGGTGCAACCCCGGAGTATCTGTCGGGTCAGTATATGCTGCAAGGAGCCTCCAGTTTTCTGCCTGTGATGGCGCTCTCGCCACAGGAGGGAGAGCTAGTGTTGGACATGAGTGCTGCTCCAGGAGGCAAGACCACCTATATTGGTAAGGAAGAATGGAAACATGACATCATTAACGCTAAGAAAGCATACTTGTTAAGATTATATTCCATTGCTCACACTAACACAAAAAAGAAAATGGAACAGAAATAAATCTCATTGGCTTTTTTCTCACACTCAGCTTTAATGTAGACCAACGGCATCAAAGCAATCGCAAACTCTGGTCACATGCAAGTTAAATCTATGTAACGCATTTGTGAACATTCCTCCCTCAGCCCAGCTGATGAGAAACACTGGAATGATTGTGGCCAATGACGCCAACGCTGACCGATTAAAGAGCGTCGTGGGAAACGTCCACCGTCTGGGGGTCACCAACACGGTCATCTGCAACTATGATGGCAGGCAAATGCGGAAGGTGAGGTCCGCTCATCTGTAGAAGAAACATCTCTCTGGTTTCCTGAAGTTTATATGAAGGGAGCCAACTTGTTGAACACGTTTGCCACCAGGTGTTGGGTGGGTTCGACAGAGTGTTGCTCGATGCTCCTTGCTCAGGCACAGGAGTCATCGCCAAAGATCCAGCTGTGAAGACCAGCAAGGTAACGCGTGGCTTGCTGTTCACACTTGCAGTCAAACAATTACTTTGTTTTAACTGCGTTTAATTCTTTTTTTGTCCACCTTCTTATTTCCTGACAGGACGAGGCTGACATCCTGCGGTCGGCTCACTTGCAAAAGGAACTGATTCTGTCGGCCATTGACTGTGTCAATGCGGAGTCCTCTTCAGGAGGATATGTGGTCTACTGCACGTGTTCAATATTGGTATGTGCGCTTCACATGTAGCTATATTCATTCATAGGTTTTTAGGTTAACGAGGAGTATTTAAAAGAGATTTGGGTACTGACCAAAATGTATTCCACCAGGTGGAGGAGAACGAATGGGTGGTGGACTACGCTTTAAAGAAAAGAAATGTCAAATTGGTTCCCATTGGACTAGACTTTGGCAAGGAAGGCTTCACCAGGTAAATAAGTCAAACATTTTTTGGTTGGTGGTTGAGTTAAAGAAGGTGCAGGTACTCTGATCATTAACCCAACATTTCTTCATCTATTCTTTCAGGTTCAAAGAACGTAGATTCCATCCTACGATGCGACTCACTCGGCGATTTTACCCTCATTCCCACAACATGGATGGTTTTTTCGTGGCCAAGCTGAAGAAATTCTCCAATGTGATTCCAACTGCGTCTCCAGCAGAAGGTAACACTTTCTCCTTACTAGCACTTGCCAACTTTCATCATGTTCGTTGACATGTTAGAAACTAAAGTCATCCTCTGTCTGCTACCAATGTAGAAGAAGAAGACACAGATGCTCCAGAGGCAACAGCTGTGACCGACTCTTCTGATGATGATGAGAAACCATCCAAAAGTAAAAAGACCAAGAAGGTTGCCCCTGGCAAGGCCAGTGAACTCCAGAGAAAAACACAAGCCAATGGAACGGCTGCCAAGAAAACCGCAAACATAAAGGCAAAAGGCAAAAATATCTCACCGGCTGGTCCAAAAAAGGCCAAGATTGCCAAGATGGATGGAGAGACTGTGCCAGGAAAGTCGGAGAAAAAGCCTGCAGAGGGGAAGAAGCCTGCAGAGGGGAAGAAGCCTGCAGCGGAGAAGAAGCCTGCAGCAAAGACAGCTGATGACACCAAAGCATCAAAGGATGACAAAAAGGAGGGGAGCAGATTTGAGAAAAAGCTGGGGAAAAAGCAACAATCACCCAAGAAGGCAAAGAACAGAATGGGAAAGAATAAATTCAGGAAGTTGAAGAAAATGTTGGAAAAAGCAGACTTAGAGTGAAGGTGTGGACCGAGTAATTAACTGTATCGGACTATGTAAAATCTTTGTAGAGCCTCCTTGCGTCCCCAGATCCCTTCATCTCTTAAATGTGCGCTGTTACCATTTCAAAGAGGCAATACCATACTAAACTGTACTGTGTCAGCCAGTTGTTTTTCGCAAAGCCCATGTACAGGTGACTAATGCTGATTATCGATGTTCTCACTTAAGTTGAATGCTCAACTTTTTATATGTATTCCAGAATATTCATAATGTTTGTCTTTTGATTTAACTTGCAGGGTGGGACAACATCCATAAATTGTATGAATCTGTGATGCATAATAAATCTTTTAAGATACTTTGACCACTTGTTTCATTCTTCATGAGTGGAATATATATTTTTTCTTTTGATGGGCTCAATAGTCGGGAGAACAGTTGAGCCTTTAGCTTTCACTTGACCATGTATGTTATAAATCTAGTTTGAACCTGAAGTTGATGTCTTTGATTGTAATTGAGTATTTAGAAACTTGTATTTGCATTCAAGTTAGTCATAAAGTAAAAAGTCCTACAATGTTCGATATGATTTTCAATGGAACGAAAAACATTAGATTTGATATTGTGAATCAAAGTTTTGACTGGGTCACAAATCCTGTATCTTATGTTAAAGACCCTTGCTATATCGAACTAGTATTGATTAAATTGATTCAGTTTGTCTTTGACATGCATATTGGTAGTCAGCAGAATCAGCCAATCGGATTGATCCCTTTCGGACCGGAAGCTGTGTTGTTTACATTTTCTAAGATGGCGGCGGGGATGTATTTGGAGCATTATTTGGACAGTAAGCCGTTTATTATAAGTTGTAATACTGAAAAACGTGCATTCCTCCTTAGCTTGCTTCATATTCTGTCTGTGGTTATTTGATGGCTCTCCTGCACAATCCTCGTGCGAGAGAAACTGTTGTAACCGTTTCCGGCTCCCGGCGGGTTTAGGCTCGGTCTATTTGCTGGGTAGCGGTTAACACATCGCCCCGCGACTGCAAAAAAAGGATGCCGTTTGAGATATGCGTACATAACGTACTGTAACCAGACACTTTTGGTGGTGACCGTGTTGTGATAAATGAAACCAACTGATACAGATGCCTTTGGGCCCCCTGCACATGCCTGCAATATGTTTGAATGTCGGTTGGAGCGCTAGCGTTAATGGAAGCCAGGGCATCATCCAGCGCACATGACTTGGCTAACGTTAGCTCTCCTACTTGCACCGAGTTGATGTTCTTCTGTTTTTCTTGTTGATTAAACGGTTTGTCGTCTCCTCTTTCACAACACCAGGCATCGAAAACTTGCCCTTCGAGTTGCAGAGAAACTTCAATTTGATGAGGGATCTAGATCAGCGGACAGAGGGTGAGAACAGTGACCGGTCTCGTAACTGGGGTTTTTTAGTCTTGAGTTGATCTGAACGCGCACATAAGCTGCACTGTTGATGAGCACCCGTGATGGCACACTACACCACCCACCACACATCCATTGATTGAACAATGTGATCCGTGCAGTGGTTCCCAACCTAGGGGTCGGGCCCCCCCAAACGGATCACAAGGGACGTCTGAGAGGTCAAAGGATGATGATTGGAAGACAAAAATGGATCTCTAAAGTTGGAAACTCCTAAAGAACATCCTTTAACTTAAACAACCCAAGACTAAGGACAGCAGTTCTTTGATCGAACTGCTGTCAACAGATGCCACAACTTGTGATGAGAAGTCAAAATTCTTATGACTTCCTGCTCACCAGCCAAACAGATTGGGAACCACTGATTAACTTCTGTAAATTTATCACAATAAGTCGTAAGTGATGTTGAATAAATACATATTGTAGCCCGTAACTTTCCAACGCCATGTGCTGCTCACCATAAAATGTTAATCCCTGCCAATGCCAATATTTTAGCATTTTCTTTTATCTCACTTTCAATATTGCTTGTATAGAATTTGTAACTTGATGGTTTCAGCTTAATTTGTTTTACTTGTCTCTCTCCTAGATCTAAAGGGACAGATAGACTCTCTGGCTAAAGAGTATACAGCCAATGCACGGACTCTATCCTCGGAACAAAAGCTCTCCATACTGCGGCAGATCCAGCAGTCTTACAGTAAATGCAAAGAGTTTGGAGATGATAAAGTGCAACTTGCCATGCAGACCTATGAGATGGTCAGTATATTTGAAATAGACATAATATTTTATATATATGTGTAGGTAATATGACATTTAAATGGACCCACCATGCCACAATCAGTCGACTGACGTTCTGTTTTCTGCAGGTCGACAAACACATCAGACGTCTCGACACAGACCTGGCTCGGTTTGAGGCCGACCTCAAGGAAAAGCAGATCGAGAGCACGGACTATGATTCCACCTCCAGCAAGGGGAAGAAGGGTGTGTCCACTGAATTTGCGCGATAGAGCTTATATTTGTTTGTGCAAGGAGGACTGTCAGGGTAATAGAAACCACACTTAATTTACTAATGAAGTGATTTTGTAATCCAAGTTGAAACCAGGCAGAAGGAAAAGAAGACTGCTAAAACGCGATCTAAAGTGAAGAGCTCGGATGAAGACGGCAGTCCTAAGAGTGCACAGAAGAAAGTGAAACTCCTACAACCGTACGTTGTGTCTCTTATTTCCACCACGTGAAAAGTGTTCTAATTGTAGTTCTATGGTTCCACTTCCTTTCTCACTTCCAATACTTGTCTCCCATCATCAGAGGTGAATTCAACAGTCCTGCAAACAACTTTGGGAATGTGCACCCATCTGATGTGCTGGACATGCCCGTGGACCCCAACGAACCCACCTACTGTCTGTGTCATCAGGTCTCCTACGGCGAGATGATCGGCTGTGACAACACTGATGTGAGTTTTGGTTTCGTCCTCCCTATAGATCTCGGGGTCCCTCAAGTGCCTTTTGAGATTGTAATTTCTTCATCTTTTTGCATTTAACCATTCTTTGGTGTGGGTTTATATATGCAGTGATAATGACATTGAATATCGGCCCAACAACGGCTGTTATAGTTGAATCAGGTATTGAGACAGCGTGGGAATCGGAAATCGGACGCAAGGATTTTAATCAATAACTATTCACAACTTTGATGTCTATGCATATATTTTTTACATTTTATTTGAAAAAAGTTAAAACAGCAACAAGTAAGTTGAGCCTGATGTTAACTTTAGCATGAAATTGAAGTCTCTTCCACCCAATGACTGATACAGCTGATCAATTAGCCTCCAAACGCCAGGTATCAATGTGAGAATCTGTACTGAAAGGGATTTCTGTGTAGGACTTAATAGTGTGAACGATTTGGTTTAAATATTTAAAATTAGGTGGGGTAAAGGTCACAGTGCGTTTTGTGGATAAATAATGCTTTGCATCAGTTGCCCTATAAAAGAGGATAGAAGAAAAGAAAAGAGCTCATAACATAGTTCCCAGATGCAAAACAACGCACACTGTATGAGGTCTTGTGTTTTGAATCGTTTTTAATTATTACTTAATTATCGTTTTTTGTCTTGACTCCAGTGCTCCATTGAGTGGTTCCATTTTGCATGCGTGGGCCTGACAACCAAACCAAGGGGCAAATGGTAAGAAAGCCAAGATGAGATGTACTATCCAATAAAAGTGTGAATTGTTAACCAAATAGTTTTTCTGCTGGCCGTTTTGTTTTTCCTCTACAGGTATTGTCCACGATGCTCCCAAGACAGAAAGAGGAAATAGAAACACTCGAAAATAAAACAGTGGACACAAAGCAGATGGAAAAGGAAGAATATTTCTTACTTTGTTACTAGAATTTTTTTTCTCATTTTACTTAACATTTGGTGCTTTTTCTTTTGGTTTATGTGATTTGCCATGATCTGATGTGTGAAAGCCAAGTGGTCACAAATGTATTTAAAATATGTCTTTTTTTAAATTAACATGTTTTTTTTTCTCGTTACTTCTGGTGCTCTTATTGTGATTCCCTTCTTTTTTTTTACTGTTTCAAGAGTAAATAATAAACACTACAACGGCCACCTGTGATTTAACAGTTCCAAATGTAACACTACTTAATATTATATTCACATGTACCACAACATCTTTTCTGCGAACATTTTAGGCCATTGATATTGTTTTGCTTTTTTTGTATGGTTAGTTTATTTAGCCTCGCCTTGAAAACACTAGTTTCATGTTTTAAGCATAACGAGAAGGCAAAAGAACACAAGGACAAACTGCATCCCGACAGTATTAGTCGTCCGGGTAGTGAGTTTCATTTTAACATTTGATTGAGTGCTGTATAGAAAGTAAAACATTTTGTGGAAAGTATTGACATTTCTGTAGCTGAAACATTGGTACAATGGAGAGGGGGTGATTGTGTTGTCAATCATTTGAATACAGCTACTACCTCAAAAAAAGGCGCCTTTGTGATTCTTTTTGTGATTTTTTTATCGGATGGTCTGGTCTGCCCTCGCAGCTTTAACGGTGTGTTGTAGCGCTCAAAGTTTACCTGTAGGTGGCGGTGTTGCTTGAAAAGCACCGGCCACTTCTGACGTAAGCATTTCCGTGATTTGGCGCGATATCCAAAGAAGTTTGAAAACCTGCAGATTCAAACAGCTTGTGGGCGGCACGGGAAGCAGAACACGCTTTAGTCTTCAGAAGTGTTCATCGTGCATAAAGGGACCGCAGTCGGCCCAGGTGAGCAGTGTCTTTAAAACGTGATTATACTGGGTCGTTAGGTAAGTGTAGCTGTAATTGTTTTAGTTAAAGATAAACTCACATTGGCTTACAGTCTGTGGCTTAGCAGCTAGCTAACTAGCTGCTAGTTAGCTAGCGTGAACGCTAGTTGTTTGTCCCGCTAGCGTTAGCTTGTTCCACAACAAACTGGCAATGTTTGCATACTTTAAAAGACAATTTCCTTTGAGCTAAACCATGGAAATCTACTAGTATTAGCTAGCAGGTTATACTTGGTTAAGTTAAATGATGCCCTGTAACTGTAAGACTTGAAAGACGAAAGTTACTATCCTATGTCGCTACAGTTAAAGGATGCGTTGTAACTAGTAGTAATTCACCATTTTAATCTATTGTCTCTTGGTTCGATCTTGGCTCAGGCATGTCGTGGGACTTTTTTGTGCCCGTTTCCGTGGGAGACCTGGTCAAGACCGGTGGGATCAACCAGTATGTCGTCCAGGACGTCGTTCCCCCGAAACAGCTAGCACCATATCTCAGCAGTAAGTAGTCTCCTATGTGAAGATTTCCTTTTCAACTTTGTGTTCGTGTTCGTGACCGATTAGTCTCTTCCCCACAGAATTTAAGTCTGCATTGAGAAGCCAGGGGCCTACGTGTATATTGGAACACTTTGACACGGGCTACAGCGTGCTAAAGTAAGCATCAATTACAACGTAGCCTGCTCTCGTAATTGTTATTAAGTATCAACTACATGTGTAATAAATGGGCTCTTATATTTTTTTTAAGGCAATGTAACTTGGTGGACGTGGGTGTGAAGGAGGATACCTTTGAGTTACTCGTACAAGGTCAGATCTTTATTTTTTCTTCATGTTTCTACGTTTAAATGCACAGTGCGGCTGCGATGCCTGACGTTTTTCTCCTCCTCAGTGGTCAGTGGCCTTGCAGCTTCCCTGCCCGCGCTCCTGCTCTCCACCTCCGTCTCAGCTGCAGAGCGCAAAGAGAAGCTTAATGCGGTTAAGATGAGCGTCTATCTGCTCTGCAAACTCACAGAGACCTTCGAGAGCGACTCCAACAGACAGAATATTGTCACGGCCCCGGGGAAGGTATGGTTGTTAGAGATTTTTGCCCACGGGGGAACTGTTATGTTCAGTTATACAGTTTACCCCACTTTTTTTAACTGCCCGCATGATGATGATATGGCAAGTTTGATGAGTCAGTCAGACCCAGAGAGTGTTGCTTCTAGCCTGCTGTTAGGTGGGTAATCTTGGTGGTGTGGTAGAGTTTTATTGCACCGCTGTAAGGGCCCATCCACAGTAAAGTTGATGCCTTCCATAACCTCTGCTCCCCAAGAGCAATGGGACTGGTCAGGTGGGAGATGTCGGATAGTGTGGGAATGTTTGTGTCTTTGTCTATGTTGTATGAATGTACATGTCAGCAGGCAAGAAGCTAACGTCTCTACAGCGGTTTTGGCCATTATGAATTACAGTCTTTGGTAACCTGAGGGCATTTGCTGATTGTCAATTGAAGTAGTTGATTGTCTTTTGTGTAGCTTTTTGATTTGAGTTTTCTTTCTTACAAAGGGCGGTAAAAAAGGCAAAGGTGGCGTTGAAGGACTGCTACAATGGGACAGTGAGAGGGAGAGAGTTCTGCAGGCCCTCATTCAGCTCCTCCAGCTGGATATTCGGTCTCTCTGGAACCTCTCACTAGTTGAGGAAGAGTTCACCAGGTATGCGGCTGATGAGTCCCAGCAACCATCACACACTATATAGTTCTGCTCTCGATGTATTCTTGTTCTTCTTGGAGATTTTACCATTCTGCAACTTGAACACATTTTTGGATTAACTTTTTTTCCTTTTATTCTCTTAGCTGTGTGACCTGCTGCTGCTATAAACTCCTTGAGAACCCAACCATCAGCCATGTCAAGAGCAAACCTACCAGAGATGGTATAATCCACCTACTTGGAGTGCTAATCAAGAAGTACAACCACCTTCTCGGTTCGTCTCTCGGTTGCATGTGGAACCTGTCTGCAATAATAAAACATTACACAGCCTATTGCTTTTCAGCATACATTTGTTTTCTCTCTCGCACAACCTTTTTAGGTGCAAGTGTAAAGGTCATCCAGTTGCTGCAGCACTTTGAGCAGTTGTCATCCGTGTTTGCCCAGGCGGTTTCTGTGTGGAGCACAGAGTACGGAGTCAGGGCGATCATAGGAGAAGTAATCCGGTCAGTAATCGTAAAAACAATCTTTCAATCTCTTGTGTTTATTCAATGTAGTAATTGGCTCTAAATCATGTTTGGAAGCTCATACCCTTTTTTTCTCTGTTCCTTCAGGGAGATCGGCCAGAGGTCAAGTGAGGAGCTTGCTAGAGAGGCGTCGGGGGTCAAAGCCTTTTCTTCCTTCATTGCAGAACTCGGTTCCCTGGTGCCTGAATTAATGATCCCCAACATTAGTGTGCTAATCACACACTTGGAAGGAGAGGTACTTGTTGATTGTTGCTCCTTTTTCTGGATTGTGCTGAGCTTGCACAGTAATGTTAACAAGATGCCAACAGTTAAATGCGAAAATGTCTGTTTGGTTATTAATATTAGACATCATATGGACTTCGCAGCATCCAATTACACTATAGTCTCCATGTCCTGGTTTGCATTCGCTATGACCAGGCGACTAAAATGAATGCATTTGTGAAAGTCATTTCTACATTTTGGTTGCTTTTTGCTCGCATGCGAATTGTACTGTTAAAAGGGCACAATGCAAACCCCCATTAAGGACTTGACGAGTGTTACCACACTGATAGAAACCAGAACAAAAGGGTACAACATTCAGGGAAATGTCCCTTCCACAAATGACTTGAGTTTATTGTATTTTCTGTTCAGTTGCCCAGTGATGAGTCCAAGGCGAATACGAGCGAACTGAATGAGAGCTGGGTGCTTCTTGCCTCTATTGGCAGGTAATCTTGGCAGTGCAGAGGAGCATTCCTGCTCTGCTGTAAGGGCCTGCCTACAGGGACTTTGCTCAACCCAAATTATTCCTCTACAGTTACAGCAGAGTAATTGCTGGGATGAAGCGGACAGTGTGTGTATTTTGTGGATCGTGTGTGTGTGTGTGTGTGTGTGTGTGCGCGCATTTGTAAGAGACAAGAAGTTTACCCAGCTCTCTTTGCTCTTCAGTTGGCAATGAGTTGTTCTTTGGTAATCTGAGGGCAATGTTCTTAAACTGAACTAAAATCAAAGTAATGTGTTTGTGCTCAAGTGCTGTATTTCAGTTGCTTGAGTAGTTTCATTGTAATGTTCTTGCAAGGTTCGCTATGGAATGCCAAGATACACAAACGGCCATTAAATAGTCAACGACTGTTGTAGAAACTAAAAAACGTTTCTGCCTGACGAACGAGATTGGCTGCAGACTTTACCTCATGTTTTTCAGAGCCACACCATGCGTGTCGCTGTGTGCGAGGTGCTGGGGGAGATCCTGGTGCGGGTCCTGTGTGGCGACAAGCTGGATGAGTCTGGTAAAGCTGACCGCGACCGCTACTTTGACACACTGCAGGAACATCTGCATGACACACATTCCCACGTGAGGGCACGTGTGTTACAGGTCTACGCACGCATCGTCAACAGCAAAGTACGTTTCAACCGCCTCCCTCTCCTTTATACGCATGTTATTCAATGCGCCACTTGGTAACAATCTGTCTTTGTTTAGGCCCTGCCCCTGTGTAGGTACAGTGAGGTGATGGAGCTCGCTGTGGGGAGACTGATGGACAAATCCATAAATGCTGTGAAGAGCGCTATCCAGTTGTTGGCCGCATTCATTGCACTCAACCCCTACAGCTGCAAGGTCACTAAAAGCAACATTATCAATGATGACTGAGTGCAGCTCAATTCATTTAAAAAAAAAAATTAAGATTCCACAATCACGATCTGAAATCATTTCTTGTTCGTCTCCAGCTCAGCAGTGCTGATCTCCAGAAACCGCTGGAGAAAGAGACCGCCAAGTTGAGAGACATGAAAGAGCGACTGGAGGGGAAAAGCACCAGGTATGGATGAACCGGGAGATGTTTATTTTCCTCTGTGCTCGGTGACGCGGTGCCCGATGATGAGTCCAAGGCGAATACGAGCGAACTGAACGAGAGCTGGGTTCTTCTTGCCTCCATTGGCAGGTAATCTTGGCAGTGCAGAGGAGCCTTCCTGCTCTGCTGTAAGGGCCTGCCTACAGGGACTTTGCTCAACCCTGAATAGTCCTTTCTAAGTGACAGTGGAGTAATTGCGGGTATGAAGCAGACAGTGTATGTATGTGTGTACGGGGGCAAGGAACGCACCCAGCTCAAAATTCAGTCCGCTCTGAGTTGCTTCTTTGGTAATCTGAGGGTTCAGTTCAGAACCATAATATGTAAGAAAAGGAAATGTGTTTAAAAAAAGTGTTTGCAGTCAAATCCTGAGCAGCCACATTTTTAAAAATAATACAGATGGTTTAGCCGAAGTACAAGCAGTTTTACAGCTTAGAGGAAATCATGTTGCATTTATAATTGTCAATGTTTTGAATAAATACAACCCGTTCTCTACAGCCTTTAACTTTAATCATACATAAAGCAATGTATTTTGTCTTGGTTTTAAAAAGATCACATGTTTATCGAACACAAGACGATAATGTTTAACCGTAACTAAACAGGATCAGATGCTGGCTCCCCACAACCCAACATTACAACACTTCTCTCACCATTTAGTCCGTCTGCTGCTAGTTGATTTTATTTGCCTTCGTTTCCATCAAGTTTTCCTTCTTGCTTTCTTTGTAGCGTTTCCCCCTGATTGGATTTGATCTCTTTCCTTCCCCTCCCCGGCAGTGGCGACAATTAAAGCCGCGGAGCTGTGGGCCGCCATGGAGCCCGAGCTGCTCGTCACTGTCGTGGCAGAACTGGAGCTGACGAGTGAAGCAGAGAAGGGGGACGACAGGAATGTGGAGGAAGCCGAGGAGGCAGAGGACGACCGAGCGACTGCAGTGAAGGTTGCTCAGTATCTCCGCGTCAACAAATACAGGTGAGGCAAATCACCGGCGTTGGCCTCGGTAAAAGTTGACAAATAACCACAACCCTATTGATGTTTTTCTCCCACACAGTCACTTTGCCAAAAATACTAAAAAATAGTGCAATTTATTTTCTCTTCACTTTGCAGGCGCGCCGTACGTCTTTGCGTAAGGGCACACGGCTGCTTCCCTCAATCCAAAATGTTTGCTTCCCTCTCCACTCTCACTCCTGAGACTCTAATGGGCACCCTGGCTCTCATATTCAAGGGTAAAGGCTGCACTCTGTTCGCCTGACACTTTTCTATCCAGAGATGGCGTCGTCATAAGAGCTTTCTGCCGTTTTCAAATTCAGTTTTTTTTCTTTTAATTGGAGGAAATTTCAGTGTCACTTCATTGAAAATTAATAATAATCTTTAATATTTGTCCTTTTTTAATACATCATTGTGAGTAGAGCATATATTTGACAGCTTAAAACGTAAAACTGCGAGAAATTGGTACTCAGTTGAGTAAGATGGGATGTGGGAGATGCCTTTTTGTTTGAAGAGTCTTTTCTTTTAGTAGTTCAGACAGCAAAATGACAAAGGCAGTTGCATAAGTACTGAGTTGAATAGAAGGTACCTAAATGTTGGCTCTGTTTTAATTGCCATGTGCAGGATTTTCTCAAAGTTTCAATTCATCCATCACGTCACACTTTTTACATCATGGGTAAAAAGTTACTTTATAGCTATTCTCTTATTCATTATATGTACCGTGGCCCAGACTAGCGTTCAACGGCTATCAAAATTTGATTGCTTATTACTTAGTATGCTGTTAATGTAAATTGAACCCTTCTGTAGCTGCACACGAAAAGCCTCACAGAGCGAGAATAGATTTCACCTAGTTACCGAACCGCAGTGTGGAGTAATTGAGCAGCATTGTAAAAATTGTTTATTTGACTTCCTGTTTGTCTTTTTGCCTTACTTTACATCACACAAAACCTGGTACGTCCCCTCAGGCTCTGACAAGGACACCGCCGAGCCCAGTCAGAACTTGCCACCGACCCCACAGAAGGAAGCACAGGAGGAGGAGGAGGGTGGGGAGCTGCAGAAGCAAGAGATGTTGGTGCAGTACCTGAAAGACACAGAAACCTTTGCCTTACAAGTGGAGAGAGCCATCTCTGTCATCAACACCATGCTCTACTGGAAGACCACTTCAGGTTGAGGCCGTAGCTCATCAAACATGTGCATCTCAATATAGTTCATCAAAGATGTATTTTCAGATATGACAATTGCCGTTTTGGGTTTCAGTGGTCCAGGAGGCTGTGCAGTTTTGTGTGACTGTGTGCGAGTTCAGCGTCGCCAACTCCGTCAGTGGGGTGAGGAAGATGTTGCCTCTGGTCTGGTCAACCGACGCTGCCATAAAAGATGCTGTTGTTCAGGCCTACAAGCGCCTGTACCTGAACCCTCAAGGAGAGAACATCCGGTAAAACCACCTGGCAGACGTTATGAAAGGCCTTCACATTAACTGCTTAATGGCATTTCTTGTTTTTAAGGGTGTAAGAAAGGTAATTTTGCAATGCGTTCTCTTCTTAAAGCAGCTTCTCTCGTCTTTCATCAGGGTGAAAGCCCACACTCTTGTTGACAGTCTTTCCGAACTGATGGTGGATGCATCTCTGGGAACAATCCAGTGTCTCGAGGAAATCGTGGGTGACCCTTTCCATTAAACAAATGGATCAATTTTAGAACACAACTGTGTATCCTCCATAAAATGTTCTGTGTAAATTTTATTAACTTGTTTCCTGTATTTTGTGTAGATTTGTAACGCGTGTCTGGTGATGTCTTCAGGTGCAGGAGTTCTTTGGCAGTGGAAGCCATCTTCAGTCTACTGTAGTGCAGGTCTTGTGGGAAAGGTTCACCGGCAAACGAGAAACGTCGGGCTTACACCGGCGAGCTGCGGTGTTGTTGCTGGGTATGGCTGCACGGTAAGACGTGGGCCACTTTCAGTGCGCACGTTTTGATGCCATTTTAGTTTTAAGAAAGGCCCTTTTCACGTTTGTTACAAATGACAAGTCGCTTTCATCATCTCGTTGTTAGTTTTTTGTTAAAGTTTAGTTGTCCTGACAGTTTTTCAGAAAACTTAAAAAATATATTATAATATTTCGCACCGTATGGAAGGGCTTCTTTTTACATTTTGTCCTGTTACATTTAGCAAATCCCCTCGGTTCCTCTTTATTGTAAGCGAAAGTCACAATACAAGTAGGCTCCTTGCCAGTGCATTTCACGAATGCTTATATATATTTTTAGTGCTCCCCCTCAATCTTCCTTAAAGACTGCCGCTGCTGCAGTGGAGAGAGCAAGTCTATATACTCAATCTGCAGTCCACCCATACTGCTGCCTCCCTGCCTTTTGTGTGCTTCTCCTTACTCATCCTCCTACACCAATTATCAGGGCAGCCGCCTCGCACTGGCAAGGTCGGCGCCCAGCGTTTGGGGTGATGTGAGGCAGAGATGTAGTTACCTCACTTTACATCATCCTGTATTCATCAGGAAAAATAACCTCTATACTTGATGCCTGTGTAAAATGCCCTTTTTGTATTTATGCAACTCACACAGGGCCGAGAGGGAGGTGGTCCTCAGTAATCTGGACACTCTTTGTTCCGTGGCTCTGGGAGAAAAGGTGACTGAAGACTTTCTTTTGGCCAGAGACTCCGTTCTGACCATCTGCAGCATCACGGACCATGTCAGGGTAAGGAGGCGTCGGTCATGCTCTATGCAGGTACTAATGAGCTAAAGCATGATTTTGGTGTATAGAACATCAAATATATGGCTGTATAACATGATTTGTATGCAATGGATTATCATTTGCTCTGTTAAATTGGAATTTGGGGAGTTTTGTTTCTAAATTACTTTTTTGCTACAGAGAGCATATACATGTTCATGCATACCCCATATTTTCTTGGCTGAACAAGTATAACAATTGGACATTATATCTTGTGGTACGTTTTGCCGATCATGTAGACATCTGCTTCATTATCTCCACCAGCAATCCAAAGGCGCTCCCTTCCGACTGCCACAGGACCACCAGCTCTTCACCTGCCTCACACAGGCCATTGCTGATGGTAAATGCAGACAAATTTCCTTGTTTTTGAGGTATATGTTCTTCTTGGCCTTCCACACGTCACGCTGGTCTCCTCCTCTGATCCAACTGCTCCAGGTGTGGTGATGGAAGACCCTTACTGGCAGACATTCATGCAACAGGCCATCCGTCTCATCTACTTCCTGGCTGAATCCCCAGACCAGCTGTGCTCCCGGCTGCTCCAGCGCAGCGCCCGCCTCCTACTAGATCAGATTGCAGAAGGCGGCGAACTCAACAAGGACGCCGGCCAATTGCAAGACGGATCCCAGGAGTCCAACGAGCAAGGCGAGTCTTTTTGTCTGCATTGACCGAGGCTAACCTTGCCGACGTGCCCTCATCTGACTCGCATGCGTCCTTGTCTCCTGCAGTGAACTGCGTGTGCCTGGCCCAGTTGTTGGCTCTGTGTGGCTGCGTGGCCTTTTGGCAGGTATCTCACCTGGAGCGCAGTGTTAGCGCCGAGCTGCGGAGGAGGAGAGGAGAGACGGAGGAGAGGCAGGAGAAGGAAAAGGCTCCATCCAGCAAAGCTAATGTAATGAGGTGTTGTTTTTCACTGTAAAACAATCCAGTAGAATGCCCCTTGAATGGAATTTCTCAAACTATGCAATTAAATTAAGTGGTGTTAAAACATTTAACTATTTTATCAATAGACAGGTTGTTTTTGTCTTGTCCCAAAAATATTGGATGTTTCATCCACTTTAATTGTTTTTTTTCTTTCTAATTTAGGCTGTTTCCATGACAATTTCAATATGTTGCTTTGGGCTCATTATGATGATGGTTTTAAACTTATGTAATTTTATTGAAAAACCTTAATCAACACATTTGCTGTTTCAGTTCATACCAGAGTTACTGGAGTTTCTGTAACTAATTTATCAGAGCAAAATCAACCCCCTCAGTGGGTTTAACAATCGGTGTCTCAGCAGGATGACTCGATTCATTTTAGTGAACGTCAGATGAGGGATGGCTCATTCTTCAGCGCATCTGGGAACAAGAAAATAAAATTATCTTTAATGAGCATGTTTTTTTTAATTCTTTCCCTCAAAATGACAAACAACCTTTAATGACCAAAGCGCCTGAGACACAGAAAAATCACATGGTTTACCCCACCAGGCAGAGGTTTTTAGCGACTATGAAAAATGTTGCGTGGTAGATTTGAAAAGAGTCTCGATAGACGTTTTAAAACCCCAAAATCAGCTGGCAGTTTGATGGAGATGACAAGTTTTTTTTCCCAAGTTAAAAGGGTCCGTTCAGTGAAGCTCTTCTGTTATTCAAACAGCAAACCGCCAGTGAGAGTGCTATGGAGGAGGAGCTGGGGCTGATGGGAGCCTCTGCTGAAGACACCGAAGCTGAACTCATTAGAAAGATCTGCGAGACTGAATTACTCGCTGGTAATACAAAAATAATCTAAAATATATAAATCCTTCGATTTTTAATAAAATGTTTTCATAAATTAAACCCCTTCTCCCCACCTGTTTAGAGGAGAACCTGCTGTGTGCCTTCCTTCCCCTGCTGGTGAGAGTCTGCAGCTCCCCGGGACGCTACTCGCACCCACAGCTCACCACCGCCGCCTGTCTGGCTCTTTCTCAGTACATGATGATAAGGTATTGCCCTCCTTATATCAATGAGTTCAGACTAAATGACACACTGCTTTGTTCACATGATTATTATGACTTTTAATTAAAGTGTGATTTTGTAGGGAGTTTTATTGAAACCAACTTCATGCGGCGTTTTCTGTCTCCAGCCCATCGGCATGTGAAGAAAACATCCGTCTCATGTTTACCGTGCTGGAGCGCTCTCCTCTCCCTGTGGTCAGGGCAAATGCCATCATAGCCCTGGGAGATCTCACCGTTCGGTTTCCAAACATTTTGGAGCCCTGGACTCAGAATCTCTATGCAAGGTAATGTAGCGACGATTTCAATTGGAGAGGGGGCGGGTGCTCCATTACATTCAATCTATTAAGGCCCAATCACAGACTGCTTCAGAGCAAATGTTTATTATCCTACAAATGTCTTTGCAAAAACAAGGTTCTCAAGTTCTGACTTGATTTATAATAATGGTTTATTCCATGATGGCAGTTGCAGCATCTTTACTCAGTTGGCCGATGCGTGTCGGAGCTCACTGGCGTAACTATGGTGATGTCACACACATCTCCCGCTCTTTTCAAAGCCATAAGACTGTCAATTAAAAACATTTCTTTGTTGAGTGTTTTCATTCAACCCCATTTAAAAAAAAAAAAAAAATGCCAACCCTTTTAATTACAAATTTAGCACAGCGAATGTTCGGCATTGACATTATTTGTGACTTAATTGATCCCACGGCGGTAATTCTCTTGTTTCTTATTCAAAAAACTGTAAAATGAGGCAGACCGCGTTGCCCTTTTAAATCCGCCATCAAAAAAAAAAATGTAAGTTTCGTAAAGCCGCTCATGCCCAACATGATATGGTTTGCTTGGCCTGAGGGTTCACCTAAGTGGGTGTACTGTACTCGCCTCCCCGGCTTGTACACTTCAGCCATCTTCATCCGGATCCCGCCACCCGGTCTCGTCGTGTTGCTCCTCTCAGCCACTCAAGCGCCTCGGCTGTCACTGCTCCACTGAGCCACATGATGGGGAAAGTTTCCTCTTCCCATCAGAACCTTTTTACTTTCAAACTTTACTGCAAACTTTGAGATCATCTGTGTTGCAAACACCAATGAAGGCTGTTTTGTAACCAGACCACCGATGTTGCTATGGAAACGAGCCCGGGCTTCCACGGCCAGTAGATAAATCCGCACACATGAACTGGGGTGGAGCCTTCGAGCGCCTTAGACAACGAACAACTTAATTACTATAGTCTTTAATATTGTGACTATAACCAACGATGAGTGTTGTAATTGGAGCGGTTGGGTGAGAACAAAGGGAATAATTTTGGGTGAAGTGAAAGGTTCTGCAAGCATTTTAGCCTGTAGGTAGGCTTTCATTTTAAAAACGCTCATTGGTGTGTCTGCTTTCCCTTTAGCTGACTTGAAAGCTGTTTCTACTTTGATGAAGTAACTTTAATTTATAATGGGTGATAATGCTCACTGGCTTGTTTGGGATGTGTAAAACATTCTGTTCATTTTATAATGCCTCACCTTGTGTTTTTTACCTGATAAGCATTACACGGCGCTGCCTAATTGTCTCCCACACACACGGCACCTCCGCTGTTGACTGTGCTGCTGCCGCGCAGCTTCCTGATAAGCACACCAAGAATTAATTACCCCGCTTCATTGCAGTAGCTCCCCTTCCTCCATCGGCTTGTGGAAGGGCCGTGTTCCAGTGTCTGATGCTCTGCCAGGAGTCGTGCTCTGTCATAAACGAAAAATGGTTAATGAGTCTCTTTGTGCTGTGGTTTTGGGTGTGGGTGAATCTAAATTGCTATCAGATTACCCCTCGGCAGCATGTCCTGTCCTATTGTGTTCAGCCGTGGCAGTTAACGTTCTGCCTAATAACCAAGTCTTTACAGAAAGCTTAATTGACTGGGGAATCGACGGTCTGTCTGCTCCGTTCATCCAGCCTAAAACATTCCAATGGTTTGCCACAACATCTTGTAAATGGCAAATGTTGTGCACACATTCGTGATTTCCAGAGGATGCATCCAAATGTGGAAATTTGAAGGAAATTGTAACTAATTTGATGCATTAAAAGCCCCTCACCACATGGGGTACAATATATTTTATATTTATAGGAGTTAAAGCACAATTGGCACGGTCACTCGTGATAGGAAGCTGATTGAGGGAGGAAATGGGTCTCGCACCGTCATCGGGGCTGTTTTTTCATTTCACGCCCTCCCCTCTTCTAGGCTGAGTGACGAGGTTCCCTCGGTGAGGCAGACGGCTGTGACGGTTCTTACCCAGTTGGTGCTCAAGGATGTGCTCAAGGTCAAAGGTCAAGTCAGCGAAGTCGCCGTGCTGCTAATTGACCCTGAATGTCACATCGCCAGCCTGGCCTTGAACTTCTTCAACGAGCTGGCCTCCAAGGTACGCGCCTGTGCATCGATTAACCTTAATGGAGCCTGAACACTTGGGAGGGTTTTGAACTCTTGGTTGTTCCCGTCAGGACAATGCCATCTACAACCTGCTCCCAGACATCATCAGCCGCCTGTCCGACCCGGAGAGAGGCATGACCTCGGAGGACTTCAACACCATCATGAAGTGCGTTGCATAGCCTTTCAATGTTCCCAGAAGGCCCTGCGGAACAACTTGTTTTAAGAAGCCTTTTTGAGTGGGACGTTGACCGCTCATCTATTTTTGGGAGTATTTGTTTAGATGCTTAATTGTGTGTCTTTTTCAGACAGCTCTTCTCTTACATCACTAAGGAAAGGCAGACTGAGTCTCTAGTGGAGAAACTGTGTCAGCGTTTCCGGACCGCCAAGTGAGTAAATCTCAACATCTCGTCTGCTGCTGCTTATTTGTTATTTTGGTGCAGTGAAGGCTGCTTGAGGAATTAGTTTGAAGAGCCATTAAAGAGAGAAGACTCAGATGACCGAGGCTCCGTGCCGCACTTGTACTTCAGCTCATGTGCCTCTGCTGTGTCCTACTGCCGGGCTCACCAATACTTTATATTCCACTTATACAAAGTAATTCTGTTGAAATGAATGTGATCAGTATTTTTAAATGTCAAGTCTTCACCCCTCATTTTGACTTTCCTTGTTGGACGGTGCTTTAACAAGAGACTCCTCTTGCCTTCACACAGCTGTTCACCTGCCCTCGTTCTCCACATATAGTTTAGGATCGTATACAGACTCATCGGTCGGGCCATTCTTCAGTCTGCCTCTGACTCATGCTTGACCCACACTCTAAAGGAAGGACGTTTTCTATTACACAATGGCAAAGTGGATTTAGATACAAAAGGTTCCTGGTAAATGAGATTTGGTCCCAAATGTCAGGGCAGAGCCGTATTCATGAGTAACGACTTTATGTTGAGGAGCTCGAATTTCCATGCATTTCACATGGGTCTCTAATCCGGTTTATTATTCCTAATGACTCTCTCTAAGGACGGAGCGTCAGTGGTGTGACTTGGCCACGTCTCTGTCTCTGCTGTCCATGTGTGAGCGGGGTTTCAAGAGGCTGCAGGAATGCTGGGAGTGTTACAGCGACAAGTTAACCGAGCCTGGAGTCTACCAGCCTCTGCTCGCCATCACTGCCAAACTCCGCCGAGGGGCCAAAGCCCAGTTTAAGGTGCTGCATACATCTCTCCTTTCCAAGTCGATTTTTTTATTTTTAAGAAACCTTTGTTTACTGATGAACGCGTGGTGCCCACAGGCCCAGGTAGATGAGTTTGAGAAGCTTCTGACTGCAGTCCACACACGGGGGCTGGAGAATGTGGAGAGTCCTGAGATGGACGAGGAAAACCCAAAAGAAGGATCCTCTGAAAGGACGGTGATGCGTACGCCTCTGCCCGCCAGAGGCCGAGCGAGGTCGAAGAGAGGTCGGTGGTCTTGCATTTCAATCAGAGGGTCTTTGTGTTCACACAGAAACCTTTTTTAAATGTTTTTTTTCCTTCCTGTTTTTGCAGGTCAAGCGAAGCCATCAACCTCTGGCTACGCGAACGACAGTTTTGTGACTCCGAAATCTCGCAAGTCCAAAAAACCCCTGATTACTTTCAGCAGTGATGAGGAGGAGGATGAAGAGGGTGAGCGCAGCTGATTCATTGGTGGAATCAATTTAAAGTCAAAATAACTTCAGGATTCTACCCCCTGTTAATTTAATTTCTTTACACATGTTCAGTTGTTTTGGTGATTTAACACAATTTCCCAAAAATTTTCTTTGGACAACAAGTTGGGTGACGTACAAAATTCCCAAAGAGACATCTTCAGTGTTCTTGTTCCGTACATTTGTCCAAACTTGACTATTCAGCTACCTTCACATACGACAAAGAGAAGCAACAATACTCAATACGGAATTGGACGATTGCGGGTGTGTTTCCTCTGTATTTTGTCAGAAGTAATGTACTTCAGATCAATCAATTCAAAAGTTCAGAGTCTTCGGGGCAGTGGGGTGAGAGGATCGAAGAGATTACTCCTAGAATGAAGCTGTGCATCAGAGCAGCACTAATCCAAGATCTGTGAACTTCTCTAAAGATTGAATCCATCTGCAAATTACAAATCCGACTGAAATTGGGAAAGTGGCGAGTAAATGCCTTTTTGATTTTCTTTCCGTATCCTCATTCAATGTTTAGGATTCACTGACTTCTGTGGAAGGTTTCCGGAGTACATTGGTACTCCTGCCTAATCCGTTTCTTCGTGCATATCTTTATCAGATGCTGTGATGGCAGAGAGTGAGACGCCTAAAGTGACGACGCCCATCGCCCGCACGTCTCGACGCGCTCGCCTCAGAAACTAATCTGTCCTGTGTTTTTATTTCTTTCCCTTTAATCGTCTAAGAAATTATGATTTGGATTTTTACTGTTTTAACAGGTTTTAATTTGTATATTTTTAAAGATATTTGTACCGCTCTAAAGTAGCTTGATGACTTGTCTAATGTAGAAGCATTTTAATAAACCGGTTTCTGGTTTTGATAAGAACTCTGCTGTCTGTCTCATTTCTGCACACCGACGGAACCTCCCTGGGCTCACAAAGGTGTGTGTGTGTGTGTGTGTGTGTGTGTGTGTGTGTGTGTGCGCCCCCGCTGCGTTCAGTCAAGTAAATTTACACCATCATTACAAGCGGCAGTGAATGTCCGCTTGCATCATGTGTTTGGACAGCAGTGTTTAATGGGTCGTCACAGCTGGCCCGGACAGTTACTACCCCACATGCGTCTCGCTTTATTTTTCCTCTTTTATGGCATAATCTTTTTATATCAGATTTTTTTTTTTTTGTCGAAACAATTTTCCTCCCAATGAATTTAGCTGCTTATTTAGTTACGATGTGTTTTTTTCTTTTTTTTTCTCTTGTCTGACACTGTTGCCTCGTTGGCCGCCTCCCGTTCTTGTAATCAATCTCTCTTGTAGGTCTCTCGTTCCCGCTGCCTGTTGCGTTTCTCCCTCCCGTCGTCCTCCTACTCCTTGTTGCCTACTTTTCCTCTGGCAGCGCTCCTCTTCACCCGCATCGCACTCAGTGGTTTAACCCTCCTCCCTCCCCTCATTGCTAATCTCCTTTTTATCGCCCACTCCCTCTCCCACGCGTCCTCTCCGTGAAGATGAGATGTACGCGTGATTGATGCGTTACATAAAGACACTTGCCAACTAGAGGCGAATGCTGTGATAGCCGCAGCACTTAGGTCTTATCTGTTCAGTGGGAGTAGTCAAATTTGCCTGGCTCTTAACTTTAATAGTGAAACTTGTTACTGCCGGTATGAAAACCACAAAGCTGCTTTAGAATAAATAGAAAATTGATTACTGGATTGTCCAGTGTCTGGCATGAATTTGTAACTGCATTCATTTACTTGACATGATCTGAGGCTGCTGAACTTTGTGGTCGGTGACTATTCATTGTGTGTTTCCTAGTGGTGTAATTTGGCGGCAGGGGGTACAGGGAGCAGATGGCACTGACAGACTGTAACTTACCCAAAAGGAAAGGGCTGTCGGCGTATGCTGGGAAAGGCTCCAGGGACAAAGGGGACACAGGGAGGCCGATGTGCACATGGAACATGCAAACATGCAACAGGAAATGTATAAGCGAGGCCGCCGTGACATGAAACGCGTGAATCCTTCCGGCCAGTTCTTAATTCGCTGGTCTCATTGATACATCAGCAGGCTGTTGCCCTCTGACCTTTCTTTGTGCAGCACAGTACCGGGTACGCAGTCACCTTGGCAATGACAATCACTCGCCAAGGCTATGACATCACTCCAAGAGAGTCAATGAGGAGGGGGAGGGGGCGCTGTCCATTGCTCTACAAAACCTCTGCAGCATCCCAGCTGATGCCCAAACATTCCAGCTCCTGCCAAGAGGACTGCCACAAGACGAAGAAAAATCCTCCTCTTTTATTTCCATCACAGAGGAGTAGTAGGAGGAGTCCACCAAGTGAGACAGCGATGCTCCCTGCAGGTGCCAACAAGTAAGAGGTAACCGCTTCACCCAGGAACCAGAGGGATGGAGAAGAGTCTGTGAGAGCACCAGACAGCCACAGAGAAACCCAACGGGTGAGTCGTTCTTCAATAGCTTGATATGATGCCGTTTTTTTTACTTAGTATTTATTAGAAGTTATTAGTGTAGATAATGTTTTTCCAGAATTTAACCGGAAACCAAGGTCCAAGATTAAAGAAAACGACGTGCTATTTAAGGATTATCACCTTTATGATGCTTTTATTAAACCGTTGTAAACTATTTAACTCAACAAAAATGATTGATAATTGTGATGGATGAAAAATGTAACCTGATGTTATTTGGTCTAAAAGCCGAACCTTGAACGGAGGCTGCAAATTGATTCCTGCTAGACGCTTTATATACATCACAACTGTTGCATTGCTTTTCCGTAACTAAATTATTAAAAAAATTAAGTAAATATTCTAAAATCCCAAAGCTGCCAATTGAGGATTAGTTCAATTTGCAATGATTTTTTTTTTTACTCCGTGATTAGCTTTCAATCATTTCTCTATCTTGTCTTTGCAGTGTATTTTCACAGTGCTGATCCAGTTTTTTTTTTGCTGCCACTCGTCTCTGCTGCCATGCTGTGCCCTGTGCTGCTTTGTGCCACTCTGCTCCTCCTGACACCTTTGGAGATCACGGAGGCTCGCGCTCTGCACCCTCCTCCTGACGCTGTGCAGGTATGGAGGTTAGACGGAGAAGGGGGGAGCTGGGACGATGAGAAAAGGAAAAGAGGGGATTGAGGAGAAATCTGTGTGGATCACGGTCATAAAAGAGCAGCGCAGAAGGGAGGGCAGGGAACAGGAAAGAATGGGGGACGAGAGTAATGAAATACATCACTGATCGAATTATTCTCCCTACACTCCGTACACTCACTGACAATTACATCTGATATTTATTTTCTCCTCTGTAGTTCATGGAACAAGTTTCTGGAACGCTACAATGAGCTTTTGACCCTGGACGACCTGGAGAACCTGTTAAACGGCCAACCGGAGGAGCAGCCCACCTTCTCCTCGGGGGCCAAAGCGTCCGAGTACCCAAAACTGGCTGACGCGCAGACTCAGGCTGAGACCCCGTGGCTGCGCCTGCTGAAGGGGGCTGTGGCCAATCAGAAGAGAGCGGGACCGGACCGGTCACGGCGGGGATGGAACCGGGGATGCTTTGGGCTGAAGCTGGATCGGATCGGGTCCATGAGCGGACTGGGCTGTTAGTTGGGGAGAAAATAAAGACTGATATTAGGGGGGAAAAAAACACACACGCGCAAAGATGTTCAAGTGCACTGATGGATGTTTACGTGTGTTTAGGCTGCGTGTAGTGTGGTGTAAACTTGCAGCATTTGCTAATGTGGTTCCATCCAGTGCAGATCCAATGCTTTATGCTGTTGTGGCTGTATTAACAAAGCAGCTGTAGTTCATTCCATGTGCAAGTATTAAACTGACTATTAGAACACCGCTTGAGCTGCATTTACATCAAACGATCATCTTCGTTTGCTCTGCTTGTTTTTAAGTAAATTGGCACTTTATGTATTTCTAGCATTTGTGTTTGTGTAGTAAATGTGATTAGAATATCGTGTGTGTGTGTGTGTGTAAAATCAAGTGTAAGATGTTGAAATATGAAGCCACCTTGGATTCCTACTGGTTGCTAATTTGGTTTTCTTATGGTTTGCATGAATAAATTGATAAATTGATTTGACATTTATGTTTGATTTTCTTTTTAGTTCACAGAAATTCACCGTCACATCCAAATCAGTTTGTGTCCTCCCTGTTGGCACATCTCGTCTCAATTTGTCCTTCAAAGCAGAGCTTCAGATTGTCATGTGGGAACTATTGAAACCTCATCGTATCTTCCGGCGTTGGTTTGTCCGGCGTCGTTCTGCCGTACGGCTGCCCAATCTCAATAACGTGTGAGCTCCTCCGCTGCCTCCAGCACTGCTTTTCGCCCGGCATTGCAGCCAAGAGTGTTAAAACACTGCACAGGAATACCAAAATAAACATGTTTGGTAGGAACATTATGTGGGATTATCCACAATGAAATATGAATATACATGAACATGATGCAATTGCACAAAAGGCCTCCTGAACAAGACATACAATCAGCTCTCTGGATGAAGGTCATGCAATGTGACTGGAAGCTCCAATGCTGCAACTAAATGGACTTTCCTCGCACCATATATAGTCTGTATATTACTTATATATTCAGCTGTTTTAGATCAATTTTCACAGGTGACGTTAAATAGATGGAGATTTCCGTTGCGACACTAGGATCAAACAAACCTGTTTGTTTGATCCTCGCCGTACGAAGCTGCCCTCTGGACTTTGTATAGGAAACAAGCTGCGTTAATCCAGTTCAAAGAGGCCCCTTTTAAATGCAGACATGCTTGTGCATTGATCAACGAACTAATACAAACATATGTGTTATCAATGCCCTTATTAAGTGAACCGGAGTGGAACTTTTGTTAAATTTGCATAAACGTGGCTGTAAATTGAGTCTTTCAGGGACCCGATGAAAAGAATAACATGCAGAGTACAGGTACTGGTTAGAATTTGTTATATAGAAAGAACATATGATTGGCTTGAGGCAGTATTGTCTTGCGCTGAGAGCATAAAACGGCCAAGTGTTGACTAGTCAACCCGCGTGTAATCTGCGTCTGACCTTTATTTCACCTCTTTGACCTTAAACTGCAAAGCAGAGGCCAGGACCGGTGATAGCCTGCTGCAACTTAATGAAATGTTTTTTTTGAACGTCTTCATTTAGACAATTTGTTGCTTCTAAATAACCTGGCGCGGATCGAAGATGCATCCCATGCACAAACATAACAGTCACGTGTTCATGTTGAGAAACCAAGACTCCACTTGTGACCCCTGCTGATCAATGCAGGCGCACATTCTCAGCTCTTCACGTAGCAGAAGTGAGATGAAGAGAAAGACAGCTCCGAGATTTTTCATTCCCAATAAGTTGCAGAGGTCAGCTTGCATGTCTCAGTGCAGACGGATGACCTTGACATTCCAAAGGGGGCGGGGAGAAGTGACCGTTGAGGGGGCGCGGCTTTAAACTTTGGTCAATCATAAAGAACACCGCGCAACTTTGCTCTTCCCCACTCACACCCGGAGTCGCGAGACCGACAGAGGCAGCTCACAGACGGTAAATACCTTCAGTAACTTCATTATTCCAGACCCAGAAGGCCGGGAACCTGCAGGGCCTCAGTCACAGGCAGCACGACTTCATTTTGATCACCTAGCAATAATCTTTTTGGGATTGGCAGTAAATTTGAAACTAATTGCAGTCATAAAGCTGAAGCAAATTAACATTTACATTTAATTCTTCTTTTTTCTCCTTCTGAGAATACACATTTTGTCTTAAATATGCCTGATTAGATCACTTGAGTGCTAGCACCAAGTGAAAGCCAGTGTACTGAACCAAGCTGCATTATTATTATTCCACTTCTCTGAATTTTTCCTTGCAGAGAACCAGGACAACCCAGGAAAAATGGTGAAAGTTGGTATCAATGGGTAAGAGCTCTTTTTTATCCACTGACATTACGAAATTAATAGAATTTACACGCACTCGACTCCAACAAAAACGTATTAGGCAAGCGAGCTCTCTGCAGCTCCAGTGCAGCTCCCAATGCCACACCTCTCCTCTGTGTGCACTGGCAGCATTCCAGTGATCTCGGTAAAAATCGCTTGGTTACCTTTTCGAGATGCACTGCCCGTGCTTCTAAATAGTTCATTTTGGATATTAAAATGATTTGTGTGGTTAGTTTCTGCCACCATGCAGCGGCTGAGAGAGATAATGTTCATAATGGAGGACCCGCATAGTTGAACATACAGCCAACTAACTGGCTGTTCTCCTGTTTTTCTTGCTCTCTGCACTTTGGCCCCTGAGCAGATAGCAGTGTGGGTCGTTCAATGGGGAATTGTAGTCCTGCCGTTTTGAGCAAGTCGACTGCATTACTTCACTGTTATTGAACGCGCACGTTGTGACGTTCTAAGTCCTCCTTATCTGTTCCATTATCTCCCTGCCCCTCGTCCTCCCACCACACACCCCCCAGTGTCTGAGGACAGAGTGTTTGTGTGCAGGATTTTGGACCCGCAGTTAAAAAGTAACTTGATCGCTGATCAAACAGTGCATTGCAATCAACTGGATTTGCACGTTAGTCGTTCATTTCGACTTTAGCCCCCGGCAAGGAGAGCGTGAGCGGTGGTATGTGCACCTCCACCTGCCCCTCCTCCTGAACCCTGGCCTTTCTTTGTCAGTGGTCCCGTGTCTCGTGCAGACCATTTAAACCCCCCACAAAGGGGCGACGGTACAATGTGCAGTCGGCCACGATTGGGTTGACGTGAATGTCACAAACTTTGCATGTTCACGACTGATTGTCACACTGATTATTTTGAAACCGAACCTTCTAGATGGTTGCGTGACATGACTGGGCTCACGTCACCCGGTGTCTTTGGTCACAGTTCATGGTGTCATACCACCACCTACAGGCCAAATCAAGAAACGACAACAATGTTCACTTTTTTAGATTTGGCCGCATCGGCCGCCTGGTGACGCGTGCTGCCTTCACCTCCAAGAAGGTGGAGATTGTGGCCATCAACGACCCTTTCATCGACCTGGAATACATGGTAAGTGAAGGAATTTGCTTAAAATATACTATATAAGAGAGCAGGGTTTGAAATCAGAACCAGCCATCTGCCATATGCTGGTAAACGTTGTGAAACTTTTTGGACTTTAGGTGGCTAAAATAAACGTGTAACGCCTTTTGTAGTCAGACACGTTTTTCATTGACCAATATGATCTATTCTGCTTCTGTCAGCCGTCAGTGAAGTGGTGTAAACTGTCACTGTTAATCTCTCCACGTTTCCCCTGTTAGGTGTACATGTTTAAGTATGACTCCACTCACGGCCGCTTCAAGGGTGAGGTCAAACTGGAGGGTGACAAGCTGGTCATCGACGGAAAGAAAATCACCGTTTTCCACGAGTTTGTTCACTAATACGGCTTTTAATCCTGAAAGCATTTATGAGCAGATACGATAAGCAGATATGAATTAATTGTTGACTCTTTTTTTTTCAGGAGAGACCCCGCCAACATCAAATGGGGGGAAGCTGGTGCCCAATACGTGGTGGAGTCCACTGGTGTGTTCACCACCATTGAAAAAGCCTCTGTATGTATCTCAACCCTCCCCCCCCACACACAATATAAAAATGAAAGAAAAGAGAACATGAATGAAATGCTCTTTTTAAACTCAATGCAGACTCACTTGAAGGGCGGCGCCAAGAGAGTCATCATCTCTGCACCCAGCGCTGACGCCCCCATGTTTGTCATGGGTGTCAACCACGAAAAGTACAACAAGTCCCTCCAGGTCGTCAGGTGAGAACCAAAGACCTGATGCTGTTGGGTCGTTTAGTTTTACACGAAGGCGAACATGTGCAAGTTTGACTAAAACTAAAAAGGTTTGTTGGTTAACTGAGGGTCACAACCTTTTTCTGATGCGGTTACTTTCGTCTCCCTTAGCAACGCTTCCTGCACAACAAACTGCCTGGCACCCCTGGCCAAGGTCATCAATGACAACTTTGGCATTATCGAGGGCCTGATGGTGAGGATTAAAGCTCTGTGAGCAATCCAGCAGGCGGATGCGGAGAAGCCCCAACACCAGATTATGAACAAACGCACCATCGTGACATAACAAAGTCAGGTGGGGGCGTTGGTCATATTTAATCCTCCTCCTCCTCTGTGGCCATTAGAGCACAGTGCACGCCACCACCGCCACCCAGAAGACCGTGGACGGGCCCTCCGGAAAGCTGTGGAGAGACGGCCGCGGTGCCAGTCAGAACATCATCCCCGCCTCCACCGGCGCGGCCAAAGCTGTCGGCAAGGTCATCCCCGAGCTCAATGGGTCAGTGCCAGAAACGAATCGCAACTCATCTTGTGTCCTTGTGCTGCCAGAACTTGCCGCTGAATCCAGTGAATTTGGTTCATGACCGTGTACTTATTATTCTTCTTCTTTTTACAGCAAGCTGACCGGCATGGCCTTCCGCGTCCCCACGCCCAACGTGTCCGTGGTGGACTTGACCGTCCGCCTGCAGAAACCCGTGAGTGACGGCAGGCTAACGGCACTCAAGACATTTTAATAAACAAAATAAAAGGTACTGATGAGGGTATTTAATACATTTAACAGGCCAAATACGACGACATCAAGAAGGTTATGAAGGCGGCGTCTGAAGGACCCATGAAGGGCATTCTGGGATACACAGAACAACAGGTGTGTGTGTGTGTGTGTGTGCGCGCGCGCGTCTCTCTCATAACTGGGCTTTTAAACGGTTGTCGTTTACGTTGTGTCCTCTTTGCTCCCCTGCAGGTCGTCTCCACAGACTTCAACGGGGACTGCCACTCCTCCATCTTTGATGCTGGCGCTGGCATCGCCCTCAACGACCACTTTGTCAAGCTGGTTTCATGGTAGCCCTTCTGCATTGAGTCATGTGCTAATCTCTTTTTTTTCCCATGTGCATATTGACTCTATTGTAATCTTTCTTCCTCAGGTACGACAACGAGTTCGCATACAGCAACCGGGTCTGCGACCTGATGGCCCACATGGCGTCCAAGGAGTAACACAACCAGCCGACCACTCGTCACCGCACTGTGCCACATCGCCTCACATCCTCCTGATGCCAGAGATGCACAAACGCAATAAGTTGCCCTTGACTTTGGCCGGTTGCTGCAAATAGTCGACCCGCATGCTGGCAAAAAGTTTCCCAGAGAGCAAACGAAAAATATCCAAATTGGTGACCAATTACTTTTTTGTATTTGTGAAGTTCCCTGTTGGGTTCTTGTGTGAGGTGGCATGAAGCTTTGATTACTTGTGTGTCCTGTGAAGAACTGCAGTCAGAAGTGAAATAAATTACGGTTTGAGATTCACACCTGGCTTTTCCCTTTTGTCACTGAAGACTTTTTTTTTCTTCTCTATTGAAAAGGAATCTGTTCCTCTGGGATCAGTACTGGTCTCAGCAAAAGGCTTCTTTCATGGCTCACTGACTTTAGCAAACCCTTAGAACATGCATGAACATGCAGTAAACCTCATTATTTCCCTTCACTGGGGGTGTTACTGCAAATCAATGATTTCACCAGCGCATTTTATCAAATGTTTACTACCCGTACATTTCTGCTCCCCTTTGTGCCGTGCCGCGATCCGTCCCGTCTGCGTGGGTGCCGTACTGGATAACAAAAATCCCATTGTAACGGTTAAACATGAGGCTTTAATGAATTATAACTGCAGATGAAGTATGGAAAATTGTATTGCCTGATTATTTATATATTTACCTTGATTTGCCTGAATAGCTGGCAGCTCCTCGAGAATAGAAAAGATTACGGATTTATTGTTTGTATAACACTTGTATACATAGGTGTATATGTTACATACAAGGGATCACATATAGGAGATTAAATAGTTTGCCTTACAAAGGTTGACTTGCGCTAAAATTCCTTCAAATCTTTCAAAAAAATATGTAAGATGAGTAAAATCAAGTTTCACTATTTTTCCTGTGATCAAGACAATGTGATTTAATGACTTTTCAAATTAAGAATGGTCGGTTCTCTTCAAACCCAACTGTATGGATTTCAGTATTTTTACACATTTCAAGTTTCTGTGACTTTCAAGGTTTACAGAAAAGGCCGGGTTTAATGTTTAAATAGAAATCATTCAAAAAGATCACATGGATTTAGCAAATAGGGGAGGGGGATGGGGAGGAGATTCAGAGGGTCAGACGTAAAATCTCTCTCCCCCTCCCACACTCTCCCTCTCTGTGTTCCTCTCGCTGATCATTTATTCTAAGCCAGATTTCCACAGGGAACTGTCTCTCCAAAGAAATCCCATGATTGAGTAAAAATATAGGATCTCGGCTATCAGAAGGATCTGAGAAAGCAAACCGGTTGAAGGTGAGTGGAGACGCTCAGTGAGTGTGATGTTTTTGGGACAGGTGTTTGAATGTGTTCATAAAGTAAAGGGTTGGGAAAATCCTCTTTTGGGCGGGGTCGATCATTTCAAATATTCCCTTTTACGTTGTTATTGTTGATGTTGCCTTTGACGTGTTCTTTCAGTTCATCACACTTTAACCCTGTTTCACTCATGAGACTCAGCTGACTGCCTGCTGGATGCTTTGTCCCTGTGACCACTTTGCACCAACGGTCAACAACAACACTTTTTCTGTTTTTATTACTCCTTACTCATTTTACGGTATGCTTGTGGAATTTACATTTTCGTCCATATTCTTTTTTAATTATCCAAATGGTATCATCATTTAGTAATGCTCAATGCCGAAACAAACTTACATTCTAGAGGAATGTTGATTTAAGCTCAGATCAGTATTAGATCAGTGAAGGAAAGATTTATGAATAATACTTCTGAAACTTAAAGCTCTGAATTGCAAAATATCCTGCTGTCTCTCGCCCACTACTGTTTTACCATTGTTCTCTTAAGCTGGATGTTCTCGATGAGCTTCTTATTTTTAAGAGCAGATTAAAAATTAGTGAAAATCTTCAGCTGAAACAAAGCAGCGATCAGGATGTAGTCACCAGCGCTGCACGGAATTCCCCCCGCGCACTGTAACTTCCTCCGAGTTCTCGGTGTCCTGGTGTCACAGCATCTATGCGTTCTTCTCAGTGTGTCATCAGTGGCTCTTCGAGGCTCCTCACCTTTTGCACACTGCTGTGGGTCCGTGCAGCACGTCCATGGGAGATAACGGCTCACTGAGGGGCTCCTGGCTTTTCCCCTCGTACGTCCACCCACTCTTCCTCTCCCGGCTGTCCCCCTCTGCTGACAACGCCATCGGCGTCTTCCTCATCTTCACAGGTCAGCATGGCTTCTACCGCTACTTTACACTTGAAAATGTGTTGCGAGATTTCAAAGTTGATGTGTGACTAACTCATTATTTACTTGGGATAAGGATATTGGATATTCAACGAATAAGACTAAACCCCACGTTACCTTATTAAAACAGACAGTTCAGTTCAGAAAGACTGCAACGTACTATCTGCCTATTCTTTAATTGTTTTGCGCAACAAAATCAATACAACTTTCTTAACCAATTGTGTTCATTTGTCCACTCTTTAAAACAGTTGTTGCGTCCGTGCTGGGCAACGGAGTGGCGTTATTGGTCTACTGCAGGAGACGGAAGAAGCTCAGACCTCCAGAGCTCATGATTATCAACCTGGCCCTCTGCGACTTTGGGTTCAGCCTTCTGGGAGGGCCGTTTTTCATCATTTCCAGGTACACAACTTTAATGTTATTACCTAACAAGAAGCCATCGAAGGCCGATGCCACTGTGAGTATAGTGCAACGTCTAAAGAAGCAGACATTTGTTAAAGAGACTTGAGCTTTTCTCTGCCTCTTTCAGCCTGAGCCACGCCTGGGTGTTTGGGGAGACGGGCTGCATTTGGTACGGCATCCAGGGCTTTGTGTTCGGCATCGGCTCCCTGCTCACCACCTGTCTCATTTCTCTGGACCGCTGCTTGAAGATCTGCTGCTTAAGATACGGCAAGTGTGACATAACCATGTGGCGTGCACTCTAAATCCTGATTCATTTCCATAAATTCACCACTAGTCAAAAGTTTGGACACATTTTCTTGTTCAATTCAATGAGAAACTGATCCAAACGTTTGACTGGTACTGTAGGTGCGTTTCTTGCCGTGGAGGCTTTTACCCAAATCTCACTAACACAATATACACAGTCAAGTCTATGCACGACCCTGGTGGCCTTATTTTTTCTTAAAATGAATTGATTCAGAGTAATTGATTTAAAACTTATGCATGGAAAAAAATCCATTAAACCTGCTAATGTTTCAAGAGACTGGTAAAAAACATAAGTGCCGTTAAACAGTGCCGCTAAGTTTCCTATGTTTCTTCATGTTTATCGGCTCTCCAGGTCAATGGGTTGAGAGACGCCATGTAACTCTGTCCATAGTGCTGGTGTGGGTTTACACATTGTTCTGGGCCTTACTGCCTGCTTTTGGCTTTGGAAGTTATGGGCCAGAACCTTATGGGACAAGCTGCACCATAAACTGGTAATCTCTCAATTGATTTACAATGCCGCTCAATCCACTGTTTTTTTTTTTTTGAAACAATAGTTTGCATATGTCTGTTATTCTCAGATTTCTTACTGATTAGTGATAATCAGAATACCTGTCCAACTATTTAAAGGTGGAGCATGAGGTCGTCTCTGTATGACAGAATCTACATTTTCCTCATCCTGATATTGTGCTTTGGAATTCCGACACTCACCATCGCCGCATCATATTTTGCCATCCTTCTGAAGGTGAGGACAAGTTACTTCACGACACTAAATAGGAGGTCTGGGAGCTGAGTGTGTGTTCTATGCATATTCTTTTCAGTCACTTGTTCAGAGGCACAATGGGTGGAATATCAAAATTTCAACTCTGGCACCTGCCATTGAAAGTATTGAAAAAGACACCATGACAGAGAGCAAAGTGTGCACAGAACCAACGTTAATTCCATCAATAGACAAACAATAGAGACAAATGATGAATTATTCACATAATGGCTTTAACATTTCTGTATGGTGACTTTGTCCTTGCTTGTGAATTGCTTCTGTTTCAGGTCCACAGATCTAAACGCACTCTGGCGTCCATGCCGTCCTCTTCTGTCACTCATACTGGCAAAGAACTCAAACTTACAAAGGTAAACCCTAACCCCTTTTTTTTTTTTGAACATCCTGCAGAGGAAAAAAAAGCCTCTTGTGTTTCAGATAGCTGCTGTGGTGTGCGCCACCTTCCTCCTGGCCTGGATGCCCTACGCCGCCGTGTCTCTGTTCTCCGTGCTCGTTCCCAGAGACGATCAGGAGGCATCTCTGCAGACCGTGGCAGCTGAATTGACCTTGAGCTCTCCAAGGGCTCCAAAGATCCTTGATATCCCCTCACTGCTCAACTGGACCGCTGCCGAATATTACACACAAATCTACTACAGTCCCGAGAAAAAGTGGGGCAATGTGAACAAGATGAATTCAACGAGCGAGAGACCCCAGCCGTCCTCCTCCCTCCCACCCGTGGTCACCTTGATCCCCGTTTTGTTTGCCAAGTCCCACTGCATGATCAACCCCATAATCTACCAGATCATGAACAGAGAGTTCAGGGATGACATCTACGCAGTGTTTTTTGGACAAGAGAAGGCGAAGAGAAGGCAAATGCAGAGGAGGAAGGAAAGCTGTGACAGTAAGGAGAGAGTGTGGCCCCTGATTCTCTGAAAACAGGCCTTTTCCACTAAGCGCATATTGTTAGTCTGTTTTTTTAAATGTTCTATCTTCTCTTCAAGGGAGCGTCAGCGTCTCTGACGGCCCCAGCTGGAAGAGGAGAAGGAGCCGTGTCCATGTCTGTGAAAAGAAAAAAGAGAAATCTGAAGAAGGAGAAGAACCGCGGGAATAAGAGTGAAGGATGAACAGACTCCTGAGGAGACGAGGCGTTGGAAGAGGGGGGGGCGGGTTAATGCTTTGGATCTTCAGCATCGGTGGAAGAGGAGATCGGAAATATATATACAATAGAATATAGAACTATAATAATAATAATAATAATAATAATAATAACATATTCATGAAAATGTTGTCTTTCTTTCCTTGATGTCTTAGCCCAGCACCAGATTTGCTGCAACTAATGTCGTTACCATGACAATGGGGGTATTTATTCCGCCTGAATTGGACATCTTCTGGGGTCTTTCCTTACAAGATGAGTTATTCATAAAAAAAATCGGTTTACTCATTTTTGTGAAGTGAAATGTTTGATGAATAAATTACTGCTAAATAGTCTTTGCGTCCATTCCTCTAATTGCATGAGTTTTCCCGTTCCATCTTTAATGCTGTTTATGCCCTTCTTTCTTAAGAGCCCATACTTTCACTGGCAAGTCGTGTTTACCTTTACATTTGCTATGAATTGTTGGTAATTTCGTTGGGCAAAGTTTGAAGAAATATGGACTGAAGCAGTTTACAAAGGGTGAATGTTTGCGAGAAAGTGAACTAATTATTCAGTGAAAGAAAAGGCAACAACAACAACAACAACAACAACAACAACAGTAAACTGTTGTGCTGCACAGCAAACAAGCAGTTAATGGACGTGCGCGTCTCTAGTCGAGTGTTTACGGTAACAGCTGCTCCTCCAATCTCGCAGCACCCGCTGCTCCTGCTGCCCGACGTCACATCTCGATGCCAGGACTTCAGTGACAGTGGATTTCTCCTCCTCGCCCTGCGTCATTTCCTTCATTTAATCACATTTATTTTGCAAAAACATCTCGCCGAGCCGCTGCGGTGTTGCTGCCGTTTACATCCTCGCCCGCAGCCCGTTCGGAGTCGCTTTTGGGCTGATTTATTTTGGACGTTTAGAGAGCACTGATCCGTCGGCCGACGTTAAGACCTCTGAGCTCTGAGGATAAGATTCTTCTTTAGAAACAGTTATATAATCAGGTGAACACCGGCGTGCCGCGCGCGCGTTCCTCCGCTTCGTTTTTAACCGCGTGTTATTTCTCTACTGTAATTCTGTTGTGCCAAGACCATTCCCGTCCGTGTTCATGCCAGATCTGCAGCGCTTTAGTTTCCCATACCATAGCATGAATCCTTTGTTGGGGGCCAACGCGCATCTCCAACAGCATCCGCAGCAGGGTGAGGCGCCCGGACACCCGGACTCTCCGTCGGCGCTGCTGCCCGACGCCGTTTTCGGTGGACCGGACCCGGCGTCCTTTTGGCTGGGTGAGCCATCCGGGCCGGGGCCCGACCATCCGGGGCCTGACTTCACCGCACCCTCGCAGACGTCACTTTACCTCCCCCACAACCACGGCCACTACCACCACCACCAGCAGCAGCAGCACCACCAGCACCACCACCACCGCGCTGCGTCGCAGCCCCCCGCAGCCATGGCTCTTAGAAACGACCTGGGATCCAACATCAGCGTCCTCAAAACGCTCAATCTGAGGTTCAGATGCTTTCTAGCAAAAGTGCATGAATTAGAGCGAAGGAATAAGATTTTAGAGAAGCAGCTGCAGCAGGCGGTGGATGCCAACAAAAGCTGTCAAGGTGGATGCGGTGAGAGCAGGGGACATACCCAGGAGGCAGGTGTGCAGACTGGATTTGTCGGGAGCATGCCTCTCAGGCCCGGCTCCCTTCCCTTCCACAACACCAATAACTCAGCAAGGAGGCCGACGCCACAGTTCACACCGCCGCTCGCTTCGGGCCTGTCACCTGCTGCTGCAGAAAGCTCCGGTTCAACCCAGATAAACGCGACTTACTACCCGGCCATCACCATCAGCCGGGCCTCCCCCTGTGGTGACTCCCCTGGCTCCGGCTTCAAAACGTTCTGCAGCACCAGCGCAGGTCCAGGGAGCTCCGCCAACCCTCCGCCCCGGTTTCTACCGGGCGCCAACTGGTCCTACAGCCACGCGCGGCGGTTTGGCCCCGGGGCCGACCGTCTGGCCAGCCCAGGGGCCCCCTGGGTGCAGCCTGACGGAGTCGGGGTCCAGATCGACACCATCACGCCTGAGATAAGAGCCCTGTATAACGTGCTGGCCAAAGTGAAGAGGGAGAGGGACGAGTATAAACGCAGGTAAATGGAGTAAAAGCCTTTTATTGTTATTGTAACGGGCCTACAGGGGAGTAGGGCTGTACTGTAGTTTCCTTAAGTGTGTGTGTGTAATGCGACTGCAGTGTGTGTGTAATGCGACTGCCGATTAGCTGGCTCCAGCAGAAGTGCAGTCAGCACAAACCCAACTCCATCCGTCACATCCAGCCTGACCCAGCAAGCCTGCACCATGTCTGACCAAAGAGACAAGCACTGCTGATAGAAATACACAATGAACACGCAGCACCTACAAGAAGAATGAAGGTCAAATATCATCAGTGTGGACGTGTGACGCTCAAACTGCTTCACAAATGTTCACTTCAATATGCTGCCAAGATGACTCACCAGACTATATGTGCCAAGCTGAGTGTGCAGCCGATGAGAGACCGTAATGATGGTCTCCTCTAACAATAAACTCAAGTTAGGTCTAATGTGAGTATTTAAGCCGACACTACAATGCTTAACATATTTTCAGCTGTGAGCTTTAAAAATGGGAAGTTTGACCTACAAATTCTCAGTGAATTATATTGCTTATTTTTGTTAGATTAATTAATTTAATTCATTTCTTTTCAAATGACTTGTCTGATATTTTATTCCCATGATAAATATTTAAGAAAATAATCGTCAGTTTAATTAATAATGAACACGATCGATAGTTTCCCAGCATCTTCAAACGCTGCTGGACACACAACCACTTATTCATCAGCCACGCCACAACTCATCCGACTACGACCTCAGATCAGTGTTCCAGTTTGCAACAATGTGCCTCGATGACATCACCAGTCCAAATCTGCATGTTCTAAATTTTCAATTTTACCAAGGTTGTCTGAGTTTCACAAGGAATAACTCGTTGTGATCTCTCTCTTGGCGGATTCTCCCTTTAAATGATTCGAACCCTTTTGTGACTTTGAAGGGGCAAGTGGGGCAAGTTTTGGATTACGTGTGATTCTGAGGGAATTTTGTTCGCTCCGTGTGCCAGCGCATTAAATTCCCTCATATTATGTCGAAATGGGCAGCCATGCGATCCTGACCGCGGTATAGTGGGGTCTTTGTGAATGAGGTAGAGGGACAAAACCAACAGCCCAAAGTGTGTGACGTGAGATACACATTTTAACATTTTTGTTCAAGGACAAGTTCCCTCTCCCCCTTTTCCCTCCCTGCCCCTCACTCTCTCTCCCCTCTGCCCGCCACACTGTCACATTGTGTTTCTCAATTCCCCACACTGAACATGTCCTCTCATGGTCTCTGCCTCCCTTCTCTCCCACTGCGCATCACCCTCTTCACCCTCTTCCCACTATCTGCAATGCAGCAGCACTGCGAGCTCTGGCTGCCGGACGGGGGCTTGTCTTGCAGGAGGAGGCACCTCTCTGCCTTCTGTTTGCTTTCACCTTACTGATGAAAAAACATCCTGTACAACGGCAACAACTCCTGTTTCATGACTCAGTTTCTTTTGGAATTAGTATTCCCTGAAGGTCCTGATGTGCCGCAGCGTTCTGCATTTAAAGCAAGTTTTCTGCAGGAGGCTGCAGCATCTGGGGTGACTCTTTTTCCATGGGCATGTGTGCTGTATCAAGCCACTGAATCTGGGATGAAATGCATTTCAGACTCCTGGGCTGCACCAGAGCATCACACATCATCATGCAAGCGATTTAATCTTTAGATCAAAAGGCAAATCTCTCACTTACTTGTTTCCATTTAAACCTGATCCTGAATCCTTAACCGTCATTGATTTAATGTATCTGGAGGAATTTGGTTGTTGCCTCGTTTTTATGTGGCTAGTCACATGCACTTGAAATTATATATCATCTTACAGCACTTTTGACCTTTCAACTTACTGAATAGTGATGTCATGTATTTCTTTATGCTACAGTCGCCTTTACAAGTTGGTTTAAGAAATGCATACATGGCTATTCGTGTGAAACAAAATGTTCTATATTTACATTTCAAGATACTAAAATATTCTTTATTTCTATATTCAATGTGACTTTTAGGTGGGAAGAGGAATACACTATGAGGATGGATCTGCAACAGAAAATAGTAGACCTACAAGAGGTAACTTTGCTGTTTCACTCTTTTGGCATTGTTTTTGCATCTGACCATTACCTGATGCAGCAACATTGTCATTTAAATGACCACAGACAATATACAGTTCTTAAAAAGTTCGTAAAATACAGTTCTTTCTTTATGAAATATAAAATGAATCTGCAGCCAGGTTGATTGCCATATGTATGCTTCCTGCGTCTTTGTTCGGTTGTACTGATTTCCTGTGTGTGTGTGTGTGTGTGTGTGTGTGGTGTGTGTGTGTGTGTGTATGTGCGGGGGTGGCTACATGTTTCTACACATGCACCTGTGCCGATGCCAGGAATCTGAACCTGACCCCATTTGGCAGGCAGCAAATCAACAAAAGTAGATCACACAGTAAACCCTCGAGTCCTGACCGTTGCTGTAGCGTGTGAACCAGTCAAGAGAGAACAGAGAGAAGAGAGCATTATGAAGCCCTAAGACAAATCTGGAGAATCCCCAGAGGAGATGCATTAAGGATTTACAATGTTTAGTGCACTTTGCAGAAGTGTACTTTTATTAATTCTGTTGATGACCTGTGCTTTCATAATGTGACCTGTACTTTCTAGCAAAGCGCTGCAGCAGCACATGTGGCTGCGTGTTTGCACTTCTATATGTTTTCTTTTTTTAATCTTTTGTGTCTCCATGCGTGTAGGACCTGCAAGAGAGTGAAGGCTGTCAGGACGAGTTGGCTGTCAGAGTTAAGCAGCTGAAGGCAGAGCTGGTTCTCTTCAAAGGCCTCATGAGTAATGTGAGCAAACTATCGCATACCCTCTATGAACATGATCACTAATTACATGTCTTCCTGCTTTTCAGTGTATGAAATGATGTGGCATTCAGCTTTTAAAACACCACAATGTGACTTGAATGTGATTTCTAGAAAAAAACAAAACTCAATGTCATTTGACTATTTACTAACACTTTATACATGGTTATACATTAATAAGACAACATTAATAAGAATAACTATGGTTGCCATGTTTGGCAGGTGTTTATCCTCATTTAGAATTGTCCGCCTATTCATTTTTTGCAAGACCCCATTATTGAAGCATTTGATCCCAACACCTAACAAAAGGTGCATAACAGTCACGCTGACACAGACAGATGCGTTACACACATCTTAATAATCCCTTACATGATGCATGAGTAATTAATTGATTTCCAGTAAATACACATTTTAATTTAATTTCTGGTACGTTTCTTACTCTGGTTCCTTCCATGGTCTCTGCAGAACCTGTCGGATTTGGACAGTAAGATCCAGGAGAAAGCCATGAAGGTGGACATGGACATCTGCCGCAGGATCGACATCACCGCTCGCCTGTGTGACGTCGCTCAGCAGAGGAACTGTGAAGATGTGATCCAGATGTACCAGGTACCAGGACCAACTCTGATGAGCTAATGTTTTCATCTATGGTTCTTTTCTGTAGCAAAGAAATGTCTTTTATCATCTCCATAAAAATGTGTAGCTAAATATACCGTGTTTTCTGGTAGTTTAATAAATAAATGGTGAATGAAACAACAACAGGGTGAACCCAGTTTCTGCGCTTGTTTATCCTCATTAGATTTTATAGACCTATACAACGTTGCAATGTTTTCATATTGATTTAACGCCGGTGTGTATAGTTCCACAAGTTAACAAGTCACTATGAGTGAACCTTTTTCTTTCATGTTTAAGGCAACGGTCTGAATCCTGATTGTTTCGCAGCAGGTTCCCAATCCATCAGCCCTTCACTGCCGCCGGAAACAAACTCCTCTGTCCTTCAACGGCACCGAGGGTGAAGATCCCGTCAGCACCTCTGAAAGTGATGGGGGAGGGGCCAAAGATGGAGACAACGGTGGCTCATCGGCCAATCAGATCAATGAGGAGATGCAGAGGATGCTGAACCATCTGTGGGTGGTCTAACTTTTGAATATTAGTGTCGTTTAGTCTTGCAACTAATTTGTCAATGTGCGTGTGTGTGTGTGTGTGTGTGTGTGTGTGTGTGTGTGTGTGTGTGTTAACGTTTTTATCTTAGACGTGAATGTGAGTTTGAGGACGATTGCGATAGTCTGGCCTGGGAGGAGACTGAAGAGACTCTGCTCCTTTGGGAGGACTTCCCAGGATGCACTCTGCCACCGGACCCCACCCACCCACCAGGAGAGGTAAGCCAGGGCGGCACGACTTATTTCAATGGGATCCGGTGAAAAGGAAGGGACGTACATAAGTGGAAACCAGAATACTATGACAACACCGAGACAACATAATCAAATCCAACACAACATTTAACTTTAATCTTTTAAAAGTACCTTCTGACCTTCACTGTGTTAGAGACGTATTGATTCAGCTCAGAGGTTGTTTTCCTCTTGAGTCTGTGTCCAGCCTGGTGAAAAGTCTCCCTTGCTTCTGTATTCATTCCAGACTGCAATATCATTTTCTTATATTCTCTGAAATTTCAGCGCGACTTTTTCTTTGAGGATGACCTTTATCCAAATCAGATTTTGAATGCGTTAGCAATGGGAAGAGAACCAATTTTTACACTATTAAAAAAACACAGCCTCGAGATGCAGTAAATGTCCAACTTCATCTTTTTTTTAAAGTAATTCCCTGACAACACTGAGAGAACAATTTGTGTCTTTGATCAGGATCCAAACTTTTTGTCACGGCTGCATGCGTGTCTTGCTACTACGTGTTCAGATCTTGAGGAGGGGATACATACAGACACACACACACACACAAACACACACAGCCAGACAGATGCAGTGACTGAGCCTCAGTTCATTCAGTGTGTTTGCTTCCAACGAGATGCTTGTAGGTATTTGTTTTCGATCAGCGGATGAGTGGAACTTTGGGCAGAGGAGAGGAGCTGCATTAGTCAGGGAAATCTGAGCTGATCGAAGCATTAGGCCTTCTGTACTTTGATAGTTCTTGTACTTATTGTGCTCTGATTAGCACACAAACACATGATCTGTCAACTACAAGTGGTACTGCATTGTATCACTTGTATTTCTACATGCTGACCACAAACATACTTGAAATCTTCCCCTTCTGCCCCTCTTTCTAGCAGGAGGACTGTCTGGAAAAGGTGATAAATGACACAGAATGTCTTTTCAAGTCCCGAGAGAAGGAATACCAAGAGACAATTGACCAGATTGAGGTTAGACAAAGATTTTAAAATTTCAAAATTATCCCTGTGCACATGTATTTCTTGGGGTCGGTGCCATTTGATTTATCTCATGAGCTTTTCTAGTGCAGATTGTATTGTACTGCTCAATTCCTTTTAATCTCCCACACATGCAAAATAACCCAACATTTCTTAAAATGATTCTATATTTAGACATGACATAAAACCGCGTAGATTGTGGTGACGTGCCTCGCACATAGCCAAATCATTTGGGAGTTTTTGACGGTGCATTTGTAATATGACTGAATGTATGTCTTCTTCCTGCAGCTGGAACTGGCCACGGCCAAGAGCGACATGAACCGACACCTGCACGAGTACATGGAGATGTGTTCGATGAAGAGAGGCCTAGATGTTCAGATGGAGACCTGCAGGAGACTCATCACACAAAGTGGAGACGGGTAACGCTCCATTTCATCTTTTTTGGTCCTTTTTGCTCCCTAGTGATATACTTCACTATGTATCCCCTTACAACGTCAATAGGCAGTATACATGCATTTAAAGGAACAGTGTGTAAGAATAAATGGATATTAATCTTCTCACATACACATTGCAGTATGTTATAAACCTTTAACCATTTCCTGACATTCCATCGTTTGTTTGTGTTTGTGTCGCACAGTGACTCTGCGGCGCCCGTGTCCACTGAGGACGGCGACCGGAGGGAAAACGACAGCTCCTCACCATCGCCGCCTTCTTCCTCCAGTGCTGGAAGATCTTGACATTTCCTCATTCCGGCAGCAACGGAGGCTGTGCTCACATGACCTGCTACGCACCCAGCTCTAGTAACACGCTGGCGTAATACACCCCTGTAACTATGGCAACACCATGTTTACACATGATAGTATTTCCGTTAGCTCTTCCTTCGCTCCATGCAAGTCAGCTTCGGTCTGGGGAACATATATGAGTATGTTTGCTACTTCATGCGGATGTTACTGACGTAAGAGGAGGTTTTCTCATCGTAGGACCTTTATGATGTGGTCATTTTGTGTCTATGAGCAGTAGTCAAGAAGTTGAATCTTCATCATGGAGTGTCCTTTCAGATTCAGAAATGTAAGGATCCTGACTCTAGTGTTACCGTGCTGATGTGCAGTACTGCATGCTACTGGAAAGCCTAGCATGACTTATTCACTCCCAACACAGTAACAAGACACTTGATAAGTATCTAAGTCCCTGTGAAGTCAACTCTACACAAAGTTACAGGCCTGTTATTATAAAACTATAACTAAACAAAGACAAAGGGAGGATAGTTACAGAAGTCTTTGATTTGATGGGTCAGTTTTATATTGGTAATGGTGAGCTTGAGTCTTTAAAGTCTAATAAGATGTCATGATTCAGTATTTTGCTGCAGATTCTGAGCTGGCTTTCTATGGGTGTAATAACCAATTTAACCACAAGCAAAGCAAACCTTATTTAATGAATGACTCAAAACATCTCTGCTTCATTTAGCAAAGCATTAAGTGAGAAAATGATCAAATATTCAAATTGGCTGTGGAGCAGCAGAGTTGTGTCACTAAATATCAAAAAAGTAAATGGAAACCTTTGGTTGTCTATCAAAATCCTGTTATTCATCTGCTGTGAATTACCCAAATGTAACCATGTTACATGTTACATGCTCATGATGAGCTTTACACTTAGTGGCTGATATAAAATATTGGAGTAGAGCCAGGTCAAATGACCAGGTCATTTAAAACATTTCTCAACAACAAACCGTCTGAAATACATTGAACATCACAGGTGACTCTGCCAACGGTGCTTCGTAACACGCCCGACGTCCCATGTGACCTCAGAGACGGACGTCTCGTTTGTTGTGAGTTTTAAATGCAGCCTCTTGAAGCTGATGTTGGGTCTTCATTTCCCTCTGGCAATAATAATGATAATACCGTGTGATAAAGTGCACCGAAGCCTGCCCGTTGTATAGCTGTTACTAATTAGTTTTATTTTCAGCGGTATTGTCTAAAGTTAGAGCCAGGCCTGGATGGTTTCAGCAGTGCTGTTGGGCTGAAAAACTTTAAAAGGAGAACAAAAGAAAGTCAAAAAATTAGAGTGAGTTAGCCATTTGGTGCCAAAACATAATGGCCCGATTTGTAAATAGGCAGAAGGTTGCTGTTAAATAAACTAAAAAACGTAATATAGCTGCTGAAGCTATTTCACCGAGGTGCTTGATGTATATAAAGTAGACCTATTTTTGAGCCTGTTTGCACATAGAAAGGAGGAGGAGAGCAGAAATGTACATGAAACAATCAGCACTGCTACTTCTACTACTGCTACTAAAAACATGTAACATAAAGATGTCAACATGCTGGAAACAGAAAACTATATTTCTTCTGTTACGTCCACTCGTCTCATAAATGTGGGGATCTAGAATAATGAATTTTACACAAACACATACCTCCATTTTTACTTCATTACGTACATTTAACCATGAATGTTTTACTCAGACACACTGCTACCGTAGTGCATATATTACCATACTGCTGGCATAGGACTGCCCCCCCCCCCCCCCCCCCAACTCCCCTCCACTCCGCCCAACCCCCCTCCCCACCATCACTGGTCTCTCATCAGACAACATTGTGTGAATATCGTCCCGGCTGTAGTTTGTGTGTTGATGTGGTCGTTCCAGCTGAAATATTTCTTCTGCTTCCGCTGCGAGTCACACGTCAACACCTGGTTCCCATAATGGGCGGGTGAGTTTAATCTGGTTTAAACTGCCGCATGTGCACTAGCTGAGTGCTAAACGCAGTGTTTCCACGACTGTAGGGAGGAAGGATGCCAGAGACAATTTGTGTGGGACATAAAACGCGCCATTTCTTTTTATGTAGTTTTACTTTCGCGCACTGAGTGAGTCTCTATGTATGCATGTGTGTCCGTTTTTGGGTGTCATGTCTGTATAGTGAGTGTTTTTAAAAGGACTTTTACCGAGGCAAATGTGCATCACAAAGGAGAACAAAACATTGGTCCAATTTGATGTTGTCTCTATGTTTAGCATTTGAGACTGAGCTGTCTTTTTGACAATTGGTGTTCCCTTTTTTCCATCGGTACATTTTCTTAATAAGTGTATGTCGTTGCCAAATAAAGTCAATTTAAAGGTTACTCGCATTAAAAAAGACTGAAATGCAAAATGCTTAAGCAAAATGACAGTAAAATGACTTTGATAATATACGTATGTGTAATGAAAATATAGCTTTGAATCCTTCAAGGACTGCAAACGAAGAATGTCCACAGTCACACATATGGAAAGGAATAAGGGATTATTATTATTATTTAATTTTTCGATGGAAAAGATGGCAGTCAATGACAACGTATTTTTTCCACTTCTTTAATGTGTTAAGAGTGGACAAAATAATCAGAACCAATTTGTGTCGCAAAACAGTTTGATAATAATCCTGAGGATTGTTCAACTTCTCCAGATGTGTGACAATGCAGCTTTAAACATCAAGACAGTAATTTAGGCTAAAAAGCTTAACTGCAGAGCAATGTAAAGTGTCAAGAGAGACTCAAAGAATAAAATATGCAACTGAAAAACATCATTGTGTGTTATTACTTGTGAAGGAATACATGTTTCCATTTAGCAAGGAATTCTGTTTGTTTTGCTCGCAGCCTTGATTAATCATATTTAAACAACTTAAGCTGCGTCCCGATGCAGAAATAATGCACAGATACTCTGTTTAATTACTATTAACAGTCTGCAGAAAAGAAAGATTTTTTAATCTGACACTTTTTGGAAAAAATGTGCTCGTTTTTCTCGAAATGAATAATAGGTTAGATTATGAAGTGATGATAATTCTGAGGGACAGGAATGGAACTTGCAACTTGTCCGGTTGGTGGAGTAATTCATCTTCAAGGCAATAATTCTGAGCTTTTAATTGAAATTCATCTTCCCCTGATTTAACTAAAGATTTAAATGTACCCAGTTTTCGTAATGTACTTTAATGAAATGGAAAATTACACCGTCATCAGAAATTCAAAGTACTGTGAGAAACAGTCCGCTCCTTCGTCACAGTCAGGTTTTTACGGTTTGCACGGAAAGCGATAAGGCTTTTCGCGCAGCAGCGTTAGTCAGAGTGCAGCTGGGCCTGCGCAGCTGAGCGTGTGGACAGAAGCGCAGCTCGCTGGCACAGACCAATAGGCGACAGAGACCGGAAGATGTCGTCGGATAAGGAAACAGTGACACAGAGGATGGGTAGAGTGACTGAGAGAAAGAAAGCGTCGCACCTTGAGGAAGTTAACAAAACTATAGAAGGAGAACACAGGACACATTATCATCAAAGGTAAAAGTCTTTTCTTTTTTTTAATTTTCCAACATATTATATTGTTCTAGCTTATTCATTATAAGATAAATAGTTTTGGGGCAACTTTTATTGGTGTATCATTTGTGTTAAAGCTTTTTGCATTTCGCCCCATAGAATGGGCCTCCTGCAAAGCTTCGTGGTCATCCTGTTTTCTGCAAAGTTGGTGCTCTCAATACCGCTGGTAGGGAGTTACGTTTATTGATTATTACATTAGATGTTGATTCATTTTCTCTGCAATAACCTCTCGTATTTCTATGTCCTTCAACTGCAGTACACAGTTATGACATTTTACAAAAAAAGTAGTATTGTTTCAAAAGTAAAATACATGGGTGACAAATATATGAACAACTATTGAGGTTTGTATCTGATTGTGTTAATGCGCCAACAGGCGGATGGCCCCAATTTTTACACTTCCGGCGACAAAAAGTGCAAAATGTGCCCTGCAGGTAAGAATTTATCAGGTTGTGATAACATCCTCTACTTCTGTTTTTTGGTTTGTTTGTCCTTAACGGCTTATCTTTGTAAATCAGCCTAAAACACATGCAGTAACTATCCTTCTCTCTTGTCTCTATCTGTTTTTTTTTTTAAAGGCTGCACACACAGTTTGTGCCGTACGACCACATCCTTCACTCATACGCGCTCCGGGCGAGCAGCTTCTCTCTGCTCATCTGGTTCTCATTTGTTTCTTTCTGTTCTGGCAGGTAGTTATCAGAAGTCTTGTACAGAGTGTGAGTTGTGTTCTACTGGATCCTACACATCTGATTGGAACCGTGAATCCGCCTGCCTTCGTTGCTACGTGGACTGTAAAGCAGGTAAAGAAACTGTTAGTCATTGCTTCCCAACGTTAAATTGTGATCCATCACTGAAGATGACGCCAACGTGAACGTCAGGTTCCTATAGACAACAGAAAAGATATAGGCTCTTTAGTCATTTACTCATCCCTGTGATTAATAATCTTTGTTTTCCACCATCTCAGATGTTCATCTGAAGGTGGTTCAGAACTGCACCACGAAGACGAATGTGAGGTGCGTCTGTGAAGATGGTTTCACCTGCACGAAGAGGGTCCCATACTCTGAAAACTGCAGATATTGTGTCAAGCTTTCGGCCACTACCACAACTGGTAAATACTAAGAATGGAAGAGTTTAAATTCTGTCCACTAACAAGGGGCCTTAAGACGGACAAAAAATATGCTCAAAAGTTTCATTGACCAATAATAATGGTAAAAGCCATAATGGTGTGTTTCTTTTTTAAATCCCTACTAGTTGTTTGACATCCGTTTGGCTCCTGTTAAGTTATTACTCCAAGCAACCGCTCCCAACCAAGAGACCAAACCCCTGCAGCATTTCTCATGTATATCTGAACAGTTTGTCCATTGGCAAGATTAAGATTTTGTTTGTCGTGTTTGACCTCTTTTTTCTTTCTTTTTTTTCACCAGAAGCAGCCGTTGTTGCTCCAGGCAAAGATAAACACACACCGTCCTCAGCTTCCTCAGGAAATAGCAGCACTTCCCACAAACCCTGCCAACCTCCCAAGTATGCTATGTATTTCCTTATATAAAGTACATAATTAATACCAATCAACCAACAACTACATAACTACATAAAGTGCTTTTATGTCTCACTGCATTCATTAAGATTATTTTAGCATTCGGTACAGACATTAGTCTAAGTCTTTGTTCGTCATGGCCCTTATTTGAGATGGCTGACATGTTCAACACTTCTTATCTGGCACAGGTGCAGCCCTCCGTCAGTCACAGCAGCAGGAAATGCTACACATCCGAAAGGCGGGGAGGGTGAGAATGGTATGCGGAGAGTGCACGATACATTCATTTTCATAATTCTGAGGCACAATGATTGATATCTAGTGAGAGTTCAGATATTCCAGACTGAAAACCCTCATGGATTGTGATGAACCGACTTTATTAGTTTATAAACAAACACCTACAAACCTAATAACTTCAGCCAATGCTGTACTTAATGATTAGCAAATAGCAATAATTAGCTAATTAGATAACCGTAGGATGACAACACTATAGCATGCTGTTTTGACTAACCTGAACCTTCCTCACATCAGCATGCCAACATTTCCGTTGTGAGCAAATGAGTATTTAGCCAATAGCCCCTCAGAGGCTCAAAGAGAGTCTTGTTTCTCTTCCTTAGCCAAGACGAGCGATGAGCTGGTGGCCGTCTTGTGTCCATTGGTTGCCGTGGGATGCGCGTCGCTTGGGATCCTGTTGTTCGTTTGTCACACCAGAGATGAAACATGTTTCAAGCGAGGTAATGTTGAGTTTACATCCTTGAGCGTTAGGATCCTGTTACAATTGATTGAAATGTTTCCATGAATGTGTCATTAGGCTCATAGATTGTTCGTGTTTATGCAAAAATTGACCTTGCTCTATTGTTTTCCAGCTGTTATAAAGTTATGCAATCTGGTAAGTAGCTCATTTCCAAGCAACTAACCATCATATAGTTCTCGTTTGTTTGCAGCAAACTAACGGACATGTTCTTCTTTAGGGAAGAACAGATGTTTCTCACAAGTCAAACGACTCGACTCATCACACCCAACGAGACTCATTCAGTGCAAAGCAGCCGCCACCCTTCCTTTCAGCAGCCAATCTGGGTACTGAAGACTGAAACAGACTTTCATGTGAAATACCTGACTCAGTCTGTGGAGTCATTATGAAAATAAAACGTAAACATGTAAAAGATGCAAATGCATTACTGTAATTATTCAGAGTTTTTTAAAGTTGGTTGACTGTGTATAACTATATTGCAAATCTACCTCCATGGGTCAATTAAAACATCCCTTTAAGTGCACTCTTTGTTTGTTCTAATCTCTGTAGGTCCGGTCCATCTCCACAATCCAGGGACGGTCATCTTCAGCTTGCTGAGTCAGTTTACAGGCCAAGTTGGACCGACCGTTGAATGTGTGAAGAAGGCTGAAAGAGTGAATAGTGAAGAAGAAGATGAGAGATACTGTCCGGTGTTCCATCCCACCTGTTCTCCGAGTCCCCATCTCTCTGAAGAGGAGGGGAGGGGAGAGACTGAGAGCGTGTTCTTTCCCTCCCAAGAGCAGGGGAAGGACTTCCACATGTCCAAAGAGGAGCAGCTATGATGCATCCTGAAAAACCCTAGAAGATTGTGATGAGTCGGGACGTAACCAGACACGTTGTTTCAAAGGATGTGGAGTGCTGTGAAACCACTCATGAGTGTGGAGCCGATCCACCATGTCTCTTGCAAACTACGAAGACATCTCGGTGCTCTGCAGAGACATTTTTATATCCAGGTTCCAAGAAAACGTGCAGTCAGTACCCAGAAAAAACATTAACTGTGGGAAGAAAAGCTGCCTTGTAAATTATTAATGAAAATAACAGATAAATACGCTTTAATAAATTGCTTGCTTTCAAGTATTAGAGTTGTTTAATGTTTTATACATGAGGCCTTTTACAACACAATTATATTTAGAATAAGTAGAAATACATATTAAAAACACTCACATTTGATGTGTATTACCTGAAAAGACACACAAAAAACACCTGAATGTGTGAAGATGTGAAATATCTTTCATGTACAATAGTACATAGCTGCATTTGGAAACATACTGCACAATGCATGCTCATGCATGATCACTGCAGTGTCACTTTGCCACCGTTTGTCATCAATGTCCAAAAGCAACGGGAATGTTTTGCACTAAATCTTTGACCGTTGAATTCCTGCTCATCCAGTTCATGCTCTTTATTTCATACTTCACATTTCCCTGAACTTCCCAGAACTTCCTGAATGGGGGTGGATACTTCCTCGTCCTCGGAGCATGTTGATACTGGTTGGGGATCTTTAGCCAAAAAGTAGCCTGAGCAACAAAAGAATAATATGTTTTCTTTGTGATATAATTGAAATTGAAGTGAGTAATGACTTTGGATTTGAATGAAAACATGCATGTATTCTGTGTTGGGTTACCCTGCCTCATTATAATAGCCTACTAACCGTGTTTAGATTTGATCCACAGTATAAAGGGCTTGATTTTTGCTACAGCAGCCATTGTGATCCCTGCACACAGGAGGGTGATTATGACCAGGAACCACACCGTGTCTGTAAGACATTTTTAAAAAGATTGAGATAAAGCCTCACTGGAGAAGTTCTTTTTTTTAAACTCTCCCTTACCCTGGTCGGAAGTTGTCAGTCGAGTGTTAATGGCTCCTGGTTTTCAGCAATATAGGGGAAAAGATAAAAAAAAATAACGTTATAGGCTTCATTTACCGGGAAGATTTAAAACCACACAGAGTGAACATGTAGTTAACCAAGGTTAGAACATGTAGAAAAATGTATTTACATTATCACCATTGTTTGGGTTACTCTTAATCACTATGCAGGTAAGGTAATTACTCAGTACAGTGCATTGCTGGTATTACTGTACTCTTTGCAGTTTTACAGTACAACATATCACCATGGGTATAGGCCAAGTGAACTCATTTGAGGTGGTGATGCACAGGGGAATTGCCCAAAAATGTAACTCCATTATAAAAAGTAAAAAATAACATCAAATACACTGTTCAAAGTGAACAGCATTTAGGCCGCTGTATCTAGCCCTTCACCCAGAGTCACTGGTTCAACATGTACACTCTCACATGCAGTTCAAATTGATTCTGGGTGAAGCACATGAGCAGCAGCGATGTTGGTTCCGGTCCACTTGATGCTGAAGCAGAGCCGATGTGTCTGATCCTTTTTTATCCTGATATTTGTTTCACAGTTTTTTTATGTTTCATATGTAGAAGTGTTATTTTCCCCAGTTTAACGTTTTAACTTTTCAATGGTCTGTTATTAGTGAAATGAGCAGATTGATAGAAGTCTGCCAAAACTGTACATTTCAACAGATCTCTTTCAGGGATGTGCCGCTGCAGCTTACGCGTCGGTACCTGTAATGGATGGAAGGAGTGTGGGTTTGGTGGTGGTGGATGGTATCGGCACACACTCTTGGCAGTGATCGTCTCTGCACCTGTAGCCGGCTTCACATCTGCACACAGCGTTACGAGTCGTGCTACATGGGGAGGCATACTCCATGTGTGCTGTGATAAAAAAAAGATATGCCATTAGTCATTAAAAGATCAAAGGTGACCATAATTCTGAGTATGTTATTATGTGTGACACATATGCACCAAGGTTGCCTGTAAAACATGACTTATATCAAAAACTTTGAAATGACTAATAACCTGAGCACATGAGATGGTTATAATATAGCTTTGGATACCTGTTCTTTAAAGACTGTCACAACTGTTATTGCTCAGTGAAAGCACAGTTTTACTTTGACTGCCTATGAAAATGTGCATATTTCAACACCAATTCAGAAATGAACAAAGAGATAAACACTTCTATGACTCCCATGAAGCCGTAAACGATACAGGCTGAATTTGAACTTAAGCTGTTGTGCTGCTATGAAAAATATTAGTATAAAGATTTAAACTATTTTGAAAGGGCCTCCGTTGAAACTATTGCACTTCCAAACGCTGATGGAGACCAACATAAAACCAAATAATATAATTGCTGTAATTCAAAAGCAGAGGATTTTGTGTGGGTTCAATCATTTCCAACTGAATTAGTTTCAATAGCTGTTAATCGGCATCCCACTTGTTGGATGTTTTTGACCTTTTGAACGCCCTCTTTTATCCCTTTCAGTGTAATATCAGACTGTAAACCTGCTACACTGTAACATCGGATCGCCACATGCTAACCTTTTGATTACCATCAGTAAAGAGAGACCTCTGGGTGTAAAATGTCAAAAGAAACACATGAATCACATGTGCTTTCTGTTTTTTCCTCAGTGACCTTTAAAAAAAGCAAAACAAGCTGTTTTTGCTCTCATGTAGCAGAGCAGGGGACGACATTTTTGTGTCTGCTGCTCTTTCCGATGTTTATCACTTTTCAGTTTTTCTCTTTTTTCTCCACCAACAAGACAACGGTTCCATTTTTTTTTACCTTCTCATGTCTTCACCGCAATTAGTGGGCTGTGCTGCTGTTATGCAGTTGTTACTGCTGTCAAAACCCACCATAATAACTTCTGAGCAGGTTACAGCGGTTTCTCAGACCCCCAGCCTCCCGAATCTCCTCCTCCTTTTAGTCTCTCTTTGACTGTATCCCACCATGACCGACATAACGGGAAATCCCCTTTGTATATGTGGCCCTCTGGGTCTCTATCAGCAAACATCACAAACCGCTACACAGAGAGTTCAGTAGAAACTAATAACAGCCCATCTTCTTTAAGGACATGTGCCAGATCTCACACCCCACATAACATCATGCACAAAGGTTGATAGAATGTCTATACTAATATTCAAGGAGATGTGGCTTGTAAAATATACAATAATAAGTGGGATTGTCACAGTGTGGGTCTCGCATATATTTATCGCACCACCAATAAGAGAAAAGCTTTGAAGTTACTCACATTTATTGCAGGATTCGCAAACTTCGCAGCCCATCTCCACGTTGTAAGTGTCAATGTACCGAGGACCAACGCAGGGCTGACACTCAATTTCACAAGTGCTAAGTGGACGCCGCACCATATGTTCCCCTGAAACAATACAATATTATAACTTATTAGCATTAAATCTGGGAAATATAAACAAATAGAAAGGAGTGATGCTGCAGTACCTGGAGGGCACATGTTACAGCACAGCCGGGCTTCGTCTATCGGCCAGGGATACTGAGTTTCAGCGCAGGTTATGGGACAAACCGGAGAAAGGAAGAAGAGACTGGACAGGAGAGTAAAAACAACGCAAAAAAAACAGTCTGGCTTCATCTGTGAAGAAGAAAACAAGAGGAAGACGGGAGGTTGAGGATGAGGACCAGCAGTGTGAGGAGGTGGAAGAAAACAATCACTTATTTGATTAGATTTATACACAAAACTGACACCGAGGGAAACAACGTGCATCTTTAGAAATGATGCCCGGCGCTTTGTAGTATTCACACGTCATTTACATCACAATATATAGTACTTACACTTATCAGATAACATGTTAAGCCCTATACTAACATAAACTGTTTTTTTTTAACTTTACATCCTAAAAGAAGGGAGATTACAGGAAGCTAAACACGGGTTTGACTGAGAGCTTTGGTTATAAAGGTCCCGCTTCGAAGCCGTCACTTACCGTGGACGTTGGTAAGAAGTCTGCGTGTGTGAGACGAGATGTAACCTGGGACCCTCCGAGTGGGAGACTGAACAGGGGACCAGAGATGTGTCAGGGGATCTTCGGTAAAGGGGTGACTCATTGTGAAAGTCGCCGCGCTGTTGTAGAACTGTCTCCGCTGCTCTATCTCATCCTGTGTCGGTCGTCTGCTGCGACCCCCTGGCTCTGTGCGCAAAACACGACCTCCGCCCTCACTTTCCTTCAACTGGCACCGTCTCTCTCGTTTCTTCAAAAATCTATCTTTTGGCTGCAAACAACCTCTCAGATTCTCTCTGTCACTCTCTCTCTCTCTCTCTCTCTCTCCCTCTCTCTGACTGACTCTCTCTCTCCCCCTGTGCATGTCTTACACCGGTCTCTTTCTTTACACTTACACTTAGATGGCAGGGTCATTTCAGTATATAATACTCATTTTACTCAGTAACAGAAAGCTGATGAGCTGCTCTGTTACGATACAGAGTGAGAAATAAAAAGAGTTATCTGTCAACATACCAAATGTGACATTAGTCATCTCATCGTTCACACCAGATGAGTTTCAAATATGAAGATGTGAATGATCTGATGTGTCTGTCTTCAGATGTAGCGGCATGTAACTTAATTTAGTTTGAACTACCACTGCCATTTGCCTGCTTGCGTGTAGTACTTTATGCTTGTGGTATAGATGAGTATTTGACCACTGTTCTCATGACACTAAATTGTAGCAGCATTGAGTAGTTTGGGGAAGTCTTCATTTCGCAGAAACGAAGTGTGAGAGCTTTAGGGGTAATTAGTTCATTGATAATAATCAGCTAATCTGATTGAGTGTGATAAACTCTCAAACACTTTTTTTCAAATTTGTCTTTGAAAAAGAGTGCAACTCAGAAACATCCTAATCTCAACCTAAATAAGACATCATCTCGGCACGTCCAACGTTGAATCAGAATCAGAAACTTTATTGCCAGAGTATGTCAGACACACAAGGCGGTTGGTGCATGACAACAGACGACAATGGACAAGAAGACAACATAGTGCAAGGAATAAAATATAATACTACGGGTTAGTAGACGAAGGCTATGGGTTAGTTAAAAAATAAAGTGACAAAAGAAAGTGTTTGTGCAGGTGCAGTGTGACGAAAGTGACCGGAGGGATGACAGAGTCAGTCAGAGAAATTAACTCAACTTTTTTTTGTTACAAAATAAAACAAATTAGTATTATTTTGTCCTGTCTCTTTCTCCTGAACTACAGAATTCAAGGAAGCCAGCTGTTCCTCAGAAGCAAATTCCAGTGAACTGTCTGCTGGTAGTAGTGACACAGTCAACTTCGAACTTGTGTCCTGCAACTCAGATGACACAATCATACTGGAGGAGAGGGACCGACAGCTGGGACAGTGATCTTTCATCCATTATCCTCCTCCTCCACCTGATACCTCCTTCAGCCCAAGGCCGGAGAAGACCAGGCAAGGTGTCTGCAGCCCAAGCTGAGAAACATCTTGTCGTGTTCAAGAAGGTTTGTTTTTGCTTATGAGGATTACTTTTACAGATGGCAACGATACATAGGAACTACTTTAATCTGTGATTTAACTTTTTTATTTTGACTTATTCTTTATCTTCACGGTGGAACAAGTATTCAAGAACATGTTGATGCAATCAAATGCACCACTCCACCGTATCTTCTGTTGGGGTGAAGAAGAGCACCATCCACGAGTTCTTCATTATTCTGGACAAGCAGGTTGTACCGTGCAAGTCAACCACTACCCTAGGAGCTTTTGACGAACTCTTTAAAGCACACTTTGTATTTGGTACCATGTATAACCAGATGCTCCACAACATGTACACCTTAATTCAGACAACCATTTACAACATCGATATTGGTGAAGTCCAGGAGAGCCCACGTGTTGCTGAGATGAGGGCCAGGCTGCTGCACTAGTTAATAGATGATTCAGGGTCGGTAACATATTTGTCACTTTTCACAAAAAAGCTGTTGTGTCTGTATTTTGAGTGATTTTTTCCCATGTCACTCAGTCTTAATTGATATCATGGGCCTGATTTGTTTTGTTTGCCACTCTCATTTTGTGGGAACCAATGCCCTTGTGAGGCAGTTGCGTTTAATTGATGGTTTATGTCAAGGTAAATCCCTTTGCCTAAATTGTGCTGAGGGAGGATGTTGTTGTGTTCTTAATACCTATTCAGGTTTCAGGAAACATTTAAACTCTAAACCTGCTGAGAACATTGAGAGTGAACTTGGAACTGATAATATTGTAGACAGTTATGCATTTAAAGTTTTGTACAAGCCATCCCAAGCACCTAAGGTGTTTCGTGTTCAAGAGTTGCTCTATTTTAAACCAATGGATATTCAAATGGCATCTGGTTCAACAGATGTTTCCCTGTTTGTAGTACCATATTGTCATATGATGCAGCCTTAGAGTTTTTGCTTTTGACTGTATTCCCTCTTACTGAAAATCATTGACTCGTCTTTGTTTTGTGAGGGTGGATTGACTTATTAAAGCAAAAGTTATTTGTTATTCAACCTTAGATACATTCCTGTCATCCAGCACCAACTAAGACCTTTGCCACTGTGATATTTGAGCTTTTACATAATGCCAATATTTCAGATTTACTTGGAATAAATATGTATTACTGTGATTACAATTGTCTGTTTTTTTCCCCCTGCAAAGATATGCAACACTGGTATGAGGTTGTTAGAAATCAACACTTTTTGGAGTAATTTCATAATCAACATAGTGTAAAGTAGGTTTAACACTGGAAAAGTTATTTCTTAACACTTAACTCTTTAGTGTTACATGTGAATAACACTATGGGTGTTACTTCTTACGTAGTGTAAAGCTTGATCGACACTTCTTAGAGTTAATATTTAGTGTAGTATAAAATATGAACTCTTACCAGAGTAAAATTGAGTCTGGAAATTTAACTCTGCGTTTGGTGTACATTTATCCTGCAGCAGAGACGGGATGATGGTGTTGAAAGCAGAGCTGAAGTCCACAAACAGGAGCCTGGCTCCTGGGGAGTCCAGATGCTGGAGGATGAAGTGAAGGGCCATGTCGACAGCATCGTCTATACAGTGAATATCAAAGAATGAAAAATAATAATCATACTGAGTCAAAATCCGAAAACATTTTTCGTCCACTTATTTATATTTTGGATACAGTGTTGTATTTTTCAATGTTCAACAACAAAACAAACTTTCAGGTTCACATCTGTTTTTTACTAAACCTTTGCTAAACCTTGCAAAACCTGTATTTTGACTCTGTCAAAGTCTTTGTCCCCACTCCTAAATGCCTGATCCTTCTGCAGTCGTAGTTTCCTGAGTTCTGCTGTGAACCAGGGTTTGTTGCGTTAAAACTCACCCTGGTGCCTGATGGTGTCCTCACTGAAGCCATTGTAAGAAGTTGCAGCCTCTGTAAACTGATCCAGATTGTTAGAAGCAGTCCTGAAAACATCCTAGTCTGTGCAGTCCGAACAGGCACAAAGATCCTCCAGCGTCTCGCTGGTCCACTTCTTGGATTCCTTCACCACAGGTTTGCAGAGCTAATTAGTTTCTGCAGGAATCAGACCGTGACGTGGTCGCAGCCCGATGGACGGCGTGATGAGCGCTGCTCACTGTGGTGTAGCAGTGATCCAGCGTGTTCTCCTCTCTGATCAAGCACAATAACAGAGGAGTCCGGGGTTGATCCGCTGTGCCTCCTGCGCATGTAAACACCGACCAGGATGAATGAAGCGAACTCACGGGGGCGCTTATGTTATGCTCTTCTCACAACACGCATCTTTCAACGCTGCGTCAACTGCAGAACCGGGCCTGCAGGTGAGGGGGCAGTATGCATCAAAAACACCACAACTACAGTGGTGACTCACAGAGAGATGACTGGGTATTCACTTGTAAGTGACTAAGAGCAAACCTTGTGAGAAGTTTCTGTGTATTAGATCTGCTTGACCGAAAGTGTACGTTTAGAACTTGTCGGGAACCGGTTGAGGTCCGTTGGCATGAAGTAATCAGATATAGAACAAAAAAATGTTTTGTTTTTTTCTCATTTGGCTTGAAATAGAATCCACATACAGACTGCACTCTGTCATCTGTGGCTTAATTATAGGCCTATTATTTGGATGTGCATGTAAGAAAAGATCTACACAAGGTGTCTGTATAGGCATACCATATGACCCATTAAGTCTGATATGTGCACGAGACATCTAGATACAGTGAGGCGACAGAGAGACGAAGACATCTTTTCTGCTCACTGAAAAGGAAGGATGTGGTTTTTCTGAGGAAGTATTTGTCTTGCTCCGTTGACTGGGCTCCGATACTGACACGATCCAATACCTTCTGCTGATAAAAGTTTCCAATTATAGTGCTGTAATTACAACGAAAAAAACTTTTATAATTATTAGTTTTAACAGCCCGCAAATTATTGCGTTAAAAAAACAAACACAACCATGGGTTAATTTAAGGTCCAAATGCTAAAACCATGAAATTAGATGGTGCCAACGCATCGATATGTCGAGATGTAATGTCCATGCAGACTTCTCGTAGGCTATTTCATCACAACCAGTTACTCAAGAGTTTCTGTTTTTTTTTTTTACTGGCAGACGTGATTCCTTGAAACGGCCCCGTCGTCACGCAGCCATTTCCCGTTCGAGTCCGCCCCCACTCCCCGGCGCTCCGAGCAGAGGGGCCGCCGCTCGCTCTTCCTCCTTCGATTACGGACACTAAACATTAGCCGTGCGGGATACAAACATGCGGGTGAAGTAACGGAGGTGACCCCCCACCTTCCCCTGTCGGCGCGTGACCGTGGTCGTGCAGGTAAGCAGGGTCGACGGTGCGTGGGAAGGACGTCAGATCTCCGGGTCTGCGGCGGGCGTCGTGTGGTCGCTCGTCTCAAACCGAAACCAACGATGCAATCAGCCGTAGTCTGAAGGTTTTTGGTTCTTACCTCGCTATCGGTGATCGCGTGAGGCGTCGCGTGCAGTTTCGAATGCTTTAAAAAAGTGTAAAGGAAAAGTTGTTTTTCCCGGAAGAGGCAGAGAGGACTTAATTCTTCCAGTCCCGCGATATGTTGTAGGTCAAATGACCAAATGTCCAAGAACCTCTTTCACAAATGCATATGATTTGTGATGTGTAGTAGCTATTAAACAATAGTTCAGTGATTTTACTTTTGATCCAAATAGGAAATGAATCAGCAGCGTTTCTTGCTCATCGTTTGGTTTTATCTGCTTGTGTTGGAGAAAATCACGTCTAAAAGTTCTGTTTTTCATTGATGATCCTGACTGATAATCGACACCTGAAACTAAATTTTGTTTAAACACCATTTTATTGAGATCTCAGAAATGGCCATGATTCACCCGGATGACTCAAAACCTAAAGAGGAACAGCTACAACGGGCTGCTGATTAAACAGGAACATCTACAACCAACTGCTGATTAAACAGGAACATCTACAACCAACTGCTGATTAAATATTAAATACCATGCTGGAAAACTGTTTTTTGAATAAGGAGAATTGACCCATTAAGCTGGAGTCAAAAGTTATTTTATTGAGTTTGGACATATTTTATATTTTTAACCTAAAAAAATTGGATATGGAAAAGGGATTTTCATTACACACCAGAAAAGCATTATTTATTTATAGATTAACATTGTCACAGAGGGCGATGTGGCGTGAAGGGAAAGGTAAGATACACAAGGTTTAAATACACAAGGGAGGCGCAGGTGATTTGACACAGGTGGAATCAATCAGACAATCACTGGGGAAGACAGGCCAAGGCAGGAAGTGAAGTTACACCAGGGAGACCAGAAACATGAAACTACACAATAAAACAGGAAAGGGACCAAACCGTGACAAACATGTGTTGAAAGTGTGGCTGTACTTCTAAAATATAACATAAGTCAGTGCCTAAAAAAAGGCCTAAAACCACTCCGCTCTACATCTCTGTGTATGTTTTCAGCCACAGGCTGGGTTAATAGCTGCCCCCATGGACCATTGGTTCATTCGTTTCTAGTAGAAAAGTACACTAGAAACTGAAAACCGGCCCTGTTGTCATCGCTGTGTGCCAATGATTGTCCCCCTAACAGCACTATCTGGACATGATTGTATTTTCGGTTTGTTTTTCAGTATTGATGAAGCTGTGTGAATTAGAAACACTACGTTAGCTTTGTACGATTTGTGGAGACGTCTGTCGATTAAATCAACTTATTATTTCTTGACAAAATAACATGTGAGGTAATCACCTGAGGTTATTATTGGTCAGCCACACCACAAGCTAACCTCTTGTTCCCCTTCCTGTGTCCTCAGATGGATTGAGCTGAACCTGAAAGATGATGGCGGCAGATGTGCTTGCAGGAAGATTGAACAAAAAACTCCCTGGTGGCACAATACTGCTCCTCCTTATGGTGAGAAAAAAACTCCACAAATACCAAAGAAACCTCCTTTTGACGGGCCGTAAGCTTTTCTATGTACATTTATTGTATTTTCTGTGTTTCAGTGCATGTCCATCCCCAGTCTGACGTTGTCGAAGCCTACAGAGCAGCCGTGTCCACACGGGGACTATGATGCTCAAAACGGAATTTGTTGCAACAAATGCTCTCCAGGTACCGCGTGGCCAACGGCTCACTGCACGCGATGCAGACTTCTTCTACCGTTACATGCCCCTGCACAATAACTGCGCTCACGTGGCACGTTCATGTCTTCCAGGTTACAAGCTTTTAGAAAAGTGTAATGCTACAGGTCAGAGAAGCAGGTGTGGAATCTGTCCTGACAAAGAGTATACAGACCAGGAGAACTTCTTCCACAACTGTCATCGCTGCAAGACCTGCAAGAGTACGGCATCACTACCCGTTGTTCTCAATCAGTTTATCTGCTTTGGTTGGTCTTGTACCAATTAATCATTTGCTTATTTTCCCTTTTCCTAGAGAAAGAAGTGTTGGTGTCAGCGTGTCAAAGAACCCAAAACACGGTGTGTCGCTGTAAAGACGATTATTACAAGTTTGCAATCGACTCAGAAGCCTACGAGTGTCGCCCATGTACCAAATGTGGGGAGAATAAAAGGGAGAAACGGACATGTGAGCCTGAACCACAGCATTTTTACACCAAGACTTTGTTGTGTTTGTGCAATTTGCTTGTTTTTATAACACTGTGCCTCATACAATTTTTCTTTTGCACAGGTACGTCAGAGAGAGACACTGAGTGTGAATGTATAGAGAACTACTACAAAGTCAAAAGCAAGTGTAAACTCTGCACGAAGTGAGTACACGTATAGAAGCTTTGGTACACACACAGTTCCCATCCTGCCCTTTGACATGGTTTATTTTCAGAGTTGCTAGTGGGGAAGTTGAATTGTTGAATTGAAACTCGCAACTCACTTCCAACTTTGTTAAATCTTTCCATTTGTAGGCAACAGAAGAGAGAAGTCACATGGCAGTTCAACTGCGTTGCTGGTGTTTTAACAATTACTAGACATGTGGCCATGGTTTAAATGTATTGGATCATGGGATTCTGTTTTACTCATCTCAGTTCAAAGGGGGGAACGGTAGGCCGCACAGAAGAACCACAATCCTTAGCCGCACGCTAAGCCCACCTTGAGTAGTCAAGGATTCCTGTGAAGTGTCAAATCAATTCAAAATCAATTGCTGTCTGTAAAGAAGGCATATGTGTGTTTGGGTTAATCACTTCCTCTTAAGTTCTTCACTTCCCCCTTTGTGTTTAAAACGTCCTCTCCTTTCTTCGCAGTTGTACCGCTGAATGCAACCATCACTGCTCAACGCCACATCTTACGATTACAGAAAGTGAGCACAAGTGGTTATTATTGTTTTTTCACAATGTTAGAGGAACTACGGCTGCGCTGTATGTCGGTTGTTATCTTATTAAGAAATCCCTTTTGGAATGAAGTGAATATTTTGCAGAGCCAAGCTTATTTGTGTGTGGAAATGTGTGCACTTATATTCATAGACGAGTTTCTCCTTTGTCTCATAACAGCAGAAAGGAGTGTAGTCAAATACATGATTGCTTCTTTAAACTTGTGTCCATCCTGTCTTCTTCCCCATGTGCCTCATCAGATTATTATGAAGGTTCTACAGTTCAACCACAACAACACCTGATCAATATAATTGCTGTAGTTGCATTTATTGCTGCGGTGTCTCTAATGCTGGTGGTTCTCGTCACCTACGTGGCCACAAAACGCTTCACGAAGAAGAAGTTGCTGAAACGGTCCGGCCTCCCGTCCGACGGCTCCCCGGACCCGTGCGAGGTAAACTGACCCAACAGTCCCAACAGGTAGTCAGCAACATCCCTGCAGCCGATGGTCTAGAATTAAAGTCCTTATTGTCAGACATCGACGCGAAGGTTGATTCACAGGCGAGGCTCAGACCCTAAAAAAGCGGATAACTCATCGGTCGCGAGACTAAGACCAATTTTAGCACTGCAACGCATGTGGTTTCTTCTCTCTGCTGGGTGTGCGTCTACAGTCTGTAACACTTAACCTGCCTTTGTCTCATAGCAAGTCCTGGTTCACTGCAAGGAATATTCAGACAACATGGGTGTCAAAGCTGTTCCCCAAAGTCCCGTGAGTGAACAGGAGCCGTCCAATCTTCCCGACTGCATCCCCCTGGAAATCAAGAGTGCGTATATTTGATACCTTACAAAGCAGCGGCATGAGTTCCCGACCAATAGCCCTGTGTGTTTCAGCTCAAACATACAGAAAAACCATTGTGCTCACCCTCTCTTCCCCTCAATACCCCCCTCCACTCCACCTCTCCCCTGCCCTACTTCCCCTCTGCAGTCCCCGACCTGATCTACACTGTTCTGGACCTGGTCCCCGTGCTGCAGGTGAAGCAGCTGGTGCGTTGTCTCGGTGTGAAGGACACAGAGATCGAACAAGCAGAGACGGATCACAGGTCCTGCCGCGAGGCTCACTACCAGATGCTGAGGGTGTGGGCCGAGAGAGGCTCACGTGCCGGCGCGGGAGGAAGAGGCGCAATGATGCACTGGCCCCTGTTGCATGAACTGCTGAACGAACTGAGAAAGATGCACCTGGGACATGCGGCCGAGGAGCTGGAGACAAAGTACGCCATTCTGTAATTCTGCAGCGTGCGCCAAGCAGGAGGCTCATGAAACCAAGTATTGTTCCCTTCAGAGACTCGGTCACAGGCAGCCTCGAGGTGTACGAGGCGTTGCAGTGCTACCGCCAGCAGTTTCATTTCCCAGAAACTCGCTGGCTAAGAAGACAGAATCAAACTACTGAGAGCGACCGATCAAATGATTCATCAACGCAGAGTCAAAGAAAGTCTGAAAGAGCAATAAATGTATCCGTGTTATGTGTTTAAAGCGAACGATAATTAATTGACTTTGTTGTAGAGAGTTAGTTGATAAAATTTGTTCGACCCTTTTCCTCTGAGGTAAATATGGAGGGGGGGAGGGTTAAGAGGTTTTATATGATTTCATTACAGCCTGAACTTAGCGAAAAACTTATATTTTTATTTTTTACTCTTTGAGCAAAATCTGATCCTGACTACTCAGTGCGTATCATGAGGTTAACTGGTCATGTTGCACTAGTAGTTCCTTGTTACATTGTTCCATTGTTCAAGTTGAGATATTTAGGGAACAAACACACAGGAAGCTTATAGTTCCTGGTGTAGAACAGAGCCGTGCCGCTTCGTACCGGCTCTTCGGGGCCCAATTTGCATTCTTTCAAGCCCTTATCATGCGAGCGTTTTTCATTACTGTAAGAGAAAACGAGACACACCTTGTCTCAGTCTGCCTCAGCCACGTCCTCTTCCCTAATACCAGTCCGCTGATTTGCATGTGAACGAGTCACGTGCATGTGACTCGCTCACTGAGGACGTGCTATTCCACTGCACTTTTATCAAACTGTTTTGCATAACAGAAAAATCTATTGAGTGTATCTTCCAGTATGCATAAGATCTTGAGTGGACACCTGCACGCTAAATAAAATAATTTTGGTATCACTATCTCTGTTTCTGATTTGTGCCATCTCACATTCCAGCATGAAGCTTTACATTTATAATCACAGCACATTTCCCGCTATGAATTCAAATGCGTCTTATTAAACCTTTTTCGATCTTTTATCATTTGCTTTCTTTCCTATTGTTCCATTCTTTTAGCTCGTCCACTTTCCTGTCACTCACCTCTTCTTTCCTGCGAACACTGCTGTGCTTTCTATTTGACTCTATTTGATCACAGTTGATTTTCATATCAATGCCTCTCTGTTCAGCAAGAAAAATAAAACTGCTGCTTCAAACTTCTGTTCTTCTGCCTCTTTAAAACGATTTTCCAATGTTCGCACAAAGTTATCAGGTCTATGATCTGGGTTTGATGGACACGAAAAAACAATTGATGATCTTCAAAGAAAATCCTTCACCACCTTCTCTCCACTTAGCACTCCTTAAACGTCACGGAGCAGATTTGTGCTGCCGAATCCAGTTGTTCCTGTCAGGCCAGTTGCAGAAAAAACGGGTAGAAGCAGGTACAGGTAGAAACAGGGAGGGACGGCTCCGGCACACAGAAAGAGGAGGAGAAAGCTATCGCAGGCGCAAAATGACAGTGCGAAACAAAATGGATCAAACTAAGCCCAGGTACAGTCTATCATTTTTATTAATTAAAAATCAAAGCTGTTGGTGTGAGAGTGTACAATGCTAATGAAGGCTATTTCACTTGGTGTGTTCGCTGCTGTGATTCACTTTAACGTTGCAGCTGTTGTTTTCACCGAGGAACAAAACAACCAGGAAGCCTGTATTTGCTGTAGCATTGCTGGAGTAATATTGAAAAAAGTTTTGAAACACGGATAATTATTGCTAGTGTAACTATTGGTTGTGAATACCAGTTACATCCGTAATTACACTGATCTGCATCAGCAGCGATCCACTGATTGAATTGACTGATTAAATGTAAACAGGAAAAGATGTATACTAGTAAATAATGAAATTATAGATACAACATACATTGGGTTTGCGCAAAAGAGACACATTCTGTACTTTAAATCTGCAGGACAACATTAGTGAAATTGTGACATTGGCTTTGTGTGAACTTGTCCAATGTCAGACGAGTCCGGAACCGGCTGTGTGACACTGGCGTCCCTTTTAAATGAGCACCGTCTGTAAAATGAATTAGTATCACAGATTTCTACCTGCCTCACTGCCTGTATTCACCTTGTATTATGAGTAGAACAAGGAGAAAAATGAGTCAATGATGCCTATATCAATATTAAGAGTGTTTACTTTAAACTCTTGACTATTATAGCATCTGATTCACTGAAATTAAAACACTTTATTATCAAAACTCACTCATAATCACTATTTTTTAAAGATACTTCCCCTAACTTAGTTCCTGTTTAGTGTTGGTGTTATTGTGTCTGTCACCCTATTCTTTGTTGTAGTTTTTAATTGTATAATAATTGCAAACGTATTACTTTATACATCTTATTAGAGCTTTTCAATATTAATTGACACAGTAGCGTTGTTGTTAAATTTGTTGACGCTTACTGTGTCAATTAATATTGAATAGCTCTAACAAGATGTAGAAAGTAATACGTTTGCAATTATCATACAATTAAAAACTACAACAAAGAAGAGGGTGACAGACACAATAACACCAAAATTTATCCACATATGCAACGTTTCCCGCGAGAAATAACAAACCGGGAGATGTCCGGGTGATAGTGGTAAAAAACGGGAGCGTTGGCAGGTAAAACTCCAAAAAAGTGCGCTGAGAGGTCTGCCTTCCTCTCTCTCCATGGGCGTAAATGTGATCTTACAGTAGGGGGGGACAATAAACATAACATTTCCGAAGAGCAATTTTTGAAGGGGACACAAATTATAACGTTAGCTAGTTGTAGTGGGGTCATATCCAACAAGCTGGGTAACATTACATTATATTACACTAGCATAGCAGACTTTTTTGTCATGACTAATTCATTAATTACTCAGCATCATTTGTAGGGCTGTCAACTTTAGTCGTTTAGTCGACTAATCGGTCTGATGCCGTCTTGGTCAACTGACATTCTCATTGGTCGACCAGTTGCATTTTTTTTTTTTACACCAATAAAGACAATTTTATTGATTTACTCCTTGATATTTATTCCTTTATAAGCAGTTATATATTACTGTAATCTAAATATAACTAGCCTATGTTTTATCCCTTACTTTAACTGCTTTAATTGCGCCACAGTTTAGCGCACCGCATAGAACACTGGGGAACCGCGGCGAAGAACTTCCGTCGGAGCCTGTTACGTCGCCCCGCTTAAAAAAACAAAACGCTTTAAGCTGCTGAAGCGAGCTGAAGTTCAGAGGTCGCTTCTTTATTAAAGAGCGAGCTCCATCACCTCCCCGTCAGGTCCGTTAGCGTCCGCGCAGCGACAGCAGCTCGGGCCCGGCGGTTACAGCTGATCCCAACGGGGACTCCTGAGTCCTGAGTAATACGGCCCGCCGGCCGCATTCGGTACTCGTCCGCGGGCCGTTTATTTAGTTTGCATGCATTTTTTTTTAACTCGTGCCAGCTACGGCCCGGTTATGAATGTGGTTGGGGACCGCTGGTTTAGTCGACTAATCGTTGCGCAAGACAAGACTTTGGTCGACTAAGCATTTCTTTGGTTGACTACAGCCCTAATAATTCGTATTTGAGAAAAGAAAAACTTTATCCGATGTTTAATGTGAATAAAATAGCCTTAGACCGCCTACTTACTACGTTCCTGTCACTAGCATGTGACTGAGAGTCGAGTGCAGATCGCACAGCGCTAGCAAGCAGCGGACCAAACCATTGTGAGGCAAGGGAGGGGGGACTCAAAATGTTTCTAAACTTTGGGGGTTTGTATTGTTTTACTTACACAGATATTCTATGTATACAGTATTATGTTATTTGCAATACAAACCATTGTTTTAATGGTATTTCTAGGGGGGGGGGGGGGGACAACCCTTAGATGGGGGTGTCCTAACCCCTGGGATTTACGCCCTCGTCGCTCTCTCTCACACGCACACAGACACACGCGTCCGCAGCACAGCAGGCGGAAGAGGGAGAGAGCGATACCGTTTCTCTTCAGGAGACTCGTTTAAATTATGAGAAATATGCTGTATACATGTCACTAGACTAGAGACTACTTCTCTAGTCGCTTTTGACACAAAAGTCGTCAGGAGGAGGATTTGTTTGTTATAATAGTCCAACCACAACCGCATTTCGGACACTTTTCTGACCTGAATAATTTGTCACAGTGCGCATGCGTGAAATGCTTTAAAAAAGATTGATGTAATTAACGACAAACATCTAATTAACGCCGTTGGTGCACTACTTTTGACAATCCTAATATATATAAAAATTAATTAATATTGTTTTATTAATATTTATGATGTTGACACCCATCCATGATCCCTGAATAAGTAGGCTCCTCGGATGCTCTGTGGAGAAAAGTGGCAAACTGACTAAAGTTGGTTTGTTTAATATTTAAAGAGACAAGTTGAGGACTGCAAAGGTATCCCGTTGTTTGTAATAATTCAGCTTTTGCTGCCATTAGTGTTTGTTTACCTACAAAGTATAATTTGTGAAGCCTGTAAAGGAAGTCCGAATAAGCCTTTAAAAGGACACACACGTTCCACACAATATCTTCCCATTCTATCTTCCCCTCTCGATGACAAGCTATTCTCTGTTCCCTCACACACCTTATTTCCATCATTAGTAACCCTGTGTGGGCACTGCATGCAAACAACGGTGGGGGAAATGAATCCTTAATTGGAGATCCATCGGTGCCATGGTCAAATAGTAAGGACGAGGGGAGGGAGAAAGACACAGAACCCAGAGATTCAGAGGTCGATGGGGCGACTGCAGCTGCAGAGACCAACAACCACCACAAGGGGTCAGCAGACAAAGCCAAGTTCAACACGTTCGGCTATCAGGCAAGTGGAATGTGATGGGAATGTGATGGGAATGTGAGAGGGGTGGGGGGCTTCACCAGCGGTGGAACGTAACTAAGTACACTTATTAAAGTACTTCAATTGCAGGTTTAAGCTACATGTATTTTACTGGTGTGTTTCCATGAAACTTTTTATATATACTTTACATAGTGTATATACTTTACATAGTGCTGCACATTTACAGGAACAACTTTATCTTATCTTTTACTGATGTATTGTTCCCTCTTTCCAAGTTTTTATTTTCACAGTTTTACGTTTGTTTGTACTCAACTTCTTAATTATTTTTATTATTGTATTAGTGCCTTCATCCCTCTGGTTTCAAGATACACACAACATTTTTTATTTTTACATTTTTAATAATAAAAAAGACCTTAATGTCTTCATGCGATTACGTTGTTTTTTTCTCTCAGATTAAACAGCTCAAAATTCAGTACAAATAATGCTTGTACACCAATGCATGCTGAATTTCTATAACAGAATATGAGAGGGGCTTTTTGGTATAACAAGTACTTTTAAGAAAGCTTTCAAATGCATGGTGTATACTTCACATTGAATATTAAGTGTCCAAGTGCTTAAAACAAATGTGGGGAAATGTGTCTCATAGTATCCATGACCCTAAATTCTGCTTGGCAGCAAAACACAAATCATGGCTACAGATGCATACAGTACCTTTTCATCTCTTGTCGCTTTTATTTCTCATCTCATTAATGTGTGCTGAAATAAATTGGTATTTTCCCATTCCAGAAGCGGAGAAGGCAAAAGGTTTTGACTGACTTAGCAACAGTGAGCAAGGTTTCCTCTGCTCCTGCCAAACCCAGAGGTCAACTGAGACCGTACCTGTTCAGCCAGGGGGAGTCTGAGAAGACGCAGGATTCTGAGGTATGATGTGGTCAGCCTCCATGGAGACATGCTTAGAAGCAAATAAAGACTGAAACAACGAAAACAAACCGTACAGCAGCACTTGTCCTGCTCTGTTTGCAAAGCTTTACATGTACCGTCTTACTATGTATATATGTTGTGCCCTCAGCGATTATTTATTATTGCCTGAAGAGAGAAAATGCATCACGTTTTGATAAATCAGTACACCAGTTTTAGTTTTCAGCAGCGCGCTAGAAACGGTGGTGGCTTTATCCAAGCCAGCTGCTGGCGGAATTGCCGCAGTAACCTTCAATGAATAAATGTATGTGGATCAAGACAAATCCAACTCTCCGTCTTTGATGGTGTTACATATACAACAACTGTTAAGGATCACTTCCAAAGAAGTACTATTCATTAAGTCATGAAAGTCTATTTTTACTCCCTGACCTTTGTTACCCCCCCCTCCCCCCCGTACCCGTACCCGAGGTCAGCTGGACGGGCTGAAGCAGGACCTGGGTGCCTTTGCTGTGCCGCTCAGCCTTCAGTGGAGGTGGAAGGAGAAAAGTCAGGGAACCAGACTGGAGAAGAACTGGACAGAGATAGTGCACTCACATTCAGTATGAGCCTGTGATAAATTACTCAACTATATTTTGAGTTTCTCTCAATATGAACAAATCCCATGAAAAGAACAAAAACAACAACTGAAATGTGGCTATTTACACCTCGGTGGCAATGCTGCATCAAATTGCAGGCACATGTAGGCCTTAGAGACCCAGACAGGCAGATTAGTTTTGTTCTCATCATTGGATTCGTTGACAATGAGAAATATATAAACCGGTCACATCCTTGAAATACTCCGGATCTTGTATTTTAACTGCTCAGTAAATTTTTCACATCGTCAAAGCATCTGTAATAATCAAGTCCTTTCCCTTCTCTCTCTTCCATCTGCTGTAAACGATCAGACGATGTCCAAGAAGCTGAGGCACCAGCAGGAGGCGCTGTGGGAGTTTATCTGCACGGAGCTCATCTACATCAACAAACTGATAATCATCAGAGATGTAATGTGTCATTTCTACCAACCGTCATGGGCTCATTTAAATGAAGCATTCACATTAACATACAGCGTGTCAGAGTGGAAGGGGGATTTTCCACAGGATGTTCACCACAGTTGTGTGTCCTTCTCACAGATTGTCATTGCAGCGCTTGTCAACCTGCGCCAGCGTGGACGTCTCCTGGAGGTTAGTCTGCATCACTCGCAGCCTCGTCCACACTTCAAACACACAAAATCAGCGGGCCCATGTTGCACTGTTCCGCGTACTACTGACACATAAGGATGGTCACAGCAAGAACATCCGATTTTTGCTGAAACAGAATGCAAACTGTGGAGAATGTAGTTCAACAACAGATTTCCTTTGAGAAGACGGACAATATGACCAAGCGGGAGAGTTCAACTTGTAAACTCAGCAGCATTATCTCTCCTTGCTGCCCGACAGGTGACCCCTGAACTGCTCTTCTCTAACATCCCCGCCATCCTCACTGCTCACCAGCTGTTTTGGCAGGAGGTGATTTTTCCCATGTTACAAGAAGTCCGGGGCACCGGAAGGCCGTTTGATCCTTTGGCGTTGGAGGCTGGTTGCCTGCAGGTATGAGCTCGCTCTCTTTAAGATCCGTTACGCATTGAGAGGTGTTTTTTCTGCCGGTTAGGAGTACTTTTACTCGAGTAGTTTACTTGCAGTCTGTTGAGGTATTTAGATTTTCTCTACTACATTTCCCAGGGAAAGAAATATCGTTCTTCCTCACTTTATTTATCTGACGGTTAAAGTTTCCAGTTATTTCATGCAAATAAATTATAAAATGTCAAAACTTTCTAGTAGATCAATCAATCGTTCAGGATGAATTCAATCCCTTTCTGAAATGTTCTACTCCAATATTCTGTGTCACTGTTGAAAACATCATAGAACAGAATCCTATGTTTCACTTGGGAACATAAGTTAGAATTGAACCCTTTTTTGGTCTTTTTCTCCCCAGTTCCACGAGCGCTTCTCGTGCTATCAACATTACTGTTGGGAGGAGGAAAACAATCTGGAGTTCACACGCAGGCAGATGGGGAGCAACCCACATTTCCTCACTTATGTTCAGGTACAGTACGCAGCAGACAACACAATACGCACAACATGTAAACACTTACTTTATGTACTGACTTCCTGCAGCATTGTGATGGAGGCATTGGCTTGTAATCAACACTGCCAGCGTTTGTAGCACGGTACAATTTACCATTTGAATTCACATGTTTTAAAGACCAATTAATTTGTAATTTGAAGCCACTTTGTAATTAAGTTAGAATCTGAATCACTGACTCGCGGACAATGTTCTCCTGCTTCGGTCCTGTCCAGTGGGTGGAGAGTCATCCTCGGTGTGAGCGGATGCGGCTCGGGGACATGCAGGCCAAACCCCACCAGAGGATCACAAAGTATCCTCTGCTTCTCAAGGCCGTGCTGAAAAACACCCAGGATCCTCATGTGCAGCTCACACTCAGAGGCATGGTACTAGCTGCTTCTTCTTCAACATTTTTCCTTCACTGTATCTCTACGGGTCACCGGGTCTCAATATCTACAGAGTAAATTAAGCTAATAGGTTTGCAAAGGACCCGTCTTTACCGCCAATTTTCTTGTTGATTTCTTGGAAACGATTTTTGTTTTCTGTTGAAAAGGAAACTTTTGGTAAAATGTTCTTTATCAAACCCAAATGACTAATGACAGATGGGATCGTGTAACCAATTAAAGAAAATGTCAGCACATGGAATTTTTGGTAAAAGACAGGGGTTGGGGTTGATCTGACTTCTAGATGATGTCATGATCAGATGTCTTCAGCGTTCCTTCAACCTTCATTTCTGTTACAGGACCAAATGTTGGTATTAACGTTGTGGTAAAAAAGACAATTGACAACTGAAATGGGTCAAAAACTACAATTACCATTTTATCTCTATTTACTGTGTTCATGAAATCTGTCAATATTGAAAAATATTGTGCAAAATCTGATTAACTAATTTTGTATCAAATTAAGGAATGAAACTGCAACGCTTAAATCATAAAAGCTCTATAATTCCGCAGAAAGTTTTGGTTTTTCTGCAGAACAACAAAACTCTTCTTCTTCCTTCTCTCCAGTTGTCCAGTGTGAACCTTTTTCTGGAGAGCATCAATGACCACCTGAGGCTAAAAGATGAGAAACTCGCTCTCAGCACCTCTGCTCAGAGGGTGGAGGGATACGAGGTGGAGTGCATAAACGAAGATATTGACAAGGTAAAATAGGACCGTTTCCTTTTTCTAACGATACAGAACATTATAGACATCTGTCAGAATTAACTGAGATTCCCTTTACGATCTTGCAACTGACAGCACGTCCGAGAGATTTGTCAGTTTGACCTAACCTGCCCCATCAGAGGAGTAAGTCCTGAAGTCGTGCGCAAGCTTCTGCTAGAGGAGAGCCTGAAGATTCGGGAGAGGAAAGAAAGCAAGGTGAGCGGAGCCAGCGTGCTGCTCGATAACTGTAAATTAAATGTATTTCCTTCTGACTTTCTCCTGTTTCCTGGCACATGTTTCGGTGCAGATAGAGGTGGTGGCTCTGCTTTTCTCAGATGTTCTTCTAATGACCAAAGTCCAGAAGAAAGCGGATCGGCTGAAGGTAGTTCGACCTCCTCTGTCCCTTGACAGAACGTTTTGCTTCCCACTGAAAGACGGCTGTGAGTAACAGTTCTTTTTCCACAAAAAGACAGCTTGCTTTTTTTTTTTTTTTACAAATACACTTAAGATCTACTTGTCGTTCCTTCTCCGCTCCCAGGTTCATTTCTTCTTGTGGAGGTTGGTGAGCTGCGGAGTGCTATGAATGTGTACATATTTGTAGCGAGTACCTCAGAGAGCTGCTCCAGATGGGTCTCCAACATCAACCAGGCAAAGGTACAAAATGAACATCTCTCACCAAGTCACTCAAAGTGTTTTTGTGTGAAACTGAATTGCAAATGACTTACTAATTAATTCGCTTTTTTGTCTATTTTTGTTGTGGCCAGGAAACACTGTGGAACTTGAGACAGACTGAGAACAACAGACAACTGGAAAATTTGAAAATCCGGCAGCTGGAGGCCAAGCCTGTCACAAATGCCGAAACGTATGACATGGAAACAGAAAAACAACTTCTCACGCAATCCAGACGGGAGAGTTTTGTGGATGAACTCACTGAAAAACTTACTAACTCCCAATCAACAAATGGGATGATGGTGTCTAAAGACGCAGAAGCAGAGAAACAGTATCATTCTCCAGGTGGTGTGAGCGAAAATAATGCTGTTTTACCTTTTAGGCATTCCCGCCCCGACATCAACAGCTGTAAACCATTGCTCAAGGGACTTACTGGTCTCCAGCAAGCAGACCCCGGATATGAATGGATAGAAATGGGAGTGAGAGCAGATGAGAAAAGGGGGCAAAGAGTGTGGAACCACGGTGCACAATCTGCCTCCGGTCTGGAATATTTCAGTCATGGTGCTGCAGCTGATCCATCACGATACAACACTACCGGACCACACAATATCTCGTATCCAGATGTTGACTATCCATTGGAACAGCAAAGTACGACAGACCTTCCTGACCAACCAGCAATGTTCAGGGGGGAGTCTGGGTTTAAAGGACCAGCACAAGAGAGAGGAATATTTAGAAACAGGGATTCAGACTCTCAGTCTGTGAACCGGGACTGCGGGAGAAACTCCGACCACAGAAAGTCCGGAGACACGGAGACACCTCCAGAGGCTTGGGGTCACTCCAAAAATCTGAAGTCGCCCGGGATACGCAGGAGGAGGCAAAACAACTCTCACCAAGGCCAAATCAAAAGAAACTCTGCCCCATCGATCCCGGAGTCACACCGAGTGCTGAAACTGGGCTCCCTGAAGCATAACCAAGGGATGTTTTCGGACATGCACGGTAGAGTATCTCCAGACCCCCAAACATTGTCTGAATCTGAGCTTTCGGATCATATCGTTTATAACGGAGGGAAAACCCGCAGGGTGTCGTCTATTACTAGCGTGCAGGACATTGGAGGAGGCCACAGAGCTGGCCTGCACACCAGCAGCACGCACACGTCACCCCAAGCTGAGAACGCCCCTTCTCCAAAACCAAACGGACAAAACATGGCCTTGGAGGGTCTTTTGGTAAGAGCCAAAGAGAGAGATGGATTCAAAGGCAGACATGCGAAAGTGGCCAATTTGGGGTTAAGGAATCCTGCTCCCCCCTCGTTTTCCCCCTCACCATCGCCGTCGCCCAGCGATGGGGAACGATACGTGGCGTGGGAGGAAGAGGAGGTGAAGCTGTTTAGACACAGAGCGCTCACAGTTAGTAAAGGATGGAAGGAGCAGCTGGTGGATGAAGATGATGATGACAAGAGGAACAGGTGAGTTTGACGGCGTCCTGTAAGTTCACTTTTTGGATGTTGGAAAATATTAACAAACATTAACAGATATTAACAAATATTAACAAATTAATATTTAAAAATATTAGGATGTGTTAGAAAATGTGTCAATATATTATGAAAATGTTACAAATATTAAATAGTATTATTGTGCGATTATTATTAAGTATGATTGGATTTTTAATCTTAAAGGAAAACGTTTCCTTGGCAGATAAAGAAACAAACAAAAGGCAAAACTTTGTTGCAAAAAAAGCCACGACAACAAAACCCACAAAAACACAAATCACATTTTGTAGACAGACTTACCTTACCATTAATAAAAGAACATTTTACACAAAAGTGATGTACATTTTGAAAGAACAAAGAAGCAGGAAATGATTGTAAAACTGGTTTTTCTTTTTTTAAGGAATTTCTAAAATTGACCCATCAGTCCTCACTCTGCATACAACGGTTTTCCTTGGTATGTTGAATTTTCAGAACGCCAAATTCTTGCTTGCTTCAGTTGCATAAAGACTATCTCACTTTGAATGATAGTAACCCTCATTTTACATGTATTTTGTGCGTAAATGAAATAAGCAAAGTGTTTACAATCTTTTTGTATTTGCAAAGGTTTTACTCCACACATAAGCGGCTTCCTCGGAGCTTGTGTTCATTCATTGTATTGAAGCACACTTCAACTCGCTGGACGCTCTGTGACAAAATCCCAGGTCCTCTTCTATTGAAGTCAAACAAGTTTTATGTTGTTTCACAGTCAAATAACTTTTAAAAAAATACTTCCATCGGGGCAGATTTTTTCATTACTATCCCACAACAGATTTTTTAATTTAATATTTAACATGTTACATATCATAAGAATTTGAATAACTGCATGACACCTAAATATTATTAATATATGCACTAATTATTTCATTGCTCCTTTTTAAACTTCTTAACAGCTTATTTTATTACTTAATACCAATTGACTTACTTATGCTGTCAATTTGTTACTATTAACATTATTTCCATTATTCAAGCTCTTTTTACATCGGTTATTAACTCCTGCTTTGCGCATGCAGCTGCTCTCCTTTTAGGTATTCTCTGACTTTTTAACTTTTACTGACTTTCAATTTATGCAGTTACGGTAATAAAATGGCGATGCTTTATCCCCAGAATGTTGTTAAATTATAAATTACTCAATGTGTTTCCATCTGTTGCCTTCTTTAGCGATGTCTTTACAGTCGGAGTAAATGTGGACTGGCCAGCTTGGTGCTTCGATGATGATGACGTCCTGGCTGATTTACACCTTGGAGAGGAAGGGTTTCTAGAGAGCATCAACCGATCCTTGGCCTCCAGGGATATCCCCGAAATATCAGAGCAAGAGGACGGACATTATAGTCAGGTGTAGCTCTGAGGCTGCATGTCACTGCACTTACTGAGTGGATCTTAAATGGTGCTCTGCTACCTTAATGTAACCTAAAGAGGCCCAAAATAACAGGGACGCCAGGCTTTATTTTACTTGATGAAAACCAAACATCTTTCCTGCAGTTTAACAAAATTCTTGTTTTCTATTGACATTAAAGTGTATATTTATGGCCAATAATAATCTTGTAATTAGTGTAAAAGCAATGTCTTATTTAAATATTATTTTAAATAATGAAGAAAGAATTGATTAGTGTTTTATTTAAAGATAATTAACCATTCTTCATTCATACACATGAGTGTATAGAACATTTATATCAGTAATCACTTCCGCTGTTGTTGACCTGTACGTTACACTTTGTATGTCATGTAAAAAATAAACCAGTTTTCTTTATTAAAAGTACCTTATTTTTAAAACATTTTATTCTTAATATGTATATACAGAAACAAATATTCACATACAGTCGATAATTGAAAACAGACACAAATAATGGTTAAAGGATAATACACAACGTTTACATTTTTAACAAAACTGCTACAATGTCGGCTCTGAAAGTACAATACTTACAAATAAATCCTAACATTTTTGTATGTAAATTTCGGATATAAAAAAAGATGGATTCAGTAGTTCAGTAGTTTTGTGAGATGACTGCAATAATATCTTTACTTTTTCACTGCGTTTCTTTCGCTCTCCTCCCGCTCATTGCACACGGTATGAACAATTGTCTCCAACGCAGGGTACTGAAAGATGCCCTTCCTCTGTGGAAAAAGATAAATGTAGATAAATTTACATTATTTTGTAGGAGCATGTACATGTATTGCAATATCAACAAGCTATTTCATTTATTAAAACTAAAACTTTAACATTTTTCACGGAAACATTTCATTAAACAGGAAAATCCTATCCTATCCTTATTTGTTGGTTAATTTCAGAAGATACTTACTCTTTGGTGGTTCTTGTAGACCTGAGCCAAAATCAACAGCATAACAAGGAGGAGAAAGCTGAGACCCACCGCAGCTGCAGTGTTATGTGACGCACTCATAGGTTTTTCTCCACTTAGACCACCTGTGGGGAAAATCAATATAAAAACAGATAAAGTCAGACAAATGCCAAATGTTTTATTTGTGCCAAGGCCTCAATTGACAATTTTCAACACACCACAAAAGGAGAGAACTTACTCATCTGCTGAATGCGGTACGTCGCATTTCCCAAGAGGCCGTCGTTCCCGTAGAAACGACATGCCCAGTCTCCCTGGTTCCTCTCGGACGTTGTGCTTACACTCAGACTCTTCCCCTTGAGGACGGTCCCAACGGATCGGCTGCCGTTGGGGCCGTAGATCACCTGAACCCATTCGTAGTTGGTGACCTCGCTCGCGTCAGTCAGTTGGCAGGTCAGCGTCACAGAGCCGGCGTTCGGGGACGGGATGCTGATGTGAACTGAGAGGAAAAACCGCAGGATGAAATGTGTTAAAAGCAACAACAACAAAAAGGGATCAGCAGATTAAACTTAAACTGAAACCATCCAAGCATACCTTTGGCAACGACAAGCTCCATGTTTCGAGTCAACCGTTGTCCTTCTATCAGGCCGGAGCACCTGTACCTGCCCCCGTCCTCCAACCCGACCTCGTTCAAACGGGCCGACTGATCGGATGGGAGCGTCGAAAGCGGCTGGGAGGCAGAGAAAGAGGCGGGAAGGCGACCCGTAGCGGGTTGGTAAAGAAACCCGGGTTTCAGTTTCTCCCAGACGGGATCAGAGGGAATCAAACCGGGTGAGAACACACAGGGGAGTGTGACCGCAGATCCCACAGCGGCGTACACCTTAGCGCCGTCTCTGGGCGGGTGGGTGACCCCTGTGAAGAGAAAGCGAGGGGAAAGGTTAAGAGGGAAAAAAAGGTTCAAAACCAACCCGAGTCCCCGCTGCTGATCTCGTGAGTCTTACCCATCACGCTCAGAGCTGCAGAAGCTCGTCCCTCTTGGTCCTTGTAGGCCACCACACAGGTCCAGTTTCCCGTCAGCCTCGCGGTTGCCTTTTCCCTCACAGCGTTTTGGACGGTACGCGCGTCAGAGGCGACCCCGGCCTGAGGCTCGAATGGCATGTCGTTCAACGTCCACCTCACAAGCGCCCCTTGAGGCCAAGGAGTCACGTTGCAGGTGATCGAAACGTCGTTCCCCCATGTCGGAGCGGATGAAGAGAGGGACACTGAAAAGGACACAGACACGGATGAGGATATTTTTTTCATACACTTCATACAGTTCATTACTGGCAGATATAACGAGTCGTGAGTTTATTTGTGTCTAAAAGTTTTTGGCATGAATTAAAATAGTAAAAAAAAAAAGTCAAACATCATCACAAGTTGGTGGAATTACTCTCTTGGCACGTTCAATTGCTTCTGTATCAATTAGTAATTGAATCCAATCCTCAAAACTCATTTAACAAATTCATGCGGTGGTGAAAATGTCTTTGTTTGAATATGTTTCTTACCTTTAGTGATTCGGAGTGTGACTGCTTTCTCAATGAGCTGGCCTTCATGTAAGACCACCCTGCAAGAGTAAACTCCTCCATCCTCCTCCCTCACGTTTTTTATTTGCAAGCTGAAATCGCCTTTTTCGAACTGGGAATGGGGGCATCTGACGCGTTGGTTGACTTTTGAAAACCAGTCACTGCCCCAGTACTGCAGACCACTCTTATCCTTTCTCCAAACAGTGCTGCGGGCAGAAAGTGTCACAAACAATCAATTATTAGACACAACTTTGGAATTGAAGGAAGGATGGTGCAGCCCAGCAGGGAGCCGGACGGACGAATCAAAAGAAGGGAGAAAAATAATTTTAGAAAATGTAGAGTCAGCCGACATGCGGTTTTGTCTTACCCTTTGTTGGCTTTTCTCCAGATGATGGCGGGCATACGAGCGGACGGCGGGCCACATTTACAGGGCAGCACTGCCTGAGAGCCGGCTTCGGCAAAAACCTCAGTTACTTCACGTTGAGCCCCTGTTGAAGAAACAATAGGATATTTACTTCTGATAGAAAATATGCAAAAAAAGAATACATGCATGTCATTGGGCATTTTATCACAAAAGGCATCAGACATTTCTGTAAAAATATGTGTATACATGTACCTGACAAATGAAAGGTCATCACTCCAAAGAGGAAATACTCCAACAGCATCTTTTTGTTCTTTTTTTGTTTATTTGTTTAAATGTTGGAATCTCTATCTGCTCTGTTCTGTTGGTCTTTCTTTTCCCAACGTTCTCTCTGATGTGTTTTTAGTGAGTGGGATCGATGAGGTATTTATATGAATCTGTCACCACCAAAAGGAGGCGGAGTTCTTGGTGGTTCCTCTCACGATCATCTGACTTCCGCTACAAGTTTTTGAGGCGTTCTGTCTTTGTCAGCCTGGAAACTGTAAGACAAAGATGTAAACAGGGAGACCTACTTCCTCCCACGGATTCTCTTTCTTCTTTCCGTTTCCTTTTTCAGATTAACGAGTCACTGTGACGATATACGACATTCTTCAATTTGCAAGCCAAAGGTTCTCAAGACTCAAGAGACCAAAGCAGAATATAGGATAGCATGTGCATCTTACTGTATTTCTCCCTTAAAATATAGTTCCAATTTAGAAAAACTTTTCAATCATCTCCACACATGCATTGAATGTTGTTGTTGTTGTTTAGAAAGCACTTCAGTGTCATTCACGGAAGCTCAGTTGTTGCTTTGAAACCGAAATGGCAAAACTGCTGACTCCAAACCACCCAGTCACGTCTCCTCCGTCACTACCAGTAACGCCAGGTTCAGAACCGCTGCTGAACCCACAGCTCTCATCCCGATCATCAACATCATCATCGTCATCATCACCACCAGTTTTATGAGAAGGAGGCCATCCCGTAATATCGTCTGGTGGTGAACATTCGTGAAAGTGAATCATCTCCATGCTAGCCTCTTTGTTTTCCTTGTAGATTCTTGTTCTGTCGCTGCATTAGAAGCAGACCTCCTGCGCCAGTCGACTGTTTGTAGGCTGGCCTCCATTTCAGCATATTTAATCAAATGCAGTTTAATGTAAATACCATAACATCATAAAAAATAAAGGTTTCAATATCTGTCTGTGTTTTCAATATTAATAAGGAGGATAATAATGACATTAAGATATTACAAATATTTTTTTTTTCTGGCAAATTTCTTTAAGTTGTGGAAACTTGTGAAAACAGTTATTAAGAAACGTTTGTAAAACCTTTATGTGAAAAAAACATAACTAGATTGGGGCACTAACCTTCGCACTGAATAAATACACCTGAGAATATGGGGGTGGAACCACAGAGGTGTTTTTCTTCAGATTTTCCCTGGTAAAAGCCATTTGAATGCTGGGTAAGTGACGTGTCAATCTCAAATCTTTTCATTTCATCCAACCAGAACCACCCAGAAACCCTCTTTGGCCCAAATCATTTAAATTTTTTTCATATTTCATATTGCTGTGGCTTTAGTTAATATTGGGGGCATTTCTGTGTCACTCATTGTGAGGTGGTCTTTCCTACAGCAGATGCTGAGTCACCTCTATTGTACATGGAAACAACTGGGCTTTGATCATAAGGGAATGCAGATGATTATGTGAGTAAAATGAGTTGGAAAACAATCAAATCAGATCCCCTCTTTAGAAGTTTAGCACTAGCTTTTTCCTGTCAAGCTCTCTTCTCTGCACCCACTTTAGTCAACAAAAAGGTTATTTGAATCAGCATAAACATTTATTAAGAACACTGAGGCTCCAGTCACTCTGACTTATAGCAAACACTGCTGTGGTTTAATTTCAATAACTGACTGATTAGATCATGTGTTTGTGTAGGTGATGAAAAGTAATGTTCCACTGTGAATTACTGGCAGAGGACGCCGAGATCAAATCCTGCTGTGCTCAGACCTTTTTTTGATTGAGTTTAACAAGTGTTTTGTTCAGTGCTGTTGAGGGTGAAGATGGAAACATACTGTAACTGTATGTGTACAAAATAAATGTTTTTTTCCAAAGCATGGCGTTTGTGTGAAATACAGTGTTTACTAATCTCTCAAATATGTTCCTGCTGTGGACCGAAGCACTTCAGCCCTGCGTTTCTCCAAATCTAAAATAAAGTAAAGAAATCCACTTTTTTTGCAGCATTATTGTTTTAAATTAAAGGCACAATTTACAATTACAGTAATAGATTAACTCTTCTCTGCAAAGGCTTTAGCATCGTGGTTAAAGTTGTATGGAATCTAATGTTTCAGAATGTTTTGCCTGGTTTGAGTTTCCAGCCTTAGTAAAAACGAAATTAAAACAATTATCAGTTGTCAGTATCAGACATAATATTCCATTCTTTACACTAAGACTGAAAGTATCAGTCTATGAGCTTACGCGTGTATGTCTGTGCGTTAGTGTGTGTGTGTGTGTGTGTGTGTGTGTGTGTGTGTGTGTGCACGCGCGTGTGTGTGCGTGTGTATGCGTGTCTGCGTGTGTTAAAAAGTTAATCTTCTCTGTCCTGGTGTGTATGGACCAAACAGTCTTGACAGTTATTCTAGGATCAAGTGAAAAACACAATGCCATATGGAGAGATCGCAAAGGAAATATTAGAACGAAAAACTGTTCAGCCTGATACACAATACAACTGAATAAATCCCTCATCATGGGCAGTAGTATATCTTCATGACAGGGGAAATTCACCACGAATTCTGCTTTAAACAGAGATTAAGACCCACTACTTCCTTTGTGATTGAAATACTAAAATAATGCTTTGTTGTACAAAAGTTTAGAAATTGATTTGACCTATCATGATAATCATGTTAAATCAAGTGTTATTTATTCATTGCTATTACCGGTATTTATGTTCAATCCTTCTGCCCTTATTTCCACATTTATTTGTTATTTTATTCATTTATTTCCATAAATCATTTATTTAATAAAACCATTTCATCCTCTTGGGTATCAGACTGTTGAAAAACGGTTTTGGGGAATGGAGATAACTCGTGACTTTTTACTGTTACTCATTACCTTCCGACCTCTGGCGGCAGACTCTGAGCACAACAATACTTCACATTAACAAAGGAGCGTTGAAAGCTCAGTGATTATACAGTATTAATGGAATTCATTACAGTAGTAGTGAAAAGGAAACCGTGTGAAATTCCATTTGAAGCTCAGTACCCGGTCGAAATGCTCCCAAGCTTAGTTTTTCGTAAAGAAGTGTATCCAACTCAAAACGATGAATTTAATAATGTATATTAGTGTCTCCACGTCTTGTTTAGCAGCCAGCGGGTGGCGCTAATGTGTCTCTAAGGTGGGTTTCTCAACCACCAATAAGAGAAAACCATAGAAGAAGAATGCCTGCCTTGCCGTCGCTATGCATTGTGGGATATAACACAAGTAAGATGGAGGTGCCTCCCACAGCACGTTGAATACTTAATAACGTGTTAAGTGTTATATGTCCGCATACAGAGACACTGTATGTGTTGACCAGGTTAAGATAAACGTGGCACAAGATCGCAGCTGGATGCGGAAACGGGTAACTGGCAACTTTAAAGTCCTCATTTACGTTACTTAATTTAGCTAATGTGCTAGCTGAAGCTAAGGGTCAAAGTAAAGATCTTTTAAAAGCTGACATTGTGGTCGATAGACACGTTTAAGACCTACGTTAGATAATACGCGTCCAATAACTACATTGCCTGAGTAAACTGAAGTTGAAAGTGATGCGTTTTTGTTGTAGGAACAATGTCTGTTCTGCGAGTTTTACTGAAAGCTGGAGCGTCCTTCTGTCAGTCTGCTGGGTTTCTGCTCGGCGCAGCCAGAACCGTCTCTACCGGTGAGAAGCAACCGGACTGACTTCTACGTGTAGCCAAAGCTTTCCGCTTTCAGCAACGCGTATTCATGAAATGTTGTCATTTAATATATTTACGTTAATGTGTTTCTCAAAAGGATGACTAGATAATCTATAATGCCTCTCAGAATCTCTAGTGATCTTCAAATTGTTTCTATCCGAATAACGGTCCAACTTCTTTTTCCAGTTAACAGCGTTTTCTTTTTTCAAATGTTAACAATAAATTTAGGTAACTGTTACATCGATTACTCTTACTCTTCTGATTTCAGCAGAACTTAAACTACATGTGTAAAAAGGGCTGAATAGTGATGTGCTTTCATTAGGCACATGCTGTCAGATAAGGATGCATGCTGTCCCTCAGCTGAAGACGGTGGACAGGTGGACTGAGAAGAGGAGCATGTTCGGTGTCTATGATAACATCGGCATCTTGGGTAACGTTCTCGAGTAGTTAATCTTTAATAAAAATGGTGTATGTATTAAAACAATTGGCCTGTATACTGTGTTTTAGTTAACTGATGACGTTTGACTGTGTGGAACGTAGCCAAACACGTGTCAGGATTTCATTATACATTTTTTTTTTTGTTGTTTTACCAGTAAAAAGCTGACATGAGAATATCTGTGTATGCAGTCAACAACATTCTGTAGAAGATGTTCATAGGATACTTTTTAGAGACTGAATCTTGCAGAGTTTTCTGATCTCCACATTGTGTCTGCAGGAGACTTCAAAGCTCATCCCAAAGACCTCATTGTGGCTCCCTGCTGGCTGAAGGGTTTCAAAGGCAATGAAATGCTGCGTTTAATCAGGAAGAAGAAGATGGTGGGTGACCGAATGATGACTCTGGACAAACACAACTTGGAGAAGAGGATCCGCTACCTCTACAGACGCTTCAATCGCACTGGCAAACGCCGCTAACGTTGGACAAACCATAATGGCAAATACATTTGATCTGTCGATAAGGACTTATAAGTTAATCTGTGTGATGTCATGCTGCTGCTTTTTTTTTATAAATTAAATTCATATAAAGGCAAGCTTTGTGTTTCACAGCAGCATTCTTCCTGTTCTTTGGTTTAAATGTTTTTGGATGGTTTGGAGGGGCTTTTAACACCAAATTTTGAAAACAATAAAGATAGAAGTTAAAAAAAATATCTGCTAAAAATCTTGTATTAAAGTCTTATGTGAAGGGTTTCTAAACTTTTCTTTGACTTTGGAAAAAACAGAATAGTTGAAATCTCATCATAAAGGTTGCTTCATATCGTCAGCTTTGTCAAATGATGGCCTACTTAATTTCTTTGTTGATGCTGAGCCTTAAGCATACAATCGGTATCAGTATTAACTCAATGTCAACAATCAAAATTAATACACATTTGTTTTGATAAAGAACTTGTCAAGTATTTTAGTACTGTAACATTAATTAAGTCTAGAACAGAAGTAAGCAGACCAGATTTCGACTTGTAGCAGGCAATACATATAAATGGTATGTTGGTGCTAATAAATCGGACCCCACAGTGTTTTAACACCATAAAGAAGTTAATAAGTTGCTATCGTTGGCATGTAGTTTACTTTTGTAGGTAAAAGTTGTACAACTATGATCTGCACACTAATCACAGTGAAGAAGTACATGTTGATATTGCCAACAAAGTTACAGATTGAAAGATTTTCTTTTAGCGGTGTTGCTTGTGAGCACGCGGAATCTCACAATGCAGCCATGCTAATCGCAAAGTGAGCCTGCCGAGCGCACCATGCTTTGACGCTGATCACAGAAAATAACACCAGCATCTCTTCGTCTTTAAAAGTATGAGTAACAATTCTCTCCATCCCTCGAATAGTTTAGACTTCAGTTTCCTGCTCAATCCTTCCTTTGTTTTGATGCAGTGACGCAGCCATGTGAAAGGATCCCCACAATAAAGTGGAGTGATTTCTAACCGCAGAGAATGCGGTCACTCTCCCTCTGTGCCGTTGACATTTCTGGATGGGTCACTCTGCACTTGTCTCTTATGGTAAGCAAACCCTGTTGCCTCCTGTTAGATTTCACATGTATCACCTTTTATTTAAAAAATGTAAGCATGGGGATGTAATCAGCTCTGAGATACTGTCCAGTGCTAGTTATATAAGGGTAGGATAGAATGCTATGTTGTTAGCGTTGTGCAAGTAGACTACTTTGCGCCACCCCAGCATAACTTGGTGCCCCACTCGGGTCTCCCCGGGGCCACGAAATGTGTAGTGACGCCACTGCACAAGCAGGCATCCACTGTACCGCAGTGTCGTCCTGCCGCCCCATCCGACAAAGAGAGCTGCAGCACTGCAAAGTGTAAAGGGAGAGAGGGGGGAGGGCGGACGCACCGTCGTTAGGAGTCGAAGTCCAGGCAGGAGGAGAGACGCATTATTGCAGCAGCACTTTACACGGGCGAAACTACCGCACTTCCCTCAAGGCGCACATCCGTCCGCGCAGAAAGAAACAAAAAAAAGAGAGATTGAAAGAGGGAGGTGTGGGGGAGGGAGACGGTCGGGGGGGAGATCAGGAATCAAAAAACATAAAACTGAATTGACTGACTGGACTTTTATTTACCTTTTTTGATTTTGAGATTGCCCCGCATTAGCTTTTAGAAGAAGGCAACTCCACCAGGCGGCCAATCAGGGCTGCGTCTCCGCATCCAGGAGCGTCGGGACTCCGCATCGCCTGCGTGCAGCGCCCTGCGGGATTTACAAACAGATTTGCGCTTGAATGGACGATCGTTTAGAAGTGCTTCTCTTCTGAGCTCGCGTCGCTCACCCCAATTCACCTCAGTCACACAGTTAATCATCGCTCGACCCGTGGACGTGTCTCGGTACGTTGCGGTACTTTGTTGACGACTTCCCGTGCAGATGCATCGCTAGAAGATTATAGTCTCCACTGCGCAAAGACCGGCCGGCCGCCCGTCCGCCGCCAGTGCGGCACTTTAGTTACTTTGCTGATTGTACACATCTCGCACCAGTTCTTCTTGCGTGTGATCTAGCTGTATTTTTTCCTCCTTGTTTTTTTGTTGTTGTACTTCAGACCCTCCCTGTGCGCCTCGCGTCCCTCACCCCTCCTCGCTGCCTGTGAGTCAGTTCGAGCCGCTGCATAGGAGATGTGAGTATCAATGCGGATTTTTTTGTTGCGCTTCTTTCACGTTTGCCAAAAATAAAAATAAATATCATACCTAAGCTGCTATGAATAAGTATCCTGTATATTGCAACCAATTTATTTCCATGTATGTTTTTTATGGTGGGGGGTCGGACTAATCTGATTTCTTTCTGCTTGATGGGTTGCTGATGCAAGGGGAAATTTCCGCTACACCATCACTAAATTATGTATTGAAAGTTTTTGATGCTTCCTCTGTTGAATTGAGTTTGTTATAATAATTTTACACTACAGTTTAATAATAAAATATCTATGTTATATAGTATATGCAATAGAGTATATGCAATATATAGTATATTTCAATTCTGGGGATTTGAGGTCACCATCGCTCATGTCTAATGAATGATGCATGACGTTAAGACATTCTCGTTCCTTATGTATAACCTTGTTTTGTCCTGTGGTTTGTGCTAAACTCTCCATCTAGCAAATTATCTTAAAACGCTCCATGAACAATGAATCTGTTCCCCCATTATATTAAAATAACGTGAATTCAACAAAAAAGGTCCCTTCTATCCACAACTTCAATACGCCTGCCCCTTCTCTGTGCTCCTTCTCAGGTCTGCCCCGGATGCTGCTGCCCCAGGAGGAGCCCCCGGTGCTCCGGGAGGCCCTGGTGCTGATGGAGCTCCGGGTGGTGCACCTCCTGGCCCACCCAATACCTCCAGCAACCGCAGACTACAGCAGACACAGGCCCAAGTCGAGGAGGTGAGCCGGACAAGAACCGACTGAGGTTCTGCACCAAATTCCGATGTTAAATGCAATATGAAATGATTAAATGCCTGGACTTGATCTGAACACGAAATGATGTCCCTTTTTTTATCTGTAAAGATCTGCTCTGTTTCATAATCAGTAAACGGATTATGACATTTCGCCTCCTTTCTCTTAACCTAATTTTTCATGGTCTTCGTCTTTCCTCCCCGTCGCTGCTAAATGCTGTCTCATCCTCGGCACTGTGGGCTAGGTGGTGGATATCATGCGGGTGAATGTGGACAAGGTTTTGGAAAGGGACCAGAAGCTTTCAGAGCTGGATGACAGAGCGGACGCTCTCCAAGCCGGAGCCTCCCAGTTTGAAAGCTGCGCTGCTAAGCTAAAGAACAAGTACTGGTGGAAGAACTGCAAGGTGGGCACATTAGTGGTTTTCCCATCGCACACATTGTTGTTACTGAAATAAACGCACATTGCAACCGTGCACAGTCCGGATTGACAGTATTTCTATTATATATGTTATGCGCAGAATATGTACATAGAGCTGGTAGTCTGGATAAGATGCTCTAAACATTTGCTTTGAACACATTGAACAGCTGTTCATAGTGAGGTGGTGCGAACTCACACTAATCTGTTAATGAGCTGGAAGCAGAAGCTTCGGGTAACATACGTCAGTCACTATAGAGTTTTCAGTTTGTTATAATAAACCCTTCGGTTTGAAGGCATCGAACCCCCCCACGCACACACACACACTGTATGTGGGAACCTGTTATAGTAAATGTTACTGTTTCCTCCTTTCAGATGATGATCATGATGGGGATCATTGGAGTCATTGTGGTTGGAATACTATTCTGTAAGTAGCACTTTGATACAATTTAGGTATATTTATTGATGAACAAATTAATTTTATAGTTTTATAAAGAGATACCATTACTTGAAAAATTTGATTTTTGATATTTGTGTCGGACCTGCACGCTTCCACTCGGATTGTTGACGTCTGACGACAGTAAATAATGGTTATTATAATTGACACACTTCTTTATTAAAAACGCTCCTGTAATACTTTATACAAAACCGAGATCTCAGCTGACTGTTGACTCCTTTCTCTTTTTCTGAGTGATGCGTTGAGTGAGCCAGATCCATTACACTAATGACCACTGCATCTCTTCTATTTTTGCAGTGTACTTCTTCTACTGAGCTCAGCCCATCCTTACAGATGGATATGGACTTAAGAATGGGATGAGCGGGAAGAGGAAAAAAAAAAGATACCCAAGCGCCACTCCTTCCCTTTTATCCGTCCTCTCCTTCTCTTCACACAGTCTTCCATTGAACCATCTTCTACACGACAGTGGTGTTTATAGGTGTCTCTGTTCTCTTTCTCCTTCTGTCCCTCCCTACCGGTTGCTTTATTCTACTGCTTTGGTGTCTCACTCACTCTCTCCTGTCTCTGCACCTCATGTATTATTGAAGGACGCAGCAGATGGAGTGGAAGAAGAAGGGAAGGAGGGAGATAGAAATGTTCTTGTTACACAGGAACACACAAGACCGGAGCCCTTTGAACTGAGGCGCAAGAAAAGAAATGTAAAACGTCAACGTTGTGAATGAGTGCAGGGAGGTTTGAAAGAGTTTGCAGTCCTTTCTACCTGAGATTCGCCAAAGCTTGTTCATATTACCTTTTTCCAGAGTCCCACATTTGTAAGTTGATACTGACGTGCATAACTAACACGGCCCTTCTTCCACAACTGCTTCAATCATTGCTACTTACTAACACGCGGTCATGTTAGATTAATATAAGGAACATTTTAGTTGTAAGTGTGTGTGTGTATTTGTGATCCAAAGCATTGTAGCCAATAGCTGGTTTCCATTAGGGACTTTTTTGTTTCTTTTCTGGCCTAGCTTTCTACACGTACAGCAACAAAAATGAGGGGAAGACATTTTAAAAGGGAATAGAGACTGTGTGAGAGTATAAAAAAAGGAACAAGGGTTTCAGAAAAAGTAGTGTACATTTTTCCACAGTATATTTAAGACAAACTTCTGGACTTATTGATAAGGCAGTTGTCGAGCTGACCACAGGCGGAGGCATAGCGGCAGTGTTAAGTCTTAGTGGCCCAACGACATGCAGAGCGACAGCTACTAACAGACAATCTACTCACTGTAAACATTTACTGACCCAGAGGACGTCTCTTAACTCTGACCCGGACAGAGAAATAGCCATAGACAGATGAATGTGAAGCAGCGCATTACAACAACCACAAAATCTGGTAAAAAAGTCAACTTCTTTTGGAATGTTTGTTCGATTGTGGTTTGAGTTTCCCTGATCTTCAAAACGCAGGTATATGAGAGAAAGGACATGATTTAGAAACCAGGAGCCACCTCGGCCATCGCGCCCCTAACCCTGTCACCCACATGCAGTAAATGCAAAAGGAGTCGGTTTTGTAACTTGCATGGCAAACTGTGTCCATAATTTGTGTGTTCTGTGTATTTGCCACTTCTGAATCTAACTGCCGATGGTACATTTTTCTTTTGTTAGTGGTTTCAATTAGTTGTGTCTAATGTCTCTCTGATCTGATAATTACTGCTTATGCAACGCAATGATGCTCAAGAGTTTGCCCAATTTGATTAATTATTTATTAATTTATTAATATTCAGAGACAGTAAAGAACTGCAGTAAACTGCTAAAACATGTAGTAATGTATGGATAGAACAATAGTACACATATGTCAGATTATGCTCTTGAAAATGTGTAAATTCTTTCAGGTTTTTGGGGGGATGTTTGATAAAAGAAAACTTAGTTTTCCTTTCTTCAGACTGATTTTGAGAGTTAATGAAATACAGATGCAGAATTGTCGCACTTAGTTGTAATTATCTGATGATAAAGTGTAACAGTATTATGAGGCAATTACCAGAGATATGGGAACATGTTTTGTGATTTACAACCTGAAAATGCAGTGAGACGATGCAACCGGACTTGCAAAGACAAATGCATGCTTTACACTTTTGCTGATGCCAATAAATAAGTCCTCAACAGAACTTCTGTTATATTCTTTTGACATTTTGAGCGAATTTTCTTTCATTTAAGTTATTTCTGTCAGGTCCATTAAGTCAAGAACACGCATGACAATAAAAATGATTTAGAAAATATTTTTATTAGATAGATTGCATCCGGCATGAGTCAGGATTAAATCTTTGGCGGTGTGGCTCTGTTCAGGGAGTCCTCCGACCTTTCATGAGCACCATGAAATAGCAGGGAGTCAGAGGACAGCAGCGGCATTAGGGAACGCTCACACCGTTTTAGGACTGCGTGAGCTGAGCTATTCCCCCACATGAACAGAGCGGCAACGATGACATAGAAGCAAATGCCACGTTATGCATGACGAGGAGGAGCTGGGGAGGTAGCGGGCGGCAGAGAAGCGAGCTGCAAGCAGGTAGCAGCAAGGTTGAATCTGCTTTAAATAGGGTGCCCTGTTTGAGTGTAGCCATTAGTAAGGGGGGGTTTGACCAGCTGGTGCGCTAATCCAGATCAGCTGATGTGGCTCAGCTGGAGCAGATCAGCTGATGAGACCGTGTGTTGGCCAATAGCGTAGCAGCGCCTTGACTACCTGGCCTGCCAGAACTGACGCTGACGCTCAATATACGGTCAGTTTCTAGATTCAATACAAGATCAGATGACTGATATTAAAAATGTCAAATACAGTACCTTTAACAAATGATCCAGAGTCACAAAATCGTACTAAATTAACTATATTACAGCTTGAAACCAGCCAAAGAGAGGATACTTTGAAGAAGTGAAATATTATAATGAAATCAGGAATAATTTACAGACTTCCAAATGACGCACAGAAAAAAGTCACTCTGGGCTTAGCATTAAATTAGGTGTATCTCCTAGAATATAGTCCCATAATTTAACTCATGACCTGGTAGAAGAAAAGCAAAGTGACGACCAGGAAACCCAGAACCCACCAATAGGAACCTGTACAGAGAAACACACAAAACAGGACACAGGATTATTTCATACAGTGTTGTCCATAGGTACAAGATACAGCGCACATAATATAATACAAATCAACCATCTCTTAACATGATCGCTTTATCTTTTTTAATTCTGTGTCACAGCAGCAGTAAGACATCTCAACCACAAAATTTCTACCTGGTTCTGGAAGTTCTACCACCCGGCTGACAGAGAGAGGAGCCTGCAGGGCCGGGTGAGAGACCCTGCAGGTAATAACAGTCCCAGGGGAGACAGTGGAGGCCACAGAGAGATGAGATGAGAGGGAGTAAGTCCCATCGCCGTGCTGCCGGTGGCTGGACAAAGAGCCCTGATCCGGGAGCACCGCGGGCTCCTCGTCCCCGGGAGAGAGGGACAACCACTCCATCTGAACGGCAGAAACCAGATCAGAGAAGGGATCAAACACGCTCTACAAAAACATTACAAGTTATCATTTACATGATTTAGTCAAATCATACCAACCTAACATCTCTTGAAATATGCAATGTAATCATTGATGTTATTAGTATTTGTTTGGGGGCTGATTACAAAAGATTGTTTCATCTATTTTTTTTTATTATTTTCCTCTGGTAGTTATTAACATCCAGTTAATAACTCCAAGTCTTTGTTAAAATTGGGCAGCACTAATGCCTACTTCACATTTTACGCCGGTGGGCAGTTGTAGGACAAGCATGCCCTGTGGACGCTCTGGTAGTTTATTTTACCAGAACAAGAGCAGCAGCATCGGCCGGGATTCTTATTTGGTCTTTTGATTGGACGATAGACTTATTTGATTCCGATAATAAAGGTCAAACCATAACACTTCAACTTAATGCCTGAGCAGTTAGCACCATAGTCTGATGTATTTCCTGTCTCTTCTTGTATGATCTTTGTGGTATTATCAATAAACGGATGACTGAAGCTTCCCGGAAGCTGTTCGGTGGCAGTAAAAGGAAAACATGCAGCAGGTAAACAGCTACTTCTACGACTACATAGTTGCACACCTGAGCATCCAGTGGATAATAGTTAGCGCAATAGCAGCTCAGCATCTGAGAGGACTTTGTGTTCAAAACCAATTTCTCCTCTGAAAGGGACACATCAGGTGGTTCTGAAACAACAACAAAAAAAGCAGAAAATGAAGAGAGGGACTTTCAGTGGATTTTTCTGAATTGAGACACAGGGGGTGAAACTTACGAATAACTTGGAGTTGAATGACCTGCTGCGCGTGAAAAGGGCCAATGCTGACGGTACAGATGTAGGTTCCCTCGTCCAGAACCTTCAGCTTGGACAGAATCACAGAGACGTTCCCCTCTCCCACAATCTGGGAGGCATCCATGCTTGATCCAATCCTCTCTGCATGCACTGACGACGACAAAATAAAACAGGATCTCAAAATCGTCTTTGTTTTGCTCTGGATTTGACTGCAGTCAGAAAGTACTTAATTTAATAAAGGAATCTGCGTAAAATACACAAATGTGGGAGGACAAGAGGAGATCAGCTGTTAATAGTTTAGGGTTAAGTTTGATTAGCATTAGAGCTCGTGATGAAACGGAACAACAACAAATTAAATGTTTGAGTTTTAATGCCTTTGAATTAGCCATTTATTAGATTAATTAAAGTAATTGAACACACAAACAGATGAGACCAGGAATAACAATAAAAACTCATAAATAATATTCATCTATTTATTTATTCATTCATGTCTGTATTTGTCTGCTTAAACTGATCTTCATTTTGTAGTTTGACAGCTGATTTAAATCGTTTAAACGATTGCATTTGAAAAATAATGTTGTTATTCTGATGCATTAGTTTTAGACCTACATATAAATTGGCACCTTGAGCACTTCCATGCCACTGAAGCATTGTGGTACCATCTTCAACATCATCAGCGCCGTCACTCACCCACTGCCCCCCCTTCTGCCTCATCCAGCCGCGTCTTCATATCCAGCACCTTGCTTCCTTTGCCCCTGTGTTGCAGTCGCCATTCAACGGCCACCTCCTGGGCTAAAGGCATCTCTTGCTGCTTGAAGCCACAGTTGAGGATGACGTCGCCTCTCAGAGGGGCAGACACAGACTTTACGTCGGAATAGACCAAGAAGATCACTGAGCGCCGTAGAGCAAAAACAAAAGAAGAAGAAGAAGTGGTGAGACGGCCGACATGAAAAATTCAATGAGAAGATAAAATGAGATATTGAGAGGAAATTTCACCCCAAAATCGAAAACATGAAACTAGTTTGTCTATGGTGCTTTTCATTAATGTATCTGTATCTGTCTGATGTCTCCAAAACCAGGAAACTCGCATCACAACAGATTCGATTTATAAAAGTTAAAAAAACAACATATGTCTATTTTACTTTGTGGTGAATTGTCCTTGTAAGAAATTGTCTCTCACCCTCAGACAGAAGGGTTCCTGACGGGCTGAGAGGCAGACCCAGTTTGTTCTGTATGAGGGTCGACTGATCCTTCTCTACCACCAAAGTCTGCAGAATCATCGAAGTGCCGAACTCCACTCCGTCCACTTCCAGGGACACCATAAAATAAGTTGGTCCTGGACTCTCCTGAGACCCGTGAGGAGAGTAACGGCTCATTTCGCACATCACCTCCTGCTCATTGCAGTCCGCATGGAGCAACAGATGTGCATTGGGGATCTCGGGTGATGACACTGCAACGAAGGGATGAAAGGACAGGTTCAACACAAGGATTTGCTAATATGATACACCGAACTGTATACAAGGGAGGGACAACCTTTAACTTCCAAAAGGATGGCATCTGGGTCTGGGATTGATGTCGGCACAAACGGAGTGAGCATTTCAAGTGATTCGTCAGAAGGTACTGGCACGTCCCTTAAGATGAGAGTGGCTGGGGTTCGCGTCATGGACGTCCCTCCTCCCATCCCTTCCTCCACCAGTGTGCAGGAAAGTACCACATCTGCAACCCCGTCAGCTGAGAAACAAGGGGACAACGGTTTACATCCTGGGCCACAATCAGGTAAACAAGAATACTATTAAACATTAATAAAAAGGAATGCGTTTCTTATGTTGTCCATTACTGCTTAATGATGTTATAAATGAATTATGTTTAAAAATAAAATAATTTAAAAAGTCATGTTAGATTAACATTTAATTTGTTTTGAATTAAAAGCATTTTCTGATTTTTATAATTAATTTATGAGTCCAATTATTTCATAAATGTTTAAACGGCATGTTCAGATGTAAGACTAGTGAGTTATTTTACAGAATGTGAGGCTCCATTTATTTTCACCATGTCCGTCATTCGGTGCAGCATCAACGTGCTCTTACCACAAACGCACGTCAGGAAGAATCCAAACAAAATCACCACAATCATCTTCTTGGAATCTTGTTTCATGGGATCTTGTTTCCGCGTTTTAATAAATGAACAGTGCAAAAGGAGTAGTTTTAAGTCGGCAGAGCACGACACCGAAACAAAGTGAAACAAAACACAAAAGCACCACCGCACTTTCGCTTTTGACTTCGGCACCTGACGCAGATCATCGCCCCGCTCTTAGTTTGAGTATTTGAAGCCTTCCCGTCGTCACATCTAACAACTGCGTCTATTTAGCCTGATATCAAATAATCCAACAACAAACTGTGAGCTGGACGCCAACAGGAACTCGGGATCTTGCGCGTAACGCAGCAGTGGAAGGAGGAAAGCGAAAGCGAGCAGACGCCTTTAGCCAATGAGAGAAGAGCACAGGGCGCGTCACGGGTCACCGTGGAAACGATCACAGGCCTTCATCACTCGTGTAATTGAGCGCTTGGTGGGACGCTTTGTACGTTCACAAAGAGATTTGTGAGCAAATACAATTAGAATTAGACTGCGTCTATGAATGGGTTACTAATTCAATTCAATTCAATTCATTTTATTTTGTATAGCCCAAAATCGCAAATTACAAATTTGCCTCGGAGGGCTTTACAGTCTGTACACATGCAACATCCTCCGTCCCAAGACCCTCACATCGGCACAGGAAAAACTCCCCAAAAAATGAAAAAAAACCCTTTCAGGGAAAAAAGGGAAGAAACCTTAGGGAGAACGTCAGAGGAGGGATCCCTCTCCCGGGATGGACAGACTGCAATGGATGTCATGTGTACTGAATGACTCATACAGATGTAGAATACATTCAATTTCTATAACAGAAATTAATCAAAGAATTCCAAGTAGCCGGCAAGATGTATGACAGGACCACTGCAGGGGCCACCACCGTCAGATCGAACCACCATCCACAGAAGACTGTGGGGAGGGAAAGCAAAGATTTTAAGAAAGGGCTAATAAGAGGTATTCAAAAGTACAGTAGGATCTGAGATTATCTACCTCAGGGTTTTGTGTAGACCGAACCAGAGTTAGAAAAAGTGTAAGTTAAAAATTAGACACACATCTATTATGTGGCCACAAACACGGCTACAAACAAGCAATGATGCAGCACCATTTCTGCTGGGTGTGACCTCTGATACCACCGGTAGGCTCTTCTCTTTGGTTATCGATTGTGTGTTATTCTGCTCGGCGAATAATAACATTACCAGTGTTATTAGTGAGTTACTATGTACCTGCTCTTGATTGGGGGCTGTTTTTTTTCCATGACAAAATGCAAAACCTGCTTCAAAACCTTTTTTAGTCTTAACCTACTAATCTAGCCAATCCTTACCTCCTAAGAGGAAGGTCTTCATGAGATGTTATTCTTACTCTTTTGTTTTTATTTGGCAATATTTATTTGGTCAAAGGTTTTTGACCTGCAAACCGGGTCTTATTAACATAGTGATGAAATATAAATAACACAGTTCTACAGTAGAGAGCCAGTCTAAGTAGTTTGTCTGTTAAATCTCCTAGTCCTAGCTGACAATCCCAGTGACGAAAGGAGGTGATGTATGAATAATCTGAGGTACATACATAATAAGGCACTTAAGTCTGTATTGTTTCACTTTATTTGTAAAACTTCTGACCGACAACTTTACAATGAGTATAACATTCATTTATACAATTTTGGAAGTTTTGAAAATGATAAAAATCCTGATTTTGTTCTCTTTTTGTATCACGTTGTCATGAATCGGGCTACTGTACATTTTAGTTTTCCTGCATCGCCTTGTCTATCCAGTCTATGTATTGGTCGACTTTGGTATAGACTCCATATGCTCCCTGCTTTCCACATTTAACTCCCCAGCTGACAATCCCAGCCGCCCAGAACCGCCCGTCGCTTCTCAGGGCGTAGGGTCCTCCACTGTCACCTTGGCAGGAGTCCTTCCCCCCTTCAGGGACTCCAGCACAAAACATGTTATCTGTCAGACTTGGTACATTGGCCATTGTCCTCTTCAACAACGTGATAGAATTACTGCATGTCTCCTGCGTCACCAGAGGGACTTGCACATACTTCATCTTATTTGTCAAAATATGATCTTCTGTTACTCCAAAACCAGACACCAGTCTGAAAAAAAAGGTGGAGGAGACAGTCATATAAAAGTAGCAAAACTAGTAGCTACTAACTACTCTTAACAGTAACAAAAGTAAAGCAGTATTATGGCCGCTTCCCCTCTTCTTGCACCCTGCTTCTAGTGCCCTTTGCTCAAATAAAAGCAGTCTCTTCAGCACAACGGTAATGTTTTGGAAATTATTCTTCAGGCTACTTTTGTGTCACTATTGCACCAACAAAGTCTGTCAGCGGTAATACAAACACCTGGAAAAGTAGCATTACCAGTGTTGACTGATTTCACAAGAATTTAAGTGGAGCAGATCCATAAAAGAACATCAAATGGATAATACAGTATAATGAAACAGTTGAAAACTCACCCCATGCTGCCGGGGGCGTAAGCGGCGCCCTTTGCTGGTAAACATATCGGCATAATGGATGAGTTGAATGTAACTGGGTCTTGCATTCTGATCAAGGCAATGTCATGGTTGTAATCCTTGTAGTTGGGGTTATTGTATTGAGGGTGAATGTGGATTGAGGCAGCAATCACAGGAGAGACCAAAATGGTGTTAACATCAGTAAGTCCCATGTATATCTGAAAATCAACAGAATCAAAGGAATTAAATGTTGATTTAAAATCATGAAGGCGATGGGAATGCAGTTAACACCTCTAGCCCACTTACACGAACGCTCTCTCTAGAAACTGGATTTCCATTTTCCATTAAATTATGAGCGGCAGTCATTATCCAGCGGTCTCCAATCACCATGCCTCCTCCTCTATTTCCATCGACACTCAGTAGCACCTGCCAGGGGATGGTATTTTCTGGAGCATAACTGCCTCCAATGATCCTCTGATAGGAGGAGAGGAGCGTTGTGGGCTGCCCACAAACTGGAGGGATACAGATGCACATGTATTTATCAAAGTACAGACTTTGTGATCCATTTCATATTTATCTCATGGGGTTTTATCTTCAATACCTGGTATGCATGTTGGACGGACAACAACACTGCTGTTTGATCTCCACCTCCTGTCGGCCTCACAGGTGCTGACAACTGCCGAGCAGGGAGCTTGATGTTAATCTTTATCTCAAGTGATGAAGTGAACTTTTTAAAACTTTATTGCAGCGCAATGATAACGTATTGAATGGAGTCGGAAACCATCGGCCGCTGGGTACGGTGGAATCATTTGAAAACTGTTCACTATAGAAGACTGCGTGTTAATGTCTCACCATTTGCACCACCGAGGAGAGAGTAGAACGGTTCATTGCAGTGGTACTGGACAACAGAAAGGTACTGATTCTGAAGGCCAGACAGGAAGCTCAGCCCTCCATTCAGCAAAGGTTCAGGTTCCCCGCAATCAATTACTGCAGAAGAACCAAACAAAGACAAATCGCTGTTACGGTAACACACAAAGCTAATCAAGATACAGATTGCATTCATTTGAGAATGGGTGTTATGCCGCAGCTTTACGGTGGCGTACTGTGGCATTCTGGCAGACGGAGGTGCCACCGTGCATTGCTTTGGCACATTGTAGAGAAACCTTCGACCTCCTCACCGTCCTGACCGAGGAAAGAGTGGAACCGATATCACAATTGTAGACATTGTAGACATCGTAAAAAAGAGGGAAAAAAAAGTTTAATCTTACCATGGTCAGCTTGTATCCTTGGTCACAGCGCACAAAGATGTAGTCTCTGTAGAAATATTCAGTCAAGAAAGGAGTGACCCTTCCATTGGCCAAATGACCAGGAAATGGACATTTTACTCCTGGAAAGACCAAGGACAAGCAGACATGTGACAACTAGCTGCATACATGCTCATTGGCTTTTTCTCTGCTGTCATTCCTCTCTCCCTCACTGTAAGTGCTGTAGTCCAGGCTCCAGCCTTTGCTCAGGCCCTCGTCGTCAGTGCGGTAGTCCAATCTGACGGTGTTGGAGTTGGTGTCTATCAGATCGGGCCTCTTTTCACCACACAACTTCATGGGCTCTCTGTCTGGGATGGTCACCTTTTCAAGGAGAGGAGTGCACAGCTCAATATGTAATGCACATTTTAATGCTTGGATTGTTTCCTTCTATTCATGTAGCTGCTCATCGTTACCTGCAGCCAATGATGGAGACAGTTTTGGCCTTGCTCAGTTTGCACGCTCTCGATGTTGAAGATGTCGGTGAAGTTTAGAGTGACAATAAAGCCAGGCTCTACAGAAATAATGTACTGACAGGACACAGCATGAGGGGGGGCGGTCGGGTATCCTGGACTGAACAGATGTCCCTCCAGCTCGTCAAATATACCCCCGCCGCAGGATACTGCGGAATCAATCACGCTTACCGATTCGTCAGCAGCTTTGTTACCAGCACCTAATAACATAGCAATGCTACATTTTCTGAGATCCACCGTTACAATGAAATGTATTGGTTGTATCAAACTTTTTGTTTCTACTTCAATTCTTTGAGAGATCCCTTTAAAGAGAAAAGCCTAATATAATAAAATAATAATTTGTCATAAATGCTCAGTTCTTTCACACTGACTGAAATAGACATCATATTTGGTTACGGTGGTTTAAAATTGTGTCATTGGGTCATTCTTCCCCAATTTGCGCAATACTCACAGACACAGCTGCGCTGGTCCGGCCGCAGCTCGTAGCCGTGGTGACAGGCGCAGAGGTATGAGCCGAGGGTGTTGAGGCAGATCTGAGAGCAGAGAGGACCTGGGCCATCTTCAGGTCGGGCCGCCGAACACTCATCCACGTCTGATGACGAGAAGCACAATGAGTTGGTGGGAGGTCGTGCCTTAGCTGAAGAGGGACGTGACATAAACTAGGCGGGTGCTACCTATTGCCTGGTACTGTGCTGAGAAGCCCACATTTTGATGGCGCTCTGGGTTGTTGTTGTCCGTCTGGAATGTCAGGGTGAGTCTGTTGCCTGGAGACAGGATGGGCTGATTGCCTGGGTGATGCCCATCAGCTGAGTTCTCTTGCCCACAAAACTTTCCCAAGATCTTTGCATCATAGAGTACCTTGAGGGTCCAATAGATGGATATATTGTTGTGAAAATACATCATGTAGCATTTTTTAGCAGCCAAAATCTGTTGCAGTGATGGAGCAGATCTCCTTGAAATTGCACCTGAAGTCTTCTATCGTTGAGTCCAGGTCTGAGTCTTAGTCTAATCAATATTTTCATGTTGACTATAGATTAGGTTACATTTTCTTTCAGCTCATTGTTTTGTTTTTACGGCCTACAGTTTTGGCTGATCAACGTATGTTTCAGCAGCAGTAGCTCTGGTAAACCCTTTGTATGCTACAGATCAAATGAAAGGTAGTCAGCGCCTAAAAAACGGCAGTGGCTCAAGTGGGACATACTTGGTTGAGTACCAATGAGAGACCACTTTATACCCACCATGCCGCTACTAAAACCAATGCATATTCGGCAATTACCGCAAAACATGTAGCTGTTTGTTAGCAAATCTCAATAATTCAAGCCTGAGTCAAGTTGTTTAAGTCGTCCTTTAGTTTGGAATCAGAACACCTCAACACTGGTCTTTTGTATGTTTCATGTGTGCGGAAGAATAGCTCTGACTGTGAGGGCGTCGTAATAGCAGCCTGCAGAAGCTTCAATGTCCAGGTGTGTGAAGGTGATTTGGATCTGGTAGCCCTCGGGCACACTGAGCTCCCACTGCTCCAGCAGATTGGGAGCGTAAGGCTGGGGATACTTGGGGGACTGGAGCGCCCCATACATTAGCGGCTCTGGATCGGGCAACGGCCAGCACTCACGCACTGACACGTGCAGAACCCTGTAAAGGTTCAGGGACAGACAGAGTTCAAAGTGCGTGCAAACAGAAAAAGAACAAACACACCGACACAATCCACAATCCACACCACTGCATAAAGCTGTTGGGGCTTTAGAGAGTCAACCTATAAAATAGTGCTCATGCGTTGGCAGTATAAGAAGATCCAAAATGACACAAGAAGCAGCTCCACAACGGCAGCAGGTCTTCACAGAGAATTTTGGAATCAAGCTAGAAATTCATAACAAAAAAAATGGAATTCTAACAAACAGGTTTAAAAATCCGTTAAAACTTACAAAATGAGCCAGAGAGACCAGCCCATCTCTGGATGAAATCTTATATCCGAACGTGAACTGATCCGCTGCTGCAGGAGCGAATGTCTCACCTTCAAGTGAAACAGTGATGTAACCAAAGTCAGTAACTTCCAGTGTTTAGAAACTCACTGCGTGGATGCCAGGAATAAATCTTGTTTGTCTTGGCAAAAACAATTGGACTCTTGACTTTGAATTGTAGAAAAACATGGTCAATGCTCCAAAGAAATTCTCTAAAATAGAGATTTGGGAAATTAGATAATTTTCATCAAGTTATTTCCTATATTTTAGATCTCTATCTCTTTAGATATCTATTGAGAATAACTATTTACCTCTCAGGCCCCATTATGTCAAACTCTCCTTCACCCATGAACATCTTTCTATCACTAGAGGGTGGTGTTGAACTTTGTTCAACTTCTGTAAAGACGCGTTTGCCTTGAGAAGCAGACATGTTAGCGAAAGTTATTCAGTTATGAAAATATTGTGAGATGCAGCTGTTTTGTGCTTGCAGGCCATAGAAGATAATAGGAGGAAATTAAGCCCATTGTGCGCTTTGCCTGGTTTATTACACAAAGGCTTAAAAGTCATCCTCAGTCTCATTGTTATTATTTGGTCAAAACAATCGTAAATGATACGTAAACAGATATAAGAATAAACCCTGAGACAAATAAATACTAGGCAATATAAGAAAAAATTAGTTTATTGCCGTCTGAAAAAGGTTACTTATGTACAGCTCTTCCAGGCAAGTAAACATGACCTTCATTTGCACCGTTTACCTCAAAATCACTGTCGTTGTTCTGTATGTTGTTGTAAAAAAATGTTGTATATTCAATGATTAACAGACCCAATTACAATTAAAACACACATTCTCTGCAGTTGATTTGCAAATTCCTTTAATTAAAAAGGGAAGTATGAAGTAACAAGGTGATCATAGCATGATGATATTAATGTCGGTACATTTGATTAAAAGATTGTAGCCTTTCTTTAAAAAAATGTTATTTAAGAAATCTGAATTGATTATTGTTATGTTTAGAATAAATGTATTTTCTTCCCTTCCTCTAGGACCTCGCTGTTGCTCTATCCTTTCTGCTGTTCCATTGTCTCCTTAATCCAGTCCACATAACTAGCCACCTTGGTGTAATAACCCTTGTATTGTCTCTCTTCACAGGGGGGCCCCCAGGACACAATGCCAGTCAGACGATAGGGCTCATTGCCTTCAGCCAACATGGGCGAAACAAACGGAGATCCACTGTCCCTCTGGCAGCTGTCCTTTCCCGGGGCTCCAGCACAGAACATGTTGGTTGTCATAGTCATGTGTTTGTCCGTTGCAGGTATGTAAGGTGTATTTTCACACACTGCAAGGGAGTAGACCCCAATGTGAGCGTATTTCAACGAAGGAGACTTATTCTTTGTTTCGGTTTTCCCCCAGCCTGACACTGTGCCTTGTTCATTTTCACTCAGTACATTGTTCACCTCTGGCAGACAAATGGGGAGAAGGTTTGGGCCGAAATTCACCCTGGAAGACAATCTGATAAGGGCAATGTCATTGTCAAAATTGGTGCGTTCAGAAAGAGAACTTCCTGTGATATAACCGGGATGAATTATGATTTTCTCACTGTCCATGACAACTACATTAGACAACCTATCTGTTGTTCTTCCATCTACCAGTCCTCCATACAGTCTCAGAGAGCTCGGTTCTACTTGTTCCACGACATGAGCTGCTGTGACAGCCCATCGGTCATTGATCAGTGATGCTCCTCCTCTATTTGGTGTTTTAATCAGAAGAATCCACGGTAACTCGCCCATGCTTGCGTCCCTACCTCCCAAAATTCGGGCTGCACTTGGAGGGTGTTGCTCAGGTTTCCCGCACACTGAAATAGAGAAGGAGTCATGAATGGATTCATGTGATTCAAAAGCAGCTTGTGTGAGAAAATGTGAGAAACAACACATAGCGTACCTTCAACGCATTTTGGCATCTCCTTCCCGCCTCCGCCCGATACCCAGTCACCACTGGCACTGCAGGTGTACAAGTCTGAAGGATTGAAGAGAGAATTTTGGTAAAAGAAGCAAAAATTAAAAACACCAGAAAAATGTGTATTCTTAAATGCTAGTCATGGAAAGTGATCTGAAAAAAATGTTCTAGCTCAAAATAATCACCATCTCCGTTCAGTGTGTAGTACTTTGAGCTGCAGGTAAACTGAATCTGGTCTTCATACAGAGTATTTGGTTCATCTGAGCCCAGCAACTGAAGGATGCCGTCTTCTGGGATTTCAGGAAATCCACAATCCACAGCTAAGGAGGGGCGGAAAAAACAAGGTGGTGAAAAATCCCAAAACTTCGAACTTGTTTTCAGTAAAAAGGTTTTCAGTCATACTCACGTTCACAGATGTTGTTTGGAGTCCATTCGCCTGTATTCCCACAATGCGCTACGTACTCGGCACTGGTTCCTTGCTACTTTGCAAAATCAGAATTGATTTAGCCCGAAAGTGGCTGAAATACAACAAATTTAATCTCTATTGAAATCCCTTCTTTGTATACTCACAGACTTTAGGACGTAGCCTAGAGCACAAGTAACTGTCACTGTTTGACCCTGGTGATATTCTGGTTGCTGAGGAGTCACAGTCGAGTACGGCGTCACCACTGCTGGACAGACCTTGGCTGGGGTTTGCATGTGAAAGGAGTCATTTGCGATCAGTTTCCAGCCAATTTCATTATCAAATATTGCCTTCCCAGTGTGTCACAGGTGGGGAGACAGCAGTACCTCTGGTCTTGAAGTGGAGGGTGAAGCCTTTGTTACTCCCATAGCTATCAGAGGTGAAGCGCATTTTAACATGATGGGAGTGAGTGAGCAGGGGAGATGGGGGGGGGTTGTGGCCACAGAACGGTCCCAGAATCCGAGAGGGGTCGAGAGTCTCAATCTGCAAACCAAAACACATTCAAGGTAAAGTCGCACGTTGTACCTGTCTTAAATTCCTCTCTGATCAGTTAACTTTAGCCAAACATACATGTGTGTGTGTCCTGTACGCTGCCTAATAAGTGAACTCTAAATAAGATTTTAAACAATATTTGCACAACTATTTACACTGAAAGGAAATCCACTGTTGTTAAAACAAACTTGTCTGATGAGACCTAAATGGAGCTTTTTGGTCGTCAGACTAAAAACCATGAAAATGTGTAACACAGAGAGCCTATAAAATGGTCAAAGTGAAACATAAACTACGTGTTAAAGCCGTGGTTACAATGCTTTTGTCTGAATTTAAATTGTGTGCTCTGCCCAGTTATGAGCTTTAGAATAATTAGATAATTAAGTATTTAAACCCTACACTTACCGTCAGTGCATCCATGCATTGACCATCAGGGCTTTGCTCCACATCAAAATCTTCAGAGAAGTGCAACTCCAGTTGCAGGGTGGGCTCCACTGACAAGATGTGCTGACAGTTGGCGTTCTCTGCATACGGAGCAGGCCAGGAGGGGCTGGATACGTCACCACTGTGCATCCCTGACAGATCCCCACTACAACTCACTGTGTTAGAGAAAACATTCACTGTCATCACACGCAGTTATCTCGTCCTTCCTCTCATTTGGCCTCCTTCCACTTCCTCAATTTCCTCTTTTTCACTTCATGTTTTTTTTGTTTTTGCCCAGTATTTGATTTGTCTTCGTCTGTCTGATGTTAACTCATAATTCTGTAAGCGTTTAAGTGATTCCAGTCATGAGTTTATTTGTACCTGTGCATGTGTGCTTGTCCACATCCAGGTAGTAACCATGGCGACAGGAGCAGCGGTACCCTCCGATGTGGTTGTGACAGAAATGGGTGCATGCGTTGTCGGGGTCGTCGTTGCATTCATCAAAGTCTGAGGGGGCATTTTGATTAGAGGTCACTTTAGAGGAACTGTTGGCCCCTCAAGCATTCAGCACTATATTATGTTAGTATGAAAAGATCAACCGACTCATATCTAGACTTTAAAGACGTAGATAGCTGTTTAGCATGAATTCAAGAAAGGGAGAGGAAGCCGGTGCATGTAAGCTAAAGATTTCCTACAAAGCAAGGGCTTGACTTATTTATTTGAGATTAGAAAATGAATTCATTTATCACATTAATTATTTTCATTAAATGTATATTTCCAATTTAGCTAAGCTAAAAACTAACTACTAGCGGTTTATATTGGGTTTACAAAAGTATTCACATGGATGAAATGCATTCATGTACAAGTACAAAAAAATGTGCACAATGGACTTTTACAACTCAGTATTTCATCTATTTCGTTCTCTACGTCTCACCTTGATCGGTGTAAAAGCCTCTGAAGCCGGTGTGCCTCCTGGTGTTTGAGTAGTCCGAGTGGAACGTGAGAGAGAGGCAGCCCCCCGGGGAGGAGAGCAGCGAGGGATTAACATCGGACTCAAGATCCTCAAATTCTCTTTTGCCACACAGAACTGAGATCAAGTTTCCATTTGAAAAGACCTGGAAAATAATGGGGTTGTGGAGGACACAACAACATTACTGTTTCCGGTTATTAACCTCTACTTCTTACTGCACAAACGTTTGAAGTTTAGCATGACACCTGACCTTTACTGCATCGTTTTCACAGTCTTTGCTGTCCTCCAGGTCCAGGTGGATGAGCTTGATGGAGAGGGTGTGGCCCTTGGCGGCACACCTGCTCCAGTTTAAACTGGCATGGGGCAAATATCCAGTGGGATACCCTGGAGAATCCAACCATCCCAGCAGCAGCGAGCAGGCCGGGCGGCAGAGTAGGAGAAGCAGAAGACTGGGGGAGGGAATGAAAGGTACGGAAATTCAAGGTAGGAGGCGATACAATGTAAAGGAAAGGAGGGGAGAGAGGAGGAAAGGCGTAGACATCAAAGTTAGGAAAGAATTAGGTATCACTTAATCGGAGAGCCAGAGATGATGAATCACAAAAAGTATTAACATTCCCACACCTTAAAAGGACTCCACACAAAGTGCTAATCATAACAGTGTGGTAATCCCTTCTAATGTGCTAAAATGTAAAAATCCAACCCACCTTAATCTCATCATCCTGAACCGATCGAATCTATTCAAAAACAAAACTACATCAACATCTCTCCTTCCCCTTTTCTCCGTAATGTTCTTTCTACCCCCTCCCCTTGTTCTCTCTCACTCATATTTAGCAAACGCAGGCATTTTATAAAATTAAATCGTTTTTTTGGGCACTAACAAGGGAGTGACTACCGGTAAGTCAGAAGGCAGGAAAACAGACAGAACCAAAACCCTTTCAGATCGACTCTTAACTCTAAAAATATCTTCCCTGTGACACTGGGACAAAGGTTCAGTGAAAACAATGGCAATGGACTGAAAGGAAAGGGTGTAGTGGTGAGAGGAAATGTTTTAATGTGCAACAAGAGTGCCAAAATCCGTCTTTGCTCCTTCAGCTATACGGAAACACACACAGCTTTCTTTGCAGCGAGAGGCCTAGGACAGGAAGGAAGGAAACGAGAGAGAGAGAGAGAGAGAGAGAGAGAGAGAGAGAGAGAGAGAGAGAGAGAGAGAGAGAGAGAGGAAAACAGCACATTAGGGTCACTGGGGTTTCCCACTGTGTAGGATTAGAAAAGAACTTGAGAAGTGGGTAAAGCCGACTGAGAAGGGGAAACACATATTTAGTCAGAGACGGTTCAGACAGCAGAAATAGAGGCGAGAAAAAGTCAGAAAAAGAGAACAAGATAAAGAGTTTGCATCTTGAATGGTGCTCCTCGGGCGGAGATAACTAAGTAGCTGTTCTATCTAATGTTATGAGCAGGTTTCAAGGAAGAGTAGTTTTCAACTTAGATTTTTTCCACACAGGTAGAGGACTGTAATGGCTGCTACGAATTGCAGCGAGGATGAGTACGTCGGAAACGGGATATGCTGCGATCGCTGCGAGGCGGGTAAGTCACCATCTTGAAGCTACGGTTGCTCTATCGTTTCTCATTGGATGACAACCTTCTTTATGTTACAGTCCGTTGCTATCACAGTGTTTATTCAGTGTTTGTAACTGCCTGACATTCCTGTGTATATCTTTGTTTCCTCGACTCTCTCAGGAAAATACCTGATGGCTAAGTGTGATAGAAACCAAGTGTCCAAATGTGTTGAATGTGGTCGTGACGGGTTCACAGCCACAAAAAATCACTTGGATAAATGTCTAGTCTGCAAGAAATGCAATTCTTGTAAGTCTAACACACACATGCAGTATTGTATATGATCACACACACACACACACACACACACATTTCTTCTGTAGTGCTAAAACAAACAATCTTCCCCCCCTTGCTGTATTTGATTTGTTCAACATTTTTGTGAAATGAACAGTTAATTCATAGTGCATCCCTCGTTACATAAAGTAAAAGTGTGTAGTTCTTTCCATACCATTGCTCTATCCTTGGGGACCAAACATTTACACACACAAGAGACATTGAGACAACAGAAGAATGATCCTCCTTCCAGCACAGACTATTTCTCTCTTTGACTCTTTCAGCTGACAAACTGAAGAAAGTAAAGGACTGCACAGCTCAAGAGGACACGGTGTGTATGTGTGAGACGGGTTTCTATTGCATCAATGAGGCCTGCGACCACTGCGAGCCACTGACCAAATGCCTTCCGGGTGAAGGGGTCAAGGGTCGTGGTAAGCTTCCATTGTATAATGCTAAATAAACACAAGAAAGATTTCATACTTTACGAAACACTGTCTATCGTGACAACTGAAAACCCTTTTTATTTTGTTTTTTCGCAGCAAATCGCACAAATGACACGACGTGTGCTCCGTGTCCAGAGGGAACATTCAGCAATGTGACAGATTCCCACTCGCTCTGTCAAACACACACCAGGTCAGATTGCGTTTATTTTATTTTATTTTTTAAAGCTGAAGGATGTGAATGAATATAATGGGATGGAATCGGATGTGCATGATTTATTAGTCATCTGTCGTGCCCCTTACAAAAAAAAACACTAACTTTTTATATTGAAATTACTTTAAATAACTAATTATATTTAGTAAATCCCTGAGCCTAACTTCCCTTGGAAAGTTCCCTCAAATTTTGTAGAAATTCACCAATCCTTTGCAACCCTAATTATGGCTACACTACCCATTTATGGGATTTTAATTTGTTTGGGTTTCTATGTTCCTTTTTTATCTTTAGATGTGAGGACTTCGGGAGAGTGGTTAAAATTCAAGGAACGGCAACAGCTGATACCATCTGTGACGACTTCAAATCTCGTGGGTCTCAATTTTAACATTGGTTCTGCTTTAACAAATGCGTTTAATATCTTAAAAAACATTTACTTTGTGCAGTGTGTTTTTATCCTGAGTGACAAATGACTTCCTGTTGACCTTCAGTTCCGAATGACCGAATAGTAGCAGCAATCATTCTTCAAAAAAAATAATCAAGGCTAAAAATCAAGATGCCTGCTCGCCTGTCTTTAATGGACTATTCAGAATATCAGTGACAGTAACACTCATTTATGATTCATAATTGCTAAAAAATAATACATGAATAAACACATATGAGAATAATCTCAACATTGCTGTGTATTGGCGTGTATTATAAACCACTTAACTGTTGAAAAATGTCTGGATACGTGTTAATAATAATTACTGATAAGGGTTTGTCTAAGCATCCGGTCGGAAATCTATTCCATTGATTTAGGTCTCTCTAAAATGCCTTTTCCCCGTCTATCAGATTGTTCCTGGATATTACCCACCGGCCTGTGGTCGGGACTCCTGTTGACTGCACTCATCCTGATTGGTCTCATCTGCTGGAGGGCAAAACGTAGGTCACACAGAGCAGATGCGTGAATGCGTTTTACCTCTGTTTTTCACACACTGTGGTTAAAGGTTGTGCAAGACTCAACAAAGCGATGTAAAGGCATTGCCCCAAACTGGTAATGACTACATACAAAACCATGAGAAGTACAGTGGGAGGTCACTGCTTACGTCTTTCACAGATACGTCCACAGGTTTTCCTTTAAAGACAATCTATCGTTGAAATCTGACTGCGGTCAAATTTAATTCAAATACCTGATTTCAAGACGTTATTAGTAAAGAAGAAGTGTGATCATCAAATAATTTATAGGGGAGGAAAGTATAAAGGAAATACATCTAATGACCCAGAGAGGTTAAACGAGGAGCTTTTTGACGTGATGTTGATCAGCAGAGGAAACCACATCCTGTACATGTTCAGCCACACAGAATGATCTGATATAATGTGACGTACGTTTCAAAGGCAACAACTCATAGAGAGAACAAGTCCTACGCATTTGGCATTTCTCATGACTGACGAACCTCCCTCTCTATTTCATTGCCATTTACTGTATTTCCAGTGAAGCAATGAGCCAATGCTGGAAAAAACATACAAACACGTTCACTTAAATCAAAAGGTTTCACAACCAGTTTGAAACTCCAGTGTGTGCTTACGTTGTAAAGAAGTGCTGGGATGACGTACCTCAAAAGTTAACACTCTACTGGTTCCCTATTCAAAACGCCGATGGGATATTTCCATTGGATTTTTGATTATTGTAGAAAAATAAGCTAGAATTATGATACTTTTTGTTATGTTGAGCAAGAGAATCTAGTTTGTGTGATGAGTTCTAATTTAGCCACTCGTTTACAACCAGCTTTTTGAAAGCTTCAAAATGCGAAGAGAGGAGCACCTATTGACCTATTGTATAGCTTAGAACAAAATACCTGAAGTCTTTAGCGTCTGAAAACATGGCTGGCGGAGCAGAGAAGCTGGTCGTCAGTCGTTCTTCCGGTTTTAAGGGTCAGAATACACTGCGGGTCCATGTATGTCATAATTTGGTTTGGATCAGGCAGCACATGAACTGTGGGGCCACTTGACAAGACAGATAACGATACTGGGCCATTATCACAAACTCACACCATGACGATGCTGTATTGACAGTTGAACGATTGATCATTTCTTTCCATTTTCAAAACGTGACGTAATTCATGGCGGCTGTGACTCAAGTCTGACTTTCATTTCCACAGAGAAAAAGAAAAATAAGACATTTCTACAACAACCTTTCAAGTCTGCAGGAGGTGAGTGCTTCAGATACATTTGTATAAATGTATGTACAATTCTACAGGTGTGTTAATGTGTGATGGAAGATGCATAAAGAATGTTTCACACTTCACATCTTGATAACTGTGGGAGCCAAATAAAGGACTATTCCAAACGCTTTGTCTAGAATAACCAATACTAGCATTCAAAAAACACAAAATATCATATTTAAATCATGATTGTAGTGATCATGGCTTTTGTCGTAACATTTTGGGGTATTTTGTATGTGACAGTCGCCTCCCGTGTTGCCGTTTCTCTGGTTGAAGCGGTGCCAGCAGCGCCGGTCACACAGCTGGAGGTGTCGTTGCCGTTCACGGAGCTGAACGATCACTGTCCAGACAGCTGTGACCTGGAGGTCTGCAAACTACCACTTTTTAACTCAGGTGCCGAATCCTCGATCATTGCTGCATGTCCACATTCTCACACACACACACACACACACACTCTATTCTGGCACACTTTTCTTCTGCTTCCATCACGTACAGGACTTTGTCTCACCTGCCCTAAATTACCTGTCAACACTGTACATATAAATACATGTAGGGTTTTTTTTTTTTTAAACCTGCACACAAGCCCTTTGTGGCACTTTTAGTTTCTTCCAGTTGCAGTTTTCTCCTTCCAGTACTAAGATGTAAATTGTGGAAATAGACAGAAGAAAGCAAAGGCTTTGGTGAATATGAGCATGATGTGAATTATACACTGCTGCCGTCACTCATTACATCGCACCACCTTTATTAGACCGAGCTCCATGTTGTCAACAAAACGCCAGCTGAAGGGAATATTTCTTTGGTCGACTGGTTTTCAACAAAGAAACTTTTTCTTTTAAATCTTTTAAAGAATATATTCTCTTTTCCAGCCCATTCTACAATAACCTTCCATCAGATACAGAACAAAGCTTGTTTGATACGCCATTAGCCGGACAGATGGTCACTCTGAATAATGATTTGATTATTCATTATCCTCCTCAGATGGTGATACGGTCGGTTGTGACACTCATAAGCGCCTGTATAGCAGCCCCCCTATAACTCCACTGAAGGCTTCAGTTTCATTTACTGACTCCAACCACATCAATGTGAGTGCAGAACATTGCACAGGAAACTTCTGCAGGACCTTCTCCGAACCTCAGGAGGACGAGTGGTGTGGGACTTAATCAAGTAAATATTGTTCTAACAGCATAACGATGGAGCACCGAGTTCCTCTCCGCCTCAAAGAGGCTGCAACTAGTTTTTAAAAAGCTTCAACTGGACCCATTTATGAAAAACAATGTTATTAAAAGAGCAGGGTCTCCCTCTTTCTCTCGGAGTTTAACGGCTGACAGTTTGCTGCCCCCTGCAGGACAATGACGAGATTAGCTCATTTGATGTGATATTTCTGTTATGCATTCAAACTTTACTACTTTGGTCTTATTCTAAGAAAAGGCCCAAACCCACAATGACGGCATCCGTCCAACAAGTATGTCTGTGACATCAATGCCGGGTGTAAAAAAAAACATGCTATCAGTGAGCCAGCTGTTGTAGAGGATGACTAGTTACTCAATTAACATGAACATGGGCACTGAAGCTTATTCTCATGTATCACACTGTTAATTATTCCACCACAGCTATTTACTCCTGTTAGTAGCTATTGCTAAAAACTAGTGTTCAACCGCTACAGAGAATTACTGGTCTCTTTTTTAGGTTCAACTGGCAAGTCTCAAGTTCTTTTTTAATTACACCTTCATGGAGCGATCGGGATCGGGGCTGCGTGCCACACGGTGCTGAGAGGCAACACAGTCTTTTCATGGGATTTGTTTTCTATTTTACTGGCTTAAAACTTTATTATAAATGGTGTATTGTAATTATAATTTTAAAAAGGACACCTAATTCAACATGTAGTGTTCAAACGTCAGGCCCGTATTCAGGTGCAGAAGTGTAATTTTTTAATGTGTAAAGTATTTACAGTGAATTTCCGTTTTTGTAAACTATATATATCTTTAAAATGTGCAGCGGCGAAATACGAATATACAACTTGGAGAATTGGTGTAATGAATTAAAGATGCAGCAGTGATGCCGGGCAGATGAATGATTTGTTTATAACATCGTTGATATGAGGAAGTAGCTTGGGAAGTCTTTTTGCTCCACTGCTCTCTTCAGTTAGTACCATCAGACAATTAAGATGTACATGTTTCCAAGATGGTCAATCTTATTGTGACATCTCAAAACAACACTGATTAGAATTAAAAATCTAAAACCAACCTATAAACATTATTTATACTTGTACCGAGTCTGTAACTAGATTGTACTGAGAATAAATTCACTAAAACAAATCAGCAGTTACTTCAAACAGCTTTCTTGAAGACTTGCTTGGCAACGACGCCTTGAACTCTCATCTCCTGCAGAGAGGAAAAAACCACACGGGGGACTGTTAGAGGGAGGGAGGTGGGGGGGAGGAAGGTGTGTGTGTGTGTAAATGAATAGCAACACTCTTGTTCACATCAAAGGATAGTTAAAAATGTGATACACGAAGCCAGGACTGTATACAAAATACAATCCCTCCCCCTGCCCCTCTGACCCTGCAAACCGACTCCCGTTCATTCCCCTTCTACTCGTCTCCCCCTTTAACCCCACTCCCCCGCTTCCTCCTCTGGCTCTCCCCCCTTATCCCTCACTCACTCTTCATTATGTTCTCGCTGCTCCCCTAAAATCCACCATTTTAGAGCCTGGTTCTCCCCAGCAGTTCTTTCCCAATCCTCTCTTCCATTTAAAACAACGCAGCGCTTTGTCCCGGCTGCAATACGGCTGTTAGAAATCCTGCACGAGCTGAGTGAGACAATAGTGAGACTGTTTGAAAACCTTAATCAGCAGTGAGAGATTATCTGTAAACTTCAAGTCTTTTTACAAAACGATGAAGAAACACTCCTCTCTGATTTATTGTAGCACTTTACCAAGACGTGCATTCAAGAGCCTACCCCCCCCCCCACCACCCCTTCCCCCCTCGGGCTTCTTTCAAAGATTGTAGAGCAAAACCCGGATTCATTTGCATGTTTAGCATATCAACTCGAACTTATCCCGTTAGCGTTGTCAGTTTCCTCGTTTCCTTTTACCCTTCCTCTCCATCCCCGCACTGTGCTCACGTACCAAATGCAGCTTGTCGCCCTCCAGCCAGTGTGTCCATCCTCGTCCTTCCTTCTCGCCCCGCTGGTCACAAATCAGGTTGTCCCCGTCCCAGTTCACTGTAGTCTGCATGAAGACAGACATGGTGTTTCCTCGCGTGCAATTAGTGTGTAAAGCAGCTCACGCGTTCGAGGCAAAAGTGTGGCCAAGAGTTCGAAAAATGTTTTTCTTCTTGCGTTTTGCTTTCACTTACTCTCTTCAATTTATCCTTTAGTGCACTGTGAGATAATGCTGCTAATTACCGTTCCTGAATGCGTTCACAGGCCGAACAGATCAAAGTGTCCATGCACTGCTTTTTGAACACACACATTACTCATCGCAGGCTCAAAGGGAGCCACAGCACAAAAACACAGCAGGAGGCCCGTTGACTTTTCCAAGTTGCCAGTGCAATGATGGGGTGTGTCCCTGATATCAGCGACACCATGACGTGTAATATTCAGAATAACAATGCGCACCTGACAACTACGACCGTCCACCGGTCCCAGGTCTTCGGTGAATTCTTTTCCGATGGTGAAATCCATGTCGAAGTTCTTGAAGGTGGTGAGAGTGCGGATCTTCATGGCCCCCGTCACCGTGTCGTGGACAATCTCCTTGCTGGGCCTCAACAAACACACAATCTTCCTCAGGGCAAAGTTGATATCTGAGAGAAGACGACAGCATGGTTAACGTCACACGAGACGCACTTTATGGTTGCTTTATTAAAAAGGGAAGCTTTGTCTAGAAGAGACGAAGTGGATGCAACCCTGTGTGTGTGTGTGTGTGTGTGTGTGTGTGTGTGTGTGTGTGGAGGGGGGAGGGGGGGTGTGAGGAGGGGTCATGAAAAGGACACTTTGGAGATTTAATTTTTATTATTGTAACTTACAGCTTACAAGTTTTAAAACAAAAAGTTGCAACAACTGTGCGCACGCGGGGTTTGTTGTGTGTCGCCTTACCTAAAGCTGCGAGGTATGAGTCCATGTTCTGCTGCTCCACCATATGGAACATGCCGGTGTAATCAGGTTTAGACATCTTTGTTCCCTCCACACACAAAAAACTCCAATGCAGCAGAAATGTCCCTTTCTTCTCCTTGAGTTGAGTCCGCAGCGCGAGCGCTTTCTCTTACGCAACGTACGTCCTCTCGGGCGGAGACTCCAGCCGGATTTCTGCAGCGCTTTTCGGTCTGCCGTGAGTCACCGGTGGTGGGAGTGCGTTTTCTTGTCTTTTACCAGTATCCCCTTTCAGGGGGGAGGCTCGCTCATCTTCGGGTCAGAGGCGGTGCTTCGGCTCCATAACGCATGTGGGTGGTGCTGCTGCTGCTGCTGGTGGGGGTGGGGGTGAATCGAGCCTGCGTGTTACATGCCGTAGGACTAGTGCGTCCTCTGTCTCCCCGGTGGGGTTCATCTCACGCGCCGTGCACACTCCAGCGCCAAAGTATTCGCACCAGAATCGATTTGAGTTGAAAACGTAAACGAGCAGATTATCAAGACTTATTCCAGAATAATGTCTGTTATTGTAGATGTGTAAGAACATAGGATAAAAGTGAATGGGAACAAAATCAAATATGTGCTGTATTAACCATAAAATCAGGGCCGGCCCAAGGCATAAGCGAACTAAGCGGCTGCTTGGGGCCCCCTTGGACAGGGGGCCCCCCTTGGACAGACGGCCCCAAGCCCTAGTTTTGGATTATAACCTCACTGTATTTGTTTATAATTTTTGCTATAACAGTATAGCGTGACATTTGTGCCAATAATCTTCTAGCACAGGTGACTGTGGGTGGTGGGCCCCCAAATAAAATTCTGCTTAGGGCCCCCAAAAGGCTCGGGCCGGCACTGCATAAAATGAAGTAAAACTAAAATGAATCGCTTGTTTAAACAAGATATCATTAACACAAATATCGAAATATAAAAACAAATTAAGCTTGAGGGTCAAATAAATTATTTTAAATACTGAAGCACCCCACGATTATTAGAGTATGTTTGTTCACATAACTGAAATATTGAGAGGGACAATTGTAGACAATGTTCACACAATTACTTCATTTGCAACAAACAAGAATTCAAAGTGACACATCAGATCTCAACCGGGCATCTTGTCTTTAATTTCACGCATTTTATTTTGTCTCCACTAAAATACAAATTCTTTAGCAAAAGAGGGCCTGCATAAATATAACAACGTGGAATATTGTGGAGAAAAAAAACATCCAACTATCTTTTCTTCACGGAGCCACTTTTCTTTTCGGACTTTGGCTTCTTCGCATCTTTTTTTCCTTTTGAGATATTCTCGTAAACATCCTCCTTGTTTCTGGAAATGATAAAAGAAAATAACACAGTAGTGATTATTGTTACAACATTGGTTTGGTTCACTATTCAGAGGTCCAAGTGGGCCACAGCTGACGTCGCTGGGTGGATTGTTAAATGTTGGGTTCCGTTCTTTTCTTCCCTAATTGGTAAATTAGTATACAGCTTAGTCTACAGTCGAAGCCCAAAGCACTTCTGTTGTCCATTGAAGGGGCACTTGACCATTTTTACACAAACGGTTCAGTTAGCTCGTCATAAGGGGTTAAACAAGATGTATAATAGTTTTTCTTTTTACTTTTACTACTAATAAAAATCTTATCGCAATATTTTTGCAGCTCTTGCCTTCATCTTCGATCTATTAAAGAAAGAAAGTGTTTATTTTGGGAATTATTCATCTTTGTGGTAGTCTTGGCAGTTCTCATCTAATAGTACTTCTTAAATGCCCACAGAGAAATAAGGAAATGGCGATCCATCCAATAGTAGCTGAGACATTTCATTCTGCTCTGGCAGGGCACACAGACTTAATACTGCTTTGCTGGGCTCATGTTAAGAGCATGGTACTGGTGCATACTAGTGCTTTGTTGCACCGTTTAGAACTGCTCTATAGTCCATACAGTAATCCGCTTTTAAGGACTTATTTCACAGCTTAGTTTAGTGTCTTTAGTTTCAGTGTTCCAGAGAGTAAGGCCTGACAGATTCAATATGCATTCAATAAAATTGAGGTGAAGTTCAGCTGCAACTCCATTAACTCCTCCCCCCCCCACAGGTCCTTATCTGTGCAAGGTTAGACTGCCTGTAGACCGGGTTTTTCAAAGGAAAGTTGCGCAACAATGAGAACAGTTGAGATTTGTCACAGACATTCAGTTCAAAGACACTTTTTAAGAGAATCACAGTGACTCACTTTGAGACCTTCCTGCTCACCGGCAGGTGTTTAAGTTGCAGATTTCCATACTCGGTCTCGGCCTCCTGGGGAAGAGAGGAGCACTTCTGATATGACCAAAGCATTACTCAAACCCACAGTGGCTGATTGTTTTCTCTCCCTGGGTCAATGTTCATCTCTCTGATAAAGCATCATTCTGTTGAAACTGAGCCAGTCGGTCGCAAAGGCCTATTGAAATACATATCTCTGTTTTCCATGACCAATCTACATTTCACCCGCAAGGAACGACTAATTCCGTAGAGCTTTTCGTGCATTTTTCCAGCCCATTAGCTCACCATGGAGGCACAGTCTTTGGCCTTGGTGGTCTGTATGTACTCGGAGACAGACAGGTAGATGAACTTGTACTGGGCTTCTGTCTGCACCATCCCGGAGCGCTGCTCTCGCACCATCTGGATGTATTTCGGGATGTCAAGATCACAGTCCAGACCTACAGAGGGAGAAATGAAACCGTCGGAAAGGGAAAAATAAACTGTGTAGTTTTAATGGTTTTGTTTTTTATGAATAAAAGTTACCTATGGTATCAATGGTTTCAATGATCATGTCGATCACCACAATCGTGCCTGTTCGACCAATTCCAGCACTGCAGGAATTCACAGAAGAAACAAAGTTAATATATCCTTCCATAAGAAAAAACAAGACTTTGTCACCTCGACTGACGCAATTAGAAGTCTGCAATGTGAGCCTTTGCTGCGTGCTTACTTACCAAAATACTTACACAACAGTTGTTTAATCATTCAAACAACACATTTTAAAACTGTACGAATGACCTCAGTATCCACAACATCACATGGGGAAAATTCCATAAGGATAAAATGCCAGTTGACTCAAAGCTTTTGTTCAACTACTAATCTTAATCCTAACTATATAATCGTTCTAATCATAAACCTCACTGTGTTATCACCTAACTCGAGATAAACGTAGCGCTGGGATTCTCTACATTCTCTTGTGTGACACAACATCTCCAAATCATTATCATTACATCATTATGTCTTACAAAATAACCAGATTAACTCTGTACGTTAATCTGGATAGTTGACATCTCAACAATGAGCACCTGCAGTGGATGATCATAGGTCCAGCGTCGGGGTATTCGGCCTGTTTGGAGTTCACTTGACTGAGGAAGCTCAGGACGCCGCCGGGCTCCTGGGGGACGCCGTGGTCCGGCCAGCTCATGTACTGGTAGTGCCAGATGGTACGAGAATGATTTGGCTGGGAATGACACACAACTGTGGGATTAGGGTGATGAAATGAGCATCGTACATATGCGTCCGTGGGGGAGTGCTGTGCGGTCAGAGAGGTAGGTAGTGTTTGCAGGTCACCTGGTCCACAGGAGCAATCTCCAAAACTCTGATTTTGTAATCAGTGGCTTCCCTCTCTGAATTGTTGGTCACCACATACGATCCCACCTCCTTGGAGCTTTCGAGGTCGGGCCAGTACGGCACGCATTTATTCTGCAATAAACAATAAATCAAGTAAATTCTTGCTTTATCTGCATGAGCGCTATGCAGCTTTTTAATTTTCTTTTTTTTGTGTGTTCACTTGACCCCATGGATTTGAAAATATAGAATATGTTTCTGTACATTTCTATATTCACAAACATAACCAAAGTCAATTGTTTGTGGTGCTTTTAGTAATATTTAAAAGAACAAAACTGCTTTCATGCTTCTTGTTTTAACACTGACCCGCCCTTTCTCGACCTCTCTTGTTGTCATGACGATCACCCTTGTGTTCTCCTGCCACACCATCTGCCAGAAATCATTGACGGTTGTTGCCAGGCACCCCTGGGTGGCGATGTAGACTTTCGGATTTTCGGACTCCCACAGGTTGTTCTAAAAACGCACAATTCACTAGTGAACACTGCTCATTACACAGACATTGAAACAGCTTTTCCACGTTGTGATTCGGTCATCTTGTGTTGTTGTTGCTACTATGAGGCCGGAGACTTTAGGGACTTACTCTCACGAAGTTGCCGTTGATGTAATCTGAACCCACAACATCAGCGTTCCGGTCCTGCAGCCTCACCCTGGTGTCATCGACTTGTGGGAACAAGTGGACGGAGGGATGACACGGCGGGAGAACAAGAACAGTTGTTTAATGTCAGTACAGTCAAAATGTGTTGAAAGATCTGGTTGATTTGAATATCAAATAAGACGGACAGGATTCAAAACTCACAGGGAAGAATATTCTTGTATCTGTTTTTGCTCTTATTTTCCGGCCTCTGACCTTCCTCTCTGCTCTTTTTCACCTTTGCCTCCAACTTTTGAAGAGCCTGTTGGGGGAGAGAGATGACTGCGATGTTTTCTGCTCTAGATTCCTACTACGTATTAATATAAAATAGTGTGTGTTCTTTACTAGTTGTGACATGATGTAAGTATCTTTGTTTCGCTCAAGTATCAGAATATCAGGAAACTACACTGGCAACTGGAGCTGTGTTTAAAGTACACTTATTATGGTCCCGCATCCAGTGGATTACATACTCAAATCCTCTGATGAGTCATGGTGTAATGTGCCATTTGGACCACAGGATGATAGTATAACACCTCTAGTTTTGCCGCACAGTAAGGACGGTCTTCAGGACAACCTTGTGGTTCTTATTTTGAAAGCATTGTCATAAGGAAAAGTTCTCAGGGTCAGATCTTACGTCAAACTCCTCCCAGAAACCCGCCTTGCACTTCTCCCCCTCGGCGTCCTCCTGCTGCGGCTGCGTGGTCTGATCCAGCAGTTTCACTCTGCTGTCAATGTCGGCTGCATTCACCCTGGTGGAGTAATAGGGCTGCAAAAGAGACGGACAGGCAGGCAGAGAGTCAGACGAAGTGAGAGAGCAAATTGTGATTATATAGTTGAAAGAACATTTAAGCCAATCGAAGGCATCGGTCTGTAAGGCCACCTTAGGTCAAAGCTGTGCGTGATATTTCCTGTGGGCTCTGGTGTTTATCAAACACCCTGTTTCTGTTCATCACAGCTCACCGACATTACACTTGTTGAATTGGCACACACACACACAGATCACATTTCATATGTTACAAATGATTTAATCAATATCACTTGTATGTGAAACACTGAAATTCACCTGTTTGAGATGCACCCAGTTACCGGAGACCTCTTCGATGCCTTTGCGTTTGTAGAAATCCACCAGGTCTGTGAGCGTGTCAAACAACTCTGAACCCCCCACTGTGTACCTGTCATTCTGAAGACAAATAAAACTCATCAACCTGTTTGAACACACAAACAAAGAGCTTGTCCCAGAATAGCTGGTGTAAAAATAAAGACAATAAAAGAGAGGCATAAAAAACAAAAGCACGTCAATAGGAGATGGTGACGTGACGTGTGCATTTCCTCTAGACTAAAGGAACATTGATATAAATTAAGAAAATATCATTATAGCCCCATAAATCAGGCATTTAATTTGTGTAAAACACACACGTCTACTTTATATAGACAAATGCAGCAGTTAACAAGCTCTTTTATAGCTGAGTACATTTAGAAAACTTATCCATTGGGACCCCTCTACTAATCTAACATCAATCTTTTGCACCTTAACGGTACCTAAAAACAAGGCTCACATTTCTATGAGGCAGAGACTGTGTGTCTGTGAGGCAAACGACCGGTAAAAAAAACATGCAAACTCCCAGGGAATGGCAGAAAGACACAATCTATGAAAATGAGATTGAGACCTGTTGCTAGACTGTAAATAGAACCTGCAGCTTTTTACACAGAATGTATAACACACAACTGAAAAAGTAAAAAATGTAGTGTAACTGTTGGGAAAAATCTTTACTGCCATGTATGAACAATTAAAATATGAGTGTGATATTGCCAAAGCAAGGAAAAATATATTACACAACTGTGGGAATACCCCAACATTTTCTACATGATGTGAATCCAAATTCTGTATATTCAAAGTAGAAGACTGACCAAGACCCAAGGTTTCATGCACCAATGGTCTTGCATGTGACATACACCCGTGTTCACACACTGAAACACACACACACGCGCAATGACACGCACGCCCACCTGACACATTATCTTGATGTGGGAGACCCTCTTTGCTCCGCTTCTGCCCTTCTCGTCCGTCAGAACCGACAGGACAAAGTCTCCCGGTTTGGACAGCGACTCTCTGACCAGGAAGGTCCCGGACTCTTCTCGAGCGCAGAGCAGCTTCTCTGCGTTCGGCCCCGACAGGTGGCCGTGGTACCACCTGAGAGGGCAAAGGGGCAATGAATGTTCCCGCTGGCCTGCACATTTGTAAAAGCTGCATCTTAGTCTGTTTGTGGTTCATTGTTTTCGCCCGTCTGTCTCATGCAGCAAGGTGACGTGTAATAACCTTGAAAAAAATGCCTTTAAGCTTGACATTATGTGCACAGCAACTAAAACAACATCCACCTTGTTTTTTTACACTGCCTCATGTGAGCAGAGAACCGTTGCAGGTAGGAATCTACTCAAGGCTAAGCGGTTGTCAGACACTCCCTGATGTGGTACGCTAGATGCTCGCGCTGCCTGTACAGTGAGTCGAAATAGAAAGCCGCAAAATAACCAGGTGTAGTTGTTAAAAACAGCACGGACAGATGCAGGTTGTATTTACAGCAAACTCTGTCTGTGTGTGTGTGTGTGTGTGTGTGTGTGCGTGTCTTTGTGCAGTGAATAGAGGCTAGCTCGGCCATGTTGTGACTTAATTTTAGGCACTGTTCTCGATTTCTTCTTCTGAACTTCCTGCTTTGCGGTCGGAAAATTTCTGATGACAGATTTCATGGCTTAAGAGGACATTATTTATAGCCTCACTCCCCCCCCCCCCCCCCCCCCCCCATGCGTGTCAACCACATATACCCCCCCATGCACACAACTTCCCCCCTCACACACCTTGCCTTCTCTTTTAATGCCTTTTTTCACACACTTTTATTGATTCAGCTCTTTGAGCAACTTGTCAAATGACATTAAAACCCTCCACAGAAACAGAAATTGCACTTTAATTAAAGCAGGTTGCAGGAAGCCAGAGCTCAATACATGCAGCCAAACATTAAGGGTAAGTTGACGTGTTTGTAATCACGATCGGAGGTAGAGATTGTGTGAGAAGATTGTGATGGAGTGTGCAATAGAGGAAGATGCGTTGGGTCTGGCCATTGCTTTCAAAACTGTGTCAAAACCTAAAGTTTCCAACCGCAGTAACAAAAGGGAAGTTAGACAACTGACAGAAAGAGAAGGACGAGGGGGGGCAGAGCTTCCAGCTAGGGCTAAAGTCACACACTCATATACACACACACACACACACACACACATACACACCATAGCAAGTGGCGTCCTCCTGGGTTCTTGAAAGAGGGGCAAACGTTTGAGGTGATACTAGTTGGGTGTTAACCTAGTTTAAGAAGGTAAACGTTGCACAATGTTTCCAGCTGGAAGAAACTTTATTAATAATAAAACACCGTCTTATCAGCATTAATGGAGTGGAAGTACAATGTACGACGTCGAGTCAATTTATCAAATGATGTTTCTTGTTTACTGGCAGCGACCTGACGGAGTCTTTGATGTGGTCAGCTGTGAGTGCAAACGGAGACCTGTCACATTATCTAAACGTTAGATTTAGCAACGGGAGATATTTGCAAGTTGCTGACAGCTACAAATTGAAGCTAATAAAGTAGCAATACTCTACAAGTCTCAGCTAGAACTAAATTGTGAAGAGTAGTTTCTCTGCATATGTTTGGCAAAAGATTTATACATTCTGTTTTGAAATGCTTCCAGAAGATTTGATCAAAATCAAGCCTTTATAAGGCTACTGTTTATTAAAATGGATATCTGCAAAGCAACCAGTAACTACAGCCAATGGATTCACAAAAAGCATTAACATAAAAAGCAATAGTAGGTTCTCACAGGTTATGAAATGAAAATTAATTAAATTAAAGGGATGGTATTTGCAGGGTTTTTTTTCAATAAATAATAATAATTGTTATACGTCACACAAATCCTTGTCATTAAAATGTCTATCATTCTATTCTTGATGTGCTGTAAAAGAAGCACATGGGACATGGCTGTTTAGATTTTGGAGTTCTGATGAGGGAGAAGTTCATGATCATGATCCAATAGGGGCCAGATGTTAGAATGAATGAGGCCTCGACTAATAACACCTCGTGGAACATCAGACCCACGAATGACCATAATCATCCTCAATAAACAGCGTTTGAAGGAGTAATAAAATAATACAATTTGATTGACTCAAGCACCTGACCAAACACGATTAGGCGTAACCCGAGAGCGCCGGTGGAGCCACCACAGAGGAGCTGCAGGCTGTGAGCCGCATCGACCTGAATGAGGTTCAACAGCGGGAAGTAAGCGCGCACTGACCTCTCTGTTGTGGGGTCGGAGCAGTTGAGAGGGTATCGGAGCTCGATGACGGTGCCGTCCTTGTCCTGCAGGATGCCGTTCTCGGCCGTGTAGTACTCCACCAGCTCCGACAGGGTGGCAAACTTCTCCCCGCCGTACAGGTCGTAGTAGTCTCCCGTGTTCTGGATCCGGATGTGGGTCACCTGTTCTCCCACCCTGAGGACAGAGACCTCTAGGTGACCGAACATCTCTCCATCTCACGAGTTTTTAAGTATGACAGTTGGAACTGCAGAATAATATTCCTCCAACAACACTCAAAGACACGATGTGCTTTCTAATCACACGTTGTACTACAGTATAGATGCAATATGAAAGGAACCTGTGTTCATTTTTGACACAAACATTTCAACTTTCAGTATTTGCCCTGTTCTCAATCAACATTAACACAGTAGAAATCTGGCTGTCTAATTTTAATAATAATTTCAATTAGCTGTTTCCTGTTACTGGTTAGGACCAGCAATCTTTTTATTTGAATTGATCTAGTTTTTTTGGTAAATATTTAGTTTGGAGAGGTGAAAATGTCACTGTCATTCCATACACATCAGATTAAATCAGCCAAAAGCTGCCTGTCAGTCTGATACATTTGTCTTTGAGACTTAAGAGGAACTCATGAAAAGGAGAACATGTAAAATAAAATGTACTTTACGCCCTTTTCTAAAGTCCTGAACACACATATTCAGACAGGAAGAGATATCATCACAAACCTATATATACATGTGAGAAAACAGGCTCCAGCACTACAGACTCAGTACATTTATTTTAATGCTCTATTTTCAAAGCTCCGTAAGGACAACATTGATTAACCCAACATTGATTGTCCTTACGGACAACATTGATTAACCCCCTTGATTAACCCCCTTATGAACGAACATGGAAAAATATCAAATAAAAGTAAAATAAAATAACTTAAGCTAATGTCACATGCTGTTTGGTCAATCGCATTTTGGGATTCAATTTATTTTAAATGGTGATAATTTGAGGAATAAACACAGCCTTTATTCTTATAGAATTGGCGTCTTCATTTTAGATATTTTAGTTTTACTTAAACAGCCAAACATCAACTCAATTTTACACCTGGAAAAAAGCATCAGTGTTTATCGGCACTGACGCATTTATTAATATAACGTGTTATTTTATTGTACCCAAAAAGTTTCCGTCTAGTCAGAGTGTGAATATTTGCATGTCCATCACATCATATTTGTGCAACAGTTTTTTAATCAACAGTGATGTTCAAAGGTTAATTTGAATAGGTCAATAAAAAAAGATAAACTGAGGTATACATGTGCTGCTGCAATCAATCAGGGTCCACATAACACAGTCTCTTGTTGTTTAAGTTATTTAAGGTTTTCTAAGTGGAGAAGCCACATAGTTGAGCTTAAGGGCGGTTTTAAAGAGAAGAAGGCTATGGGTTTTTTTGGCTACAAAGATAGAAATGTAGGAGGAGGATTGGGGTGTTTATTACCTGACAGACAGGGAGAAATCTCCTACATTCTTCTTGCTGGGTCGAGCCAAGAAGCTGCCGTGAATGCCTCTCGTCTTCAGCCTCTCCTCGGCCTCCAGACCTGTGATTTCTCTGTGGAACCACCTGAATCCAGAGTAAAAATAGACTCAGCATGACCGCACTGAATACACGGCGATAAGACTTGTATCTGATGAACATTAACACGTATAAACATATTTATATCAATGACACATCCCCATGGTTTCTGGCAACCTGTGATGGGACTTTAGTAACATGTTTTAGATTTAATAATTCCTTTATTAATGGGTAACATAACTGATATTCATATTGTTTCATTCCCTGTCCAGTTTTTTTGTGGTCCTTATCATTTATTATTAAAACTGTATTCTATCTTTCTCATTCTGTAGAAATTGCTGCTCTCATTACAGAGAAAAATAAATCTATTGAAGTTATTTACAAGGGTATAAACCAATATTTAACACCTTCAACATCTTCAGCACTGGATGTTAATTAAACCTTTTCCAAACACAGCCTATAAACAATACTGAGGGGTTTCTCAATTTAACATAATTGCAACAGCGCTGACCAAATACTTTCCATTTCCTGGAGCTTGTTGGGTGGAAAAAGTGTGTTTAGGTCCAGTTTCGGCTCACAGCCTCTGAACTAACGGTTAAAACCATGTTTGCTTGAGATTCAAAGGGTCCCCAAAATATTCAATTATTGTTAATAGCGTTCCTGAAACTGAACCTGCTGCGTCTATTTATTTGTTAATTCATTTTCATTTTTCCACCAGGTTCAGTGTACAAAATAAAACTTGTAATGTTGCAGAATAAAACATTTTAGAAATGGGGAAGCCTGTGCGCGCACAATCACATTGTGTTTGCTCTGCAATAATTGTTTCCCCATTTAGCTTTTGGTTACTAAAAAAAAAAAAAAAAAAAGATTAGTGGGTGAAAAAGAACACAGTCCCAGAAGGAAAAGACTCGTCAACTCATGTTAAAGGGAAGGTCGTTACCTTCAAAGGGTTTGAAAATACTGAGTCTTTTTAGCAGAAATATTTCTTTTCGCAACAGACACTAAACCACACGCGACTCATCGTGAATCACGTGACGGTGGAGCAGGCAGGACCAGCAGGCAGCAGGGGGAGGAAAGAGAAGGAGGAATGGAGACAGAGAAGTATCGTCACGGCTCGCACAAAAACACAGACAACACAACCGGGCTCGGGTTCGGCGGGGTGTGGGGAGGAGGGGGCTTGACTCACCGAACCATGTCGACTCTTTGCTTCTTCTGCAACCAAATAGGAGAGCGATGGGTGAGAGTCAACTTGTAGCTGCACATGTGCCGACTCGCACGCGCATGGATTACATTTCTAACTTTATAACAGAAACACCCGGTTCATTCACACTTCCTCACTACACTGCGGCACAATGAGCAGAAGTCAACTCATGATATTGCTCTTTACACTCCACTCTGACACCTGTAAAACAAAAACCCCCGAAACACCCCACGTATCGCTCTGTACCACACAACAACCCTCAAACTTCCCGCCCTCTCCTCTTCCTCCTCCTCCTCTTCCCATCAAACATCTCTCGGTCCCAATAGGAAAGCAGGTGAACACTTACTCTTCTGCGCGTCCGCTGAAAACAACTGAGACGCCCGGTCTGCACGCGCCTGTCTCCCCTCCTCTCTCTCTCTCTCTCTCTCTCTCTCTCTCTCTCGCGCTCTCTCTCTCTCTCTCGCGCGCTCTCCCCTTCCTTCCTTCCTTTTCACATCTCCTTTCACAAAACAGCGAAAGCAAGACAGGAACCAAAAAAGGCTGACAGGCCTGAATCCCTCCGACAGAGGGAGGCGTGTTTTTTTGTTTGTTTGTTGTTGTTGTTACAATTCACGAGCGCAACAAAACAGCAGGGTGAACTCTGAAAACTTGAACATTAAACACTTAAACATTGTTTAATAGCCGTTGCGGATCAGAACTCGCAAAAGGATGACAGACACTGTTCCACTCATGATGGGTGAATCACGAGCGAGAGCGCGCGCGTCCAGTAATTCCACCTCCGTCACTGGAATGAACGATCCACAATGTGTCAAGTGTCCCACACATGCTCAGACATCAGTAGAGCTGCCGACCTGTCTGCCAACACTGTGTCGGTTTGTTCCAGGTGTGCGTGTGTGTGTGTGTGTCACTGACAAAGGTCAGACTGACAGAATACTTCCTTATTTGTAGGTGAGGGAGCTGCCTGCAGCTGGTTAACCATTTGCAGCTTTGAACTCCTGAACCACGGGCGAGCGGCGTGAAGCAGATGCCCTTCAGCCAGGAGCCGCGTTCTGTTTCTCCTGGCGTCTCCGAATGCACGCAGAGGCTCGCAGGATACACCAGTTTCCATATAATGCTACACAAACTGTAGCAGAAGGGAGGCTTGTTCAACCAAATGCCACAAACACACAAACTGACATTTCACAACCACACACATGCTGGAACAAACATTTCACTTGCAAATCGAATTGACCTGCACGAGGTTTGAACGGGGGTAGAGGTATGGAACAAAAGCATGTGAAGCTGACAACGGTGTGCGAAAACCTGTGAATAAGTACAAACACACAATATTTACAGAACACTGTAACGCCCCTCCCAACCCCCCGAGGCACGCAGAGACACACACACACACACACACACACACACACACACACACACACACACACACAGCAGGTGTCGTTGGTCGTGGTTAACGCAGCTACTGCAGTTTGCATTTTCCGCCTCACAGATTATGCTTATGCTTATCAGTTGATGGGTTTTTTTGGGCTTCTGTTCCCTTCTGACGGCGAGAGACACTTCTCAGACAGCGCGATGAATTGTAATGACAAAACATGAGCTGAGACATGCAAAATATGTTGCACATTAGAATCACAGAGCCGTGTATACTTATGCATATATATTGATGCACTGTGCACATGAACATACTGTATATGTCATTCGTCCCTTCCCTCTTTTGTCCAAACCTGGAAAATTAAATATTATTGACACTGTTGAAACTATAAGTCAATTAATCTTCGTTTTCAGTGCTTCCTCCTCAGAGTATGTGAGGATTTTCTCGGTGTGTCAGTTTTTACCTTTCTATAGAAATATATAGTTTGGGAACGTCATTTGACACCTATTAGATGGTAGCAGCCATGTTATTTCTTGGGTGGAAAGAAATGCAATGGACGGTTTGTTTTGGTTGCATTATTGGATTTTCACATTTCCATTTAGTTTGTTTCCTCACCTTGAAGATATAATCTATAATGACAAGATTTGAGTCATATCCTCCACTTACCTTAACAATGGAAAATATCAAACCTGATACAGAGAGACCATATTGAAGTAACTACGCCATGTGTAGTTAGTACAAGTGTTCAGTAAGTACATGTCAAATAAAGACCAAAACATGAAGCCTAAAGAGTTGTAAAAATAAATAAGATAGGTGTCCATATAGTAAAACAAGCATACTCACTGAAAAGGCATTTCAGTCCCTGGGTACCGACTCACTGGCGCTCTGGACCTGACGGTGTGCGTCCCGCCCAACACAGTGACGGGTTACAGTAAGTTCAGCGTCGCTGCCCCGGTTCTTCACTCTCTCTGTCCAGCCTTGCTCGCGTTTAGTCTCACGTCATGATCAGATATCAGGCCTCATCCGCGGTCCGACCGATTCTCCGCCCTGCAATTTACTCCAATTATCCAACTATCTGCAGGAAGACGACGCGCATGTTAAGCTTCTCCCCCCGATCTTCCTTGTACAAGCTCATCCATGTGCAAATGCTCTGCTGCTTTTCCAGCTCTCCTGCGAGCCAACATTTGCCTGCCTCCATGTAAATTCCAGCACGTCTTTCAAGGTTTGAATTCAAACAAGGTCTCGCTGTTGACGGCACTCAGTTGTATTTGTACAGTTACACTATTCTAAATTAGATTGACAACCTGAACAAAAATACTTTTAAACAGACGCAGAGGGGATGTCAATGAATAGAGACTCATATCTGCCTCCTCCAGTTGAATGGCAGGTAAGGATACATGACCAGGTGAGCTTTAAAGAGTAAAGTCCGCAGCCTTGCTGTACGGGCTCAGTGGTGCTTTCAGCCAAAATTCTCACAATGAATTCTATGCAGATTTTTGCTGGTTTAATATGTTCAACTACTTACGTTTGGAAAAGTTATTTTAAAGTGGCATTAAGTGCTGAAGAAATTGCGATTTGAACCTGACTATTACGCAACCTGAATCTGATCTATCGTCAGGGGAACGTTTCATGGCAATCCCTCAATAATTCAGAAAAAAAAAATACAGTTGACTTTTTTTATTGTAGTCCATAAAAACAAACGTCAATGATAGAAACAACAAGGTGGTAACCATAATAATATTCAATTATGTAAAACAAAATAACAATATACAGTAGGAAATTAAATTAAATCGATCTCAAAACCATCCCTTGTACCTAAAAGCTGTGTAGCTATTGCATGCCCGTGTGCCGGGAGAGTTTCCAAGGGGGCAAATCTGTGGTGCAGTTAGGAATGTCGAGGTGCTGGTTAGGGCTTTAGCACAGAGAGCTGATCCTGGATCGCGTCACCTGACGACAAGAGGGAAGGTTTTGGATGGAGGGCAAGGACACAGGAAGAGGTAACAGAACTGAGTGTCTGTAAAAAAAAAAACAGTAACAGTCTCTCAGCGGGGGCATTCTGCAGGAGAGGTGTACATTATTATGCCTTGTTTCACTCACAGTCACCCACTCACACAGGCAGACACACACACACACCCACTAAAGTTGAATGACGTAAAAATAAATCACAATTTTCTAAAAAGGCAAAATTGGGCAGAATAAAATCCCTTGACTTCTTCAGTAATCCAAAAATGACTACAAAGCTCCTGTATACTCCGAGCATGCTGCTTTTTCTCCGGACCTAGCTTCTTCATTCTACAAACGGTTACATACACACGTTTGACCCGGTTGTACAGACGGAACAGGACGGGTCGGCGGAGCTGCCCACCGTTCAGTCACAACGACAAGAGTTCAGATTCACAGGTTTTACATCTGAATCCCAGTGGAAGAGAAAGACTTGTTTCCATTTTCTCCCGTCTTGCATCTGCAGCTGCAGCTCTTCCGAGTCCAGAAATGGGTTGAGGGTGCAGAAGGTTGAGGACTAACCTGGCTGTGCTGTACATGGCGGTGGAGAGGGAGGACGTCTGCTACATGGCGGTGGGTTGAGGGCGACTAGCCTGAGTCGGTGAGGGGGGAGGGGGGGGGGGGGGGACGAGCGAGGGGATTTGGTCAGCGCGGCACCTGCATCTGCTGCGAGACCTGGTTCTGGGCGTTGACGTCGGGGCCCCGGCTGGCCAGCCGGCTGAGGATGTTCCTCTCGGACATTTGCAGCCGCACGGCGACGGGGGGTATCCTGGCGATGGTCGCCGGTAGACGCGTCACGTCAGCCTTCATGTCACTCAGTAGTTCCTCAAGCTGTTTGAGAACTGTAAATACAACACGCATTTGAGCCATTTTAGGTTTCAATCTTGAAGTTTGTTGTGAAGTTGTAAGGCCGTGGTCACCTCTCAGATTGGTTGAAATTAGGATTTGTAATGTCGTTCTGCACAATAGAAAAGTGATGGACAGCACCCATTAGGCATGTGCACAAGAACCCGCAGTTTCTCTTTTGATATCAAACATGGTTTACCTTTATGCAGAACTGCATTGGCAGGTTTGTTTCCAGACATGGACTCCTTGCTGAGGTGCTGGTGGGACTCTGCGAGGCACTCCACCTCACTGAAGCGAGTGTTGAGGGCCATGGAGGGGTGGGCCGGGTCCTCGGTCATGTTCAAGTAAGCCGCCCTGCGCAACTGCTCCTCAATCACCAAGGCCTGCTCCAGTAACTATACAGGAAGCAAAGTAAGACAACGGGTCCAGTGAGACATAACAAAAACACAGACAGACAGACAGAATCACACACACACACACACACACACACATACACGGAGGAAACATGTGATACTAATGAGAGTGCTCAACTTACCTTGAACCTGCGAGCCAGAAACTTGTTCTTGATCTCCAGGAAGTTTCCTCTGCTCATCTCCCCTTTGAAGGGCTCATTGAGGATGGCGAACCTCACATCATTCTGCACGTCCTGCCATCGAGCGTAGCCGTGTCTGAGAGACGCCGCGGTCAAGTGTAACAACATTGTCTTGTGAGGGTCGTGGTTTTATACAGTTATTCGTTTTCTCAAGCAGCTTTTAGGAATATGAATGCTGATCATCTTGCATAGACAAGTTTATACTTGTGAAGCTAGTGAAGCTAGTGAAGCTAGTGAAGCTAGTGAAGCTAGTGAAGCTCTGAATACAACCCTTCCAATTTCACTAAAAAAGGGAAATATGCTACAATCACAACTCCATGCTCGATCCATGTTGGGAAAACATTCATACTCGAGATGACAGAACAAGATTCTCCCAACCGAAGATTAGCGATCACGCGCTGTCCGAAATTAAAAGGATACTGTATGATTCCAGCCAGAAGCCAGTAGTCATGGCGACGGTGCCATATCTCAAAGGTCTTCTTAGTGACAGTGGCCGCTCGCTCCTCATTCTGCCACAGCGAGTGGAGCTCTGCAAAAAGGAGTGCAGAAAAAGGTCAAAAGACAAACTAAAGAGGGGGAAAAAAAAAGTGTGTACGTGTGCGCACGCGTGTCCACCTGTGAATCCTCCGTCAGCAATGTTGAACATGAACCTCTGCTTGGTGGCCTTTTTCTTCTCTTCGCTGACGTTGACCACCGCTGCAGCTGTGGCTGCTTCCTTGGTGTTTTCTCCGTTCTGCAGTTTGCCGCACTCGTCTGCCTTTGCGGCCTCCTTCTCCTCTTTTTGTTCTGTGAGAAAACAACAGAATCATGTGATTTTGATGACGCACATTTAGAAGGGGGTTTTTTTTTTTCTACACACAAGTTTCACTGGGTACCTTTCTTCCCCTCTGGAGGGGAACTGGTATCCATCTTATCATCTTTCCCTTCCTCAGCTGAAACAGGAGAGGCACTGTTAGAACGGCTGAAAAAAGGGAAATAAGGAAACCACCCAAAATGGAGAAGAGTTGCCTTACCTTTAGACTCCTCTGAATCCATCTTGCTCTCCGAAACCTCTCCCTTGACCTCAGCAGCAGTATCCTTCTCCGTCTCAGGAGTCTTCTCTTTGTCTTCATTCTCCTTGCTTTTATCAGTCGCCTCCTTTTCCTTGCCTTGATCACCTCCACTGCCGGTCTCCTTCTGCTCCTTGCCCACTGTGGAGTCCATCACCTCTTCTTTCTTTTCGAGGACGGGAGATTTTTCAGACTCATCCGGGATTTCGATAATCTACAGGAGAGGCGGGTCAGTTTGTAATTAGATTAAATCTGAAAGTCCAGGTTTTAATGTTGCTGCACTTATTAAACCTAAACGCATGTGAAATTAAAAAGCAGAATTTACTTCTGGATCATCTGTCTTTTTGACTCCTTTGCCATCCTCTCCCTCCTTCTTCACGTCTTCCTTGTCGTCCGATTTTGACAAATCTTCTGACAGGAAACAGAAAACACAGGTCAACCATGGACACGCAAAGAGGTATTTTTATCCCATTGCTGTTCTAGCCGCCAATAAAAATGTTAAAAAAAAAAAAAAAACCTTATTCCATTGCCAATAGTTGAGTAGAAAGTGTGTCATGCGTCTGTGCTGAAATTAAATGTTATGTGAAGTACTTACTTCATTGTCAGAAGCAATTGTATGGAATTAAGCTTAATAATGACCCAGCGTGTGTGTGTACCTGGCACAGGAGTGTTGGGCTGTGTGTCTGCAGGAGTCCCAGTGGAAGGAGTCTTCGGGTCTTCACCTGCAGCCAAAGCTGCAGCCCTTTTGTTCTCCTCCAGCTCTGCCATCCAGGGCATCGACCACTGACCGTTCACATGCTCAAATTCCTGCACCTGTCAATCAGTGAGTGAATCCTTGAGCCCATCGCTTACTCAGCGATGAAACACTTAAATGACATCAAACATACCTTTTTCCTGATAAGTGACATCACACCAATACGAGTGAGCACGTGCTGCCTCGACAGCCCCTCGCGTGGGACGCCGTCTGCAAAGGTCTCCGCCCCGTCTGCCCCCGGCTCACAAAGGTGACGCATGAACAGGGACACGTAGGCCCTGAGACAGTCGGGGAAGAAGAAGAACGACGGACTAACTTTTAAATCAAGGTCAGGAACTCTCGTTACTCAGCGATGCATTTCTAACATTTCAAACTAACCTCCAGTGCTTGACAGTTTTTATTACAGATTTGATAAAAGTAGAGAGGTTTGGTAGTCAGCGGGGACTATTGGGAGTAGAAAAACGTACTTGAATTCTTTCTCCGACTTCCCACGCAGGTCCCTGACGAGCCACTGATTGGTAAATGCATCCTGGGGAGGCATCCCATAGCGCATCACGGCATTTAGGAAAGCCTTCCTTTGCCGTGCGTTGAAGCCCAAAACCTGAAAGTGAGAACGTTTACACATTTAACGTCACATCAAAAAAAAAAAAAAAAGGGCACTCGTCATTGTTTTTCTGCTTGTGCCAATTCTCACCTCGATGTTCCCGCCCACTCTGGCCAACAGCGGCGGCAGCGGTTTGTCCCGATCGTTCCTCAGCCCTTTGCGACTTGGTCTGCGATTATTTGCTAAAGCGACACCATACAAAGTGAGTTTCGTCTGACATCAACCAGACATTTCAGTCAATATTATTTCAGAGATTTTCTGAAAAACAAACTTAAACTTCAAGGTATCCTGATGTATCCTTAACGTTCTGAAGTTGCTCTTTGAAGATGTTCCACTTACGGCTCATCCCGACTCACTCTGATCCTGAAGTCCCTCCTCATCTCTCAACTCTCTTACCGCTTCTTCTTGAAGCGTAAAGCTTTCAGAACATTTACAACTGAAAGCATTTGTTGTGGTGGTTGATTTTATTCAATTGAAGTAACAGGTATTTATTAAGCCATAAATTAAAAAAATACAATCAATAAAAAAAGAAACATATTTGATAGCAAAAACCAACTTTATAAAAAGGAATAAAGGAAAGGCACAATTTGGTCTGAAATACTGACAATGCCTTTTCTAAACAAACACTGTTAAGTGCATTTCAAGGCAGCAAAAAACATTTACTATGAACACTAACAATATCAAGTTGATATTTTAGCTGGCGGAGAAACAATAATTTTGTCTCCTTAAGTTCCTTTGTCTTTCAGTCCTTTCTTGTCTTTCTATGCTCATCAGATGATGCAGCAGTGAGTGGCGTTTTGTGAGTTGTCGTACAGGTTGTCAATGATGGCATCATCGCTGCTGTCTGAATGAACATCTGTCGAGGTGGTTTGCAGGATGTTAGTGGAAGAGAGAACTGGGGCTCAGAGAAGAAGGTCTACCTCCGTGTCTCCATTATTGCTGGGACCAACTCTTAAAAAGTCAAATCTCGCCCACTGACCTCAAACAACTTAAGTGGAACATCGGTATCTTCACATGAACAGCGGTGGCTGAAAAGCACAACAACTAAAAAAGATACCGCTTCTCTTAGCAGCAGTGATTCAAATGCTGTGCCTTACCTTCGGCCCGTTCATCAAAGTCTTCGTCGCCCTCCTCCGACGCCACAGAGTAATCGGACTGGTTATCGGACTGATCCTCCTGCCAGTCTAGAGGGAGCACAGACAGGGATGTTGAGGAGGGACAAAATAGAAAGCCGCACCAAAACAGAGTCGAATTGTAGATAAAGAACACCCAAACTCCTCGAGGAGATGCATCCTCATGTAGTTTATGCCAACCTGGCTGTTAGCCAGGAGGAGGTGCTACAGCCTTTCAGTGTCTATCGATGCATTATTGATTAAAAGGTGGCGAATTTAAACAACTGCAGTGAGAAATCCAATTTCATGCGATGAACTAACTGAATACTACAACACCAGAGATGAGATTATGCGTCGTTCCGTACCCTGTCTGATACCTCGGTCCTCCTGGGACCCGTCATTGTAGTTGACTGGCTTTCGAGTTCTTTTGCCTTTGCCTAAATTCCGCGCAAGGTCTTCTTGCTGCTGCTCGTAGTGGTGACGCAGCAGCTTCTCCCAGTAGTCCGGATCAACACTTTCCTCCTGCTTGATCACCTCTCTTTCCACCTCCTCCTCCTCACAAAGAGCGAAAAGCAATTAACAATCATAGAAAGAAATGGAGAGTCGATAATAGTCTATAGTAGAGACCTATAATTGAGGACGTTTTTAGACCACTTGAAAAACTACTGACATCCCGTTCACAGCTGAGTACAAAAGTACCTCATCTTCTTCATCTTTGACGACATACTGGGCCACTTTAAAGGAGCTGAGGTACTCGTTCATGCTCTGAATCTCAGTGTCGTCTGTAGCGTCCTGGTTCCTGTCTAGCAGACGGTCGATTGCGTGGTCATCGTAGTGGATCACACTACTGTCATCCTCCTTGTTCTCCCCTGGAAGCAGGATGAGTCAAATGAAGAGGAAGGGGGCAGATTTAGTCAATGTTACATCAGAATCTAAATCTAAGTGTTAAATGAGCAGAGGCTCATCGTTTGATAAAGCTTAATTTAGCCAATAACAGTTAATATGTGCCTGAATCTGATTTTCAACAGACCTCTGATACTTTTTTTACACTCTGGCTTCCCCTTTTAACCGTGCGAAATGCATCCATCGCTTAAATACCACGTTAAGAGTAAAATCCAAAACACAACAGCAAGTGGTTGACAGAATTAGTTCTGTATGTTAAACCCATCATTGGGTTTGGGCCGACTCACCCTCTCCCAGTTCATCCTTGAACAACTCTTCAGTTCCAAACTTGAGGATGTCGTCGAGCTCCTGCTTTGACATGGAGCCCGTTTTGGAGCCGAGGCCGGGTCGCACCACCAGGTGAGTGAGCATCATCTTCTTCTTTGCCACCTGGCGGAGGCGGGCAGACGGGAGAACAAACGAGTGGTGAGCCGGTGTGAAAACAGAATCACGACGCCGTTTAGACTTCCTGGTGTGTCCCTTTTTTTCACAGACCTGCGTGATCCTCTCCTCCACAGAGGCTTTGGTCACAAAGCGATAGATCATCACTTTCCTGTTCTGGCCAATTCGATGAGCTCTGCTGAACGCCTACGGAGGAAAAACGCACGAAACAAAGCGGCACAATCACCTTTCGTCCGAAACAAACAAAACATCCCGACGTGGATTTGAGGCGACAGTCGGGGCCGGCATACCTGGATGTCGTTGTGGGGGTTCCAGTCAGAGTCGTAGATGACGACGGTGTCGGCAGAAGCCAGATTAATGCCCAAACCACCAGCTCTGGTAGAGAGGAGGAAAGCGAACTGGGGAGCACCTGGAGCTGTTGGAATGAAGGAACGAAAATGAGCACGCCGCTGGTCGAACAGAGCGGCTGTTTACACGCCAGGCCAGCAGTGCGTGTACCATTAAAGCGGTCGATGGCCTCCTGTCTCAAGCTGCCGGTGACCCCCCCGTCGATTCTCTCGTATTTGTATCCCTCGTTCTCCAGGAAGTCCTCGAGCAGGTCCAGCATTTTAGTCATCTGGGAGAAGACCAAAACCCTGTGGCCTCCCTCCTTCAGCTTCTTCATCATCTTCTGGAGCAGCGTCAGTTTTCCGGAAGACTTGGTGAGAGCATTGCCCTCGTACATGCCGTTTGGAAGTTTTGGTGCCTCCTACAGTCAAAGGAAGAAATCCCAATAAACAAAGAGCTATAAACCAGATTCAATACTCAGACATGGACCCTCCAGTTTGTTCCCCTAACACGTGAACATCATACAGTGGCAGCTGCAGGAAAGAGGTAGGGGTGATTGCAGCACTTCTTCAGGTCCATCACCACGTTGAGCAGAGACACTTGGTTTCCTCCTCCACGAGTGTTCAGGGCATCAAAGTTACGCGTCAGGATGAACTTGTAGTATTTCCTTGTTTACAACGAACACAAACGATACAAAAGGAAAATATATTTCACAACTCTGACATTATATTCCACATTGTGCAGAAAGTAGCACTGATGAAAACGGTCAATGAATATTCTTCAAAATGTCGAATGGCATAACTTCAATGGGTGTATACTTCTACAGCAAAATATTTCAATAACGTACTTCTGCATTGGACTCAGCTCCACTCGGACAATGAGCTCGGTCTTTGAAGGCATATGTTTGAAAACGTCAGCCTTCAGCCTCCTGAGCATGTGTGGGCCGAGCATGTCGTGCAGCTTCTTGATCTGGTCCTCTTTTGCAATATCTGCAAACTCCTCCAGGAAGCCTTCCAGGTTGCTGCAGAGAGAAAAGGGAATTTGCATGCATGAATACAGGATTGTGCCAGGGTTCAGGCCCGTATGCTGTGCTGTGGTCACACGTGGGGCTACTGACTTGAATCTCACGGGTGTCAGGAAGTTCAGCAAGTGGAAGAGCTCCTCCAGGTTGTTTTGAAGAGGAGTGCCAGTAAGCAGCAGCTTGTGTTGCAGCGGATAGTTGTTCAAAATCCGGAAGAACTAAAGCAGGCAGGATAAAAAAAAAGAAAAAAAATATGATTTTAGATAATCAGAATACAAGGCAGGATGAGCACAAAATGCTCTTAATTATTACCTTAGACTGATTATTTTTGAGCCTGTGAGCCTCGTCCACCACCAGACAAGCCCATTCAATGGAGCCCAGCACAGCCTGGTCAATGGTGATCAACTCATAGGATGTCAGCAGGACGTGGAACTTGACTGTTGAATCCTTCTGCAAAGGACAAAGAGAGGGGGGACCGGAGGGAGTGGGGAGGGTTACCATAACCTCAATATTGCAATACTACAATATTGAAAAGCCAGCCATAGGCAATTTTATTGGCGCTTACTCGCTGTCATTTTATACACAGACTTTAATCAAAACGTGAGCTACAGGCCGAGCGGATGAGAAACAGATCAGTAAATAGAGACTGTTCTGTCATCGCTCTCTGTATACACTTTAACCAGTAATTTAAACATCTATAGTATCTATGGCAACAGTTCAAACCGACTACATTACTTCATTATGATACCTTATATTTCCATTTCATACTACCACTCTTGCTTTATTAGATACGGTCTTCCTTACCTTCATCTTGGATGCTTTTTTCCCGCCTCGGATGGCGTTTCCCTCGAAGGAGAACTCGTTCTCCCTGATGACAGCCCTGCTGTCTTTGTCCCCTACGTAGGTCACCACGTACATGTCGGGGGCCCACATCTCAAACTCTCTCTCCCAGTTAATGATGGTGGACAGAGGAGCACTAACCAGGAAGGGACCTTTAGAGTGACCCTGTACCAGGAGGACAGGTCAGCGTCATTATGAAACACACTTTACTGTTTGATTCTCATTTCTGCGCATGCACACGCAACAACATATGTAAACAAGTACATTTGTCTTGCCCTGCCTTTAGGATGGAGTTCCTTACTTGGAGCTTATCCCCTTTATTGGGCAGAGTTTCTGTGTGTCACATGTCTGAAACCTCTCCCACTGACATGGATTTACAGGGGAGCGCAGACTGGACAGTTCAGGTACTGGATATGGCTGTAGAACAGCAAAACGCTGAAAGTGGGGCCAATCACATATACCGGTCTCACCTCCTTGTACAGCGAGTAAAGGAAGACAGCGGTCTGCACAGTCTTTCCTAAACCCATCTCGTCTGCCAGGATCGTGTCTGTGGCCTGAGCCCAAGAAAACCTCAGCCAGTTCAGCCCCTCCAGCTGGTAGGGATGCAGCGTGCCTCCCGTGCTGTCCAGGTAGTCGGGCTGCCGATCAAACTTGATGGTGGGCTGCAAGAAAGGGGTCAATAAAAATCAAATGTCAGTTATCGACCAAGCAAATTTGCTTCTGGAGGAAGACCCTTAACGCTTAATTCTTTAATTCATTATGCTAATGAAAAAACTCTGCTTCAAGCTTTCATAACACTTACATCAATAACTGGATTTGCAGGTGGACGCTCTGCCTTCTTGATTTTGACGGTCTTCTTCAGCTTCTTAACAGGTCGACCCTCATCTCCCATCATCAACTCTCTGAAGAAAAGGGACAGAAATAAAAAAAATGTATTTTCAACTCCATTTATTTTTTAGAAGAATTGTCAAACATGTTCATGAATCTGTATACCTGTGATTCCAGTATGTCTGTTTATAGGTGTCAAACTCTGGGATGTCCATGTCCTCGCTCTCCCAGGTGGCCTGGTCGTAGGCCAGATCTCTCCATTTGATCAAGTAATGTATGTTGTTCTTTTTATCAACACTGACATGAAAAGAGAAAGCACACAATACAATCGAGTTACAATGAAGCACTATCACTATTTGCTCTCCAGGTGTCTGCAAACTCCATTCAATGTGATCTTTTTAATGGGTGAAATGTGTATTTCATGAGATCACATCTGTGTCTTACGTGTGGTTGAGGATGCGGTGGATCATCAGCCACTCCATCTTCACACCATAGCGGTAGAACTCCTGATCCATGTGGACAAAGAGAGGGTCCTTGTTCTTCCTCTTGATTCTCTTGTTTTCATAACCCTCACCTCCAAAATCCACAGGCGCCGGCTCGTCCATGTCGGTCTTCCTCTGGTAGTTGCGGAACATCACCTGGCAGTTCAGCTCCAGCTGGGCGACAGGGAGGTACGGAAAGGGACAGTTGCGTTTATGGTTGCCTTGCGTTGTGCGCATAGAGAAAGAAAGAATATACACATTCTCAGCTACAGGTGGATGATGCTTCCGAGGGAGTGCGCTACCTGTAGCTCCAGCACCCAGGAGCAGTGCCAGTAAGACATGTTGCACCATTTGACAAAGAACTCTCTCTCCCTGCGGCCCGCCAGCGGCGGGGGATCAGCCGCATCGGCTGGGAGATCAGCGGGCCGAGGGACGGGCGTGGGGGAGGGTGGCTCTCCCCAGCGCCATGTTATTACCTTCTGGACTTTGCCCTTCATCTGTGGACACTATTAGAAAGTATTAAAGGGGGAGGGAAATCATTTAGGATATGATGCTTGTACAGAAGCACTGATCAGAATTCCTGGTTTACAAAAAAATATAAATAGTGGCGGTTTAGGACGTAAGATGTCAGCAAAAAAACTGCTATTGTTTAGTTAAAATACTGCAGGCGTGCACAAGATGGAATCTGCATCTGCATACAGGCCCACGTGAGCGCAGGCGCGCACCGGCTCACGTGCACCAGCGCACGCCGCTCACCTTGCAGCGGGGGCAGATCCATTCTCCATTGGGAATTTCAGGGAGAGGAGGGTTGAGGCAGTGGATGTGGTAGGAGGAGGGGCACGTGTCACAGCAGAGCAGCTCCCCTCCGTCCTTGCACACCCGGCAGAACTCAATGTGGTGGTCGTCTTCCTCCTCCACCCCTTCATCCCTCCGGTCTTCTTCTTCCTCCCCTTCGGCCTCAGAGAGCTCATCTCGGGCCTCCCACTGGATTCCCTCCTTCTCCTGGTGGCAGAATTAAAGACAGAAGGAGGTGTGGTTGGGGGGGCAGGGAAGGTATGCGGAACAGAATGAAAGGAAACAAGGGAGGGGTGTGGGGGGATTTCGAAGAGCGCCGAGGGTGGGGTGTGGGTGCATTGTGCGAGTGTGCATGTGAGGGGGAGGGGGAGGGTGGGAGGGGAGGGACAAGATGAGGAAATGGGGGATGGGGGGTGAGACATGTGGTGGGAAAAAGCAAAGGATTGATGAGACCATGAGCCAGAGGGGCAGGGTGATGGGGGGTGGGGGTGGGTAGCAGAAGACAAAGATAAATGGAGAACACAAAAAGGAAAAAACATTTAAAAAGTAGACAAACCCCCCCTGGGTCAATGCAACTTTCCAGTAAGACACTTCCACACAACAATATCCAACTGACAGGTTATTTGCAATCTTACTCCCAATATTGACTCCATCTCTTGTAGCTGGTGGACTTCTATGCACAGGTACTCACACAGTGGGGGCAGCTCCACTTGCCCTCGGGGGCCTTTTCCATGTCAGGGTCCAGACAGACCATGTGATAAGCTCGGGGACAAGTGTCGCACAGGATGATCTCGCCTCCCTGCTGGCACACCTCACAGTAGTCCTGGTGGTCCGTCTCGTAGCCGTCGCCGTCCTCCGTTTCCACTGAGAGCGACAAGAAGAAGACCCACCGAAAATAAGCAGGAAAGAAAAAGACAAACGCGGTGACATTAGGGGAGGGGGGGTTCACAGCCTTTTATTTCGGTCTTGCCTATAATCGTACTGGTAAAAAGGAAGCCCCTCCTAAAAATGGTCTACTGTCTGTTCTGAAATCTGTCGAGAGCTGATGGGCCAAAGTTATTGAAGTAACATTTCCATGCAAACCTTTCTTCTTTTTCTTCGCACTCTTGGGTTTCTTCTTGGGGCGGTTGCTGCGGTTGGAGCCATCCGACACGGAGAAACTCCCGTCATCAAAGTCACTGTCTACCTCGGGTTCATCTTCATCACTCTGAGGGAGAGGACATCGGGAAAAGAGACAACTAGCTTGTTACATGAAAAGCATAAAATCATTTGAATGGTTGTCTAATTGGCCAATTTCAATACGGGCCAGCAACAAAGTATCTCACCGACGAGCGCTTCCTCTTGCTGTTGAGGCCGCCTAGTTTTATCTTGAGTGGAGCCACCTTCTTGGGTTTGGGCTTAAGCGGAGGCTTAGCTGCGGGCTTTGACTTCTTGCGAGCATTGGGACCTGACAACACACGGGAGATAAAGTTTAGTCTAGATATAGTTTGGTTTTTATTCAAAACTATGTTTTTCATAAAAACACATTTTAAAAAGACACCTTTATCTTCACATTTGATCACGATAACGTGTACCGTACCTTTCCCCTCTTTGGTTTTGGCCTTGCGCAGTGGAGGCGCCGGCGCTGCCGGGGGCGCAGCAGGCGCCGGCGCAGGAGCAGGAGCAGGTGAGGCAGCTTCACCGGTCTCCAGCCCTCCGTCTGCTCCGGCCACCACCATGTTCTCCAGAGCTGCAGCCACATTAGCAGCTGCCAGCGCCGCATTGGCAGTGGCAGAACCCTAGATGAGAAGACGCAGTGAGAGACTCTGCTCTCTGCCGTCAGTCACAAAGCAGACCTGCACACTTGTTCATGTTTGTAGTACCTTAAGCGGGTTGTTGGTGCTGAATTCCCTCCACTTAGCCATCATTAATGTCATCATCTTGGACACAGCGATTTTGGGGTTCTTAGCAGCAATTAAAGGTCTAAGGACACACAATATGCAAGATGCATAAAGAATATTTACATTTCCATACATACAAATAGCAAGGTAGAGGCAGTACAATAGTATTTTAGGGTGGATATAAAAAGGGGTCTCCTCACCTGACGAACTGGCTGAAGGCTTTGTAGTTGGTGAGGGAGCTGTAGTCTTCCTGAGTAAAGACGTGGTCAATGTCTTTCATGCCCCAGGCATCCAGCAGCTGGGTGGAGCTTTTAGGCTGAGGCAGGAGGGGAAGAGTTGAAAAGAACAGCGAGGGATTGGTGCATTTCACATGTTTTGCCCTCATGGAATTAATTATCCACCCTCACGGCAGAAGCTGAACGAATCTTTACCTGGCAATCATCGTCATCATTGTCATCGTCTTCTGGTTCTGGATCTTTACGTTTGCTCTTTGAGCTGGATGAGGCGCCTTTCTCTGCAGCCGCACCTCCTTTCTTCTTATCTTTGGCGTTGCTGGAACGTTTCTTCTTTTTCTTCCCCGGGGCATAATCGCTGCCCTCACTCGCTGACCGCACGCCTTCCTCGTCTGCATCTCTTTCTGCTGCTTCTACTCCAAGCAGGTGCTCTGGGGAGCTGACTGGCAACTCCTGCAACACAAAGAGCCGCATTGCAAATTACATCTAGACACTCATATTATAAATTCTAAATTTGATTTCTAGTAATAAATGTCGCTGCACGGTCAGTATGGAGTTCATAACTCATTACAGGCATAGCTGAAACAATCAGTCACTGAATCTATTGGTCGACTGACAGAAAATAAGTTAACAACCTTCTTTTTCATTGCTGATACAGCAAAAATACAAAGCCCTTTGCAAGAAGCTGAACCCAGAGACGTTTGGCATTACTCCTTTAAAAAGAGTCTTATAACAATTAAGCAATTACAAAAAAGTTGAGGATTCATCTTCTGTTGATTATTTGGCCAATAATGCAAAATAATATATCGGGGTGTGTTCTATACATTCAAAATGCAGAACTTTGCAAAATTCCCTTTTTTGTACTCAAATAGAAATAACAAATCAACCAGGACTTGAGTGGACACATAGTAACTGTGATTGGAGAATACACCTTTGTTGATAACATAGTTCGTAAAACTGGGAATATATAAATATCAGCGAAGCGTTCCTTAGTGGACCAGTGGACACAATCACTATTGTGCTGCCTCTTTCTCCGGCAGATGGTGACCTTTATCTATCTATAACTAAAAAAATCTTTGAAATCGCTACTTTAAGACAATTGCTGTGTTTTAACCAGAGATCATCTGAAATGACTGAAATGATCTAACCAGAGAACTGTTTTTGTTGGCATTTTCAACTTCTGCCATTTGCCATGTTAACTGTGTTTTGCACCATGTCAACAAATTAACTATGAGCATCATGTACGCACAGAAATCACCATTAACGCGTCCTTTGCACAGAAATCACCATTAACGCGTCCTTTGCACCTCTATTTCACTGACCTGCACTCAAAGAACTGGCAGGAGTCCCGTGTGATTGTTTTAGTGTGCACCCCGTGCACGTGCTGTTGGACGGACAGCTCTGCTTACCAGGTCAAACCTGACACCCGGAACCTCCACAAAAATGAGGTGCCCCGCAAAGCTCTGCTGGAACGCACCTCTCTGACGGGCCTCTGCCTCTTGCTGCTCCTGCTCTCCCGGCTGCTCTTCTTGGCTTTCTTCTTCTTCTTCGACTTGGGCGCCTCCTCCACGTCGGACACAGCATCCTCGAGCTCGTCCCCACCTGCGGGAGACACGCTGTCGTTACGCGAGACGGGACGCGCGGACGACGGACACGCGCGCGCGCCGGCACATGATGGCGAGCCTTCTGTGTCCGTGCGCGCGCGCGCGTGCACACCCTGATATGCTACAAAACAGAAACAGGTTGAAACTTGTCTGTTTTCTTTTTTTTTTGAGGCTCCAAAAACTTTTGACAGTTCACGACCCCACGCGTATCAAACACGCGCGGGAGACTGGCGAAACAAGTGGAGGAGGGGTCGAGAAATAACATCTTTAACTGTCGACACTTCCTTGAGAAGTTAGCTAACTAGTCGCTAATGGCGAGTGACGGACGGGCTAGCCGAAGCTAACGTTAGCCTCGGCTAGCTCAGACCGACAGATGGACCTTCCTCAGAGGATTTAGAGACACGAGCTTACCGTGAAGAAGTGAGGGTTCGTCCGCGGCGCCAAAGTCTTCCCTCTCATCCTCGCTGCCCGACATTTTCGCAGCTTTGCCGGTGGAATTAATCCCTCCTAAAAATCTTGCTCCTCCGTCGGCGAGGGAGGAGGGAAAATGACGTGGGACTGTTGGGAGAATGGACCGGGGGTGTCCAGGAAAGGGAGGGGGCGGCGGGTGCTGAAAATAAATGAATAAATGGCATTGGTCGGTAGCTAACGCAATCCTTCCTCATTCCCTCATATTTACACGGCATCGGGTCTAATTGACCACCTGCGTACTGAAAGAAGTTGGATAACTGGATTATCTACGCTTTGACATGATCTGTTGTTGATTCGCAGATCTTTAGTGCACACGGGAGTGAATGAAGTTAAGTGTGGCATCCATCCTTATTGGAAGTATGTTCTTCAATTTCACATTGGCGAGTTAAAAAACAACAACAACACATTGAAGAAAAGTTTAAGCTTGCAAACCCTACCGTCACCCATTATAAACTTACTGTAGTGTGTGTAGGCTCAGTCCCGGGTCGAGGTGTGCTCTCTTCCCTCCGTGCGAGAATAATTCAAGTCGGGCTGTTTGTGCGGCAGTTGTTGTCATTTATCGCTCAGGCGTTAAACCCGTTTGGATCAATGATCAGCAGAATAAAATTATTTAAAAAAAAAACAAACATCCGTCATTGACCCAGAACACGTTGCTCCGTCCCCCTCTTCTCTCCCCCAACCTCACAGGCAGAGCTTAGCTAACATCCTCACAAACACACAAAGGGGCAGACATCCCATAATAATCCCCCCCTCCCACACAGGACTCTGCATAGTTACCTCGCAACGGACAGACCATAATACTCAGCCTGCCCCCACCCCCCTCCACCACGCGCGCGCGCTCGCGCGCACTCTCGCACGCAGGCACGCACACTAACACTGCTGCTAGACATGCACGCACCAGGCTCATTGCATGCACACTCCTTCCCCTTTCCACTAGTAGTCCCGGCCCCCTTAGCAACCCACGTTGTCATGGTGACACCTCCCCCCCAACACTCCTCGACAGACCATAATACTCTAGCAGTACCAGCATACATCCCATAATAATACAGCTCCTAAAAAAACACAAGAAAAAAAAGAAGACATTATTCACATGTCTCGGGGGGGAAACTCAAGTCCACTGGTGACAGACCATAATATTAACCAAGCATCCATCTGGGAGTGAGTGTGCCAAGAAGTCAGAGAACTTTTGTTGATGTGATCCAAACACAGGTAGACTGCATGGTAGACGGGCCTGCTGCACCTGGGGGGGGTGAGAGTGGATGTGGGTCCAACGACTGCAGCCGAGGCCTCCAGTTCCAGGGCCGTCACTGCTCACCACATCCGGGTCACCTACCAAAAAGCATGTCAATGTATGGGAAAGTCCTTCAACAGCAACACGGGCCAACAGGTGTGCAAGTCCACAAGGGAGCCCGCAGGTGTAAATCATGGTGGTAGCGTGATCGGCTGTGTTGGGATGAGGGTCAAAGGTGAGCATGACGATTCATAAAACACACAAAATGTTGCTTTGAAGTTCTGTTTGTAAAGTAGTCAATTAGTTGCTGGACATAAGGGACACATTAAATCAGTGAATATGACTCGGAAGAGTATTTTCTTTAGGTACTAGAATTATCAGCTCAGCAGAATGTGTTTTGTTTCAAAGTAAAAGCACAATAAGAGAACATAGAGGGAGAATACAGACTAAACTCATTTACTTCTCTCTACTGATCGTGTGTCGTTATTACAGCTAGACTTCCTCACATATCACTCTTTAATCAAGAGCAAGAGATCCGATTGCTGTGCAAGTCCCTTAAGAACGAGACAGGAGCTCAAGTCAGTAACGGCAGGTGCTCGTCACGCAATGATTCTGGCCGAAGGTTATATGTTGAAAGATAGAAGCAAGTAGGTTTTCATTCATAAATAAGACCTGAGCTGCTGCACATCTCAAACTTGTTCAAGCAGTGTGTGTGTTTTCCCACCTGCACCAGAGTGAATTGGCCCAATAAGGCCAAATAACATGCTGTAGGGAGAATGATGTCAAATAGATTCCCTCATACACGTCTGCTGCAGCTGCACATTTCTCCATCTGGTTCTGGTCCTGCAGCACATTGTGGCTCTAAGATATACATAAAATATAAATAAAATAAAATATAAAATATAATAATAGCAGTTGTACTGCATTGTTGCCGGTATTCTATAGCGAATGTTCAACATGTTCTATTTAAAAGGTTTTGAATTCAAATTGGGGCCCTAGAAGGATCACTTAAAGGCCACACAAGAGTCTAATCAGGCTGCGTAGAGACACACTGAGACCTCCCGTCACTGACAGTATACGGCTACGCCTTTGAATTGCACGTCCTGATCTCACTGGATCTATTTGGGGCATGTGCCATAATGTTACAGTATGAAATTAATTCAGGCTTTTATATATTTTAAAATAATATTTTAGTTTTTACAGATCAACTGTCATTTTAGATGATCATTTTGTTTACAGTAGAAACAATGCCATCCATTTCCTCCCAGTTAAACAGCCTATTCCATTTGATTTGTCGCTCTGTGTCTCGCTGCTGGAGGGTCAGAAACCTGTTCACGGAGAACGAACATTATTTGCTCAAGTTGCATTCGTTTCGATCTCCCCTGGTGCATGGCGGCAAATATTTCTGTTGCATCAACAACGGCATTTCCTGCACGTTGGTTTCAGTGAACGGGGTGAGAGACTCGGGCAGGAACCCGTCCAAACGTGAGCCCAGAGGCCTTTAACTGTGGCCGCTCTGCAATGTCCCCCTGCTGTAACGGTGCGGCCACATCGCATAGCAACAAAGGCCTGTGTCTGTCCGCCGTCTCTATCGCTGGAAGGCCCCCTGCATGCGCATGTGTGCGTGTGCACATGCACTCACGTGCAATGCCGTCACCAACACCTCCTCCTGCTCCCTCCCTGTCCTATATGTACTGCCATCCATCGTTTCAACTCACGCATGCACCCCCCCCGTCCCTCAACCCCCCCCCCCCCCCCCACACCACCACCATCCCATAATTTTCCTGGGTCGTCCATTCCCCCCCATGTGCACACAGCTCACCGCCCACTCTGCCACCCTCCCCAACCCCCCCCCTTCCCTGCCTGACAACACCACCGCCCACCATCCCATAATATTCATGCACACGCCACACACACACACACACACATCAGTGCGTTCAGCTCTTTGTTGGCAGAGGTGTCTGAGCAATGTGAGCGTGCTCATGCACAGCAGCCGTGTCTCCGCCTGCTACCATCGTTTCATCCGCGCTCGGACCGGGGAGGCCGGTCGCCCTCAAGTGCAGAGAAGTAACAAGAGGACGTGACGGAGGAACGGAAGGTGGTGGGGGCACATTTCTGTCTCGAAATGACCTTGGGCGGAAATGTGGGTGAAGAGTCACCAGCGAGCATCGGTCGGTGTGGAGTTGCCCCGCCTCACCGTAGAGTCTCTCGAAGTCTGCTGCTGCTTCCCACTGCAACAGAGAGGGTCCAAGTCATAGTGTGTCACGCTGAAGCTTTAACAAGCATCCTTTGAGGCTTTGCAACCTGGCTACAGTCAATCAGAACTGAACCATTTCAGCATGATAAAATGGGGGAAAGATAAAGATAAAAAAAAGAGGGAAAGTTATTTACGAGAGAGGGGTAAAGGGATGAGGCTAACGGAGGCGCCGGACATGACAGTGGCCAGCTCATCACCATGGCGTTGCTGCGGGAGACAGCGGAAGACGTCACTTGGAGAAACAGAGGAGGACACAAAAGAGGAATACGACGTGAGGAAGACAAAAAAGTAAAAAAGAGGGAAGGGGGCCTATAAGAAAGCTGTCTGCAGATATAGACAGAAAAAGTGTGTGTGTTTGTGGTGACCGCATGTCTGAAAATGTTTGGTTCTGGTGCCGCACATAATCAACTTGTCCAATAAAATAGCATTTAGCAGTAGAAAAGTTTCACCGGGTGAAAAAATACAGTAGCAGAATTTACTTTTTCAAGTTCAACGTATTCATCTGTAAAATGATTGTGTGCTTCTTCCAGATATCTACTGCTCTTCAAAGTGCGATGGACTCTCTGTAACATTACTTTGCTGACTAAACAGAAATGCAAAAGGAGGGGAAATAGCACAATCAACTGTGAAAAAAGTGCATTTAAGCTGAATAACTAATAATCATTGTAAATGATTTCCAGTAAATAATACGGTCTTCCTGTTTTGCTACGTATTCATCATAATAGAGTAATAGAGTACATAATAGAGTAAAACATTATTTAGGGAATACTATTGTTTAGATCCACACATGTAATTTATTTGTGTCACAAACCTGCCTTGTTATTATTTACTGCTTTTCCCTAACCCCGGGGTAACACCCATCCGCTCCCTCCTTGTGCCCTACTGCCCTTCCTATCTGGTGATTTATTTGCCTCCGTTCCAATATTTGTCAGCAGTGCGTTTTCTTCCCCTTGTCTAAATGTCATCCCTTCTTCTAAGACAATATAGGGACTGGGAGAGAGGGAGAAAGAGAGGGCAAATGGGGGGGAGATAGAGGTAGGCGTGGGGGGAGGGAGGGGACTCGTAAAATGAGCAACAAAGTTTGGGAAAATTAAACATTAGGTAAGACACCTTTTCTCATGCATACACACTAGTGTGGAAACAGAATGCTGTCTCACAGTTCCTGGTGTGAGGATTTCTCACTGACAGCCGATGGAGCAATATGTCAGCCATAGTATTTCTGTATAGGAAACAAAAGGCTTCCGTTTGTCTTCTCATGCCATGTTTCTCAGCGCTAAATTCACTAAATAAACGAGCATCAAAAGAAACGGGACAAAGCAACTACTCACACGTTAGTTGTGACAGTTATTCAAGAGCATCTCTGTTGCAGGCTCAGATTTGAGGTCTCATGCCAGCGAACACAATAGAAAGCATATTTACACTCTTAGTGCTTACGAAGTTCGGCTATCATTCCTCCCGAAACCCCGCCTCCGCATCACTCCACACCCTGGATCACGCCTGTCCCCTCTCTCCCATCCTCCTCCCCTACCTCCTTTATAACCCGCCACTCCCATCTCACTGCTCGCACTTATTCTTGCTGTTGCAATCTGGAATGGACCTTTTTTTTCTGCCGATGAAACCAAGTTCCTGCTGACACAGTTGTATTTGCACATTTGGATTTTAGGTTTTATTTTTTGGGGGGAGGGGGAGGTAGAAGTACAGATATGTTAAATATTGGACACATGGACTTATTTTCCGTGAGGATGAGTTGTGCTTGCAGTTTGTAAAACATTCCTCTGTGCATGCTTCTGCTGTTCCTGACAGCATAAGTGAAGAAACTGATGAACAACTTGATTTATTGAAATTGAGATTCAAATTTTAATTTGATCAATTCATTGAAGGAAAACTAAAAAAGACAAAAAAGACATAACAAAGGATGACTGGATATCACAGGACTATGATCTGGTAAGAATGAGAGTTACTTTTGGAGCTTAGTGTGCAGTCGTAGAGCTGCAGGCGGCATCACACAAAATATCCATGAAATGATTGTTTAATTCAAAGAAAATCAACTGTCCTTTCTTGCCCCTGATACAGATATGTGGGGATCCTCCCCGGACTGTGGGACGGAAACGTGAACACCGCAACAGACCAACAGATCCCTTCCACCGCGGACACGGGCGGCGCGCTGTCCAACGACCCGGCCTGACGCGCGGAGACGGACAGACAGACAGACAGTCTGATGCCAACTGTCTCCACTGTCAATCTCACGGCACCACTCCTCCTCCTGTTGCTATGGGCAACCCACCCGACCATGGCAACCAACTGGCTGTAAGTCCAGCGTGCGAGGGAGAAAGAGGGAGTTTGTTTGCAATGCTATAACTTTTAAAAGATTGGCGACATGTCTCTAAATCTCTTTCAGTTGCTCCCTTCTCTTTCTTTTGTCTCAGTCCTGGTGACCTTTTCTCTTTTCTCCCACCCTCTGCCTTCTCTGTCTTCCTTGCCTTGTCCTTCCCTTGTTTCCGTCCTCTCTAAAACTCTTCCCCGGTCGTTACCTCTTCATCCTTTTTGTGCTTTCTTTTCCCCTCTGCATGCGCTCTTCCTCTTTCCCTCCCTCGCCCTTTTTCCTCATTTGGCATCCTAACATTGACCCATTATAAGTCACCTCCCCACTCCCCACCTTTGTGTCCCAGCTCCCTGGCGAGGCTGCCTCGCTCCAGGCCCGTGTCCGGTGCTGCCCCGTGTGCGCGGCTGAGGGGGCTGACCCCGGGCCAGGTGGGGGTGTGCAGGGCGCGAGGAGAGGTCATGGAGTCCGTACGCAAGGCCGCCGAGATGGTCGTAGAAGAGGTTCGTCTCACCGTTCGCCCTCGAAACACCAACTGATGTCCTAATGCAATCATTACAGCCCCTTATAACTCACTGCCACGCGTGTCGTCCTCAGTGCCAGCACCAGTTCAGGAATCGCCGCTGGAACTGTTCCACCACACAACGTGGGATCAATGTATTCGGCCGAGTCATGAATCAAGGTATCATCATATTGATAATGCGTCATGGAGAGTTACCTGATGACGAATCCAAGCGTTGAGCTTATTCCTACTTCAGGAAATCTCTGCATCGTGTGCTCCATGTTGATCTCTCAGGGACTCGTGAGGCGGCCTTTGTGCATGCTCTGTCCTCAGCGGCCGTGGCGATGGCCGTGACCCGAGCCTGCACCCGCGGGGAGCTGGAGAGATGTGGCTGCGACAAGAAGGTCAGGGGGGTCAGCCCCGAGGGTGAGCTCCGATTGCATCGAAAATGTAACGCATTATTAAGTCACACACTAAAAAAACTGCTGCTAAACTTCTCTTCACCATGTACTTCTCCATCAGCTGCCACTGTGATGGAAATAATGTAGAGCGTGGCAGCTGCTTCCTCTGTGTTTCGTTGCGGATTCCCCATCTCCATTACTTCCACAATACTGTTACCCTGTTCAACGGCAGGTTTCCAGTGGTCGGGGTGCAGTGACAACCTGTCCTACGGTGTGGCTTTCTCCCAAACATTCGTGGATGAACCAGAAAGAGCCAAGGGGCTTTCAGCGGGGCGCCCACTCATGAACCTCCACAACAACGAGGCTGGCCGGAAGGCGGGTGGACGCAATCTTTGACGACATCTCTTCAATAACTTCCGTCTGCTGTTGCTTACGTTTGCTATTCTCTCGTCCTCAGGCCATCCTTCACAACATGCAGGTGGAGTGTAAGTGTCACGGCGTCTCCGGCTCCTGTGAGCTGAGGACCTGCTGGAAGGTTATGCCCCCGTTCAGGCGCGTTGGTGTCGTGCTCAAGGAGCGCTTCGATGGAGCGACAGAGGTATCAGAAAACGCTGCTGTTTGCAGCTCAGCTGGCGAACAGATGAACTTTGATACCTTCCGTTAGTATCAAAGTTCCCGGTCTGTAGCTCTCTCATCCTCCTCCTCTTTTCAGGTCCGCCTGACTCGTATAGGATCCAGGACAGCCCTGCTCCCCCGTGACCCGCAGGTCAAACCTCCCGCTGCCAGAGACCTTGTGTACCTTGCTCCGTCTCCAGACTTCTGCCATCTCGACCCCGACAACGGTATTCCCGGGACCGCTGGTAGAAAGTGTAACGGTACGATCGTTTCACAGAAAAAAAAAAGCAATCCAGATTATCCAAGGTATCAATCACAACGAGAAATGACGCGGCTCTCTTCTGAAACACACCCAGGAACCTCTCGACTGGCCCCGGACGGCTGCGAGCTGGTGTGCTGCGGGCCCGGGTACAGAGCAGGCCGGGCCGAGGTGGTGCAGCGCTGCTCCTGCAAGTTTTCCTGGTGCTGCTCGGTCCGCTGCCAGCAGTGCAAGAACACAGTCACCATTCACACCTGCCGGGTCTAAGAGGGTCCCGGGACCAGGACAAAGCGGCTGAGCGGAAAGATCCAAACAAACCACCAGACACTCACCGGTGAACACAAGACGGGGTGAAGGCAACGTAGGCAGCGACGCACAAAAGTATTGTGAATTCTCGCCGAATGTTAATCCAACTCATTTTAGTCTGAATCAATGCGACGAGAGTTAAGTTTGAGGATTCTGTTGCAGAAGCTGCAAAGTTAGAACACGTGTAGGAAGCCAGCCACAATGACAAAGCATCAACAGTAAGAAAGGTACAGACAAAAACGAAGCAACAGACACGCAGGTATGAACACACTCCGATAATCTCGCATTAAACTGACTAAGCTTTTAAAGCTGTACTTAACCACAACTAACTGGGACATTTTGCAGCACTATTCCTATTTGATGCCAATGAGCTGCATCATAGACTAACAGGTCCTTGGAGATATACTGTATTTAAGTTTAGGTTTATTTATTTGTATATCAATGTCTTTCTTTCACTTCGGCAGACATCTTAATTAGCAAATGTAACTTCTACTTACATTAGTGTCCGTCTTGTGTTTTTGCCCCGCCCACCTCCATGTGAAGCTCTTCTGTATGTTCCTGCACAAGCTTTTAGGTCTGTACAAGAAATCTAATAAATACGGTAGTTTGATCCAAAATAATACCACACTATGTTTGAGTTTCTTATTGACCAGACGTGTCGAAGATACCGTCACACTTGAAATTCTTGACTACAGTAAGTTAAGTTAGCTGCGTGTTAAAGTTAATGGGTTTGTCTTTGGACCAATGTTTTAATGAGCGGGTTAAACTTTCCCAGGCTGGATATGAGGGATTATGCGCGGTTGAAGTTAGGTGACATTCATTGCCCGTTTATTTCATATTTTAAAAACTAAGTACATAGTGCATGAGAGCCCAACAGCAACGACGCCAAAAAAACGTTGCAATTCACAGGCAGAATGGGGGAAAGAAGAAGGTGCTAACCGATGAACACTGCAGGTTGCAGAATAATCAAAGATAGGCCTTTTCTTTGAGAATAAATTGTTACTCTTTGTTAAGCCTAAAACGTACGACAACGTTCTAGTGAGAAACACAGAACGTAAACATGATAAACACCTTTGAATGTGTAACTAATTTTCATTTTTATGTGTTTATGCATCCACGCAACAATCACCTTCCAGCATACAAAACAATGGCTGCTTTCAATGTCATTAAACAGTTTTATTAAAAATATCTTGTGATTACAAACACCCAGAAATTTACTAGCAACGGTTAGCATCTCAATCTGTATCAAGAATACCAGACCACTTATTTGTTACATTCTCAATCCCTCCAAGTTTGTAGTCTAGCAATAAAAAATAAAAAAATCTCAAGTGTCAAAATGAAGCAAATTAATATTTCACAAAGTCACAAAATGAATAAAATAAAGGAGAAATTCATAATTCCACTGAAGAAAGGAGATTGGTGAGCATGCACTTGGCCTTTGTCTGAGATTTGGAAGACGATAACCTTTGTGACCCTAGTGAATGACAATACATCTCTTGTACTTTATTATTCATTCCAAAATGGACAGAAGAGAAAGGAAATGGAGTACTACCTAAAATGAAGTTGCCCTTTTAAATGAATTAATCAAAGTTCACTAAAATACTTGATGTTAAAAGTGTTTCCCCCCCGTTTATATTTCACAACATTGGATTTTAAAGAACAACTAGGCCAAAATGAGTAAAACACAGTGGAGGTCAAAGCATTAACGATATAAAATAATCTTTCTTTAAAAGAAAAGGAGCAGTGGCAACAGGCAGGGGGGGGCCCGCCCCACCTGAATATTTGCAGAGAGAACACTGTTATTTCTAAAAGCTTTCAGAAAAGGAGATAGGGGACACTGTGCTGAAGTTCTTTCTCCTCCATCCTCCTTCAAAGTTTTATTTTGAAGGCACAATCAATGTACACGTGTTTTAGAATAAGTCTCAATGGCATTTCACCTCCCCTCCCCTTTTAGTTTGTCCTTTTTTCATAACAGCCATTGATCTTTCTCATGTTCTGATTCACCCCACCCACTAAACTAATGTTGCTATTTTATAACAGGACACACTTTCTTTTGGTTTTGGTCTCGGGAGGCTCCAGCGCTGCCAGGATGGCCTCGTCAAACACGTTCTTAAGTCCTCGCTGGAACAGATATCAAAACAGAGAGCGATCATTTAAATATGGTCTAATTTGATAGCCTGATTTAGCAAACAATTTTGCTGCCTTTCAGTTCAACTTGATGAAAATTCAAAAATGCCCCCTACCTGTGTCAGGGCAGAGCACTCCACGTATTTGACGGCCCTCAGCTCGCGGGCTAGCTTCTCTCCGCTCTCTGGATATAGGGGGCGCTGTTTGTTCTTCGCCAGCTTCTCGATCGTGTTGCTGTCTTCGCGGAGATCCATCTGTGTTCCCACTAACAGGAAGGGTGTGCGTGGGCAGTGGTGAGAAATCTCAGGAACCCACTGGGGGGGGGGGGAGAAGACATTGCGATTAGATCCACACTTTCTTCCTTCCCATCCATGTCTAGGTAGCTCAAAATACACACTAAATGGGATGAATATTTTTTTACGCTACATCTCTCCGTTGTGCTCATTATCGCTCACGGCGCAAAAATTCTGTCGCTTTGCAAGCAAACAAATACCCCCCCCCTTCAATCCATCCACCCCCCTGAAGTTGTAAATCTATGGAAAACATTGTTAATTGATTAGTAGAACATTTTATTTCTATATTATATAAATTATTTTGATATTGACTTAACTTTTAAACAATCTTGTGAGTAAAAACGCAAACTTTTCCCAACTATTTCAAGGAAATTTGGATGAACATTTGATATACTCACTTGACAAATTAATGATTCCATAAAGAAAATAAGATCAAAATCATTCTAACCACACATGTCTGTCAAACTTATTCCAGCACTTGAAATATCTTTAAAACAAAAGTTGGCAAAATAAAAAAAGTATTTGAAAACTGACCTTCTCTTTGACATTTTCAAACGATGACGGGGAGACGACAGAGAAACATACGAGGAACACGTCTGTCTGTGGATAGCTGAGAGGACGGAGCCTGTCATAATCCTCCTGACCTGTGAGCGACAATCACAAGAGAAACAGGGAAGTTCTACCACTCGTTTCAAAAGGGACGGAAATAAAAAAATAAAAAAAAATGTATACAAACATTCTCGTTACCTGCTGTGTCAAATAGACCGAGGGTGTAGGGCTCACCCCCAATCATCACAGTCACTGCATAATTATCAAAAACCTTGAAAAGGAAAAAAAAAAAAAAAAAAAAAATTTAGAAAAAAAAAAACGTTTTATTTACGTTAATGAACAATTCATGAAAGGATTCAGCTTTTCCACGTTGGCGTTCAACATCGTTCAGCTTTTATTACATCTTCTTACCGTAGGCACATATTCTGACGGGAACTTGTTAGTTGTGTAGGAGATCAGTAAGCAGGTCTTTCCTACTGCTCCATCGCCTACAACTACACATTTTATAGTCTGCATCTACAGTAATAAAGAGAAAATAGGAAACATCACCAGAGAGTTTGCATATACAGAACAGTATAATCAGATCGAGACGGAGTGCAGCCAGACACTGAGAGAGGAAGTAACCAAACATTTACATTAACACTCCAGGAAATGTTTTGAATGACAGACGGACAAAGAGCGGCTGAACCTATAACAATTCGCAACCGTTTGCCGTAGCATGACCCAATATATATGGGTATATGGGTATATGGGTACTTTTACTCCACTAAAATGATACCAAAGAAATTGTAATTAAGCGTATCAAAAACATAACTTTATAGAGTTGTATGTATTAGTGCCAATCAAATGGCATCAGCAGCATTTGAAATAGTTAAAATCAACGTAACCTACACCAGCCAGAATGCTTCTCACAAAGAATCCCAAAATACACAGTAGTAGTACACATCCTACTATATTTCTTCAATATTGTATTGTTTTAATTAACTGCATTGTTTAAGAGCTACCTTTACCAGATATTTTTCAGCAAAGATCTTACATACAAATAACGCATTAGAAGCTTCCACGCAATTGCTGGCTTATGAGTTTCACCCAGCTGCTGCCTTTAATGAAGGTTATAATAATAATACAGTTAACCTTCCATGACAAAAGTTAGTTTTCAAACCATGTCGTGCTGTGCTTGTTACTACATGTGCGTACAGAAGCGTTTGGATGACAGCGAATCACTTCCGCATAAGCTGCATACCAAAGACGTAGAGAGGAAAAGGGACGACGGCCTGTGAGCCCATAGTGAGCAGCGGATACCGCGCGACACTTCCGCTAAATAAAACCATTCGGGTAAACGTAGCGTTACAAATTAAACACTTTAGGAAATTGGTTGAACTTTACGAGCTATGACTTGTTCAGAAACGAGCTGTCGAAGCCGGGCCTGGTTATAGTAAAGTTTTTTTTTTTGAGTGATTGTGTTAGCTCAAACTGATAAAGTGGGGAAAAAAAGGAGAATTGTCAACTGTCAAACTACTGTCAGGTAGCTTACTGACTAAAACAACAGGTTATAACGTTTAAAGAAACACACAATTAATTAATCGCTCAAAACAACTGTGATAACACACAACTTCAATAGCAGATTGGTGTTAGCCAACATTAAACTCGGCTTGATGCCTCGGAAACTTTAACACTACGGAAGTTTATAAACAAATTCACAATCATTTCCTTTCAGTGGAAGCTTTATGTTGTTAAACCCCTACTTCTGTACATTTGCAGACTGTATAGTTAACCAAAAATAGCCATTTTAGACTGTTTTTCTAACTCTGCTCACCGTTTTTCTTCGCACAGGTTAGGCGTTGGTTACATCCGGGTTTGAGGGTCGAATCCTTTTTGTGCGCAGCCGCAGACCTTCACAGACACACTTTCCACATTAAAATCTGCAGGACAGAAACAGCGCCACATGGTGGACAGCCGCAATCACGCACGTTACATCCTTTATTCTCCACACGTTTTTCATGCACTTGCGCACAATCGCTTATGTGACCTATGTTGGGGTTATTTTGTATTTTTTTCTGTGTGATTGCTGCATGTTTAATTAAGATTGTTTTGCTTCACATCTGCAAGTCGATCCTGTAGTATTTGTTCTTAGAAGGATATTAAGTGCTTGGTAAAAATCAGATTAAAATTCCATGTATGTACAAATTGGGCAAAAGAAGTTGCTTCAAATTCTTATTATTGTATGCTTTAATAACCCAAACTATTTTTAAAAACTGAAACCTGTAATTGTTTTAGATTGCCACTATTGATTTCGTCAATATGAAGTCCTATTAAAAGGCCCGATTGTATAATATTGTTCTTTTCTATCAAATGACATTGACAACTATAGTTTTTGTCCACAACATGTCTTATTCGGAATCATCCCATTATCATAAAACAATGCTAGGAAAGACTCGCGGAAAATACTTTATTTTGAAAAGAATGATCCCGGAAGATACTTTTTTTAGCTCCAATGCTAACTTTACCGTAGTGCTGCTTCTCTTTGTCAGAGGACTGACTTCCGTTTTCATGTTTGGTCCAGGTTTCTGGAATTTACTATCTAGTGAGACTCTGGGCCATCTCTTGCGCTGAATAACAGAAGTTCCAATCAGGTGTTTTGGAGACGGAGCTAATAAGAGGAACTCCTTTTCAGCCTATTCATAGTTTGAGTCCGTCATTTTATTGTATCCTTGAAAAAACACGACTGTTTACCTAGCTAGCTGGCTAGCATCAGCCAGCTGAGTTAAACCACCTAGCATGTTTCGGTTCTTGAATGACGTTGATGACGACCCCTACATGATGTAAGTATTGACATTAATTACATTTTGTTGAGACACTGTCATCGCCATGTGTTTTGAAAGAATCGGAAAATGTAGACGTTTGCACGTTAAGTGATTCCCCCCCCCCCCCCCCCTCTGTTCTTTAAGCAGGTACCTAACGTTACTCCAGCCAGCTGTGGGGGCCTACAGTGGTCCTCCATATTGGATAGACAATAACACAAAAAAAGAAGCTGTCAGACTTCTCCAAGCATTTGATTAACCAACCAGGAGCTACAATCGCCAATTATCACTCCTCGTGGAATTCCGATTCACTTTGAGATTTAGTTAATTGATGACAGGGGGGAATTATTTAATGGTCAAGGTACCTGTACTTCATTAACATAACTTTAGCTGAAGACTTCACATTCGAGAAAGGCTTGAATACATTCTTCCTTCTGTTTTAGTTCTGATTTGATGTTGTGTAACTCTATCGAGAGATTCACAGAGCTGCAAAACACAGGCAAGCTTTATGATTGGTTTCAAATAGTATTTGCCCTATTTTGGGTCCTGTGGGTCCATTAGATATTCACCACTTGTCACACGGTGAGCAACATCCCCCTTTATAATGTCAAAACAACAAAGACAGCTTGTAAAAGGCTGCAACTAAAGGTTTTACATTACTGCCTTATCTTTTATTTTTTTGATAAATCCTGGTATGTTCAACAAACCCAACAATATTCAGTCAACTGTCATTCGAGACCAGATTTAAATCCTCCAATAAGAGAAGGTAGAAACTGATTGAATAATTAGGACCCTGTAATGAGACCCATCCACTTTCTTGAAAGCAAAACAACAAAAAGTACAACGTGAATGAATTAATGCCAATGTGAGTTGAACCTTAGTTGGTTCGTTAATTGATAGAACATAAACCTGCATAAACATTTATGACAGTCTATTAATCTTGACGATCAAGTCATTAGTCAAGTATAGAAAACGTGTTGTTCTGGACATCTTTTTCTCTATTATATTGGGATGAATTATTATTATTGCTATTAACATAATTGTTTTAATACAATCTTACCCAAATCTGTGTTTTCTTTTTAGGGATCCATTTGCAGCTCACAGGCAGCAGATGAGGCTAATGTTTGGACCATTTGGCATGGATCCCTTTGCCCTGACCCCCCAGATACAAGCACCGCGTGCACCACGCAGACAGGTAACGCTCAGCCATGTGGCTGTTTCAATATGTTTTGTTTACTTCATGTTTGTGATATCCACATTAGTTTATCTATTTTAGTGGTTGCGTGTAATTTTTTATCTTTTATTTCTTTCTAGGCTGGTCCATTGGCCCCCTTTGGCATGATGGGAATGGTGAGTAGCAGCTTCAATGACATCCGTCAATACCTTCAAAATAAAACAATATTTCAATTTATATTGTTAATTACACAAGTTAGCCTAATACAAGGTGACTTTACAGTGATCAAAACACTACTGAGCGCCAGTTGGAAATTGGACTTCAGGTATTGTGGTTTATAATTACATGACCCGGGGTTAGGATTTAAAATGGGTTGCAGTACGGTCTAGATTGTGTTTTTAAATAAGTTTGCGTTTAGTAGAGTTCAAAATAGATGAGTTGAGAAAAAAAAATTGTATTTCATGCATCTTTCTGCTCTAAAGAAGAGGTTGTGGGTCTTAAAGGATTATGAACTGGCACTGAATTGACAATGAATGCTGGCCTTAGAGGTGTTCCACTTTGTTTGTACTTGATGTTTCATCAAATTGTATCTTGAAATATATGCTTAAACGTATTTTGGCAGGGCGGAGGGTTCATGGATATGTTTGGCATGATGGGAGAAATGATGGGAAACGTGGTAAGTAGTTCTGTCAACCAACTTCAAATAAACACAACTAAATTACATCACAAATAAAACCTTTGTCTGCAAAGTACTTTGATTTAATAAACTCTTATTTTCTTCTTTCAGGATAGGATGTCCGGCTCCCCGAACTGTCAGACGTTTTCCTCTTCAACAGTGATCTCCTACTCCTCGACAGACTCCGGGCCTCCCGAAGTTTATCAACAGACCAGCGCGACGAGAACAGGCCCCGGAGGGAGTGAGAATAACCCGTTAACGTTTGTTGAAATGACTGTGCTACACCTAGAGAGGGCTGATTAGTGACAAATGAGTTTAAGTTATTTCTCTCCTCAACCTCCAAGGGCAACCCTGATTGGCCACGTTGCCTTCATGCTTTCTTATTACAGGCATGACTGCAGCCTTCTGGCTTCATAACCCATGAAATCCCCAGTAACTGTAGTGACAGTAAATAGATCATGTACACCATCAACACCTTAGTTGACACACAAACGTTTTAGTCTGAGTTCATTTAGTCTGAGTGCAGAGCCGCCGGCTTGTTTTAGTCGAACCACGTCGTTACTTTTCACCTCAGATCCGTGAGACGCGACAGTCGATGAGGGACAGTGAAAGCGGCCTCGAGCGTCTCGCCATTGGCCACCACATCGGGGAGCGCGGGCACATAATGGAGCGTTCACGGAATCGCCGCACTGGAGACCGCGAGGAACGACAAGACTTCATCAACCTTGATGAGAGTGAGTCATTGGGCCAGAAACCCATTATTGATGAGAGGGGGGGGTGGGCTGCTAATGCTGATCATGATGCACACGCCGCAGCGACATGCGCTGTGTGATTTGTGTCTCATAATAAACAACCGTTTGATCTTGCTAGCTGATGCTGGAGCGTTTGATGAGGAGTGGAGGAGGGAGGCAGTAAGGTACGTTCCCCCGACCGCCCGGGGGCTGGAGTACGGCCGAGATCGACGGGGAGGAGGCCAGCAGCTCGCCCTCGCCGCCCCTCCCAGCTCAACGACCCCACCAGGCAATCGGCACGACTCCCCGAGAGACCGTCAGCCCCACACCCGTCCACGTTACGACTGGTGAGAGGTAAGCGTAAGGATTTAGTGTAGCTGTGACTCTTGGATGGGTGTGAGGCTTTGGGAAAGCCTCACACCCATCCAAGTTCCGAAGTTCCTGGGAACTTCGGAAAGATCAACAGTGGAGGGATCCTAAGTGTGCAAGGAATAGACAAACATAACAATAACACTCAGGAAGACAACATTTTAGATCAAAAACACAGAAGAATATGGACTCCCAATGTCCAACAGCTATCAGCAAACAGATGAGCTGTGATAAAATGGTGTAATAACAATGTGAGGCTGTCTTAGATCAAAATGGTTAATTGGATTTTGTTTAAATGGTTCATTGAAAGCTCTGTTGATTCCATTCCCTCTCTTTTGTTTGTAATTTGATGTCATTAAACAACGGCGTCCTTGCTTAACTTTCTCTGCAGGCGTCACACTTGGACTAGATGGAAGAAGTTGAGGGAAGATTTCCCCGATGCTGTGAACCACGCTGAAGATGGAAGTTGATGAACGTCACAACTGCCCGTTGTAAATGTTTGATATGACTGGACTGTCAATTCATGAACAACAACAACATACACACACACACACACACACACACACACACACACACGAAAGGAAACCCCACGCGCTTGATAGTTACATTTACAGTTCTCCTTCTCCACTGCTACACACCTACACACACAACGCACCCTTGTGCAAACATGGGTATAACCACACTCACTTTATATATACTCATTCTCAAAACTTGACATGTGTTTTTGCCCACTGCACTTCAGTGCTACAGTATACAGTACATAGATCTGCTGTACAGTCCATTTTATGTTTGTGAAGGCACTAGTGTGTCAGTGAATTGAATTGTATACTGTTAACCAATTAATCTAACAAAATAAAAGTTCATTAAACATTGTTAGATAATAATTAAAATGTGTCTCTGTTGTGGTTGTGTTTGATATTTCATGCCTTGTGTAATAAATCATGGAGTTTTTTTCTAAAACTGAATCCCTCAAGTCATCGTGCAGCTTCATAGCCAATTATGTGTTTGACTAAATCTGTCGATCATACGTAATTTCCTGCTTCTTGTATTTATTCATTTTTCAGTGAATGTAGACCGTGTGAATCTCTTGATCTGCTTCCCCAGTTCATTCTTGAACTGACAAATCAGCTCTACGTATCGTTCCCACTGCACGTGCCGGTATGCCCCCTCCTCACTGAGCCACCATGTCTGCCGGTCATGTGACATCCAGATGGAGCACACAAGGGGAGCAGCCAATGAAAACCTTCTGTTCTGTAGCGGGCTGCCTGCCTGCCTCCTACTGCCCTTGCTGTATCTTTAATTACATCCGAGACTATTTTTAAATTGAATGTCCTTCCCCCAACATCTCTCGTCACCTGTCTACCTGTCTCCTCTAATCTCCGTCGTTGGATCTCTAAAGTTCTCCTACCCGGCGGCTCCTTTTGTGCGTCCGTCTTTGCTAGGATGTATCCTCCTCCCTGTTTCTTTGTTCTGTTACATTCAGGTTGTCTTCCACATCTGAAGTGTTCAGATTGTTGTTTCCATTTCCTTGGGTTAAAGTGTTACTTTCCATCAATTTGTTTGCAGGAGAACCACACATCAAATGCTAATGTTAGCGGTTTCCTTGGAGAAGATTAGCACATGTCATCATATTTACATGTCATTTAGCTGACGCTTTTATCCAAAGCGACTTACATTGCATATTTGACCCATGACCTTTTTTTTTTTTTACCTGGGTAGCAGTTAGGGGGTTAGGTATCTTGCTCAAGGACACTTCGACATGGCTCATGGGGCAGCCTACCTTCCTGTTCCCAGCACACCCACTCCATGCGCCACCATCGCTAGGTCATCAGGTGCTATATTGTTTGTTTGTCGGCTCATGAACAGCAAGGGTTGCCAAAGAGATGACTGGACTTGCAGAATGTTAAATGCAAATAAGATGGTTGCTGTGCAAATCGCAAACACATCTCACATCCGCAGACATTTGATTTTCTGGATCTTTTTCAAAAGAAAGACATGTAACTCCGGCTATTCTGCTCCATCCGTCTTTATACTCCCCCAGTTTCATTCCTTTCCCTCTTCCCCTTGCAATGACTCACACTCCCCCTCCCCCCATTGTATGTCATACGTTTTCACCCCTTCCCATCCCACCTCCCTGTCCTCCCTCTCGCTCTCTCGCTCGCTCTCTCTCTCCCTCTCATTCGCTCACATCCGCTCACTTTCTCCACTGGCCTTCAAACACGCTGCAGGTAACGTTACTAAAGAGTGATCTGTTTTGTTCATTTCCTCCATCCCTCTAAACATCCTCCCTCCTCCTCATCCTCGCATCCTCCTGTTCAGTGTTTCCTCGCCGCCTCATCGCTCCATTGGTCCTGTATCTTCAGTCAGTGACGGCACAGACATTGAGCTGGCTTGTGGTCCGATAGATTCACAGATAGGTATGCATCATTAGCCTTTTGATTTGTGTTTCCTTCCCTGTGCATTTGTGGTCTTTTGTGTGTGCCAGCCTCTTCCTAAGGAGCATCTTTTCCAAACGCTTCCCGTTCCGTAAAGCTGCATCACTATCATCACAGGGTATGTAACCGTGAGGAAGAGTAAGAGTGTCAAGTCATTGTGACTCATGTGAAATTGAGGCTGCCATGGAATACGTGTTTGATGTTTGCTTACTATTTTTATAGACGTCTTTCTGCATACCCTTTTTGAACCAAAAAAGGGTCCTTTTTCTTTTATGAGCATCAAAATGGATGAAATATTAGTTGTTGTTTTTTTACAGGATGTCCATAGTGAGTATTGTTGCCAGGGAGATCCTGGACTCACGGGGTAACCCGACTGTGGAAGTAGATCTGCATACTGGCAAAGGTTGTAAATATTATTTCTCAAATAAAAAGATAACTCAATTGCTGTGTTTGTGCTGTCGGTTTTGGTCGGACAATTGTCTTGACCGCGTACTGCGTTTGATCTAAACCCTCTGAAAAGCCATTTTGTCTTTGCATAAGCTTACCTTCACCGTTACCTTTCTACACCTCCACACCTTTTCTGTATGTCCCTTACCTCCAGGTGTGTTCAGGGCTGCTGTGCCCAGCGGTGCCTCCACCGGCATCTATGAGGCTCTCGAGCTCCGAGATGGAGACAAAACTCGCTACAAAGGAAAAGGTGGACATTAGTATTGAGACGTATCGTCTGTGCTTTTGTCTCCAGTCTTTGCCTTCGTTTCTGCTTTTGTTTTAAGCATTTCTTATCTGGTTTTGGAACACAAATGAATAATGAATAAATGAAAATGAGTGTTTTAGTTTATGTGCCAGTATGTGAAGAGATATCTTCTGTCCTGCCGTCTAAGGTGTAACCAAAGCGGTCAGTCACATTAATGACACGCTGGGACCAGCCCTCATCCAGTCCGTGAGTATCACTGCAGGATTTAATCATTTCAAAGCCAAAATGGCCGTGCAATATCATGATTGGATATTTCTGAAATGTTCTTTTTCTTTAAGGGAATCAACGTGTTGGAGCAGGAGAAACTGGATAACACGATGATTGAAATGGACGGCACTGACAACAAATGTAAGCCTGATTCACATCGCACATTTTGTATGTGTCTTGACATGTTTCCGCACCAGTGCTCACTCACTGCACCCATGTTGTGTGTTTCTCCCAGCTAAGTTTGGGGCCAACGCTATTCTTGGAGTATCCTTGGCCGTATGCAAAGCCGGCGCAGCAGAGAAAGGTGTCCCCTTGTACCGCCACATTGCTGATCTGGCTGGAAACGGAGACCTGGTCCTCCCAGTTCCTGTGAGTCTCCTTTATTCTATTTATTGTGCAATTTTTATTTTATTTTTTCCTAACACGAAAAGTTCAAATACAATCTCATCCGTGTCATCGGTTTGTCACTCAGGCTTTTAATGTGATCAACGGGGGCTCCCATGCTGGGAACAGACTGGCGATGCAGGAGTTCATGGTGCTTCCGGTGGGGGCGGAGTCTTTCCGTGATGCTCTTCGCATGGGGGCGGAGCTCTACCAGACACTGAGAGACGTTATCAAGGAGAAGTACGGTCAGGATGCTACAAATGTGGGCGACGAGGGAGGGTTTGCCCCCAATATTCAAGAGAACAGTGAAGGTGAGCACAACCCCCGCGAGAATTTGTCTTCTTCTTCCCCTCAACCTGTGAGTCACATCTTTGTGGTTCTCCTCCTCAGCCCTGGAGCTGATTAAGACGGCCATCGAGAAGGCCGGCTTCACCGACAAAGTGGTGATAGGGATGGATGTCGCTGCTTCAGAGTTTTTTATCGAGGGCAAGTACGACCTGGACTTCAAGTCTCCACCCAACGCTGCCCGCAACATCAGCGGCGAAGAGCTGGCCAGCATCTACCAGGGCTTCATTAACAACTACCCGGGTGTGTGTTCTGTGTGTTGTGATGCGTGTGAGTCTGGCTGAACGTGCGCTTTAAAGCGGACTGCACCAGTAAATGAATATCCCTGCCTATTTTACGTATTTCTACAATTGCCATAGTTCTCTCATCACATTTTATCCAGAGAAGTGATGGAAATAAGAGAGTTGGATTCTCCTGCAGGCACTCGGTCCTGTTAAAGAGGTTTTAATTATGGGCTGCAGTGCACATTTGGCAAGCAGGGACCTACTCCAATGTGGCTCTTTATCCTCTCAATGGTGTGCTTCCTGCTCATGTGGGCATCTGTGTGTAATGTGAGTGCTTTCTAAAAACATTACTCCCATCACAACCATAATTGTCGTTGGTGCTCTCGTCCTATTAACTTGGAGGAATGAGTCAGGGGGAAAATGAGTGCTCCACAGCTGTAATCTAAGACTTATGCTAAAACATGATTGTTCTCATTTTTTTCCTTATTTCCAGTTGTGTCTATTGAAGATCCTTTTGACCAGGATGACTGGCCGGCTTGGTCACAGTTTACAGCCTCAGTGGGAATCCAGGTAGACTCTGCCCTTGTTATCTTGTAGCGAACTTTTCTTGTAATCCTAATTCCGCAAATTAGGTGTTGCACTTTCTACCATGGGAATAGTCCAAATTGACGCTGCAGAGTTTGAGAATTCCTTTTTTTTCAGTTTGCTAATATGGCTGCAAAGTGCCATAGTGAAACTCAATGGCGTATTTTATGGTGTCCCCCCATTTTAATGCAGACTTTATTGAACAGGCATGGATTTACTGGGCTTCGTTGCTCTGATGCAATTACTGGGAGTACCCCACTTGTTATTGGCCTGTGACTTTGTTGCATTTGCGCAGGTCGTTGGAGACGATCTGACGGTCACAAACCCACGAAGGATCCAACGAGCCATCGACGACAAGGCCTGCAACTGCCTGCTGCTTAAAGTCAACCAGATTGGCTCTGTTACAGAGGCCATCAAGGCGTGAGTTTGTGTGTGTGTGTGTGTGTGATGCACAGACGACACATGTTTTTGTGTTTACGCCTGTCATGTGAGAGCATGCATCGTATTTCTTTTAATCCGTACTTCTCTTCCCAGGTGTAAGCTGGCCCAGGAGAACGGTTGGGGTGTGATGGTGAGCCACCGCTCTGGAGAAACAGAGGACACCTTTATAGCCGACCTGGTGGTTGGTCTCTGCACTGGACAGGTAACACACAAACAACACCTTACCTTTGGAGTAGTTGCCTTTATTTTTTTAGCATTTTACAGACTGTATTTATCTAAAGAATAAATCAAAAGATCACCATAGTGAAAATATACGTATGTGTCTCTTTGTGATCCTTGATGTTTGTGTCTACATTCAGATCAAGACTGGAGCTCCCTGTCGATCAGAACGTCTGGCCAAATACAATCAGCTCATGAGGTGGGTTTTCTTAGCGTAATTGATAGTTGATGGATGTTTAGATATACAAATATAAAACAGAATTTTCTTCTTCTTCTTTCCCTTTGTCTTTCTTTCCTTTATTCTTTTACATTCATCTGCCTGCATTACATTTTAATCTGTTTCCCCCGCACCTCCTCTTCGTCCTCTCAGGATTGAGGAAGAGTTGGGTGACCAGGCTCACTTTGCTGGACACAACTTCCGTAACCCCAGTGCCCTTTGAGTGCCAGTTCCTCGGCAGTGTCACATAAGAAACATATGAGTGGGGCGTTTTATTTCCTTGATGGGTACATACTGCAACCATGACAGCTTACAACTAATTAGTTTTCAAATGCACCGCTGATGCACTCTACAGTACATTGACCACACGCTTCAGGGAGTGATTTACCCGAGTGACTACAGCTGTTTGCAGAAAATCTTGAACAAAGCCTGCAGGGAAAAAAAGACGAGCACCTCCCCAGTTGCCATGTAGTTTTTTTTTTCTCTTCCTTGATTCCTTTGACTGTCTCCATTTGACTCACTGCAGAGGTGTTTAATATGTGCCCTGGTATTTCTTCTTCTTCCTCTCCCTTGTGACATTTGTGATTTTAAACCTCGGCAGCTTGCTTTTAAAATGGTTGCTTACAACGGTTGCTTGTCTGTCTATAAGGTAACGCCTAATAAAGAAACAAATGAACTTGAACAAAATCTTTCTGTGTTCGATTTAAAGGGGCGTTACATTAAAGCGAATAATCAATGAATAAACACCTCTGCATGGTTCAGTTGAAAGAAGAAATGTTCGAGCAAGTTGCACTTCTGCCAACGCTAAATGTTTATGTCAAAGCAGGTGTTTGAAACCCGTACAAAAATATTGCACAGGAATCTTGCTGAATAAAAGTGGCGGTCTTTCCTGAAATGATAAAACACATTTGTGATAAAGTTGCATTGACAGTGGACTTTAGAGGGAGACCCCAATAACTGCGTCCTCTCCTCACCACCTCACCATACTCAATGACCCTGTGTGGGCTGAGGAGACCTTTCTGATTCTGATATTTGAAAAAAAAGATTTCTCTGAATTTGGCCAGCTAAAATAACAAATGCAATGATTAATGTTCAACTGTCGTATAGTTCTGTAATTGAAGAATGACAAATGAGCAAAAATATGTAATATTTTATATAATAATTATCGTCACTTCACCAACGGCTAAAAATATACAACAGGATTCCAGCACATATTATCAGTGAGGAGCAATATGTTGTACATTAAATCACTGGATATATTCAGTTGTTAAAAGCAAAATATCATTGAGAAACACACACACACATTTATTATCTCATTTTTCAAATATATGTTTGTGTATGGCAACATACATATTCATATATACATAAATAATATACATATATATTATTCATATTCATATATACACAAATATGAATGAAATATATGTGTATTATTTGTCTCAGATTGATAACAGGTTTGAATATGGAAACGTCGGGCTCACGGCGGCACCCTGATAAAAGCACATGAGCTTCGGTTCCGTTTGAACGGGAATGATCGCGTGCTGATGCACACGGTCCGAGCAGCAGAGGGAGCGCGAGCGCGACGAGGCCTTCGATGCCTGTCGCGCCGGGCTGCCGGTGACGAGGATGAGGATGATGAAGGGAAGGCTAGAGCCGGCGCAGGCGCAGCTGCCACAGTCCCCGGCCCGGTTTCCATGGTTACCACACAATAGGTGCCGGGACAGGGGGAGAGAGAGAGAGAGAGAGAGAGAGAGAGAGAGAGAGAGAGAGAGAGAGAGAGAGAGAGAGAGAGAGAGAGAGAGAGAGAGAGAGAGAGAGAGAGAGAGAGAGAGAGAGAGAGAGAGAGAGAGAGAGAGAGACGACAGCAGCGGATCGGAGGGGAGGAGGAGGTCTGCAGAGCCGCTTGACTGGACACACCGCTGCAACCCCCCGCCCCCCTCCCCCGCACCCCAACCCCCCCCCCCCCCCCCCCCCCCCCTCCACCCTCCCCCCCACCCTCGACAGACGGACGGACAGAGAGACAGGGAGTCACTGGACGGACATTTAATAACAGAGGGCACGATTTCATTGTCTATTGCCTGGTTGTTTAATTATGCCGAGTGTGTTTACAGCTTTGTTGAGTCACTGACGTGGTCATCAGGACGCATTCAGACGCGTATTTTCTGCATGTGGTCCACCTTTCAGATCAGCCGGCCTTGAAGTAAAGTGCGGCATGTGAGAACAAAGAGCCATTGGACACTTCTTCCCCCTTCAGTCGGAGGCATGAGTCTCTCCCCACAGTAAAGGTGACTCTGGAGGGACCACAGGCAACAGAGACAGAGACCCTCCCTCCTGATCCCCTCCCTCTTTTGGAGTTTTGGCCCTCTTTCTGCGCCTCTCTTCCTCCTTCTCTCTGCCTCAGTACTCCCTCCTTCTCCTCTTCTTCCTCTAACCTCCCCCTCACTCCTCATGCAAATCACGCCCTCTCCTCTCTCCCTTTCTCTCACCCGATTGTGCATCCCTTCTCTGGCTCACCCCTTCGCTTTAAAAAAAATGTGACTGTAAGACCGGAGAGGGGATATATATTTAAAAAAAAAAGTGCAAGTCGTCTTAGAGGAGGAGGGTTTTGGGGGGAGGGAGGGTGCAAAAAAAAAAAAAAAACGGGGCGAAAGGGGGTGGGGAAGAGGCGATGGTACGCATCAATTTGTAGTCTTCAGTTGGCACCCCTGTTTTTGTTTTTGCCTGCAACGAAGAGAAATAGGTTTTCCTGCATTACAATTTATTATCGGCGCGCGTTGCAATATGAGCCAGCACAAGCCTCTGTTGACAGACGGCCGGGCTCTGAGGTGTGCGCGTCAGCGTGCAACATAAAAACGACGAAACACAGGGAGAGAAAGGAAGAGAGAGGGAGAGTGAGAGCACGCATCGCTGGATAACCTAGGTAAGCGAAAGAAGGGGGGAAAATGGATGCTTATAAACCGTTTATTTGCAGCTACTCCTGGTGGCCACGTTTGTCCTCTCCCTCCCATGTTTTTTTTTCTTCTCCCCCCTTTGTGCTTTAATTATCGTCACACACTCCTGCGTTATGGCTAAATTACGTCCCGGTGAATTCGTGGTAACAGAGGGTGCACGACGCGCACCCACATTCCAGCGAGGCAGAAGAAGAAGAAAAAAAAAAGGAAAACCGGTTTCTAAATGCCACGATTCGCCATTCCATATCATCTTTCTTTCTTTCTTTTTTTTTTTAAAGATGTGCGGCGTCTACGAACAGCACCGCGCGGGCATCGGTTCTGTTCGGGAACATGGATGTGCCGCTGTAGGTGGACCGTGTTCCGCCGCGGTAGTCCTGGGAGGCGGCGAGCGGCCGGTCTCCTGCGCTCGCGTATCAATAACATTTCGCAGGGAGAAAGGAGAAAAGAGTCGTTGCGGTGCCTCTGCTCGTGGGTGATGTAAGCCGAGCGACTGCGCGCTGCCGCTTTGCATCACACGCGGTGGTCAATTTGTTGATAATGCGTGTGCTGTGTGCCCGCGCGTGAGCGTGCAAACACGTTAATCCTGTTGTTGCATGTTGGCAGTGTTTTTGCGTCCTAGTTGTTTACTGACCAAGGGCCACGGACCTGCCAGTGGACCACATACAGACCATTAGCTGCCACCTGTAACTGAGATGCATTGTGTACACACTGGGCCCTGAGCGATGAACTTAGTCCTATGTATGTTAATTAGACTGACTGAACATATACTGCAGTGCCTATAAATACATGTGCCATGTTTTTTTCTATTAAGCGTATGTGGTATGAACAGTGATTTAACTCTGATTGGATCGGTCACTGCAGCATGCACTAATAATTAATGCATAGCCATGTGTAGTGGAGTTGCTACAGGATTTACAGGATACAAACACACTTAGGACATCGCTCCTATATTACTCGCTGCACAGCGGAGTGTACAACAGCTCTCCTTACTGCTCAGCCAAATATATCTTTTCTTCTTACATCCAGTGGCGTGGACTATTTATATCCTCATTCAATATACATAAGCCATTTCTTTTTGTCATAGTGGTACATGAATGAATGAATTAAGCCAGCCCATGCAAAGTAGTCCACCTTTGTTGTCAGGCACACCCAAACAGATAAATGATTCTAGACATTGTGCATTTCCCTAATGGTTGGGTCAATGGATTAATAAGAATGTGATTCTGCCAGCCATAACCAGTTCATGTGGGTTAGCCACAAGTAGCTGTGGGTTTCGGCTGTTGTGGTGAAGGTGGATGGGCGGGACCAGTGCATTCTGGTAGTTTGAGTAGGTTAAATGATTGTTCCTGTGGATTGGCAGAGGAAACAGTTTGGGGCAGTGAAAAGCAGTTTTTTACAATGTGATGCATGCTGGGAATTTAAATGTTGCAACAATGCTTTTACAGTTTTGATCTCAGATGTTTTCATAATGCTACAAATTCTTCAGCTCAACACAATATTGTTTACCACTGCATTCGTTCTACTTTTCTTCAGCAAAACATTGAATTCTTTGTAGGACTTGCAATGCAATAAATACTGAGTGACGCTTTCTTTGTTTATGTGTTTTTTTTTACAGGTTTTGGTAGCTTCCATGGTGCAAAGCACAGCTCTATCTGTAACCAAAAGGAACCAGTTCAGTCCCTGCAATGGCTTATGTTGTAAAATGGTCATTTTAAAGAAGAAATAATGAAAACACGGACACACAAAGAATCGGTATGAGCAAGGCTTACATATATTTTGTCAGCATGGTCAGGGATTGTGTACCTGCTTATTGTAGTGCATTTTATATAATGGCTACATCCTAAATAGTTCAATATGTGATAGATCATTATGACATTTATGTTTGACTCCTTTTTCTGCTTAAAATCCCTTTTATTTTTATTGCTCTTTCTATATGTTATGGTCTGTGCTGCTACCTAGAAGCGTTATTCTCCACTTGTTGTTCTATATCCCCACCCGATTTGAACATACTTGGCTTTTTGTATTCACCCTATTTTGACTACATTCAACATATGTCTTATTTGTGGAGCCCTAACTGTATTTTAGTTTCTAACTATAAATCTTTATTATCTTATCAAACAATGCTTTCCTATCCTGTCCCAATCTCCCTCATTTGCTGGTCTCTGGGTTTGTAGATGCCCATGCGCAGTGGGCGACGGCGGGGGGCGAGTGAGGAGAGAAGAGGGAGACGCCCGCACACCAGCCCCACTCGCCCTGAACGCAACGATAGACAGACGGTTAGCACACTTACTTTTTTTCCTTGTCGGGGTAACTTCCATAAGGTTATGTGTGTGGATGCAAATACAAGAGTCATGAGCCATAAAATAGTGCGTATAGTAATTTGGGTGTGCTGTAAGAGCATGAGTCATCAGTACGATAGCCGTAGACATACCCTCTTGTTCGATAGTGTGTTTTATAACAATTTTTGATTGTTGGTGTTTGACACTGATGTGTGTGTGTGCGCGTCGGTGGGTGCTTGCATGCATGTTCACGTGCAAGTTAGGCTTTGTTCGAAAAAACGGTAAAATGCCTTATAGGGATTGTCTTGTGTTGTTTTAGCAAAGACCTGCTGGTGAAGAATTGGCTGGAAATCGCTTCAGTCGCAGATCACAAGGGCATGATTCTTCAGAGAGTGAGGGGGAGGAACTTGTGTCTCCTCCTAAGAGGCAGAAAGTTCAGGTATGTGTTTTATTGCATCCAGCTTTGATTTATCTGAATTATCCAAAAGTAACTGCTTAAGATATTACTAATTTTATTCTAAAATATAATCACATTTACAAAATGTACCTTTTTACCATGTCCCAAAATGCTATTTTTATTGTCAGGATTCAGCCTCTACCCCAAACCCTCCAACATCAACACACTCAACTGACAGCTCGGCTCCTTCCACTGTCCCACCTCCAACCTCAGTCGCCAGCCAATCCCGCGAGAGTGACAATGAAGATGGCCAATCCCAGGGCAGTAGGAGTTCAGTTGTAGGGAGCCTGGCCAATAGTAGCAGTAGTCTGAGCAGTGGGCGGGATATTGACCAGGACAACCGCTCCTCGTCCCCAAGTCTCTCCGCTTCTCCTTTGGGTAGCTTGGACTCTGATTCCGATGGCCCAGACTCACCAAAGCAAGGAGAGAGAGAACGAGAGAAAGGCAAAGAGGGAGGAGTGGGGAAGGCAGTCGGAGACGATAGGAGAGCGCAACGAGAGGGGAGAGGGGAAGAGTCCTGTGGAGATGGAGAAAAGCGGGAAATGGATGCGCGAATTGAAGACTGTTCGTCTCTGAAGTCCTCCTCCTCCACTCCCTCTGGTCTAAACCCCTCTCTCCGTGGAGCAGGTGATTCATCAAATGACAGCAATAGTGGGAGGAAGTCCTATTTCTCCCTGGACTCAAAATTGTTGTGTAAAGTTGAGTATTGTGGACCAACAGGCGTTGATGGAGCACTTAGTGGCAGCAGAATGAATTCCAAAGCCAGCGCGCAGTGTGTCAACAAGACCACTATCTCTGGAGGAGATTTTTCCCATAACACCCCCAACATTCCCCACTCTTTACCCTCTCCCCTTCCTCCTCCACCTGCACTAAAGCCTTTGGAGCTTGGGGGACAAAACCTGCCTGCTGAGGTTAAGATTGAAAGAGACAAAATAGAAAAGGCAGACAAACTCCTGGACAAGTCTACTCCTCCTTCTCTGTTGCCACAGGCCGGCCCCCAGCAGCAGTCGCAGCCTCCGACCCAACCATCGACCCACCCTCACCACTACAGCTCCTCCAGCTGGCAGGGTGGCACCGCAACCGGTTGCCAGGGGAGCTGGGGATACACCCGTTACCCTGGCAACCACCACCCACACCAACCACAGCACCAACCCCCTGTGCAACAGCAGCAACTTCCTTCTGTTTACAACCCTCCATCCTCTCGCCACTCCTCCTCCCACCCTTCTTACCTCCCCCATCCTCACACCCACTCCCACAGGGAGTACCTTCCCAGGTACGCTGGGGGGGGAGGGGACAGAGAGAGGGGGGCTGTGGGAGAGAGGGAGAGGGGAGTGAGGGGGGAGTGTGTGGGGAGGGAGATCAACAGAGAGTTCTCTGCTCCCATTGGCAACAGCAGCAACAATAGTAGCGCAAGTAATAGTACTACTGCTTGTGGTGGGATGGGTGGGTCCAATAGCATCCAAGGCAGGGAGTTTGGTGGTCTTCCAGTAGGTCAGAACCAGGATTTCCAAGGTTCTGGGAGGGATGGACCAAACCAGGGTGCAGAGAGAAGAGATTTTGGTACAGGTTTCAGAGATAGAGAGCGAGAAAGGGAACGGGATGGAGGGAGGGAGTTTCCTCTGACCAACCAGAACCAGAGTAGAGACTTTGGCCCCAACGGAACTGGAGGGGGACATCCCAGAGACAAAGATGGAGGCAGATGGGGGGAGTTTGGGGGTCAGACAAGAGAGGTTGTAGGCATAGGCAACAATAACCCAAACAACAACAACTCCATTTCCCAGGGAAACCCACCAAATTCAACCGGTGGGCTACCTGCCACCCCAATGCTAAACCGAGACCCACCTGCGTCACCCCAAAGCAACCCAAGTCATCCTTCCCATTCTTCCCTGCCCCCACTAACCCACCCGCATCCCCCAAACTCATCCAGCCGAGACTTTCCTCCTACCATGGACCAGGCACAGACCCCTCCCTCTGGAGCAGACCACTTTCACAGAGAGTATCCTCCCACAGGAGGAAAAGACTTTCCTCCGGGGGCTCCTGCATCCACGGGCACAAATCGGGAGTACCTCAGTCCCCCTCGGGTAACTCCAAACTTGGGAAGAGAGTATTCAGGGCACGTAGGAACCCATCACCCCCACTCAACTCACCCCCACTACCAGTCTGGGCCCAGAGAAAGAGAGAGAGACTCAAACCTGCGAGATTCTGCTTTGTACCAAAACCGTGGAGGGCCAAATCAGCCTCCTGCACTGTCTCCTTCCTCCTCTTCCAGCCATCATGGACACCCTCCAAATGCTTCCTTTGCCCCACCACCACTCCAACCTCCCCTACCCCCATCTCAGACTTCACACACGCAGCCACCCGCTTCAGGCATTGCACCAAATGTACGTCCCCCACACTATCAGTCGTCCGCCCAGACCCCTTCAACACCGTTATCTCCATTACCCAGCCCATCCACAAATCAGATGGGAGGCTTCTCATCTTTTCCCCCTGGCTCCTCATCTGGACCCAATATGCCCCTTCCTGGGTCAGGTGTGTCACCTGGATGTCGTCCCTCCCCTTTTCATGGTACTTTGAACAGCCACCCTCCCTTCAGTGGAACATACCACTCCAATGGTAGTGGCAGTAACATGGCCAACAGCAATAGCACACCCAATAGCAGCAATACCAACTCACAAGCACTCTCACCTCAAAATGTTTCAAAGGGACCTCCACCTCTTAGTAACTCAGCCAACAACAACAACAACAACAGCAGCATTTCAACCCCTGCTTCCAGTTCTTCAGTCTCGGGCGGAGACGGACATTTGGATCCTGGCCCATATCCCACACCTGTTATTAAAGAAGAACCAATAGAAGAAAGGGAAGAGACTGAAAGCCCACCACCCGTGTTGAGAAGCCCCTCTCCTGAACCCAAACCAGTAGACATTCCCATCCACGCCAGCCAATCAGCAAGGTAAAGTCAATTCTATTTGAGATAACCAATGTGTGATCAGATGTAATTAACAGTAACGGTAATTACGATTGTTATTCTGTAGCGATATTTTACTCTGCTATCTTGCATGTGTCCAGGTTTCACAAGGTCCTGGATCGTGGTAGCGCAAATTCCTGTGCCCGCAGTGATGTCCTTTTTGTTCCTTTGGACGGCTCCAAACTGTGGAAAAAGAGGAATGAGGTGATCGAAAGGGCTCGCAGGGAGGTTGAGCAGCGGGCCAGAGACCTTAGAGAAAAAGAGAGAGAGCGGGAGAGGGAGCGGGAGCGGGAGAGGGAACTAGATCGACATCTACAGGTGTGTACTTTTAAGAGTGATAATTACGGGGCATATCAGACTTTATGGATTTGATGTAGATTAAATTGTTAATTTTAATAGTAGGGGAGTAGAGACGATCACGGCAGATTTGATTTACTGTTTTTCCCTGTTTTCTCTGCAGCAGCAGAAGGATATTAACGCTGCTGGAGGAGGTCGCCAGGGGTCCTCTCTCTTCTTCCCATCCTCGTCTTCGATTATCCTTGACCCTTCATCTTCTTCCTCTCCCTCTAACAACTCAGTCTCCCACCCTTCCCATCACCCCCAGCATCATCACTCCCACCCTCATGCTCACCTTGCTCAAGCCCACCATCTCCACCCGAGCCTTGCTCACTCTATCCCCCACTCCCTCCTTCTGCCATCCATGGGTGGGACATCTACAGTTGTTGGCCCCCAAGGAGCCCTTGGAATAGGTTTAGGAGGTCCATATCTGGGCCCCGACACCCCGGCGCTGAGAACCCTGAGCGAGTATGCTCGTCCCCATGCTATGTCTCCACTCGGAGCAGCAAGTCGTGCCCAAGCACACCACGCGCAAGTTCACCATGGCCATCCCCACGTGCACCCGTCATTCTTTCTTCCTCAGTTCCAGAATCATGCTTTAGGCCACCCGCATCACCTGCCAACCGATGCAGCTACGGCTGCAGCCATCTTGGGCTTTCTGTATGGTGGCAGCCTTGAAGGGGGTCCAGGTGTTGGAGGCCACGCTGGAATGGCAGGAGGGCCAATACCGGGAGGGATGGGGGGTGCTGGGTTTGGAGGAGTCGGCTTTCCCCATGCAGTGGCTGCACATCGAGAGCGAATGAAGCAAGGATTTGAATTTAAGAGTGATGAGCGGATTTACCAGCCAGGAGCCATGCCTGATCACGCTGCTCTTGCCCTAGCTCACTCTCACTCTCATGCCCATGCTCATGCCCATGCTCATGCCCATGCACATGCTCATGCACAAGCCCAGGCCCAAGCCCAGGCCCAAGCCCAGGCCCAAGCCCAAGCCCAAGCCCATGCCAATGCGCACGCACATGCACACGCACATGCACATGCACACACACATGCACACTCCCTGCTACTTGGAGGAGGTGCAGCAGGAACTAATGAGGTGACACTCTATGGCACTCCTCCTCCCCCTGCTCCCACTGGCCCCCCGCACCTACAGAGCCCTACCCTGGCCCCAGTAACTCGACCCCCCAACCCTCCTGCCTCTCAGGCCTTGTCCAATCCACCCCCTTCATCTCTCCTAACACCCAGTCTTCCCCCTCACCCATCATCTGCACCACCGGCTGCCCCCCCAACCCCAACAGGCCCGGCTGCTCCTCCGCCAGCTCCTCCTCCACCTGCTCCACCAGCATCCAATGCCTCCTCACTTCATCATCCGGTCCCCCATTCTTCTTTTCCCAGCTCCCTGTCCTCTCATTTGCCACCAGCCGCTGCTCCAGCCGCTCCCCCAGATAACTACCCCACTCCTACTCGCTCTCCTGCCCCCTATGAACGGGACAGGAGTGGGGAAAGAGAGCGGGAGAGGGAGAGAGACAGAGCAGCTTTGCCGGCATTTGGGGACAGAGAGCGAGAAAGAGAAAGGGAGAGAGAAAGAGAAAGGGGAAGTAATGGTGGAAATGGAGGAGGAGGAACGGGAGGAGGAACGGGAGGAGGAGCAGGAGGAGGAGCGGGAGGAGGAACAGGAGGAAATGGAGGTGGAGGAGAGAATCTGGGGCGTCTTCAGATGTTAAATGTGACACCTCATCATCACCAGCATTCCCACATCCACTCACACCTTCACCTGCACCAGCAAGACACAGGTACTAACCACTTCTACTACAAATGCTCCCTTTATCCGTATCGACAGCTTTAAGATTACCCCAACTTTAGATAATTGTTGATTGTTGACACCTGAGTACTAAAAAAGTGAAGGATAAGGCCTGCTACTTTCTATTAGCATAGACCTCCATTATTGTCCAATAAATTATAATAATAATCTTCTTCAGGATGGGTATTGTAGTCTATACGGAGTCAATCACACATGCAGTTTATGCTGGATTGACACACCACTTTTCTTAATCCGTGGGCTACAGATACTCCCAAACAAATGCGCAATTTACTCCTGCTGGTGTCATATTTGTTTTAGGAGATTTCTGAGCTTTTTTTTAATAAAAGCGTTAAACAATAAGCTTAGGGTTGTTTTCCCCGTCAAGGCAGGGATTCATTTAGGTCTACTTAAATTGTGGCTAATAAAAACAAAGCAAGCGCTATCCTTTAACTTTAAAATTAATAATTTTACATTTGTGCAGTTCATGATTTAACGGAGGTTTTCATGATATCATCTGTCATTTGACTCGTTTGTACAAATGTTCCAAGCCTTAAAGTACAAAGTCCCTTCAGATCTCAGTTTAGTAACACCAATTAGCCTTTATTAGGCTTTTATCTCTTTGACAGAAGTTATGTTAAAGGTAATTATATATTAAAAAAAACGATTAGCGTTTTGTTGTGGCTCTGTGGGGTGGTTGTCTGCATGATTCCGCACAGTGGTTCAGGTTTTGAACATGCCGGTCGGCGTGAGCCTTTCTGTGCAGAGTTTGCATGTTCTCCACATTAGCGTGGGTTGTCCTTCCAATCCAAAGACCTACAGGTTAGGTTATTTAGGTTAATATGTAACTCTAAAGGCCTTTAAGTGTGAATATGAGCATGAATAAGTGTCTGTCCTTATGGCCCAACTCCAATCTGGTTCCTACAACCTACCGTTCCTCCCACGTGGACGGTGGGTTATAAGATTCTCAAAAAAGCAAGGCTACATTGATACTGATATAACTAGCTGCCCTGACCACTTGCCATGCTAATTTGGGTTTTTCATGGAAGACACTCCTTACAGATGAAACTAAATGTACTCATAAGCTGCGCAAACTTCTTTTTTACACTGTAATACATTCTAGTATAATGCATGTATTTCTACTGACTTACATATAGTTGTATACTTTCTCTACACTTACTGTACTCTGTACTCTGTATTTGGGAGCAACTGTAAGGTAACCCAATTTGTTTTTTGGATATTCATTTATCTTTTCCCAGAACTTACAGCTGTATTAATGCCTACGGCTGAATGAAAGTGTGCTTCATTCAGCCGTGAGTGTGAGCACAAACAGAGCTCACTCCGTCCCGCAGTGGGAAGGTGTTTGGACTGGTTTGGAATTGGGCCAATGTTTCCGCTCTGTGAATGCCCTGCGACCTGTTCCAGGGTGTGCCCCGCCTCTCGCTCAATGTCAGCCAGGATCAGCTCCAGCCCCCCGCCACCCTTTAAAGGATTACGCTGTAACTGATAATTGATGGACGAACATTCATATTTGCATTTCAAATATGCACTTTAACAAAAGCCATTATGCTCACTGACTCTGCACTGCCTCCAGAATCCAGATTTCTGTGTCTCAGCTGCTTGTGTGTTTCCAAGAATCAGACATATCTCACATAGCTTAGCATAATGTATTCATGTTAGTGTATGACATGCTGTGTGCATTATCTTTGTTTTGAATTGACAATTTGACTCTTATTAAATATCTCCTGTATTTCCTATTACATCACTGGCATCCAGCGACGGGCGGGGTACTACCCCTGATGGACCCGTTGGCGTCGGGGTCTCCTTTGACACGCCTCCCTTACCCAGGAGCCACACTAGGCACCCCCATCCTGGCTCACCCCCTCACTGACAGCGAGGTGCTCCGCCAACAGCTGTTCGGTGAGGAGAAGGCTCCTCGTCCATGTACTTGTTCAGTTTTTCTCTCTTAAAAACTCCACTGAGCTCAAAGTTTCTGAAGAGGATTTTGGAAAACGATGACGATGATTCACATTGGGGCCTTTTTGGCTCCATTATTTCTCCATTTTCCTTTTGTATCCCCACCTTCTCCTCCTCCTCTTTCTCTCTCTTTTCTTTTTTTAAAACTTTTTTTTAACAGGTGCTCCTTTCCGTGACCTGCCCCAGCCGTCCTCCCTCACTGGTCCTATGTCGGCAGCCCATCAGCTCCAGGCCATGCAGCAGGCCCAAAGCGCAGAGCTGCAGATCCAGCGACTGGCCCTGGAACAACAGTGGATCCATCACCATCACCACCACTCCCTGACCCAGGACGAGTATTACAGGTACGGAGGCTGTGTGTGTGTGTGTGTGTGTGTGTGTGTGTGTGTGTGTGTGTGTGTGTGTCCGTCCTTGGGTTGGGCCTCTTTTTTTTGTCTTTCTTTTGATAACGATAATGGGTCTAAATAAGAATTCAACAGGGAAATGTCCAAAGTTGTATATGTGTATGGTACAAGAAATAGACAAACAAATTTCAGAGCTGGAACCAGAACAACACAATACTTTAACAATTAATCATTTATAAAGATAGTTGTAGATTTTGTTATGTATTGGTGTACATTTGCCATAGTTTTGCACTATATGTTTTGCACAGTTTTGCACTATATGTCTAAACCAGCTGAACCCTTCTAGTGCGGCCAAATCTTTAAAGGTTTTATCTAAACCTGTATATTAAACATCTATATTTATATATTTATATATCTTTAGCTGACCAGGTTAATGCAATTAATTGGCTATACTCTTTCCTGATACCCATTTACTTGGAGCAATACATTTCACCGTTGCAAGAGAATTTCTTCTCAACCTGGCAAACAGTTGGCACAGATTGGACGATATCCCCGGTACTTTATTGGGACAGGTTAGGTAGCAGACATCTCAATGTCTAGTTAATAAATTTTGATCAACTTTTAACAAGTCTTAATCATTGGTTAATTCTACAAACAACTCAAATGAATACAACTCCTACTGGTGTTTTTTTTAGATGAAAGCTCTTGGTCAAGCCAAGCCTGTAAAAGTCAGCTTTGTGCATCTTTGATTCTTGAGAAATTTAAACTATGGATTCAAATAATCATTTTAAATGTTCCCCCGCCCTCAAATAAAAACATTATTTTGGGAGTAGATGCTGCAATTGTGAGATGAAATTAGACCGTAACCTTGGCTGTGACCTTTAGCTTCAAATTGGACGTTAAAATGGTTTCCCCTTTGACCTTTCAGTCACCTGAAGAAGGAAAGTGACAAATCCCTGTGAGGGAGGAGGGTCACGACAAAGAGCAACATGGAGGGAAAAACGAGGGAAAATGTGTGCAAAATGAAACGCAAAAGAAAAGGCTCTGACAACAGCAAAGAAAACAAAGACTCACAACAAAAGCTGGACTAATGGACGGGGAACCGACTGGAGAAAACACAAAGATTCTTAGTATTATATAAAGTATTAAGGAAAGGAGGGCGCTTGAAAATGTTGCACACAATCCCTGCTAGCTGCACCACGTTGAAGACCCAGACTCCGGCGCTTCCCCACATAATGTTCTCTAACTCCAGTCCTGTTTTGTATCGTGCTCTGTACAGTATATTAGATGGGAGAGGCCATAGTGAAGTACAGTATGTGTAAAATACTTGATGCCAGAAGGAATGTGTACATGAGTCTCTTTTATGTCTTTGCATGTAGCTAGGCGCTTATTCTGAACTGGTGGAACTTTTGGTTCTGTTTTTAGTAATTACCCCCCTCTTTTGTATTTGAGGGGCGTTCTATATGCATGAGACCAGCAATTTAGTGTTATGTTATGTTTATTATCAATAGTGTTGTTATTATGATTAATGTTGTCTGTTTGTTGATAATTATATAATTATATATACAGTACATATTATTTGTATTATTTTTTTACATTTTCATGGTATGGCAGTTGGTTTTTATTTTATTTTTTTTAATTTACCTTGTGAAACAAGATGCAAATGAAGGAAAAAAAATCTGGAAATAAATTATAATCTTTTTTTGCTGGTCCCCGGCGTATTCAGGCGTGCAATATTCCCCCCCCACCTCACCCTCACTCACACACATTCAGACTATTTGCCCCGTCTTTGTTTTATACAAGTCACTCATGCACAAAGCATATCAAATTCCTGAGTCTCCTCCCCCTCCCCCTCTCCCTCTCTTTCTTTCTGAACCCCCCTCCCTCTTTCTCTGTGTCCCTCCCTCCCTCGGTTGAGTGTAGCTAATAGGAGACACATGGGATGAGTGTGAACATGGGAGTTGAGGCGCTCCAGTGAACACCAGCCACCCTGTAGAGCAAGCATTCCTTACTGCACAGCAAAAAAATGAAATGAAAAGAAAGAAATATATAAAGAGAGAAATGAAAAGGGAGAAAGAAAGGAGGAGGTGCGAGAGTGTGATTTACCGTTGAAGGTTCAGGGCCGTGTGTTTTCTCACCGTGTCTGGCTGGAGGAATCTCCTTCAGAAGGACACGGATCACTGAATGCAGCCTTCATCTTAGAAGACAGAGGAGCACTGCTGGCTCGCAGATTTCTAGATTGGACTCCAGAACCTTTACGACATTAACAAATTGTTAAAACGATGCACCACAGTTTAATACTGTTAAAGTAGTCAGAAGCTTAAAGTCTACATCCCTTTTCTTTATTTTTTAATACAATCTTCTACTGATTGCTTGATAGCCTTATCTGTAAAAACATCCCAGTCAGGAGAGTCAAATTGGATATATAGATACTGTGGCGGGCCTGCGCCCGGTAGTTGGGATGTAGGTTGTGTGTCATTTAAAGTCACCTTGAATAAGTGTGTCAACATAATGTAAAGTATCCTCTAGCAGGACAGATCTGACTTTCCCCTGTGGTGGCATCACATCTGGGAGATATTCTTAGCACTTCATCAGTCCCCCCTCAGGGTGGATAAGAATGCTCTGAAAGGTGCGGATGAAAGATGTTTAAACGATGCATTTCATATAGAGCTAGCGTTATAAATACAGCCTCAGTGTGTCCCTGTGGATTATGAATTATCTATTATTATTGGCACTGATAACAAACCGCAATCTGAAAATGAGAACAAAACACACTTTGTTTAGTGAACCATACATTTGTACAGCACAGTGTACTATACATTAAACTATACATTTGAGTAGCATGGTGTACTATACAGTGTACTATACAATGTAATGTACAGCAAAAATACATTTTCTTTTCACCGTCACACATTCAAGCTGTTTTGCCAGAAAGGGACAGTTTTGACCCACTTTGCTACTGTATCTGCTCCTAAACCATGAAGACAACTGGCAAAGAGGTCAAAGAGTCCTTGGCCTTTTTCACCCCCCTCTCACCTGTACGATGAGACTCTCCTGACCTTTTCCTCACTCCACTCCAGCCTGGACAAGATGATCCCACAAGATCATCTTAAGGCCTTGCTTAAATCCTTTCTTAAGTGGTTGTAGACGGAATGGTCGCCGCCTCCTTCCACTATACACACCAGGAAGTTTGCAAGAATCTTTAACGTCTCAGCGCTCGACAACCAGCTTCCAGATCAAACCCGGTCTAGGTAAGGCCTGAAAATGGAGAGTTTTCAATGTCAATGGCAGTACGTTAGCAAGTAGCCCACATTTAAAACAGTCTATGATTTAATAAAGAAAACGGATGAATGTGCTGGGGGTCGAGGAACAGCATTGAAAGGAATAGTTTCGCGAGGCTTCTCTCAACCCGTTTATTAAACAACAGCTGTTTGACACAATGAGGTGGTGACAGTTGGAGAAGCCGTCATGGTGTCTGTTTCATACTCATCCATCATGTGTGGAGAGCTCCACTTTGAATTTAATTCCCATACTTGTTCCTTTAGGAGTTTTTATTGTTTTCTCCAATATACTTTTGACAAAACCTTTTTCGTAAACCGAAAAGAAAAGAGAAATTAGACAACTGGCTTGTTAAGTGTTGTTTAGTTCACTCAAATTGAAGTAGAAAACAGTGCTGGTTTTGGACTAAAAAAACACTACTAGCATGTGGTGATTGCTTCTGTTGGACCAAACACAATGTTGGGTTGGAGCTGTTGGCCATGCCATATTTCATAAATTGAACGCATTAATTCAAAGGTTAGTGATGACGGCAGTTAAGAAATTAAAAGGCCGTTGATGCTGATATACGATATATAACCCAGCTGGAGGATTCCAACAGATAGAAGGGTCAAGATTTGTATATTAAGAGAGCCAGCAGTGTAGTGTGAAGTGCACTTTAATGCAATAATAATTATAGTTCAGTAACATATACTATTCTGCTTTGGGTTTCAGGGTCTCCGTGCTGCTGGCTTACCGTCAAGGTTTATTGGAAAACTTTGTTATTTTCCATCCGTGTCAAGTCCAAAATTCTGTGTTTCCAACTTCGTGGCTACGATTTTGGTAAAACCAAAGGCCTGTTCCAGAACGACAAAACCCAAGTTCATCCAATGAGTGTACTTTTCTGAGCGACCTGGAACGCTGACTGTTTGTCAGGCAACAGCACCCAACTTCAGCGTTCACCTTCCCTCACGCTCTCAGAACTGAGTGGGAACAAATCCCTGAAACTCTTGTTTAAACCCTTTTTTTCCAGGAGTCTAGACGGCCTCGCAGCACCCACCTATAAGCGCAAGGTTGTAGTGTGAGATGTTCACACACACTTTTGTGCTACTTATGTTCTGCTAGCAGCTCTGAACTGAGCAACACTTCCCTCTCTATTCACCGACATTATGAAGCCTTTATATTCAGGGGTGAACTTGTGATTTGGAGTGCAGGGAGCGGTGATTCACAGTGTGTACACAGCGTATGTGGCAGCAGCAGTGCTTGAGTTCAGACTGTTGTGTCATGAATAGTAGATACAAGTCTTTGAAGTCTACGGTTCAAGTAAAGAAATGCAGAGATGTTTGGTGTTGTGAACCAGTTCAAGGGGCCCAACATATTCAAGGAGCAGCTGCAGACATTTTAATAGTCTTTTTCAGTTCCTACTCTCTTTCTTTTTATGGTTGTGACCGTTCTTTATTCGTGCCTCAATATTATAGAAGATCTTGTTGAACTGGAATATTATTACAGGGTACCCTCACTTATTGGAGAGCTCTCTTGCACATTCAGGCACCCTGTTCAGTAAACCACTCAATACAAGTAGGCAATTAAAAGCCTGACACAAGATCTCTTTGAAATTGACAATCTGGATTGAAATAATTGTGTAATGGGGCTCTGATCAAAGTGGCTGAACAAAGATTTTACCATTGCGTACGGAAAAGTTCAACTTTAATCTGTGAATACTTATGTGTCTCGACAGTGCAAAAATCCTTTCTGAATGATTTCAAAACTGAATCTCCTCTGCTGTTAGGTAGTGTAGTTTATAAACTATCAGTAGGTTTTCCTGCTGAATCTCCAATATGACCAATGTGTTTCTCATTAGCTGTTTGGCTAAAGGGCTCCCACTCTTTGTTCTATTTAAACGATTATAAAAAGTGCCAGGTATCAAAGGAAGAATAATCTATATTTGCTGAAAACATCCGTCTTAAAGAATTTGCCGTTTATTTATATGTGGTTTTTGTAGTCAGTTGATCCTCTTTATTCTAACACACCTGTGATTGGTAATAGCAAACCTACAGAATTCACGATTAATGGTAAAAAAAATAACTGAATGAATATGAACTAGTTTCTGAATTATATTTTGTAGTATTATTCTGAATCTGAAAATGTAAATGACTCATGCGAAATATGAATTCCAGTATTTGAGTAACTACACTTATTTGCTTTAAACCATTGGTAACTGAGATTACATTAAATTCTCAGAAAAGACAAACTAACTGCAAAATACTTCAAATCGGTGTGTGACGTTGTGAATGACATGCGGTTACTGCCACCTAGTGGAGTACTGTGCAACTTCCCATTTCTTGCATGTGCCTGCAGGAGAAAACATAACCCATTCAAATATGCCAGCAGTTTATTCTAAAATAAAACATACACCATAACATATTTATAAAATTCCATCACTTTCAATGTTTCTTCACTTTGTTTGAACACATCTTTTACTGGCTTTCAAGGCTTAAGGAGGCTCATGCACAATATTACTTACTACAAAGTATATAAAACAAAACATTCTTTGTTCAAGTGTTTTGGTAAATCGTGGATGACTAACATACAGTGACAAAAGACAAATCTTTCAAAGAGTCATACAAGCATGTTGTCCCGCTTGTGTAAGCTTCTAACGTGTCTGCCTAGAGACTCCATCCATTTGAAGGATTTACCACAATAATTGCAGACAAATTGTTTCCCTTCCGTGTGGATCGTCTGGTGTCTGTTGAGGGCGCTCGTTGTGATGAACGTCTTCCTGCATATGTCACACCGGTAAGGCCTCTCTCCCGTGTGCGTCCTGATGTGCGCTGCGAGGTGGGAGCAGTTGCTGAAGCGCTTCTCGCAAACGGAGCAGCAGTAGGGTTTCTCTTTGCCCTCCTCGCCGTGGTGGTTCGTGTGGTACGGCTGGAAGAGCAACGCGGGCTCCTGCAGGCCGCTCCGCAGGCCGCCAGGAGACAGGATGAAGTCTTTAATGTCGGACTCGAGGCCTTCCAGCGGCTCCTCCTCCGCGTCATGGCCGTGCCAGAAGTCCCGCTGGGCCTTGAACTGCTGCTCCTTCTTCACCTGTGGGGCCCCGGGGGGCTCCTGCTCCATGCCGGAGCCCCCGTCCTCCTCGCCGTGCTGGGACTCGGGAGGCTCCGCCGAAGGCACTGACGGATGGAGCTGCTGCTGCTGAGGAGGAGGAGGAGGAGGGTGATGGGTGAGCTGCTGCAGCTGGACTCCTTGGCATCTCTCCATCCGGGGCTCTGGGGTAAAAAGGTAACACCACGGTGACAATCATCGCATCACCGCACGTGCAAAACGAAATGAACGCGCAGCTATGCGGGGGTCTGGTCGCACGCGGCTCCCATTCAAACCAACCTGACTTGAGAAGCCTCAACTGGGTCCTGAGGCGACTGATTTCTAAATCTTTGGCCCGGGAAATCTCCTCTTTGTACTCGGCTATTGTGTTTTCGACGGCTCCGAATATCTCCTCCGCCGCCGCGGTGAGTCTCTCGCTGAGAAAGGCTCTCAGGGACTGCATTCTGAGACGTTTACAGGTACAATGAAGGCCAGTTCCAGTCTCTGAACGTCACGGTCCGCTTGTAAACACGGACACACTGAGGGTCCATTATGGGGCGCGGCTGCCCCCTGCTGGGCCGGGGTGCAGGCAGAGAGAGAGAGAGAGAGACACTTTACTTTCTTACTATGAAAAGTGCCATGTTTCGTGACTTGACAAAAAATAGATTTCTTATTCATAGCCATTGTATTTGGCTTACATCATATTTTGGTAATCTCGTCCGCCTGTATGTACTGGGCACACAGTATTGAGGTGAACCAAAGTGGTTCGATCCTGTGGCCGTTTCAACACAGTGAGAATATAAAGAGAAAAAAACAGACAAAGCCTGTGGCCCAGCAACTATTGGGCAAGAACTACATAGTTGTGATTTGAGATTGTGTATGAACTTTGACATGAGCTTCTATGAAAGTTTTGGTTGGAAAGTGCAATGTAGTTTCAGAGGGGGAGACATATGGTATTAAAGGAGAAACCAACCAGCCTCAATCACTAAGTCTTAAAAGCTGAGATTTAGAAAGTTCCATCATAAAGTTGCTAAATCTGATTTACAATGTAATGAGCGACTACTCATGTCTCACTGCTGTGTGTCAGTTTGGGGCCTGGAAAATAAAATAAAGGCAATTCAACAGACTGGAAACTGTTTATTTTAACTTCACCTTACAGCCTTGTTCCTGTATACCCATCAGCCATGACACAATTAACATAAAACGGATGCTTCTTGCTTTCTGCAAAGCAGCCAATGAACGAGAGGATCACACGCACAGCTACAGGGAGGTGAAAGCCACAGGACATGATAATTACCCACAGACATGGATATTACAAGGACAAAGCCAACTGAACAACAAAACACTGTTTACACAAAATAAAGTTGGTAAACTCAAGTGGAAGGCGTAGGCCAGCTGTCCATCAGGGTGCAATTGTAAGTCTTTAGAGCAATTTTTGTGAAAATACCGTCAGTGGACTCGACTAGTTTCATTGCGGAACAGTGCACGTGTCAACCCGTCACTTGACAAAATAATAAAAAAGAAACACTTTTGAATACAAACAGGAAGAAGACTAAGTGCAGAGTGTGAGGGGTGATGGAACTGAATTGTATCAATGTAGTTGGCCTCTAATCCGGACGTGGTCACACTGCAGCTGCGCAGGGTTTTTTTAAATATATTTTTTTTTTATGCCTTGGCGTTTATTATTTCGACAAACTCCGGCTTGAGGGAGGCTCCGCCGACGAGGAACCCGTCAACGTCCTTCTGGGAAGCAAGTTCTTTGCAGGTAGCGCCGGTGACAGAGCCTGAGGAGAAGGAGAGATTCATACAGAGAGACTCAAAGCGGGAAACCAAACTAGAAACACAATGACAGGCACCATCTCGTCACACCGACTGACCTCCATAGATGATCCTCACAGAGTTTGCCACAGCCTCTGACACGTTGGTCTTCAGCCAGTCCCTCAGTTTCTCATGAACTTCCTGAGCCTGAGACATCATTCAGAAAACGGGTACATCACGACGAGTTATGTGAAGAGATTGCGCGAATCATTTGCAGTGGTTGCTAGTGTTTACCTGCTGCGGGGAAGCCGTCTTGCCGGTGCCAATGGCCCACACTGGCTCGTATGCAAGCACGACCTTGCTCCAGTCCTTCACGTTGTCTGCGAGAGAGACATGCGATAAGACTTGAACTCGTATTTCGCAAATCTGAATTTCCAAACACACTGTAGCTTGCAAAAAAAAAAAAAAAATCTCCCTAAACGTTGGTTGTAACATTTACACTTTCAGGAAGGCCGGGCGTCGCGTACCTGCAATGACCTTGGTCTGAGCGAAGACGACCTTCTCAGTGATGCCGCCCTCCCTCTCGTCCAGCTTCTCGCCGATGCAGGCGATGACGCCGAGGCCGCTCTCGAGAGCGTGGGCGGTCTTCTGACCAATGAGCTAACAAAACACACAGGGATCTGCTCAGAGCGTACGGCGGAAGAACGGCATCTTTTTGGTCCATTTGATGGATGCAACTCTTCCTGTATAGCGCGCCCGCTTCATGACATATAGCCGGTGCAAAGGTGACGATAAAGTCAGCCCGAATTACCTCATCACTCTCCCCGAAGACGTGGCGCCTCTCAGAGTGTCCCAGGATCACCCAGTTCACGCCACAGTCCTTGATCATTGCAGGGCTGAAGACCGAATTACATTAGAATACAAAAAATGCCATTAACTGAGCTATGAAGTGGTTTCTTCCATCCACATTTGCTCATTTTACTGTACATTTAAATGTTCTCACTTAATTCTCCCACCGCGTAGCCTTTTTAATTCACTCATTTAAGAGTGTAAAACAGTGAGTGTTTAATGCACATTTCTTTGCCATTTACTTAAATATTTAAGCATTAACAATGCATCTGTTATATTTAGATAGAGACCATCGAAAAAGTCCTTTTTTAGATGTTAGCAAGTGTCCCACCTCCAGGGATGAATTAAAGTGGACTGTATTGCACCCGACAAAGGTCCTGTTCCTCTGATGGACACACGACCTACCTGATCTCCCCGGTGAAGGCCCCTTTGGCAACTTTGTAGCAGTTTTGGGCAGCAACCCCAAACTTGTCGTCCAGCTTGGACCTGGCAAAGTCCAGGTAGATCGAAGGAGCCCCGCACACCACCTCTGTGAGTGAAGACCAACAAAACAAAACTGTGGTTAGAGTTTTCTGCAGCCCACCAGTAGCACAAATGTTACTTATAAAACCAACTGAAATATTTTGAGACCAACATCCTTGAGGACAATGATTCAATAATAGTTTGGGATTACTTTTGATTTTATCAAAAGTAAGTAAGTAATAAAGGGTGAAAAGTACTCTTGCTTTAGGATAGTGAAAACTTTATACACTGCTCACATTACTTTCATGCAGGAAAATTCATACAAACCACCGGCCTGGTGATTACAGGACTACAGCCACCACTAAGCCATCCGCTCTTGGATGTGAGAAACAGTCAGGTAATGGACATGTCTAAAGACTGGAGCGCCCCACTGAACAGTTGCCAAGCGCAAGGCATCCAAAAGCATTTCAACACATGGGAGATTAAAGACAAATTCAGAACAAGCTTTCTCCCCGAACATTGTTCATACGAGTCGAAACTAAAATGATGGTTTTAGTTTTAAAAATGTCCCCCTTCAGACCGACCTACATCTAGGTCTACTCACACTAGTAATGATTGTTGCAGCAACACTGGACGCAAACCCCCAAATGTGTCCAACCAAATAAGCAATGTCAATATAAATGTCCACGGCTACTCAAATGCCAAAGTCCATCATGAAACTTGCAACTGTGCAACTGTTTCTCTGCAGACATTTACAAAGAAAGCTTTCCTTCCTGTGCAATAAAAATGTTAACAAATCAAACTGCAACCTGGCCTGCGAGGTTTAACCAGAGTGCAGTGAAGTCAAGACACTGACATTGAAAATAAAAATATCTTAAGCATTAGCAGAGTCTATATTAAACCTGTTATTATTGGTTTGGTAAAGGTCATTGGTCCTCAGCCTTGGCCCCGCCTCACAGAGTTAAAAAAAAGGTCAGAGTTCAGCCTCCTAAAGGTCGACTGCATGGCCGCATTCTGTAGAGGTCAATACGACCAGAGATTTTAACCAAACATGTGAAGAGGAAAAAAGTGTGGGAGAGGGAAAAGTCTGCTGAAGAGTCACTGTGATACTACAACAGGGAGGATTCTTTAAAAAGGAGCCAGGTTCAAGAAGGGACAACCAAGAGCCTCGATTGAGTGACAGTACACAACACTGAAGGTTCTACAACACCAACTTTGCAGGAGGAGAACAACTGGCTGTGTGACAGTGGATTCCACTGAGTGGAAACAGGCCTCAACAAAGTCAACCTCAATTGCCTCGGGTTTTTTCTTCTTCTTCTTCAATTTATGCACGGAATGATCTATACAATATCTACTTTACGACCATTTCTAATTGTCATCCGTTGCCTTCCAAAAATCGTACAAGACTCCACATGCAAGCGAAGCTTACAACAGGCCACTGTATTCTGTTGGGTTTGCAGAGGAGACGAGCGGCCTCACTTGAATGCACCACGCACGCTCACAGCGTCTGCTGGTCTACGTGCGGCTGCAAACGCGCACGCACCATGCCCGGCAACACTGCAAAATCCCACCCTCATTTTAGGCATTTCTGTCCGGAGCAGTAGTGTTTATTCGGTTAAATGCAGGGATCTACATGTAGATTTGTTAAAAAATTGAAATAAATAAATAAAAAGATGCGTGTCCGTGAGGTTCAGGGTGTCATTGAGTTATTGAATGGACGAGCCATTTTGAGCCCGAGCGATTCGGTGATTTTGAATGAGGAAACGACGCCACGAGCAAGTAGCCACGGGGGCTGGAATCACTTTCTCGCTGGAAAAAAAAAACAAGTGGCTGAAATTTAAAAAAATGAGAGATTTTGTGTAACGGCCGATGAACCTGAAACATACCGACGTTAGGATCCACTTTGGCTGCGTTCAGGGTCTGCGCAAGCTCGCCGAGGCTCTTCTTGTCGCCGTTCAGCTTCCAGTTTCCGCCAACGAAGAATTTTCTGCTCATGATTGCGATTTGTTTGAGGTTCTGCTGAGAAATAAACGCTTCGGATGTCGGGGAGGGGAAGAGGCCAAGGACGTCTGTCTTTCCTGAAATGAGAGGTGTGGGTCAAATGCAGCTCACTGTTTTTATGAAGATGGGAAAGTTAAACCCCTCCTCTCCTTCGGTCCCATTGGTTTATGGTCACGCGCCGTAAACGCGGCTCCACCTTGTAGGAACGGGAAGAGGCGTGCCGCGTTCAAGTGCTCTGTGTAATATATATATACGGTATACTTTAACCATTATAGGGGGCTAACTGAACAAAAATAACAATGCAGCCGAACATAAATGAAAAAATGCCTTTGTGTGAAATGTGGAAATGTAGATATGCAAAAATACTGTACAACTTTCAATACCTGTCCTGCACTTATATATTGTATAAAAATATTAATTTTAAGGTAGGCCTCCAGAAAACAATAAACTGTTCTCTCCACAAGTTTAAATAACTGATTTTTAGGTGCAAGTTTAATCACCTCCGAAAAATATCTTTAATCATAGCTTTACTTCTGAAAAAATGAGAATCTAACCTTATTTATTTAAATGCCTCATTACAATCAGACATTTGATCATTTTAAATTTGTATTTTAATTGTAGCAAATAAACAATTAGAAATGCCGATGTAATATCTGTGATCTAAATGTATACACTAATCAACATTCCTGTATTTTCCTACAAAAACTGCATCATTGATCACATTCATCAAAAAAAAAAATGATATACACTGACATTGTGATCTGTGATAGGGAGGCCGACACTATGACGATACACCTTCTGATTGGCTGAGACGACCAAAGTCCCACAATTCCTCTGGGCGTCGTTGCTGGTGCCACAATTTGAAGAACTCTGATTGGAGGGTTTTCAGTCTGTTTTAAATACCCAGTTTGCACTGCGGTAAAGATTAAGTAGAACATTTGTTCTTATGTGCATATTCCCAGTTGTTTGAGACCATTTTTTTCCTTAATAATATACTCTACCCGTGTTATAATGGGAGCTACTTGGTAGTTGTTGAGACTGGAGAAACATTGAAACCGTGGAGACGACGCATGCAGTCGGTGTACAAGTACTGCCAGTCTCCCGTTGGGTCATCAGGAATCTATATGCTCTTTAGATATTTTTCTAGCAGGTTTCTCGTAAAGAGAAGCCCCCTATGATTGTCAAAAATAACAAATACGCCAGCAGACAGCCATCCGTAACTATAGCTCCGCGCATGTTGTTATGATCAAGTTAGTCAGTGCGAAATACCGGCTAGAGCATTGGAACTCTAAATTGCCAACACTTATCGTATATTATATTCAACTATTTATAGCACATTATAAATTATTAATTAGATATCTGCTTCACGTATAACACGTGCATCCTCAAAGGGACAGCATTTGCACGTTACTATAATGTACACAACCTTTTATTTCCGTACGATACTGTTCATTTAACTAGACTGATCTCCACCGGTTATCTGTTGCTTTTTTGTCATGATCGACAACACTAAAATAGAATATACGTGCGTGTCCAGCGGTTAATCCTTTTAAATATATATATAAAACTAATTTCAATAATGGCAAATTCCCTTTTTGTCATGTTGTTCCCGTGAGTCGTCACCAGGGGGCCCACTTCCGCTGTCCAGTGTTAATCTGGTTAATCTTTACCCGCTCTACTGCACTAAACCAATGCTTCACTTAACCAATCTTTAACCGCGCACTGCATACGTGGCCGTGTGGTAAAGATAACAGTAACAGAAAAGTAGGAGGAGAACAATATTTCACTTTGAGGGGCGGTTGAACCGTGGCGCGGCCCTTTAAAAACGAAGCGTGTGCGCGCGTGTGTGTGAATGTCTCCCGCGAGTCAGTAGAGTTCACTGAACCGTCGCGAAGAGACGTTTCCGCCCACAAGCAAGATGGCGGCTCCCTTGCTGGAGAATCTGTCGGAGTCCCTAGCTGCCCCGGAGCCAGCGGTTCGACTACTTCTCTCTATTTTAATCGGTGAGTTTTTTATTTCTATTTTTAGCCTGAGGTTGTAAAGGTTCGCCGGCTGACACGGCGTCGATCGCCCGGGTGGCAAGTTTATTTCAAGCGCTCCGTGTTAACCGAGACACGCACCACTAATGCAACGTTTCGGTTTGGCGGCTCTCAACTGTGACACACAAACACACGCAGACATCGGAACCAGTTGTACTAGGCTACCGCCGTTTTACATAACGTAACGTTAACAGTCACCCCGAAGGAACCCCGGACGAACCGATGGATAAAAGTTGCGCACCCTTAAAACGCTTCAGAAGACCGCGTCTCCTTCCATTAAATCATCGACCCGCGGCTGAGTTGTCGCAACAACGCGCAAGTTGTGGCTGTAGACAACCGGCATTACGGTGGGGGGCACGGTTCAGGAGGGGGGTGTTTTGGTGTCAAATACTGTCAACTGTCGAACTTCCACTTCCCTTCCTCTTTGCATACCTTCACGTCGGGCTGCGCTAGCGGTACCGGGGTCAAGTTAGCTTGACAGTTAGCTTCCCACAGCAGACCCTCAGGAATGGATGGCATTGTTTTGCTGTCTGTTGGATTATTAAACCCGTACGAGCCTGGCCTCAGTGAAGGGGATAGTCTCTAATAACGTTGGGGGTAGGGATATTGTGTGATTTAGGGGGAAAAAAAGGAGCACAGACTGCCAAAATATGTCCCCCTCCTAATCCCCCATTTCTCCCTCGGTTGGGCAGAGGGGAGACTGACACTGGGGGGGTTGACTGTATTTTCATTAACGTGAGTAATCATTTGAGATCTGCTGTTGTTGAGAGGTGCCTTCAACACACGGGGGGGCTAAAACGGGGCCTGAATGTCCTGGGCCGTGTGTGGCTAGGGGAGGCCGTCCTACACACTGTCCTCGCTGAACTTTGGTCTGACACATGGACACGTCTGTCCGTCTCTCTCTTGTGTTGCTTCACACCAACAATGCAATAGACTGAATGTGGCCTTTGAGTCAAACGCCTTGTCCTACTGTGGGCATCGCACAATGTGGCGGCCGTGTAATAACAGCCTTTGCTCTACACCAGTGGAGACTGAAAGCCTCAACAATTCCTCTGCTCAACAAACACCATGGGTAGGAGTCAAACGAATGAGCTACTCCGTCTCTGAGGACTTCTCTTGCACAACAAACGAAATGCCAAGAAGATGAAAGTTTAATTTGTTGCTCAGTCTATAACAGGCAATCCCTTATTAAGCAGCAGGGCACCGCAGGAAGACATTACTCAAAGAGGAGACAACCATGAATATTCTAGTGTTGATGTATACCCCTGGGTGTTTGTGGCATCAGGCTGGTAAAAACATTTGTGATTCAAAACATACCACCTAGCCCTTTTTCATCATCACGAAGGTACATGTCATCCATTGCTTTAGTGCGTTTAGTGGGACAATAGATGTCAACGATAAAGACGAAGACGCTCCATCAGGTTTGGTTACACCTGTGACACTAGCTGGTGAGACCAATTCATTCAGAAATGCATACAATTATTAGACCCTTAAAGTGACCCAATCGAGGCAGAAGGGAAATGTATTTCTTAACTGTTTCTCTACATTACAGGAAGTGTATTTGTATTAAAATACATAGAATTGGGTTCTGTGCTTTGCTACTCTTTACAGAGACTTTACTTGTCCCAAGGAGAACGGTTCAGGGAATTGGTCCTCCTTCCCGATTAAAATGAACTAAATTTCAAAAGGCACGCTGTTTAAATATGTTATACTGTAGATTATTCACACAACTATTTTCACATATTACTCCAGAATGTCATTATAGTCCTCCCTAATCATTTTTTTTCAATGTAGCACCCGGAGTGAAATGTCTGTGCAAGCGGGCAAGCGCCATATCTTTTCTACCCCAAGGTCAATGTTCTTTTATCAGGCTGTGTGATCGGGTGATCGAAAGCCGCATACTTTAGCTTTTATGCTTTGTTCTTTCCTTTTCCCCCAGGTTATCCCTGTGCTCTGGTGTACCGGCGTTTCCTGTTCTACCAGCCTGCCACAGTCATACACTTGTTCCACACGTTCTCCGGACTGGCTCTGGCTGCATTCAACTTTGGTGAGTTGAGGCGCGAGTTCACTGTAAACTCTCAGAAATTGGATTTCCTCGATGTGTAAACAAACACGTTTCAATGTAATCCTCCAAAATCATTAGTAAAGTTTTTTTTTTTTTTAATTATTATTATAAATTTATTTTTTATGTAGTTTGTGTTCCATTCATGGTTAAGTTGTGAGCATTTCTTATTTCTTGTCTTTGTGGTGCATCGCAGCAGTCATTAGTCTACGTTAGGTGATAACCAAGCTGTTCCGGGGCACGAACAGCAAGCGAACAACAAGCGGGGTCAGATTTAACTTGAAATATTCACTGGTGGTTTATGATTGGGTTGGAGGCCCAATATGTTGGCCTGCAAAACCCAAAGATAATTTAAATTTAGAGCTGTAAACATAAATTTAAGTAGCTCATCTGAAAATGAGCTTTTCAAGGTGCTTTATTAATTTCCTTAACGGTAAATATTGATCTTTTCCTGCTTCTGAAATGTAAATCTCTTTGCTACATTTGACGGAAAACATTAGATCTTCATTAGATCCTCATGGATGCAAGTGGCTGAAGTAAACGCAAGCTGCTGACATCAATGTGTTTCTCTTTTCTTTGTTCTGTTGTGGCTGCACTTGGATTTTACAGCAGGTCGGTTATCTTTTTCCTCGTGGAATACTTTTTTTGCTTCTAAACCCTTTTTATTTTTTTGGAATGAAATCCCCATAATGTGGATTTGCCTTGTTCTATATTTATCTGTACCGAGAAAAAAAACGTCTGTTTTCATGTACAGTTCTACAGGTCACTCTCGACTGCCCCGTCCCCGTCTCATGTCTCGCTCTCTTCCAGGCCCCCAGATCTACCACTCTGCAGTATGCGTCCTTGTCCAGTTCCTGATGCTGAGGCTCATGGGAAGGACTGTAACAACTGTCCTGAGCAGCTTTACCTTTCAAATGGTGAGGTGTTTCTTTTTCTCCCCTTTTCCAGCTTCTTTTTTGTCCACTGTAGGTCTTTCACTACATTGTCTTATTGTCTTATTGTCGATGCCCGTTTGTTAGTCTGCGCAGTCTGACGTTGAATTGTATTCTGTAATAGCCTTTTTAATGCCGACGCACCCTTTGACTCATGTATTAAAAGGCCCATTATAAAGAATAATTGTTAGCTGTCGTATGATTCCTGTGGGTGTTTCATTTTTGCATACTTTTGCACTAATTGCTCACAATAAGGGCAGTGTTTGATTACATTACTAACGGCTGACGCCCCGCGTTGTGTTTTGGTCACCCACATCTGCTTGGACAATGCAGAGGTGTGCTCACTTGCTGTCTCGTCCCCTCTGTAGGTATACCTGCTGGCAGGATATTACTACACAGCGACGGAGGAGTATGACATCAAGTGGACCATGCCGCAGTGTGTCCTCACACTCAAACTTGTTGGTGAGTTGACTTCAGCGCTCCTCTGCTTGACCAACCTAATTGTGTCATGAAAACACATGTTTTATCGTGCTGTTGCCATTATTGCAGTCTAGATTAACACTGATAAACTGCGAGAATGGCCTTTGCATGCTTAAAATGTCGGCGTTAGTCACCCTAACATAGGTTCTGACACCAGTTGCATTTTCTGATTACAGGTTTGTCATATGATTACTATGATGGCGGGAAGGAACCAGTGAGTTGGTTGATCTCTCTCTCTCTCTCTTGCTTTTGCCTGCTTGATTATTTGTCTACATGTTGATAGTGTCTGTCTTGGGATGTTTGTTTTTGAGTTTTGTTAGTTGTTCATCTATTTTAGTTCCTATATCATGTGTAAAGAGGCAAATTCTTTTTTTCTAATGGAAAGAACATTGATGGGTTTTCCCCACAAGCGGATGATCCCATTGTGCAACAAATGCAAACAAGTTACCGACAGTAAATCGCATGTAAATGTAGGGTCTTTTTTTAAAGGAACAATGGCACGACACAAAACCATATGAAAAGCGGGATATTTGCATTCTGGGACGTATTCACAAAGCATAGATTGGGACCATAACCATTGGCACATAAACGCTATCTGCCCGGTCTCAAGACTATTCACAAAAAATGACTTAACAATATTGACAGATGCCCAGTCTTTGTTGTGTCTTAGCTTCCGTCTATCGTTTGAATATTAAAAAAAAAAAATCTGTTTCAGGAATTCTGTTTTTTTCTTCGTTGTTTCTCTACAGCATGCTTGTAGTCAGCGAAAGCTGTTACCTGCCCTGTATGTTGCTTTATTTCAGTGTCTCTGCTTTGAAGTTTTTGTAATACATCTGGTTAATACTATCACTTTCCAGTACCCTGTTTACAGAGGCTGAGTTTTGTGTGGGTCTATATTGTGATTGACACATCCCGCCTCTAGGTGCTTTTTTGAATGACTTTTCTGCCCTCTTTTTCTCTTCCTTCAACCCCAGTCTCAGCTGACTTCAGAGCAGAAGATTTCAGCCCTGCCGTCTGTGCCCTCCCTGCTGGAGGTGTGCGGCTTTTCCTACTTCTATGGAGGCTTCCTGGTGGGGCCTCAGTTTACACTGCGCAGCTACCAGAAGCTGGTGGCAGGGCAGCTCAGCGACTGCCCCGGAAAGCCTCCCAACAGGTAAGGGCCGCGATGAAAATAAGGAGTGAGGGGGGGGAGAAGCGCAGGTAGACTATTATTGTTTGATCTCCATAAGACGAGCCTACTGCGTGGCCTTCACAGCCCTGCAGTTAATGTCATCATCATCTCCCATCTTCCCCGTGTTTCATTCTCTTACAGCGTTTTACCGGCTTCGAAGAGGTTTGCTCTGGGTTTTCTCTGCCTGGTGATATATGCAATATTTAGTCCCTATTACCCAGACAGCTACTTCTTAACAGATGAGTATGATGTAAGAACGACCAAGTGTTCAAAAAGAATCACTCTTTATTCAATGTACGCTCGGTCGGTGTTTCTAATATGAATCCCTGTCCTTTCCACAGGCTCAGCCCTTCTGGTATCGCTGCGTGTTCCTTCTGCTTTGGGCGAAAATCATCTTGTATAAATATGTCAGCTGTTGGGTCATAGCGGTAAGTCACCTCTTGATCTGCGAGTGTGTTTGAGAAAAGGTGGCAACAGCCTACTGAACCTAGGTTGACATGTGTTGTAAGGGAGCATCAACTGTAAAACCCCACCCTCTACACACCTGTGTGGACACTAATGCGTGCTTGGATTATTTTCGCAGCACACCCTAACCCGCCCAAACTACCAAGTACAGTTTAAAAGGTTGTGATCCATCATCAGCAGATGACCTTTTTTTTTTTAATGTGTCACAGGAAGGTGTATGTATATTAACTGGACTAGGCTACAATGGCGTGGTGGATGGAGAGCACAAGTGGGACGCCTGTGCCAATATGAAGGTGTGGGTCTTTGAAACCACGCCACTGTTTGGAGGAACCATCTCTTCCTTTAACATCAACACAAACGCCTGGGCTGCCAGGTCAGTGTTGAGCCTGAAATCTGTGATGCTCTCTGAACTTGTCTCTAAAGCCAGGTTGTAAAAGTTAAATATTTACAAAGATGATAGCAGTGAAGTAGAGCAGATCACTTTTCAATCCTATATGCTTATAATTTTCTGCTCTGCGCACAATGATTAGCACAGCAACTCGTGCCTGGCCATGATTATAAGAAACCACACGATTCAAAAGAGGCTAAGGATCAGAATAACGGGTGGTATAAGACATTAAGGACTTTCCCTGAGACAGAGGGTGGTGAGGATTGAGACATGTGGGCTGCAGAGCTCATGGTGAGGAGGCTGAATAACGAGTCTTAGTCAGTGTTTCATCGGACTCTGTGGTCAAGTAGGTTTACATGATATATTTTTAGTCCTGTCCAATATTCAACATACAGTAAAGAAACCAGTTATCTGACTTTGCGCGCTACAGCTAAAACTTTAGCGTGTCACCAGTACACTGTAAGGAAAAAGAACATTGTATTGAAAGTCCAATGTGTGTATACTTTTGTAAGATATTGTAACAGAGTTTGGACCAGCATTGAATTGAAGAGGATGTAAAGTTGAAGTGTTTTAATATAACCTCAGTTGCTATGCAACAAGAGCTTCCAGGTGAGCGAATGCGCACCATGTAGGCAGCGATAGCGTTTTTTTTTTTTTTTTTTTTTTACTCTCCTTGCACAGATTTCTGTTAAAGCGAAGCAATCCGAAACGGTTAACTTGATGTGCGTTTTTATTTTTTATTTCAAAGACATGTCTTCAAACGGCTGAGGTTCCTGGGCAATAAGTCCCTGTCTCACGTGGCCACACTCCTCTTTCTGACGTTTTGGCATGGTCTTCACTCCGGATACCTCGTCTGCTTCTCCATGGAGTTCTTTATCATCACTGTAGAGAGACAGGTACCGTACAGACACGCGGCAGCATGTGAGGATGGGGAACCACTATGATTAGCATTATGTTTAATTTTCTCAGTAATGGCTTGATTTGCACTTAGTGTGCATTTTATTAACCAATTTCAACTTTTTCACAAAAGAGTGTCTCATCATTAAATAGCGTTGATCACCGGCAACTCACTGCTGAATGTACGTGTATTTAATCATGGTCCACAGTCGCAATGTGACATTGATTATGATATAGCCGTTGCTTTATTGTACTACTTTTAAGTGTTCTGGATTACGTGTTTCTGTTTGTATGTGATAGGCCCTGGCACTAGTGAGGGACAGTCCCTTGCTGTCAAAGCTGGCCAACAGCGCACTCTACCCCCTCATCTATGTAGTCCAGCAGTTTCTCCACTGGCTCTTCATGGGCTACCCCCTTGTGCCCTTCTGCCTCTTCACCTACGACAAATGGCTCAAAGTAAGACAAATCCTCATTTCGCTCTTGTCTTTTTAATGGCGTGGCTGTAGGCAAATTCAGGATTGGCTGCAAAGATGCTGCATTTGCAGAATCAATTATTTGCATCGTGTCACACCGTTGGATTGTAGTACACCACAAATGTGGGGTTCACAGAACGAAGAAATTTACCATGAGCATTGACAAAGGCAGCAGAAATGTCTCAGCAACCAGAAATGGGTGGAGCGATCCGTCACAGCGGCTGTGTTGATCTGGCCACTGTGAGGTGGAGAGAGTTTGCACACCAGGGCTTAGTGAGGCACATGGGTGACCTGGGCAAAGGTCGAACCGTTCCATGTAGCGTCTGGTGAGAAACAGAGACACCAGGTGTGGGTATAACTTTTGGTTGGATTTAATTAATTAATAACTGGCCTTTTTTGATTTTCAGGTGTATTCGTCAATCTATTTCTGTGGCCACGTATTCTTCCTCATAGCCTTTTTAATCCTGCCATACATCCGTAAGGCGCTGGTGCCTAAGAAAGAACGGACCTCGACAAAGCAGGATTAAAACGTGCTACTAAAACTTGGCATGGTAAGCAGGTTTTAAGTTGTAAAGTTGTTGGAAACAAACCTGTGGTTGAGTGTTTTTACTACTGAAATATCTGTTTCTTTGCAGGTCTATCTAAGGCAAAATATCCACTGAAGGGAACTGACTTTCAAGGAGCAGAATGGAAAATATTTTAATGCCTTTAGTAATATATATGTCCATGTAAAAATAAATTTCTATATATTTTTGTGTTTTAAATGGGAATGGAGTTTTTATAAACATTTGGCGAAATGTTTACAGGAAATTGTGCCACATGGGGTAACTGAGCCAATCAACCGTGAATTCCTGTTTTTTCTTCTTTTTTTTTTTTTTTGGGTGAAGAAACGTTGGACTTGAGAGACTTACATGCTGTCGACACAGAATTGCACCCACCAGTCACGGGTTCAGAGTCCGTCCTTTGTGGCTTTTTGTTTTTTAATTTCTCCCTCCATCGACCTGTGTTTAGCAGCAGCAGCAGACTTCACAAGAGGTTCAAGCACAGCGCCAGCCTACGTGGCAATTTCTTTATTACAAAAAGACTTCCTGCAAAACATAGTTGAGTTAATAATAATAATCAGAGTGGCTGTAAGTATAGCCGGTGGTTATACGAGCACTGTAAATCACACTGTACAATAATCCCCAACTCAAAATGGCCTTGTATCAATGAATGTTTCTACAGTACTTTGATTTTTAAAGTTGTAACAGCTTTTATGAATTAGAACATTTTGTATCTTTGGACTCCATGAAGTGATTAGCATTGTTCTCCTGCCTTTCCTCACTGGATGTTTTTCCTTTCTTCCCATGTTTACTCCCTTCCCTCTGTTCCGTCTGCTGCACTCCTCCGGTGTCTCTCCGGGCCCCTGAGCTCTTCAATGCACAGAGGAGAAAAGGAGACTTGCGCACTGCCCAACCATACAATCACAACTGTTGATCGTTTTGGTTCATCCGTGTAAATGAAGTGGTTTTCTTTCCTTTTTTTTTTTTTTTTTAATGGACACACATATTTGAACTGGAAGCGAAAGGAACAAAATGTGTTTCACTTATGCTCTTCTGTTCAAAACGGCAGGCGGTATTCAAAAGAAGTGTGAAGTAGATGCATCCTATCCCTCTGACGGAATGCCACTTCATTTAGTTTTTATTTAATTTCTTTATGGGGGGGGGGGGGGCTGTGTTGTCTGTTCCACAGCATGCTAGAGGAAGGCCCAGTTCTGCTGCTGTCGTCGCTGAGGCTGACGCACACATGGAGAGGACAAACCTCACTGTAGCAGCAGCAGAGTTTAGTAATATTTATACATGACACAGTGATTATTAATTGATGTGACTTGCTATGTTAGGAGACTACTTTTTTGCCTTATTCCTACCAAATGTACAAAGTGAAAGAACTTGGAATGGACTCCGGGTGGGTTGGGAGTGATTTTCAAATACAATTTTATAATGTTCATTAAAATGCTGCATTTCAAGCAAGGCCTCTGGTTATTGAGTGTACGTGTGGTACGACGTGTACGGGTGGTATGACGTCATTTTGCAGTCTGGTTGATCGAAAGCTTGAGCAACGGAATGACCAAGTGCGTGTATGTAGCGTTCTTCTTCTTCTTCTAACGCAGCAGCGAGTTAAGGCCGCAGCTGAGGACACGCGTGACGAGAGGAAATGCCGCGTTGAGCTCTGAGTCACTTTCAATGTGCGCGCGACAGCGGAAAACAGCCCGGGCAGCAGTCTGGTTCCGCGCCGGTGGGGGCCAGCGAGGGAGGGAGGGAGGGAGGGAGGGAGAGAAGGACGCAGTGTGGGCGGGTTAAAAAAAAACGCCGAGTGGGAGGGGACGCCAGCGTGATATTCCCACCGTTTTTTTGGGGGGGGGGGGGTGGGGGTAATCTTCTCCGTGGAGCCAAAGAAACAAGGGCATCCATTGGTGTCTCCATCTTCCTCGCGCCTCGTCACCGAGTCTCACGTCTCAGGCTGAAATACACACTCGTGTCATCTCTTCAAGCCGCCGTGTGAAAGACTGTGCGCGTGTCCTCTACCTGGAGGTTTGTTTTCAGCCTGCGAAGGCGAGGTGAGGGTGAGGGTGGTGGTGCGGGGGGACTGCCGAGCGGCAGGGGCGTGAGAGGCGGATGCTGCGAGCGTAGAGGCTGGGTACCAACCGGGAGCATCACCGCAACTCACCACGGTAATGTCAAATCTTGCTTCAGCTAGCGGCATTGTGCGACATTTCCTCTCCTGACTCTAAAGGGATGGTGGGGGGGCTCTCAACATGGCCAGCAACGGAGCCCGATCTGGTAATGTGTGTCCATACCAGCTTATTTAAATCGGCTGACTAGTGTCGCATAGGATGCTTCTCTTTTCTCGGGAGGATGCGTAGCCTGAACAACATGTGAGCAGATCGACTCATCTGTTTTATATATCTGCGTCGCAATGTGATCTACAGAGCATGTTGTCCTGTATCCCATCCAGGACTGCAGCAATTGGAAAAACGTAGTGTCTTGTTATGTCAATGAGAGCATGAACCCCCCAACCCCTCCTCCACCCCCTTCTCGTTTTTTCGGTTTACTCCCACAAGACAGCGGCTGCGTTGTTTTAATTTAACAAACCACAATTAAAACATAGCCGAAGAACACACGCCGCCACATGCCTTCTTGTGGTGACACACATGCACACATGCAGGTTACACACTCACGACGAGGTGTGTGCGTTCACCATAGGAGGCTTTCTCTAGGAAGACACGAGCACTGATGGTGTATTGGTTCGTACCGACTCAATATGCAGCACCAAATCGAGTTTGCCATGTCTGGTCTCTGTTAGGCCTCTAGAGGTTACATCCATGACACCGGAGTTGTGTTTTAATGCACAAACGCAGCATCTGATTGGTCCAATCTCTCTTTCGTTACTGTTTCTGTCTGTCAGAGCTGATTATTATTGATGCATGTACTTCGCCGCCCCACTCCACCCAGTTCCTCCTTCTACTTTTCCTTTCCTCCCACAGATGGACAGAATGCATTTTCTCTCCCTGTTCCTCCTTTGCTTGACTTCGGTTGCCGATGGCAACAAAGGTCAGTTCCTCATCATTTTGACTGTTGATTGTATTGAAGTGATGGTCGTTATCTGCATAGGGGCACTCAGACCTGTCCACGTGCTCGGGCCGGACCACGGCAGATTTTACCTCGAAATGCTCCTGATTACTTTGTTGATCTTTCCCATCAGTGTGTTCATTAGATATCAGTGTCCTCTTTAAAGAAACAGAACCCATCGTCACATCTTTTTATTCCTTTTATGTCAATGTGCACGCGTCTGTTTCAACAGTGCTGTGACTGGGAAGATGATAAATCGGTTTCCTCCTTTGGAGCAGATTCATCATCATGTTAAACCATGACTCTGATTCAGCATCATTGTTCCAATTGATTATCATCCCGAGGGCAGGCAAAGTGAAACAGACAGCGAGAAGGGAGAATGTCAGAGGAGGAGCTGGTAGAGAGTGATGCGGGGAGCACAAGGAGATTGAGGAGAGATGGAGTGCCAGAGAGCTACACAGAGAAGAGGGGTGAGACGAGTGAAATGTTATGAAAGACGGAGCTGTGACAGGAGAGGACATGGCTGAAAAGACGCAGGCATATGAGGAGGCATGGGGAGGGAGGAAGAGGAGGAGGAAGACGAGAAGGTGGAGGAGGAAGAGAGAGGGGTGGAATGTGAGATCCGGTGACATGAGGGAAAAGGGAAACAGGAAGGTTTATATATATATCGTGTGTGGAGGAGATAGACAGGGAGGGCTGGGTATGTGCTGGCGATGGAGTGAAAGAGAGCCTGAAAAATTGCCAGGAGAGACGGAGGGAGATGGAATGGGATGCCTCTCAATCTGTAATCCTGGATGTAATCCACGGGCCTGATGCTCAGATTAATGCTATAGAGCAGAGGAGGGCAGAGGGAGGGGGGGGGAGGAGGAGAGTAGGAGATCAACTGAGGGGACAGAGGGCGGGAGATAAATGACCAAAAAAGAGACAGCGGACTGTGGAAATGGAGGAGGAGGAGATAGCAGAGTAGACCTTGAGAGGACAGGATGAATATTTGATTCAGATGTAGGGCTGAATTACAGATCATTTAGTTTGCAATTTTGGTCACAATCGTGGCTCAATTTATTCTCTTTTTAAAGCATGATTTTGCCTATTTCAGGCTATTTATCAGCATCCACTGCTTTTGTTTGGAAATTTATGGACGTTTTACACTAGAGCATTTTGGCTTATTTAATAAAAATTGTTGTGTAGAAAATACGGCGGTGGAAGAAGCCTCTTTTACTTAACTTGAAGTTCTTTTGGCTGCAATGAACAATCATTTTATTTTAATCATCTGATTAATAAAAAGTCAGGAAATATTGAAGACATTCCTGTTTTGTAGAGCCCAGTTGTTTTTAGTAAAACCAATGTATTCTCGTTATTAGCATGAGAGGAAAATAAAGCAGAAAATCTTCTGAAGTGAAAAATGGCAACATGGAAGTATTACTTGTGCTTTAAAATAAATATTGAAACGATGTGATGCTCAATAATGCCCTGATCAATCCTCTAATTGTTTCAGCTCAAATAGTGGCAATACCAATGTAAAAATGATTATTGTTCAAAGAACCGCACTTCCCTCTGAAATGTGATGGACTCAGTGGAACAAAGCTACTGTGAATTGGAAAATGAAGTACCTTTTAAAAAAAGCAGTGCTGAGTAACTGTAAAGAAAAAAACACATTCATATTCTTCAGTAAGGTATTACAAAGTATTGTTTGCTCTATAATTGAAACATTTCAAGTTACATTGGATTGTCCTTGAGTTGTCAAAAATGAGTTCATCAGATATTGTGTAAAAGTCGTATGAAGACCACAGAGAAATTTCTCAACACAAGTCCTGCGATTCTGTGTAATGAAACTCTGCAACTTCCATGCTCAAAAGACTGTTAATAGAGTGAAAGCTTTTGTTGTTTTTGCTCTCTGTTGGGGTGTAAAATCCTCCTTCTTGCTCATTAACTTGCCCTTTGATCACTCAGCTCTGAACATTCAGCACATGGACGAATGATTCATTTGCAATTAAAGGTTAAATTCACAGTAAACCCCCCACACCCCCCTCCCCTGTGTTATTGTGTGGTGCCTTTTGGCAGGACCGTTTGGCTGATTGATATGAGCAATATACTTCTGTGTGATGGGGTCAAATCTGCCCCGGCTTTAATTGCACTGCCAACCAGGCAGGTGTGTGGAGCGGCGCTTGACACGAGAAAGAGGAAAAACGTCTACGAGGGGAAATCTGGGAGGGTGTGAATGTGATTAAACTGTGTCCTTGTGGTCACACGTCAGACATACATTGTGTAGTTTCCCCACTCGTGCTCACCATCTCCTTCCCCGTAATGGAGTGTTAAAAATAGAAACGTCGGTTCCTTCTAATTGCTCCCTTTAACCCAAAGCCTCTTTGGTCTCCTCTCCGTGCCGTTCAGCCAATAAGCACAAGCCATGGATCGAGACGGAGTACCAGGGGATCGTTATGGAGAACGACAACACGGTGCTGCTCAACCCCCCTCTGTTTGCCCTGGACAAAGATGCTCCGCTTCACTACGCCGGTAACGGAAACCGCATGAAAACCGCCCGGACACAGGACATAGGAGTGTTAGAGCTGGCAAAAAAAAAAAAATGAATTTGGTTGAACCTGTGAAAAATAGGTTACGCCACAGCCAAATGGAATATTACATCGCCAGGCCAAATTATAAATGATCCCAGCAGGCCCGGCTTGGGACTTGATAGTGAACACAGTGTGGCTTTTTAAAAGATGTTTGGCGCTCCCAATCTCAAGCATGTGTGCCAATAGACCAGTCTAAATAATAAAGGCAATGCACTCAGTCACACAGTCCACAATTATAGAATAGAATTTTCTCGGCAATTTATTGAGCTTGTGTCAAACAGGAGGAGAAAATTAGTTGTTTCAGACAGAAACCTTTCAAAAACTTCAGGGAGTAACATCTAAATCCTAAATTCAACTGTAGGCCGATGCAAAGAGGGTAAATATGGGAATAAAATGTTGTACTTCTTAAACATACAGCATTCCATATAATATGGTGGCAGGTGACAAGGAAATGAACTAACATTGTGTTAATACACTGGATATTTACTGACATTTAGTCACTCAAATATTAATGCAAAGGTTTTCCTATGTGATATTTCCTTCCTCTTCCAGGGGAAATCTGTGGCTTCCGGGTCCATAACGGCCCCTCTGGTTCCGTCTCGGTCCAGTTTGAAGCTGTGGTTCTGGACCGCTCCACCGGCGAGGGCCTGGTCCGCTCCAAGGAGCCGCTGGACTGCGAGAGCCAGCGTGAGCACAGCTTCACCATCCAGGCCTACGACTGCGGAGAGGGAGCCGACGGAGTCAACAGCAAGAAATCCCACAAGTCAGCTGGTCCCCCTCCAAACAATCATTACAAACAATCATTACTAACAATGACAATAACTGGAGTTTCAGATTCCTGTTCTTACAGCGATTCGTCTCTCTCTCTCTCTCTCTCTCGTTTTGTTTTGCTTCCCAACCCCCCCCCCCCCCCCCCCTCCCCGCCCCCGCCCTCCCGTAGGGCCACCGTGCACGTTCGTGTTAACGACGTCAATGAGTTCTCCCCCGTGTTCGTTGAGCGTCGCTACGAGGCTTCGGTCCCAGAGGGACGTCTGTTTGACCGAATCGTGCGCGTGGAGGCCCTGGACGCCGACTGCTCGCCGCAGTACAGCCAGATCTGCTTCTACGACATCATCACTCCTAATGTGCCCTTCGCTATCGACAACGACGGTGAGATGCGTTTTCTCTCTCTGTAGCAATGAATCAGCGGGTATGCGACTCCTCAGACCTTTTAATATTTGCTCGCCTCTGCTACAGAAATACAACACCAGCCACTATATTATTATTATCCTCACAGGCTTTCTGCTCTGTCTGCTCTCTCTGGCCCGTCGTCAGTAGAATCAATACGTTCAATGTTGAGTATCCAATTTCCAAACTGCAGATGCCCTCAACACATGAAAAGGACCTGCACCAGATGCTGCTGGGGTATTGATGTCTGCATATTGACATAGCAAAAAGAATTGCATGCACTCAACTCCTCGTACAGGTAGAAAACAAGCGATGTTAAAATAGACCTTGCGTGGGCGTAGTGTTGTTGTCTCCGTAAAAACATTGCAGCTGTTTTGGTTTAACATAGTATCCTTTTTTTTTACTCGGTGGCTGTCGTCGATTCCCTAAATTCTCTGTTGCAATTGTTTCCATTGAATGATTGGCGGGAGACGGAGCAGCAGATGACCCTTTCTTATCATGACTCTGCATAATTGTCTTTTATGGGGGGTAAAACTGATACACAGACGTTTTGTTGCAGCCTCCTTCACACACTCTTGGCTTTTCATTGTCTATTGTCTTTTCACTTTGTCTTCTCTGTTCCAGCCAGAATCATCCAAGTGTTTCTCTTCTCGCCATGTTCTTGTTTCATAATTGTCCTTTCCTTCTTTGTCTCTCTCTCTCTCTCTCTCTCTGCGTCTCCTAGGTAACATCAAGAACACCGAGCCGTTGGACTCAAAGCGTCAACGTGTTTTTACATTCTGGGTGACCGCCTTTGACTGTGGAAAGAACCGAGCTCAGGCTGATGCCCAGGTTGTCATCACCGTCAAGCCGTCCTGCAAACCCGGCTGGATCGGTAATCTGACACGCACGCTCTCTGTTTTGGCTGTCATGCTTAGGCTACTCTCAAGAGGTGGAAGAGATGCGTTTAATCTGTGGAAAATACCACTTTTAGATGTGTGGGCTGCCGTTACGATGAGTCACCTTTTGCGTCTTTATATCGAGAGCTGAGTTTTAAAGAGATAGTAAGTGACAGTTAATTACAACATAAGAATTTGAGTAAGATTACAGATAACATGGGTTTATAGATTCCATACAGTCTGCGGATCGCCTCATATTAAATGCTTCCTTTCGACAATTTGAAAAAACCTTTTTGAATCTAAACATTGAGGGTCGGATTGAGATTGCACTACTTTTCTCAGGATGGACAAAGCGTGTGGAGTACACACCAGGGTCAGGCAGCATCCCCTTGTTCCCCAGCCTGCATTTGGAGACCTGTGAGGAGACAGTGTGGAACATCCAGGCCACCGTAGAGCTCCAGACCGGCCACATCGGGAAGGGCTGTGATAGAGACAGCTACTCCGACAGATCCGTGCGACGGCTTTGTGGTGAGTTCGGGTGTGATTGTGTAAATGAGAAGAGGTCCGGATCCTCTTTTTTTTTTTTTTTTAAATGAACCGTTTATTCTCTTTTTCCTCTCCAGGTGCTGTGAGGGGTGAAGTCGATCTCCTCCCCCCTCCATCTCCTGCTGCCAACTGGACCTCCGCTCTGCCCACTCTGCCCTCCTCCGATTCCTCTCTGGTCTTCTCCTTCAACGGATCGAGCCACGTCGCCGTGGTGCCGGACTCCGTTGTCTCTGCGTTGTCGGGCGACCACTTCACCCTCCAGCTGTGGATGCGGAGGGGCGGCACCAGCATCCAGCCCGCGACCACTCAGACCAGAGGCAGCCGCAAGGAGGAGGAGACCATTGTGTGCAGCACTGTCAAGAACGGTGCGTCATGTCGTAGAGTGGTCTTTTTTCTGTTTTTTTGGGTCACCCACTCAATTTCCCAGAATTGAGGAGAAAGTCATTGCTGAAAAGCAGTTTATAGCTTTACGAACTAGTATTAAGGTGCTCTTGAGAGAGACACTTGACCCCCAGCGGCTGCCCTTGAGCAGAAAAACAGAAAAAGAAACCTTTAATTGTGCCTGGCGGAATATTGTGTGAACATTTGTAACTTTATGACTTTGTAGGGGCAGTGCCTGTGGCTATAAAATTAAATTCACGATTGAGAAAGACAGAACACGGAACCACCAATTATTTGCCGTTTTTCCGCTCTACAGATGACTCCTTCTCCCACTATTCCCTCTCCGTCCACGGCTGCCGCCTGTCTCTCTTCTACTGGCCTGACGTCTCAGCCGCACGGCCGGTCAAGTTCTTGTGGAAACTGGAGCAGGTAATTGGGGAGCTGCAACACTTTATGTTCTTTTGTCTTTGTAGCTTTTTTAAATTAAAATGAAATGCATTCTATAGACTGTCAAAAGTAAAAAAATCTGCTTGAGACGGCTATTTTAGAAAACATCTTTCGGGGATACTTACCGGATAGCTTAGTACTTCTGGGCATTTTCTAGTTTTCATAAAGGAGATGCTGGAAAATATATTGGATAAAAGATTCCATGCCGTTCAGGCAGCACATTGGTTTTGTTTTGACTGGAGCTCCTGGTGCCAGACAGATTGAAGCACCGGGGATTAAAGAAGGCTGAGCTGATATAGAGAAGATTTGTCAAATCCCTTGTCTGACCTACGATATCTTATTACCCTGGTCATTCTCTCTGCCCTTCTATCCTCATGATTCCTGTTGTATTCCAGCTGATGCGTTTATTCATCACTATTCAATAAAGAAAGCTTAAAGAAACGCGTTGTTATATCACCTCTCTGACCTCATTAATCCTCTCAGATTCATTAGGAGAGCAAACGTCCAAACCTTCACCGAGCAAGATATTTAAACTCTGTTCCTTGCTCCGGCTCGGGTTGACTCTGTTTTACCTCTCAACAGGTGTGCGACAGTGAGTGGCATCATCTTTCACTCAGCGTCCAGTTCCCCTCCGTGACCCTGTACGTCGACGGTGTGACCTTTGACCCTGCTCTCATCCATGACAACGGAGCCATCCCCAACCCTGCCCCCCGCCAGAAGATGTTCATCGGAGCCTGCTGGGGTAACGCACGGACATTTCCGCTCATTGTATCCACAACTGACAAATATTTAACTTTAGCGAAATGATAGATTCTGACAAATGTGTGCAAGCAGAGAGCGAGGAATCTTTCTGCACGAATACTATAATACTAATACTATAACTGACTTATCAATTATTCAGAATAACAGAACGACACCAGACAACTATCAGCCACTTAGACTACAATTGCTGGTTAAAATGGGGAAACTGTGGCTGTCAATTAGCATTAAAATACACACACACACACACACACACACACACATTCACTGTGTAAAACTCATCCATAGAAAGGGTGGCTTTGCTGCTGCTAGGTCTTGCTATGTTGCTTTTCTGAATATCTACAATTCTACACTTGCATTTTGTCCTTTTTGCCTCACTGTGTTGTTTATTTCTTATTTTTCTTTCTTGATATTGGCTTTGGGCAACTTGAGTCTTCCCTTTTCTTTTTTTTCTCATGACATTAAGGTATCTTTCTCAATGGGCCTAATTATGCTCTTTTTCTCCCGTCTCTGTTTTCCTACAGCAGAGCCTGAAGAGAAGCAGAAGGAAATCCTAAACAACACCGTCCCTGAGGGTAAAGACTCAGGTAACCTCCCCGTCGTTGTCAGCGTGAGGACTTGCAGTCCGTCAGTTCGCTGTGTCCGTGTCGATGTATCATTCATGTGCATGTTAGCATATGAGTGAGGTGTTATCCGTAACCATACAAGGCCGTCTCTGGTTTTCAGTGAAGTATGTGGGAGGATACCATGGCCTGTTGTCGGGGGTGACGGTGCGCCCCGGCAGCGTGGAGCCTCACAGTGTGGTGGAGTGTCTGTACGCCTGCAGGGAGGGCCTGGACTTCGGGGACCTGGAGACTCTGGGGTCCGGCATGAAGGTGACGCCTCGGAGAGCCGGAGACCACGTTGTAGAAAAAAACAAAACCTCCTTTGTGTCTTTCGCCGGCATTCGTAAAACGAGCTTTTAGAGTATGTATTTGAATACAAAACATACAACTAACTTTTAAAAAATGTACAATAAATTATAGTTATAAACTTCATAGATAAAGAAGTTTGATCCCAATTTGTAGATAAAAACTACTGCTAACCTAATGTTCTAAAGTTCAAAACGCTATATAATCTAATCTATTGAACTTTAGACCAAACAATTTAGCTATGATGTATATGATGTATATCCTCATCTAGCCAATATTCGTGTCCTCAAATAAGAAATAAGATATGATTTTTTTTTCATATCTGCAAGTAACAGATACATTAACAGATTAATTTAATAATTAATCATTGGATTCATAGTTCTACCCATTGCAGGGTAAGTCTGTGGTTCATTTGTATTCAAACATTGAATGAACATGTGATGATTTCAATCATGAATTGAAAAACCTATGAATTTATCCCTTAATTTTACCGCAAAATGTTGGTATGGTGCCAAATGTGTTTTTAACCTCCTCTAGTGGTGGTTTGGTGTGTTTGAAGCACTATAAATATTCTAGTTGGATGTGTATAAAGCAGATCAATAAGTCTGCTAATATTCCCTTCAAAAGAACCTTTATTGAGTGGACAATCAAGGAGATTAACCCTTTCCAATGTTTCTCTGCGTAAACACTTCCATTTAGTCTCGAGCCATGTAACATGATGCCTTTACGTGTAAATTCATAGGGACTTGGATTTTCTTTTGGCTTCGCAGGTGCATGTGAACCCCAGCCAGTCGGTGCTGGTGCTGGAGGGAGACGACATCGAGAGCTTCAATCGCGCAGTGCAGCAGGTCACCTACCGCAACTCTTTACGCTTCGCCACCCCCGGAGTCCGACCCCTCAAACTAACCACCTCGCTCAGGTACGTAAACACACACGCACACGCTCGGGCAACTGACAGCAGTCATACGACTTTTCACTCAAGGTCATTCAGTGAAGACGGGAGAGACGTCATTATTGTAATTTATCACTCCGGAAATCTCTGAACAGCAAGAATTATACGACCTTTAAATGAAATAATTTCTCAATTGAAGTGTCTCTCTCTCTCTCTCTCTCTCTCTCTCTCTCTCTCTCTCTCTCTCTCTCTCTCTGGGCCTTTTCTCTGCTCCTTTGACATTGGAATCATCAAACACAGACCTTGCCTCTGCCGTGATAAGGACTGTGGTGGCAGGAGGATTACGTCAAAGCAAGAGATAACAAGAAATATCTTATCTCTGTTCATTCAGCGTTCGAGTTGCCTTTTGCTCTGCAGAGTTTTTTACTGCAGTGATTTCGTTTAAGAATTTCCTTTACTTTTAAAAAGAATGGAATTCAACCCAACTGTATTTCCAGGGTTTGCCTTTATGTGAAATAATTTGACTGGAAAGACTGGAAAATGGGATAAATAATATCTCTGATGCTGGCGGACAGATTGACGGCAGTAGAGAGAATCCTCTGCTCGCAGCGTCGCGCTGAATCACCTGGCTGTGAGAATGAAAAGCACACACACACTGGGTTTCCGGGTCAGTGCTCAGCCGTGCTTAACAACTGCGAACTGGCTCTCTGGTTATAACCGTCGCTTTTAGCTGATGAAATATTAATTCACCTCAGGAAGTACAGTCTAGCGCATATACCGTTTGGTATGTTGTGTGTTTAAACACGTTGCCCGCCGACAAATCGCATCTCATCAAACTCTCAGGCAGTGCAGATATTCTTACCTCTGACTTTTGTGACGGTTGTTTTTGGTCAGTGTTTATAAGATTAAAATTATTAACAGGCCACAAAATACTGCAGGTTTTCTTTTTTGGGGGGGGGGATTCAAGGTCACAGGCAGATTTTTTTTCACTTGGTTTCTGATCAAGTGTCCCAGAGGTTGTTTTTTTTCTTCTTCCCTCCAGTGTGTTTTATTGCGTGCGTGAAGATTAGACTGATTTGAGGCCAGGAGTTGCCCAGATGGCTGAACAGCAGGCCCTTCTGGAGAGGCCGATAGAAGCAGCTGTTCACTCTGATAGTGGAAATGTAACACACACATATACACACAACATGCCTAATCCCCTTTCAAATGGCCTGCTGAACTCTAGTGCAGATAAATAAATAGATGTAAGCAGCCGTCATCGGCTTGATTTGCTCTGACATTCTGGCAGGAACATTTTATTTGACAAATACGATTTAACATTTTTAATTTTAAGTTTACTACGGCAGTGGTGGAATTGTGAGACGTTGCTCTGGATGAAGATCTGCCAGTCCACCCTGGGCATGGTTTGGTCTGGTGGCATGAGAGAAATATTCACTTTTATGGCAAATTGTCAAATAGTTGCAGATATATTTCAGTCCGGACCAAATTGGTGGTAACAGAATACTTTTTTCTCTCTGTCTTTGTCTCCTTGACCGACATCGCACGCTGCCTTCGTCCCCGCCAGATGTTTTAACGAGGAGAGCTGCCTGTCCCTCAAGCAGCTGGAAGGATACCTGGTGGTTCTCCAGCCCGACGCCCCTCAGATCTCCCTGTCTGGGGTCGGCCCTCATCTGGCCCGTCCTGCCCCCGAGTTTGATGGTCCCCGCGGTGTCCCCCTTTTCCCCGAGCTCCGGATCGTCTGTTCCTTGACTCATGCCGTCAACACGGCTGCACAAGGGATGGAGGGAGGAGGTGAGTCTCGTATTTAACATGTCAAACACCGTGTCTGCATTAGGTCGATTTTGAATATGTATCATAGGCCGTTCTCACTACTTCTAAGTGACTGTGCAAGAGACCATCTGTGTTCTACATCTTTTGTTTCCTAAACGATCGTCGCTTAGCCCTGATGTCCGACGCGGTGGCTCACACTTTGGACGGCTGTGAGGTCCAACCCCTGGGGGAGGAGCTAAACCCAGAGAGGGAGGGGCTTCTGGTGGACATGGATGTCGTGCGAGAGAGGGGACTGGAAATCATCAATACTACTGCTTATATTGCTATCACAGGTGCATTTTAAAGCTATTAGATTTATATACAATTTTTGTTATTAAATTCTCAAAAACAGCATGGTTCAAATTACAGATAAACAAAACCGGTTAATGCAATGTCAAATGACCAAAATAATTTATAAATCGAATTGAGTCCAGTCAACCCCCAGCCTCAGTAACTCGCCGTAGACTACTTTTCTCTCCTCATTTGTGTTTTCAGTTCTCATCTGAGTTGAACTGTCTTCTGTTTGTTCGGCGCTTCCTTCAGGCGCCGAATCCATCTCTGTGTACGAGGACGTCCTTCGCTCAGTCCGCTACCGCCTGGCCAAAGGCTCAGCCCGCTTTGAGAGGCGGTTCCGCCTGTCCTGCTCTGAGATGAATGGCAGATACACCAGCAATGAGTTGACTCTGGAGGTGAAAAGCACCATCAAACCTACAGTGATCCTCAAGACAAATGTCTGTTAGACAGGAGCATGAACCCTTGTTTTGTTTCATGTTTTTCTCCTCTTCTTTCTCTCGCCTCCTATATTCAGGTGAACTTCCTCCACTCTTTGGACAGTTTGTACCAACCATCCCACTTGCTGGCCTCCCAGCAGCAGTTTCTCCATCCGTCCCACCATGCTGGAGAGCTGAGCGGACACACGCTGCCCAATCCACACCGCAACTCAGGTGACATCTCCCTTTCCTGTCAAGAACAGATATTACAAAGATATTTATTACCCATGGTTTTCATCCTGTCCTCATGCCTCTCTACACACACTGTTAAAGTAAAAATGACCACTTGCAGAAGTATTGAATGAATATAAAATTAAATGAAGAAGACTAAACATTTGTGTTATGTTGTAAATGTGATAACAATTTTTGTAGTGTCTGACGCACAACAGGCAGCAACCTCTAAGCCCGAGTGTCTAATTGCTCTGTGAGGCTGGCTCCCAAAGCGAGTATGGGGATCGACTCCCAAAGCGAGTCGATCCCCATAGATCCCCTCGTTAAGACACCCGGCTTCACAGTAAAACGCCTCGTAGAATAACATCCCTTGGTCTCTAGAGCCATTACACCAAAGTTTAAGGCAACTGGACCAGGCGTGAAGTTTTCTTTGACCCACTCTTTATAAATCATATAAAGTTCAGCAATTCAGTTAGTGAGTGGCAGAGAGCCACTATCAGCATTTAATGTCTCATCAAATGCTGATGAAATAAAGTAATTGATTAAAGTGTTCTCATATAAAGGAAACGGTGTTCAGGTCATTGCTGGATGTGGTATTTGAATGAAACGATAAGTCACTTGATTTTTAGTTTAGATCATTAGGTCACTCATAATCATCACCTGTTGTGTTACAGTAGTGCCAGGAGCAGCCACAGTCATCATAATGGTGTGTGTGGGTTTCCTGGTTGTCATGGTGATCCTGGGTGTTTTCCGAATTCGCTCCATCCATCGCCGCGTTGACGGTGCCACCGGCGAGGCTAAGGAGGGTACCAGCCAATGGGACGACTCCGCCCTCACCATCATTGTCAACCCCATGGAGGTAAAAAACGATGAGTTATTGATGCGATGGTAATAAATGTCGGCGCCTGTCGAGCTCCTGTTTTCATTCCCAAATTGCTCTCCCTCACAGTCCTATGAGTCCCGTATGGGGATCTCTGCTGACACAGAGGGGGAAGAGGAGGAGGAGGAGGTAGCAGAGTCACCTGAAGACGCTAGCGACGACCAGCGAATCATTATAAAGAAGGAGGGGAGGGACGGCAACGCCCGCCGCTACTGAGCCACACAAATCTCTGCACCAGTTCTCATGGAAACCACCAACCGGCTCACACACTCCACCACTTTTAATATCAACAATCGCTGACACTACTAGTATAAGGAATGTATGCTTACAAACACTAAACACAACACAGCAACTGTAATAACACTTCTTGACACTCAACGCCATATGTGACCTATAGCCGACAACGGCCAATTCTCCACCTAAATGTTCAATGGCACAATGTATACATTTAATGTAATTTAACCGCCTGAGCAAACCCCACCAAAATTGTATGTGGTGCACCAGTTCTAAATCACAAGGTGGTTTCGTGTCTGTATAGTGTAATACTGATCGAATGACACTGGTTTTGTTTTTAAAAGAAAAAGATTGTACTCTATCTTTTGTTATTGAACCCAGAGTGAAATCTTCACAGAATGAATACAAGAACAATCTGCAACATGCAGGCCTTGAATTGATGAGTAGGCAAAGACACGTCGCTTCGCTTATAAGACTCGACTCGAGAAGTCTCGCACAAGCTTTTTTTCTTCGTCTTTGCATCCGCTCTCAACACATTCCTCGACCATCGCTAACCACAAAGTGAAGACAGTGAGATCACTCTAAAAGCTTAAAAAAAAAAAAACATTTAGCTTGCAGGTATTTTTCTTTTGGTATTGTGACTTTTTTTGTGCTTCAGCCATTTTAATGTGAGGCTGATGATAAAATAATGTTTCGAGGACCATCAACTATTCACCTCACTATTTACGCAAGTTGGTACTTACGCGATACACTCTACAGTAAACCTGGTCAAAACGCCCCCCCCTCCCACAGTGACCACTGGAATGTCTCTAAATGACTCTCACTGCACTGGTTCACTCACTGCACACTGCTCTTACAATAAATGCAAGACGTCACATGCAATCACACACAAAGAAACGCACACACACACTCTATAGTGCTACCCCTGCTGTTTCCAGAATGTCAGCTCAGCTTGGGCAGTTTTGATTCGTATTGATTGTAATGAATTTTCTGTACATACAATGATGAATATTATATTATCGTTATTACTGTAATTCTTGCAGCCACTCTTCTTCTGCACATTTTGAGAGTGAGCAGATTATGATTTACCTTTTCCATTTGAAGTTTCACCTTTACAGCATAAGATAACAGTATGATAATGATACTAATAATAATAGTAGTAGTGATACGGATGATAATCTTTGGCTTGATGAGTGTATTTTAATTTGTGTGTAATATTGTTGTAATTTAAGGACTTGTCAATATCTGAATCACTGAAAAAGGAAGGCACATTGTTGTGATACTTAGATACGTCTCACTCATTTAATCTTTAATACATTTCAAAACTGAACCTTTAATTGCTTTTCTATTTCCGTCCATCCTTTATATTTGGGTTAATGAATGTACAACTGTGTGCTTTTCCTCACCTCCCCTCTCCCTGCCTGTCTTTCTCTTCACCTCTCCCTCACTCTCCCTTTGTGTCTCTTGCTGTATGTCTGTGTAGCCTATCAATGTGCAGTGCTAAACCTGTCAGTAAATAAAGCCTGTCGTTTCTCAGTGTGATGTTAAGAAGGAATACACATTGCATTGATTAATAACTTATATTATTACTGTTACTATTGGAACATTACCTATAACTATGGATACAATGATGACATGGATAATGCTGACTAATTGTTATTGAGGACTGTCAGAAAACATTGCAAAATTCATAATAAAAACACTATATGACGTCTCCACGAGAGAGCTTTTTTTTGTTAGCGCAGATGCTGAAATAACACAGTATTTTTTTTAAATGATATTTAAATTCAAGGTCATATATGAAATAAAAATGGAAAAATCCCATTTTTTAAATAGTAAATATGTTGATATTTATTCAATTATGATTGAGCACAGAACCATAACCATGCTGTCTCTGCTGGTCTAATAGAACTATTGCACATGAGTAAACTTTTCAGAATCGTTAGACTAGGTTTTTTTCCCCTACTTTATACATTTACTTAAATATCCATCAGATTTAATTTTACCCCGCAACATGTATCCGACGCTGTAGGTACTGCGTACAAAAATAACTTGCTAGATTTCTCTCAGCGTCGGTATTCAATAAATCACAGTCAAAGGGGCCACGTCACTTGATTAATTAAAAAGTTGTTTAACTTTAATTTATGTAAAATGTTCCATACAAGCTTTTCTCCAGTTGATATTATCCACATGGTATGAGTATACAAAACATAACGAAAATATAGATTTTACTGCACTAATAAGTGTTTATAAACGTACGTGGACTCTCCTGCGTAATGTTTGCTTTACGTAAAACCCACGTCGTCACGTTACATTTTTTTAACTCAAGCCGGGCCGTCTCCTTACGTAAGACGGTCTGAGAATACGAAACCCACCGTGACGCTAAGACACAGTGCTAGCGATCGGTGAAGGGTTTCGTGGGTCATGGACGAGGAAGGTAAATAAAAGAAGAGGCGCTGAACTACACGCTGCGGTTGGTTTCACTGTGCGGCAACTTTTTTTTCTGTTGCCGTGGTACGGTTGAAGAGGACCGCAGAGGACCGGAGAGGAGGGACTAGTCGGTTCGCCTCCAGCAGCAGGTTCGGCGGTGAGATGAACACCATGCTACCCGTCTATTTACGCCTCTTTGGCCGCATACAACGGGGGTGATGTCGGCGCCGCAGCTAGCTTACGTTAGCTAAGGCTAGCTACAGTCGCTACCGTTGAGAGACCACACGGACCGTTTAGTTTTCTTTTTCTTTTTTTTAAAACGTCTGTTGGATTCGCCATTTGATGAGCAGCAAGTGTGCTGTATAACAAGAGATAATGTGAGCATTATTTACGGAGCTACGGCTGTTTCTGACTGAAGCCCCAGTTAGCATCGGGCAAAAACAATGGGATCACGCTGCTCCATATCAGTAAACTGGTTTGACACATGACAGCGGTTTGACAATCAAAATCAACTAGTTTCTTGTCTTCAGGTTTGTCTTCAGGATGCCACAGTGGAATATTCTTCTATAACATAATTAGTATTTCACAATAAAAGTGGGATGTATCGGACTGTGCAGGGACAAAAACATACACGCCTTCTTCCAGGGTTAATGCACCCAGGAGCAGGCTCACTGTATGGAACTGTGAGGTGAGCACAATATGTGTCAGTGTCTTGTCCGTCATAGGGAGCGTATTAATATCTTTGGTTTAATCCTATTACTTCGACCCTAATCACCATAAAGTACATCTCTTTGAATACGTAGGGATAAATTGCTCTTAAATGTCTTCGCCTAAGATTTGTCAGTGATAAGAAGTAGTTCACCTGTAGAGTGGACTTTTATTTTCTGTCGTGTTTTTAGCTCAACAGTGAAGCAGATGGGCAATTCCATTTATATTCCTTACAGTTAATCATGTAAAGTGTGAGCGTAATGTGTCTCCTGTGGGGATATAGAAGTTGAGCAGGCCAGCTTGTACAACAATTTGTCGTCTGTTCATCCTGCATATAGGTCAGCAGCGTTGTGTCCTCTATCCTGGATACTTATTGTGATCAGGGCTTTGATAGTGGGACTGTCGTCTTGTCATAAATTTGGTTATTCTTTTGCTTTTCAGGTGAGTGATGGGAAAAATAAGGACAAACTACAATTGTATATCCTATATTATTTTGATTGGCTCAGTTGTGGTTATATTATAAATGGGCATACAGATACCAAAATGTGGAGTAATTTATGCAATATCTTAATTGAAAATGTATACAGGTAGCTGTGCAAAATACTTAATTTCAAGCCATTTGTGTAGAGTAAATGTCAACAAAAGTGCAGAACAATTTAACCCAAAACCAGGACTAAAATGAATTCCAAATTTTCCTCATAGGGCTTTAGAATCTACACCTACGAAATCCTATGTTTATATATTTAAAAAAACAATACATTTCTTGTGTTAGTACCAAAAAATTACTTTGTTCCAATACGCAGCCTTGGTAATAATCGTCTGTGATTTTGTATGTAACAATATGGTGATAATTCCATTTTGTTGTTGCAAGAAATGAATTGCCTGCCAGCTGATGGAAATATGCAGTGAATGCTCGAGCCTGCCGGGCCATCGGGTCCACATTGTTAACGGTTCATTCTAAGCCAGCAAACGCCACGGAAAACAGCAGATGGAGTCTGGTTTTGGTTACGTGACTATCTGTACTGTGTGGACACGCGTTGAACACTTTCAATGTGTAGAAAAAGCAAAAAGTGATTCACTTGAGCTGAATGGCCTAAAGATGATTCTGTGAACTCTTCTAAACACATGTGGAATATTTTGCAGATTGTCCAAACACAAATTGAGAAATGAATTTGTTCTTCCTCTTCTCAGTTCTCAGGTAGTCTGATTGGGTTTGCCTCGTCCTTGTGTTGCCATGGCGATGCGGGATTTGGTGGAGGCAGAATGTGGTGGAGCCAATCCCCTCATGAAGTTGACCAGTCACATGACCAAGGAAGGGGGGGCATGGCGCCACCACTCAACACCTACAGTGAGTCATTTGCACATAACCATTAATACTTTGAAAACTTCATCATCCACATAGCTTCCTGCAAAGAACACACATTTCATTTGTGTCATGAAATGGCTGTTGGACGACAGACTCGTCACTCATTTTTTGCTTCTTGTTTTCTCAGATTCCTCCCTCTCCCATTGAAATTGCAACTGAAGAAGAGGTCAGCGCTTATGTTCAGTTACATATTCTCCATATTGTGTTGACTACGATGCCGTAAAATAAGTAATTATTCTGTCACTGGCTGCAATTACCTAATAGAGTAAAATAATTAATTTTTGTTGCAGCTGGTGAATGAGTTCCTTCAGGCCCCCCCCCGACCCCCACACACATTTGACATGGGTCAGCTACTGGAGGAAATGCAGCAGATTGACCAGCAAAGCTACAGACAAGCTCCACAGAGAGGTGCACTTGATTATTCTTGATTATACTTGTACTTTATTAATATCTCTTGTATTTTGCATACAGCTTGTCAAACGTTTTTTACACCACATGTGTCCATGTCATAGCTCCAGATGTGGCAGCATTGGCCCTTTCTGGTGATTGGACGGAGGAGTTCATCTCCGGTCCTGCCTCCGCGCCAGGAATCGTCGCTCTTGGTGATGCAGCCGATGCTGATTGGACAAAAGAATTTATTGCTGAGGCTGCAGGTAGTTTGAGTTTGTTCTAGTTTATTCCCGCGCTGCTGTGTTTGACTCCGGACGTGCAATTTGCTTAATGAAGCCAAGTTCACACTGCACAACTGCCAAACCACTGTACTGTTCACACACTGACGAACCTCGATACCCTTCATCTGAATGCCTGAATGAGCTTTTGCTTACGATAAATTACGCAGCCCCTGCGTAGTCATTGTTGATGATGTTGTCGTTGGCATACGTGTTCTCCATTGAAGCATTTCCCTTTTTGTAGATCACTTTTTTTCTCTGTGGTGGGCTACAGGCGAGTCCAAATATCTAGCATGCAAAATCTGGAATGCGTGTAAGCGCCAAACAACGCAAATTTGCCTCTGATGTGGGGATTTTTTGACCAGGAGCTGGTAAACCTGTTGCATAGTGGAAAAGAAAAGCCAAAGTAGTGCAGTGTGAACTAGACATGTTTCTGGAGTCCTCGTCGTCGGTCTGTCAGATTTCATCAATCTCCATTGACATCAGAGCAAACTTTCCTCCGACAAATCCTTTGATTTTTGAATTGTGTGTTATTTTTTAGTAATGTGCCTATCCGCTGTGTTTTTCCTCCCTTTTTTCACTTCTCTGTTCCAGATCCTGGTCGCTGGGCAGAAGAGTATCTGGAACAGTCAGAGGAGAAGTTGTGGCTGGGAGACCTGGGAGACCAGGAGAAGGAATGGTTAGAACGGGGAGGGAGGGAGAGACTGAATTTCAGTTTGTCAGACTTTTAACTTTGTGCCTGAACGGTCCCTTCTTACACTGCTTGTTAATGCGGTAGGACAAAGGAGTACCAACCAGGGGAGGAGCTGAAGCAGACAGCCAATGAGCTCGTCTCAAAAGTTGATGACCCCAAGTTACAAAACACTGAGGTGAGCAGTGTGTTCATGTCTGTCACTCATTCATTGGATCACTTCTCCTCTAATCACCAAATCTTTACGCCTTTTCTTATACACTTTCGTGAAAAACTTCCTCAGGAGCGTAGTGCATTGGTAAAGCTGATGACTTAAGTTTCATTTGGTGGTTTTCAAGGTCATTGCCTTAGTTTGGATGGAACGTTATTGGTTTGGAAAGGAACTAGCAGTATTTATGTTCACATCTGACACAATGGTATTAGTAAAATGCATTATTTTTTTCTCATTTTTTGTTTTCCGTTGTTGTGTAGTTCCTGCGATTCATTAGGCAGATTGGCGAGGGCAGTGTGACAGTGGAGAGCAGCACAGACAAACAGCTGAAAGATAAAGCACAGGCCGCGGAGGCTCAGAACTGGGCCTCCAACCTCAACCAGGTACGAGTCACTGCCCACCGAGGAGGGGGTCGGTTGCCTCCTGGAACACATTGGGGAGGCACAGTGGTTCTCCATTGCATAGTATAGACTATGCCGTGTGACTCATCAGCCCAGTATCTGATGCAGAGTAACATTTTCCACTAATGTAACCAAAAGCAGCCGCTACACTGAAATACGAAGCTCCACGCTGCAGAGCATTGCAGATGGATTTTTCTTGTGACAATCTGCTTCATTTCTTCTGCGTAAAGTCGTGTGCGCAATCAGGCTCTGGTTGTTACCACTTTGTCCCAGTTTTACTTCCTCTTGGTTTTACTGGGGTTGTGAGTATTAACTTGGACTTCATCCAATTCATGCAGAAAAAGGCTGATCCCAGGTTTTCACTGGATTTTCCCCTGTTTTATACAACAATAGATGTGTATTTCTGCCAAGAAAAGAAAAAATGGTCAAATCAACCGCAAAAAGTACAAATTCTAAAAAAAATTAATAATGTAATATAATGCAAAACATTCTTCATACTACTAATCTAGTGTTTGACTGATAATCTTATGATTTCTATTTGCTAACTCAGCAATTCAGTCAATTATTATTTTCCACCTTTTTTATTTTTACCATTCCTACATTTCTTTCTTTGTTTTTGTTCTAGCTGTTAATGGCGTCCATATTATACTGTGTGTGTGCATAGCTCTCAGTTTTTGATGAATATCTAATCATGATGGCTCCATTGTACTTCATTTCCTTCCAACTCTGACATGTACTTTTCCCATCTTCTGACCTGCCTTCAAACTCTCGGCTTGCCATTCTCTCAATTAACAACCGCCATTCATCTCCTCCTCCTACTGCCTAAATTCTTCCTACTCCGCCCACCTTTCCCCCCTGAGAAAAAAAAAAAAACCTCCCACATATCGTCTCCTCCTTATAACATCTTCCCCGTCGCCAACCCTCCTCGCCTAATGCCATAGTTCCTGACGGAGACGGGGGGAGGGAGCCTTCCCCTGGAAGCCCCAGAGAGGAATGAGAAGATTGAGAGAGTTAAAGCTAGACAAGCAGAGCAGTGGGCCAAGGTCATCAGGCAGGTAGGGCCTCTGTGCTCGTGGCAGACAGGTTTTTAGCTGCAGTATTGCGGTGAGATTAGTGTTTTCCCACATAGAAACGGTAAAATTTACTCACTCAAAAAATAACTCGACAGTAACAAAATAATTTATCAGGTTCATTTTCTTTTCTTTTTTTTTCATATTCTTTCCATTCACTTCCCCCCTCCTGTTGTAATGTCCACATTATCAGCTGTAATAAACCATGTGCCTTCTCTGGTCAATCGCTGTCATCGCTCCTCGTTGTTCTTCAGGTGTCTCAGGACTCTGCTGAAGCCTGGGTAGATGAGTTTGCCACCTCAGGACCGGAATTCCAACAAGCTAAAGCTGCAGTGGAGGTGAGACTACAATCAGCGGCAGCTTAAAGCTAAAATACTGGATATTAAATGGGAGCAGTGGTAATCGAGAGGTTAAAGCACTCTGTGTCCAAACAACAAACCACTGTCTTTCTCCTTTACCTTGCTACGGAACACCGTCAATACAATCTTGTCCGTCCCTTGGAAAAGTGAAGGTCATGTGGATGATGTGTCCATAATACAGGATGATGTATGATGTACTAAGAATGTGCGGTAATGATGTGCATCCGTCTCTTTGTCAGAGCGATTTGGACTTCTGGGAGAAGCTGCAGCAGGAGTGGGAGGAGATGGCGAAGAGGGACGCAGAGAGCCACCCCTGGCTGTCCGACTTCGATCAACTACTCAGCTCCTCCTACGACAAGGTACCTGTCACTTGGCTCGGAATAGTCTACACGGTTGAGGAGTTGAGCCTTTTTACAGATTAAGCTCTACATGGTGCAGGCAAGGATTTGACGTAGGGTGTGCACATATTTCCATGTATTGTCTTCGCCCTGATCCTGTATTGGAACAGTTCATGTAGAAATCATTTCTCAATGTCTCTGTTTGTCCCAGGGGTATCAATTTGAAGAGGACAACCCATATTTATCCAACCCTGACCCTTTGTCAGAGGGAGTGAAGAGGATGGAGGCAGGAGACATCCCTGGTGCCGTACGCCTCTTTGAAAGTGCCGTGCGGAGAGAACCAGAGAACCAGCTGGTGAGACGTGTGCCCTGTTTGAAAAAAGCATCGAAAAAGCCTTCTCACTTGTTATGGAACTCGCGTATGTCTCCCCACAGGGCAGTTGTAATAACGTGTGTGTGTGTGTGTGTGTGTGTGTGTGTGTGTGTGTGTGTGTGTGTGTGTGTGTGTGTGTGTGTGTGTGTGTGTGTGTGTGTGTGTGTGTGTGTGTGTGTGTGTGTGTGTGTGTGTGTGTGTGTGTGTGTGTGTGTGTGTGTGTGTGTGTGTGTGTGTGTGTGTGTGTGTTTTCATTAAATTGCAGGCGTGGCAATATCTGGGAACATGTCAGGCAGAGAACGAGCAGGAATTTGCCGCCATCAGCGCCCTCCGCAGGTTGGCTACAGGAATTGCAAAATGCTCAGTATTTTAAGAAGATTAGTTCGTTTTTTTTAATATACATAATTGGCAGACACTGTTTATGAAGTATACATTTCAATGATAAAACGGGATAAATCAGTCTCGATTTAGTGTTGGAAAGCTTTTGTTTTCAACTTTAAAAAAAAACCTCCTATGTAAACCCCCACAACAAACCTTAAATGGTGGCATAAAAAAGAGATGAGGCTAAAAAACAATATGGATCCCATCCTGTTTCCTTATCAATATGATTGTATAGTGAACTTTCTGCTCAGATTGTTGTGTCCGTATTTATCACTTGGTTCTTCCTTTATCCACAAATGTTAACGGTAACATAATAACCTTTCATTCTTTGCTCAGATGTATAGAGCTGAAGAACGACAACCTGACCGCTCTGATGTCGCTGGCTGTCAGTTTCACCAACGAATCGCTGCACAGGCAGGCCTGCGAGACGCTCCGTGATTGGCTGAAGCACAACCCAAAATACCGTTCCGTGTGGGAACAGAACGAGGGTGAAAGCCGACCGGAAGGTGCCAGAGAGAGGGAAAGGGAGAAAGAGCGGTTCGGCTCACTGCTTCCAGAGTGAGTATTACACATGTGGGATTCATTGATTGCAGGTTTAAACGTTCAGATGTGTTTTTCACACGTTGTAATCCCTTTTTAAAACTTTCCCTCTTTCTTTTTGTTGTTTTTTTCCCTGCACAGGTCTTTGTTTACAGACGTTCAGTCACTGTTCCTACAAGCTGCCAACTCGGACCCCGCCCAGGTGGACCCCCAGCTGCAGTGCGGTCTGGGAGTTCTCTTCAACCTCAGCGGGGAGTACGACAAGGCCGTCGACTGTTTCAGCGCCGCTCTGTCCGTCACACCGCAGGTTGGTGTTGAATGTGGAAGCCGGTGTTGAGACGCTACAGTACGTCTTCACAATCCATTTGTCTCTGAACGTTCTTTTTCTTTTTTTTTTTCCGTCTCCATCAGGACTACCTGCTGTGGAATAAGTTGGGGGCCACCCTCGCCAATGGCAGCCGGTCAGAGGAGGCCGTGGCCGCCTACAGGAGAGCTCTGGAGCTGCAGCCCGGTTTCATTCGCAGTCGCTACAACTTGGGAATCAGCTGTGTCAACTTGGGGGCACACAGGTGAGGGATACATTCTTTGGTCATTAGATTCATGTTGTGCTTTAAAATGGGTAATTTTAGCAGTTTTCTGGGTTCGCTTCATTTCAATACCAGCAAATCATCTCTACCACTTTTCAATTTGATTTGATATATTTTTTTAGTTGTATCTAGTGTTCTATTAAAACATGATGACCTCTCGTGCAATCTAACCTTTTTATTGCCAATAGATGATTTTTGTTTTGTTTTTATGAAGTTGTTTCATGAAGATTGTAATTTTTTTTTAATGGCTCAGTGGAAGGTTGGATGAATAATTGGCTTTCCCTCTCCTTTATCATCAGAGAGGCGGTGGAGCACTTCCTGGAAGCTCTGTCTCTTCAACGCCAGGCCGCCGGGGACGGCGCGAGAGCTGCGAGGGGACCAGGAGGTGCGGCGGCCACCATGATGTCTGACAACATCTGGTCCACCTTACGCATGGCTCTCAGCATGATGGGAGAGAGCCCTCTGTACGCTGCGGCAGACCGCCGGGACTTGGACACGTTGCTGGCTCACTTCTCCCAGAGGGAGGCGGGCGGGGGGACGGAATGAGGATCAGCCAGGGGGGGGCTCATTGAGTGTGAGTGTGCTTTGCTGGGAGGTAAATGTCCGGGGGACAAGAAAAGAAGGAAAGGGGAATCCGAGCAGTAGCGGTTACAGAGAAACCGAAGAGGAAGACACTGTGAATTACCCACCAACCCAGACTTCATCCTGAGGTCATGTGCGCTCGAATGACCTCTATCAAACTTTGCAGTATTATTCTCTCCCTGGAAGACGCGGTCAGCAACAATACAGTCACTTCACTGTATTTTACACGTTTGACAGGCCTCATATTTCATCTCACTCTGTTGATCTGCAGAGCTGGGTTCATCGTTTATGAAATCATTTGTACTCCTACTAAGAATAATGGTTGGATGCTTTGTGGCAAGGTTTATCATGCTCAGTCTTTCTTTACAGCAGGGTTCAGGTTGGAAGTGTATACTCACTATGGTTAAGTAGATTAAAGCTACAGCTTGAAAAGAGTACTGCTTTTTGTCTAAAGTGCTCCCGGGTCCGGCTTTAGGCCGGTCCAGAGTACAAAAATGAATCTGAAGTGCAACAAGCGGCTTGTTTTTCTGTTATTTTTTTATACATTATTTAAATTTTTTGTAATTATCAACCAGAATATTAAACTGACAACCAGTATGAATTTAATGGTAAGGTGTTTTAGACTGGGTGGGGGATTTAATAGCTGATAATAAGATCATATACTTGTTCTATCGTTGACAATGGTTTCTCTGGGCTCCTCCCGTCCCTAAGCTCTTTTTCATATCGCTCTTGTAAAACTATTTTCTTTGTTGTAAAATAATGCTCTATGCCATATTGTGTATTGTAACATAATTGTTGCACTATAATTGTGTTCAGGCTAGTTGTATCCTGACAGCAATGTTTAATATAATATTCAGCAATAAAGCTTTGATTCCAATAATCAATCATTTCATTTTTCTGAGTGGCTGACACAAAAAGAGTGAATGAAAAAATAAAACATATAATGTAATTGGGTTATTAATATAATAAAACTTTTAATCAAAGCTGTACCTTTTTCAATTACTGCTGTAATGCATTTACTTAAGAATAAAGATGATGAATCCTTAATTCATGTTTTTTATATCACTATGGAGGGACAGACTTACTTTATAAACAGACAGTCATTTTCTGAAGTTCTAATATAATAAAATAAGAACATTATCTAATATAATGCAGTGTAACACAATGGCAATAGAGACTGTGGTCCACTAATGGTAAAAATGAGTGGTAAAATTCCACACATGTATAACACATGATTATTCATTAATGTGGAATTATGGTGTTGCATCTCCTCTTGCAGACATTAAAAAACCAGTATCAGAGTATTATTGATAATTATAATGGTAAATATAATCATGTATTAATATAAATAAAAACTGTACAGGAGACGTCTATAATGTGTTGATATGTTCTATGAACACCGCAAATAATGTAGAAAAATCTAGGTAGATATTTCTATGTAGAAATATCATTGTTCTTCCTGACTTCACAAACAAGTATGTACTTTTCTTGACGAGTCGGTTTGATTGGGTAACATTTTCTTTTCGCCCGTCATGTGAGAAAAACAAAGCACCCATTCAGTTAAAATTTCAAATGCGCTATCTGCTCGATACCACGCCCACATCCATAACAACCTACTCTAAGCCAATCAGCGTCGGGGAGGTGGAGAGAAGGCCACGTTGATTGGTTCGTTCAAAAATAACAGCCACACAACCCCACCATTTAAATCCATTTAAACTCTGCGTTTCACCTGTTTACAGAATAAGTGAAACGCTCCTGCCACACGCCTGAGCCACTATCTTCGTCCCGTTTAAGGTAAGCCAGAGACTATTTTCCAGCTACTCTACTGTAGTTTACGAAACGGTGTCACCGTCAAAGACGCTAATGCTAACCTACTACCACAAAGCAACTACATATGATTAAAAGAAATGGCTAAATGGGGAAAGCTCACCCTGATGGACCTCAGCTTGGCTAACGTTGGCTATTTGTTAGCAAATGTTCATTTTTTTAAAAAACTATCATTAACTTATCATCGACTTAGCTTTGCAAGTCAACTTAAGTCGTCCTTGTTTATCAAGGCATTTGTGTATTATTTACTGGCACTCTTTAGTTAGTTAGCCTTTTTATTTTAAAAAAATACATCGTATAAAGTCTATGCTCAGTATTCTAAGCTAGTGTACGTTTTTTTTTTTTTTTTTTAATACTTTGCTTGTCTTTTGTTCCCAAAAGCCTTTTGGAGGTAATGTTACGTTTAACATATTGCTCTGGTAGACTACAATGTGTGATTAAACGTTTATTTTCTGTGTCATTCCCCTGTGAACCAGATAAAATAGCGCCATGGGGTCCAGTGAGAGTAAGCTGGTGTCACCAATAAAACCAGAACCAGCAGTCAAAAACCGACGGGTCACCGATCTGATAGATCCGCGCTCTCCTTCCACAGCAATTGATCGTACGCCCATTCAGGTGGGTTCTCTGGATAACTTGCTCTTAAACCTACTGGGATTTGTGTTTGAAGGTTGGCACTTATTAACGTATGTTAATGTTTAACAATCTAAATATTCTCCCCAGATCGATGGCCGTGTGGCAAAAACCGAGTGTCCTCTGACAGTCGCTGATCCACGCTCGCCCACCGTTGGCGTCAGCCGCACTCCTGTCAGAGAAGTCATGAGAGGTAACCAGCTGGTTTACAGTTTAACGCTCCCCTTGACTACTGGCCCCTGCAATATGTCTGTATTTAACGTGACCTTCTTGCATTTGCCCCTATAGCGACCGTTGGGTCCTTTGCTCGCCGCCTGGGCATGTTTTTGCACAATGAGAGCGAAGGAAAACTCCCTAGAGCCTCCCAGAAAAGCTTCAGTGATGCCGTGGAGGAGGTGCTCTTGGAGGAGGACGAGGAGCTGGCCTCCGCCGAGCCCCTCCTGATTCTGCAGGCCTCCGACAACGCTGCCTCCGCAACTGAGCATGCTAACCTCCTGGCCACGCCTGTCAAAAACGCAGGTGACTCGAGCCCCTTGGTGCTCTCTGAGAAACCCCGATTCGCCGTGGAACTGGAAACCGAGGTGGACGTCAGCCTGGAGGAGGCTGAAGAAGCGAGAGAGTCTCCTCTTCACAAGCGACTAAGCATGAGTCTGATAACCTGCCATGAGGGGGAAGCCTCATCCCAGATCTTGGCCGAGGTGCACCATGACAGCGCTTCCTCCCCGGCGCCTGGTGCAGAAGGGGAGCGCGGCAGGGATGGCGCGGATCATTCTTATGCCCTTACTTCAATCGCCGTTGGGCCACAGACCCCCGATGAGCCGTCCCTTCCTGCCAATTCAGACGGTTCCCCAGCTCTGGTGTCTCCTGCACGCTCGGAGAAGGCAGAGCCGGATTCCGAAGCAACCCAAGAGCTTCCTGAAGCATCTGCTTCACCTCCTGCACCAGAGCCGCCGAGTGTGCCCAGCCCAGAGAAGCCGCAGCCCAGCACCGGCATCCGCTGTCCCACCTTTGACCCAAAGAGCCCCAGTCAGGTGGTGTTCAAGCCGCAGTGGTTGGGGAAAGGTTTTGGCGCCAGTGGGCTGAGAGCTAGAGGAGTACAGGGGGGCAAAGGGGGCTCCTCTCCTCTTGCTGTCCACATGGCCGTGAAGAAAGTGACCAATGAGAACAAGCGACGGTCTGGAAAACTAAAGCAGAAAGGTGTGTGGACTCTCTGCTTTTTTTTTTCGGTTTCTCTTTGTCTATGCTTACAATATGTTGTTGCTTAATGTTTCCTTTCTTCTCAGGTACAGAAGGTCGCTCCCCACTACAGATGCTCAAGGGTACCAACTCACCCCGGGAACAACGTCCTCAGGTATTGTGTGTGTGTGTGTGTGTGTATATTGTATATGTTACGGTGAAGTTGAGTCATTCTAACAATGACAGTTTCTGAGGTAACTTAACATGTCCTCCCACCTTTCCAGACAAAGCTGAAGGTGTCCAACCCAGATAAGCAGAGACCGGGACAGATTGACCGCCGGGTGCTCGCGGTGACTCTGGATAAGGAGAACAGATGATTCACTGCGATGTTACTCAATCTTGACTTGTTTTTATATCTTTTTAAAACACTCTTTTATGTGTACAGCTTTCTTTGATTGTTGTCTTGTGTTTATGTGTTTTTATTTCTTTTTTTTTCTATCCTGTTTTACCTTGTAAATATAAATAAAATTATTTGCATTGATTATTCTGTTTTAATTCTTTAGCTGTCTAATAAATTGGTTTATTTGCTTTCCAATTTGTAATAAAATACATTTTTATATCTTGCACTTAATGAAATTGTAAATCTTTTTCTCAAATGGAATAAATGCTAAATATTATTGTTAGAAATATATTTAAAATGTTCTATGGAACATCCATTTCATTCACACACTTTTCAATAGTAGATAGTAAAGTAACTAACGTTTAAGTTAAGCCTTCATGGACTTAAAGTACTGAAAATTCTTCTACGTGATTGAACGTCGGTATTGATGTGTTATTCCACTACATCAACCCGGTCCTGTACGAAATGACCAGTTGGACAAGTGTAATGCAGAATCCCATGTTTATTGGACACTCTTTGAGAACTGTAGTGTTGCCTTACTTTGCCCAGCGTGTATCCAAGTGCTCGGAACTGTCATCTCTATTTTCTGTATGTACACAAACTGTCGATGTTTATCTTGTACTACGCAGCGGGAAAAGGAAGTCACCTACAGATTCAGATGTTTTGCTCATTTGCACAAAATCTGTTCTCATCTCATGTAACACACAAATAGTCCCGAGACAAATGAGCTTATCTTTTTTGTAAGTGTTTAGTGCACTATGAAAAACGTTTTTATTATCCCATCTCTCAGTGCAACAGTTTGCCCAAAGCTCTAGCTACAAGGGAAGGGGGGGGGGGACCCCAAATCCTGGTAAATATTGTCCATCAATCAATCACATACAAAACAACTCGACACTATTTTAAACATCTGCAAACTAGCACTCTATTTTAATTAAAGTTAGAAAATGAAAAGATAAGTAAATGTAAGCATTTAGGGAATCTACCAAAACTAAGAACGAACAGTCTGAGACAAAAACAATGCAAATGCTTGTTATTCATATGACATAACGTGTGCTTTGATTTCAAACACAGCATATGAGCTTAGCTAGAGTGATCCTTCACAGGCTGTGACGTGACGTATTTCCTTCTGTCTCATCCAGCGTGCTTTCATTTCAATTTGGCAATTGTCCTCATCAGGGGGACCTCTGAATTGCTGCGATGAATGTGCATATGTTATGTTTTTATTTTAACCTCAATGTCCTAAACTATTAAGAGGAAGGATCTTTTACTGAGGCCCCACCCCTAGATTCCCACATAACGTGAGAAGAAGGGTGAGACCGCAACCCCCCCTCCAACATTAGATGGTCTAGGAGCTCTTGGCACAATTAAAATACCCTCTTTCTCACCCTATGCCGCCCACACCCCCCCCCCCCCAACCCCCCCCCCCCCCAAACCCCTGTTTTCTACCGTCTTCACTTTCTACCAGGTCGATAATTACTGCTCGCTTTCCGCTCGCTGGTGAGAAGCAGCCTCAGTTCCATATCTTGAGGAAACTGTCCCAGGATCCAGTGCAACACGCCATCCCGTCTGAGGAAACCCCGATGCAGCTCACTCTGTTGTCGTGACCAGCCAGGACCCCTTGACCACGGGACAGAAGAAAAGGTCATGATGTGAAGCAGCGACGTGAACCAGGTGCCAGAGGTTTACCATCGGAGTTGTGAGATTTTTTGAAATTGGTCTATGAAAAACCCCCTAAACATCTGTGTGTTCCACCTGTACCTACCCACTCTCTCCGATTTCAGCGTGTCCCAGATGTTGACATTGAAGTCGTCGTAGCCAGCCAGTATGAGGCGTCCGGACAGGGAGGGGGCGAGCGAGGTGACCCCACACATGATGCTGGAGTCCTGGTAGGTGATCAGATCCTGGTCGGCTCGCAGGTCGTGCAGTTTACAGGTGGCGTCGTCCGAGCCTGTTATCACTGCGTTCCCATTGGGGAAGAACTGGGAGAAAGAGATGCGATTTAGAAACTAGGCCTCCAGTGAACACTTTCAGGGGGAAATCTTCCTCATCCTCATCCTCACCCCAATTGCGTTGATGTCACTCTCGTGGCCCCCAAAGGTCTGTCTGCATTGCTCCTCCCTGATGTCCCACAGCTTGGCTGTGAAGTCACACGCCCCTGAGATGAAAAACTTAAAATCTGGGGACACGGCCAGGGACATGCAGTCTCCCTGGTGTCCTGCGAAGACTGTCTTTTGGGTCCCCGTCTCAATGTCCCATAGTACGCTAGAAGGAGACCACATTCACGTATGTTGATACGACAGAGATAAAAGCAGCATCATTTTTTGTTTCAGTTAACCACACTGCGTTCTCACCAGGTGCAGTCGCCAGAGCTGGTGATGATCTCAGTGTCACTGAGGAAACGACAGCAGGACAGGTAACCTGGGCAACCGGAGAAAAAAGTTCAACCCCAAGAGTATCAATGACTCAAAGGTGTTGAACCTTTGTACGGCATCGCCCTACCCGTGTGTGCCGCCAGCTCCCGCATGACTTTGACGTTTCCATCCTTGCCCTTGAGGTTGTAGATGGAGCACATGTTGTCGAGGCCGCCACAAGCCACCAGGTTCCCCGAGGGCGCATATGCACAAGTCATCACCCACGAGGACTTGAGAGGAATGGCATTCACCTGCGGACAGAATACGGGTTGCTTTGATGGATCTACTTGGTGTTCACTTCCCCTCATCTAGCATTGGAGTAATTATGATACGCCTCTCTTCGCCCGCGCTTACCTTGTTGGTTGAAATGCTGTCCCACACTATGAGTTTTCCATCTTGTGAGGCACTCACACACAACCTGGTTGTGTAACAATGACAGCGATATAAAAAGAGAGAGAGAGACAGAGAAAGGCTAAATATGCATATTTAGTGTGTAAAAAAAAAAATCCCTTCCCTACTGTTAATTAGGCCGGATTTATAAACTACTGAACAAATCCAATCACAATTTCATCTATTCTCTCTCGTGGAGCCAATTTTCCGCTCCGTTTATGCAAATGCTTTATTTACTAAAGTCATACATTGGCTGGGAAATGAACCAGCAGGTGCTGTACAGCGTGAAGCGTATTTACGTTGAGTCAGCGCCCCAGTGCATGGCGTAGATCTTGGCGAGGTGACCTCTCAGTGTCTTCCTGGTCTTCAGTTGGACGCGTCCGACAGCGGCGATGTCGGCTGCTGCTTCTTGCAGCGTGGTGTCCTGCACCGCCTTGCGAGCCGCCTGATGAGCAAACGCAAACACGGGTACACAGGTTACTTTATTTCAGATACCAGTGGTTTTAAATATTTGGGGAAGAAATGTCTTCAAGGCCAAAGTGCAAAGCACAGCCACATAATGATAATAATGTTAAATGCTGTCGGCAGCCCAGTTGTAAATTACGAATGCTACAGATGGGTCTACTGACGGTGATCTGGTCTTTGAGGCTGTCCGCCTCCTTTCGCAACTGCTCCATTTCACCCATAGCGATGGTCGTTAGGCGCTGTCACCAATGGCTATAGGAGGGATGGCAGGAAAGCTGATGATCCTGGAATGAAGAAGAAGAGAGGTGCGGAGAGAAAAGAAATTTAGTTACCAAGATACTATTCAGTATTTCTATTATTCGCTGTATAAATACTTCACGCTGGAAGTTTACCTGCACCTGGCTGAACGATTTGAATCCCGCCTAGCTCCAGTCTCCAAGTAAGTGCTATTTTGCAAGTCAAAGTGGCCTTCGTCTACTTTGCAAACGTTCATGTACACGCAAGAGCACACACGGAAACCCACAGAACAATCCTACATGTGGATTCAGGCATCACACACACAAACACGCACACAAACCCTCCCAGCCGGCATGAATATTCACCCATGGCATTATTAACAGTGAGAGTATTTGCTCGTAAGATGATGTGACACCTATTGAGAGCACACATCCTCACCCTGAATGTACACACAAACCAGTATGTCCTGTAATAATGTCATCCGTGTTTTACCCTCACTTCAGTCATTCAACACGCCGGCGAGTTCTCACCTAATGGCGATGGCTATTGAATTAGGTAACGTCGTGATTAAATGACCAATGTTTAGCAGGAAACCAATCACCTAATGGACAAACCCATTAAATGTGTCAAATTTAATCACGGCACACGTGGAAAAAGGCAAAGTCACAAAGCAGATTTGACAGATTTAACAAAAGAGAAATGACACTCACTTGATAGTGAAGCAGCAAAATGCATCCACTCCTTCTATCGCACACGTGCGGATCTCACAGACGCCTCTCGTCGAGAACTAATCGTTGTGATGCTATCTCCTTTTAGCTTACCTTGAAAACTGATACGAGAGAATACTTCTGTCGATCTTATTGCGTGCGTCCTCGCGGCAGTGCCTCTCTGTCTTTCACTATTTGAATGAGTGTCCCTGTCAAAACACATGACGCGGTGGATTTGCTTCTAATTTGTTTGAAGTGAAAAAGAGAAGAAGCGAGTGAGGGAGGGAGTGACTCTGTAAAAGAAAGAGATTTGCTCCATTTGTTTGCTTGCTCTACCCTTTATCAATCTGTAACACGTAAATGGAAGATACAATTGCAGTGGTGATTTAAGGCCTTCGTAGCCGTGCATGGCTCAGAACACCTCAGCAGCTACGCACGGCCGGCCAACCTTGAACCGCCGATGTCTACATGGGCCATGAAGTTGGTAACAGGGATTTTAGGCCTTTGTTCCAGATGGTAAATTACGGTGATAATGAGTGCCGTAATGAACGCTTGAGTGTTTCAGACATGCTATTACCCTTTTGCCTTTCTGTTCCTGGGTGCCTTTCCATTGTTCCATGTGATTAAATGACGGCTAGAGCTTGCTCCACGGCAAAGTGCATTAACAGCCGTAGAGAAGGGAAGGCGGGGAGAGGGGGGTGTGTGGGGGGGAGGAGGGTGTGTGTGTGTGTGGGGGGGGGGGGGGGGTAAGAGGCGAGTCAGGAGAGTGAGTTTTAAATCCCACTGGCTGAGATTTTCAAGGGAATCAAATCTGCTCTCATCCGCTTACTGACTGCTCTTTGCATCTGGATAAGAGATGGAGAGAGGGATGTGGGGCCAGATAGCAGGATGAGAATGAGGGGTGGGGGGGGCAGATGGAGGATGCAGGGAGAGTTTTAACAACCGGAGCCTGTTTTCGGGTACGGCCGGACCTTTGAACTGCACTCTGATCAGTGACAGTTTGGATCTTCACCTCAACTCAGAGCTCCCAGCCAGTTACCATTGCACGTCCTGCATTCTCCTAGTGCTGAGTCAAAACAACAACTTGGATTAAAAGGAACATAGAGTGATGCCTGTTTTGTTGTAACTCCTTATGTATACCTGTGTAATGAAACATTTGTCAGCCTAAACTAACAAAAGTGTCTCTGCAGTATTTCACCACATTATGCAGATAAATCTCTGTGTTTACAGCTGTTGTGGGCAAGAATTACCCAACAAAAAGGTTTTTTTTGTTTACAGATTATCGATGTACACGAGAAAACCATTATTATATTATTATTACAAATCCGTCTGCAAATCCCTATATGCAACACAGCATAGACCACTTGTAAGTGCATTAAATCTGTGTCGTTGTATCATTTTAAACAACATCTCCATATTTGATATTAAGATAAAACATTTTACGTGGGTCAAATGATAATAACTCACTTACATTGGTCGAGTTTGACCGTATATCTTCATAAAAAAAAAACATTCAAGCTTCCTCCTTTTTTTAAAGTGGTCGGTGATCAACGTCTTTTCAGTCCGACGCGTTCACTCAACGTCTGAGCGGCGTGACACAACTTTGAAAAATGAAAAATCTGAACACCAACATAAGACCGTTCACTCACCAATTAAGAGACTCCACTCAAGGTAATGCGGCAGATATTCAATCACTCTTCCTCCAGCGGTCTCCCTCTGACGGTTGTCATAAGTTCAGCCTGCCTGTTGCTACACTTTGTCCCGCTCATTCACTTTTGGTATCACAGACAGTGGGATATTCCGCCGTCACTCCCTCTGTCCAATGCCCCGATGAGGAACAGATGAGGATTGGAGGGATGAAGGGAGATCAGTAATGAGGGGATAAACCCTGGGATGGACAGAAAAAGAGAGAGAGAGAGAGAGAGAGAGAGAGAGAGAGAGAGAGAAGGGGGAGGATTTGGGGTAAAAAGAGACAGAAAGGGAGAGGAGACAGTGGGGGAAACCAAACAAGGTGCAGAGCTTGGTTATGGGGTCATGAGACATAAGCCGGGGTGAATCCGAATCAAAAACCAAGAGATGGAAACCATGGAGGGGAGGGAGGAAACAAGGTAAATAGAGGAGCTGGGAACATGGCTTTTTATGGTGCTCGGTTAGACTTTGAAATGTCTATGACTGACAGGAAGATTTGTGTTTTGTAAACCTGAGGTGAAGCTAAATTTAGAAGGTGCACAAGGCAGCGATCGCACATGCAGCGCACAGAGGTGATATGGAGACCAACTGCAAGGTCCAGCAGAGAGGTCTTTCTGATTCCGTGTCATCACGCAAACAGCCCCACCAGGCATGGACACGGCTGTTGAACTACAGTGTCTGATCAGAGGGTCAGGATACACTTCTGTGATTTTTTCCCCCGTGGGCTCCCTGTTTGGGCCGAATACCCTCGATACTTACAGTACAAGCCATTCTCGAGTGGGACGTGAGTCCAAAACAAACACTTGAACTTGAAGGTTCCTCTTTTCTTTGTCACCCTCGTCTGGAAGGGTGCAATCCACAGCTGCCACACACTATATAACAGTAAATCACCTGTGTTGATTGTGCGCTTTAAGGTAGTCGGTGCTCTGTTAGTACACGCTGACCACAGCCAGGAGAGCGAGTTTGCGTACTTACTTGCTAAGTAAACACATTGTGTCTAGAATAAATATTAGTTTGCTGTGTGGAACTAGCGATGAATAATGTAGCATGCAGTTTCTTTAATAATCAGTAAGATGAGTTATTCATGCCGCCCTCTTCTCAGTGGGTAGATATGAATAAGGAAAACACATTTAAATGAAATGAAACAGGCTCTGAATGCTCGGTGGTACCAGAGAGTGGAGAGACCTCGAGTCTGCGTACTCTGCTATGCAGTATGGTCTTCTTCCGTTGCCGTGTGTGTGTATGTGTGTGTGTAAGAACGTTGCCTTCAACCTGTGTTTATTTTATGTCTCAGTGTGAACAAATTAGCTGTTCTGTAGTTTAAAAGTATCAAGCTTTGCTTACTCAAGCAGAGTGAAGACGTTAGCAGACTGCTTGTTTTGCCAAAATGGGGAAAATAATAATTGAATTAGCCATCACATTGATACTGATCAGGGACAGAGACCAAAGAGAGAATTTGGGTTACTATTTAACTATTCTTTTGACTGGGGTTATCTGGATCTTGCGTTATCCTCACAATACGTTTTTGAAAATTCAGAATAAGAAAAGTTATATGACAATAAACAAAAAAAGAATGTATCATATACTGTATGATTCACTATCAAAATCTCGAGAAAAAAAAAACATATTAAGAGTATGTTAAAATGTCTTATTTGTCTCTTTATAGTGTTGTGCAGGGACGGTTGGATGTAAGGATATCTTTTGTTGACGAGCGTTGCTGATGACAATAACAAACTGTTGTGGCGTGAGGTTTTGCAGTTTGCATTGCAACTAGTGTTGCTTTAATTCTTGTGTCATTGAAGCCCAGCAAGGACCACTGAACCTTTAACCATGTTTTCAACTAACGGGGGAAAACTGGGGAAAGAACAGGGGATTAGGGGTGGAGGGGGGGCTTTCTGGATTAAATGATATATCGGTCAGCCAGAAACAACCATTGTAATGCAAAGCCTCACGCCAGACATCATTGATGGACACTTCATGTTTTATATGGGCCACAAGAAGATGGTTGATAACATACGGAAGTGCAGCTGTCAACTCGCGTCGACCGCTCACATCAATCAGTATGACAACCGGATGCTATGATTTTAATTTTAAATACTTTTAGGCATGTTGTGCTCTTTTGCAAAGTGTTTAATCAGAGCAGTAGACGGCTATATCAGGGATGCATTACATAGCCATAACACCTACTTAAGAGAAGATTAATGGACACTTTTAGGGTGCAACATAGTTTCAGCTTGCGAGGGAGAGAAAAGGGTAAAACCAGGGCTCCATTAAACGGCCCGCTGACCCAATTCTGCAGCGACGGGGGATTATAACGCAGGGGGGAGTGAGAGTGTTAATATGGGCCATAAACGGCCCTCGACTCGGTGTCTAATGCACTCGACGAAAGCTGAGGGGGCTGATGAGGAGGCAGTGTTTTTAATGGGAAGGATAAGACGGAAGAGGGTGGTCAAATGACACTCTCCTGCACATGAATGATTAAATGATCTCTTGCTGGATTACTATTCCATATTCTTAATGGGGGATTTTTTAAGCTTCATAAACAAATGCACTCATTTATGAGGGATTAACAATAAGCTCTCTATTCCCAGCCTCGTCCCTGTGCACCTCTCTATGTTCCCTTTTTCACCCTCTTACTGCTTTGAACTATAGTTACTGATGTACTGTTCTAATAAAACTACTTTTAGTTTCTCACTGCTGGATGTCTGACAGCATGTTGAATGAGTTTATTAAATTCTTAAAAGACAGGAAAAGACTAAGAAAAGTATCAACCTCCTAGTTTTGTTTTTAATCAAGCAGCAGTGGGTTGTGAGGTAATCCCTCAAACAATTAACTGCATCTTTTTTTGCTCTCTCTTTGTCCCCAATGCCCTTTTAGTCCCTCAATTGGGTTAATATTGTACATAGCGCTCTCACCACATTGGTTTAATTCTTCTTTTATTCTCGTTTTTAAAGGAAACGGTCGGTAAACCGCTAAAACTAAATTACAGATTGAATTTAGAGGAAGAAGAAGACCATGTTTGGCCCCTTTATCTTCACCTACACAGTATAAATACAGTATGAACAAACAATCCAGTAGTTTTACGTTAAAAGGCAGCAAGATGGAGGGAGTAGCTGTGTCGCTAACAAACTAAACGTCATGCGTTCGTGGTTGCCGGTCCCATCATGGTGGATGCGGGTGAAAATGGCTTCCAGGTTGGGATGCTGAGTCGTGCTCCGGCTCTCACAGTTCATCTCTGCCCCCCGTCACCCCGCCTCTCGCTCTGCTCCTCTCCGTCGGTGCTTGGCTCCGAGCGTTCCTGGCAGGCGGGGCGCCGCCCCCCGGCTCCTCGCCGTCCTTTTTCGCCACACTCTTTCCATCGGCGGCCCACATGAGCTCTGCCTCTTCTCGCTCCTGAGGGAGACGAACCACAGTGGTGAAAGTGAGTCCACGTACTGTGGCTGCGGGAGAACAGCAGTCACTGGAGCTACCAGGGAATAACTAAGGGCCGATGGTGGCGCATGGAGTTGTGTGTTGCACTGGGAACTGCAAGGTTGGTGGTTCAAATCCAGGCTGCCCTATGTTGAAGACACCCAACCCCTAAATGCTCCCCAGTTAAAAATACAAAAGCATGGATTAAAAATGCAATTTAAGTTGCTTTGGAAAAAAGCGTCAGCTAAATCACATTTAACTTAATAACTAAAAACGGAAAACTATTAAGGGTATTAAAAAGTCGGTTGCACAGTTATATCTGCCATTAGATCACATAAGGTTTGGGCTGTAAGGTGTTTCATTGCTTATGACTTCAACCTGCCATTTTCAAGAAGAAAAACCTGTTATTTCTTCCTTTTAAAACGTACACAGTGGGAAGTGTAGGACTATGCTGGGCGCTGGCCAGCATTGAACTGGGTAAGCTACTATTTCTACTATAACTATTTCAAGATTTGGTAAAATGTACGATGAATCTAAAGGGCACTGATGAATCAAAGGCCGGGCACTGCGAATGCTAACGCATGAAAACAACCACCACATTTGCATCGCACTCCAGCTGGTGTTGTTATTCTACACCGGTCTCATGACACTAACAATCTCGTGACTGCAGGCCAAGACGTCTGACCTGAGGATGAGGTCACTGCTGTGTGCCGTCTTTATGCTCACCATGTCCCTGTACATCTTCTCCTTGGTGAACCAGAGGGCCAGCGCGCACCGACGGCCTCTGGTCACCGCGGTGACACCGTGTGGATTCACTGGTCCTGAGGAGAAGCCCACCAGGCGACCGCAGCTGGGTTTTACTCGAGCCTGGAGACACGGAGGAAGAGGGAAGAGGGAAGAGGTTCGGGAAAGGGAGCTCGGATGGAACCTGGGATGAAGATTGAGCAGTGACTCACTGTTATTGTTTTAGCATCCCTGTTGGTGAAGAACAGCTCTCCTCCGTCAAAGTTGTCATTCAGATAGAGAAGGGCACTGTGAGAGAAACCGGTCATTTAGCCATAAAAGAAACCATTATGGTCTCAGCTAAACTGTGAATTATCTGAAATAAGCAACACGTATTGAATAACAGCAAGTTATAAGTCTTTTAGACTTGATCTTTAAATGTTTAATGGCCATTGTGCTAATGTAGTTTCACACATCTTTACAAACACTATTGATATTTTTGGCTGCCTTGTTCTCCCTGCTGATAAGAGGATTTCTGTGTACCTGAGGTCTCTAGTGAATGAATGCGGGTGGTTCCCTCCAGCACTGATTGGTCTCTGGCTCAAGGAGACAGTTGTCAACGTGTACAGGATGTGACAGATCGAGCCGCCCCTCCTGATCACCTAAAGGCATCAAAAATCAAACAAATGTGTTTTTACTAGCGTCTTAATTCCCAGAATGAAAGTCCGTATAGTTCCACATGGTCAACTATTGCATTTTATTCAGCGAGTAATAATGATTTCCCTCAAGAAAGATGTTGGTAACGTTGGTGTTACCCTCGATCGCGCTGCGGCAGACCAGGTGTGTGAAGGAGGTGAAGAGATCCGGGGGGCTCCTGAAGTAGGAATGCAGCAGCACTCTCACCCTCTCGCCCAGCTCGTGTAGCAGTCGGGCGTCTGATTGGTTCAACATGCCGTCCTGCGCTAACTGGGATGGGAAAACACCAAGTGGAATTATGAATCATGAATTATGCAACAGCATGATATCAGAACTACACAACAAGATTATAAGATGTATCCACATTGTGTTCACATGTAGTCAATTTCATTGTAAGTATAGGTTATTCAGGTTTGCTTAAAAACCTGAATAACACGTCGTATTTATGTTTGCATTTTCTACGATTCCAACCCACCTTTACAGCCCTGAGGACAGTCAGGCCCTCAAACGTCTCATGAGGCGTGTGCGGAGACCGCCGTCCCCGGTACCCGTCCCCAGCAGACGCTGCAGCCTGTACGGCCACAAGATGAAAGGATGGATGAGAGTGCCCCTGTTCCTATTTAAGTAGAAACTACGTTAATTGATCTAAACTCACTTTGGCTAACTGCAATATTCTGTCACACTCCTTCTCTGTCACGACTCCGTCAAGTACTACGCGGTTGGTCCCGTTCATTAGAAGGTCATCTATGGTGATGGTCACGCCCGCCTGAAGCACCGGACCACCTGGAGCAAGGACGGGCAAGAAAGGAGGAAAGAGGAAGGTTGGCACAATCTTAACTGCTGGTACACTGGCTGGTAAACTGGTATAAGAGGGTTATTGTTCTACCTGAAAAAAAGCCACTTTCATCCACTTCCTCCATCTGCTCCCCTTCCTTTATTTTATCATTTATCTTCTTTTGTTCAGCTCTGAAAGTGAAGAAATAGTAAAGTTAACTTTAGCTCTTGACACCGAGCGGATTGTCTTGTCTGTCTTGTCTGTCATTCCCACCTCCAATTATTTCTTAGTGATTCAGGTACAACGTGTTCCGGAGTCCAAAGGTCCTTAAAAGGAAAGATAAGGAATTCAATTTGTGGTGGTAATTTTGCGGATGGGAACAGCCTGCCTTTGACTCTGTACTTACTGGGTCTGTGAAACTGACGTCTAGGTGCTCCACCCCAAAATAAAGAAGCCTCTTCTCCTCCAAAGCACGACTAATGTATCCGACAATTTCCTGCGTGAAAGATACAGCGTGAACATATGTGAGGAAATTAAATGTATATTTGAAGTCTCCATCTCTAAAATATGACTGAACAGTGAATATTAGGGATCTTAGATATTACTAGAATGTAAAGCCTAGTTTATGCTTCTGCGTTTTCGGAGAAACGCAAGCGCAAGCGCCCCTTGCGTCCTTGCGTGTGTCGACCAATTTTTCCCAACCCTTGCGTCTCGGATACGCAAGCTACGCAAGGAAACGCATGCAGGAGGGCTGTGATTGGTCTGCTTACTACATCCTTGCTAGAGTCTCGGATTTACGGTTTATAGCGTAATTCCGCCATTATTAAAACGAATATATTTTACGAGAGAATGAATCAGATCTAAGAGCTTTTGTCGGAAGAAATCCGTAAATATGACCACTTAGAAACACACGCGTCATTGGCGGACTATAAAGACGCGCGGATGGGCTTCAATTCATGGACGTAGATCTCCGCAAACGTCGGTTTTGCCGGTCGAGGGGGCGTTAAAGTTGTGGAGGAAATATGGGACAAATATGTCCGCGAAAAGAGACGAAGAAAAGCAGCAGTGTTGATGCAGGGGGCAAAAAAAGTCTCTGATAAATGATTAAACAAACCAACGACTTCCACTCGCAAAACGTGCACTATCTAGGTCGTCTTCGACAATAAACTTTACTCCGCCTGGTGTTCTGGCGGTGAATTGCTTTGCAACACACGCAAGCCTTTTTGAACCATGAATTGAAACGACGCAACACGGAAACGCAACGGAGACGTCGACGCAGAAGCATGCGCTGGCCTTAGTGTTACCTGGGCAGGCTGTGTGCCTGGTGACTCCGTGTCTCCCCCTAATGTCTCATAGTAGAGCTGCAGGTTGTCTAAAGAGTCCTTGTCAGAGGGGTAAAACAAGAGTAGGGATCGGAGTGTCTGCACTGCTCCACTTATGTCACTAGCTGCGAGGAAGCAGAAAGGCAAAATAAGGAGGAGTGGCACTCAAAGGTGAAAAGATACTGACAGAGAAAGATGGACAGGTGCAGTTTGACCTCTGAACCCTGACCTTTAAACTGTGCAATGTGCAGATGCTCCAGCTGTGTGGGCAGAAAGTCCTCCTGAGAAGAAATCCTGCCGGGTCTTGTTGCTACCTGAGTCACACAGGACTGGCGGCACGAGAGCAGGGAGAGGGACAGAGCTGGATGGAAAACAAATGCACGGTCATTGGGCCTTTTTGATTATCTTATTGCAGATAAGTAGAGCCTCAGTTTGGGTTCCTTTGTATTGATTTTTTTTTTTTGCTTTCATCTTATACCTGCGGCCTTCTCGAACACACCATGATGACTTTCCACTCCCCTGTCCTCTGGCAGCCTTTGGGGCGTCACCTCGCACTGCACCCTGCACTCGTCCGTCTGCTGCAGGGTCTTATTCACACAAGCTTTCCATGTCTCTGATGCCTGCACCCAGTCGGAGGAGGCCTCGTACTGAACAGCCAAATCATACAGGACCTGAGTTTGATGACACACAAAGAGAGAAAAACAAATGACGTATTCTCGAAAAAAGATTCTGCTTTAATTTTTAAAACTTTGACTTGTTGTGTATATAACATTTTGGGCGGATTGAAAGTCATGCCATTACGTGGACAATGCAAGCCTGATTCAGACAAGCCATATCATGTTGTAACAAAAGAGTCTAATAGACAAAGTAAGAGGTGTCTTAAATAAGTAAAGGCGGTGTTGGATTACATTGTTGGATGAGAGAAAGTGAGGGCGACGGCGAGGTAAGTTCGTGGCTGTTTTTTTAACATCACATTGTGGAGTGTATTAAGCGAGGAGACAAGAGACGGAGATGCGTTGAGTCAGCTTACGCTCCACTTTATTACTTTCGTCCAAACTGAACTAACTGGTGAGTCAACTGCCACTAACGTACGTAACCAACAATGACGTCACAACAACCCTTTAACGGTACAGTCCCGTTGAATGTCTGTCAGTGTCATTTGTGGGTCACCACAACATCTTCATTTTCTTTCCGCCACCAAGAAGTCCCATCCCTCCTTTAATGTTGACTAAATAGATAAAGTCCCGTGCAGCCCCAAAAACGATGTCAAAAATTCAACTCCCTTAGAAAGTGCTGAAATTCAAAGATTGATCTCTTCCCTGTTAAACAAATACAATGTTGATGTTAAGTGCATCTCTTTACCATTATATTCCATATACTACTCATTTGCTTCTCTTGAGCTCTATTTTGTAAAGTAACAGGCAAACCGAAGCAGTTTATGGACCTCACGCTACATGATTTATGGATAACGTTAACCAAACACCCGCTGCTTCCCCGTGACCGTCTCCGTGACAAAGACGTCATCCCTCCCGCCGTCCTCACCCAGTGTCTCTCATTCTCCAGCTCCCGGTCCTGGAAGGCCTCGTCGGTCACCCCCTCCATCCGTCTGTACTTCTCAATGTTGTTCCTCATCTCTAGGTGACTGGGGTTGGCCACGAAGTAGGTATGAGCAGCAGCTGCCGCCTTCTGCAACTTCTCCAACTGACGTGCAGGAAGAGGAGAGTAAATGGGGTTAGAGAGACATGGACATTGAGCCGTGTGTGTCTCTGAAGGCCGCTCTGAGGCTCACCTTGTAGTATATGACCTGCAGGAAGTTGTAAGCGTTGCGCGTGCTGAATTCATAATCTATGTCGGTGGATACGGGATGCTGTGCTGCAGGTGTGACGGACCGACCCGTACAGAACCTCAAACATTCAGCCTTCCGCTGAATCCAATCCAAGGTCCACAGGTCCCACAGACTCCCCTCTGCAGAGTCTAGCAAGACAGGAAACATTAGTGATTTTTGGGAAGGAAATATAATATATACCATTAAATAGAGTCTGTCCTTAAAACAAAAGATAATAATGTCTAATTAATAATCATAGTTTCCAAAATGGTCTAATGGATATATTTGGAAACCTAATGGATATTGTAAAGGTTCATCATCTGCACAATACATGGTAAATAGCCTGCAGTCAGAGCAGATAACGATAGCCCCTATATTTAAATGATTATTATAATTGAGTTATTTTATGTTCATTCCCGTAAAATCCCTTGGGAAGTCTCTAATTTTAATAAAACCGGAACTTTACGAAACTAAATAGTTTGAATGCTGTTTGAGTAACTTCAATCCCTCCCAAGACACATCTGATGGGTCACAAAATGGGAAAAAGAAAAACAGAATGGAATTGACTACGTTTTTGTTCTGCCTTTTCTTGGAAACATTTGAAAACATTCAGCAGTGTCTTTGAGCCACAAAAGTTCTTCAGTGGAAACAATCTGATGATAAACACTTAGTTAAACTGCTCCGTTGATAACTATTGTAGTTACACACCGAAGCCCTAGTCTTTAGTGTCACAAGTAAACATGTCTTCATTCAAAGGGGAAATGGTTGGGAACCACAGGGCATAGGCCCCGGTGAAGTACTGACAGTGTAGTATTACATTTGATTAAAAACTACCAGTGTTGTATAATCCAAAGGTGAGTTGAAGTATTGCCCATGTAAATGCAATAATTACTCATGGATAACTACTGAAAAAGTACAAAATTACATTGAATCCATGTAAGCACTACTCTGTCTGTCTCCTTCTGGAGTCTGCACACACACACACACAAACACACACACACACACACACACACACACACACACACACACACACACACACGCGCGCGCGCGCGCGCGCGCGGAGGGCCTTCACATCGCGACATACCCAGATAATCAAACGCATCTCTCCCCGCGTCCGCACATTCATCGTGACACTGCCTGCGCACTCTGGACAGTGACTCCTTGGTGATGAGGGCTTTCTCCAGCAGCTCTGCAGCGTTCACCCACTCGTTATCAAAGTATGAGCGCACTCCGCTGTAATACAACAAATCATACGGCGGCAGCAGGGACTGCACACTCGAGCCGACTCTTCCCGGAGCTGCCGTAGTAAAGTGAAGAAACGTTATCAATGCACCGATGAAAACATGAAGCGCCACGTAGACGGCGCGACGGCCTGAGGTAACAGCCATGGTGGGAGACTCACAAACCCGCGGAGGGGGAGACGCAGACGGAGCAGGGGGAAGAGGTGGGACTTAAGGAAATATTTGGGGAGTGAAGGAGAGTGCAATAAAGAAAGTTTATAGTATAATATTATATGGGTTGTCTTTTCACATGATGCTCTTCGTCACGTTTACGTTTGATACATGTTGCGTTTGAAACATGTTGGTCACGCTGCGGTAAAATCAAGCTAGATGTGATGAATTGAAGTATTTTGAGCTGGTCAGATGGCGAGTGGAGCTGCAATACAGCGATGTCGCCGCGAGGGGAAGCGGTCGGTTCAATTCAACGGTCGTTACCGTAAGTCTCAGAAAAAGATGTTCAACTGAAACTAAAAATGATCCGGTGAAAGTTTAAATCGATAATCTGTTGATTATTCGCTTACCCATTTCCGAAGATACTTTTAAGAAGTGACTTGGTTTTGCTAAAATCGACCTGAATATAAATGTACTGCGTGATGAAGTCACCGCGGTGGTGCACACGCCACACTTTCCGGTAACGAGGCGCAGCGCTTCGGCGAGCAGGCAACTGTTTGTTCGGCCTTCCCTTCAACACAAGGCATCGTCTCAGGATTCATTCAGCCAAACACAGACAACACCAGGCGGGTTAGACCACAGACACACTCTACCGAGCCCCGGAAATACAGTGGCTGGGGGTATAAACAAAGAGAAGCAAGTTCCCCACTGAAGAGCGAAATTAGCTACCTTGTCATGGCGGAGGTCGGTGAGGTTTTGATGTCGGTATTATCCACAATACGTGTTCCGAAGCCCGGAGACCGTGTCCACAAAGACGAATGCGCCTTGTCATTTTCCTCGCCGGTGAGCATCTTCCCTTTACAAATCAAAACATCAACCAACAAACAGTGCTTTTTGTATTTATCGTTCACTCTCACTCTTTCTTGTGTTTGTCTTACGGAACGTTTGGTCATTGTGTGCTACTACAACGCACTGACGTCCTAGATTTTCCGGTTTGAAATAACTAGCAAGCTAGCGTCGAGCTAAGCTAATAATGCACTGCAATGGAAAGTTAGCTGCTCTAGCTTTTTAGCTAACGTTAGCTATGTCAGTGTAAATTGGTACACTGTCAAAGTAGCTACCCGGTTAGCTTAGGCGATTCATGTGTTTTTAAACGTGTTGAAGGCCAAAGTTTCTACATGTTGTAATTACCTCATGGACATTAGTATTATTAAACCTGTTTTGAGCTTAATTGCACGCGTAAGCAAGATGCTAAAGTAGTTTAACTGCTGATGTGACACCCAAGACCTCCGTGTTTTGTTCAGCTTTTAACTTCCTAGCATGTGTCGCATCACAGAGAAATATGGACCGGGTGAAACATTCAATTTTGGGTGTATCTTTTTTTTACAGGAAAGCGAAGGAGGACTGTACGTGTGCATGAACAGTTTCCTCGGCTTTGGTAGTCAGTATGTGGACAGGTACCATGCCCGAACTGGCCAAAGGGCTTACTTGCACATAACCCGGATTCGCAAGACCAAGGTACCAGTGAACACTTTAATCTACTTTTTAACTTTCTTTTCACTGCGATAAATTAGACATTTACACCTATTCACATGATGTTTAACGCTTACATCTTATGCTATGTTGTTCTCACAGAAGGAAGAGGACAATAGCTCTGGATCTGGACATCCGCCGAAGAAAAAGCCCACCAGACTGGCCATAGGTGAGTCCATGAGAGTACTTCCACAAACACCGATAAAACAGGCGTCCTCTTTTGAGAAGTGCCTGTGTTTACCTCCCCCTTTTTTTGTTTTTCCAGGGATTGAAGGAGGGTTCGATGTGGAGCAGGAGCTATATGAGGAGGATGTAAAGGTGGTCATTTTACCTGATAGACAGGAAGTGACATCTGAGGACCTTGCTACCATGCCTGATGTTGTGAGAGAGCGGGTGAGTCTCTTCTGCCATGATAATTCTGTTAAGGCTCAGTCTGCTTTATCACAATGGCAATGTATTTACTACTCTGTTATGTGAGAATTGATGATATTACTTGTTCTAATACTGAAATTGTCTTATAATTCCTTTCAAACAAAATATGGTACAAATTACTTTCAGTGATAAATTTATCGCCCCTCAAGGTGTCCCTGTCAATGGCGGGTATCATGGCAGCCGATTCAGTGTCTCATGCCTTACAAATACAACAATGGGATGGAGAGGTGAGACAGGAATCGAGGCATGCTGCTGACCTTAAACAGCTTGACAATGGAGTCAAGATCCCTCCCAGGTGAGAGACTGTCAAATCTGTCCTTTGGATAACCCTTCCAAGTAGAGCGTTATTGTGTATATTTTTGCATTTGCAAACGCAAGAATGTAGGCAATGACAGTCTTGTATTTAGGATCCATAATTGTATCAGTACATTAATGCTGTTGTGTCTTAGATTGTGCACTGTGTAACAGAGAGTTCTATTTAGTCAAGTCATCCAAGATATTCAATGGCAGTGAAAGTTTAAACATTATTTTCAGAGCAGTTTTATTGGAGTGTGTGTGACGTGTCTTTTCTACCTCCGTAGCGGCTGGCGGTGTGAGGTGTGCGACCTCCAGGAGAATATTTGGATGAACCTGACAGACGGCAAATTGCTGTGTGGTCGCAGGTATTTTGATGGCTCTGGGGGCAACAACCATGCCCTGCTACACTTCCGGGAGACTGGATACCCAATTGCTGTCAAACTTGGTACTATCACTCCCGATGGAGCAGGTAAGCAGTTAGTTGGCAGGAACGATAATTCTGTTAAAATGAAGTCAACTTTTTGTTGTAATTGGTGAAATCTATTTTTTAACATTTAAGACTGTTATGATAACAGCCATCTGCTATACAAAGCGTGTTGGCCATAGATTTTGAGCACATGTTCGCCTTTATGCTCAAATCTTCCAATCTAACTTACAAATATTAACAGAAATTGTCCCACAAATCAGATTGTTGAAATGAGTGACCCATCAAATACTATCCAAGATCAAATTCACTGCTTGCATCTGTATGAAGGTGCATACAGCAAGTGGTCTGCTCCGTTTATGACATCGTAAAGGCACCTAAACGTCCTTCAAATGTTAGACTTTTCCATTTAGATCCTAAGGTGGGCCTTTCTAAAAGTTTATTTACTTGCTCTCATGTGCCCCTGCTGGCCATTCAGTCTGCTGTCAATCATACACAGACGACTTGCACAAAATGAGAAATTTCTAATATTTTTACTTTTGTTTCCCTTACTTATTATAATACAAATCTTAATCATACATTTAAAAACATTAAACAATATTATTTTGGGTTAGATGCCATGATATTGGCTTCGGGGCTTTCTATTATTACAACTTGCCTGACTTTATACAGAATCTGCCTTTTTCCAAGGTGTGTAATTTTCACACCTGTCGTGTATGTCCAGATGTGTATTCCTATGATGAGGATGACATGGTATTGGATTCCAAGTTACCAGAGCACCTGGCTCACTTTGGCATCAACATGATGACCATGGAGAAGGTAAGCTCTGTGGTTCAAAGTCACTTCACAATTCACGTAGTACGAAGTTAGTGAAAGATATTGGATTGGTTCTGAACTTGTTGGCAGCCATCCATGACTCTATAGGTCTACCTCAGAGGTTTGGTACATAGTTTTTCTATGTGCTCTAAATTCATCTGCAGTGTTAAGAGTACAAATCATTCTAATGCCAAGAAAACAAATACTGTAGATATTATTTTTTTACCTACCAGCTGTTAAATATTACTTATATTCTACTAACAAATAATTTAATGATTGATTTATTCCTGGTGAAATTTCTTAGCCTAGCCATTATTATATCAGCTTCCTTTACTTCGAACCGGTTTTAGTCTGTTTTCCAGTTGTTTTCTATGCATGTTTTGTTTTACCTGAAACTATTGTTTTTGTCTTTTTTTTTTCCTTGTTAATGTATTTTTGCTTTCACTGTGTGTTGCGTTCTCTTATCACTTGGACCTCTCTGCTCTCAGACCGAACGGACAATGACGGAGCTGGAAATCGCTGTGAACCAGCGCGTGGGGGAGTGGGAGGTAATCCAGGAGTCGGGCACCACCCTGCGGCCCATGTTTGGGGCCGGTTTGACTGGCATGAAGAATCTGGGTAACAGCTGCTACCTCAACTCCGTCATGCAAGTGCTCTTCACCGTTCCGGATTTCCAGAACAAGTCAGTACTCTCCTCAACTCTCAGCCCCATCCTCCTTCTTAAGTTGTTATGGTGACCATCTTTACATCACTTCCTGTGATGTAAAAAAGACTGTTGATTGTTATGACCGGCTGCCATCAAAATATTACCATAAAGCAGAAGAATTGCAATATATATATTTTAAATAAAAAAATGTAAAGTCTTCATCGACAGTAAAATGCTGAATGAAAATAATCTGTTTCATATCCTTCTCTTTGCCTTCCAGATACGTCTCTAACATTGATAAGATCATTGATGAAGCTCCGAGTGACCCCACCCAGGACTTCAAAACCCAAGTGTGAGTTCCCTCTTCCAACGTCTGGTTATTGTTTATGACAAGCTCTTGTGTAACCGTTAGATGTCCAAAAGCGGTCTTTCATGTGTATGACAGGAAAGCAAAGGACAGCCTTTTAAAAGTATATTAAAGATTTTCGGTGATATGTTTTGCGTACCTCTTTTTAGATTCTGGAATTAACGGCACACTTCACGCATTCAATGTACCTAATTCATATGGTGTCCACTTTAAATGCATAAACTTTCTTAAACCCACCCGAGATAAGTTTCTCCCTGATTAGATATTCTCCCATGTTTTTTTTGTTTCTTTAAGTAAAATACATATCGGCCTTTTTCCAAATCCCCCTCTGTTATATTGTTGGATGCAGTGATGTCAGCTGTGTTTGTTTATTACAGAGCCAAGCTCGGCTATGGTCTTTTGTCAGGAGAGTATTCCAAACCAGCGCCAGACCCTGGTGATGAAAATGGTGCATCTGAACCCAGGGTAGGAAAACACTTTCAGTCACAGTGGATTCACAAGTCTTAGTGTTGAGTTATTCATGGCACACGTGGGAGATACACTCAGAAATAAGTTAAATTGTGGTCTAACTTAATATTAACCCTCACTGACAAATTGACAGTTGATGCTTTGTTTGCAGGGAGACCAAATTGGTATAGCACCCCGAATGTTCAAAGCACTTGTTGGGCGGGGCCACGCAGAGTTCTCCACGAATCGACAGCAGGATGCTCAGGAGTTTTTATTGCACTTCATAAACATGGTGGAGGTAAGGAAACACAAAAGTGCTGCATCTTTCTTTGGCCCCCAGCTTTGCGATATTCTATTCACTCCCCGCACCCCCCAAAACACACACAGAGGAACTGTCGCTCTGGGTCCAACCCATCCGAAGCCTTCCGGTTCTTGGTGGAGGAGAGGATTGTGTGTCAGCAATCGCAGAAAGCCAAGTACACGCAGCGGGTGGATTACATCGTCCAGCTCCCTGTGCCGATGGACCAGGCTACCAACACAGGTGAAGGGCCAGTCATTATTGTTGTTTTTCTTTGCTTTTTGCCTGCATTGGATTGTTGGGCGCATAGGCAAGAAAGAGGGGGTGACGTGCAACTACTCAAAGGGTTCTCAACATGGGGTGGAAAAAAATGTCTCATGAATGAAGGTATTTCATCAAATAGAAGCGCTTCAGGAGGCAGAGCGCCGGCGTGAGGAAGGGGACTCATCTGCCCCCACAGTGCGAGCACAAATCCCCTTTACAGCTTGCATGGCGGCCCTCAGTGAACCAGAGATCCTCACAGACTTCTGGAGCTCGGCTGTGCAGTCCAAGACTACTGCTACAAAGTACGAAGAGCGACAGCCACACATGCGTAAAGTGATGGAACAGATCCCAAGATGTGTTTATTAATAACAGCTTTTGTTCTCATTCTTCAGAACAACCCGTTTTGCCTCTTTCCCTGACCACCTGGTCATCCAAATTAAGAAGTTCACCTTTGGCCTTGACTGGGTTCCCAAAAAACTGGGTGAGCAGAGGAATTATTATTTATTAAATGATTCTGTTAAAAAGAGTTTTGTTTCTATAGATAAAATTGTGTATTCTTCTCATATAGACACATTGATATATGGTATAGTCTTAAGTGTTGTATTTATTACTCAATATGCACAAACAGAAAAGGCAGAGGACAACTCTGAGGTTATTGATGCCATTTAGCAGCTCACAGTCACCAAATATTTGGATCGAAGTGGGTAACGGGCGTTTTTCCTCTGCAGACGTGAGCATTGACGTTCCTGACACTCTGGACCTGAGCGCCCTGCGTGCAACAGGGCAGCAGCCGGGGGAGGAGCTTCTACCTGAGGTGGCCCCGCCCCCACTCATGACCCCAGATGTGGAGGTTAAAGGTATCCTGGGTTTCCATGGCAACGAGGAGGACGACTCTCTCTACTCCCCACTGCTGTGTTAGTCTGTCTGTCGTTTCTGATCTTTTCTGTCTCACTCCCAGTTGTCCTTTTTCCTCCTTTCTTTTTTGCTGAGTTTTATTTTTTCTTCTGTTGCCCTATTTTTTAAAGGGAGCATTAACATATATCACAACATTGATGTTGTTAACAGTGATTACCGGATGTCCAACTTATGCAGCCTTTTCCTCTTGACACATTCAGCTCCAGTCCTTGATGACTCCACTGTGTCTCAGTTATGTGAAATGGGATTTCCACTGGAGGCCTGTAGGAAAGCTGTATATTACACTGGGAACACTGGAATCGACGCTGCCATGAATTGGATCATGAGCCACATGGATGACCCAGGTGTGCAGAGCTGTGCGATTTTTACCGGAAAGCTGGTTCTCAATCAACCTGGTCTCACTCCCACACATGTTCTGCTCCTTCTGATTGGCTGTAGACTTTGCGGCCCCCCTGGTGTTGCCGGGCTGCAGCTCCGGGCCCGGGACCACACCCACTGAGAGCCTCTCTGAAGAGCACCTAGCAACCATTGTCTCAATGGGCTTCAGCCGAGACCAGGCGACCAAAGCACTTCGGGCCACGGTTAGAATCTCTCTCCTTTCAGTTTGACTGATTTGGTCTGACGCCAATCTAGAAGAGGAAAAGTGTGAATAGAAGCACACCCTTTTACCTCAATACCTCAACAAAAATGAGCAGGATTAAGACATTCTATGAAGCGACATGCTAAAAGTTCTACCTGCGGATCTTCTAGTTCACCAAATAGTCCATTCGTCTGCACTCTCTAATGTCTCATTCCACTGGTGTCTGCTGGTCGCAGAGTAATGTCCTGGAGCGGGCCGTGGACTGGATCTTCTCCCACCTGGATGACCTGGAGTCCATGGACGTGTCGGAAGGCGGCCGCTCAGCCGCAGAGAGCGAGGGCGGCAGGGACCCTCCTCCCCCCGGGCCTCGAGTCAAAGACGGAGCAGGCAGTAAGTCTTTAGGACGAGAGAAGTGTTGAATAACAAGAAATGGAGTCAGCAGCAACATTGGCTTCATGATTTGTTTTCATATTGTATAATGTGTATCATATTTGTTCTTATTGTAAGTTATCATGAATTCTCTTTTATTCAGAGTATGAGCTATTTGCATTTGTCAGCCACATGGGGACGAGCACAATGTGCGGCCACTACGTCTGTCACATCAAGAAGGATCAGCAGTAAGTGTGATTTTTCTTTTTTTTCTTCCTGTTTCAAGGCCACAATATGCCAGAGCTGTATTTCATGGACATTGCACGCCCCTAAAGAGCCAAAAAACATCGGTCACAAATTCTGCTCTCAATCTGAGGGAAATTGATCGTCTGGCTTTCTGTTGCAACAAAAACAGGAATATTGATTAAACATGTGGATCATTGAAACTAAATGTGTAATTTTTTTACCTTTTTATTATAGTATAATTATTTAGTAAATTATGCATGAATTTAAAAAAATCAATGTCTAATAGTAATCTAATTGATCGCAGCAGTAAGTGTAAGTGTAAGTACATTACAATTACCGCCATTTCAGATAGACTGGCTTCATGTAGTGGCTAATTCCACAGTGTGTCAACAGGGGGCCCTGCACTCCAGGTACACGGGGAAAAGCATGCGTAGTTTTTAATTCAGTTAAATTGATCTTTAAAAAAATATATTCTCATGATTTTGTTTCATCATCATATTGGATCACAAAGCAACTGTCACTTTACCCAAGTGAATCCTGTTTAAAAAGCCACCATTTTTGTAAGTAGATAACCTTTAGTTATCGAGTAGCTCTTCATGATCTGAGGGATCTCTCTTCCACAGGTGGGTAATCTTCAACGATCAGAAGGTTTGCGCTTCAGAGAAACCTCCCAAAGACCTGGGATACCTCTACTTCTACCGGAGAGTGGCTGAATGAGGCGAGGAAATGTTGGACCCGGGGTGAAGGAGCTAAATCATGGCCACAAACACTCAAGACAGCATTTATAGTCCCCTCCCACCAAAGCTCTTACAAATCCCCCGGCATGCTTCACAACTGACTTAGGTGTAAATAAATCTCTCAGATTGCTTATATACCCAGTTAAATAAATCACTGCAGGTGTACTGGCCGCGCAGGGTGTTTGGGAGGGAATCTTTTTCCACTGATTACAATCGATGGACCTGTTTAGAGAAGCGTATTCTTTTATTTACCTGGAAAACTATGCAGAGTAAAATTGGTTAAACCACGTTTTACTCAGAAAATGTGTCCAGATAATTGTGATGGCTTCATGAAACAGGCCCCCGGACATGAGAGTGTTGCTTAATCTATTTTACTCCTTGCTTGGCTGTCTCCCATTATCCATGTCCTGGTCGTAGGCACTGCCCTTCATCCCATCAGAATATGTTGCTTCCATTGGACGGCTGCAGTTTGGTGTCACCATTTTAGCCGGGCAGCAAACTTCTACTCTGTCCGTTTCAGTGAGGAAGTAAAAAAAAAACATTGTTAAACCTCCACAATGAGAAGAAATGTCACTTAGTCATACAAATGAATAATAGCTCAAATGTGTTTTACAAAAAGGAAAAAAAACAAGTCTCAACGCTAATCCTCCGTTTTTTTCATTAGTTTGGTGAGGGTGAAATCTGGGTGGTTTTTGTTTCATGTTTTATTTTGCAAACAAATCCTTTGTTACTTCTGCTGTGACAAATAAAGAGTTGTCTGTCGTTTTGCCTCTTCTGTTTTTCTTAACCAGTCTTCACGCTGTTCTCATTACATTCAGCGTATTTCACTTCTGCGTTTGTTTCCCATTTGATTTTGACATCATCATCAAAAGTGAACTGTCCCAGGTTAAAAATAGTGCATACCAGTGTTGTTTGGATCTTTTGTAAACCTGTGTTTTTATTTTAGGCCACTGAAGAGTTTTCAGCTTTGTGTAAAAAAAGAAAAAAAACAAAAACCTGTTGTATGTACAGACTCTGTGGCCTAGTTTGTGAGAGACGGCAGCACGAGGAGCAGAGCCCGCAGAGAGCGGAGGTTTGGCACAGGCCTCCGAAGAGCATGTTCGCTCTCATCTTCCGCCTTCCTGCACTTTCTGTGTCCTTGTGCTTTGGTGAGTAAACACCGAGAGGACGAGGAAAGCCTTCAGTTACAGCTGCACTGCTTCAAAATTAAGGTAAGATCTCAAACTAGATTATGAAAACCTAGTTTTACATTGTAAGCGGCAAATATTTGGTTTAAAGTCACAATTCCAAATCCGTACCTTTTTTACCGTAATGTCGATCTTAACGTAACCAATGAATTACCTTAGTTATAAAAAATGTACCTTTTTTATAGGTTGTTGCGTGTCTTATTATATATCGAATAAAACTAGAATTAGTTTAGAAACCAACTTGAGAGAATGTATACTCTTGTGGAAAAGCCTGAGGTCTGTAGGTATCAAGGTGGTTCTGATTCTAAAGGGGAATCTCAATTTTATACCTTTGCCTCATAAACAAAGGAAATACATTAAAAGGAGGTGAACGTTTTTTGTTAGTTTTTAATATCTTCTAATTATAATCGGCTATGCAGTAAAGATATGATTTCTGACCAATAAACATTTAAACTGAAATGTGTACTTCAGCCTTTCCAATTATGAAAACACTGATTAGCATGTCTGAAATTGCATGAATTTTTTAGATTTTCATGATACAAGAGGTAGAACGAGGAAGAAGGTAGAAAGCAGTGTTAATTTCGTCGACGAAAATTGTTCGTTAACGACCTTTTCCCCTTGACAAAAACGTGACAAAGACTGATCTTAAAAAAAATTAAAACTATGACTAAATATATTTTAACTTTCGTTAACGACACAGGACGAAAATGTTAAAATAGAACTGCTCAGTGCAAGTGAAGGATTCGGCGGCACAGAGCAGGTGGAGGACAGACGCAAGAAAAAGAAACTGCTCATGAAACCATAAAATAAAGAGGAGAGAAAGAAAAAGACTGTTCAATAAAAAGAGGGGGGTCCAGTGAGGAATGGCTGGTTCATGATCCAGCCCCAAAAAGAATGCATTGCACCGATTTGTAGGACGGTTAAGGGGCCTCTTTTGTTGGGACAAGCCATTTCACAGTGCAAACAATGAAGGGTCATGACGGTTTGCTGGATAAAAGCGTCGGCTCAATGACATGTAATGAAATGTAAAGGTTTCCGGTGGCCATGTCAAAAGCATTGCAAGTAAATAGACATCGTTTATGTCCCTGGTTCTCAGGAAGTCGGCGGAGCTTCGCACCCTTGCGAATATGTTAAATTGGCTTGTAAATGAAGGCTTTGCTACTTGCTGAAAGCCAAATCCTTTCGTGTAGTGATTTTTCGCATGTCATATATATTGGCTCGCACTTCATCCGTTTGTTCCTGGGCCCCTCTGTCAAATCCTAGAACCCTTTGTGGCCCCGCGGGTCCAAAAGTTTGCCCGCCCCTGCTATGGACCTGTGCAAGGAGGCACATCTAATGGATGTAATAAGATAAGATTGTTATGCAGTTGTAGACGTAACACGGGGCTAGATCAAAAATGGCTGCCGGAATGAACGCGGGTGGAAAGCTAGTTCGGTGGTTAGGGGTGACATGTTTTTGGGGGAAGTGCTTGTCTCAAACAGAAGCCGTGTGATCCCTCTTTCACACTGCTAACCACTGCATTATACATTATGGTTTCTCATCAAATACTTTTATCTTCACTGAAATTTGTTACTTTTTCTGCTCAGATCCAACTATTAAAATGAAAACGATCGTGTTGTTTGGGTTTGGTGAGTAAAAATGCTTCTTCAGAAAATCATTTTAATTGTTTCTTAAAGATAAAGACTAGCCAGTAACATGAATCCAAATATGTCCCTTTATGTTTAATCTACCTGGGGAAATAACTGCAGTTGTATTTTACTTCCAGATTTAACTTGATAAATTGCCTTTTAACTTCAGACCCTTTGAATATCCAATGCATAGTAGTAACATATATTACAATAACACAATTCAGTTTCTGTCTAAATACGCAGAGTTTGCTCTATTTTCCTTTGAATAAATATTCTTCCTGGGATCTTCTCTCCCCAGTGCTTGGTGCACTTTCTGCTGCGAGTAAAGTGGTCTTCGTAAATCCCAGGCAGAAGGTCACCTTGCAGTGTGGGGTCAACGCCTTTAAAACCCTGGAATGGCATCATGGAGATGACCTGATACAGCACATTCCTCTGAGCGGCGGCTTCCCTCGCAAAGGTACTGATGGACTGAAATTACCTGCAGCAAAATATATTGTTTTAAAATAGTCAATGTCCTTAATCACACTCGATGTATGTTCTGCTTTAGGGAGAGCTGAAATTGTCACAAGGGCAAAGGTGAGGCAGTTAAATCTAGAGATCGATCCGGTGGAGGAACGAGATGCCGGAAAGTTCATTTGCAAAGCAGATGGGAGACGTCAAGAACAAACACTTCTTGTGGTGACAGGTGAGCTGAAGACGTACAAATAAAAAAAGTGCATGTTTATTACATGTTTTGATTGGTACTTATTTTATTGTGTAAAAAATAATAAATCCTTAAATTGATACTGATTTTAAGTTAAGTGATTATTCTTGGAATTGAGTCAATTTAAAAAGTTAAATAATTTACTTTTTAAACAACTGTGTTCTAATCAGAATAATTTGAGGAAATTTACCAAACAGATACAGGAACTCTTAAGTAATTGATTTTAAAAGAAATGTTCTCATTTAATTTGAAAGAGACATGAACACATGGTATGTCCCCTTTAATATATATATATTGAAAAACTCAAAATCACAGCAACATTTTCTCTTTCTCTCTCTGATGTTCTCACCTCCCTCTCTGTGTTAGTCTGGGTCAGCCCACCCAATGACCTCCAGCTGGGCACTGACGCCTCGCTCCACTGTGGGGTAAAGGGCCTGGACCAAGAGCCTGCAGTGCAGTGGAGGAGACCGGATGGACGTGAACACTCCGGGTCACTCAAATCGGTAACGCGCCAGGATGCAGGGACCTGGGTGTGCACGGTCTCCCACGACGGGGCGACGCACAAACAAGACCTGACCATCAAAATTCAAGGTCGGACACTGGCTCTTACCGAATGCTTTTGCGCGTGTATTTAACACCGTCACGAAAACTACCTACGGGGCCTCAAGCAAGATGTGCTGTGTTTTTACCTCAGAACCTGCTCCCAAAGCTCCACCTTCCACTTCCCAAAGCCCAAAGGACGCCGGGACGGCGACCTGCTCCGACTGCTCGGGTAAACCCTCCATCCGCACGCAACAACGACAAAAGGGATTCTGTCCTCGACGTGTCATTGACTCCTCTATGGTATGTTTTCATGGCTCTACCAGCGGTCTCCCCCCCTCCGTCTCCTCCTCTGCTGCTGCTGGGCCTCGGCTGGTGGGTTTGGGTCGCGGTTGGAGTGGGCTGCCTGGTTGTGGTTCTCCTCGTGGTCCTCGTCATTGTCCTGTGCCAGAGGATCAAAAGAAAGAAGGTTAGTGATGACAAATCACCCGGAGGGATCTCGACACGCTGCTCTGTAGATTGGAATTAGTGGTTAACAAAATCATTTGTGTTTTGGTTTAATTTCTTGCTGCTACAGAGAAAAGTTCAAGCAATGAAGAACGGACGAAAGCAAATGACGCCGAAGAAGTACTGCCAGTGTGGCTGGTAAATCTTCTTCACCGGCTTCTGTCTAGTAAAGAAATGACTGTATTTCCTCTCCAGCTACTTCTATTCACTTTACAGATGTGTTCTTACCGACTCCATTCACTTTCTATAGATGCCTGTTTGACCTTCATTTTCATTTTCTGTGCCTTTTAACAAGTGCTTCATTATTGTGTCGTAATTAGTGTGAAAACGTCTCTTCTTTCGTCTCTTTATCGCAGCCCAGCAGCTGCAGCTAAAACGCGGCAAGGACGCCGGAGAGAGAAGCAACCGCCTCCCCCTCTGCAACCCCTGCTAATGCTGTGACATGAAAGACAGATCGGAGGGAAGGGACGACAAACATGAAGAGAGAGAGAGAGAGAGAGAGAGAGAGAGAGAGGAAGGGACAGTGAGAAATAGATAAGGAGAGAGAGAGAGAGAGAATGAAAGGGAACCCTTGTGCGAATGCGTCATGAATGTAAATTTGCTTTTTAATGCTCAAGATGAAAATCAAAATCAAATGTAATGATGTGGGCGCTTTGAACTTTTTCACCAAATTTAACCAGTGATCTGAATGAATATGCTCTTCTACTGCAAAGGAGAACAACATTAGTCTGTGCTTATTTTTGTCATTTATGCCTCATGTTAGCAGAACATCTTTGCGCTCTCCATTGAATAATAAATATATCTGAAAGTCTTTTTTTGTGTTTGTGTATTTGGTAGATGCAGAATATGTCCATATGTGTACTGTTTTTCAAGAGAACTGTATTGATGTTGTGTATAGTTTACGTCTTTCAATAAACACAAAAGCAAATTGGGACGACAGCGGAGGTTTCTATCAGTGAGATAAAATCAGAAAAAGCCAAATGCGCATTGTTCCCTGTGACTACGATTCGGCATTCACGTATTTTCAAACCAGTGCAGAGACGTCCGTCAGTAATGATTCAAACTGCTGTCAAAAGCCAGAAAGAGAGAAAAAGTCAGAAAGAAAAGCCACCATGACCCCCTAGAGGCTTTAAAATATGTGAATGTTTAATGTTTTAACTTGTTTCTCATAATATTAAACAGTATCTTGACGATTTTATGCTCTAAACTGCGTGTGTTGGTTCAGAAGCCCTGGATTCCCCACAACTGGTGCAGAAATAATGCAGCTGTTGACACACAGTAAACACCTGGTACACAAGACCACCCATGACATACATTCATGCACACACACATACTATCTAACTATGTATACATACAAATACACACTACCGTGCATACAAACATAGAGACACACAGTATCCATACACGTACACACATACTCTACATACATAATTACATATTTGTATGTACTGTATGCCAAAGTGAAAGGATGAATAATATCTTGAATTCTGGTATTTTATGACATAAACCTCCCCAAAATGACTTTCACATTGTGTGTTAGTGTATGTGTGTGTGTGTGTGTGTGTGTGTGTGTGTGTTTGGAACTAACTCTGATCTCTGTAATCCATTCAGTACATAACAGAAAGGATGGGATCATAGTGGTGTTTGACTTCCTGTGTTTGAGCGTGAGTGCGTGTGTGTGTGTGTGTGTGTGTTTGTGTGTGTGTGTCAGCTAAAGAGCCACCTGCAGTGCACACAGTCTACCAAATGTCAGAGCTCAAATCCTCGCTGCGCTGAGAACATCACATGTGAGTACTTCTCAACATACTGCATTGACACAGTGTCCTACTTGCTTTAGGAGTTGATTCAAGAGCTTCCGTCACTGGGAGAAGATGCATTATTCAGCGTAGCGTAGTTTTTACATGAGGGGCAAAAGTTGTACAAATACTGCCAAACTGTGCCTGAGATGCTCTCTTGTTGACAGAGGCAAAGGGCACTGATCTCGTGCAATCAACTCACTGATGGATCTTGGTTGCTCTTAATTCCCCTCAAACTGACAAAAATGATGTCAAATATTTATGATTCTAAGAAAAACGTTGAGCTGTAACACTTTCGATGTTTTTGGCAGAATGTCTCCTGATATTAGTCTAAAAGGATAACAGAAGGCTCGTTTTATCATTAGCCTGAAATACTTGTTTTAATGTGTCAGCCTCGATGTGTTTATTGCACCCTGACGATTCTCTCTGTGTTTGATGCTCACGGGGAAGGATTTCAAAATCAGAAAGGCCTAAAATAGAATGCTTTGTTATTCACTTTCTTAAGTGAAACTTGTGTAACAGCGAATGCGCCATTTTGTTGATTTTGCAATCAACGGGGCTTTCTATTGGATTGCTACACTAACTGATGTCATGGAGGGAATAGCTGGAAATATAAGAAGTATTAACAGAGGAGACAGCGAAGTGTTGAGTGTTGCAGTCCGCTGTTGCTAAGGGCAGAAACTTAGAGGCCTTCAAAGTGTCAAACATGAACGATGATCGTGTAGCTTTTAAAGCGTTTCCTTCAAATAAAGATTTTTTTAAATAACTCAATGTTACTGAAATACTAAGTCCTGTAATGGGAACAATGACATTTACACTGTATGTTATTTATTGCAAATGCTGAATACTGAGGAGGAGCTGCCTTAGCAGCTTTAACTCTGCCTCCAACAATTCCTGAGGAAACGCAGTTAAGCTGTTAAAATGAATATGTGCTCGTTGCATTCTAAACGCCACATTGATGTGCCATACAGCATTTATAAGTAACTTAACCAGACGCACAATAATCCAAATATAATCAGTGGGCCCTTGGTGCGGGGGGGTTTAATAATTGAAAGTCAAATCAGAAGTTCTGCTCTGTAGGAAAGCTAAAACCGTAAACTCAAATAGAGTTCAAACTTACTTTAACCATTTACCAAATGTCCTGTTAGTCAAGTAATATGAAATAAAACAAATGAATGGTTTGGCATTTTGAAGTATGTTTAAAGAATACTAGTGATGTCGTTCATCCAAAATACAGCAGTCTGAACAGCATCCACATATGATTTGCGTGTTACCCGAATAATTTAAACACGGAGAATGTTAAAGATACTATAAACATAAACCTTAAGGTCTTTAAAAAATGGCCGGTTTGACATGATTTTATAAAAAACATAACAGCCAGCAGCTGTAAGACCTGAATGCAGGTGGTCATTTTACCGCGTGTTTACATTTATAAATGCACCTTCACATTTTGTACATTTATCCCATTTTTCTATGTGACGTTTCTTTGGTTGAAAAGCAGCGGATCATTGCTTTTTTACCATTAACCCTTTATTTCTCTACTTTTTTCCTCATGTTTGTATATTTTGTGTTTTGTGATGGTTTTAATGTGTGTTGACGAATTCTTTTAGTTTTTGTTTTGGTAAATCGGCTTCCGTCAAACTTCCCTTTCAGTTTATTGAATGGTATTAATCTGCTAACATCTTCTATGTTGGTCCATTGCACATTAATAACAACTCAAATGAAACACCCATTAAATTAAAAAATGTCCCGTGAGGCAGCCCATATAGTGTTCTGTGTCCATACGGAGGACATGTTGTGTGTGACTATTATGTTTTGTGCGAACATTTCATTTTGTTCAAAGTCTCGTAATGTTCTTCACACACGCGTCATTTGGAATTAAGAAAAAAGATTGAAAGATCGGGGTTCTTCTTTAATTTGATAGTGTTCACATCAACCAGCTATCGTAAAGTTACATCTCTTACCCATTCATGTTTTTTTTCTTTTTTGCACATTATTGAATAGAGTTTTCTATTTAACATTTGTCTCCATGTTCGCTGTGAGGAACTGACGTCCGTGAACGATAATTACCAGCCGCGATTTACCCGGTTGTTGAAAAAACGTTTACCATTTTCGTCTTAGTCAATATTACTTCCACAACTGAGAGGTCTGAGAGGTCAGCTGACGGCCAAGGTGTGTGTGTGTGTGTGTGTGTGTGTGTGTGTGTGTGTGTGTGGGTTAATGTCCAGTTACTGTCGTGGTTTAAGCTCATTGAGTAAAATGGAAGGCCTGAGGCGTCGTCCCTGTTATAGTTCGCTCATCAGATCTCTTTCCCGTAATCAGATGTATCCATAAATAACAAAGGACCGTTTGGTCACAGGAAACTAATTCTTCAGGACCATTTGTGTTCAGGCTACTGAGCTAAAAAAAACGTAATTTATAAAAATTCCCCCTTTCGCAGTGGGAACAATGTCAACATCCATGTCAACGTGTACATCGCATCGTCTCTCCTTCAGGCGATTACTAAGCTGTGTTTCCCTTACATTGTTATGAAAATATAACATTGAGACATCGGGATTCCCTTTGCAGGGCAATTACTCAGTCCTCCTTCTCATTGTTTATCTTACACCAACGATCCCACACAAACACACAGTCATTCAAAGCGAAACCCATATTTCTGTACCAGTGTGTCTCCCTCCCTCTGGTGTTTCCATTCGGGCTGTCGTCCCACCAGGAGCACCGATTCAGTACCTGAGAACACCACGATACACACCATATAAAGCCTCCCTGTTTGTTCAACAAAGCCACGCAAACACCTGGCACGTGTTGGCGCCGTGTCATGTGGAATGCCAGTGAGCGGCTCGTGAACAGGTGCAGCATTCAGCGTGTTGATATGTGAGTTCTCAGAGTACCAGGAGACAGTTAACAAACAGTCACCTGACCACCAACCGCAGGTGCAAACTGGACAGGGATTCTTTTAAATAACCCATTGTCCTTTAATTTAAAAGAATTGCCCGATGTTTGGCTGGAGTTAAATGCAGGTTTTAATGGCGAGTGCTTAAATAACTGGTACGTCGCGATGGACCACTCGTCCGTCTCTGGTTGCATTTGTGTAACATGCGTTTGTACTTTGCCGTTTCACTTGAAACAAGGTGACAGTTGAGTGGTTCCTCTTCAGCGTATCAAACGTACGTGACTTTTATACCAGAAGACCAACGATGAAGTGCTTTGAACCAGGAAATGAAACATGATGACACTGAGCATTAAAGTGCTTAGATGGAATACACCGTAGCATCTAAATTGCAACATTATTGCTTTGTGTTCTGTACATAAATCGTTTTTTTTATGCGCCGCAACTGTTGTTGTGTACCACACATTCTAATCATTCACTTTAGTGAGTGTATTTGTTCAAGATAACACACATACTGCTCAGTTCAGATACATTTGGGGGGGACTTTAGTCTTCATTTCACATGTCAAAAACACCCCAATAGAGATTCTGGCAATAAGTGAATGTATTATATAGTCGAACTGATTAATTAAAGGAATTTAGTGACTTCAACTGCAGAAACAGTGATTTGATTTGACCAACAACGTAGAATCAGCTTTATGTTTCCGACAACTTTATGAGAAGAATTCAGTTGAAACCTCTTAGGAACATTACACAAACGTGACTTTACGTGAAACCGTGACAGTCCTGCTTGTTTTTGAATTGAAAACACGTGTAGCTTAAAACAAAAATAGCTTATTTTTCCATTATGAAGAAACAATGGAGCTGCCCACGAGCAAACAGTAACGCACAAAAAATAGGCATCGACGTGTACAAGCGATGTTGTTGAAGTGGTGAGTGGGAGACACATCTATTGTTCACAAATCTAAAGTTTCAAAGAATCTTGAATGAACTTCCCCCACACGGTGAAACAACTTTTCAGTCAATGAGCAGAATGTCACTTGTTTCTGATTCTCGGCCTCTTTTCCACTGACATTTTGCTTATCTTTAAAACGTCAGACCTGTCACATTGCATTACAAGCTCGGTACCTTCCCGAACACGGAGGACTTCAGACGCCCTGCAGCGTTTTGGCTACCCGCATCTGTTCAATCCAACACAACTCGTCTGACCTAAAAAGTTTAGAAAACACACCAAAAAAAGCAGAAAATTGAGATTTCATGCTAAGGGAAATCCTCAGACGGATTGTAAGGAGGATGAGGAAACATGAGATCTATGTGAAACAGGTGAATCACTCCTTCCTTTCTTGCTTGTGGCCCACACTTTGAGTCTTTTTCTCTTTCAGTAATGAAACAACGTGGGTCACCAATGAGGGAGTCCTCACTTTCAGGTGTTTTCCATCTAAACCACAGTTCGAAAAACAGACACGTATCCACAGCTTTAAATTTGAACTCATACGATCGCCCCTGCAGGTAGATGTTTCTGTTTGGCGGCCACACCTTGAAGCGTTTCGTTGTGTCTCGCGGCAGACGAAAGGCTTGTTACGTTTGAGGCTCAGAAGGAGCAGCAGCAGGTGTGAGCGCTTCATGAAGACAGAACGGAGTCGGGCCGACAAACCTCAGAGAGGCACATGAGACGAGTGTGAGATGTTTGCTTTGTCCTTGTTGTGGTTCATCTTTCTAAACCACCTCAGCAGTGTGTTTGTGCAGCTCCAGGCCCCTTAATGATCCCCCAAGATGCCATCAGTTAGCTTAGCCTCAAAATGCTTAAAATGAATGTGACGCAAGAGAAATTATACTTTAATGACTCTTAAAACTTCAAGCCGTCTGTGTTGTATTGTTTTCCTGCTTCTTCTGCAACATTAAGCCCCTCATTTTGCAAGCTACCTTATGTGGTTTATTTGAGGAATAAACATAATTGTTAGTGGTTATTGAGCTCAGCATAAAAGACAGAAACCAAAAATGAACTCATGCCAATCTTTAGCATTGCAGTTTCATTTACGTTTAGTCCATTTTTGAAAAAATTTAAAATGTATGAAGGTCTGTTTGAGGATTTTCTTGGCTCTTCGTTTTGGTGCAGTAAAGTGACAGTGTACCAGTTTTGTGTATTATTTTAGTGAAGTTCCCAATAAGCCGTTACAGACAAACAAACAGAGATGCACAGATGTTTTATTACGGCCGCAGTGAGTGCAGACGGGAATCTACAGAAGGTTAATAGTGGAGATAAACACAAGCAGATGTTTGGCTCTCGCACAGGTGTACATTTCCCCCCAAAAGCATTATAAGAACTATTTCTCCTGCATAGTGTAATCAGAATATCACACTAGGTGACTGACAATCGCTTAACTGTGTGTCTTAAAAAAAACGTCCTTTATTTTACAATGAACAGCACATGTTGTCTTAGAAAAAGCCACATGCAAAGAAGTGATCATGAGTCCACAAAACAGCCCCACAAGATGTGACTGAGCGCTGCACTGTGTCTTTAGTTAGTATTTATTTAGGGACAAATATCACAGAGCTGGAACCTGCACTTTGCGTTTGCAATTTGAGTTTGTTCGTTAAAACCCCGGCTGCTCTCGTTTGCTTGGTTAATTCGGATCGTCTGGCATATTATCAGAGATTCTAAGAGAAAACAAGAATTCCAATAGATGACAACATTTACTCACGGCGGTTAATCTCTTCCAGTGGCGTCGGCCGTCGGTGGAATCTTTTATTGATATCCAACTTTTATTGAAACTCAAGTCAATTTCTTTTTTACAATAAAACATTCAAAACAGGACAATTTTGTAAAATTGTGCGCATGCATTTTGGAGCAGGCAAAAGAACTTGTGTTTTGGATTTCACAGTGATGAAACATACAGGTTGATGATCCGTGTTTTCTTCACATACGTAAGAGCAGCTCGACTATTTTGACGAGAGACATTATGTTTATGTCAGGCGGGAGAGAAATTATACTAGAATTGACATGAATATTATCCATTTATCTTGTTAATCTGACGACTAAAAAGGGAACGTTTTCACACAACAGTATGACCCCGTATTTTGACCCCTGTGTTTTACGGGAATATTAAACTCACACGATCGCATTTCTCCGTACATTTGTCCCTAGCAAAGTGATTTCTCCTAAACTATCCACTGTTTTTTTTTTTTGATGCGTCTTCTTTTTTTCGTCTCCCTTTCCATTTGTTCAGCACCTCATGACTTGAATTCTGATGAACTAATTATGTATCTAAATCAGTACAATTATCCGACACGAGGAAAATCCACTGAGCAATCATGATAAATAAGGCCGTAACCCACGCATGTGCTATTTAAAACATTCCAAAGATAGATAACGACTCCCTGGAGAACCGTTATCAGGCAGGAACTCAAATAACACATTTAACCACTTGACAGTATTTGTTGGACAGATTCAGAAGTAAATAGGAACAAACAATATAATGAATACACTAATTAACTTACTAATTGAAATTTCACTGCCCAAATGATATAATATATGATATGATATAATATGAAGCATAGATTTTTTTTAAAGATTAAGTAATTCGTTTCTGCTGTTTAATATCTCAAGAGCTCCTGTCCTCATCCTTTGCAACAACCAATCAAAGATCATTATTCTCGCTTGTATTGATGACTGTGCGTTTGGGTTCCTGACCAATCGCAGATGAGGGAGGTGCGACGGTTCTAAAGAAGCGAGTTGGTGTGATTCAACGTTCAACATTTCCAACCTTCTCGGGGTCACAGAGCACAAAGGGACACTCGACGCGCAACAACAGATGTGAGTATAATGTCATTTCAAAAAATGTTTGCATTTGTTTCCAAATGTCAAAGCATTTATACGTTTGCATTTATATAAATGTTATACTTTTTCTGTCATTTGATAATAATTATTAATTATTAACCTGTTACATCTCTGTATGTCCAGCGGAGGCTGAAAGAACTTAGAGTTTTATACATTCATCTAATTACAGTAACAAAAAAACCCAAAACATTATTCTACTTAATAGTTAAACTGAAGAAATAGAAAGAAAAGAATGAAATATTAGGATATTTAGCACAAAAATCATCAACAACAGACATTATTAAAACTATTTTTTATAAAAGTTGTAAGTATAGCTCAAATATAAAAACAATACTGTTTTAATTGTTGTATTCCTTCTTTCTTGCTTAATTTTTTGTTGAAATTCACAAAAGAGTAAAACTCTGGACAACACAAAATGATAAACTCGCTGTGCACACAATCTACGTACTAGAAACATGAAATATCATTGAATTTATTTCATATAGACCTTTAAAGATTACGTGTAAAAGACGTTCAAATCCAGCAATCTGAACTAAATATGTTTAGATTAACATTAACGGCGGTTTGTGCATCAGTTACTTTCCGCCCTGTAAATCTGCGTGTAATCCGTTGGGATGTGAAGACATAATGTGTTGAATTCAGTGATGTGAAAAGAAGATGCAGTTTAATCAATGAATCCTTCTTTCTGTGGTCTCGCTGACGCTGTTTGACCCTCCTTCTCCTCCGTCTCCGCCTGCTGTTGAAGCTCCGTCCCGACTGCACCTGAGATCCTCTCGGCTTCTGCGTTCCAGCTCACCAGGTGAAGCGACTTTGAGCGTCGAGTACCTTCAACATCTGCGAGCTTCAGTTATCGTCTGTCTCCGGTCTCCACTTTTACTCACCGTCTTATAAACGCTGATCTCCTGCATCTCTATTCACATCTTTACAATCTTTGATCTTTTTACAGATAGTTTGTAAAGATACTTAAACTATTTGCTTTGAGCAACGTCTCCTTCACTCACTTCACCTCAGAGTTGAATGTTAATTGTTACTTTCTTTGAGGCTGGAACGAGGCCTGAGATGGATGATCGTACAAATTATAACCATAAAAGACTTTTATCGATGTCTTTGTAGGTACGAGTGAAGTAGAATACACCCTGTGACCTTCATACGTTTTAAATATTAGTCCTGATACTTTTATGATGAAGGCTGTAATTCTTTTTTTACGGGACGTTGTGGATCGTTTGGGAAGAAATGTTTGCCGCTCAAGGTGAGACAAAGAAACTTTTGAAGAGACGTTTTATCTGACCAAACGATATAGATGACAGGAACCAATGGGAGTAGGAGCAGGAGGAGGAGGAGAAAGAGGAGGAGGAGGAGGAGGAGGAGGGGAATGCAGGAACAAAGGTTTCATGGCTCGGGTCGTAGTAATAAACCACCGGCGTGTTAGAATTTTGGCAATTGTAACGTAACAAAAATATTTGTTAACGCTAAATACAAATCATGGAGAAAATGTGTGTTTTGTAATTCATTATACGAGATAGAAATCCACCATTGCAAGTTTGTAAATGTGCAAACAATCAAAAGTTACTCATCCATCACTCAAGCCTTTTCTCCTCATATATCCTTTTGTAAGTTTTGGAAATTTTAAGCAAATACAAATCAGAAGAGCTCATTGTATCTACTCTATTTATTCAATATAATTTAATTATTCTTGAGGCATTATTTTGCATATTAGATTTTACATTTACAGACCAAAATCAGCTGTAATTTATGTATGGATTGGATTGATTTTGATCTTTGGGGTTTTATTCTGTACGGTCAAATCAATATGAAAACAACAACAACAACTATGTTTTTGCACAATCATATACTGTACAAACCGTCGAGATGAAAAAGGTGTAGAGGGAGGGAGAGAGAGAGAGATAAGGGAGAAACATCTACCTCTGAACCACAGCGTCAGGCTGCCGCCGGGGCTGTGGTCTCCTTCCTTTTCTCTCTTTAAGCGTGAAGAGATCCGTCTTTCGTGGAACGAGGGAGGAAGAGAGGTGGGTGTGAGAGGCAGAGAGGGAGGATCGGGATAAGAATCTGCAGCTTAACTAAATCAAGGCCCACCACAACCCGGCGTACGCTCTGCCTCTCTTCCCCCGTTCAAAAACCCACCGCAGGCCGCCTACTCTCAGCTCCCTCCGCTCCTTTTCTTTCATCCTCTCAAATCTCTCTGAATCTGAGACCACCACAGACCAAACGCTTACTTCCTGCTGAATGAATTCTCTCTGCAGCAAAAGCAGATAAACATGAATAGTAACAAATATAATTGTATTGTTGTTATTTCTCTTAGTATTGTTATTAATCGTTTTTTTTCTGTCCTGAAATTAAACCTGAACAAGTTATTTATTTGTGAAATGGAAAGTTTAATTTTCAGAGAAGTGTTGGTTAAACTCAGCTCTCCCAATGATTTAGCAACACGCCTGACATTTCACAGCTGCGTGGACGAGACAGTTGGGTTTTTATCTCCAGACCCCAACTGTCTAAATCATTGAACATTGGATCTCTCTTGGATGGCAAAAAAACAACATTTGAATGAAATTACATCCGAAGATTGTTGCAAACAAGAGAGAAGAGGCAGTGGTGCTGATAGATTTAAACTTAAGAAATCTCTCTGAAACTTCCACATCGAAAATTAAACCTCAGACGTTATCTGGAATAATCTCTTCTCTGGTCTCTTTTAACTCTTTAAAACAATAAATCTTAATTTCAGTGTCAATGCAACAGCACTCTGCTTTCTTACAAAAATTACTTGAGCTGTGAGCTACATTGTATGGGTGGAAGTCACAAAATGAACAAGGTTTATTAATAATATCATTATTATCATCGTACTTAATCTACTTCAACATGTTTTCTGTATTTAAAAAAAAAGGCATGACGGAAAAGAGGAATGTTTGTCACTTCGTCTTCCTCCTCCTGGCTGCGCTCACGTCCTTCACGGGTGAGACACACTGATTGCAAACGATTCCTTTATTTTGACTTTGGCTTTGTGCAGTAACGAATAACATCCCTCTCACTCTCTTAGGCGCACTAGAGGTGAAATATGCTCAGCTGGGAGGGACGGCCACCTTTAAGCCTCCAAGGCTCGATCCTTCCAGAAAGTATTACGTGTACTGGCAGCTTGAAAGCAGGCAGCCTGAAGACAAGCCACTTGCCTGGCGCAATCCTTTAGGCGGAGAGGGGAAATCTTCAGGTGAACAATGCATTGAGCTATTGACAGACATAATACAACTCATTGAGGTATTCTTGACAGGAACAGCCAATTAATTCTTCCCTTGCAGAAGAACAATGGAAAGACAGATTGTCCTTGTCCGATGACTCGTCGCTGATCATCAAAGACATACGAGAAACAGACTTCAAGACCTTTGTCTTTAAACGCATTGATGGTGATAATGAAGCATTAACCACATACAGACTTCTCAAACTCGCAGGTAAGAGTTAGAATAATGTAACCAGAACAATTTAGTCAACTTATATTTACATATAAAACGATACATAGGTATTTTTTCACATTAGTAATCAATGTAGTTGTCAACATAATCCAAAGGCAGATGTATTTTGATCACCTCTACTACCTTTATAAAACAAGCTCTTCATATTATGTGTAATTTTAATATTTATTTTCTGTTTTCTTGTCAAACATAATCTAATTTTTTTTTACCAATCAGATCTTTTGATGTTTAATATTCCGCCACATGGAAGGGAAATGTTAAATTACCTACCACTTTGAGAAAAAGTCTTACCCTTAATCATTTTCATAATTCCCGTTGTGTCGCCTAGTGATTGCGAACCCGTCCACTCCTCTGCTGCCGGGGGACTCGCTGTCTTTGTCCTGCGACGCAGAGACCTTTCATGGTGCCAGAGACCCAGAGATACATTGGCTCAATCCCTCGGGAGAGAAAGTTAAAAAAGGTCCAGGACCAATGACTCTGAAAGTGACGAGCCGAGACAGTGGCCAGTGGATTTGTGTTGTAAATAAAGAAGAGGCCAAGGTTTCTGTTACGGTTTTAGGTGAGTGACTGCGTATGTGCACGCGTGCGTTTGTGCATGCACTTGTTTTACACTAGTAAGATAACTTTTCCAGTTTCTCTTTTCCTCCCTGTTTAGACCTTTCTCCAGCTCCTTCACATCCTCAATACACGTCTGAATCCTGGCCTCTCACCGTGCCCTGTTCCCTGCCTACTCGCGACGCGTGGAAACAAATCAAAGAGAAGGACGTCCAAGAAGTTCACTGGGACTTTGTCCCCAAATCGGGCTCGAGTCAGAGGCTCTTCTCCCTCTCTCCGGGGGATCCACCGACCTGGAAGCCAGGCCAAAACAGAGAACTGCGCCCTGTACCAGACCCCACGAAAGGAAATCTGTCTTTGACCAGAAGCCGAGGGAGTGAAGAGGACCGAGGAAACTATGTGTGCACCATGAAATTTAAAAATGGTGTGTCTCTGAACAGGAGTGTGCACGTAGAGGTGCTGCAAAGTAAGTCAAAGTGAATTGCTTTTTACACGGCCAGCTCATTGATGCACTCACTCCCAACATGACGTTTACTTCCTCTTTGTTATCGCACTGTCCTAATTTATCTCCAGTTTATTTTTTTCCTTTTTAATTGTCATTCAGAAGTAAACGGTAGCCATTGATTTTTATCCTCGCTGCTTCTGCTCCGTGGTGCTGTGCAAGTGTTTTCATCTCTCTGAGTTTATTTGGAAATGTCCCTGGTGTGACATTTTTAATTCAGTAGCTAAGACACTTGTTTAGCTCCATTGTTTTTAAAGGGAATAACAAGCCTTTCCACCGCCATTAAGAGGCCTATAACACAATGCATTTAAATTGGACTGCGTATTCTAAGGATTTATGCTCTAAAATAAGAATTATTCGTTTTTTTTTCTCTTAGTTATCATTTAACCAGAAAGGCCGACACCTGTCGAGCATTGAGATTTCATGGAGGGGGCTATCTGGCGAATATGGAATTTGTCTTTGTGGTTTCACGACTGAATGGTTGTGCACTTTTCACATTGATGCCGTCATGTTCTTCGATTTCTCGTCTTGTTTTTCCCCCTGAAGCTTGGCAGGTTGGACCGGCGCACTGCAGCAACAGATGCTCAGTCAGATTCGGATAGTTAACGCGGAGGAAAGGACACCAAAGGACTTTTCCAGCCTGCCAAATACTCCCATGCTCATCATATTTCACTTCTCTTTCCACTTCCTCCTCTCCGTCTCTTCAGTCACTTCCTCTCCGGGGACAGAGTTAATTTCCGGCCAGCAGCTCAACTTGACCTGCAGCCTTGGCCAGCCGAAGCCCCCTGACCTGCAGCTGAAGTGGGTTCCTCCCCCACAATCCTCCCCGTCCTCCCTGACATCTGACCTCGGCCATTTCACCATCCCAGAAGTGGGGACGGGAGATGGCGGCAAGTGGAGATGTGAGCTGTGGCGAAGCGACGCGCTGCTGACGTCGGCCGAGCTAACGCTGAAGATCGGTGAGTGCAGGAAGCGAGGAGACGGCAGGAAACGTGACACCGGCGTAACCTTGTGGCCGCAATCTCAAAGCGTCGTGTGATGTCTCTTGATGCCTCTCTGTTTCTGTTGAATGCAGAACCCAAGCTGAGTTCATGGATGCTGGTGGTGATATGTAGCGTCACAGTCATCGTGATCCTCCTACTCATCCTGGCCTTCATCGTCTACAGACGCAGACAAGTACAGTTGAACCAATCCTATTCCCTTCTGTTCGATCACACTGGTCTTGTGATGTGTCATTAAGAGTCATGTCTCTCTCTCTGTGTGTGTGCTGATTACATTAGCAGAGGATGACACCCCTCAGGCGTCGACTGTGCAAATGCAAAACGTACGTAACAACCATTTCCTGACTCAAATGAATGACTCGAGACAAACGTATAGCCTCAGTGTTTCATGAGCAAATAAAGATGGGCAAAATCACCATCTCCACTTTGCTTTTTGGAGCTTTCTGTAATAAGGAACCTTTTATTTGTTATGCTTCAGCCCCAAACCCAAAGGATTCTACAGAACATAATATCTCCAAGAGGGACGTTGTCAAGAGGACACCACAGCCAATTGAGTTTCTGTTTAGAAGACATGGATTTTTCTGACGTATCCACTCTGTCGGGTGTGTTGATAAAACAAAGTTCAGGTCAGAGACTGGTTTATCACTGAGATGGAATTCAGCGTAGTCCATATCTGCCATTTTTTTGCATTGTTTTTTATAAAATGTCATTTCTATTTCACAGGATTTCTCTATGCTTCATATAATCATATCTTTAACATTGTTGTTGAATAATCATCATTGCTGTTGATAACTTTTTATGTTTTACTATATTTTATCCACATGTTTTTTTTTATGACTGACTTTTTCAACTTTTTTCCCATTAGCAAATATATACAAATCAGCATTTGTTGGCAAATGGTACTTAATTAGAAAAGGTCATTTTTTGGACTGCGTGGTGGTTCTGAAAGTGGCGTGCTGCGACTCCCTGCAGCAGATACAGGGATGCAAGAAGGAACAGGGAACACTGTACCGGGTCCGAGTGTAGCTGTGCAAAGTCCTCTCCATCCAGACCACCGGACACATGGTCACGTTGTTGCCAAAGTGAATTGAGATTACTTTTATTTGTGGAAAATAAAATGGCATTTTTTATTTGTTTTAGGCTTTAGGCGGTATGTCCACTCATTATAGCGACTGATATAAAGGATGAGATGTTGCTGTGTGACCGATGTTTATTCATGAGAGAGAATCTTTGCTATTTCAATAAAATGTTATCACCTTTAATAACTCGTAAACCTTTCCTTTATTCCGAAACATATTGTATTTATAAACTATGAGCATCTTTCCAATCAGGTAGTTGTTACAATACTGAAGTCAACTAAAGATGCATGGAAAGTATTTCCAAATCCCTTTGAGAGGTTAATGTAAAAAACTGCAGCTCGAGTCACCAAGAAACTCCAGTTCTTTACTTGTCAAACAAAGAATTGACTTTACATTTCTGATGTTGATTTATAAAGCCTGAATGGTTTTGGCCCAAAATACACGTATGATCTGATGAGCTGATAAGTTTTGGGTAGGACGCTGTTTCTGGTAACTTATAAAACAGTCAGCGGTTGATGGGAACCCAAAAGGGGATTAAGCAAGACTTTTCCTACATTTCTGCAATTCACTTCTGTTAGGGTTAGACAACTTTTATATTTATTTATTTTTAGCTTCAAGAGTATTAAGTGCCAAAAGCATATTTTGTTTAAGTTTTAAAAGTGAAAGGATTAGTTCAAGGAACAAGGCATGCTTAGCTAAAAAGGAATCAATTCCTGTCACGAAGTTTAAGGTACCCTATGTTTTGAAAATATTTCTGTTCTGACTCACCAGAATGTGGGAGTATTATCTAACTTTCTCTTAACCGAGCTCGAGTGTGAGGAAACATCCGAGATTGTGCAATAGTGGGCAAGTTAGCAGTGAATCACCACGGCAACAAGCAGACATAAAGTGCAAAGAGCTGAGGAAAGACGCTCCCACTTTGGATCAACACACGCTTAACTTTTCTAGAAAGAGCTGTCGTTGTTTAGTTGTGGCGGCGGCGTTGTGTGCAGTGGGACTCGCCTCTATAGATCAACTGGCAGTGACGAACTTAATTTCAAGGAGAAACATTGCTGCTTGACGGAGGATATACCAAAGCCCATCGGGAGCAAACGAGGTGCAGTGCTAAAAGAGACAGAGTGAGACAGAGTGTTAACAAGGGCGGCGCAGCCATGGATCAGGGAGAAAACTACAGCAGCCTGCACGAGTTCACGGAGGAGCCGACCCCCGCAGGGAACCGCCTCGTTCTGGAACACAACCACGGTACTGTGTGTTTATGGGACAAAGATATTGGGAGATTTCACGTGCGTAAGAGCAAGTGGGAAAATATCATGTACACATGTGTGCAATTACTCAGGTACTGTGACAATACTGAAGTGCTTTTACTTCACTTATCTTCTTTTTAAGTCTACTTGCGTATATTGCACAGGGAAATGTGTTATTTGTACTCAATAACAGTTAAAGCAGCAAATCCCACATTCAAAGTCCTGCATTCAACTTTTACTTTAAAAACGTTTTTAAACTGGATAAGTATAAGCGCTCATGAAGCAAGCAACATGTCATTGTTATATATTATATTGTATTATTATTATATATTAAACTATTGAATTATTTTCCATTAGGGACAACAATCTGCTGCGCAATCTCTTTTTACTGAACCAGATGATTGAGAATGTTGAGTTGACGGCCTCCGTTTCTTGCCTCCAAGGCTCCCGGGGACTGAAGCGGGGCGCTGAGTGTTTGAGGAGTCGGGCTGCTCTCCTGATGTCTTTATGCCTGTTGGCCTCCATCTGTGCCAACGTCGTACTCACTGTGCTCTGTAAGTATAAACGACCTGGCCTGCGGTCTGAGGGTGAGGGCTCGCCTGCCTCTCTTGGTGTGAGACTCTCTCTCGCTGATTATTCTCTCTCCGTATCACCTTGGTGGGCTTTTAGACACCTATAATTGGCAATAACAAAGATAAAGCGCACCCCCCCCCCCCCTCACCTCAGTCCGGTGGGGGGCAAATAATAGAAAAAGCACAAAAGTCCATGATTGTGAAATATTTCTTCTGCGTGGCCAACGGGCTGTGGACACTCAGCCTGATAATGGGCTTGTGAGGGCTCGCTCATTTAAAAACAAACACCACTGGGGATGCAAGTGCTTGATCTATTACCACCAGACACACACACACACACACACACACACACACACACACACACACACACACACACACACACACATTCACAGAAACGCACACACATTCCCAGAAACGCACACACAAGCTATTGAGTACTGTTTCCAGTATCTGAAAATGATGACTTGCAGCAAGAGGAGATAAAGACATAGATCTTATACTTTCTATTACAATATATTTCAAGAAAAATGATTGAATTCTTCCATATAACTGCGCCATAAAAGCATCATGACAAATCTGGCAATATTCGTAGCAGTTAAATGTTATTATTGCATGTTATGTCATCTGGTAAAATACATGTTTTCACTTTACTGTAGGTAGACTTCATGTTAAAAAAACTGTCATCAATCATCTTTATTAATGACATAAATTATATAAATTACTCTTCCTAGCAAAGATTAAAAAATATGTTTTTAATAGGCAAAGGGGCTGTTCAACTGAGAAAACACAAATGTGGACAAATATCTGGCCATGAAACCACAGAAAGGTTTAAATTATGCTCTTTTCTTTTACAGCCGTGAGGGAGTTCATGTAAACTCAATTATTTCCAGCAACAGCAGCAGTAAAATGAGATTTACAGACGGTACAGAGGAGGTTCATAAGAGTGGAGGGAGCTGTGGGTGAAAACCTGACAGTGTGCGATTGCATGCGTTTATAGTCAGTCTTTTATTGGTGGCAATATTCCTCCAACATTGTGGGACAGACTGAAACGGCTCAGCATTCACGGGATGATTTTTACATGAAATTTGGTACAGATGTTAATGTTCCTCAGAAGATGAGTTTTTAAATATTTGGTGATCCAGCTCTGTGGTTATCATCTCTCACACTATAATTTAAAGCACTAAACGGCCCTCTGCCTCTCTCTATCTGACGGTCCGTCGGTCCGTTTATGTGTGTGTGCGCCATTAATTTCCTTCCTGCATCCGTGTCAGTGGTCGGCAGGCCGGAGCCCGGTGCTACCCTGGACTCCTCACCTCTCGGTTTGAAGCTGAACTCGGCACGGAGACGTTACACCCAGCTGTGCGACGACTACACCGCTCTGGGAGGGAGCTGTTCAAAGACAGGTGGCGGAATGTAAATCAGACTTGCACACGGTCCTAATTTCCTGCCTTCCCCAGTTTACTGTTAGCTGTCAGGCTTTTTTTTTCAGTTCTTGCCCTCTTCCTCTCATCCATAGTTAAGCAGTGCAGGGATTGCCCTGAAGGATGGCTTCATATTGGCGACCAGTGTTACTACTTCAGCAAGAACAAGCTGGACTGGCTGAAGAGCAGAGATAGCTGTGCCGATATGGGCAGCCATCTTACAATACTGCACACCATAGAACAGCATGTGAGTGTGTGTGTGTCTGTATCCGTGTGTGTGTGTGTGTGTGTGTGTGTGTGTGTGTGTGTGTGTGTGTGTGTGTGTGTGTGTGTGTGTGTGTGTGTGTGTGTGTGTGTGTCTGTGTGTGTGTGTGTGTGTGCGGGGCTGAGCTGAACACAACTTAACGGACAGAAATGAACGCCTGCTGACCGGCACAGGTGTTTCTCCTTCCTCTTAATTGGGTCAGCTGCTGTGTGCGTGTGTGTACATCTATGTGTGTATAGACAGGAAACATGAAGCCACAGAAGTCTCAGGCTCATCTGTATTCCCATCTCACCCATCGTCCACCTCCAAGGGTGTTTTCAGCGTTATTCGTCTGATTTAAACATAGACTTTATAAAAGGTGTATATTATGCGCTCAGGACTGTGCGTTGTGTCCACAGACACCAGAAAGATTCCCCTTTGTTGCGTAACATATTTTTTAGGAGCTGGACAAAGTACACATTTATCAGCCTTTGTGCACATAGAACTCAGTGACCCAATTTCACAGCGGACATTTCGACCGTTCTTTTTTTAGGAAAAGAACGTTGTAGATTCCCTAATCGATGATGGATGAATGACTTTTAGCTGTTCATGGTTTCAGTTTCGTGGTCCGGGTGCCTCACTGGCTCACTGTCATGGTGACTCACAGGGACAGGGGAATAGCGGGCAGGCATTATTCACGCGACTTCTAGCACTTTCCTTACAATTGCTTCAACATTTGTGCTACGTAAAAGGTTTTCCTTTAATGAATATGGTCAAAAGACAACCCGTTGGTTCTTTAAAGAGTTAGAGGTGTGTGTTTTCTTTACGGTAAATAAGATCCTTTCTAAGGATGTACAATAATATATATATATGAGTTTGGATTTGTGTTTTATCGCACTATTTGAAAATTAAGACATTTTGTTTGGTCATCCCTTCTAAATATAGGAATGTTTAAGTGTAAATACGTGGTGTATTATCCATTGGTTAAGGAATACACTTTGTCAATGTAAAAATAACAGTGTGTTTGTGTTTGTTTACTTTCAGGACGCTCTGGCAGAAGAAGCCAAAAAAATTGGCGGATTTGATTACCACTTTTGGATTGGCCTGTCTGACCTAGACAACGAAGGAGACTGGAGATGGGTGGACAACACAACATTGGAACACAAGTAACATCTGCTTTAATATTAAATGCAGTAAATAATTGATTTGTTCATGTTTTATTTTAAAGGGACTATCCTTCATTCATTAATTTATATATGTGTGTGTGTGTATATATAGGCTCATATATATATATGAGAGAGAGATGAAATAGCATTACAGTTGCAACATCAACAGATAGAAAAACATGCATGCAACATGTTCGTTTTGGTTTCAACAGCTCAGATAAAAGAGTTTAAAAATTCCATGAATGAATCACAGGCTCGGGTGGGGTGAGCTTGTTTTTCACATTTGTCAGAAATGTTCACGTTTGTTATTTATAGACCACCCTATCAATCCATGTTTGCCCCTCTCTCGGTTTGTCACAGATACTGGGATCAGTTGAGCTCCGAGCCAAATAACCATCGGGGAGGAGGGGAACATGGAGAGGATTGTGCCACATTAGACAGCCATGCAAAGACATGGTTTGATGTTCCTTGTGACCACATTTATAAACGGATCTGCCAGATGGATGTCATTCAGCTCGTCTGAATCCCCATACTATTCAAAAGATTGCAAAACACAAGGTTGTGATAGACAAAGGAAATGAATGGTTTCAGAATAACTGAAAACAAATCTCAGACCAAAAGGTGTATTTTTATTTCCTACTGAATGTATGGTTTCTGAAATGGTTTTTGTATTTGTATTTGTAATTGTATAACTCTTGAGAATATGCACTTTAGTGGTGCACACGTTTTAGATAGAGTTGCATTTAATTATTTATTTTTGGAACATATCATTTGACCTCTTTTGGAGTGTGCCAAATTAAAAATAATGAGCCTTTCAAGATATTCCGTTTTGAATGTCACGTCTTAATGTTGCAAAGTTGAATGCCACCGACACTATCAATGTGTTCTACAAATTTGTGCAGCTGCTGTTCATTTTTGGAAGAGATTTGGAAAAAATTGTGAAAAAAGTCCAAACTGAGCTGCAAAATATTTCAGAAACATTATTGTATAGTTAGTTTTTATGGTTGTTTATCCATTAAAGGTACATGATAAGAGAGTGGGAGCCGTTTGACAGCTCTAAACCTCGGTGAGTCATTAAGCCGGTGGATTGTAGTTAACAGTGCTAATTGCACTAACAGCATAATCTATGTCCAACATCCCCCTGGAGCTACAGCTGTATGGGGGAACAGGATTGTGGGGGCGGTATGAGTCAGTTCCTTAAATCCTTCTATCAATAGACCTTTTCCTATAACCATATTTGGCTTCTTTTTCCAAAACACATTACTGTCTTATCCAGCCTAGTTTTGTTTCTTGGTAATCCTGACTGAAAAGGAGTTTTTCTCAGAGAATGTATTCTAATCAAAATGTCTGCCTGCTCGCCTGTTGGCTGACCAGCACACACTCAAACTAGTAGCTCACGGCAGTGGTGTGACATTGCATATATACATAACAAAATATCAACATTGACATAAAGGTAAGTGTTAAAAAATGTCAATTTCTCACTGAAACAGAATTTATTGATGTGCATTTTAACAAAAGAAATATATCCTTCACTTAAGAAAAATAGACACACAAGTGATATAAGACTAGTAATCTTGAGAAAAACGTCCAAATGTCTAAAATGCAATGATAACAACTATTCACTATATGTACATAGCTAAATAGTAACATATTTAGCAAACAGTTTGTTGTTATGTTAATGCTGAACATATAGTATTTTCTCCTCTATGAAATATTAGTATAATATTAGCTTTCCTGCACTATGTTATAATTTGTAGCCTAATTATAGGTAAATAAAATGGACTATTGTTTAACAGTTTTCACTGGGTTGATCTTTTTTTCCAGGTTCCCACTTATCTCACAAACTGCTACTTCAGCAACTGCATCCTTCTACAGCATACACACTAAATGCTCACAACATATTAGACATGACACAACTTGTCTAATATGTCTTGACCCCTTGGCATGAGTATACTGAGTTCAGGGATTTGAAAGTATTTCACTTTACAGATAAGAGACAATACAGAGGACCAATTCCCTCCCCTCAGTTGTTCTGTGACCTTTTTTTGTGATTTGTATTGGTGGTCAGGCTGACCACCAGTTTGTTCACTGCTGCTGAGTCTTTTCAGTGTAAATTCGCATACCGCTAAGAAGCGCTGTTCTCTCAGAATCACCGATATAGGTTCTGAGTGAGAGCAGAACATGTCCCGCCTACTTCATTCTCACTGTCCAATCAAATCTTACGTTGCTTTGTTGTCGTACGTGTGCTAACTGCGGACCTGAACAGTCAAGAGGGAGGCTATCTGCTAAAAAAACAACAGAACAAGGTACATTTGGACACACCTACTCTTTAATCACACTTTTGCGGAAGTTATCTTTTTCCTTTTATTAACGTCCCTCTTATTTATGCAGTATATTGGTATGATTTGGATTATTGGAAAGGCTAAAAGAGGTCGGCGGCCTAACGTCGGCGGATATGTGAAGCCTTCGGTTAGCAACTTCGCTAGCATGACACACTGAGACCGAACAAAAGCTAACATACATTTGGATGAAATATTATAAAATGAAATCAAACTACCGATACACCATTTTTTTCACATTAAAAACTTCTGTCATGTGCACTAATGCCTGTTGACACGGTCATTTACTTGATAGTTAGCTTTACCGATAGTCGTGCGACCGAGCGGTGTTAAGCTGGCGTTATAACATAAGTGATGTTAGAGAGTAAGTAAATTACCTTCAAAAACCACTTTAGCTTTTGGTTGAAACTTGATTTCATGCAACATTCAAAGAGCGTCTATATGTCTAATGCCTTCCACCAGTGTATTACTGTCGGATACTCCAAAATAGTAACTTAATCAGTCCTACTCCCATGTAACGTTAGCATTTGTATACACGTGTGCACGTTTGCTTTTTGAAAAGAGTGTATTTATTGTGATTGCTATATTTAAGTAACGTTTACATTTATTTCACCACATTTGCAGTCGAGGTCACTGTTCAGTGGAAATACGGTTGAATCTTATCTCCCAAAAACTTGAGAACATCGGTCATTCGCTTCCATTAATTTAGTGCTGACGTTATTAGTGGATTACTTACAATCAACAAAGAGTGACAAATAATTCCTGATTATCTGAGGGATCTCTGAGGAATCAGAACTCGCATTATTTTGTGTTTTAAACACACACACTATATAACAGCCATGTTCTGCCTCATAAATAACATATAAAATATTGACCAAGACTTTGAGTGATGCTGATGTTATCTAAAGATAACATTTTCCAGTGGGATTCCCTTTGCTCCCGTTTTTATGCATTTGGGGATTTTTTGTACCTCGCCGCTGTCAATAGCTGTGGCAATAAACATAATGTCTTCAGGTTGGCCTTCTGTCTCTCTGTACATGCGTATTTACGTGCCACCACCCAAAGAATTTCTTCTTTTTGGCTTAGGAGGCTTTGTGAATACAGCCCAAGATGAGCTCATGTATACTTCAGTTATTTACATGGTCATTTAAGGTCCAGTGGTTGAAGCGAATCTTGTTGTTAATCATTGTTGATGCTAATCATTGTTGATTAACAAGTATTTCCTCAATTAATGGCCATTGAGTTAGCCAGGCTATAAGTACGGCACTGTGTAAATAGTTTGGCTGCCTGCAACACATGCCTACTCATTTGTTCTTGAGAAAAAGCTCTTTACACTGCACCTTTTGATGCATCAGAATTGGGATGATACAATATCTCTGCACCCTCTGCACTGACTTTGTTGAATAAGAACCAGACTAGACTAGTCTTAGCTAAGCAGTTTGGTATCCAGACTCTCTGTTGCATTCATTTCAGGGAATGGCCTCCGGTCATAAAAACAGTCTGCAATTGCAATAATTTTACCATTGACATGAAAAGCTAAACTTCTTCTGTGTCCTAAGAAGTGTCTGCTGGGATTACAATATCTTAAAATATCACATCAAACTGAACAGGACGGCTCTTCAGATTGACATATTTGTCAGTTGACACTTTAAATTTGAAGGGACAACAATGAAAACCGAGTAGAAGAGTGAGAAATATTTGTTGACCCAATTTTTTTACCGCTAATCCAGTAAAGATCAATTAAGTGTTCTTTTTAAAGTAAATTTAATGTGTGTAAGAGGGCAAGACCTGCAGCCGTGTAATTTAAATCAGAAAAATAGAATCTCCGATTCCCACGAAATCTGAGAGTATAAAGAAGAAGATTTTGGAGGAAGATTTTGGGTATCAAGAGAAACCTATTATTATATTATTAGTCCAACTATCTAACCAATCTACTTTCCGTTTTACAGCCAGTGCACGTGAACAGTCATGTGATATTCGCTTTCAGACCTGCCGGTATGGGCAGAACTGATTTCCGTGTGGACGGGGAAGTTTCAAAACCCCGTTTGACAAAATGTATCCGTGTGGATATATCCTAAATACCTGCTCAAGACAAAGGAAGAGGATAATTGCTAACTGGTAATTATTCAAGCATCGTCCAAAGTGCATTTGCATTGTGTATGCAGGGAACCAGTTTCAATAAATAAACATGGGCTGTTCTTTGCATTCATTACCCTTGGTGACTGCATTCGTGCTACTCAGTGCAGCTGCTCCTCTGCTGTCTGATCCTCGGCTAATTTGGGCGGTTAAGTGTGCTTTGGTCAACAGTACTTGGTTGCTGTGCAAGACAAAGACACCTACTGCCTGTGGAGTCTTTTTGTTCATTTAAACAGGTTTACAGCGTTTAAGGCAGGTATGGTGTCCCTGAATGCTGCTGTTTAAATGGCACAGCAAAGGCGTTAACAGCAAAGTCATTATTTACAACACTTTACAAGACTTATGTGTCTCTCTGCAATACTTTTGTCTGACCTGCCCAGCTATTTGTCTCTTGTGTCCCATGGCATCAGATGGAGGCGGAGCAGCTCCTGTCCCTGTCAGGCCCAGCACTGGCCCAGGCCGTCAGCTCTCTGCTGGAGACCCCAGGCCTCTACGTCTTCTCTGACATCCTGGAGCTACCTAATGTCAGAGAGGTAAACACACCCTCGCACTTCATCTTCCTCACACCTTGTGTCTTTGGCGACCTTTTCCGACCTGGCATGAAAACAAGCCGCCTTAATCACAGTTAATCTCACATGTGTTCATTTATCAAGGACACATGAGGAATCTGATAAATCAAACCAATTTCAGAAGGGTCAGCGGTGCCTGTGACCGCATCGTTAATGCCTCATCAACACAACGGTTCTTTCCTCCCCACATCTGACTGCGTTTATCACCTATGCTTGTGGACACTACTATTCATTTACAGGCCGGCGTCACACAAATGGGTCATTTCAGTGACATTCTCGCAACGCCTAAATTCAGCCTTAATCTCGAAGAGGCTCAGCAAGCGTCAATTTGCAGTTGCAGTTTTTTATGTAGAGAGTCTCATTACTTCTGTGTCCTGCAGCCTCATTTCACATTTCCCCTCATCTTCCTTCTACTACACAGATGGAGAATGGCCCTCATGCACCAATGTACCAGCTCCTCAACCTCTTTGCCTATGGAACCTACTGTGACTACAAAGGTATTGCAGTGGCAGCACAGTGTAAATAAATGATAGGGCGTCCCTGAAACTCTTTTATTATTAGCTGTGTTTTCTTTGTTTCGAGGCAGGTACCCCGACGCACGCTTTAAACGCCCTCGCCTGAGACACTGCCGGCACGTTATTCACAGACATGATGACTGCTGAGCTTATCTGTTTGGGCAACTATTCACAAAGTGTTGTGATTTTTAATGACTGTCTGTGTTGCAGCAGTACTGGCACAAAATGGCAGTAAACCAATCTTTTGTGACTTAATTTGTCGTCTGTGTGAAGTTTTTTTTTAACAAGAAGTGGAATTTTAATTGTGTCTAATTTTATGCTGAACATCAACCAATAGCCCGGGAAAAAAAATTAGCCTACTTTTTTGTTCCCTTCCCTTTGGAGTCACGCCGACAGGAAGCAGATTTTCTTTCATAGTGCTGCGTAGCGAAGCCCTCAGAGGAGGTGTCAGAGCTGCCTTCTCTGAGGGTGTCAGTCCCGTCACCGGGGGAGCATGGCAGCAGGAGACATCGTCCCAGGGGACCGGCTTCCTTCCGACTATGTTCTGAAGCTGCTTGAAGAGCCCTGCACTTAGCTACCTGTCCCTGTATGATTCTTCACTTCAAAGATATAAAGTAGTGCCTCAATTATGTGGGACTGTTTGACCCTCATCGAGTGACACTCGCACACTGCCTGACTCATTTCCTTTTTCTTTTTGTCTGCTGTAGAGAGAGCAGCCTCTCTACCGGAGTTGACCCCGGCTCAGAGAAATAAACTTCCGCCATCTCTCCATCATCAGCCTGGCATCCAACCTCAAGGTACCAGTTCATTCTTTTCACTTGGCCGTTTTCACAGGGAGGTGCAGAGTAACTGTGTATTTTGATGTTTGCCTCAAACATTTAAAACAGTATGCAGCCACCGTATATATTAACAATAATTCTGCTTTTGAATACTTTTCACAAGTGCGTTAGGTTTGATGTTACAAAGGGACAATCGTGAAAAACCCACTTTTCAGTTGTTCATACATTTGTGTATGTGCAGCGCGTACCACCCCCCAAAACCTTTTTGGGCTGTAAAGATCAGAAATTGTTTGATTCACCGAGCCATTTTGAAAACGCAAGCGTTTGAGACATGGCGAAGACGGGCAGAATACATTTTTATTTTCATACCCCGTAGGTGGCTGCGCAATTGTATTATTTCTAAACAGTTCATTCAATTGCCCAGAGAACCTGCTAGGGAGAGGATGGGGAGAAAAAAAATCAAAATTCACTTAAACACGTTTTAGTAGAAACCAATAAAAGTATTATCCTGAAAATGCACTCAACATCTCTCCTTTTTGAGCCTGTGACTGTTTTCTATCAGCTTAACCAGAATTACAGGAACCAACAGGCTTTTCCGTCTGAAGCTTCTCAAGAAAGCGCTACCAGCACACCCACCTTTTAGCCCTCCCTTTACGTGCATTATAAAGTATTTAATGTTCTTTTTATTAAGGAATCTCTCTCTCACACACACACACACACACACACACACACACACACACCTTCCAACCATACTGCACACCGCCTCCTAATTTCTTTATCCGCTCCTGATAAATAATTAATTATCCTTACCAACTCCATTTTTTTTTTTTTTAGTGAACTTAATCTCACTCTCCACTGGCATTTCTCTTTTCGCCCCGGCACCTGTTTTTCCGCCTGAATATGCCACTACTTTCCCTGTGTGTGGGCTTGAACTCCCTAATTGGCCCGTTAAGGATTGCTGAATTCAACATTCTCCTCCCACCTTTCCCTCACAGTGACATTTAGACAAATGGGCAATTTTACTGTAACATGTTTAGTCATTTTCCATCAAACCATTAAATTGGAATCAAATGATCTGCCTGTATACATTATCTTTAAAAAAGAGAGATTATGTAACGTCTCCATGTGTCTTTTCCCACTCCCCAGTGCCTGCCGTACTCATTGCTCCTGCAGCAGCTCGAGCTGAAGAATGTGAGGGAGCTGGAGGACCTGCTGATAGACGCCGTGTACTGTGACATCATCCAGGGCAAACTGGACCAGAGGAACCAGCAGGTGGAAGTAGACTGCAGCGTGGGTCGTGACCTCGGCCCCAACGAGCTGCCAAACATTGTCAACACGCTGCAGGAGTGGTCAGTATCGCCCCTATGGGTCTGTGCGCACACTTCTTTGTGTCTCAGTGATGAGCGTTCTAACTCTCTGTGTGCCTTTCCCCCCTCTGTCTCAGGTGCACGGGCTGTGAGGCAGTGCTGTGTGGTATTGAGGAGCAGGTCTCCAGGGCAAACCAATACAGAGAGAGCCAGTTAAAGGTCAAAGTCCAAGTGGAAACAGAGGTCAGTCCCTCATTTCTTCAGCCTACAGTAACGCCAGTGTGTGTTTGGAATGAATGAAGAGAATGTGCCTCTTCATCTGTTTGTGCTTCCAGCCACTTGTGGTCTTTTAATTTTCTCCCTGATTGGATATCTCCTCTTTTCTTTCGCATTTTGTTTGAGGGTGAGTAGGCTCATAGGTATGGGTTCATAAACCCATTAAAGTATGAATTCCTCAACAAACCAGACTATTGCTATACGACCAGTGTTCCTGTAATAGAATTACGTTCCCCAGTAATGAGATGTGTAGGCATTATAATTTACACTTGCAGTTGTTAGTGATGCTGCATTACTTTTTTTTTTACCAGAAAGTAATTTGTTTTTTGTGCAAAGTGAGATTACATTAAATTGCGCGGCAGGTTTCAATGCATCTTCAGGCAGATATTGCGTCGGCCACATGTATGACTGACCCGAGGGAGAGGAAGAGACAGGCTCCAGTTTCACATTTTGTGTTCTCAGTTGAAATTTAAATACTAAAGGTCAAGCGGAAGGTGGTTGGCACGCGGGCAGCGCCACCTTCTATCGTGGCTCGTTTGTTTACAACAGAGTGCGAAACGGAGGCGGGGGGGATTTTAAGTCGTTTCTCAACCAGTCACATGACCGGTCTCATAGTTTCTGAAAGATTCAGAAGATTGATGTGCTTCGGTACCAGGACGTCCCCTTTCTAAACAAGCAGAATAGTGCACTAACTTTATTAAACAAATGAAGTTAGTAAAAACTAAAATAAACTAATAGAATTAATGTTTGAGTGCTGAGTAAAAGAGTAACTTGCCCAACACTGAACACAAACGACTGGACATGTTGGGAACCTTTCCGTCAACCCTTCATTTTGAATCCATCCTCAGGTCTCAAATCTTCAGAAAACGCTAAAGGCCAGCGCTGCCTCTCCGTCGTCAGGCCCCGCCCCTGCTGGAGCCGCCTCCAATCAGGACGCAGATCAGCCCGCGGAGCCGCGAGACCCCGCTTCCTCTCAGGAACCACGACAACCAGGCAAAAAAAGTTCAAAGGTGAAAGGGTGAGTAATGTGTTGCAACCTATTGTTTTGGCTGCGTGGAAGTGCATGAATGAGGCGTCTTGGATGTTGTGGCCTTTTCAAAACTAAGGGAACCAGCAGGTCTTTTCGTTTATAATGCATTGCCAAACAACCCAGACTTTGAACACAAATGTGTTTGGCCATGAAGAATAATAAACTGAAATGTTGGGGGCGGGGGTTTCGAAAATTGAACCAGAAAGCAGCAGGAGGAGGTTTTACATTTATTTTACTGCAGCTTTTGTTTTCGTAAAACACTTTGGTAAGTGCTTTATAAATACAAATGTTCCTAGTTCTAAAGCGAGCCCTACAAAGATACTTCAAACTCAAAAGTAAAGCAATTAGTCCACTACTTTAGTAGAGAGAGAAAGTTGATTCAACACCGTTTCTATTTTTTTCCCCCAATAAACATTAAAAAGCCAGCTGCATTTTGATGGTTTGTCTGTGTGAACGCGTCTCTGCATGAAGTAGCTTTATTATCACATCAGTGGTTTGCAGCAGTGTTCCATCCCTGCTTTCAGGGACTCTCTTCCTGCTCTGCTTCTATCCGGCCCAATTACCGATGGCTAATTTCACATCTGTCCTGGATTGTAAAATGTCACTGGATATACAAAGGCCCACATGCTTTTTATCCCAAAACAACTGTACCTCCCCTCCAGTGATCCAAAGATGCTTTGCTTGTCTGCTGTTTGGTTTTGCTGCCGAACCCAAAGCAGTGATTATTTTCTTGCTGCCTGTCACATTTTGATGAAGCATTGAGCTCTATAATTTTCAGCACTGCACTTCATTCAAATGAAGAGCCACTTGAAATCCAAATTAATGATAGCTTAACCTCAATCCTCAAATTAAAAAAGGAGTTTTGGCACCATTTCTTTATAAATCTATTTAGAGGAAGAGCCTGATTATTTAGAAATAAGTGCAAGTGAAAAGTAGACAGGTTAATCTTTACGGTATTTAAAAAAAATCCCAAACAAAGTTTGAATGCAGTGTTTTATACTGTTGTCCCCACTCAGGCTGCGTGGCAGTGGGAAGATCTGGTCCAAGTCCAACTGAGAACCAGAGACCGAGATGTGGAGACGAGGCACTGATGGAAACTATCACTGAGACACATGGACGTCTTGCTGGGCCAAAGCATGTTCATGGACACCTTTTGCTACACACACGCACGCACACGCACGCACGCACGCACACACACACACACACACACACACACACACACGCACACCCTCTCTTCACAGTACACTTCATGGGAACTTTTCTTGTCACCAAATCTCCTCCCGACGGATTCGGAATCAAGCAGCGCCACAAATGACAGGTGTTACATCCACTCTTGCAATTCTTAATAGGTGACTTTCAGTCAACACACACACACACACACACACACACACACACACACACACACACACACACACACACACGTCACTTGCACATGAAGATGAAGAGCAGTCTGCAGCAGGAGCCGGTTGCCTTTGGCCAGAAGCGGGATCAGTGTATTTGATGTGTATGCGTGTATTTCTATTGCTTTAATGAATGTTCTTTTAGTTTAAATTGATTCTATGTTGCTTTGTATTTTTCTTTTGTTTTGAGGCATGTATAAAATCAGAATATAAATTGTCGGGAAATAAAACAAAGCCCTGTACTTACTTACCCTGACTCCCTGGTTAATGTCACTGTCAACTTCTTTCATTAAATGCACTTGAAAGTGCATCTCTGGAGGGGGCACAGCTAAATGTTAACTCGCAGAAGGGGGCTACCCGTTAGGAGGTCAAGCCATTAATTAGGGCACATCCCTAAAGAGACTAATGTATTATAGAGCTCAAGCTCCCCCTGTGCGCAACCAGCATGGCTACACACGCACATTCATATTTCATACGCGTAGGTTTTTCCCAGCGTTTTTATTTTCAATGTCAAAATTGCCAGCCCCCTCAGTCAGATGTGCCCTCCTCCTGCCTGCCCCGACCAGTCTCTCTCACTTGTTTTTATTCTGTTCCCTCTAATTCCCCGCTCTTCCTCCTGCGTGTCATTAATGGCAGCAATTATCTGACCAGCAGCAGCAGTGAGAGCAAAATAGAAGACAGGCAAATTATGGTCCTGTTTTATTTAACCCAACGTGTTTCTCTACAAAATCCATCCCATCTCTATAAATAGTGCCGTTAATTCCAGTCAGTGTGATTGAGCTTCATTGGCTCACAGTAGTTTTTCCACCAGATTGGAGCTGTGATTTCCAACAGCTGTTCACCCCTCAAGTGTTTAGCTGTTAGTGTTAGCTGGCCCACGCGTGGTGTTGCGAGGAAGTGTCATGTTTCGGCACGTGAGCGGTGACGGCGTACGCAGGTTCACACCTAACTTCTGCCTGACTGTTTTGTCGTTCGGCTTCGCATAACTCAGACGTTCCTTTTGAATTTCTGAGTGGAACAAAGGCAATCAATTTGTTTGATTGGCCGGTTAAAATGCCCAGAGGAGATGGAAACGGTGGGAGAGCCTCAATGGACTCGAGTGGCACTTCTCCTCCAGAGACTGTGTTCATTTTATTGACACTCGCTGTAAAAACTAACCAGAGTAAATAGTTGCCTTGGATGCTTTTTTCTGAAGCAAGAGGAATCCACATAGGAGATAAGGAAAATGCTTCAGAGGAAAGCAGCCGCCTTATTCAGCCCCTTTTCAGCTGCTCCTCGCGGGTAAAAACATGATTGGGACATGCAGTACTTTTTAACACCAAATGATTGCTTGCTGCTGGACTAAATGTTGACTTTGAGTGAGGATCAGGAGATGGCGCTTGCCATTAGAAAGCACGTTGTACGCTTCGTCCTCCCCAAAAAGCGCTGCAGAGCTCGGGGGAATTCACACAACAGGCTTTTAAAATATACGCAAAATAAACGCATACAGACACACAGCTAAAAGGCCAGTGTTGAGTCTTTATTGAACTTCCATGGTACAGAAAGGCCACATTTCTACAGGACTGCTACTAAAGATCACGAGACGAGATATCTGGAGGATAGCACGAGCCACGCATATATGTGAAATATGTGTATGTGGGGGGGGGGTTAATGTCTCGAAGCGGCTTAGAAAAGTTGGCAAACACAAACCGACGTTTCAGTCAAAAGGTTTGATAAGACATCACTTATTGATAGGTGAAATAGACATTTATGAATAATAGATCTCCAAGGTGAACATACAGATTCATTGGACACAGATGATTCTCCTTGATGCAGCCAAGACAGTTTAATTACAGTGACTGGAAAAGTGATACGAAGGAAAGATAATGGAAGTTTTGTTTTTCCAGATTCATTTGGTTGGCTGTCGGTTGGAAGAAAAAAATTCTTCTTGGTAAAACCAGTCCTTTGATCAAGCGTAGAGTTCACAGATGCTCATTTCCATGACAACATAAATCCCTCTTTGTTGTGCACCATCCAAAACCTTTTGGGAGTCATTGATTTTCAACACTTAATGCCTCTATCCATTCCCGCTGTGAATATTTCATCCCCGCCACTGGAAGTACTATATGCTTAACACAGTTCAGCAGGAACAGAGGGTGCTCACAAAGACTCGACAAAGAGGTGAACGTCAGCCAGATAATTAAGAAAACAAATCATGAGGAAATGACAAAACAAAACAGACTCATCCACACAATGCACGGGGAAAAAGCCTCACTATTTGCATTCCGGGCGCCCAAAGCGGGGAATAAACAGCAGTTTTTGGAGCGTGACGTGTTGAACGCATTGCCCGATGGCTACATCCGTGCCAAACAGCTTTGTGAAATACCCCGTTCAGTGTTCGGCGATGCTGAGAATGTCTTTTTAACCGTTTGCGAACCAGCTACAAGCCTGCGGAACTGAACTGAAATTGAGCATCATTTCATGAAAGACAGCCCGCTGGATAAGAGTAAACACCCAACAGCTGTGGAGGCACAGGTAATGAATTTCAGATGCAATTGGATGTTGCAGGTCTGTTGAACTGCTTGTTTGGGAATTAGTGATGGCGGGTTTGAAGAACAGAGCATTTGGCTTGGAGGAGCTCGGGGGCCGTACGGGGGACGGAAAGCAGGGAGCCACATGAAAGAAATGTACAAGAAGCACGCAGGAAGGAAGGAAGCAGCAGGTAAACGTGTTTGGGTCTTTCTAGACCTCAAGGAAGCCTGCAGGTTTCGTGATGGCGGGATACCTGGGACCCCTGGATTCCTTTCACAGTCTCAGAGAAGATAAACGTTGCTGCGGGCAAAACCCTCCGGTTGTGCTGATGTTCCTCTTCGGGGGCCGGGAGGAACGTTTAACATATGGAAAAACCCGCCAGCTCAGAGGTTCACAACTGGGATCCTGACAAGGCAAGAGACACAGAGGAGAGGGGTGAGAGAAACAACAACAACAACAACAAACAGGGAGAACAAAAGGAGTGGAGGGTTGCAGGACGCTTAGGGAGCTCTGAGGATGGAGGGTGGAGGGAGCAGAGGAGAGGAGAGTAGAAGAGGAGCACGGAGGCCTAAAGCTGGAAAATTGGTGTCCACGCAAATGGAAAGCTGCATCACGGGGGACTGAGCGAGCGGCGAGGAGACGAGAAGGAGGAAGAGGGGGACGGCGGAGGAAAGTGTTGGGGGGGTAAGTGAGCAGGAGCACTGGAGTACAGCACTATAATTATCCTGATTGAGATTAACTTTGAATACCCTCAACTAAAAGCACCGTTTCATGGTCGACGGTGACTCATGCGCAGAGGGAGTTAAACACACGGATACATGTTACAGCAGCACCAACGCCGCAGGCCTGAACACTCCTCAGAGAGCGCCACCACTGGCCATTTATACGCCGCGCACTGCGTATCCTTACAAAAAAATAAAGAAGCCATAATTGTGCTTCCCACACGTACACAAAAAAAAAGCTGACTTGTGAATGCAGAGGTGCACAGGAACTCAAACATGCACATCGCACTCACACGCACACACGCTTAAGAGGGGTGAGGCGACTCATTACCTCTCCCTGTCGGCGAAGGAGGAGGAGGTGCTGTGCAACGTCTGCCGGCTGTCCTCCGAAGCAAGGGAGCGAGGGAGCGCGAGGGAGAGTGGGGGGGCCACGCCACGGGAAAGAGGGGGCGGATGCTGCGAACAGCTGCGGTCGTAACTGGGGAAGAATGAGAAAGATGACACAGATGGGGGAAGATGGGGCAAAGAGGGGCGGGAGGGGGGGGGGGGGGTAAAAGATAGGGGTAGAGGAGTGAATCAGCACGGGAGGGGAGGAGGGGGGAGTTTGGTGAAGGAGGGAGACACGAAAAATGCAGACAGAAGGATGGAAAAAAAAGATGATGGGAATTAAAGAAAAAAAAAAAGAGATTAAGACGGAGAAGGACAAGAATAGAAGGCGAGATTAAATGAATCAAAGAAAGTTCGAGTGTTATACGAAACAGATAACAGTGAAAGGAGGTTAGAGAGGGAGAGACAGGGAGCCGGAAATGATGGAGAAGGGTGGAATTAAGTGAGACGGACAGAGGCGCCGATACAAAACAGTAGAATCAAGAGAGAAGACAGAGGGGCGGGAGGGGGAAACAGAGTCAGAGATCATCAAGAACAGCCGAGCCATTTAGAATCCGCGAACACATTACTCCGCCACTGTGTGAGAGAATTACTGCCCTCATCTGACTCATTAAAGCGCTGTCATCTGAGGGGGGGGATAAGGGGGAAGGAGGGAGGGAGGGAGGTGGGGTTGAGTCAGGAGGGGTGAGGTGGGAAGGATGAAAGAAGGTCAAGGAATGGACACAGGGGGTGTGGAGGACGCATCACAGAGGGGAAGAAGGACGTTCACGCTCTTAAGAATACTTAGAGGCACAGCGAAGCTGCTCGTGTGGCCGTGCAATAAAACCCGCAGCCTCATCTTTCCACACTAACACCTGTTCTGGCTGACTCCTCTCCCCCTAAATGCACACACACACACACACACACACATACACACGCACACATTCACGCCTGATAACATTAGCCACACAGTTTCAAGGCTGGGAAAATCACTGAGCACATATGCCGCTCTTCTATAACCATAATGAACTGGACGCCGGCCAATTTCCACTATAGGCTATCATTTCAGTCCATCTGCACCCCCTCTCCCGTCCGCGGCGTCGCAGCACTCTCTCCATCCGACACATGGCGTTATTTACACATTTATGACACCGAGGCTTGAGCCAGTCTATAGAGAGGAGAGCTGCTGCCACGTCTGCGGCCTTCGAATCTCAGTAAATCTCACTTTTGTAGGCGCCACTCTGGATGCACCAGTGCACTGTGGGGGTTTCCTCCACGACGCAGCTTCCTCGGGAGTGAGTTATTGAAACAACAGCGAAGGCAAGACTCAGGAACAGAGAGAAAAGGGGGTTTATCGTGTATCGGCTCACAGCAAGCTGGGGGGATTATCTGTGGATCAGCAGCAGGACTGGCAGTGCTGGGAGAGATAGGAGACTGGGGAGGCAGATAAGAGGAGCAGCGGCTGTGCAAAGACGAGCAATGTTAGAGCAAGGGAATGGTGATAACTGTAAGTGAGGAAAGAACGGGAAGGAAGCAGAGGAACACAGGTATTCAGCGGGGGGGTGAAGTGAAAGGGGAGGGGAGGGAGGTCTAGAACGGGAGCAGGCGCAGTAAACGCAGCGAGTGTGAGAGAAAATCGGATTTTAAACGGACATTTCATTTGTTTTCCCCCCTCACCTGTTGTTCTATTGCTCTATTTGTCTATACGGTCGATCAAATTGTTCCGACTTCAAACAGCTCGCCGCAAGGTCGGTGGATTGTCTTAAGCAACTGCGTCAAAGCCGTTTCTTCGCGTGACATCTCCAAAGGCAGGCAATTTACATCGAATTGAGAGACAGCGGGTTTCCCGGTGACAGAATAGGTATGATGAAAGGTATGACGCAATAGGTGGAAGAAATGTGTCACGTGTGTGATGTGGGAAGCGATGGAGAGAGTCCCAGTGGTCAGATGAACTGGGCATTATTGGTTTGATTGCTCCACTGCATCACATAGATGACTCCCCATCTTCAGCTAATGGCCACGTGTGCAGCCAGCGCTTCCCTGCGAGGCCTGAAAACGCACCAAACGCGCCGGTGAAGCCGCATTGTTATTATTATTATCACAAGCCTTTAAGGCAACGCATCAGCCCTCATCTCCGCTTCCATCCTGATGATTTTAGGGAAGGTTTAATCATTGGAACTAAATGATACATCTGTGCCACATGTGACTTTACGGAGCACAAATGTTGTTAATAAAGTCATTAGTGAGCTGCTACTTAGTTCCCACGTGAGGGAGCAATACGCAGACACGTGACGTAGTCCTGAATGTGACCGACTGACGTGACGACTGACTGCAAACACATGTCAAAGTTTCCTCTTTACTCTTTATTTTGTCTCTTTATGAATTCCGACACATCTCGCACAATTCGTTAATGTTTATCTTGACCCGTCAGACGGTAGAAAGGGGCAAGTCTGCAATTTTTCTCTCAATTTTTCAAAACAGAGTGTACTTCAATCTCTTGCACAGCCTCAACTAATCTCGCAATCAGCTGCTCCTAAAACATTTCACCACGCAGAACTAAGCCATTTTTACCTGGGACTCCTTTTCAGTGCCAACAGATTATAACCAAGTCAACAAAAGAGTGATTAGTCTCCTTGAGGAAGTAATAAGTCAAATAACGATAAAACGAGAAAAATCAACAAATTTGTAACCAAAAAATACAGGTTTTTTTTGCTTTCTGTACTTTCCTATTTTATAAAGCATGCCATGGCCGTTTAGGGCCCGGCTTGTCCCCATGATGGGAACATGCTACAATCTTTACATGCAAAACCTTTGAGCAATTGTATCCTAGGAGGTCCACAAATGCTCTCAAGCAAGGCACCTTGTTCCACCTCAAACACTCAACGTATACAAATACAGAAAGAAACCACAGCGTGATCAGGGAGGCGCCCTGGGTTGAAGCTCAATCTGGATGTACCTTGCTGTGTCTGAGCTTCAAATGAAACAACTTTGTTTCACTGCTGTGAGAGAGTTGTCTCATACAGCGGAAGGTTACTAACCGTTCGCTTTCCTTTTACATGGCCACATGCACACACAATATTTTGGAGATTCCTACCACAGTTTAGCTGTAATGATGACTGCCGTCAGGATGAGCAGCGAGGAGATGGTCACGGTGACGTAGAACTGAGGGTCCACTGTAACACACACACACACACACACACACACACACACACACACACCATGACTGTGTACAGTTGTATCCAGAAGAAAAGAAGCGATGAATAAAGGCAGCTGAAACATAATATTGAATGTACGAGACGATGTCCTCCGACAAAAAGCGCAGATCCGACGACGTCTTGCATCTTGCATTTTGACAGCGGTCAATTCCTCAGTGTGAGTGATGAGAACTTTATTAGGCATTCCCCACTACAGACGCAGCCGGCACCACACAGGCAACAGCTAACTCCTCGGGGGACTTGCATGTGTTTGTGTGTGTGTGTGTGTGTGTGTGTGCGTGTGTGTTCACGTGGGCTTCGTCTCATGGCTATCTTTATTCAGAAATCCTTCACGTGCATCTCCTGGTGCCCACCTTCCTCAAGCTCCGTCTCCTCCGCCCCGGTCCCTCCGTCCTCCACCCCCTCCAGGTCCCCAGACTTCAGCGGTGCGTCCTCTCGGGGCTGCATGCTCGAGGGCCAGTTAGACCCGGTGGTGCCGGCCTCCTGCTGATGCCCGTGCCGGTGCAAGGGGTCAGTCTCCTGGCTTGAAAGGAAGTGGTAGGTCTCATCCTCTAAAGGCTGCGTAGGACCCCAGACCACCGCCCACAGAGGGGTGGGCGTGACCTGGGCTGTGACGGACAGCTGGACCGACAGGGCGTCCGCCTGCTCCTCGCCCTCACTACTGTCACGGTTACAGGTGGAGGGCTGTGTCACCAGAGCAACCAGGAGGACGGTGGTGGTGAGGCAGCGAAGGGCAGTCAGGTGTGTGACAGGAGAGATGGAGCTGGAAGAGAAGTGGAGGAAAAAGAATGAGAGGCGGCGGACTGCCAAAATAACTTATCTAAGAAAATGTATCCTCCGCCGGCGTCCTGCACGAGCTCATCAGCTCAGAAATTGATTCTTATTCCGGCCATCACTCAGCATGACATTTTATGCATCAGCACCTCATAGATCCCTCCATCACCTCACTTACTATCCATCTTACCATCTCTCCATCGCTTCGCTCTGTTCACTGAGACGCCGCTCCTCCGATCATCTCTCTCTGTAAGAGAGGACAGGGAGGCAAGGGGGAGAGGGAGAGAGAGAGAGAGAGAGACAAGAAGAGAAGGAGGAGGGTCCAGTTTTTTTTCTTCTTTCATGTTGCTAGATAAAAAAAAGCACGTAGACGCCAACAGGAGTGTTGGCAGAAAGCCAACTCACAAAAATAAATTTAAAAAGCACATATCTCCCCTGGGCTTTTAAATCACACGCTCAATTGTGCGCCACATGTTTGAACGGAATCCACACCTGCATTAAAAAAACACCCAGATGTAGGTACTCTTTTTACGTTCGGCTCTGTCACACACATTTACAGTGAACACACCTGAGCATAGCATATTAATCATCATTAGAAGCATCCTGCATGGAGCCAATACTCCATGTGGCACTTTGTGCGGAGAAAAGCAACTTCCCATCCAAAATTGCTGCCTAAATGCCACAGAAATGTCACTTAGGAGACACACAAGCACAACCGGGAGACGCACACAAACACACACACACGAGCTCCGAAAACATATCAGTTATCATGCCTACCTCTGGCAGTGAAGAGAGGGAATGAGAGAGGGAGACAGAGAAACAGGGGAGATAGAGAGCAAGCGAGAAAAAAAAAAAAAAAAAGCATCGGTTGCCTTAGCGACTGAGACATGTAGAGTCTGCTAGAGCAAGAGAGGGGAGAGAGAGCGATGAAGGGAGTGCATGAGACTGTGGGGAAGAGATTTAAATGCTAATTATGTGCTTTTAAAAAAAATGGTTCAATTAAATGGACGCAGAGGAGGAAAATACATTAATTTAAGGTGGCAAACAGGGATGATACTGAGGATGATTCTGGTAAGCTCTTCCTAGACGAAAGAGGTTAAAAAAACTCTTCAATGATGTTTACAAAAACAGGCAAGGACATCCCAGAGAGCAAGATACCGAGATACAGACGGCAAAGACAAGGAGGAAGGAAGGAACAGGGGGAAATAAGAGCAGTAAAATTTGATTTACATTTTACCGGGTTTTTTTACCGGTTGAAATAAAAAAAGAGACAACGAGTGCAAATATGGAGGCGAGAGTCACAAGCTGACATCTTTATTGTGTGTGGTAAATAATATTTACATAGAAAACCATCTGCTCACCACTCACACGAACACGCTCACAATCTGCATCCACATGCATACTTGACACTCCGTCTGTCACACTTCCTTCCCTTGCGCCCTCCCTCGCTGTCACTACGCTGCCTCCCTCTCGTTGCCTCTTCGTGGCTGCAGGCCGTGGCGTCCGCGGCGCGAGCAGCCACCGGCACTCACTGGAGAACGCAGCGCAGCCACGAGGCCGAGCCCCCGTCCTCCGCACCGGAAGACTCTTCCGCTTCACAGTTGTCGTCATCGTCATCCTCGCAATCTAAATTTGACATGGAGTGTCATGGAGATTCGCCGCGACACGCATCATCTCAAAGGAACACCTTGAGTGAAGACAAGAGGACGTGTGGAATTGTGGCTCGTGCGTTTGTACCGTCGGTCTCCTCGTCATCCTCTGTGTCCCCCGCTGACTCCAGCAAACACGACTCCAACCTACTGTCTCTCTTCGCGGTGACATCACCCCTAAGACAGTCACACACACACATCGTTGATTAATCACCTAATATAGATAGAGGTGCGTGTCAAAGACGTATTCTATTCTGCTGGGCTGGAATTAGCACGGCAGTTAACTTGGTAGAAATATGCAAATAGAAAATATAATTGCGCGGTTTATATTAAAATCGGTTTCACCGTGTGGTGTTGACATGAACTGTGCCCACCTCTGCTTCCCGGAACCGGGGAGCTGCTCCCACACCACGAGGTCGCGACCTCCGGTGACCCATCGGTGGCCTCCGCTCCCTGTGGTCCACGCCGCGAAGCAGAGAATTCTGAGAGCGTCGGGCCAGGTCAGCGAGGCCAGGTACCGACACCGAGGCAGGGAGAACACTAAGAGGGAGGGGAGGGAGGGAGATGAGGGAAATGGGGGTCAACAGAGGAAAACAAAGTGCTTTCGATTTTGTCTTAACTCCTTAATGTGCTTTCACTCTCACAGTTAAGCGAGCTCTCTCCATTCGCGAGATCGTGGCAGGAGCCAATTAGGAGGCCTCCTGTCTGGTGGACACAATCTGTTATCCCGGTGATGCTGTTGTGATTGGTCAGTCTGGACATGGCTCCTGTGATAATTGGACAGATGTTGGGTTGAAAGATTATGCAAATGTTCTTCATCGACCTTCCTTTTTTTTTTTTTTCAGGCATCCTGAAACACACCGACACACTCTCTGCCCAATGCCGCAGCTCACCGGTCCTCCAGTGCAGAATCTTGAGCCAGGACCGACCATAAGCCAGGAACGCTCTGTCTCCCCGCGGGCTGACTGTCAGTCGCCCCCCACAGCCCGTCACCTCCCCGCCCCAGTGGTGCAGCAGCCTCAGGGGGTCACGCACTGAACACCGGTTCTCCCACACTGAAACCCCTCCATCGGCCGCGCCGCTGAACACCAGTGGACCCTGCGTCTGTGGAGGGCACAGGAGACATCGTTGTCATGGTGATCTGAGTCTTTTATCCAGTGTGTGTGTGTGTGTGTGTGTGTGTGTGTGTGTAAGACAGAGAGAGATAAACAGAAAAAAGGGGGAGCAAATGTATAAATGGAAAAGAAGTGCGTGTTTGAAAATGTATATTTCCATGTCGCTGTTGGTTGTAAATGGATTGTGCGCTTTGCATGATGAACAAAAAAAGAGAATGACAATGTTGTGCTGCGCTTCAATGCTTCAGGCATATTTTGATGATTAAGAATATAAAATTAAAAAAATGGCATGTGCCGCTCTGGATTTCAATTTTCATAAAAATCCTTTTCGCTCCAAATATGTACTGTACGCTCTCTGAAATTGGCAGAAATTGGCAGAAAGCACCACGGCTTACATCCCAAAACAGCTTTGATTTCCATTTGAAAGCAATAATCAAGTAAAGCTTCCGTGAGAAAAAGAGTGTGGGAATATGACCATTTGATTTTCTGAGGAGAGGCCTTTTCACAAATTACAAAAAAAAAATCACAGAATTCCAAAACTTTGGACATCTTCTACAGAAAAAAAAAGCATTGGCTTGTTTCCTTGTGTGTCTTCTAAAAAGGCTGAACACAACAACAGCTGCAGCAGCCTGGGTGTGGACAGCAGACAGCAGCACGTCGGTGAACGACCCGCCCACCTGGACGGAGGTGACTGCTTCCTGGTGAGCGTTGATTGACTGGCAGTTTTCAAATGTGTGCCAGCTCCAGGCTTGAACTTTCCCCCCGTCTGCGGGAGTGACAGAGTGCGGGGTTAACATTCGCCGACAGGCGGCTGGCCGTCGAACGCACCTGAGCCTGACTGCCCAATCTGTGCGCCTCCATCTCTTTCATTCAGCCCAATCGCCCAATACTTCACTCACTAACTGGCTGGCAGATGATGCCTGCATGTGCATGGTAGATTTAAGATACAAATACAACTGAAAATATTTGCTTTTTGCACAAGAAGCCTACCTGATCCGGTGATAATGTAGCCGTCGTCCTCTGGCGCAAAGCAGAGCGCAGTCACAGCGTTGAATGTGTAGATAGACTTGACACACTGCCCTGGAGGTAACAGGAAAAATTCTGATTCATGGAGAGTACACCGACAACCGGCCGCACACAGGCATTCATTGGTACACAGAGACACATTAAAGGTAGACAGAGCCCCGAGGCTCAAGTCTCAGAGCCCTGAGGCCCTGCTACCATCAATACATCCAGCATATATATGGGTATACTGTATGCGTGTGTGTATGTGTGTGTGCTTAAGCCTACCAATGCTCAGGGCCCAGATCTTCACATAGCAGTCTGCAGAGCCACTCAGAATGAACCTCTCCTTCTCGGACAAAGACAGGCACTGGGCTGGTAGGAGGGAAGGAAAGAGGAACAGAAAAAGAGAGAGAGAGAAGATGACAAAAAAGGAGAAAAAAAACCTGTAAATAAGTGATGACGTTCGAAGAGAGGACAGATTGCAAGAACGTGAAAAAAGGGTCATGATTAGACAAAAGATCATTTGTCTTTGGATGCTTTGTGGCTACGACGCTGAGCGGCATCCTCTCTGCTCGGTGTTGTGAGTCGCGGGAAGCAGCGTGGGGAGAGAGCGTGGGTGGAGAGCCGTAGAGGCCGCTGGAGTCTAAGTGATGGGAGGCTGCCTGCTTCAGACAGACAGTGAACCCTCTGAAGCGTCTGCTGAGGTCATGTCTCACTGGGGCCGATCTGATGAACTGCTCCCATAATTACCAGACGGCAGGACGCAGACAGAACTCGGCCGTGTAGGTTCATGTTGCCTCACCCAGCATCTTGCAGTACTCGAGGGGCGGCGCAGACAGGCAGGTGACTCCGCCGGCGTGACCCCCTAGGTTCTTGTGCTCCGTTGCCGTGGGAACGTGCCACACCTTCACTGTCGTGTCTCGGCTTGGAGGGAGGGAGACGGACGGAGAGGATGTGAGAAGGTAAAAAAAAAAGGAGCATATTAAGCAATAAATTAGAGGAAGTGTTCACTTCGCACAGCTATTATGCAAATCAAGACTTTGCTGCTGCTTTACCTTCCAGAAACCACCAGGTTGTCAACAGCAACCACACAGGTGACTATGTCATTGTGACCCTCCAACAGCCTCAGGCGAAACTTTGCCTTCTCCCAAGAGCATTTGAGGGATGCAAATTCAGCATCTGCAAAAGGAAATGATTTGTCCAATTAGCACTGTTGACTCATCAGCGCCCCGGCTCGTTAATCTACACAGTTCTCCAATATGGATTAGTCTGCCACTACGAAACATGGGGCTCATTTAGCCTCGAGGCTGCGAAACACGGGTCTTGCCTCCAGGGGAGCAAACGCAGCGTGCCGCTTTTAATTCTCGCAGCCGCACAAGCTTAATAATCCTTAGGTCGGCGCATGTCCCATTTGACATGGGTAACGAGACAAGTCGGGGCGCCGCGTTGTGCTTTTAACGGCCACGCGATAAACTCTGATATCAATTTTTCTAAACGAATCCCACCTTCCTGTTGCAGTTGCGGCTCGGTGTCAAAGTCGGAGCGGCCTCCTGACGCGTCTCGGCAGTTGCCTGGCACCTCGGCCGGCTCCGTCCTCTCCGGCTGCCTGCCCATCTCTGCCCCCCCTCCGGCGTCCCTCTGCCGGCCGGCCGGTGCTGGCGTGGCTCGGGCTTTGGACGGCTCTCCTCCCCTCAGGATCTTGGAGGCTGGAGGCGTTTGTGATGCGAGGCCCCCAGGGGCTTCTTCCCTGTTGCCAGAGAAGAAAAGCCAGAGTTGAATGAATGATCAAGATGCAGAGGCACGTTCCCTTTGTGACAGCGGTCCCTGTGGAGCCGCTGCGAGTCCCACATACACAAAAGCAGTACTTCTTATCAGCGCCGAGAAAGAACATGAGTGTTTTTCTTTCGATTGGATGGCAGTATGCGTACATGTTGATTCCAGTTATCAGCACAAAGCCCCGGGGGCGCTCCAACAACAAGAAAGACGTGACTGAATGATGTTTACGTGACACATTATGTACAGTGGGAAATTCCCATTCTAGTGAAGCGTGACAGTATTTTGACCTCCAGTGGGTTCAGATAGAAATGCAAGAAAAGATCAAAGGCTTCAAAGTGGATGTTGTTGCTTTTGAAGAATTATGTTTCTCTCCATCTGCCCCCCTCTTGATGGTACCTCTCCCTCACTTCCTTACACTTGTCTTTTCATCTTTTCCTTCTCTCCGTCTTCCACAATCCCAGGAGTTTGCTGTGGGCCAGAAAGCTGCAGCTGAAGCTCAGCCAATCTGGAACGCAGCTCCGCCTTCCTGGAGATCTGAGAGAGAAGAAGGCTCCAGATTGGTTGTAAACCGAGCCACTAATCCACAAGTTGTTTATATGCACAACCAACATGATCAGCATGTCTCCATTTATTAGACCGCCACTGCACTCCCCAGTTATAAAATATGCATGCGTGAGTGAACCAAACATGTCAATTTCATATACTTGACAGTTTCCCTCTTCAAAAGGAGCACGTGATCTCATCTGGCTTTAGAGAGAGCTTTTATAAAATGATTAAATGTAGTGATTATAAGATTTTCCTACAAATTTGAACTTGAGCACTGTACTTACAGTAGATGTACTTTCCACAACTACGGCGTCTTAAGGCATGAACAATTTCTGTCTGCTACTTCTTTTTTTCTGACGTCAGTGGGATATTACTTTTTATGGAAACTAGTTTGGCGTTGTTTTTCCAAACAGTTTCTGATATATTGTGGTCCATTTCATGACATGCTATAAATCCAGGAAACGTTTCCATAGAAACAAATCAAGGGAACCAAATGCTATTTATTTGAAGTGTGCTTATTTTTTCTGTTTCCAATTTGGGGATATAACTGAAGTTCAGTAAAAAAGAAGAAACATTTGTAGGGCAGGATAATAATTTATAAAATTGGTGAGGAACCAGAAGTTCGTGATAATTATTTTTTCTGTCTGCTCATCCTGAGAGCTTTCCTAGGGCAAAAACAGTCAAATTATTCATTCCACCGCAATTATAAATTCATGTTTATCCCATATTTGTATTCTTCATGATGTTATTCCTAGTGTAAGATACCCAACTTTCTAAAGTTGTGGCCTGCACACATCAGCATTTAAACATCATCTCGATTTAACCTGGTTAACGTGGCTACAATGTGACAAATCGGAAACATTGGAATACTTTAATGCTGTATAAGTAACCCGCTCCACTCCACTGGATGTTATTCAACCTCTGTCAGCTGGTAACGATGGGAAATGTTTTTATTTCATATTATGACTGAATGGTGCCTCAGCTGTAGTGAAATCCGCAGTCATAACCTTTTGTTACACATGAGGGAAATCTGTTAAGGATTTACGCAAATCGCACAGATTACACGCACAGTTTACATCGACGAACAAGCATATGATGTGTTTCTGTACCTTGAATCTCTCCTCTGGGGTTAGACTGATTTTTATTTCCAGATTTCCAATCTGTCTCAACTTCTTCTGCAGCTTCCTCACGTCCCCCATTTGAAGCTCCGGGCGAAGCGCTGCGAGTTAACGACAATTTAAACAGCCCGACTCACTCACAGGTTGTCAGAAGGGGTCGGGACGCAACATTGGCCTTTAATGAGAAGTCTGGATGTGTTTAAAATAATAATAAAAACGCATCGGATACTCCCAGCAGTGTTTGGGAGACGTGTCGCCGGATGTTGACGATACAGTCTGCGTGTTTAACTGTTCTTACAGCGACGCCATGTGGACGAATTAGGTACTGTAGTAATGAAAACCTGTACATACAATGAGATACATCTAAAGTTTTTGTGACTTTACTTAAGCAGACGTGAGTGTGTACGGTTATATATGTTGCATGAAGTTCGTCCACAAAACAAAAGGTTGACCAAAAGTATCTCTAGGACGGAGAAGGGTAACGTCGTGTTGCCTTCAAGTGCTAATCTATCAACTCACATTTGAGAGAGTCCACGTGGTAAATGAGATTAAGAACGGAAATAAAAAGCATACAAAGGAATAACTGATGCTTTATTTTGGAGAATCAGCTGCAGGAAGAAGAGTCGAAAATATGTCTTAAGGCATTCATACCTAAATGTTTTACCAAATAAAACAAATGGACATACGTTTACTAATTAACCTCACCAAACCGAATATGTGTAAAAAGGATCCAGTAGAATGTAGTTGAATGTATCCCATTATATCATAATACTTTATTTGCAGATTTTAGAGCAATATTCTATTTACTCCAACGAAGATACAAATCATATTGTCTCGTCTACAGCAACACATCAACACATTTTAGTAGGCAAACTCAAACTTCTAATTATATATCCACAGTTGATTAAAGTTGTGTCAATGGATTGACCAGGTATTAATAGTCCATTGATATTATTAAGGCATCTAATTATGCAATATTTATAATAGGAATTAGATTATATTAACGAACAGATTATGGCTATAAAAGGCTACTCATGATCCCGAAAACGTGTTACACTATTACTTCCCACGGTACCTGAATGCAGCACGGTATGCTGGCGGCTCAACCACCAATAGCTTAAAGCTAAAACATAACAAAATAAACATAAACAACCAGAAACGTAAGTAGTGAAAAATCACAATTTTACCACTGCTGTGAGGATGCCAACCCACTGACCAAGTACATTTAATTTCAGATACTTTTATTGAAATCAAGTGGCACTCGGTCAACGGTACCGGAAGTGACATCAACACAGATACTCCTTTTGTCTGACGACTTTATCCGGAGGAAGTGAAGCTGCAGACGAGGCGGCTGCTCTACCGGAGGGAGAAAAAAAATCCACCGAAGGAAAAAAAAAAAAAAAAAAAAAAAAACCAAAGGGGCGATAAAAAAAAAACTTCACTAGGTCGCAGGAATTTGGACATATTTAGTAACGGTTTCCGAACCGTACCCAGCTACCGGAGTTCCGGGGAAGAAGACGGGGAGTCGTCGCCGGTAAACGCATTTTTTTCTCGATGCAGTCGCTCATTTTCTTCCGTACATTTGCATGACTCCGTCGCCGCTTCTCCACCGTCCGCAGCCGGAAGTCTGGGGAGAGTCACTTGTTTTTTTTTTCCCTCGCTTCAGTTTTTTTTATCCCTTTTTTTTGCTTTTTTTTTTTTTTTTTCTTCCGCCTTGCTTGTTATTTTGTCCCCCCTCAAGTAGCTGCAGGAGGTCACTACAGACGCGCTGCGCGGCGTGCTAGCTCCCTGTGCGTTAATCGGCACGTCGGGGCCTGATTAACCACAAGATGCCAGCGGCCGCAATGGAGTCGTTCTGTTGCGCCGCGGATAATAGTAAACAATGTCTGATCGGGGTCATTTCATTAAAGTTGGCTCTAGGTTTGGCCTAACGTTAGTTCACTGAGCGCCATCTGCGTCTGTTGAGGCAACTTCTAACGCCGAGAAGTTGAATCTGCTCGTAAATAGCAGGTCAGTTGTATTTTGATGCTAAAAAAAACAATTCACACCCCACAGCTTGAAGTCCAGCAAAGAAAGTTCAACTTTACATTCGACAATCGGGGGGGATTACAGTCGCGGAGCATAATCTGCACTCTAAACGTGTGCATTGGTCCAAACGTTATCTGTCTACTTTTGTTTATATATTTTTGTTTTAAATTAGATCTGTGACGGGAAGATCCTACGCGACTGGACCCGAGGCTGAATGATCCAAAGAGCAAAGGGAGCGACTACAACAAGAGGCCCCGCACACCTACAGGGGCCCTAAAACCCCCAAACCTCACTGTTAATCAGGTAGGATGTTTGACTCCTCAGAAGACTACAGCGATGCTGAGCCAGCGTGCACATTATGTCAAACATGAAACGAAAGCTGCTGAACACCATTTTGCCATCATTCTTTTTGTAGTAATTGTCAAAATGTGGAGTTTACACAGATTCTTGCATAGATTGAAAAGTATAGATACATTCACATTTTGCCTACAAGAAAAACAAGAAGAATTTTTTAATACTAAAATGACCACACAGTCCTCTTTATTTCAAACACATTGGTCCATATGAAGTCCTATCATTCTTTGGTCAGCAAAGTAGCCGTTGGTTGTACTTACTTGGTCATACCCGTATTTAATTGTTGAGGCACTTGTGTCATTGCAGAAATGATGGAGGACTCTCATTTTAATTCATCGTATTTCTGGTCCCCCATCCCTGTACCGGGACAGGTGAGTCTGAACGGGAAATCTAGAATATTTAGTCTGGCCGTAAAGAAGAAGCAGCTTGTTTTGTGACTACGAGAAGAGGACAGAAGAAGGAGAAGAGGAGAAGTTAGTCCAGTGTTTGTCATCTCCTGTCTACCCACAGATTGAGAATGCCATGTTCCTGAACAAGGTGAAGGAGCAACAGGAAAAGAATGCCTCCTTCTCTTCTTCACCTGCATCCCACTACCAGACCGCTCTCCTCACCATTCCCACTCCTGGGACAAAGGCGGATGGCGGTGGGCAGGTGGGCAGCGTGGCGCACCTCCACCCTGCCCACAGCACCCAGAACATGCTGTCCGTCCCCTCCACGGGCATCATGACGGCAGGTGAGTCGGTCTCGGCGTGGAGAAGCTTCTCAATATTTCCCCGTGTGCGACGAACCAAGTTCATCGAAGTACAACTCAGAAATCAGAAGAACACCAAAGGTTTAGGCTGGATTAAGTTTTTTTTTCTTTTCTTTATTTTGGTAACCATAACATAATCACTTTCTATTTAATTATTTAGGGAATGAGTGCAGCAACAACAACACATTTCAAGTTACCCCGAAGCAGCACTATGGGCTAAGAGCACATTTTGCCTGTAGGAAAACGTTTGAGCAAACGAACACCTGCGTGTCTCCATTTCTGCTTCAGCCTCAGGCATTTCTTTCACATAGTGCTCTCGCTCTTATAGCACCACCTGAGCACTTCCAGGTTTAACATATTGTGCACAAAATCTGTGGGTAATACCTTTTGGATACATGGGACTTAAAGATAAATTCTTGAATTTCAAGGGTTCAAGGGTACTGTAATTGTGTGAAGAACAACGCCAACAAGTATCAGGTCTTCTATTCTTAAGTGTTGTGGTCACCATTTTGGGATGGATGATGATAATCCCTATTTTTTCTGTCTCTTTTCTGTGAAGCGGGTCTGGTCATCACAACTCCTCAGGGAACACTAGTGTCTCCCACCTGCTCTCAGTCGTTTGTCTCTGGTCATCCAGCGACAACCATGATTGTTTCTGCGCTCCATTCTGCAGGTAACACACACATAATGAAACACACACACGTGATATTTATCTCGGTAATGGATAAAGTATGTAATTTAATTTTCTCCATAAGACTTTCATTACAATGTCTAATTTCAATATAATGTGATATGTGTTTCTTGGGGGCATTTGCATCTATGAATGTAAACTGACAAAACACAAATTAAATCAATGGTTGCTGGTTTTTATATGTGTTGATATATTTGAAATCTAATACTGATGTTGGACACTTTTGAGGCAAAAATAATGTGTGGGGAAAGAAAAATGAATAGTACTGGAAGTCAAAAATGCAGAAAGCGAAATCAAATACTTTATTATATTTATAATATTTAATTTAGTTTTAGGGATTTGTGACAGACCTGTTTGCTTTTATGAGTATCCGCGGTGACTGTGCTGTGCGAGCAAAACGAAATGAGATTGTATTCTTTTCTGAATAATATCTCAGAGTTACGAACCCCATTGAGCAATTATCTTCAAGCAATGAATAATCTCCAGAGCTACGAAGCAATAAAACCAGAAAACGAACAGAAAATGTTTTAATTTATTGTCCGAGCTGTGCCAGTAACTTATGGTTCTACTCCTAGCTAAATTGCAAAAAAAAAAGGCCCAAAATATCTTCCACATGCAGGTGATGCAGTCGCAGCTGGTTTATAAAACATTGATACGTGGTTTTTGATTTAATGTTGAGATTAAAATCTCATCCCCCGTCACTGTTGCCTATTTACTCGCTAAATTCCACAAAATGTTATGATTCTTCTTGTAAAACAAAATGTATGAGGTGGGCTTACGTAAGTTGGTACAAACCAATTTCAACCAATGATGTCACATCACTATCCATCAATCTGCAACATGAAACGACAAGGGACGCATGCGTGTCACAGCACATTTCAAGCTCGCCCACCGTTTGTTGCAATGTTTCTGTCACTACACTGTCAGCACTCATTCAAATGTCAATTTCACTTGAAAGAATAAGCATGGTTACTGGAATAAAATATCTTGTAGCATGCTTAGATTTTAGGTTTGACGTCGATCTAACCAGAGATGCATATGTGGCGAACAGCAGTTATTCAGGGGGGCTCAAGAGCATTCTCTTCTATTAACCGGCTGCTGGTGATCCTGTTATAGACAGGAAAGAAGGGGACGGAGCCCACGTGGTCGTGATGCCAGCGCCCTCCAAACGAGGCAGAAAGAAGAAGACAACACTGTCTAGGATCGGCCCTGTTGGACCAGGAAATGAAACGCTGATACTGGCTCATCTGACAGCTGGTGGCCAGGTACGAAAATACAGATTTAGAAAGGGCAACCCAGTAATACAATTTAAATAACAGTGAAAAGGTGATCAAATAACGTTGGATATTGTATTTGGCAGGTGGCATCTTTGCAGCATCATACTGGAGACCCGTATCAGCTGTCAAATGAAGAGGAAGATCACGGCCAGAAAGACAGCACCAAGACGTACAGGTACGGCATACAAAATCAAAGACTTGCTGCGCCTCCCCATTTCTCCCCGCTCTAGCTGTGGAATGCAAAACGCACCCGTTCCTTTTGTTTACTGTCAAAAATCAAAATAGAGATGTTCGGCTTTCCAATATGAGCTAGGCGCTGCTGCACCAACACACACACACACACACACCTCTTTTGAGCACACTTCACTGCATGTTGTGGTTGATTGTTGATTCCTTCTTGTAATGTGTTTGAGGTACAAATGCATCAGTGCTTCATAGGCGCTCTTCCTCCACCTCTGAACACACCGGACTGCCTGCTCATGGCTGTCCTCTTTTTCTTTATATAGCATGCTTGTGAACTCTCAAGCAAGTCTTGTGTCCTGCTCTTTCACGTTTCAGAGTATCTATGTACTTTTTCCTGTCAGTTCTCACTGATTTCTCCCGTGGCATCTGACCATGTGTTTACCCTTCCCCCTTTGCCGTCTTCATTCATTTATCTTTATATAATGCTTTTTTATTGTGAGTTTCATTTTCTATCACAACCTATTTATTTCTGTGGGTCATTGCTTGATTCCCCCCTGTCTCCACTTTCATTTCTTTTATTTTCATTTTCCTTTTGTCTTCTCTTGTTTCTTTATGTGTGTTCCCTCCTTCTTCCTTCTTGTTCTTCCATCCCGCCCTCCCATTTCTGTGTCTCTCCGCCTGTAGGTGCCGGATGTGTGCGGCGACCTTCCTCAGTAAGTCTGACATGCAGATCCACTCCAAGTCGCACACAGAGGCCAAACCTCACAAGTGTCCTCACTGCGCCAAGTCATTCGCCAACTCCAGCTACCTGGCTCAGCACATCCGCATCCACAGCGGGGCCAAGCCTTACACCTGCTCCTACTGCCAGAAATCTTTCAGGCAGCTCAGTCATTTACAGCAGCACACACGGTACTGCAGACCCCTCTTCCCCGTTACCAACCACGTACCATATTCCCCTGTCCCTTTTAACTTGTTCTGCCAAGTTCCCGTTTTGAAGCCCAGACTCTAGTCGTCTCCTCCCTCCTGAGGAGGTGATCGGAGTGGTGTGCAAAGCGCACCACACGCTGCCATTTAGATGTTGGGTCGCATGCTACCAGTTTCATCCAAAGTGACCTTTTTCCAAAAAAAATATATATTTTTTTTTTTAAAGTTTGGGCTTTGTCCGTAAGAAGATTTTTCATGATTTATACATTAGCTGAATGTCCATTTCCGATGCATGGAGCTGTTTTATATAATATTTGTATAAGTATAACATATTTTTTAATTTGTGTTTGTGCACCATACTTGTGCTTTACGTACGCTTTTCCCCTCCCCCTGTTCAGTCTTTTTTGTCCGCATGTTCTGTCATTTCCACTGCCAGTTCTTCTTTGACAGATACAAGCGCACATGTAGAAATTTAAAGACTTCCCAATTCAACCCATTCTGTTCATTGTTTTGTACACAACTCTTTTTTTTCAATTCTCTCTGGTTGAATTGGGAAGTGAGATAGTAACAATTTGCTACCATGCTCTGCTTTCTTTCTCTCTGCCTAAAGTCATCTGTTGCTATTCTTTTCGGCTGTCATCGATTTAATTTCAATGTCATATCAGTCTGAATCTAAATGGATGCTTCTGTAAAATCTTATAATTATGACCTATAGTGTTGTCTTCCCCTGTTTATACATCCAAATCCTTCAGGGAAAAACATTTAAAATGGAGGGAGTAAAAGTAATTCACTTCTCTGATATCTTATTCTGTGATTGAGCTGTGGGATTATGACATTGGCGCCTAACCTTTAAAGCAACAGAAATTGAAGCTCTCATGTAAATCAAGTGTAAAATGATACAGACCTTTTGTTGGCTTTTGGTAAAAGCTTCCAGATATATTTATCTTGTTTTTACTTGTCTGCAATGTCCTTCCTGTAAGGTTTTGATGGAATGAGGGAGTCACTTTTATGAATGTGTTAAGCATAAAATCATGAATCTACCTTTACGATCCTCTTCTTCTATTTTTTTTTTTTTCATCCTCCTTCACCAGGAACCACACAGAGTCAAAGCCTCATAAGTGTCCCCACTGTACCAAGTCATTTGCCAACTCCAGCTACTTGGCCCAACATGTGCGCATCCACACTGGAGTGAAACCCTACACCTGCTCCTTCTGTCAAAAGCACTTCAGACAGCTCAGTCATCTTCAGCAGCACAATAGGTAAGCGAGTCACTGGTTTTGGGTTTCTCGTTTGCCTCCATGTTTTTCTGCGGTCAGTGTTGGATCACCATGAAAGTGATAGGAGTCCATGTGTGCATGTGTACAGTAGCGAGATCAAAAAGTGTCAGGGGCAGGTTCCTTTTTCAGAAAGGCAGGTTCCATTTTCATAACGGCATGAACTGATCTTAGCACACACATTTTCATGAGATCAGGAGGGAAGATAAACAGCTTTGAATCAGATTTATGTTGGTTAAAAATGGTGATGCATTGAATACGACTGCTATAATGTTCATGAGTGGGACATGCGATCACTGACAATGACACGCCGTTCATATGATTGGATCCTGTCAATTACTGAGATTGACATGCTGTTCACATGATTGGAAAATATTCAGAGGTGCATTGCAACGCTGAAACAATAGAGAGGAACATATGTATCGACCGTACATGCAAAAATAAATAAACTGAAAACCTGCATCAATATGCATTGGTTCATGCCATTCTGAAAAAGAAACGTGCCACTTTTCGATCTCGGCGTCACTCCACTCGTTTGTGTTTTCTGTTTTTCATTCAGGATTCACACTGGAGATCGGCCATACAAGTGTATCCATCCAGGCTGCGAGAAATCCTTCACGCAACTCTCAAATTTACAAGTGTGAAATTATTTATTTATTTATAGGTTTGTTATAACCTGACTTTTTCGTGTAAAATATTTTTGACACTTTTATTTATTTTTTTTATTTTTTTTATTCTTTCCCAGTCCCACCGGCGTCAACACAACAAGGACAAGCCTTACAAGTGCACCAATTGCAATAAGGGATACGTAGATGCAGCCAGCCTGGAGGTGCACATGTCTACGCACACAGTCAAGCATGCAAGGATCTACTCGTGTGGTCTCTGCAACCGCACTTATACCTCTGTAAGACAAAAGTTTATGAGAAGTATTTCTATACAAAGCACTATGGAGCTTGCAGCTGTGTAGTCACTAACTATCCTCCCCTCATCTCAGGAGACATATCTGGTGAAACACATGGAGAAACACAACCCCGACCAGCTGTCTGCAACAGCACCACAGGCAACACAACAGAACCAAAGCCAGGTCCCGGGTCAAAGCCGGCTAGATGGCGCTGATGGAGGATCAAGCCGACCCGGAGGTGCCGGGAACGGAGGAACCGGCGGAGGCCAGCAGGGACAGAGCCAGGGCAACTACGTCCAGACAGAGACCATTTCCTGTCCGTTTGACCTGAACCAGTATAAAACCGTGTCGGCCAGTGACATCCAGTACAAACCTGTCAGCGTAGCTGACATCACTTCCCACAAGGACCTCTGTCTCACTGTGTCCGCGTCCACCATTCAAGTGGAGCACCTTAACTCTTAGAGGTGACAAATGGAGGATGTTTGGGAGTGCTGAAGGTCAAGGTAATTCAAGAAATTGAGGTTTAAAAGTCAAAGAATAAGAGCAATATAGGCGATACAAGAACTTAGGAAAATATGACTGTGCCTAAACTGTGGTTTGAGGAAGGCAGGACAAACTCTATTGGGACACAGTAAACCGAAGACGATCATTTTTATTTTGTTTAGTTTGTCATTTTTCTTTCTGCCCTGTTTGATTTAGTTTTCCTTTTTACTAAGCTGTCATGTCTGAGTCCAAGGTGCATGTAAAAGCAATAAAGTATGTTTCATTCCATCACAGTGATGGTTTTATAATAGGAAGAGAGTCAAAGTGCTTCTCTCCCTTGTTGTTTTATAACCTCCTGCTCTTCCCAACAAATGCAGCGTTGTCTATAGCAGTTTAGGGTCACATTGTTGATGAAATTGAAAGACTGTAAAGGTACCATTTTATACTTTTATGCAGAGACTTTCAGTTTTCACTTGTCACTATGTTTGTAAAATATTTGCCCACAATTCTTTTTAACCTAAAAGGGACTAAGAGGTAAATTCCTTTTAAGGAAAGAATAGTCAATCAAGTATATATAGATATAATGTATATACAACAAGTTCATAATGTATGATTGTGTGTTTAAAGGAAGTGATGATCCATATAACCTATTTAGACCCATTCACAGGCCTTCACATGATGAGCCGGTTCACTTTTCATGTAATCTTATTGTACTGCTTTGTGTGTATGCCCTAAAACAAATGTTATCCAAATGTGCTCTTGCTATTATACTTTCACAATGATTATGTTTATAATACGTCTTTATAGACATACTGACGCATCTGGATTTTGTCTTTTTTCAGCTTATGATACAATAAACCATCTGATATCTTTCTCATTGGTGTTTTTCAGTTTAATGCCAGTGGTGTACTGTAGTGACTTTATTACGGGACATTGCTGTTGCGAATATATTAGCAAGTTTGTACTAAACAAGATAAAAATACACCACAAGAAAACTCAAGTTGACTTATTAGATGGCAGGTCCGACCAAAAAGATTCGATAGTAAATGTCCACATTTGAGAGGATACATTTCTGAATAAGATAAATTGTTTCAGGTCTACATTTAAGAAACGATGTATTAACAGGATTCATGACGTCTGAAAAACCTAGGCAAACACTATGCTGCTTTTATTATTCATACTAGTCTTAATCAATGATGCTCTTGTGCATCGAGGTATATTTATTGCTTTAAGCATGTCTGCCTTGTTGGAATGTGCAAATGCGTGAGGTGTTTACAAAAGTGGACGGATCTATTACAGAGGAGGGGGTTTAGGTGAGTAATGGCAACGTATTATTCTTACATGTAATTAATTCCACACTAAGTAAAGCAGTTTACTTGGTTTAACATTCTAAATCAAATCATCTAAATAAAGTCAGAATTATGAAAACGGGGGCGGTGTGCGAATACTGAAAAGTGGTGTCGTCCATCATTCTCTGCGGTCTGCAGTGGATATGGCGTCACTGAAAAGTGTAGGAGTCGAGAAACTTCACCCATGTAAATAACGTCAAGAAGAAAGCTGTGTGACAAGCTGGGGGTCGCAATACGCAGTAGTACATTGCTATATTAACCAGCTCACTAACCATGCCCCGAAAAAAGCCATTTAGCAACAAACAGAAGAAGAAACAGCTACAAGTCAAACGGGACAGAAAGAGAGGTAACGTTGACTGCATTTGTCGTTAGCATTACGATGCTAGCTTTAGCAGGTAGCTAACGCTAGCTTCAACGGCTCCTGCTCCGCAGCTAAATGTGCTTCAGCAGCCAACCTCTTTTCAGTGAGCCTGTGTCGGCTTACGGTTGTTTTTCAAGTAGAGCATCAGACCACTCGTTTAGGTTTCAAAATAACCCTAATCGTTTAGCTGCAATGACATAGTGTGACTTTAACGTGACTTGCCGTTGGATTTCAGTGTAAGGTTACACGGTACACGAGAGTACCATATGTTGGTTAAAGAAACGTCGAAACGTACACAAGTTGATCTTCTGTTTTAGATAATGAATTTCTTGTTCGAATGCCACATTTAGAATACTCTTTTGTGTAGTGTACTGTCACTAAAGCGCAGTGCTTAGAGAGGACTTGAGTCACCACACGTGGGCTCAACGAGTTTTAACTACAGGGCATTATTCCACAAAACGTCAGGGACACCGTTATGTATGAGCGTGTGACTAACAACTCTTAGGAATTGCTCAACCGTTCTGACGGTTGTACTAACACTTTAAAAACGTCAACAGGTCTCTTTTAGTTAAGTCGTAGGCTACCGTGAGTACAAAGGTGATTCATTTTCAAATCCACCTGTCTGTTCGGTGTTAACGCTGAAACAAGCAATGCCAATCAAACGATGCTCTTCTCCTTTAACGGTAACTGTCTTGGGCCTTTCATTTAAAATAAGTGATTTTAAAATAATTCCTCATCAGTGCAGGATGTCATTTTAGAGTTATTGACAGTGATTACAGAACAATTTGAAACCAGTTCAAATGTTTGTTGAAATGTTTATAATTTGCTATCAGCCTTGTAAGGATGCCGCGTCTCCTCACGGATGGGCTTTTTAGAAGCATACAGTGACCTGTAACAGACTCTTCTCAGTGAGGGGAGGTTTTGGTATTTGATCTATGCCTGTGATTTGTTTGATCCCTGACCCTCAACTCACAACATCCAGGTGACACAGGCTCAGGGCCCAACAGCCGCAATGCCAGTGTGGAGCGAGGAGGGGACAGACAGTCTGACACCTCAGACAGTGAGACCACTGATGTTCGGAGAATAAATCAGCAGCCATCCGGCAGAGAAAGTAGACATGACCCAAACAGGTGAGTTATCGCTATCATCGTTACTGATCCTCTCTTCAAAGCCTGTTTGACTTCGCCCTCCTCTCTCCAGGTTTCGACTGCATTTTGAGAGAGAAAGTAAGGAAGATGTGGAAAAGGGGAAGAAGTTGGCCAGGGAGAAGGTACTGCAGCCAATCTCGGATAAGGAACTCGAGATTGACATCAATGACATCTTCCCCTCGGATAAAGGTCTGCCTGTTTTTTATTGCTTTCCACATGACGGTCTCAAAATAAGCTGAGTAGAGTAGGTTAATGGAGTGGGTCACTGCTTGACACGCTTAAACTTAATAATTCACTACCAGGTCTTGGTTTCCCACAACGGCCGGCTTGGAGTTATGAGATGACCCGGGAGAGTCTGCTTCGGAAAGAGGAGAAGTCATACAGAGAATATCTGGACAACCTGCACGCCAAGAACGCAGCTGGGTCTCTCAGCCATTTTGAGCACAATCTGGAGGTAAGTTACGTAATTGAAACACTCGTAAGAGCTTGTGACGATATTCAGATCTTAATGTATTTTTAGTTATGAAAATCAGATGTGCAGCTTAATGAATACTGCAGCCTAGTTTTCCTTAACATGTTTTGGCAAGCAACACTTAATGTTCCCTTTTGTCTGAGTTAAGATCATTGGTGAATTTTCTAAAAAATACTGTATTTCTACTGTCCCAGTCTGTGTAATAAAAACTCATTTAGCATATCAATATATTCTATTCATTGGAAATCAGCCATTAATACAGATTAGACCTCACAAATGATCCGGTGAGCCATGATTAGGCCATATAATAATGTATTGTAGTGTACTCTCTTGCTTTTGACCCTCTTTACCCTAAGCAGAAATTTGTTTTTCTTCAGCTGAGAGTGGTAGGTATAGCATACAGGCATAGAACCATTTTTATTGAATGTGGTTGTAGAAACTGAGACAGCCTGCCGGCAGGCCCTTTGCTGTCCTTTGAAAATAGAAAACATCATTAAGTAATCCTGCCTGTGATTGACCTGCAAAGTGTTTTTTATCCGTAAGACTTGCTCTGCAGCTCATCATAAAAACAATACTGTTGAGGCGGTTATTCACCGTTTTAGGTGGACCCATGAACTTATTACAAGCCACTGTATCATCTGGTGTTTTCCGCTGGGAACTTAAGAACCGGGGTGCCTTACAAGCTGAGATTCTGTCCCGTTTTGCGCCGCTTGTGGGAATGGTAACACTGCAGATAACTTAATTTCAAAGCGTGGGCTGAGCTTAGGAGGCACATCGTGTCAGAAGCAAGGCTGCATCTGCTGGTGGTACAATAAATTACTCTGTAATCTAGAGATTATGGCCTTTTAAGTGGAGGATCAAATCTATGCTGTTTAACTGAATATCATTTCTACAGTGTTAAAATAAAGCATTTAATTAAAATTGAATGATGAATGTATCTTTAATGACCAGTGTATACGATTAAAGTGGATTTATTGGATAATTGGAAAATAATAATCATTAATATTAATTTTTTCATTGGTGTAGAATCCTCTAACACTTTATATCCTACATAGGGAGCGGCTCCCCCTCCATGCAGTCAGTCAGGTATTACCTCCACATTTCTACAGTGGCCCCGTTAAAACACTGGCGCTAGCAATGAGTCTTTCGGAAAGTTTCTATGTTTCATTGAGTCCACTGTAGGTACACTACGCACTTTCGAAAGGGTTGGTTTAGCAGAGGAACATTCAGTTCTTGGATGCCGTGTTTTTAGATTCTTAAATATTCTAATAGTTTGGCGTTAAGAATAAGAAGATTGGATTGTGAATTCATAGACTTTTGTTTACAGTATTAAATCAAATCTTACTTTCCACTCATTTTGTCTATTTCTTTAGACATGGAGGCAGCTATGGAGAGTGTTGGAGATGTCCGATATCATCTTGCTCATTGTGGACATCAGACACCCGGTAGGATTAAAAGCTTTGCAGGATGGATGAAACCACTAGATGGAGACACTGTCAACATCCATCTGAATGTCTGTCTTTGTCTTTCTATTTTTTTCTATGGTTATTTTGCTGAGGCACACTTTTTCAAATGTGTCATGTCTTGGTTTGCTAATTTGGTTTCATAAAATAATTGTTCACACAATAGCTTACCTTAGTGCCAACTGTATGTGTACAGTGCTATAAAAGTTTTTTAATAAGGGTTTATATTCATTTAAACCACTCAGGTGCTGCAGTTCCCCCCAACTGTATATCACTACATCACAGGAGAGCTCCAGAAGCAGGTGATCCTGGTGTTGAACAAAGCAGACCTGTGTCCTCCTCCACTGGTGATCGCCTGGAAACACTACCTGACCTCACAGTTCCCTCACCTGCATATAGTCTGCTTCACCTCACACCCTGGGCAGCCCTACAGCACAGGTGAGAACAGGGGCCGGGTAGGAAGTACTGAGAAAGTGGTGGGACGGGATGAGAACACAGAAAAGATCAAATCAGACACCTGTGCAATACCAGCAGAATAACCCGACTGGCTCAACATGTAGTTGGAATAACCACAGTCTGTTTGCTGGCTTGTAGTTCTCCAGAAGAAGAGGGTGAGAAAGAAGGCTGACTGGAGTCACGCTGGTGGTCCTTTAGATATCCTGAAGGCCTGTCGGGAGATCACAGCAGGGAGAGGTAGGTATCCAACTTGCTCATAATACTCCGATGCTGGAGTTATTACGGCTTTATTATGGAAGTTGTCCACTCTGTAAAATGAAATCTTGTTTTGTTTTTGAAGTTGACTTATCCAGCTGGGAGCAGAAAATTAAGCGGGATGCTGTTGCTGAGCAACTGGATGGGGAGCGTCCTGATGAAGGAGCGGAGTCGGTGCTGATGGAGCATCACACTGACAGGGCTATGGACATGGGAAACCTTTCCCAAGAGCTCTACAAAGATGGGGTTCTCACACTGGGCTGCATAGGTATACATCTGATTTGAACCCCGTAGCCAGATTCAGAAAAAGTTTGTTTAAAAAAAGTGAAGGCCTGCTTTTATTAAACCGCACCTTAACCCATCAATTATCTTTCTCCTCCAGGCTTTCCGAATGTCGGCAAGTCGTCTGTTCTAAACAGCCTGGTGGCGAGGAAGGTAGTGAGCGTGTCTCGAACCCCAGGACACACCAAATACTTCCAGACCTACTACCTCACCCCGACAGTCAAACTCTGTGACTGTCCTGGACTGGTGTTTCCCTCCCTCGTGAACAGACAGTTGCAGGTACAACTTCCTGTTTTCGGCCGATGTAACTTTTTAGTTGCCTGTTTAGGCTCAATAAAAAGTCATTATGTTACAGAGTGCACTCTCACACTTGTGGGAGGATGGACGTTTGATTTTATATATTCCGTCTTGTCATTCAAATAATTACCTTTTTTTTTTTTTTTTTTTTTTTTTCTTCAAATTGTCTGCCATTTCTAAATATGTCCGACCTTTTTGTATAATTACTGTGTGTTGTTTTCTTAGATTCTGGCCGGTATCTACCCAGTGTCTCAGCTGCAGGAGCCCTACAGCTCAGTAGGTTATTTGTGCGCAAGGACCCCTTTCCTCTCAGTGCTGAAACTGAGACATCCCAGCTTAATGGATAATAAACCCCATCAGAGAAACGAGGGCTCTGAGAACCTCAGCTGGACTGCATGGGATGTGTGTGAAGGTACGTCCATTCTCACTGACGCCTAATGTCTAGATTTACAAATACCATCTCAGTACACTAACACATTGAGAGGCAAATGGCCAAATTCCTTAAATGACCCCCGAGTCATGGTCCTTATTGATCAAATAGCAACACACACATTTAAAACACTCTGACTCATGGGTTTTTAGTTAGGGCCAATGACCTGAAGTTTTATATTGTCGCTAACCACTTGTCATGCCCTCTTTCATCTGTCTTCAGCATGGGCGGAGAGGCGAGGCTACAAGACGGCAAAAGCAGCTCGCAACGATGTTTACCGCGCAGCTAACAGTCTCCTGAGGTTGGCAATTGATGGCAGGTTGTGCCTCTGCCTGAGACCACCTGGTTACAGCTGCTTGAGAGGTAACAGAAGCTCTTCAATGACTCATTGTTCACTCTGAATTTTAAAGGTTACAATGGCAGGTGGGTGGATTTAATGATTTCATTTGATGATTTATGGTCTACAGAGCACTGGGAAAATCACCCAGATTTGTCAGAGATCATTGCTCTGCAAGGACGGACGGCAGCAGAGGGAGAAGTAGACAGAGACGACGACGACGACGATGACGGCGAGTCCAGTACGGAACCAGAGGAAGAGAGGGACCGGGACGCGGACGATGATGAAGATGGAGACGATGAAGATGAAGGCCATGGAGAACCAAGGCAGAAGGAAGATAAGCCGTCCGGTTTCACTGTCAACATGTACAATGTCCTCCGTGAAAATGAGTGTGAGTGATAACGGATGAAAAGACAAGCAGGAACACACAAGTTAATACCTGTACACTTGTCATTCTTTTTTTTTCTTCTTCTTTGCATCTCCACTCCTCATTTCATTGTCTCTGTACTTCAACATGATGTACAGTACCACTCAAGTTCGGTTATACTTTCTCATTCAATTTAATGAGAAGGTAGTCCAAACCTCTGACTGCTACTGTAGTTTAAACTAATTCACCCCGTCTCCCTCTGCCTGTGACGTCCGAGCACATCCATGCTGTGCCTCCGCTCTGCTCGTTCATCCATGGCGCTTTCCCTTTAGTGTTGCTTCTAGTGGGTTTGAATTCAGTTTCTTTCTTTGCATGTAGCTCTCAGAAGCAAGTGAACAAAATAACTTCCCTCAGCCTGGAATAATAAACCAACTGGTTTTAAATGTCTTTATTTGCAAGTGACTCGACAGCTGAGATGCCAAAGTTCAAGAAAGGATGACAAAATGAGATGCACTGTCGATATGAGGTCATTGACTGAATTAGCCATTTGGCTCCTAGAGCAGCTGGAGATTCAGGACCAAGACTCTAAATCTTCTTTATAGACCGTAGCTTCACAACTGTGGTTAAAGGGTGTGGGGATGGGATGTGGGAGATTTTAGGCCATAAAAGTGGACAAATAAAATCAACATTTTACACATGCAGCTCTTCCCGTTACCAGTATTACGGCCCTTTGGAGGTTAATTTATCTGAACTTTGACTTCATTTAGATAAAACTGTATTTAAGAGTGACATTTTATTTTGTGTAGTTCTACAGTCTGCTGTAATTTTCAAAGCGTGTGTGTTGAAGGATTGAAGGGGTGAATCCTGTACTGCTGGACCAGGCCGTTACAGGAAGTTGACTTGTAGTGTTTTAACTACTACAGATATTATCCTTACATGCTGATGATCTACTGTATTTAGTACAGGACTTTGGGGACACTCTACAACAGGATCATATGTTCATGGCATTGCAGCGAGTTTGATCAAATTATACATTATTATTAGTGTAAAAAGTGCCGATATGGGTCCTATGAATGTTTTCACCTGACTCTTTGCATTCAAGTGAATAAGCATATTTACCAAAACGTTGAACTTCCTTTCACCAGACAGAAAGAGAGATTAGTCAACTTTGCTTCCATCTGCCCAACGTTACAATTACCATTGCACACTCCATCTGCGTCTTCGCCAGCTGCAAGCTCGGTTCTCTTAATGCTGTTGAGACACATGCTGCAGACTATTCTGTGTTCCTCGATGCCAATGTCCTCTCATTTTCTGTTGAGACTAGATACATTTGGTGTTTTATTTTGCTGTTGACCGGCCCCTCACGTTCTCGTTTTGTGTGACGGTCCCGCTGAAATCCCGAGTGCCGTAATATTGTGTGCTGTCGTACCTCATTCATGTGTTCATCGAAGGAACCGTGCTGTGTTACTGTGTAATGCATCACACTGCAGTCATTTCTACCATCGGTACAGTGTAAAGCAGACCCTCAACACTACTATGCTATTAGGAGCACAACAGACTTTTTCTCATTATTTTTGTTGGAAATATTAAAACTGACAGCCTCCAGTTTGAAGGATTGAGGCGTTTGAGGTGTTTTCAGGCCATTTGCTGCATTCCTCATTTCATTCCTAGTGGACCTCATGATGACTTGACTGCTTTCTGCAATAAAAGAACAATTCATCTAAACCATAGCCGTCTCGGACTGTGTTGTATTTATTTAAAGATCTTCTACAGTGTTTGCCTGTAGCCTGTTTATCTGATAATTTAATATATTGTTGGAGAAAGTTCTTCCAATGTTGTCTTGTTGAACTGGAAAAATTCCCTCTCCTCACCAATGTGCGTCATTAAACTGAGAACAGATGAGTCGTATACTTCTCCCTTAAATAGAAGGAGGAGTTTAGCGATATTTGATCAAAGTGTACAGCTTAGACATGTTTGGGTGAACTCCGTTAATTACACTGCCTGAAAGCCAAATGGAACGTTTTACATTAATTCTCACGGAAATGTTGGTGCTTTGTAAAGGTAGTGTCGTAATTCATTTTGCCTCAGACAGGTAATTACTACAAAGAAAAAGATTCACATTGTGTAGTGTCATGCTTAAACATACTTTATGTGATTTGTTTGCTCGCATAAGAGGAAGAAAGGGGAGACTGTTGAAAAGATGCTAGGGCGGGACACTGTGTTTACTTAGATTGTAGAGCACATTGTTTATGTAAGCAGTTCCAATTCCTATTCTCACTCCCCTGTTTGATTTACATTACTACATTTAACACAACAGGGTGTGGATCGTAGAAAACACATGTCTGCTTTTCTGCCCTCTAAAGCATGTGGATTCAATTATCACCTCACACAGCTTCTAATGAAATTATTCCTGTAGTCATGTGTCAAAAAGGCCCTTAAGATTGGTGTCTCTCCTCAGAGTAGTGTCTCTCATTGTCCTTGTGGGATGACTGCTGACATTGTTTGTCCAATTATTCATACTGTTGACACCCATCCAACCCTCCTTTGGGAATAAATCTGGCTCTACCGATAATCATTATGCTTACAATGAAAGCCGGCTTGATGATAATCACCGTTAAGGACTGCCACAATCATTATTTACGGGATGGAAGTAGGTGGATACCCCCCCCCATCGCAAAGCATTTGGATACATGGCCGACTTGTTGCTTCTCCTGAATGCCGCTTGCCGACTAGACAAACTCCGAGGAGGGAAAAAGAGAAGTCATCTGGAATTGTTTCCGATTCGCAGCCCGAGCCATGAGCTCCTTAATTTCCCCAGCTAGAGCTCTAACTATGTTGCGGCCCTCAGACCTGTATGGCAGTAATTACAGCCAGACAAAGACCTAGGATTTACTGCAGCACGACACCATCAATTTCAAAACTGTTAATTGAACTCCGCTGTGTTGAACGTCTTGGCTGCCATGCGTCGCTCACGCCAAAAATGCCCATGTGGTTTGGATATGATCTTTTTTTTTTTCTTCCTGGAAAGCTTTCGCATGACACAGTCAGGCTGTTGTTAGGACTCTTATTCTTCTATTCATTCAGCCTCTTTCTGCCTATTTGCCCCTATTTCTCCCCGACCCGCGTAGCCAGCATGTTTGTGAGATAGGAGGGGGGGGGTGAATTGGTTTCACATGAGATCATAAGCAGCGGAAGAAAATGTATTGGTCTGGTTTTATGAGGCCCCCTGGGTGCGGCTGACACACACACACATGTGCACTAACACACACGCAGGTGGGAGAGAGCAAAAGCAATCATCGTGAAGAAGAACAACAATAGGCACCAGTGTCTGAGCGTTTACTTTAGAGGCAAAAACTGAGATCAGATGTCCCAGTTGACTTTTTAGGGACAGCCAAACTGCACTTTGTCTCACTTTACAGAATTACAGTTCTAAATAGGAGCAGGCAGGTACACCTGTGTGGTCACTAGAGGGCTATCAAAAGCAGCTTTAGTGCGAGTCCCTGCTGAAGTGAATAGTCAGGTGCAGATGATTGTACGCAGGCTTCTCATTTGTGGTGTTAATAGTGTGAATGTGCAGCATGTTTTACAGCCAAGACTGGGTTTATAACCGTGGGTCATGAAGCTGGGTCACTGACTATCGGGTCAGCAGTGGGTTGGACTCATTTCGCAGTGAACTGTCACCCGTGACTCATATTTGACACGATTGGATTGTTAACATTAATGGAATTATGCTTAAGCACCATTTTACTGTTGCAGCTAGTTGATGTGGAGTTATTTACAACTACTTCATATGAAGTCAGATGGTTTAATCCAGTGGATCCCCAACGGAGGGTCGAAACCTTGCATACTGGTCACAAGGTCACAAGAGGTCTTGAGATGATAAATGGGAAAGGACATCAGCAAAACCAATTTCTACTACTGAAATCCGTATTCATTCTTTTAGACCTTTTTGTCGTCTTCTATTGAATAATTTGACCTGACAAGTTCAGAGGTGATGTTTTATTTCTAGAAAAGTTCAGATCAATCAATCAATCAATTTCAGTTTCAAGGTCCAGATATTACAAACCACTAAATAAAGTTAAATACATACAAAATCACAAGTAAAGTACATATAGCTACACATGCCTTATGAATACATAGTATCCTACAAGACTAACATGCATCTTTTATTTTACAACAAAACAGACTGCAGCTGATGACGACATGCAAACAAATGGTAAAACATTTCCTTCTGAAATGTAGTGGAGCAGAAGTATTACATGTTCTTAAAGTAACACACTCTCAATCACACACACACACACACACACACACACACACACACGTACACACACCCACTGATTTACAACAAGCAGTTGTCCCTCCAGTCGCCATCCTGTTAATCCAGCAGCGATGTGGGGGGGCGATGGGGGTTTGGCTCTAAAGATCTGAGATTCCACAGATTGTAAAATATGTGCGGTTGAACATGAACCCAAAGGTTCCAAACCTTGCATGTGACCTCTTGCAAAATGGCCCCTTATCACAATAGAATTTGAGATCTGTTTGGGTGAAATACAGATTTGCCACCTGTAATAATTCTTTACTTTGAATGCTGTTCAAGACGCAATGAGGTAGAATTCTATATCATTTAATAAAATATGAACACAAAGGACAAAAAGCAAAATCTTTAGAGGAACTTTCTTTCCAACTCCCTCAATCATCTCATGACCCCTTATTTTTATCTTGTGACCCTTTGGAGGGGCTTGACCCCCAGGTTGGAAACAACTCATATATTTAGCAGTCTCTAGATACACCTCTGCAGTAAGTCATCCGTTCATACTGTTTATCTTATCTCGTCTCCTCTTCTTTTTCAATAATCTAACAATAACATACATAATGTGATAATGAGAAAGCAATTTTCCTGCGGAAACAGTCATTTATTTTTAACGTTTTTATCTTATTCTGAAGTAGCTTTACGTGTGATAGAGTATATTTAGAATGTGTCCTGGTACTTTTACTGATGGTCTCTTCAACCACTAAAAAATCCATTTGAAAAGGCCACAGATTCTGAAAAATGTGCGAATTTGAATGAGCTTTATGTTGGCAATATGCCGGTTACATCAATAGTCACAAACCCGCGTTGAAAGTGCCTTCAGTTCAAATATTTCCCTGGCAGACAAGATGTACAGAAGGTCGATCTACCCAGGGTTTCTACAAACACAATAAATCCCCCAGCTGAACACCACACCTATGTTTTCTGATAATGGCTCTGTCAGTGGGGCACAAAAAACCCTCAACAAAAAAGCAGCATGTCATCATGAGGTGAACTCAGGAACAGTATTTGCCACAGCAGGTATTTAACACAATAGAGCGTTCAGAGCAGCATTCCCATATTCCTCCTGCAGAGGGTCACAATATGGCAGCTGGGTTTGTTTGCTCGGTGGACTTGTGTTTGAGTGTGGAAAAGACCGCCTCTGTTTGACAAAGAGCCCTGTCAATGCGAAATCAAAAGGATTCAGCAAGTAATAGTTCAGTTAAACTTTAAATAGTGGCAGCTTTGTGTATCTTAATTGTCCCAGTGATGTGTTGTATGTGTGTTTTTTTCTGCATGCTAGAGGATAAAAGGGGAGCTCTTTGGTCACTAGCTTGTTTGTTTGTGACCCTGTTTGTGAGTTGGAGCCCATGTGTCAAGAAGTATTTTTAGCACCACGTCTCACTGCATTGCAATGGCACTCACTCGCGCCCCTTTGAGTCTCTGCTCCCCACCAACCAACCCGCTGCGTCCTCAGCGGCTCCCAATCCGCCACCACATTCACTCTCACTGGAAGGAGCCAGCAACAGACTGCCTGAAAAGCGTTGCGTTTTTTTAAAAGGAGAGAGTTGGAAATCCAGCAGTGAAAACGGGAAGCGGCTCAGACTTGGGTTACCAAGGCGATAAAGCCCACAGGCAAAGGATTTCGAAATTGCTTCATTATATTAGATGAGCTTTGTTTCTCCTGCCGGGCCTCGTCTAATTTGAATATCAATTAAAATACCTAAAGGGTAGCTATAATTATATGTCTTTACACACACACACACAAACCCTGGGAACATGGCTGCTCAGCCAAGTCAAGCTGTGGAAAAGCTAAACATGTAATTGGTAAAGACAACAGGGAGGAGGGTCAGATAAAGAAGATCAGAGGGCATCCGATGTATTAACTCTCAAAGCTCTACTGTTAGCAACACAGAGAGATTGGAGAAGAAAGGGCGGCCATGCATTCAACATTCAACGGCTGGCTCAGACAGGTGAGGGGAGGAGAGCAGGGGAGGGGTGAGGGAAAGGGAGGCAAAAAAAATCCTAGAGGGGTTCTGTTTGAACAGAGGGCGACAGTTGTAGTGGAGCCTCCCAAATGCCATAGCGCAGGCTGTAGTCCTTCACACTGTCAGATGTGTGTTCCTGTGTACAGTGGGGGTTTCTAAAGGGAGGGGGCGGAACCTGACACTCAAAAAGAGCTGGAATCCAGCCTCCCCCCCCCCCTCGCTCCCCCTCCACTTCCAGCCATAAGAAAGAGGAGGCACAACTGCGGAACTACAGCTGAGAGGGTTTCCAGGGACTCCTGATTGTGTGAGGGGTCATCCAGAACTACAACCCCCCCCTCTCCTTTCCCCTTCCCTTGACAACACTAAGGTCATCACACTTCCTACCGCATGCATGACACCCAGCATGCATTTTGCATGGTGTCGAATACCACATAACATTTATTCATCAAAAGTCATTCTTGTGTTCAAATGTCTGTTTTCAAAAGAGAAAAAAATGATTTGTCCATAAACAAACACAATCTTTGTGAACTGCTGTGAAGATTCGCAAACAATCCTAAATCCCTAAATAGAAAAAAACAACATGGAACAAACAGTGAGAGGAGCTGACATGGACGTTTTCCACTCCGAACACATACAAAGGGACCTGATGGACTGTGATGCCTGACCTCCACCTAGGAACCTCCCCTGAGGCAGACGCTGACCCTGTGACCCCTGACACCTGCGCCCCTCCCAGATCTTCTCGGGGCCAATAAGATCAAACCTGTGGGCCTGAAACATGGATACTGAAGGAGCGCAGACCAGTCAACACAGGGGTGCGTATAGTTGTACATTTCCACAGACACGCATATGCACACTCTCACACATACGTACATGTTCACATATAACCATGTGTTTAAGTCAAACTTGGACCTGAAGTCACACTTGTTTGCAGTATTTAGTGCTAAAAGGAGCTGTTGAGCACAACAGTACAAGTTGGAGACATTGATTGGTTTTGGATTCTCCGGAGAAAAAGACAGCAGTGGAAAGGTTTCAGTGGGTTGTGTGCTCGGTAAGTTAGTTCCCAACAAGCTGCAAGCTTTGCATTCTGCAATTGATCAGTGGTGCCTGAACCTTGCAGGTTTTCACAGCTGTCCTGCCATGCTAGGGAGTGTACACGCTCAGTGTGTTAAGATGCCTTTAAGTGGAACATTTCCAATTCTAATTCAGAGGTTGATGTTTTTGTCCATTGCGATGTAAGAAAGGTGATCTATTCCTAATGACAGGTAATAAATCATCTGTCATCCCTTCCAAGCGGAACGTTCGATGATTGAAAACGGCCATTTCTGGTGAAAGCAATACCCTATTTTGGAAAAGCAAAGAATTTCTTCAAACTTGTAACACACTATTCTTTTCTTATTCTTCTTTCTTCATCTCGATAAACTATTGATGTCCCAGGAAACTTGTTTACTTTACCTTCTCTTTATCTTTCCTTACCCATAGCACAAAGTATTACTAATAAATGCTGTAGAAGTTGAAGTGTTCTCTTTCTCCTTTTCTCTCTCTCTCTCTCTGAGGGTGAATTCCTTACAGGATCAGACTTGCTTTTTATGCTCCATTGGTTTTCACTCAAAGTGAGAATGAGTAGAGGGAAAGGAAGGGGGAAAACGAGCTATAGTGAACAAAAAAAAAACCTCCAGGAGGAAAGGACTATATTTCGTAAGAAAAGAAAAGAAGAAGCATGGAAAATAATCAGAAAAACAGTGGAGAGTGGAGGAGAAATCATAGAGAAAAAGGTCATAATTCCTGCCGGGGATTTGTAGTTGCCCGGACAACAAACAAAGCACAGCCAGTTGGACAATATGCACAAGAGAAAAGGCTGAATAATGGAAAGGGTCTGTAGAGTTAGGGAGAGAACACACGCTGACAACGAATACACTTATCAGTGATGAGGTCTGCAAGTCAGTGATTGGAATGTACAATAACTCACACATCCCGAAGGATTCTATCATTTTATCATCATTCAATTTAGTTTCATTCGCATCCAGCTTTTTAGTTGTTGACCATTATTGGATAACAAGGTTAAGGAAAATAAATCAATGCTTGTATGAAACACATCACACAAAAGCTGAAAAGAAAATCAATTTTTCAGTATATGCCTGAAGGGGGGAGAGAGAGAGCGAGAGAGAGAGCGAGAGAGAGAGAGAGAGAGAGAGAGAGAGAGAGAGAGAGAGAGAGAGAGAGAGAGAGGGGGAGCCTTTTGGTTTGCCTTATAGCTCTGAATTGAAAAGTGGTGAGAGAATGTTAATGATATGCAGAGAAAATAGGGCCAAGCCAGATGAAAGTCGAGCTAAATTCTTTATAAACTGAGACAGAAAGTCTTGGAGAGGGAGGGTGGAGGAGTGGCGAAGTGGAGAGGCTGAGTTTAAGAGCGGAAATTCTTTTGTGATTAAAATGATTTGTGATTGTGAATATCGATGGAAGTCAGATCATTAAGATGTGTTCAGATCATTAACTTATGTAGAAACCGCTACACCGGTTAAGTTAAATTATAGCAACATTAGCTAAACATACTTGAAGAATCAAAAGTGCTGAGCCTGCAGATAGCTGCTTTAGTATGTAAACTCTTAATATGAAAACTAACCAGTAACTAAAGCTATGAGTATATGTAGTGAATAAGTAAATATGTCTCTGTAGTGTGCAGTACTTCAAGTAATGGCATGAATATATTACAGACAAACCCTTCTAGTTTCCAAAGGGTTTGAGAGACACTAAACACCTTCAAAAACATGCACACATACTGTACAAGTACACACAAAAGCAAACACTAAGCTTCAGAGAAAGTATCGGTGTTCATTGAGCCTTTTTGTCAAAGGTGTGGCTCCGAAAGTGTTCAATTACCTTCATTGAACCTGGCTGCTGATTGAGCGCCAGCTAAAGTTTCCCTCCTCTCAGTCAGACAAGTACAAACATACTCTGTAACTTCAACACAGGTTTTTTTTTCTCTCTGTGTGTGCCTGATTAGCTCAACATACACACATGTGGCTCTTTTAAAGCATACGTTCCCATTCTGCTCCTGCTTTGCCTGGAGGTCCTATATACACTACTCTCCTGGTTCCACCTCCAACGCTGCGTTTTACTCTTCAATCTGAGCCATTATAGCCCCGGGGTAGTAATGGTATACAGTTACACCGGCAATACTCTGTAATAAAGTTTCCTTTAGAGGTAAATACCAAGCCAGAGGATTCTGGGTCCACATTTAACGGCTCAGGCCAGATGCTGAAAGGGCAGAACACATCATTGAAGTGCGTTTACAAGTTTACATCCTCAAGAAATGCGTTCTCTAACAGCAGGGCAGCATTGTCCTACGTGCAAATGATGAATGATGGTTTAAGCTCTCCGCGTGTCACGTCGTGTTCCCCCGAAGAACCTGCAACAGAAGACCCTCCAGAGGCGCCTCGTTGAACGTCGCTCCACGGTGTTTGTTGAGGTCACAGGTCCCGCCCACACGACGCTCCGATTGGACGGTGCGCATGTTGGAATATTCAATCAGACACCTTGCTCGGAGACGTGATTGGACGGAGCCGGTGCAGTTATGTAAATTAGCACCTGGTGGCGACTGCCGGCCCGAGCGCTGCGGAACCCGGATCGAGGCTGAACGGGGCTCAGTTGCAGAGAGAGAGGGGGGGGGACATCTCCCTCATTGTCGAAGAGTTTTAGAACCATTCATTCCACAGGAGTGTGCGGGTTTAACAGGAGCCTGCTGCGGTCAGCAGTTTCGGGATATTCTTTTTGTTTCCCCGAGTTTTGCCGAAGGTCATTCCCCGAACGCAACGACCCCCCCCCGGACCACCGGTTGGATTACCCAGTGCGCCTGTCTCCCGTCCAGAGCGAAACGCTGCGAGCACAGACTCCGTGTGAAAGTTTGGACTGCGGTCCACGCGCACCTCGTCTCCGTGACTTCTGAGGTAAGTGACTGAAACCACGCGCGTGTGTCCCCTCCGCGCACTTTAGCGTCACTCCATAAGAAGCCGCTATACTAATGCTGCTGGTGAGACATGTCCAGCTGTCTGTCTGTCCGTGTGTCTCACTGTGGCGTGGCGTCTAGGAGTCTCGGTGAGAGGCGGACACGGCAGCCTCGGACTCGCAGATGCGGCGTAACGTTGCGCACGTTTGTGCGGTTCATGTCACGTGTCACGTGCAGAAATGGTCTTTCTCACTTCACACCGCGGGACGTTTCGCTGTCTGACTTTCAAGTAATTCTAATTTAGTAAATCCTCATTTTTGTTCATCATCAAAATGTTTCTGATTCATTCCATGCATCCTTCACCCCGTCTCATGGCCACAGAACCACGGGGGTGTGGGCTTGGCTTTTTTTTTTTTTTTTCATCCCTTTTTTCTGCCGCCTTGCTTCACGTAGCACCTCATTCAAACGCACAAAAACCCCACAAGTCAACAAAAGTGTTCCTTCTTGGAACGCGTTAAACCCTGCAGCTGCAGCGTCGACGAATGGGTCGGTGAGGTGTTTAATGTTCGGCCCTGCACGCATCCAGGTGGTGGTCATCACACCAGCCATTAACCCCGTGACCTCACAGCACCTCAGGTGAACTCCAGTGAGACCACCCGCCGTGCTTTCGTTCACCTCTGGCCTTGAATGTGGTTGTTCTTCCTTTTTTGGGGGAACTAATGAGACGAGGGAGGAGAAGATGTTGATCCACAAAACCTTTTCAAACTTCGGGGAGGAGCCGCTAGACGAGAGGTGTTTGGACTTTGAACACGTTGAGTACACGTTTTGTTTTACACTTGTATTATGGGGCTGGGAAAGTGAATTAAACGTGTGTCTCTTATAAATGATTCTGATCTCTGTGAACCAGATGGCGCAATATATATATTTTTTTAAAAGACCCATGGAAACTGCATGTTTTCAGCTTTCTGCCTCACTACTTTTGAGTACGGCGCAAGAAGACGGACGCGGCGAGGTGGCGTGCTGTGCTGGTGTGCGCTGGGTCCTGTGTGTGCACGCCATCGTGCTTGCGGGTAGGCGGAGTGGCCCCGATGGCGGCGTAAACAAAGGCCTTTAGTGGGTGTGCAGTGCAGCGAGCTGTTGCTTTCCTCACCACATGAAAACTGTAGATGTGGGTAGTTTGTTGGCTGGCTGAGAAGGCAGTAGGGAGGTGTGGCATTGTTCGTGTTTGAAGGAGGACGTGGGGGGGCCTCTGCTAGTTGCCAATAGGTAGAGGCAATTTTCTCTCTCCCCCGCGCCTCCCTCTCGGCCTCTGTGACAAAGGCAGGGGCATGAAGTGAGGAAGAGCCCTCGGTGTGGATACGCTCTCCCTCACGGCAAGCTGTCGGATCGCTAATGGGCATCTGGCTGCTCGGTCTTCCTCAGCATCCCACCAGAGCCGCTCGCCCTGCATACATTTATTTATTTTCAACTGTGCAGTCAGCAGAGGAGACGCGGAACATATTAAGACCAGTTACGTGAGTATAGTTGCGCGCGCACCCTCTTGGGGAGAAGTTCTTTTTATTGATTTGTGTCTTGGCTAGATTAGGAGAAAATGGCATGTAATAATTGTATAATAATATACTATGTGTTAGTGGCGTGTCTAGTATTTAGTCCGACAGCGTCTGGGGAAATGGCTGCAGGTTATTTCCTTTTTTTTTTCGGTCCTCCAGACTCGACAACAAAAGACAAGAAATCATTTACGAGTCTTCATTGCTGCTTTGCGTTGTTTCTGTTTAACCCTGGTTTGTGTAGTCTGGTCGATCATTGACTTCTGTCTGTTGTCCTCTTATCTGCGTCATTGTTTTGGCGGCAGCACGCTCTGTGACTTTGCCTTTGTTTCTGCTTGTTGCAGCAGGTGGACAGGAATCTCAAACCAGCTCCCACACAGTAACTGAGGTGAATCTTTGGCACAGTTGAGTTGGCAGCGCGGTATCAATACTGCTGCTTTCCGTCCATAAGAACTCTTTCACGCGTCTTCTCCCATGACGATCGTGTATTGGGCTGCAGCTGGGATACATTTTGAGCTTGCGTGTAAGACATGACACCGTTGCATCGATCCAAACCCCCCCACCCCCCAACACCTCTCTAAAGTTCCCATCCACATTAAACCAATTAATGGACTCAACTGTCCACCCTGTTTTACTAAACCAATTTCCCCTCGCGTCTAGACAGCTGGACTTCTAAATTGCATTTTGTCGTAATTGTGGTCACATGCAGAGCGAGCTTGATGAGACGGTCTGGGAAACAAAACTTGTGCCGTGATGGGTGGGGACACTTAAAATCCAGAGCCGGGGTGTCTCAAGTATCTGTAATTCGATTTCCTCCCAGCGAATCTCCATCCCTACCTTCTTTCATATCAGACCTGGCGTCCAGCGGACCTTTGATCCCCTAATTGATCACTCTGACAATCTGCCCAGCCGCTTGCACGCAGCACATATTCTCCTCCTTCAGCAAGCGTCAGATTATTCCTTTTGAAGCCCCCCCCCCCTCCTCCTCCCTCCTATCGTCCCTGTGGGTCGCCTCATCTGACCTGTTGGTCCATCGCGCCCTGCTTAGATAACAGCGGTGCCTGGATGTATGCAAGCTGGGGTGCTAATTTATGTGCAGAGTATAATTCATTAAGATGAGTACAATGTCCCATAAAAAATCCTCACTGAAAGCGTTCTCTATTTAGCATTGCACTCCTGCACAACTGCATGACACTCTTTACATACCAAAGGATCAAAGTTGAACAGTTGCATATATGTATTGTCTTTGCGTTTTTCTCGATGTGGTGTGCTTACTGTGTTGATGGCAGCTGACTCGTAGCCTCGAGCTGTTGCAAGAAATAAAGCTCCCGTCGGTTGAGTCGACCTGTGAAGCCCAGAATGTCTTCATGCGACGTTTTCCACGTATGCAGGAGGTTCCTGCTGTTAACCTGTAATCACACTTTGATTTTGCCAAATTTCTAAAATCTGCTTCTGGAAAAACTTTTTGAACGTTTTGAGAGAAACTGTGAAACTTAAAAGCAAGTGTAAGTGCTCTGTTCTGTCTGACGCTTCACTTCTCATCATTTTTTCTTTTTCGTCTCGATTCAAATCTTCACACCCGGGTGGTGTTTTCATCTTGAAGTGCAAGCACACCGGGCCTCTGGCTCAATACGAAGCCAACAATTACCAATGGCTTCTGGCAAAGCGGCTGCTTTTGAAACCTGGTTGGAACATGGAAGAAAATTGTGTTCAACATCAGAAGTGAACTTCTCTTTTATATATTATTTTTTAAGTTAATTATTTTTTAATGAAATCTTTGCTTAGTGCGTAGCACCTGACAACTAGCATCACGAAACCGTGCGATGTGTTCAGCTGCTGTTGGGAGGGTTTCTGCGTCGAGGAGCACTCGAGGTGTCTTCCTGTACCCGGAGGGTTTTAACTGTGTGTCTTTGTCTGTGGATTGCGTTTCAGCAAAGCCCAGACTTTATAATGATCAGGTCGCAACCACAAGGTATACATTTTTTGGTTTTCCCCTCTGCAGTGACCTGACATTAAGCAGCTTAAAGACTTCTTTTAAAATCGTTTCTCTGTTCAGCGGTGATTCATTACAGCAGAGGAGTGTGAGAGGCCTGAATTCTGGCACGACGGTTTTCTCACTTTGGCTCTAATGCCGTCTCACCAAAGTGCTTCCCGATTGACCAGGTCTCGCTTGCTGCTCGCTCTGTTCCGTTTCACTTCAGGCCGTCCCTTCCCTGCTTCTTTCCCAACCCTTCCTCCTTTTTTGAATAGATGCTCGCTGGGTTGATTCTCACTCTGCTGCGGACGAAGAGTTGCCTTTGTCCCAAACTCGCTCAGAGTCTCCTCGGTTCGGTGACTCGGGGGGCGGTGGGGGGGGGGGACTTTCCTCCACCACAGCACGCCTCCATCCGTCTTCCTGTATCTTGTTTGTGGGCCGTCTTCTCTCTGCCCATTGCTAGAGTAGCAATGTGCCGTCACATGCCTCCCCTTTCACCCCATCCTCCCGTCTGACTGTCACTTGTTCTCTGACAGGTGGCAGTGAGACTCTGCTAATTGAATTCAGGGACTTGGGCTGCGACCTTTTGTGTCAAACTGTAACCATTCATAGTTTAAACTCACTCGCTTGACGTCAAGTTAAACTGGTCTGTAGTGGTGAACGCTCGTTTTCATGCTGCTCGGTTGAACTCTTTAACTTTGAACTTTTCTTAACATGGTAGGTGACAAAGGTCTTCCATCAACTCACTTTCAGTGAAAAGCCACTCCTTTTCATTCCAGATGCGTTGTACAGAGAAAAGAAAGGGACCATAGCCGTTAAACTACATGCAGGGACATGTATGATGCTTCAAGCGCTGAGAACCAAAACCGTATAACAGTTGCAGTCAGTCAAAAGCCTATTTCCCAGAAGGACTACCTGCAGCCCGAGGTGCTCACATGGCCTTCTGGTGGTGGTATTTTGCTCACTGTTCTTTGTCACTTTTCTGTCACACAACATTTTTTGTTAAGTCTCTTGTGAATTTGTTCTACCTGTGTGGTTACTGTTTATGGACATGATCAGACTCATTTCCCCTCGATTGCTTGTGCAGAGGCCAAGATATTGGAGCACAATGACGCAATATTGTGTTTGGACTGCAGGCCTGTAGCTATAGACACATGGGACACGTCTACCCCGAGTTTGGCTTTTTCAATTGTAGACAAACCTGCAGAGGTCCCTCTTTTTTTCAAAGTTCTTAATTGGAACATAGTTTGGAGAAGTGGGCTGCCAAAAATGAACTTTAACAGAACAAATCTGGAGTGTTGCTCTGAGAGGTCTGGAACCTGGTGTGCAAGATGCAGAAAAGGTTCTGGATAAGATGCATTCTTCAGAAAACTATTTGGACAGCTAGCTTGTTACGAAAAGACCCAGATGCTTTGTGCGTTCATGTTTTAATTTCAAACACTACGCCTGTTTTAAGCAAATACTCAGTAACTCATGGTGGAACTGGGAATCAATACTGGAGGGCCCCTATTTGTGATGTAATGATTTTATATGAACTTCTTGTATGTTTAATAAAGATTGGTCTCCAGTATATTCACTGAGAGAACATTTTACCATTTCACCTGTTTGTACTTGAATAACAGCAGTAAGCTAAAAGCAGCTGAGTTGGGTGTGGCGCTTCCTTGTGCTTTGAATCCTTTGTGATCTTTGGTGTGTGTGTGGGCGTGTGTGCGTGTGGTGGGTCTGCACATTTCCACCCAAGTTTGTGTTTGTGTGGCCGCCGATGATCAGATGATGAAGGCATTCTTCATGTGCCAGAGCAGCCCACGGTGATCAGTCATCATTTGTCTCTGTCCGCCATGCAGATATGCCGAGCAGGGCTGCAACTGAGTGGCCGATGCATCCAAGTTTAAAGCCGGCGTGGAGAAGATTAAAGTTTCACTCCCAAGTTATGATCGATTGCATCTTTTGTACAGCCGGATGACAATACTTTTCTGCACTACCCCGAGCCTCGGCTCGTGTGCTGATCTGAAGCCGGTGTTGCCTTGTGAATTAGATTTGTTATGACCGGTGTCTCACTCTGCTTTGTCTTTGGGTTTTCAACTTGGTATTTCTGGGAGGAAAGCTCTTTCCTAATGTCATATGTTGCTCACCACCATGTAACAATGATCAGGTTTTCTTTTTTTACAATCTCCATGCCTCCTCTGCTGTTTCATTGTGATTTATTTAGTCACCCGCCGCACTTTCTCCTTCTCCTTGTTGCTTCTGTTTAATTTGTTTTTCTGACTCCACCGTCGCTGCTTTGCCCTTCAGCTGCCATTTACCTATTCAACTTACTCATCCATTCTTCCCAGAAGATCAGATTCCACTGAGCTGACTGGCACTTCCTTGTATGGATGAGTATAGTGACATAAAACTGTGATTTTATGTGATTGTGCACTATGAGCAATAGTAGTGTATAATGGACTTGACCTGCAGCGTAAAAAATAAATAAAAACCCATGGCTAGATCGTTGCAACATGCTTTTCCACTGAGAAGACCAGGCAGTACCAGATTTAACCTTAATGGACGTAAAATATAAATCTTTTAAATATTTTCATTGTAGTGGTGTGAATCATCGAACCAGTGTCCTCACACACTGATGGAAATCCAAAACAAAGGGCTCACTGCGCTTCGTCTCCCAGTGCACTTGAGTCATGCGTGACTGAGGCTGCCCTGTAACTCTTACATCGTTGTTTTTGTGGAGTCCTCACAGCTCTCTGACTGGACGTCCTGAGGGGGCATCAATAAATCAATAAACCGCCATCAACAAATTTCCATGAAATCTGTATAGTTGTTTTAGATATTTCGGATGAACAACCTTCAATCAATATTAGTAGGTTTGGTTGCCAAGAATCTCATGCCCTTCAAATGATTTAAAAAAAGCATATTGTAAGTGTACTTTCTCAGTATTGCTGTTCGGCAGCTCTTCAGTTTCAGGTGTTAGATTTCAGATTATATCACGGTTAAAACAAAAGGAGTGCTACGTTGATCCTATACAATTCTTTAGGTCCCTTTTTGGACTGGCTTCATTTTACAACTGGAAAGATAAACGAATGTGAACATTTGGTTCCAACACGATGGGGCTTCTTGGAAAAGACGCCAACGGTGCCAAAGCAGTCCTGCCATTTTTGTACACTGAAGCAATCTAATTATAGGGACTTTGGCAAACTCTTTAATGACGCAATGACTGCTCACTAAAAACGTTTCCCTGTGCGTCTCCCTGCTCTCTGTTGTCATCGGTGGGACAGAAACTGCAGCTGTTCTTGAGTCCATTCATCAGTCCTGCGTGTTTGCCGAGACAAAGTGTGGAAGGCCTGGACGGGGCTGCGCTCCGTGCTCAAACCCAGCAGGTCCTCCTGCCGCTCCGTGAGCACCGGCCACAGCTGTTCGGCACCAACAACAATGCTCTCTGATGGCCGTGGCCGCTTTTGGTTCCAGCTCGCCAAAGCGTTTGTCTGGCTGATTTCCTTCGTCTCTCTCTGCTGCGTGTTGGATGTTGGGTCGTTTCCCTTTTTCGTTGACAAAACTGGGATGAGATGCTGTCGAGGATATTGTTTGGTGGTTGTCATGGCGATTACCTCTGTTTTTGGCCCCAGTCATCCAATTTTCCGCTCTTGATTTTTACTCGCACCGCTTAATGTAAGCAATACATTTCAATCTGGCGTACCTTTCACATGTACTTACTCATTCGGACTACCACTCCAACACGTGCACGGTGTTTGGGTTGCATTGTGTCTCGCGTTCGGGACAGCTGCACTGGCTGGCTATCCTTGAGATTTCCTGTGTGCTCACATACGCGACCCACGCGTACGCACAAAGTGAGGGGCCATAAGTCACCCTCTCCACACCACCGCCCTCCTCCTAAACACACACACACACACGCATGCATGTACCCGTGTCATCACAACTCTTGTTCCACTGTCTCCGCCCTGTAGTGCCTGAGCGCACTCTACTTCACCATTCACTCTGTTTTCATACATTCCCCCCCTGCCCCCTCACCAGTCCTCTGTCACTACAGCTGTGTGTCAGCTGTCGGCCTGTCCCGGTCTGGTTGGATAGATGAAGCCGAAACACAGAGGGTCTACAGGGAAGTTGGCCTGGCCTCTCTGTCTCACCCAGCTGTCACTCCCACTTCAGACTTCCACTTATCATGAGCTTTCTTTCCTCCCTCTTGTCCTCCCACCGGACAAAAATGCCAAAATGGGCTCTAGGGATAGTTCGGTGAAATGTGCTTATTTTTTTTACGTACGTCTAGTTCTTGCATCACTGAAATTCATTTCAGAAACTTTATAATGACATTGGTCCAGTTGCCAGTTTGTTACTGTAGGTCAACTATCTTAAACTAACTAATTCAGTCTCATGTAACAGTCCTGTTACATGAGACTGAGACCTGGCTGTAGTTCATTTTTGTATTTGAGTTATGTTGCGTTATACTGAGAGATGTGGCTTTTATTTTGACTTTGCCATTTGTAATGAGGATGAGCCTCTCAGGGTATTGCAACACAGCAGCACCGCAAGCTTCAGCCTTCGTAATGCTCATTAGTTAAATGACCCCCTCTCACATTATAACCTTTTGTAAAGGTAGGATTTCATTTCCTGACTGTTGTGTTGGATTGCATTAGTCTAAATGTATCCAACAATCTGCGGTATTTTAAGCTTAAAAAAATCGTTTAAATTCACGCGAGCAAAAAATTTGCTTTACTACACACAGACCATGTTTGCATCTCCATGAACTAAATGCACTCAATTGTCTGTATCTCTCTTGCTCATTAGATTTAATTTCTCCAATCTTCAGCTTCATCAGTTTGCTATTTATTCCAAACAACCACCTCCGACCGGGTGCGCCAAATTATTCTCTGGCATTATGAAGAAATCAAAAATTCTCTGGGAGTAAAAGGAGTCTCTAATTATACAATCTTCAATTGGTAAATGAAGAATTAACAAGCCCGTTCCACACTTTCTACCTGCAGCTAATTATTATTGTATCATTGCATCCTGTGGCCAGAGATAAATAATTGGTGTGTGTGTGTGTGTGAAAGTGTTCTTTGAAATACGTCTCTGTGCTCGTTCTGTTGCTGAGCTCAGCATGCAAAGTAGACAGGGAAAATAGATATGTGCTTTAGCCTGGGAGGGTTTGTTTGAGAGAGCAGAGTTAACGACTGAACAGGCAGCTCAACCGCCTCAGGCTAGTGTGTGTGTGTGTGTGTGTGTGTGTGTGTGTGTGTGTGTGTGTGTGTGTGTGTGTGTGTGTGTGTGTGTTCACAATGTACTGTGCATATTTAATGTGTATTTGCAGCCATGAAACTAAAACATTTTGTGGCTGGATGGTTGTTGGTGCAGGTTCTACAAGCACAGACAAGAATTCTTCAGCAGATCCATTTAAATGTGTTTTTTTTTTCTTTTTCTGTGACAGGTATGACTGTGGACACCCGCGTGTCCTCGGACAGGTAACCAGGTGCGTTGCTGCTGTCATGGCCTCGCCAACCCTGCGGCTGTTTCCTGTCACCATGGTCACAGTCCTGGTAGCGCTGGTGTCTTCTTCGGGGGACCATGAGTGGCACTTTAAACCAGGTAAGATTTCGTATACCTGAACAAAGTCTTGTGTTAGGGTTTCACAAAAAAACCAGCCACATTTAAAACTGCATGGCAGTTCCCCCGGGACGGCCGTCCTGCTCCTCCGACATTCTCCTCACATTCTCAGGTCAGTAAGGCTCATTCTCTGTCGGCCGTCAACAGGCTATCCTGTGTCCTCCCGCTGTCTGCCAGCCAGTCGTGTCCTGTGTAATGGGAGAATGAGAAAGCCAGCCCCCCAACCCCCCCCGCCCCCTCAAACACCCTCCCGCCCCCTCAAACCCCCTCCCACCCTCTTCTGCTTGCCAAAACCGCCAATGCCGGCAGCTCATGAAAGTGTCTGTCAAAATGTCGGGGAAAGGCGTGCATGAGGGTGAACGAGAGCCGACCAGGTGTAACGGGGTCGACCGGTCGCCTGCGGAAGCTGGACTGTAAACGTGACCGGTCTGCTAATATTGCTCATTATGTTGGTGTTTATTTCGTCTCATGTTTAAGAAATTCTCAGAACCATCAAATGTCTGAATTTTCTGGCTTGGGTGCTCACTCGTATGATTAATAATCTTAATTAGATATTAGACAATCACTCAATGAATTCATTAGTCAATCAGCAAAATTGTATCTGAATATTTTTATGATCTGTCATTTTTGACCCAAATAGAAGTGTAGTTCATGGAAATATCGTCTGTTCAACTACCAGCAACTTTATTGACAAATGTGCCTACACTAAATGAGTCGGATGAGTTGGATTTATGGATAATAAACGGTTGGAGATGGATGATCAGACTGGTGCGCCACACAAACACATAATTTATCCCTTTTTGAAACCAATGAATCCATCTGGGTTGTGCGAGCAGGATGACTTGGTGTGTGGGCCACTTTTTTTACAAAAAGTGAGGAGAAAGTTAACGGAGAGGACTGAAGGAGAGGCGAGAAGACTGCAGATAGCAGGCTGTTGACTTGTGATGATGGTGATGTAATAAAAGTGGCACCTGTCTGCAGGGCGTGCGTGCGTGCGTGCGTGCGTGTGTGTGTGTGTGTGTGTGTGTGTCTGCCTGCTGCTGCTGCTGCTGCACCCGTTGGGGTTTTTAGGGTTTGTCATTCAGCCCGACATTCCTGTTCGCTGACTCATTGACTACAAACTGAGTCAGACCCCCACCCGCCCCCCCACGCCTCTTTCTGTCACCCTGCCGTCCATATCACTGTCACTCTGTACCCCTATGCACTTTATCACTCCCCCCCCCTCCCCCTCTCATCCTCCCCCTGCAGCATCTCTTCCTCATGCTTGACTCCAGAGGGGGCGGCTGGCTTGGCGGGTAATCCCCGCCCGGGACCACGCGATCTGGGTCATGTGATAATGCCGCTGCTGGACCAGAGTACTGAGCGGATATCTGAATCCTGTCTGTGTCCTCTAATTCGCCCTCGGTTTCCTTTTCTCTCTTTTTGTTCTGTTCACGCAAATCTCAGAGCTTTGGTAACTGTGTCTGTGCAGGATAGGCCCCGAGGACGTGGCTTTGCTGGAAAGACAAATGAGAAAAATGTGTCTGAGAAGACTGTATCCATTGTCTCCTCTGAGAGGCTGTGTTTAGATTCATTTAAATCTTTCCTGTTGTCCCATTTGACAGGACAAAAGGGGTTTCACCGGAAGAAGTGATGCAAAATAGTGCCATTAGGTTTGAATTGGTACAGAACCTCCATGAGAATCTGTGAAATGAAAAATGACAGCAACATTTATTGTGGGGTTTATTTTTTCTCCCTCCTGCCGTCTGTGAATTATGAAGAATGGATGACCTAACATTACGCTCCCTGTGCTTTCACTGCAGCCGTTATTGTACATCTCCCCTCGGGCACGTTCTGCCTGTGAATGCGGATGTTGCTCATGTGTCTCACTCCCTCAATCATTCCCTTTCAGCTCTGTGTCGTTACGCCCTCGGGATGGAGGATGGCACCATCCCAGACTCCGACATCACTGCCTCCAGCGCCTGGTCCGACTCTACCGAGGCCAAACATGGAAGGTAGGAAATCTGTGGGCGTGAATGTGCAAGGTAGAACGTTCCAAAGTGCAATGCTCCAACCACAGTAATCATGTTAATGTTTTTCTCTTACCTTGCTTTGTGTGCTTACAAAGCAGTTATGCCGCATTATCGTGAATGGAACCTTCACACAAATGAATGCAGGTGTTCAACGGTCAAGTCATTTTGCGTTCTCACCCTACACAGATGAGAGGATACCTGTGCATCAGAAGTGCATTCATATTTACAAAGCGTAGTCTTTTATATCATCGGCCATTTCGCATTTTCGTCAGAGTGGAATTCAAATTGTACAAGAGTTCACATGCTCAGTGCTCAACGCTTTTCATTTGGGGGATGAGGACTTTGTATAGCTTTGTTGAATTAGGCTTGTAGCAATTATAGTTAAGGTAAGTCGATGTAATATCCCCATTAGTCATGAAAACAAGAATGTGTGTTCATCTGTCGGCCTGTAAGGGCTGGTACTCTTGGCCAGATGTCCGACCATGTGGAAATGATTATCAGCCCAAGCTTTCTTTAAGAGACATTGGGATGGACGAAAAGGGAAAGCGAGAAAAAAATAAAACGCTGCATTAGTAAATATGTCTGCATCAGGGTTTGAGGGAAAGGTGATGCGTTAAGGCGGGTATGTAACGCTGGTAGGCATTAAATCGGGCGGGTAGAGTGTAGTAGTTTTATATTTTATTGAATTACATTTACATTTTTTCAGGGGGGTGTAGGTGGTTGCCCCCCCTGTTATGATGGTTGGGGTAACACTGTTAGTGTGAGGAAAAGTTTTGACTTACTGATATTTTGGTGGAACCAAAGGAGAAGAGAAATGGGGGGGAAAAATAAGGTACTTGACAGAGCAGCGCGCCTGTAATGTTTAGCTCGCTGCCTAGAGGGGTGAACTCCGTCCAGCCACCTTCCTCCTCGCTCTCTCTCCTCATCCTCTTCTCCCAGCACCGCGCAGCACTAATGTGTTGATATCATCTCTCGGGTTCCGGCTGGATGATCTCACCCACAGCGCGGGATGATTCTACTAGGCCAGTGTCAGTGGGACCGAGTGGATGTAGGGCTTTTTGTTGTGGCGGTCTGGGCAGCATTTTTTTTACTTTGAGAGAGGCCCTGCGTGGCTGCGGCCTGGCGTCCGTTCCAAAGCTCCTCGGGCGAGCGTGTATCCGACGTCACAGACGCGCCAAGCTTGTGGTCTTCATGCGGCCGTTATGTGGCGGCAGTGTGGACTTTCCTTCTCAGGCTGGATTGACCAACATCTTTTTAGCGGTGCTTGTGTGTGGTCATGGCAGGCCAGAGGAGCTGCGAGTAGAGATCTGTCTCCACGGTCTAAATCTTGTGAGGTTTGAAGAGCCAGTCATTTTTTTCCTGCAGTCTCCCGTAGACCGTTCTCTCTCCCTGCCTGCCTGCCTGCCTGCCTGCTCGCTGTGCACCTTTACCCGAAGCCAGGTTTCCCTCTTTCAGACAGCACTGCCCCATTTATGTGAACGTCTTGCTGCTGTGGGATCGATATGTATGTGTGTTGGGAGAGGAGGGTCGGACGGGTTTTATTAAAATCTCTCTGGTATACGTGTTATCAAGTACTCTATTTTGTTGAGGGTGTCTGCGTCTCTAAATGGAACTGTTTTGATGTTGGACTGTGATTTTGGTTTCAACACTCTTGATATCCAACATTGGTAAAACCTGTGTTTCAGGTTGAGCACTGGAGAGGGGGACGGAGCCTGGTGTCCCGCAAAAGCAGTCTTCCCCAGCGGGTCAGAATACCTTCAGGTCAGACACTCGTTATTTTGTGATTGGGAAGCTGATATAAATGGCAAGACATAGGTTTGGTAAATGATTCTTCAATAACCGCTTTAATTTATCCAAGGCCATGCTTTGAGCCGATGAGAAGCTCTTCCTACGGACAAAACCAACTCATTGCAAATACATTAATAACATTATTACTTTATTACTCAAAAGGAGCTCATCAATAAATGAATTATGGTGATACCCTTTGTAGGGCACAGGGTTTATACTCTTTTAAATGTACTCAACTATTTGAGTGCTCCTAATTCAAGTTTTTGTTAATGATTTCCCAATGTCTTTTATGTTTATCAATCTGTTTGTGTGTATTTTACATAATGACGTGTGTTTTGATGATGTATTATCTGTCCCCTGCAGGTGGACCTGCACAAACTCCACTTCCTGGCTCTGGTTGGTACGCAGGGTCGTCACGCCGACGGGCACGGGCAGGAGTTTGCTCGCAGTTATCGGCTCCACTATTCCCGAGACGGGGTCAGGTGGCTCACTTGGAAGGACCGCTGGGGCAAGGAAGTAAGCCGGGTCTTTAATTCAGTCTCTTAAAGCAGAGCCCACTGCCCCTTTTCATGAAGAATCAATCGAGAATCATTGTTTTAAGTTTCTCCCGTTATTATTTTAGAACATTTCTAAGTAAACCGTATCCAGTTTCCAAGCCAATATAAAACTTTTCATGTGTGGTGCTCCAACAAAAACCAGCAGAGGCCCGCACTCTATGACCAGTCCTCCTTTATTCTTTTGTGTTTTTAAGTGCATCTGAGCTCCCAAGATTCATTCAGTCCCACGGACACGAGCAACGTACTGTGTGATCTGATATCTGCACCTCTCGCTCCCCAGGCGGTGTCAGGGAACGAGAACACGTACGATGTTGTGCTGAAAGATCTGGGCCCTCCCATCGTGGCCCGCATGGTGCGCTTCTACCCTCTGGCTGACCGCGTCATGAGCGTCTGCCTCCGGGTAGAGCTCTACGGTTGTCTTTGGAACGGTAAGAGATTGTGCGACGACGAGCGAGAGACACGAAGAGATCGGCAAGACAATACTGGTTGCTTATTATTCTTCATTTGGCTCGTGTATTCTGGCAAATGCCTGCAGACCTTGATTTATTGGACGTTATTTCACGTTGTGAATATGACTGAGGTCACTATTTAAAATGAGCTCAAATGGTACAGGGGGGATTTGTTAGATGATAATCATTAAGACTGCAATTCCTTTCCCATGCGCTGATTTGAGGCATTGAGGCATCAAACTAACCGCCCCGTTGAGGTTTTCCCAGTTGGAAAAAAAAACACACAATGATGAATTGTATTGTATTCGCCATATTTCCCAAAGCGCAACACTGACAAGCGGATAATGTATGGCTGGCTCTCCTCCTCTCCTGCAGCGTCCACCTCACTCGTACAGCAGCAGGCTGCCAGTAAATCAGAACTGTCACCGAGGCCAACGAGCCCCAGGCCCAGATTTGTCTCTTTAGGGAGAACATCTCTCTACAATGTGCTCTAATGTGCATTCAGTGCAGCTTAGTTCCCCCCCCCAATCTACAAAGTATACATAGTGCAGAATGTGAAGTTTCAGGCACATTCTGCGTCTCGTCTTGTGTCAGATACACAAGACATCAAAATCCTCGAGTGCCAATCCGCAGACTCCCATTGATGTGCAAACAGAGAATAATATGCACCTACTGTAAATCCTGTGTGAAACGCTGTTTTTGATGGGAAGCAGAGCAGCGGGCTGTAACACGTGCAGCTGACGTCGCTCTTCGGGGCTGATTGATGGATGTTTGGGCGGAGAGACTTGAGTATCACTGGGAAATGTTGTGTGGGCTGTTCAGGCCAATTCTTTGGTGGTTTTTCAAATAAAAGAAAAGCAACAGAACACTTGGTCCCCGTGGTGATGATTACTTTTTAATGTTGGCTCAGTAAAATGTGTATCCGCTTATGATGATAGATTGAGTTTCAAATGCAGCTTGTGCAGATGTTTTTTTTTTTTAATCTTTTCTTTAATCAATGAAACCTGCTAGTAGTGAATGTTTGTACATATTTCTGTCATTCAGATGGGTTGACGGCTTACACTGCTCCAATGGGTCACGTGATGCATCTATCTGGCATTCCCGTCTACCTGAATGACTCCACCTACGATGGGAGCACCGAGCAAGGGTAAGACAAGTAACTAATCTCCATTCATTCTCTTACACTGCTAAATTGGGTATTTTATTAACGAGGAAATGCGTGACGAAGCCGACACGTCCCCGGGGGTGAATGTCAACACTGCTTTTGCAAGTATGATCACAATAAACATTCACAAGCTTTACTGTCAAGTGATCATTGGATACCAAACTCTTTTTCTGCCTTGCACACATTGGGTTGCTCTGAAGAGGGGCACCAGGCAAATGTTTTCTTGAACGTTTAGTCTGGGTTCCGCCTAATCGAAAGGGAATTACATTTTTTTTTTTCGTTGCTCTGGGATTTGAGGCGCGTTTCCTGGTCGTAATGTTTTGGCAGCGAGCGAAGGACGGCTTAGCTTGGGATTGGTGGGGGTCCACACTTGCATGGGCTGTGTGGGTAATGGGGCTGAAAGGTTGTGCTAGCGGGTGAGTTTACACGTTTAATGTAATCCAGACGTGCTTGAACCAGATGTGTGTGTCTGCGAGCATGTTTGAATGTACTTGTATGTGTATATGCTCATTTATCCATCTTTTCATGTCGGTACATGAATACCTTTTTTTATTCTTTCGGGAATGGTGACGGTCCACTCCGTGTGGAACTAGTGCTGCATGTTAACCTGTTAGCGTCCGTGTGTGTGCAGGATGCAGTTTGGAGGCCTGGGTCAACTGTGTGACGGCGTCCTGGGAGGCGATGACTTCATGCAAACTAAAGAGCTGCGGGTGTGGCCTGGATACGACTACCTGGGCTGGAGCCGGGAAGCCCTTGGGAAGGGCAGCGTGGATATTGAGTTCCACTTTGAGAAGCCGCGTGTCTTCCACAACATGCAGGTAGGCAGTGAGTTTGACATGTTTTTGTCTGTGAACGAGTGCGGAATGGTTGTGCAGGACGTCATTATGCCGCTGGAATCTCAGGCCGCGTTGAGCTGCCTGTAAATCAGACGTCATTGAGGCTACGAGCCCAGATTTCCGGTCTTGTCCTCGGGGGCGGGGGTCTTTCTAAAACATGCCCTGAGATACTGCAGGTCGGTACGTCCACCAGTCATACAGATTCTATGGAACGTCACGTTTGATGCACATTCAGTCTTTCATCGCAGCCCTGGTCAGACCTGACGTCTTTCTAGTGTTGTGCCGAAGTTAAGTTCAGAGTGTTGTGTGCAACATTGTTTTTTGGTTGCATATTATTCCTGTCTCCTCTCTTTTTATTGTCTTAATGTGGACGGCTAACAGTCCGGTGAAGGCAAAACTGGCAAAAGCTGTTTGGGTGGCTCATGGATGAAGATCGGGTTCCAATTTAGTCTTTTATTGACACACGACTCATTCCCCTTTTATACGATAATGGTTCAACCTTAGAGCACCTTGATGCACAGATTAACATTTATGTTCATTTGGTTAGTAAATTACCTCATTAGTACAAGAAAAGCGTTTTGTAGTGATTATAGTGGGGCATTAGGCCTGTTGTTTTTTTGTTTTTTTTTTCTTTTGTTTTTGCATAAGAAGAAGAAGCATAGTTGTGTGTCTACCATCTCACCAGGAAGCAGCTTTGGCTTGTATAGCTCTGCAGACATTTAATTAGCGTTGATTTTCCTTTGATTGTGTTGTCTCGTTGGACGTGGATTTTGATGGTTTGGATGGAGTACGCTGGAATCCCCAGTGTTACAGTGTTAACGTGCCGCTTCTATAACACTGACTTTATCTATTTAAGGTTAGGTTTTGACCGCTTTTCTGCCAGGTCTTTTTTTTCTTTATTTTTCTAGTGTTTCTCAGTTACCTTTTTCTATTCTCTCCCAGCGGCTTTTCTTGTGTTTTTGCAAGGCGTATCCTGTTTTCCTGCCTTTTCCCCTGTGGTTTTACCTCACTAACTCTAGCTGACTTGCATCGTAACGTTGGCCTGCCAGAGTGGATATGTCAGACACACGGGTTAAATAAACACAGTGGGAAACGGCACCGAACTCTTTCTTGAATTGTCTGTCGTTCCGTAATCTGGACCTAATCACTCTCCCAAAGGAAACTCTGCTCCTTTACAACCTGCATTTCCTGCAGGACCTTAAACATGAACCCAAATCTTTCCCGTTCTGTCCTCCATATATGCAAAATTCATGTGCAAGAGGGTGAAATTAAACAAAAAAAGAAAGGGAAACTCATGAATGTAGGTTAGATTCACAATGAAACCATAATGAATGCAATGTTATGCTCTCAAATTAAGCTTTGCACAGGTCATAGGAAGCGGTTTTCCCTGAAGGAGTAGAATTCCTCTTGTTCTGTTGATTTATTAGCCTCCCACCACTAGTATCAACATGCAAAACGTACCCCCACCCTTCCAGATAGAATGAGTTACGTGTGTGTGCGTGTGTGTGTGTTTCACAGTAAGTGTGAGGTGAATAGCTAACCTGTCAGAGCAACCTCTCACCATTGCCTTACTTTTCTATCTCTCAGATCTTTGACCTCTCGCTCAGTTAATCCCCCTTCTCGCACTTCTCAGGCTCCTACACCGCCTTCTCTTGGATTTCCCTCTTTAGTCTTTCCCTGCTTGTGAAACAGGAAAGATGTATCATCTGCTCCCTTTCATCGGTCTCTGTCTCGCACACTTTTTTTCCCGCGTCTTTTCTTTACCCCTCCACTGTTCTCACTTTGTTCATTTTGTAGTCTTGCTCAGCTTAAGTTAAGCAATTATGGTGGAACATGAGGGGAATGTGTCATTCAGTTGGTGTGTTAACTGAATCTCTACGTGCCTCGCCACGAATGAGTAAAGGTTCAGAAGAATCCGGTGTTTAGATAGTTACAGGAAAATATCTTGGATCTCTTCATCCGTCCTCTTTTGTCTCCCTCCTCTAGGTTCACAGTAACAACCGCCACACTCAGGGTGTGCGAGTCTTCAGCAAGGTAGTGTGTCTTTTCAAGCCGGGCATCCTCCAGCCCTGGTCCCCTGAACTCACTCTGCCTGTGCCCCTCGAGGACCTCAAAGACCCCTCCTCAAGACCCATCTCCCTCCCGCTGGGGGGGCGGCCGGCTCAGATCCTCCGCTGCAAATTCTACTTTGCTGACCGCTGGCTGCTGATCAGCGAGATATCCTTCCTCTCTGGTAGGAAATGGCATTTCAAGCAACCAGTTTGTGGGATGTGTGTTTCTGTGGCTCTGACAGGCAGGTTTTCCCCTGGAAAGGCTTTGTACTTTATGCCACACGTATTCTATAAACCATGTCCAGCCTCCCCGGAGGTTCATTTGGCTTTGCCCAAACAGCAGCTGAATATAAATGGCTGCCACTAGGAGATGACTGAAGAGGTCTGTTGTAAAATGTGTGTAAATTCAATCCGCATTCTTGAAATACTTTAAAGTAAAAGTCAAAATAGATTTGAGTGTAATGTGTTACTGTGAGAGAATCACAAAGCTTTTGTGCTCAGTTTGCTTTTAATTGAATTAAGGTATCAAGGCAGGGATAAAAAAATATATGAACATAAAGAGTAATGCTGATGTCCTCAAAAAGCATTTACAGGGTGAACTGAGTTATTCTTTATATCCACTTTTCTACAGATAGAAATGCACCCACGCAGCAAACGGAAATTTTCTGTTCATAGAGGATTCATTGGTATCTGTTTGGAAGTCAGATGGAGGACTCTGCTCTCATCTCAGTTTACCGTAACTAATCAGTCGGTTTTGGCGGATTAGGAATCAGCAAAGTACCCGTAATCACATCCATCGTGTACAGCTAAAATGAATTGACCCTGCAGCGATCTGGCATGTCAGCCACCGTCGCTAGATCTCACAGCCGAATGTGCTACGTGACAGCTGATGTTGCTGTTGGTTGGGCAGTTATTTTTGGTTGCCACGGAAACACTTTGCCATTACAAAATTCTTAAGATTAGTCACATTACATAAAACATGATGCATTTTCATTAAATTTTCTTTTCTCTTGATACAGAGCCCTTTCAGGACGATGCAATAGGGAAGAATTTCTTTCCTACGAATCTTCCCAGGATTCCCGCCACCAGCTCCTCTCATCCTCCTGTCAACCTCACCTCCTCCTCTCCCACGCAAAGCCACAGCTCCTCCAACACCACTGCCGACCCATATGGTGAGTGCTGCTGTTCCTCCTCTTCGTCCTCCTCCCTCCGATCTCCACCTACCTCCACTCTTTCTAGTGGTCTCCTCACGTCACCCACGTCGCCGAATCATCTGCATTTCTGCTGTGCCTTGCTGCTCCAAATTCCCCTGAAGTCTCGCCTCTGTGCCGTCCATTTGTCTGCAGTCGTGATGAGTGTGAGCGTGTTGGCAGTGTGTCTAAGCCATGTGTCTAAAGCAGAGCCGCGGGCGGTGCCAAAGGAGGCCCATCTCTCACCAGCCGCCCTCTTCATCACCAGCTCGTCCTTTGGCTTTGAGTCAAGCATTTGCTGGATGGGAGGCTACGGCGGAGGCTCATCGTGTTGATTTCATTGTACTTAAAGGACAGGAGACATCTGGATTAATGTTTGAGGTCACATGTTTGAATGAGATATTCCTGAGAATATTATCTTCCCAATCTGGCTTTTTTTAAAGTTGGCGTGAACCTGTTCACATTTTGATTTACATGGTGGGAAAAACCAAAACAACTTGCCTTCCTCTTCCCGTATCCATCCCTCTTCTGAGGCTTTACCACCTTTCCTCTTACACATTCCTCCTTTTTTCCATCCCTCGGTCCACCAGAACCCCCCACCTCCACCTCCTTCCTGAAGGACACCACTGGTAACTGGACGTTGTCAGGTGAGGGCCAAGAACGAAACGATAGACGGGGCAGGTAAACTGAAGGACTGCAGCTTAGTCCATCCGCGCTGGCTCTCCTCCAGCGTCTGAAAGTCTGGCTGCTCAGTTGAATTTATAGCAGACGAGGGTTTGCAGGGCCGGGCTTTGGCATTTAAAGATTTACAGGAAAAACACTAACGCGGCTAAATGGCATCGTATTTATTCCAATAACAACAACGGTGTCACAAACTGCATGCTTTTTTTTCCTTTTATTTTGTACACAGCTAAACATCAATACCCTGGGAATTGTGTGTGTGCTGCTTTGTCCTTGTTACTGGCTGAACGGCTTTGTTTGGGTTTATTCATGAGCCGCATAGTGTTAAACTTACAGGGAGAGAGGAAGCGGTTTTCTGTTATTTTGTGTGTGTGTGTGTGTGTAAACCTGAACTCATGCGATGTGTGTCAGTTTATTTTTTAATTTTGCTTTTGCTTTTTTAAGCAGAGTGTCCCTAATGGCGTGTTTTTTAGAATGTTTTACTCCATTACTACTAGGCAGATGCGTTGGGTAGTTTTAAAGTATGTTAAATATTAATGACATGGACACTCGACTTTAACAAAACGTCACTTAATATGCTAACGTTGTTTTAAGATTTAAGTTTCATTCTTCATTCAAATATAATTGACCTTCAAGAGGATTTTTCTTGTCTGTGTACTTTGGATTAATATTTAACTACATGCCGAAGCAAAACGGCGCTCGCATTCTGTTCACAGAGCGGGGGGGGGGCGATTAGAAGCACAGACGGTCCCCATTGGATGGTTAATAAACCTGATGAAACAATGTCTGTGTGTCTGAATCCAAGTGATTGTGTTACTGCACTGAAATAGCCAGTGCTCACAGACCACAACAACTCATTAAATCATGCCAGCATGTTAACACGGGGTAAAATAGACACTGTTGCATAGTGATCTACGCGCATCGAATCTGACCTACAAATAATACCAGGTTGTCGACATCCAAACGAGTACACACAGAAAAACATTTACAACTGTGCGTTTCTCCCTCAAGATGCAGAATATGGTGGCAACACTCCAAGGGCGGGCCTTCCCGTGGTCAAAGACGACCGCAGTAATACAGCTATTCTGATTGGATGCCTGGTGGGCATCATCCTTTTACTGCTGGCGGTCATAGCGGCCATTCTGTGGAGGCAGTACTGGAAAAAGATTCTTGGCAAGGTGAGTCAATGCGCCATGTGATCACTGTTCTTCAGCAGCGCGAAGTTCTCTTCTGCCCACAGTCCCAAAACAAGCCGCTTTGGCTAATTGTTGACTTGTTGAGGCCCCGTTCAGACCTGGCAGCAACATGAACGTTCACCTTGGGTTATTGTAAGTGCAGGGGTGTAATGGTCCCGAGGCGGATGTAGGATGCATTTGAGATCTGGTCGCTCAGGGTTTGAGCCGTTGTCACTTATTGTTACGAATGGTACTCTGCCAAAAGCGGAGGCCAATTCTGCAGTTTAATCACCTTCTGCCTTTTGAACTGAAACAATATATTTACAGTGCCAGCTTATTGGGTACAGGTAGATACACCTGACAATTTATAATCAGTCAAAATGAGGTGTTGAGAGGAAGTTTTGGCGCAGGTACTGACTGATATGTAGCGTATTCTTAAAAATATATATACATGATGGGTGAGAAGTCCTCTTTATATACTATCTTAACAAAAATAGGACTTTGTGGGGCGGTTACAGTAAACTGCATTAGTTTTACCTTGTTGAACCCAATAAACTGGAAAATGAGCCCATCTTACCAGCTCCTGGTACCTCCTGCATTACCTGGGAATCCTCTACCCCCCCCCCCCCTATCCCCCCAGGCCCAGGGCAGCCTATCCAGCGATGAGCTGCGGGTTCACCTGTCTGTCCCCTCGGACAACGTGGTCATCAACAACACACACAGCTACTCGAGCCGCTACCAGCGTATCCACACTTTCCCCGACGACCGTGACCACGACCGAGAGGGAGAAGGAGAGTATCAAGAGCCCAGCGCGCTGCTGCGGCCGAGGGATCCCAGAGACAGCACCGGTCAGTTTCTAACATGCACATTCCATCTCTGATCTCTGGTTATGGAGTCCATTCATAGATGTGACGGGTTGGAGCTCAGTGATTTAGTCCAGAGAGATCGTGTTTAGTTTCGCAGCAGGAACGTGCAGTAAAGCCATCAACATGCTATTAACATGTAGACAGAGACTGAGCTACGGTTAGCCAAACGCAAGGAGTCCGTAAAAGATGAAACAATGAAACTCTCCACCATTATAGAATATATGTATGTGGTTTGCAAAGACTTTCTTGTTTGCGAGCCTTGTCTGCTTTTCATTTGATCATGTATATCTAAAAAAAAAAGAAGCTATAGGAGCGTGGATACGGCATCAAGAAACGATGTTGTGGGAATGTATTGCATGTACACCTCACCAGACCAAACGCAAAAGGGCTATTGTTCTGAGAAAAGGGAAGAAAGAGAAAAGGGGGAGAAAAGGCATTCCTTCGCTTGCATTGCACCACCGGAGGTCTGCATGCCGTCTTTACGAGGCGCCTGATGCGAGTTTGAAATAACACCAAAAACAAACATTATTTCATCCACTGTTGCTTGTTATGAGTTCTGTTAACTTGCCTGTTCTTGCTTTACTCGTCTGTTCCGTGCTCACTGTGTCAGTGCAACACCCCCCCTCCTCCTTCTCTTCTATCATAATGGACATGCTAATGGTTGTCTCTGGGTTGCGTTGTGTGTCCATTTTGTGTCACGTGCCACTTTGTGCGGATCCGTATTGCGCCCCCTGCTGTGCACCGCGCCTCGTTTGTGTGTCTGTATGGTTATGTGTGTGTGTGTGTGTGTGTGTGTGTGCTCTCCCAGCCTTGCTGTTAAACAACCCAGCCTACCAGCTGCTCCTGTCAGATCACAGAAACGGCTCGAGGCCTCTAGTCGTCCCCAACGCCTCTCAGCCTCAGGAAAAGAGCCTCAATGTGGCCCAGGGTAAGAGACCTCGGACTGGGCCGACGCAGTCAGAAAGGGGCGGTGGGGGCTTTTAGAAGTGCTCTCAGTCACCACACGGGGAGATGCTTCTGGGAAATGATGACGACGATGATGATGATGATGATGACGTGTCTTTTGCATGTGCTTGACAGTCGTCATCCCTCCTTTTACTCACATAGTCACTCTTGTTTACTCACCACTCTAACTTTATCTGAAGATGTTTTGCCGTTTACTAATCTTCCCAACTTCCCAAGCTCACCGCCTTTTTGTTTATTCAGCGTAGGTCTGTTAATGTTTCGCTGGTTTTATCTTTGACGTATCTCAACAACTGTTGAGTGAGTCAACATGAAACCTGGTACCGGTGCCCAGTAGATTTGATTACTTCTTGCAGTGTTCCCATTCCTTTTTGTTTTTGTCTGCGTTATCATTCAAACAAAGTTGAAACAACTTGGTATTCAGCCACATTCCCCGCAGGTCTTTGACTTGGGTGCAATGTCCGAATTGTAGAAGCCGATTGTGTTTGTTAAGCCATTGTGTCAAATTAAAGCTTGAAATTGAGTTTCAAGTAAGCAGAATATGTCAATGCAATCAGTTGTTTTTCGTGATGTGGATACCAGGTGTGTGATCAAAGAGGATTGGGCGAGATAAATATCAATAGGCACTGCATTGCAGATCACCAAACGGACCATTCATCTCTCTAAGCCTGTGTATGTCAGCCTGTGTTTTTTTCTGTTAGTTACTGTGGTGTGTAATGTTTAAGATTGTTTTCTTTACAGAACATTGTAGTGAATTATTTTCTCAATTGTGTCGTCCAAATCCAAACTATGTTTTATAGCCAGTTGGTGACAGCGGGTGAATCATTGCAAAGCAAAACAAAGCTTAATTTAAAGTAATCCACCCCGTCTCTTCCTCCTCCCTTCAGCCTGTTGCTTGGACATGGAGAAGGGTTTCCCCCCGACTCAGGAGGAGCCTCCCCCCTATCCCGGCTCTCCTCCATACCCCTCCCTGTCGCCCCCCGTTTCTCCCCCACTGCCTCCCAGCGTGCCTCATTACGCCGAGGCAGACATCGTGAGCCTGCAGGGTGTCAGCGGTAACAACACCTACGCCGTGCCCGCCTTGGCCTCCTCCAGCCCAGGCGCCGACGCCACGCCGCTCCAGGAGCTGCCACGCCACTTTCTCGTCTTCAAAGAGAAGCTGGGCGAGGGGCAGTTTGGAGAGGTGAGCAATGGAAAAGTGAAGAAATCCTTGTGTGTGTGTGTGTGAACGGAGGGTTGGTTGTGCTTTTAACTGCATCTAATTATTTGTTTAAAGGTTCACCTGTGTGAAATCGAGAACCCTCAGGACCTTTCCAATTTGGAGTTCCCCTTCAACGTGAGGAAAGGTCGCCCTCTTCTGGTAGCAGTGAAGATCCTGCGCCCGGACGCCTCCAAGAATGCCAGGTCGGTAACATTAACAAAGCCGTAAAATCTACAGAACTGCATTGTCACTTGTTAAGTTGCGTCTATCGCCGTGATTTAATTAAGGATGTTTTTTAAACAGCCAATTAATAGCAAGGACTTCCTCCAAATGGTAGCAAAGACAGTAATTGTTTTTTATTTGTAAGTGGCCAGTGTCGGAATACTGGAATATTAGGACATATATTTACAGACGTGTGTTGGAGGTTTTCTAGATGTCTGACTCGAGTCACCAGCCGCGTGCTAACTTTAGCTCCCAGGTATATAAAGCTACTTTTACACGTGAGCCACTCAAACAAATTGACCGGCAAAACAAATCGACCAGAGCCGCAAGCGTTTCTTCATTCGATTGATTTTTATTTTTCACATAAGGCCTCATCTGCATATTTCCCTCTTTACCTTTTTTATTGTGCGATGGCCATTGACCCCGGTTCCCTCCTCGTCCTGGTAGGAACGACTTCCTGAAAGAGGTGAAGATCCTGTCTCGCCTGAAGGACCCAAACATCATCCGTCTGCTGGGAGTGTGCGTGAGCAGCGATCCTCTCTGTATGGTCACGGAGTACATGGAATGTGGAGACCTGAACCAGTACCTGTCCCACCGAGTGCTCCTGGACAAGACGGGACCTTCTCATAACACCCCGACCATCAGGTAAACCAGAGATGTCACACGTATATAATCGGATTTAGAAGAACGCAGAGACCGTTAATCGAGTCGTCATTACATTGGTCAACTTTTACCCCCCCAGTTACCCGGCCCTCATCTCCATGGCCAGCCAGATCGCGTCAGGAATGATGTTCCTCTCCTCGCTCAACTTTGTGCACCGGGATCTGGCCACGCGGAACTGTCTGGTCGGTGGTGAGAAGGGAGAAAGCGCAGAGGATCCGGGCGGCGAGCGGCACATCAAGATAGCTGACTTTGGCATGAGCAGGAACTTGTACGCAGGAGACTACTACAGGATCCAGGGCAGAGCGGTGCTGCCAATCCGCTGGATGGCCTGGGAGTGCATACTCATGGTGAGAGGGCAGGAATGTGGGCATCAGACTGTGTGTAGTTCACATTGCTGACCAGCAGCAACCATAGAAAATAATACAATATATTTAGTTGTTTTTTTTGTCTTTTTTAATCTGAGTTGATTTAAATTTTGACTAAGAAAAATTGTATTAAAATTGTATTAATTGTATTAAAATCAATGTAAGCTTTTTCTTTAATATTGTTAATATCTGTTGAACATCAGCACAATTTCTTCTTTTTTCTTTCTATATTTCTGCTTGTGTACTGTACACTTTGTTAGCCTTTGTGTAGCAGAAAATGCAATCTTTACATCCACGAAGACGTTAAAGTGATTGCTGTCAAACTGCTTCTGTCTAGTTTAAAATGTGTACAAAGTAAAGTAATATAGGACTAACATTTGAAAGTTTCATCCCCACAATGTTTTATCCTTTTGATACTGATACTTGATGTTTAAGATGATCACGTCTACCCGTGTGGTTGCATGTTCCCAGGGTAAGTTCACCACGGCCAGCGACGTGTGGGCGTTCGGGGTCACTCTGTGGGAGATGCTGAGCGTTTGTCAGGAGCAGCCGTACTCCAACCTCACGGATGAACAAGTCATTGACAACGCTGGGGAGTTCTTCAGAGACCAGGGCAGACAGGTACGACACTGGGTCTGTAGTCAGTGTGTGCGCTCTGCTGCTGTTACTCAGATAACAACACGCTGCTCTTAAAGTTTCCACATTGTGTTCATAATGGCAGACATGCTGCAGAGTTCAAATGTCTGTGGAGGCTGAAGGCACTCTGAAGAGACGCGTTATTTATTAGTAATAAATGTGGTGAAATAATCCAAAGGTCCTCGCCTCCTCACGCCGGTGTCGCTCCCTCCCTCTTGTCTTCCAGGTGTATCTGAGCAAGCCAGCTGTGTGTCCTCAAGGTCTCTACGAGCTCATGTTGAGCTGCTGGAACAGAGACTGCAAGCTCCGCCCGTCCTTTGCAGACATCCACTCCTTTCTGACCGACGATGCCATGAACATGGTGTAGAGAGGAAACGCGTTCTACGTTTCTGCATCCTTGCTACAAGGGTGGATGGTGTGGGGCAGGTCGGAGGCAGATGAGAGGGGAGAGCTGGTTGCTTGCTTTTATATTTGTGCTCTTTTTGGGTAGTTGGGGCTGAGACGCCGCTGGTTCGGTTTATTTTCCAGATCAGACCCCTACCCCTAAAAGTAAAACTAACCCCAGCTTTAGACTGGTAAGAATCTAAGCTACATTTCACGGGTGATGGGTGCAGTTTGCGTAGGAACTTTCTCTCCTCTCAGATACTTTATTACAAGGGGGCTCTTGTTACTAAGTGCTGGAAGGTCGACAGAAAATGCTTCAAATACAACCGTAGGAAGCGAGGACACGAACGCTTATAAGTGTCATGACTTTAGGGTAACCAACACAAATGCTTCATGCAGGGTGACTGGTTTGTTCAGACATGAAAATGCGCGTGCAGGGGGTTGTCTTAGTATTTATAGTATGTATAGGCTAATGTGCACATTTTAGTCTAAATCGGTAAGATGACTTCATGCAAAAAAAAAAAAATGATGACTTGACCAAATGTCTATGAAAAGATGATCAGACATGGCTGATTGATCAGATCTCGCCGTGTTCGTTGACCCTTCGACAAGCTTCTAGCTCAACCCCAAAAGCCTACACAGTGACCTTCGTCCGATGCCACATCTCCCAAGTTACTGTGGACTAATGTGAAATGATGTGGACCAGATGACAACGGCAGCATTTCTGCAATGCAATTACATCTGATGTTAACCAGCAAACACCCCCCCCCTCCCCTCCCAACCCACACCTACCGCAGTCAAAAGGTCCAATCCATCTCAGAACAGAGAGTTAACTGTACCCTGGTGCACGTCAAGTGAAACCTGCGGAAGCGGGCACAGAAGAGGAGGCGCTCCTGCCGCCCGCGACCCACAAACCGGAACGACTTTCCCAAGCAGAGACGCGTTACTGCGGTCTGGGGACAGACGCCAGGACATCTGCTTGCTAGGGTGTTTGGGCTTCTTTTATTTATTTTTTTTGTATCTGTCTGCAACCCAGAAACAAAGGATGAATGAAAAAAATTCCATTATCAGCTGCACTTTAAATCCCACATGCGTATCCCTGACCGTGATGGAACTCCTCTCTGCGACGGGTCTGATGTGATTCCTGTCGATGCGGATTCGAATGCATTTCACCTGCAGTGATTTCAGTTTTTTACCAATGGAGATCAAAACTTCTCCCGACGAGTCATTGCCAAATCATGAGATGTAAAATATTATTTTAAAAAAAATGAATGGCACTATTAATTCATCTCATTTCATAAGGACTTTGCTCATCCAAATGCATGAGCGTACTCTACGAACCCACAGTTACTGAATAAATACCAAACACTAATTCTGGGATATCTGCATTTTCCCATGTTGGTACATAACGCTGACCGTGGTTAAATCAATACTATGTACCTTACTGATTGTATAGCACTGTAAATCAGTCCCGAGGTGTTCAGGATTATCAAGTAATACCTGTTTACGGATTGCCATTTGACTCATTTTTGATACACTGTAGTTCACCGAAACCCATGTTTTAATTATATATACTTATACTTAGGCACTCCTTGATGTCTGTCTTTTGAGGTTGAGCAAACTAGTATGTACATATTTTAAGGACAGAATTGTAGTTTCCTTTCCTAATATATGGAAATCTCTAACATGTGGGGGGTCTTCTGTATCTGTAGAATGCTTGCTACCTTGATGCCATGGTAATTCATTGTCTATTTTTGTAGATGTTTTAATAAATTTAACCTTTTAAAAAAAAGAAAAAAAAAAGGATTGCTCCAGGAGTTTGACTATTTACTTGTTTGGTCATGGAAATCTTCCATAGTTTCTCTTCAGGGAGGCCAAAGACTTCTCTACTTCTTATTTTGATCAGTAGATAAATCAAATTCACAAGATCAAACGTCCCAGATACTCCCATTTGATGAGGAAATTAGCTTTTCTTGACATATTTAGGAAATGTTTATTGGTAGTCTTAAACTTTAATGAGTAATTTAAGGATAAAATAAAAACACAACACATTACAGTGATTATATATAATATTTCACTACAGATACATCTTGTACACAACTTTAAAGCCATGTCATTTTGTCAACTTAAGAGTACAGACATGCAACGATACATTGTAACGATAGTAAAAGATTAGTTCACAACAAGAAACACAAGTGGAGACTGATTTGGCTTTCATCTACGGCCGCCGCTACTGACGCAGCATGGCTTAGGGTCAGTTGGATATGAGGAAGGGTTCCCTGACAGAAAAAGGGTAATGGGCATAATTAAGGAAGTGGTTTGACCAGGCACTTGGCGATAACAAAATGCATATGGCTTGACAGCTGCTAAACTTTCCTCTTATAGAGTCTGGAAAAAAAAAAGTTCTCCCCATTGGAGATGCCAAAGTTAGTCACATTACTTCAACACTTTAAAACGGAACAAACCCAAAACTATCTCCCATATGTCAGTTTAAATTTCAGACAGCAAGCACATTAAAGCAGCAGGCAGGCATGCAAGGTCCTCCATAACTCTTTCCCACCGAGGCCAAGACTCCTAAAGATACTGCAGCAAAGTGCAGAGGCTGTTTCTTACTTTGGACTTCCTCTTTCAACATGAAACCGGTCGTTCCCATCGAACACTTTCTTCCCCTTTGTTCCAAAGCGGGAAACAAAATCCTTCCACCGTTATTATTATGGGCCCAGTAACAACAAACGAGACATCCCAACCCAGTCTCTTTATAATGAACACGTCCAGCAACAATTCGCACACAAACGAAACTGAGGTCATAGTGTGATAAAAGAGCTCAGCACCAACGGCTTGAAAGGCACAAAACTACAGTCAACCCTTCTTGGAATAAAAGTAAAGATAATAAGAATACCAGTTGGTTCATTAAATCGCCATGCAGACAAAATGAGGCTGGTTAGTTTAATTTAAATTGCCCACATATGGTATAAAACAGCAGGAAGTCCTACTTTTGATATTTTGTGTCCTGGTAAAACAAGCCGCTTCATCACAATTTCTATCCCTCGCAGCTATTTTTTGCTGTCACCTACAGCAGTAGAGCAGGGACATGACATGGAAACATGGCCGAGAACAAAAACTCCCCTTTAGACGGAGGAGGGACCTGAAAGAGCGACACACAAGTGAAACATGCATAAAGGGAGACGATCAGACGACACTACGACGCTGCTGTGGTTATAGGCACGAGGAGGGGACGTGAAACTCCAGATCGGAACATTGGCGACACATCTCCTGATTACTTCCAAGCTTCGTGGCGTCTTACATCACGACGCCGGGCGTTCCTACAACCTGCAGGGAGAAACCAGAGGCGATTAGCTCCCCCGCCACGCTCGTGAAGGCTCGAGTGGTACTTTCACACGCAGTTCACGCCGGCTCACCTGGGATATGCGGACTCCGGTGAGTTTCTCCACGGCGGCCGGCAGCCTGGTCATGATATCTAGCACCTCCCCAGTGAGTTTGGCTGCTCCCACCTCGCCGCCGCCACTTGACACCATAGTGATCTTCTTGGCCTGCATCAGCGGCCCGCTGATCTCTTCCGCCATCTGTAGGGCAAGAAATAACGGAGTTATTAAGGCAGAAATCTGAATCAATCCACCGGAACGGCAACTTCTTTTGAAAGCACAGCCGTACAAATGGCCTTCATGGGCGGCAGGGATTGGTTGGTTCCAAGGTATTTCGTCACACAGGTCTTTCACCAATCTGCATTGATTCATCCATGAGTGCGAGACTGACCAGGGGCAGTTTCTCCAGCAGCATGTCCACCATGGCGCCGTCTTTGTACTGCTGGAAGGCTTCTGCTTTCTTAGCCATCTGCTCTGCCTCGGCGCGGCCCTTAGCTTCAACGGCAAACGCCTCCGCGTCGCCCCTCATCTGTGCAGACGCGCACGTCAATGTACAGGTTCCATATTAACATAGAACATGTACAGGAGGTGAGGGGGGTCGAGGGTGGGGGGGGGAGTATTTTACAAGAAATAGGAAACATAAGCCAGCACTCACTTTGATGCTCTCAGCCTCTGCTTCTGCCTCCATGATAAGCTGCAGGCTGCCGGGGGTAAGGAGAGGAGATTTATTTAGCTCCCTCGGGTAATTTCATTATGTACTTCTTAGTATTGTTCAAATGTCGGACGTTGTGTCCGTTGCTCTTGGACTGACCGGTGTGCCTCGGCCATCCTCTCCAGTCGGTATTTCTCGGCTTCAGCCGGCTTCTTCACTTTGGCGTCCAGCTCCTTTTCCTTGCGGATGATCTCCTGCTCCTGCAATGCAATCTGCTGCGTACGCTCCACCACCTGCACCTGCATGGTCTCTTCCTCAATGCGCTGCTTGGTCTTGGCCACCTGACGAAAGGAAGAAGAGGGAAAAACAAAATTGCAACACTAAGTGAGCGTTCAATAACCAAAAAGTAATCAGGCGTCATCTACAATCTGGATCGCTCCTATTTGTATAAGCTCAGTCTTAAGAAACGTGTGGACATGATGTGCACCGGCTAGAGAGACACAATCTCCCCAGCACAGCAAAAGGATTTCAAACATTATGCAGTTGGCACTAGAAGAAGACGTCTTGCACGATACCTGAAGCTGATAGGCCATTTCTGACTCGGCCTTCTTAGTGTTGACCTCAACATCGTAGGCAGCCTTTTTCAGCTCGTAGTCTCTCTGGGCTTTTGCCATCTCGATCTCATTCTTGTACTGAGCTGAAACCTTCTCCTGCATGGCGTTGGCCTCCTGTGTAGAGCATGACGCAGGACAGAAACCAATCAACATCGGCACTCTTTTCAAACTACAAATGTGTTTCATTTTATTAGATTGTCCTTATGGTCATTTAGGAACAATGCCAGGAAAGAAGCAGGTTTTAACCCTCATGACAGAATCCCGTTTGTACTGAGCCTCTCCGATCCTGGCATCCTTCTGCACTTGGGCTGTTCTGGCTTTCCCCAGAGAGTGAAGGTAGTCCTGTGAGAGAGAAGGAGAGGAGACGACACATCGTAAAGCATTTGTAGTGCATTTACTAAATGAAAACAAGGGATGGTGTGGTTACGACAGATGAGCCAACCCTCCCAGCAAGTCAATATGACCACTTGAGTGCATTACTGTTGCAGAGGAAATCATGTGGCACTAAAAGCTTTCATTGAGTCAACTTCAGATTCCTACTGCTCCAGTACTTGATGGAGTCTTTGCCTCAACACTGGTAGAAAATGAACTCCAACGGAGAGGACGTACCTGATCATCGTGAACATCTTTGAGCGTGTAGCTGACGACGCCTATTCCCATATTGACCAGGTCAGAGGAGGCCACTTTAAAGACCTGCTCAGAGAACTTCTTACGGTCCTGATAGATCTCCTGTACACAAGAAGGGATACGTTCACGGTTGTTAATGGGCCTTCACTTTGTGAATAAGCAAATGATGAGTGTTGAACATAAGAATCCTTTATGGAGAGACAAGGTCAGAACACCCACCTCCACAGTCAGATGGGCGATGATGGCTCTCTGGTGTCCCTCGAGGGTTTCTAGAGCAATCTGGGCAATCTCAGCCTCCGATTTGCCCATGAACATTTGACAGGCAGTGGCCAACATCTCTTTGTTCTGGCCCTGGATCTTTACCTAGATAAAAACAGGAAATGGGAATGTTAAAAGGCAAATAGCAGATCAGAAACTATATACTAAAACAGCATTATCATCAGCATTTGGCAACACTTATTAACCTCCAAACTGAACTGAATCTACGGCACAGATGAGTCTTATCCTCTGACAAAAGGTTTACCCTGTGTTTCAGTATGCTGTATTTTGTTTTATGTAAGACATTAATAACCTCTTCCCGTACACTCGTAGTATAACTTGATTGGTTATACAGAGAGTTTTAGACCTGTATGCTTAAGAGCCTATTTCTGTTGACAGGTGTACCTTTTAAATAAGCAGTCGATTAGCTTTTAATAATGTATTATTATTATTATTAAAAGTGATATATATTCTTGTTTGTTGGAAAGCATTGTGTTGACTCAATCTAATCAAAGTGTTTTTTCAAAGTTTACCTGTGCGATGCCAGTGACAGAGATGGGGACCCCATGACGGGTGTACACTTTGTCACTCTTCACATTTAGAGTCAGGGTGTTGAGCGCAATTCTGAGGAGGCACAGAGAAATATGAAGGGTGGAATTGGTGAGCTATAATAACAAAAAAAGACCAATAACAAGAAGGCACACTAAAAAAGAGACAGCGGAAATAAACTCAATTATCATGTACAAAAAAAATCAAACAAAGCAACCCGGTAACAGATACAGCTCTGGGAGAAGATACCAGTATATACATCTCTTTGGTTTACATTAGTTTTGTTAGCTGCCCAGTTAACACAATCTCAAAGGAATGCGAGATAGAAATTGAAAAAAAGAATCACCTCTGGATCTTCTGAATACACGGGAGGACAAACACTCTTCCTCCAGCAATCATCAGAGGAGGAGAACGGCCAAAGCCTGTTAGAGGGAAGTCATGTGATGATTAAATCACATGACACAGCTTTACAGTAAAAACACCTCATTTTTGTAAACACAGCATTATGCCTCAAAATAGGGAAGTGCCCTTCTGAAAGTTTGCAATAATATTACATCATCATTAAATATATCACGAATCAACATGTTGTACCATCCTGTGTTATTGTCATAAGATGTAAGCAAACGTTAATGAGGTAACGTTAACCTACCGGACACCACCATGGCTTCATTGGGTCCACATGTGTAAAACATCTTGATTTCTGATTTGAGACAACAACAGAACGAGCAAGACTGTCAGTATGGACAGTATGGACAGCTGCAAAAATCATTTTTTTTTTTTTAACTTTATTGAGAATCCGGAACAACAGAGCGACTCGCAAGTAGCGCAGCGGCTGTACGGGTGGATGAAATCCAGCGTTCTGATTGGTTGAGAGGGAGTCACGGGGGACATTCAGCCATAATGTATAGTTTTTGTTCACAGTGACCCGAGAGTTCCATATCACTGCGCGATCAAAGTAACAGGTTAGATTTTGCGCGACCTATAGTTGACATTTTAGCTTTGAGATCGGTCGTGATCGACCAAACAAACCCGGAAATTCAGCAAATGATCGTTTTTGAGCTTATGCGAGCTTTCGCAACTGGACAATTAAGGTGATGTGATGTGAATGAGTGAGATGGTGCGGTACCCAATGCTGTTTACATGCACGTACGGGGACTATTTTTTCTCTAGACTACTGAAATGACATACATCTGTTTGATAGCTACAGCTATTTTGTGCTAAAAGGCAGCATAATTTTGCTGGTAACCGTATTACAAAAGCAATACGGTACTTATGGCAGTGCTTTATCTTCGATGTAACAGTTAGATAAGTTGAAGTTGAAAATAAAGCCTCTTGTACCTTATTGCTTCAATAATACACCCCCACCTCCCAAACAGAACGCTGGATTGCGTTCCTCAATGAAGCTTCTAGCGTTGCGTTTCTTGTCGAGTAACAAAACAAATATAGGCCGTTGCTCGAAATAAAAACCACGTAGATTTATTATAACGAATGCAGAAGAAGGCTAATACGCATGCTAACGTTAGCACGGTGATCAAAATGCAAAAGATTCAGGTCTTGGTCGATAACGTCACAAACGCTACGACTGTGGAGCAGTCCAACGTTAAGCTATCCCACACATCTAACATGAATCACTACGACTAAACCACGTTACCGATCGCCATGTTCAACTTACCGATAGTGCGTCACCACAAGAGTAACCCCCTTATTTAAACAGTGGATCGAGTAAAGATCAACGTAGCAACGGTAAACCACTAAACCGTTTCCCGTCAACTGAAATTGCAAAGATGTCTGAGTAGAGGGACGTGTGCAGTGACCACGCCCATCCTCACTACTCATAGTCGGCTGTTAGCCGCCACCTAGTGGTTGACTATGGTAACTGCACGATGTAGCTGTCCATTTATTTATCGAACTATTCATTTAGCTATCTATCTATCTATCTATCTATCTATCTATCTATCTATCTATCTATCTATCTATCTATCTATCTATCTATCTATCTATCTATCTATCTATCTATCTATCTATCTAGTGTGTCTGTCTATGTATGTGTATGTAATGCAACTGCTCTGCCATCAAGTTAAGATGGTTTTGAACTGAAGGTCAGATTTGAAACAAAATATTTTGCAGGATTACACGTTCAAAACACAGATTATAACGTGATTTTAAAAGTAACTGTTAAAATCTGTCTGAGATGAAGAGTTTAAAAAATCACCATGAATTTTCACCTGACAAAACACTAAAAATCAGATCTATATCCCAACAGTACTCCTCTGCATGATTGATTAATGTAATAGAAAAATATGTGAACCAACATGTGTTTGATGTATCAAGATGTATCAAATGTGAACAATTTCAGCAATCTGTTAATACAATTAGAATCACTAGATGACAGATTCTATTGGTAAAATAAATTCAAGAGTAGGCAGGCCCTTTTGAACTTGTAATAATCATCCAGCACCAGAGATTAGTTCATAACACACTAATCCTCTAACTCTAATCTGATTGTGACACAGACAGGGAGGATTCTGGATGTGTTCCTGTTTGATGGGAGCTGCAGAGAAGCTGGCTCACACATCCTATCCACTCTCCCCAGACCTCAACCATCAGGCTCAGACTCTTTGTCACATGTGTGAGATGACAGAGCAAAGGTTCTTCTCCTTTATTTGTAGGTAGTTGAGGCGAGGATGTATGAAGTTACTTCTCCTCTCTGGAAAGCAAAATACTGACCAAAAAAACAGGCGTCCTACCCAGAGCTGTCGAATTGTTGAACATGACCTGGAAGCTCCTTCCCCCGGTCCCTATGAACCCACCACAACACACCCAACACATAAATATACCATCCCCCAACGGAACTCATATTTACTAACACTGAAACTAGATTCTCGGCTGCTTTTGTGTATCTGCACTTTGAATACGGTCATTTTGAAATCCATCGATGTCATCAACAGGCACCATATATCTTAGAAAAAACGGGACTCTTGGCCTAGTGAGACTTCAAACGCTAAATCAACAGTTTGACAGACTAAAATCTTTCTTCACTTAATCATCAACAAAAAGTCCAGCAGTGCTACTGAATGGGTCTTATAGTGAGACGACAAAGGACCCTGAGGAGAGGGGGGATGAGCTGTCTGACCCCATGTCGTCCACGGTTTGAAACATCTGCCGTCTGGTCTGCAAGGAGTGGTACAGTAAGAAGAATGATAGTAAACCACTGAAATAAAATTTGAAGAAAAAAAATTACAAAAAAAATACATGTCAATCACCGGCTCGTACTGGACAGCAGCTGGTAAAATGCCGTTCAATCGCTGCATCTTTTCCACACCCTGATCCACAGCAGCACTCCTCATCCCGCCTCCGGGTCATCCTTCTCAGCCAATCAGCGCTCGCAGCTGCTGGCTGTGCGTCTAGCCACGCCCACTCGCCCGGCCCAGCCTCGCTCTGGAAACGGTCCAGCCTTATAAATTCATTGTCCTGCGTTTCTACATTAGTCCTGGGTCCTCGTCCCCACGAAGGCGCTTCGTCTGCTCCCCCGTGTCAAACTTTCGCAGCCGCTATGAGGGAAATCGTTCACATCCAGGCCGGCCAGTGCGGTAACCAGATTGGGGCCAAGGTAAGAAATATACAATTATAAAAATATAACTATTGATTGAGTATTACATGAGACATACCATTGTTTTTGCAGAAAAAAAAGAAAAAAAAACACCGGCTCACAATGCAAGACACACCCATTAAGCTCTTTAAAGTCATTATGTAGGCTAGATGAGCGTTTGGCTGTGTAAGAAGACAAAGGACTCCTTTTGTCTCATTATGCATTAATTCAATTAAAATTCAATTTTCATAAACTCTCTGTGTTCATACACACCGCAAATCATAATTGATTTGTTTTTTTGTCATCGCCTCTCCGTCTGAACGCGGTCCGGCGCTGCGGTAGCCGGTGGGTGGGTGGGGGGGGTCGCATTGAAATAACGGTATAACGGGGCTCTTGTGTCTCGACTGGTTTTGTTCACACCACACAGGGCGTGTCTGCGCCTCAACAGTTGAGCAGTCAGCTGACCTCAAGGACAAGAGAGACAAAAAAAAGACTATTCTTCCCCCGTCGGAACCCCATCAGTCAGTATTCTGCACTGGGTTCTTTGTCTTGTTCCCACGAATGGCTGCTATCTGAGACAATGAGTGGGAGCCTAGAAAGTAGGTTGGGGATGAATGGTTCCCCCATAAGGCTAAAGCATCAATAGTCCATATTGATCCGATTTTCTTTCCTGCAGGTTGTAGATGCAGGGGGCTGCATCAGCTGTTGAGACAGAAGGGAAGGGTGTGGCAGGGATGGTTGTTAAGACTTGTTCTTTTTAAAATTAGACTTCTGAGGTGACTATTCTGAGTGACACCGCCAGTGCTTTAATCAATTAAATATTCTCATCCTTTTTCAACTTTGTATTTCATTTCAATACATTTGAGACTCAATCTCTTTAATCGGGCCGCATCACATCACCCAGTCTTACAGTAACAGTAGCAGCCTGCCACGTATGTATGGCCTGTTATAGTACCCTTTACTCTTTTTTTTTTCAACCACTGATCATTTGCTACAGAGAGTATTTGTTTGGATGGAAACATTGAAACACACACAGGAATCTTGCCCTAATCATTGTGAAGCTCTGGATATTTCATGTAAAGGACGGCCCTCTTGCCTGTGTAATCAATTTATTCCTCTCTTAAACACATTAGGGCTGGGGTGGGGGAGGAATGGAGGAAACAGCTGATGCACAGTGGGGGCTGGCAAGAATGACTACTACATATAACACACAACATATACAATTATGCCTTCATTGAATTTGTAGGCATTTGCACCGTAGAATTTAAACTGCTGTAAAGTATCGGAAATCCACATTGGTTTGTTTCTTGTCCCCCTGAACTCATTGACCCAGTGTGTATGATTGCAACTGCTGAAGAGCTGCACTGTGGTGAATTAGGTCAGGGTGTGGCATTGCTTTGCTGCTTATTGTCCCCATTCTTTCACTTTATGTATTTTCAGTCTTTACTAATAGCCATCAACTGGCCCATTGTCAAATATCAGTGAGTTTCTCTGTTTTTTGGTTGTTCTTTGTTCTCTTTATCTGGCTGTGGTCTGCCTTGTGTCACTTAGTCATTTTTGTTTTACAGCGTCTTACTATATTAAGATGTAATGATACATTAGTCAGCTCCCCCCCAATCTCCTAAATTCTGAGCGGCAATACAGCCCGCTTATCCAGATTACTCTAAATCCCCCTACTGCTGTTTTCAGAAAATGACCAAAAAAGGACCTTTAAAATACATTAGTGCAAGCAAATGTGGTTGTGTATGCAGCAGTCATGCCTACTAATGGGCTTTAATGCATACACAATGTGAGTGTGGTCTTTAAGAAGTGAACGAGACATGAATACAGATTTGAAGGCAAGTAGTGTCTCCAGTGTAGTGGGAGTGTATTTCCAGTGTCACTAGCCCCTTTGTGCTGCCTCCTTTGCATCTTAAATCTGAAAGAACTGCATTCTGCTCAATAATACTCATCACTCAATAATATATCAAAAAAAATCTGGTTATGAGAACAGCTGAATTGTATTAAATCAGATAACATATGGCTTTGTGAAATCTGGAAAAATCCTGTAATTTTCATCTAAACTGAAAAATGCGAACCCATTGCTTCAATGGAAACTGTGCATGTGTACTTTCTTTCGAAGCAACTGTCCAGTGATACTTCCCATTTTTTGTCCACAGTTCTGGGAAGTCATCAGCGATGAGCATGGCATCGATCCCACCGGGACTTACCACGGAGACAGTGACCTGCAGCTGGACAGGATCAGTGTCTACTACAATGAGGCCACTGGTGAGTTATTATCCATAGTAGAACACATGCTCAGCTTTGGTTTGTCCTGAATAATACATTTTGTTGCATACTCATGTCCACTGTCATTCATGTATTTTCTCACATTAAATATTCCTTTAAAAACTTGGTGTTGATGTAAGAGTCAGACAGATTGCAAAGCCCTGCGAGGCCAATTTGTGATTGGTGAATTTGGGCTGTACAAATTCAACTTAAATTAATGTATATGTTTTTCTTTCTCTCTCCCTGCCTTATCTCTTAATCGTGCAGGTGGCAAATACGTGCCTCGAGCCATTCTGGTCGACTTGGAGCCTGGCACCATGGACTCTGTGAGGTCTGGACCCTTTGGGCAGATCTTCAGGCCTGACAATTTTGTATTTGGTGGGTGAACTACAGCGATTTTCTCATAATACTGAATGACTGACGGGCGAAAACTCACCTGTATGTCACTCCTTCTCCTCCAGGTCAAAGCGGTGCTGGAAACAACTGGGCCAAAGGTCACTACACAGAAGGAGCTGAGTTGGTGGACTCAGTCCTAGATGTGGTCCGCAAAGAGTCCGAGAGTTGTGACTGCCTGCAGGGCTTCCAGCTCACCCACTCGCTCGGTGGAGGAACCGGGTCCGGTATGGGAACCCTGCTCATCAGCAAGATCCGTGAAGAGTACCCCGACCGTATCATGAACACCTTCAGTGTGGTGCCTTCCCCCAAGGTAATGTGCCCTTGCGGATACAACATAAGAATTTGAGTTCATCTCGCCGTAGGTTTTTCTCCTCTTGAGATCATGTGTCTTAAAAACGCTTTTGTGTGTGTTCTGTCCTCAGGTTTCAGACACGGTGGTTGAGCCCTACAATGCCACCCTCTCAGTCCACCAGCTTGTAGAGAACACCGATGAGACCTACTGTATTGACAATGAGGCCCTGTACGACATCTGCTTCCGTACTCTGAAACTGACCACACCCACCTACGGAGACCTCAACCACCTGGTGTCGGCCACCATGAGTGGGGTCACCACCTGCCTGCGCTTCCCCGGTCAGCTCAATGCTGATCTTCGCAAACTTGCGGTCAACATGGTGCCTTTCCCCCGTTTGCACTTCTTCATGCCTGGCTTCGCCCCCCTGACCAGCAGAGGCAGCCAGCAGTACAGAGCCCTTACAGTTCCCGAGCTCACCCAGCAGGTGTTCGATGCCAAGAATATGATGGCCGCATGCGACCCACGTCACGGGCGCTACCTGACCGTCGCCGCCGTGTTCCGTGGACGCATGTCGATGAAGGAAGTCGACGAGCAGATGCTGAACGTCCAGAACAAGAACAGCAGCTACTTCGTCGAATGGATCCCCAACAACGTGAAGACCGCCGTCTGTGACATTCCACCCCGTGGCCTCAAGATGGCCGTCACTTTCATTGGCAACAGCACAGCCATCCAGGAGCTGTTCAAGCGTATCTCAGAGCAGTTCACAGCCATGTTCCGCCGTAAGGCCTTCTTGCATTGGTACACAGGTGAAGGTATGGATGAGATGGAGTTCACCGAGGCAGAGAGCAACATGAATGATCTGGTGTCGGAGTATCAGCAGTACCAGGATGCCACTGCTGAGGAAGAGGGGGAATTTGAGGAGGAGGCTGACGATGACGCTTGAAGATGAAAACGGGAAGGTCAAGTCACTAATGCCAAAATTCAAAAAGGAATAAAATAGAACCATTTAGTAAACGATAAAAAACCCTAGTGTCTAAGCATTTCTAGAATTCAACTTTAGCATAGATATCAATTGTGATTCATTGCAAATAAAGTATTAAAAATCAAAGCGTGTTTGCCTTTCATTAATGCATTACATTTTACCCATTTGTCTGATAAAACATCAACTGCAACTCAGCTTCATATCTCAATATAACAAGCAAACCCTGTTAAAACTAAAGGGTTGAATATTATATATTGAGTTCAGCAGTTTCAAATGCTGTTTCCTGGAGCTAAGAAGAAAAGCTGCATCATTTCATTTTTTTAGGCCTGGATAACACTGTAAAAGAAAAAAGGAATGCATATTAAGGCATATTTCCAGAGAATGATGAACATTAATCATGTTGAGGTCAGCCCTTTCATGTGGTGTTTACTGCAGCTAGAAAAAAAACTGCATCATTGCGTTTTGTTTCGCATGGATAAGATGGTTCAATGTTTGTTTTATGCATATTTAGAGATAAAACAGTTAAATAAGCTTGAAGTATTTGAGCGGACACAAAGTAGGTCTAATGCAATATTACTGGAGGTGTAACATGTCCAAAACGTTGTGGGGCATGACTCGTTTGCTATAGTCAGACCAATTGTTTTCTATTTGCAGAGCCACATTCCCATTTAGAACACATGTTCACTGGCAGCATTTTATATTCATTTAATATAAAACTTTAAAAGTGCAGTCCACATACTTGTTCTACAATGTTGCATACTATATGAAATGCTAAATATTCAGGTTCTCAATGTCTCAGTATGAACCATATCTCAAGGCCTTTTGTGCTTTAGGACGGCCAATATTCAAAAACTGTTATATAAAAATGGATTTTATTGAAATATATGAAAATGTAGGGTGAAGCTATATCTGATTCTTACTAAAATATAGAATATCTATGGACTACTTATCCAAATGTAACAGCAAACTTAAACGTTCTAGATGTAGATTTGTACTTTTGAACAGTGTAAATATTTCTGAATAATGTAATATGAGTTAGACAGTTCAACCAGTGAGCCGTTTCAACTATCTGCCGTGGTCCCTTTAAGATATGTTTGTGCGGGAAATCTTGATCCAATCAGAGTCTTCCAGTGAATCGGACTCGGGTCTAATTGACCAATGGTAAAAGAGTTTGGCTGTGATTGATTGGTCTATTTGCCAATCACCTGCGACTAGGACGCCTCTTGTGGGCGTTGTCCATTCCTTCCCGAATGTCCATGTTTATTTTCTTTTATTGTATCTCCGCTAAGAACAGAGTGTAAGGTAAGCATGGTATTCAAATACAACCTTGTTCTTAATATGCGAAGACAATCTTGTAAAATAGCCAGTTTGCACGTTTGAATAAGAAGCTTATTTAGAAATGTTGGCGTATAAGCACCACGTTTTTATCGCTTAACGTTAAGCTTCTTGCGTATTTTCAAGTTAACATTAGGTTATTTCCCCTGATAGTTAACTTCAATTGATATTGGTATGTATATAGTTTAACGTAAATCAAACAGTAGGTTGTCAGGCTTCCCGTCAGATAAAGTTATGATATTAAATTCCTTCAATTAACGTTAGCTTATAACTAAACGTATTTTCTGTGTTGTTTTCATGCTAACTGTAGTTGCTGTAAGATATGCAGGTATTACAGACAACAGATGCATGTTCGATATACGTTGAATCAACGTTACTTTACACTTAGGAACGGAGTTGATGCCACCGCAGCTAAACGGTTGAATTAGCTATTTAGGCTAACGTTAGCCGCATGAAGTTGCCTCAACGTTGCTGTTTTGGGTGGCAGTTGAAGCTGGACGTTTAAACGTCCACATCATCTAACGTTGCCTGTCTTTAATACAGGCCGAGCAGTCGTCCTGCCTGAGCCTGCGTGAGGAATGGAGGCCACGCAAATAATCAGTGACTCTGTCCTGGAGTCAGACGAGGAAGAAAATAAAGAGGAGATCGAAATCAAGAGGGGACGACCTTTGGCTAAACTGTGCATCTTAAAAAACGAACACATCCCTGAGACAGGTGAGACGGCTCGCTACTGCTGTCATTACACTGAAGCGTTGGAGATTTTAACTGGCACAAACCGGTCTAACATTGTCTTAATGTTTTTCTTCTGATGGACATCCTCCGGCACACAGAGTTGCCCCTCTTTTTGGGAGATAATGTGTTGGGCCGTGACCCCAACACCTGCACCTTGCCCCTGCCAGCACCCTCAATCTCCAAGCGGCACGCCACCGTCTGCATCTCCGTCTACAGGAGGAGAGGTTGCCACGGCGAAGTGGAGGCTTTGATTTGGGACCACGGCAGCATGAATGGGACCCGCAAGGGCCACTTAAAGCTGACTCCTGACGTACGCTACGCCCTCAGTGAAGGGGACAGTTTGGTGGTGGCAGACATCCCATGTCAGTACGCAAGCTGCACTGTTGACCGCGTCTCTTCGGAAGGGGACGCGATGGCCTCTGTGAGCAAACATTCGGCGGTGGATGCCAAGTTGCCGGACGGCTCGGGAGAAAAGGGAGGTGACGCGAGCGGAGGCAGCGATAAGCGTGTCAATGGGGATACGCAGGCTAGTGTGTTGTTATCTGATCCGGAGGACTCGGAGAAGACTTCTGTCACGACCAGTTGCTTGTCCTTGGCGCAAACTCCAACGCAGCCACGGGGGACCCTGGTCCCAGAATCTGATTCGGACTCAGACGATAAAAGAGGAGACGGAAGGCGCAAGGCTCTAGGTAGAGAAATGATTTAAATATTTATAGAAATGAAGCCCTGTTTTTTTTCCATATCAGGTTTTCCATTATTTTTTTTATTTTTTTTACAGTGTCCAATTCTGACTTCCATGAATCAGGTCCCGTCTGTTCAACCTTCCTGAGTCCCACAAACAAAGTTGTCCCTGAAAGGTATAATAGCAATCATTACCATATATTTCGGGGCTTTTTTAAATGTGTGCAATCACGACATATTAACTTGTAAGACAAATATGGCAAATCCCTGTAAGTATGTGCATTTGTTTTCTAAATTATAATGCTGGTCACATTGTTTTCCACTGTTTTATAGTGAGGATGAAAGTCCCATCACACCGCCGTCCTCGGCCAAAAACAGGCCTGACAGACCCGTCGGCTTCAGTAAGGAGGACCAAGGCGTTGAGGTGGGCCAACAGCAGCAAAACGAAAACACAATTATAGTCGTGGACAACAACGCAGAAGAAAAGGAGGAAGAAAAAAGAGCACCACTGGCGGGGAGTAGGTGTGAGAAAAGTGAACACAATGGGTCAGGGAAACAGGACAGTAATGTCAGTGGTACTGGGGAGAAGGAATTCCCCAAATCTCCAGCGACATTCTTGACCGATGCGATCCCTGTATTTGATATGGACAGTGACACTGATGTGGAGGGAGAGGAGGAAAGGGTGGCATCTGCAAGCCCAGTGACCTTGAATGCAAACCGACAAGCTGATCATCCACCAAACAAAGCCTATTTTTATACAGACAGTGATACCGATGTTGATGAGCAAGTTCCCAAATCTGTGCCTTCCTCTGCGGACCACACTAAACCACCTCATGTGAGTCCAGTTATTCAGCCAAAAGGCATCACCTTCGACAGCGACACTGACGTGGATGAGGATGCCGTGTCAGAAGCGGCCATTGTTACAGCGTTGCTCCAAAGCACCAACGCAGTTGTGTCTCCCCCTTCTATGCAGCGCAAATGTTTACACCTAGACAGTGACACAGATATTGAGGAGGAAGAAGAAAATAGTTTGTCCTCTAAAATAGATGAAATGCCCAATAGATTAGATCTCAATTCAACTGGGCCGGAATCAACACTTGACAGCGAGACGGAGGACGGCGCTGTCCCTGCCCCGGCCATCGGTGACGTCCCGGTGGTGTCTGCTGTCACAGAGTCCGTCACCACTGCAGATTCAGCAGCTGTTTTGGGTTGTCTGTCTGACAGCGACACAGATGTGGAAGACGATTCTTTGCTCATGCCCGTCGTTGGCTCAAACCGGTCCACCAATCCTGGTGTAATGTCAGAAGCTCTTCAGGCAGATGCAGACAGGGATGTTGATGAATCCAGTGTGTCCCCTGCTGGGGATGAGGTCGATCCAGCCGCCTTCAGAGTGGACAGTGACACAGATTTGGAAGACGAGGAGAACCAGGTTCCAAGCCTGCGCAGAGAAAATACTGCTGGGTTGTTGGTTCCCCTGCAGCAGAACTGCTCCACTCCTGTGCAGCCGTCAGGTACTGTTCAGCACTGTTTCATTTGCCAATCCATTTCTCATTTATTAGGGAGCTCATTATATTAGAACCTGGTGTATGTGTAAGATAAACACAATTCAATGCGCAAAAATGCAAGAAACTTACACATTTTTGCCCTCGGAATAGAAAGACCATGCAAAGTCTCTAAATAATCAAAAACAGAAACTTACTTTTTTCAAAAAAAATTGTGATCCATTTAAAATGAGCATTGTTTTCTTATTTTGATAAGCGCTTTGATCCTGCCCACCTTTTATCTACTGTATACATTTTAATATGACTTGTACGGCTCTATAAATACTTTTTAATCGATACTAATTTGGTTATTTTCACTGTGGGCTGGTTCCAGGAGGAGAACTGGAAGATATGGAGACTCAGGCTTTCCTGATTCCCTCATCAAGTCCAATTGGACGTGAGTAAATTCATTTTGACATATAACGTTGTGTCTGTTATAATGCAAGATATATTTTAGAGGTAAAGTATTTGTTAAAACCTGAGGCACGCTTCTTTATTTTGTCTTCTCTGTCTGCCAGGTTTGAGACCCATATCATTGTGTCCCAGCCCGGAGGATGACTGTGTTGTGGCTGAGACCCAGTCGTTCCTTCTTCCTACTACAGACTGCCAGGGAAGCCGTTTAAAGTTCCACAACAAAGACCCCATCCAGTCCTCTGTTAGTGAAAAATGCAAGTCCACTAGAGGAGAGTCTTTCCAGCTGGGATTGTTTCAAAGCAGCCACCTGGAGGGTCAGGCCCAAGTGCTAGCAACAGAGAGCACCCAAGCTTTTGTGTCTGTGGTGGAGGGTTTGAATCTGGAAGATACCCAAGCATATGCAGACAGAACCTCCTCGGAGAATGATTCAAATCTGCAGGCCCGTGGAGATGATCAGGAACCAGCCAGATGTTCAGAAATATTTGCAAAAGAGGGTCGTGTAGATTTTGCCATGGAAGCAACACAGGCTTATATTTCAGAGACTGACTGTGATTCAGAGGTTGAAACCGATGAAGATGAGGGAAAAAACAACACTGCTGCTGCTGAGACTCAGCCTTTCTATGTTTCTACCTCATCTACTCTTGCTCTGGCTGAAACCCAACCAATGTTTAACATCGAGGAGGAGGAGCAGGAGGAGGAGGAGCAGGAGGAGGAGGAGGAGGAGAGTTTGGATCACACACATCCTATTCCTGCGATACTGAAAGTTAAGTCCAGCTCACAGCCTGTAACAGAAGAGAACGAAGAACAGGTGGCGGCAGCTCAACCTGTGGCTGAAACTCAGCCCATGCATGTCAGTGAGGACGAGGAAAGTGATGGTGAGGAATTGTTGCAACAAAAACCAGGAGCAAAGCAACAGCGGCTTAAAGAGCAGACACAAACGCTCACAGTATGTGAATTACCACTTGTTGAAACGCAGCCAATGCACTTTGCTCAGGCTGAAACTCAGCCCATGGCGACGGGTGGAGAGGAGGAAGGTGATGTTGGGGATTCAATTCCAGCTCCACGAAAAAGAAAAGCAAAGCAACTGTGGCTCGAAGAGGTGCAGACACCAACACTCGCAAACTCTGAGCTTTCTACTGTTGAAACTCCAGCGGCTGTGGCTACATGTGAAGATTCAGAAAGCGATGAGGAGGACTCGACTCCAGGTCCACGAAAAAGGAGAGCAAAACTACTGCAGCTCGGAGACGAGACGCAGCCCCTCGCAAGTTCTGCAGTTGTTGAAACTGAGCCGTTTGCTGCATGCACGAGTGAGCAAAGAAATAATGAAGACACAACCCCAGGTCCTAGAAAAAGAAAAGCAAAGTCACTGCCACTTGAAGAAGAGGCGACACAGCCCATCGCCGGCTCTGAGGTCTCCGCTGTTGGGTCTCAGCCTGCGGTCGCGGGAGAAGAAAAAGAAAGTAATGATGAGGACTCCATTCCAGGTCCACGTAAAAGAAGGGCAAAGCCAATTCAAAAAGAGGACTCTACTGAAGAAACTGAAAGGGTCCCCCGGCCTCAGAGGGGAAAAGGTAGACGAGCTGAAGCTGGAACTAGTGGACCAACTATTGGAGGGAGAAGAACAACAAGGGCAAGACTAAGAGAAGAAGAGGAGCAGGCAGAGGGTTCTGAGCTTCCAAAGAGAGGGACAAGCAGGGTGATGAAGGCTTTGGCAAATGCTACTCCTACAGTAAGGAGAGGAAAAGCAAGGCCTAATGAGGAGGAGAGTGTGAAAGAGGAGGAGGTAGAGCAAGCTAAACAGGGCAGAGGCAAAGAATTTACGGTGGATCCAAAAAATAGCAAGGAAGATGAGGAAACGCTTGAAACCATTGAAAATAACAACCTGGAGAAACAAAAAGGGAGGGGAGAGCAATACAAATTGCAAATGGAAAGAAAAGAGGAAGAAGAAGAGCATGAAAGAATGCAGTCTGAAGATGCAGAAAAGTTAAGACTTGAACAAGAGAGAGCAGACAGAGAGACGATGGAGAGGGAGAGAAAGGAAGTAGAGGAAAAGGAAATAGCCGATAGAGCACAAAAGGAAATAGAAGAACAATTGGAGTGGGAAAGAAACAAGAAGGAAGAAAATGAGAGACGTGAAAAAGCAGCAAGAGAAGAGAAGGAGAGAATAGAAAAGGAAAGAGAGAAAGAAGAAAAAGAGCAATTAGATTGCGAAAAAGCAGAGAGCGAAGAGAAGGAAATAACAGAAAAGGAAAGAAGGAAGGAAGAAGAAAAAGAGCGCTTGAAAACAGCGAAGAGGGAACAAGAAGAACAAGTCAAGAGGGAGAGGATCGAACAAGAAAAAGAGGCCAAAGAAAAACAAACAAAAGAGCAACAAGGAAACAAGAAGGAAGAAAACAGCCCCAAAACAACCGCGACAGGTCGAAGAACGGCCAGGAGGACACCTGCTGCTCAGGACGCCGCCACGTCAGCCAATGATGACGTCCCAGCGAGCAGAACGCGCTCCCGCTCCAACTCTTCCAATTCCGTCAGCTCAGAGAGGTCGGTTTCAAGTGTGAGCACCCAGGGGAGCAGCGGGAGAGGCCGAGGGGCAAGGAGGCAGGCAGCCACCAATAGAAGGACTGTCGCTGCAGAGCCAGCACAGCGGGACATTTGTGACATTTCTCCCCAGGGAGTCCTTTCAAGGTCCAATTCAGAGATTTCGGGCGGCACCTTGAGCTCTCGCAGCAGAGGAAGAGGAGGCAGGCAGCGAGGAAGAGGGAGGAAAACTGAGACCGGTAGCCAAAGTGGCCAGAATTTGGCTCTCGAACCTACAGCCAGAGGAAGGAGAGGCAGGACAGCAGAGGGACCCTCGAATGAAGTTCCCCCAGAGGAGGAGATGGAGGAGGCAGATTCTCAGCCGGCTATTACCGTTAGAGGGCGACGGCGAGCTAATGCAAATGACCCTAAACCCGCACCCGCAGATAAGGAGTCCCCTTCGAGTCAAAAGTGTGCCAGGAAAGCTTCACCTCTGCCTAAAAGGAACGTCTTGGGCGGAGGCCCAAAAGCAGTGAAGAGTGAGACTGCAGAGGTACAAGTAGCTCCTGCAGTCAGTGATGGGGAGGAGGCTAAGGAGAAAACCAAAAGAGGAAAAAGCGAGTCAAAAGCGAATGCAGAAGAGAATTCCAGCTGTAGCTCCAAAATATCTGAAGCGAAGGAGCGATCCCAAACAACAGAGGCAGCGCACGGTGAAACCAAAGAAAAGACTCAAGTCCAAGCTGTGAGAAAAGGGAGAGCATCCAGCGCTCAAGCTAAGAAGAGTGCCAAAGATTCCTCTGCTGGATCCGCGGTGAAAGAAGAGCCTGAGGAAATGGAGGAGGGGACAGTGCGGAGGAGAGTCAGAGGTCGTCCATCAGTGGTCCAGAAACTGAAGACGGAGAAGCAGGAAGAAAAGGACCAGGATCCACATGTGGAGGCCTCAGAGGTGACTTAACCCCTTACTTGCTTTCTAATGTGTTGGAAGGGTTCAGGTGTTAAAAGTTGTTATTTTTTTTTAGTGATCCAAAAGTAGATTACGACTGACTAATGAATCAGCCCAAATGCAAAGCTGAGTAGTGTATGAGTGTCCAGGAATGTCTTCTGTCCTTTTAAGAGGAAGGCTTTCACCTTGGCTAAAGGCTATGGTGCACTTTCCTCTGTGAGTCAGCCTTTCCAGCCACCATAATGTACGGCAATCAACATCAGGGACGGCGGCCTGCATCTCTCCAACTCTCCCAGCAACAGGAGTGGTCCGGCCTGACAACGTTAATACTCTAATGAATTAAGTGGTGGAGCGGTCCGACGGTCACTTCGGACTCCCTGTTAAGATATGTGCTTTCATCCTAGCACACATGCTCATCCCCCCCCCCCCCCCAAACTGTCTTCCATTTAACAGCCCCAGACTCCGACCAGCAGCGTGTCCCGGAAGAGACAAGCTCTCACGGACTCCTCACCCGTGGCAAAGACCCCTCGCTCCTCTTCTGCTTCACCGGCCGCCGGTGGTCAACTGCGAGCTCCCAGACAGGCCTACAAGGTTCGATGCGTCTTTGTGCCCGTGTGGGCGTATTTGTGACATGGTCAGAATAATGGAGGAAGGAGGAAATTGGACCTTTGTGACAATCACGTGCTGTGCTGAGTGCTTTGTCTAAGATCTTCATTCTGAGTATATCGATCTTTGTGTTCAGTGTGGGGTCCTTGTTTGAACTCAACAGGAACAGACCGGACAGGGTTTTTTACAAATGGGGGGCAAATTAACAGCAGAACCAGTGTAAAGTATTATTTACATAACAGATCGGGGCAGAATACATTTAGCTCACAGCAGATCCAACGCACCCTCTAAAGCCAGAACATTTACTTTTGCCTTCAGGTATAACATTCCCAATGTGGATCAAGATGCATCACTTCCCAAGATGCATCACTTCCATAGTCTCACACAGCATGCAGCTGCTTAAAAAGGATATTGTTTAGGATCCATTGACGCCAATCTTACAGAATTTAAAGTTTGTTTATGGAAAATAAATACCAGGTAGTTGCTTTTGAGCTACAGTTTCACCCAATAATGGCTTGGCTCTACTGTAAGCAAACCTAGAGATGTTATCCATTAGGAGTGGTAATTTAATTTAAAGCAATCAATATATAATTACATGCTGCCCCGGTTTCCTACATTGTAAACTTCCCATGATGACAAAATTACCCAAGAACCTGGCTTTAGAGCTCTTAACACCCCTCCTCCTAGGTGCTGTTCACAGGTGTGGTGGATGAAGACGGGCAGAGAGTGTTGGCTCGTTTGGGGGGCAGCATGGCTAAAGGAGTGGCAGACATGAACTGTCTGGTGACCGATAAGGTGCGCAGGACTGTCAAGTTCCTGTGTGCGTTGGCCAAAGGAGTCCCCATTGTGACCCCGCACTGGCTGGAAAAGGTAAGCGTCTCCACTCGCGGTTACTACACGCTAGGTTTCTATATCTGATGGACGTATGTGGATCTATATTTTCAGATACTGCACTCTCATAGACGCTCATCTCTTGTTGTTTCAGAGTGGTCGGGCTGGGAGCTTCCTGCCTCCTAATGCGTTTCTTGTGAAGGATCCAGAGCAGGAAAAGAAGTTCAGTTTCTGCTTGCAGGATTCTCTGGGGATTGCTAGCAGTCAGCGTCTCCTACAGGTACTGGGAACACAGGCTTTACCATCTATTTCTGTGCTGGTGCTTTTTTTGTTATTTTTTTTTTTCTCTGAGCAAGCGGTTGACTGTGTATTTGTGGCATTTCCCTTGTCAGATGGCACACGGTTGGTGGATAATAATGACACGGCGACAAATAGTCAAATATCAAAAAATCAACTGCCTTTTTAAAGATCTGAAATCTTTAACTTTTTGCCACTGTGCATTGCTTTTATCTCAGCCCCTTTGTAGTGGAACAAAAACTGAACCTTTTTATGAGCACAGGGATGATTGTTTACCATTGGACAATCATTTTACATTTGTTGTTTATGTACCGATTATATATTATGGCCACTTTACGGGTGGACGCGGGTAGGTTTCTTTCCATTGCTGTAACAGAGTTCAGATCAGTGTCAGAGACTCCTGTTTCTGATAGCTCGTGCTGTACTTATACTGGCTAAAATTCAAACTCATGTGTGGAGGCGTTCTTGTCCCGTATTACATCTCTTGTCTGCTTTTCTCTTGCTCTTAGGGCTTTCAGATCCACGTCACTAAGTCTGTGAAACCAGAACCAGTTCACATGAAAGACATAATCTCCTGCAGTGGAGCCACCTTCCTTCCCAAAATGCCCTCTTCTCACAAGGTACCAGTCAAACCTTCTCCCTCAGACACGCAGTGAATGAATTTGTGTCAGTCCGTCTATATATGACCATTCATTACCCCCCCTCTCCTCAGCCTCAGACTGTGGTGATTTCCTGTGAGGAGGACTTGGCGCTCTGTGGCGCGCCGCTCTCTGAATCCGTCCCCGTCGTCACAGCTGAGTTCATTCTCACGGGGATCCTCCGGCAAAAACTTGACCTTCAGACCCACAAACTTTCTGTCCCTGCAAATACTCAACCGCCCGCAGGAGGCAGGGGAAGGAGCAGGAGAAAGACTTAGCCCCAACCCGGGTACACTGTGTTGAAAAATACTATTGTTGCGTGGAGTATTCTCGTCCCACATAAATTATCTTTCAAATCAGAGACTTTTAGAAACATTTGTGAGCAAGCTGTTTGTCCGTGTGAAAGACTTAAGGAAGGTATTATGGCACATTGTAGACGTATCATGGGTGAATCTTAACTGTCAGATGCATTCCGATGAGAATGATGGAAGAAGGATCATTTTGGAAACTTACCAGGTTTGTCATGATGAGCTGTTCTTATGGGACCCTTTTTACCGTTGCAGTTGAAGAAAAGAAATGTACGTTTTTAAAGTTGCAAAAGCTGTGATGATGTTGCTGCTGTGCCGCGTCACTTTTCACCCATGGACCTTTTTGCTGCCATCTCTTTGGGTGCTTTGCCGCATTCAGCCAGTTTGGCAGGTAGCAAGTATGGAAGTGGGAGACGTAGAATCATGTTTGGATGTTGGAACATAGGGTCTGTCCTGATGAGTGCACCGTGCCTTTTTGATAAAGAAGTAATCATGAAACTACCACTGTGTCTTTTTCCCCCTACTCAGTTAACCACCAACTCCATTAAGATCTCATCCAATCCTTTTACATCGAATTACACTCAGGGAGCCGATGCAACCTGTTTGCACCTGAATGTTGATGCAGCTTCTACTTCAGTTTGTATCCATACGTTTATCTCCCATGTGTTTATGTATACATGTCAAAAAAAGACCAGTATACAGAACTCACATTTGGTTTATTCCACGACCCACCTTCAATATTATATTTGAACTCTCCGAATCATTTGGCGTTTTAAAGTCAGAGTCACTAGCTTGTGATTAAATTTGATTTTAGAACTGTCTCCCTACCAAGTTTGTATTGAAATCAAACTGATAACTGTTGATTAGGGATGAAAACATTAAATCTATATTGTGTTTAAGTTCTGTATTTACTTTTGCAACTCGTCGGCACATCTTGGTATTTCATTATGCTGTCGTGATACTATTATCTGTATTGTTTAGGCTTTGATGTGTCGCTCAGAAGACTTGGTTAAAAGCATCAGAAACATTAAGTGGGCCGGATTTTAGTCTACCAGCCCTCTATACGATCTCATTTAAAAAACTTTTTGTTGTGCAGATTTTTGTATTTTATTTGTTATCTTATTGGCCAAATTCCATTCAAGCCACCAAACAATTATCTTCATTTGTAGAACATTTGGAAAAAGAAACGAGCACATAATTATCCTCTGACTTATTGACGCACAGCTCTCTGCTGACTTTGCTTGTGGAACATCTGGAATGAACCTCTTCCCCTCTGGCAGATCACCGTGGGTGTGTTTCACGGGGCGAAGGGGTGGCCGGTGTTTACCGACATGAGTCGAGTGTTTCCGAGGGAGAAAGAGCGAGAGAGAGAGAGCGCGAGAGAGAGCGAGCGGAGCCCGACATATTCCGAGCACCTTCCAAATGTGGAGCCCGAGTCGTGAAGCGCTGCTTTTCCGGGGGGCGAGGTTGGAACGGAGGGAGACGACGAGGGAGGAAAAAAGCAACGGACATCGCGCAGATATTCGCCTCTGAAGTCCGCCCGACGTCTCCGTCTGACGGCCGCGATCGTTCGGTTCCAGGTAGGCGATGCTTCCATGCGTGTGCGGGCGGCTCTGCTGGGATGGGACCGGGGTGTGAAGGGTTAAATCCTGCAGGTTTTTTGGGGTTGATGCGCCTGTCTGCCATCCCGGAGTGGGAGCTTCATCCCTAACTATATATTGCATGAATATTGTCAATGGTGAAAGGTTAATGAAACTGTGCAGGGATGCAGCCGGTTTTGCCATCATTGGATATTTTTGGTTCCATTTCATTTTCAACCTGCCGGGGAGGTTCAATATAATGTACAGCTATTTTTTAATGATGCAAGATGATGTCATCCAACTGTCTATGTAAACAGCTTACATTAAACATTAGCCCACCTTAAACTTTGGAGGAAAAAACTTTCATTATGGCAATTTGTCGTAGAACAATTTGCATATTTATTCTATTTTAATGTCTCATCATCTTCTTAAGTAAGTCATGTCAGAAGTCAATATGTCACGCACGGTTAACACCTTAAAGCTTAATTAGCATCCATGATCCGAGAGGGCTGTGTAGCCTCGGGCTGCAGTGTGATACTGTGTCACCATCGGAGCAGTGGCCTTATGACAATGTCATCTTTTACAATAGCCGCATTCTTCGTCTTCTGGGCTCTTGTCCTTGTCTGTTCGTCCCTCATCTCCCCTGGGCTTAATGAATCAGACAGGTGCGATATGTTGGAAACACGTCTCTCCCTTTATTTCGCTGCTTCTGAGGGAAAATAGGTTGCCTGTCGCCACAGGCCGTCTCTCCCATCAACGTGAGAAATGGCTATTTTGATTTGGGATAATCACAGGGGACTATGTTTTTTGCTTTTGCAGTATGTCTCGTGTCAGTAAAGGAAAACAACGTGTTTGTCGTTTCAGCAGAATTCAACTTACCGGCACTTTCCATGTGTCTCTCTTGGTGCAACACCCACCCCGCCCCCCAGTCCTTTTTTTTGGCTCATGATTTATGAATATCTAGTGCTGTTCGAGGAGGGTGCAGCATGTGCATCTGTGTTTCTGTAAATGTGTGTTTGAACACACTTCCAGCAGGCCTCATTGTCACAAAGAGCCATTTCTCCTCATGACTCGTGCAAAAAAAAAGAGTAAACGGTAAAAGGGATGAGAAATGATGAAGTGTAAAGACACAGAGGTGGCTTTGTGGGGCCACATCTGCAGTCATTGAAGGCATTTCCGTCTCTTCGAATCTTGCCTACAAAGACGTGTCTGTCCTTCCGATGAGTAGGGAGCTTTCGAGTGAGAAGGAACACAGGCATAGGCATTGATTTCAGAGTGGGATGCACTGGCTCGGATTATATAATACAAGGAGGAGGAGAAGACGAAGGAAACATGATCAAATAGGGAGAGCGATCCAGAGAGGGGAAAAAAGCAAAGAGATCTTGGGAATATAAATGTTATTATTTGTGTATACATTCCCATCGTTGTCAGGATTCTCACCAAAAAAAACGTGTTTGTGGTTGATCAGACTGTCTGTGTTAACGTAAGGTGACCTGTACAACCAGGTCAGATAGATTTAATGATATTGAATTGTCTCTCTCAAGGTTCTTGGTTACTCAGATGCATTTAATGCTTATGTTTATTTTATTTCACATCAATGGTTAATTTGAAACCATAGTTGTATGTTGTATGTATGTTTATGTTAAGCCTGCTTTGGGATGATGGTGTTTTAAAACTGTTAAACTGTGACTGCAATCTGAGAGAAAAAACATGTCCCTGGAAATGTAAATGAGATTTAGTGATACTGGGATTTAATTTAGTAGGAGAAATGACTGTTTGGACTCGTTGTCTCCAGGAACCGAGAGACATTTTCAACCGGAAATACAATATTAAAATCCTCTTTAATTTTAAATATACTACCGTAGACAAAACTATTGTATTTCCTTATTTTTGTTACATTGTTTTAATGGTAACAAAAAAACGAGGTCGCAACGGGGGCAGGAAGTGACACTTTCAGATGTGAGAATAGTAACTGAAGGGAGAAAATGGTAGAATAGAGTGAAGCTAAGTGAGGGGACGGAGGAGTGATGGAAAGATAGCAGATGGGTCCATGGTTTACAGCCCAGAGGGCAGTGTGTGAATAAACCAGTTATAATATAGTTTACTGAGTGTGTTTTCATGTGCTTGCATGTTTGGGCTCAGTGAGGCAGCCTTCACGGTCTCAAATCGGCCATCAAATGCCCCAGATCACATAGGAATAGGAAGGATTAGCTTTTGCGTTTCTTGCTTAAAAGATGTTGTGTACAAACACCTGATTGGTCGCTGCGCCTACTGCTGCATCAAGCAGATCACACGGTTCACTTATCTGCTGCTCCAGAGCCAACCTACGTCTAAGATTGCTGCATTAATTAAACAGTCAGCGCTATTACCCCGAAGTGCAGGATACAGTTGCCTCACACAAGCGTTCTAAACTAGACGAGAAAATGAAACCATTCCCGAAACATGGATTGGGACCGAAGTAACACAACTAAAGCTTTGTCATCCGGATTGTGTTTCAAATGCAATGTTTAACAGTGGTATTTTGAGCCGGGAGTGTCGTGTGCAGCTGCAGAAGCAAAGGGACGCTTGAGGCCTTCTGTGAATTAGCAAACGATGTTCGACAGATTATAACGCGATGAAATGTTTTATGTACATTGATCTCTGATGCAGCTGCTGCTTAGAAATATGTTTAGATTCCAAATGCCACAAACACACACAGACACCCAGCAAGTTCCAACCCAGGCTTATGCAGTCTAATGGCTAAATGCTTTGTCATATCCAGCAGAAATGGGATGTCTCTTGAGTTGAAATGAGACAGTTTGTTATCTCTACACGGTGGTTTTTAGCTGCTGCACAGTGTGACTGTGAGCACTGCAGGTGCTCTCACCAAATCCCCTCCTGGGCTTTGGAAATGAAAACTGCAGCAAAATCTCTATTGCACTAATTCTCTTGATGTGTTGCCTCAGACGCATCGGTTCAGTTTTCATCATCGTAGCCTCCTCAGTGTTGCAATGAATCCTGTTTCTTTTCAAAGACTGTCATAATAATGTGGAGGAAATGTGCTCAAGTTCTTTTCTTTTTGGACATTTTCTGTAGGCACATAATCAATGGACACTGCTCTCCAGTTGGACATACACTTAAAGGGAAGGACCTTTGACACATAAAACTGTTAGTTACTATTAGATTATTGTGACACCGTCATTGGTTTAATCAAACAAAAGTGGCACTTTTGCCGTTTTTTATTGTCCAGAGTCCAATAATAACCTTCAGGAAATGAATGTAAAATACAGCGACTGGGAGGGTTTTATATCTGGTGTTCATGCAATAAGAGACTTTCTCTTAACGCACACACATCTTCCTTTTTTCTTTCTAGGAACAAAAACAATCAGTTAAGATGACGACAGTCAGTGTGATCGCCTTCAGCTTCCTGCTCACCACAGGTACGTTAAGAGACACATGCAATGCTGTTCTTTCTAGCAGTGATCTGGAAGTGTTCAAATACCAGTGTGTCTTTTGCCAGTAATGGTTGATCAAAATACGCTGTGTGAATTGTTAAATCGTTTAATTTTAGTTTGATCCGGTAATCCAGAGGAGCATGTGAGAAAGGGTGTAAAAATGTGTTCAAAAGTACTGCTTTTAAATAGACAATAAAAGGACTGTGTATTCAATTGTGATGATAATTAAAGTGTTAATATCTCTTTTGATTTTTTTTCTTCATTACAGCTCTTTCTGCGCCTGTGAAAAGTAAGACTTTCCAGAACATCCATTTCTGAGTGTGTCACTCATCAAAGATAAATTCTGACCTTTGACGGCCCTCTAATGCGCTCGTCTTCTCCTCCTCCATTCGTTGTCCATCACATCACCCAGATGTCGACGACTCCATGACGCTGTTCTACGGGGAGGATTTCCACCTCATGTTGCCCTCACTGGCGTTGGATGTCACGTTTCGCAACAGGTCCGCTCCGCGGGCGGGCGACGTGTCCCTGATGCGCGGCGGCATCGTGGTCCACAGTCGGGCCAAAGTCAACCGTCACCTCAGCCACCTCGTTATAGAGAGCGTGGGGGAGGGGGACGAGGGCATGTACACCGTGAAGAATCTCGAGGATCCGGAGGACATCCGGAGCATTATGCTTATAGTCCGAGGTACGATATCACGTTTCTGTATATTGCACGAGGAATGGGAATGAATTACCGACTGGGGTTTCAATTCAAAGATTTAAACTCAAGTTCAACCAATTTAAATTCATTTTAGTTCCAGTTCCTGATTAAGATCCTTATCTTTTTAGTTAAATTAGTGTTTCTATCTATTGATATTACTGTTTTTCATTTTACGAGTGATTCCATTAAGTACTATCTTCCACCATGACAGTCAATGATGAGTTTCAAATAGGGCTCCACCTGACCATCATTTCCTCTATTGATTCATCTCCATTTCATCTTCATCAGTCAAATCCATACAATGTAGTCAAGAAGATGCTAAATAGATTGAGCTAATCAAAAAGGACTAATAAGAATCCATAACCTGGGTACAAAAAATCCCTTTGAAGAATATTGAATTAATAGCTCTAGTATCAAATGGCAGGATGTCTGACACATGAATGACTTCAACTCAAATTTGAGACACTGTTGACCTCACTGCAGTATTTTAATTGTTTTTTTTTTCTTTGACAAATATGATCAAATATGACACAATATGATTCGATGATCCATTACAGTCAAATCCTACTCAACCAGTAAAGCACACATTCATTGAGTCAATAATAGGATATTTAACAGAAAAACCCTTAGAGGAGGCTGTTACTGTCATAATGAAGTGTGTTGACATTATAATCAGTATATTTACTTGTATTTAAGTAATCTAAAACGCTCCCTCCACTACTGGATCACAACCACAACCGCAGGATGAAGAATATCTGACCTGGAGTCAGAGTCCTGGTCGTGCAGGTGCTGTCTTTTCTACCACCGTAATCATGCAGCCAGCAGCTCAATAAACCTTCTTGTTACACGTGGTGTTTGTCCTCAGAGGGCCACACCGTGATGAGGTTGGACGCACACACAAACATGAGCGAAGGAGGTGGCGGGCTCAGACACAGCGTGGATAGAGGCGACTGCGGCGTAGCAATACGTGAAAGATGTGCCATATGGAGGCAGTCATTTGTTGTGTACGTGCTTGTGTGTGTATGTGTGTGTCTTTGTGTCTGTCAGAGTGTTTAAGCATGTCGGAGCTGCCAAGCAGTAATTATGCAGCTCTTTAACCACCGACCCACTCTCTCCTTCGCTCTCTGCTTTCCTGTCTTTATCTTGTCCTCGCTTCCTCTCCCAGTATTTGTCTTGTATTCCAACCCTCTAATTTCAGCTGCCCCGATATTTTTGGACCACTGATCTTTCCTCTACACGCCTCTACAGCAACAGTGGACCGCTCCCTCCCTCATTTACCCCCCCACCCCCTTTTTATTTATTTCAAAATCTATCATTATCACTATTTTTCAAATTGCGTTAGTCTTCCTGTTTGTTGTTTATTCCTATGTCTACTTCTTCGTCACCTGAATGTACCCGTTAACTTGTAACCCTGCATTGGGTCGGGAATGATGTATTCAATTTCAATCTGTAATTGCCCTCAGACATGCGTGAATCCTCATCCCTGCTGGGATAAAAACTGTGAAAATCAATAAAAGTAAATTTACAAAAAAAAAAAACGTTAACCACCCTGCTTTTACCCTCTAGATTGCTCCAACGAGCAGATCATTAAATATGGAGACAACTACCATATTGCGCTGTTGGGGGTGACTCCTCCCATCACCTTGGAGTACAGGCCCAGTGCTGTGGAGGCCAACCAGACATCTAGGTATAGTCAACAAAATGACACATTCTAACCTGTGATGGCCTCTTCCAACTCTGATGTGCGTGTACTGTCACACCGCGTCTCAGGATGACCGAAAAAGGTTAAGGGCAGTTCATCATGTGTGACTTTCTCCTGCTGCAGACCTGCTCTGGTGCTGCTGACCAGAACGGGGCTGTCCAGAGAAGGCTACCACGGTCGGATTAGCGTCAACGAGCGCCACGTCACCCTCAGGGCCGTCACGGGCGCAGACGAAGGCAGCTACACTGTCAGCGACGCGGAAGGCGTTATCCAAAAGAAAGAGTGTCTCAACGTCAAAGGTGAGAGCACAAGAAATCAGGATGCTTTTTGCTTTTCCTCTCTAGTTGTTCTTGGTCGTATTACGTCTTTCCGTCTCTGGCCTTCTGTGTCGTAGAGCACCTGTACTTTGAGACCTTGCCACACGGTGAAAAGCTGAAGATCAACCTGATAATCAACAGTTCCTTGGTCCAGCTCTACTACATCCGGGAAAAGGACCCCACTCCCCATCTGCTGCTGGACAAGGGGGAATTTACGAAAGTAGCTGATTTCTTTTTAGCCCCACCTATCAAATATGCAATATCATGCTTTTGTATGTGAACATATAACAAAGTCTATTCCTAGGTTTCATAATTAGAAACAGGACTTACGCCTTCAATGTTTTCAATGTAGGATTTCTGCCAGTGTGTGCCTTCAAATTTGATTTGTACTTGATATTTTCCTCTGGTTTTTTTTTTCAAAGTTAAGTGTATGATTGTATTTTCTAGGCCAAAGAAGAGCTGGGCCTTGAGGACCGTCTGTCCATGGAGGGCTCTCTGGTTTATCTGGATCAGGTCAAAGGGGCAGATGTGGGCCTGTTCAAAATTACCGACATACTGGGGTTCACTGTGTCTACCATCCACTTGGAGCTGCAACGTAAGGATGAGGATGGTCAAAATGGAATAATTCATATGTTTGTATTACAGAGGCATCTTCTAAAGAACGGTTTCAAAACCATTATCACCGTTCTGTTAATAAAAAGACTGAATAACACCGTTCTTTCGTCTGCTGTGTTCATCCATATTGAAGTTGAATTATTTACTCTTCCACTGCTGTCTTTCCTACATGAAGCCTACAAGCTGGAGTCAGTGTATGTAGCCATCATTGCCCTGTTGGGTCTGCTGGCCTTCCTCCTGCTGGTTTGTCTGCTGTCCTGCCTGATCAAAGTGAAGAAGAGGGCCAAGAGGGCTGCTGCCCTCAAGAAGATCGCCCAGGACTCTGGCAAGGAGGACGAAGGAGAGGCCTTCAGACAGGTTGGAGGGACAAATATGCCAATGGCAATGTGAAGCTGAGGATGTGGAATCGTGATACGATCAATGACTCGTGTTTTGTCTGTGTGCATCATCGCAGGTGGTCAAGAACATCACCAAGCTGAGTGAGGACTCCAAGCACTCGCAGGCAGACAATACAGAGAAATCTCAGAGCACTGAGGTGGATATTAAAGTAAGGACACGTAATATTTCTTCCTCAAAACTGAGTCTTCAAGAGGTTTTAATAATGTCTCCGTTTTACACTGTTTTTTGCGTTCAGACAGCTGCAGCTTATTCAGAACGCTGCTGCTAGAGTCCTCACTAAGATCAAGAAAGTGGATCGCATCAGTCCAGGTCTCGGATCTTTGCAGTGGCCTCCAGTATCACAAATAATTGATCCTATAATATTAATCTTGGTTTGTAAAGCACTGAATGGTTTAGGTCCGAACCTACATTTTTATCTGCTGCTGTGTGATGATCCCTCCAGACCTCTCAGGTCTTCTGGGACCGGCCTGCTTTCTGTTCCCCCGCCGAGTAAAGAATGTCATGCACCACGTATCTTAAACAATCTCCCAGAAGACCTGATGTTTTCTCCAAATCTCAGTTTGTTTAGATCCGGGCTTTCTGTTTTCCACTGCATCCTATTCCGTTTGATTTGGACTTGCACTGCACTGTCGCTGACCTGTTACATTTATTCTCCTGTTTGATTCAGTTTTAGCCTAATATTGCTTTCCGTTATGTTGACTGTTACTTTACATATGCTCCCTTTCTATTCCCTTGTGTGTCTCTTCTAGCTTGTCTAACCGTACTTCCTGTCGGAACTGTGTACAAATGGTGTACAAATAAACACGCCATACCTTGTTTGTTCAACCCAGGGCCTCGAGGTTTCCTCCAAAGAGGTTGGGATCGGTAACCTCGACACCAGCGACTCTGGGGTCGGCTTTAACACCGCCCTCCCACTAGACACCGACACCGATGCCCCGGATCAAAACCTCGACTCAATGGTCGCAAGCGTCTCCGCAGATTCTGAAACCAAACCGTGTCCCCCGCCTGCCGCTGCTGAGTCCAAGCCGAGCACCCCTCCAGAGACGGAAGTTAAGTCCAGTCCAGCAGCTAAAGCTGAAGCCTCCCCTTCACCCGAGATCAAGAAACCCCCCCAGCAGCCATTGGAGGCCCAGTTGGATGTACCCAAACCAGCAGATGCTAAGCTTACCCCAGCCTCGAGCCCCGAGCCCAGGGCCGGTCTGGGTCCAGCTGATCCAAAGCCCCCACCAAGCCCAAGCCCCGAGCCTAAACCAGCCGCCCCCGAAGCCGCCGCTCCCACAGCGGAGAGCAAGGGCGCTCTGACGCCCAAAGCCGAGCACCCTAAGCCGACCACGCCGGAGCCAATCACCAACGGCACGCCCGAGCCAGGCGAGGATTCCAAACCGAGCCCGGATCACGGCGATGTCATCGCAGCTCCGAAAGCGGCTCCTCCCAAGACCCCCGAAGTGGAGCAGAAATCCAGCGGCGCCGCGCTGGAAGCTGTTAAAGACGACGCCGTGGCCGAGGCCTCGAGCACCACCACCTGAGATCTGCCGCTGACAAAAGTCGCTGAGATCTTCTGAGTCTGCCACCACCGTGGACGAACGTCCCCTCACCAAATAATGAAGAGGCCACTGGGGCAAAAGAATTTGATTTAAGATGTCTAACGCCTGAGCACAGTAATACTTTGATAACAGTGTCGCACTCACCAACTCACACTTAACTCCTTCATTTGAAAAAAGAATCACTTAACAAAAGCGGCTTGTTGATGAAGAATTATGCAAATGAATTCCTTTCAAAACCTGACAAATAACCCTTCACGTAAGGTCTTTTCTAACATCATGAGGCAGCCAGAAAGGTTGACAAGATTTCACTAAAATACACTGATAACTTATTTGACCTTAAGTAGTAATTGACTTCCATCTAAAAGGCTTGTTTCTCTGTCAGCATGTGGGTAGAACAGACACAAATGCATGCAATTTTCAGCCTCAAAACAATCAAAAGTGAAGACCCTTTTGATTGGACATCATCAAAACGGAAATGAAAACCCTTTCCCACGCTGTACATAGCTGAAGTATTGATGTTATGCGCTTGTGCTGGTGCTCTGGCTTCAGTGAACTCTGCGATACACACAGGAACACGTACTAATAATATTAACATTACTATTGATGGTTTCTGAGATTGAGATTGACGCCCCCAGTGGATGTCTCAGATGATTAAACGTGTTTTTGAAAACGGATCCCTCCAGCCTGGATCGACCACTCTACTGCCTTTGATCTCAATTTCCTCTTGGCTCTATAAAAAAACACATTATTCCCTCAGTTTAATAGCAAATGGGACCATCGTGTTCCTGCTGCACATCTGCGCGCATCAAAACGCAAGCGTTGTTATTCCATTTTCTTGTCCTTTGTCCGTCCTTCCTCCAACGATCCTCCCCCTTCTCTCCTACCTCCTTCCTCTCCTTTCCTTTGCTGGGATTGATTCTTAACCACTTTAGGACACAAGCTTCGGCAGAGATTAGGCGTTTACACGACTCTTCGTTCAAACAAAATATTTGCAATCAATTTTTCTTACACATAAATTAAAATAATGCAAAACGTAAGGATTATAAAAAGCGGTATGAAGGTAAGTTCAAATATGTTCATTGAATATAATATTTGAACTTACTACATACACAAGAAACTAATAGATCAAATTAAGGGGCTGCGGTGGTGAATGGACAAACAGTATCAGATGGTCGGAGGTATTACATGATATAAAAAACTGAAAAGGCAGAATTTCTAGCTTGGATTGCTGAAATAACCACAATCCAATTTAGGAAATGTTCTTCATACACACGCACAGACTGACACACTCCAGCCTTGTAAATATTGCATGTGTACGCCAGTTTAACCCCTGTAAGGCTGATTGTTCCCAGTGTATAGAATGGTTATTGTATTATACTTGATGATATAAATTCCTCACCATCCTTAAATGCAAAATATCAAATATAAACACATAGATACTATATCCACTAATATTCACTTACGTCTTAAACTAATTTAAGAACCAAATATTGTACAAATCCATCAAGAATTTATTAGATCTTTTCAGATCAACTTTTGGCATTTATATCCATTCCAACATGACAAACTCACAGCATCTCTCACAGTATTTACACATTGTAATCCAATGTTTAACCTATGCCACTTAAAGCACTGACTGCAGCATGCCCACAACAGGAAAACAGGCTTGTATTGTTGTGTCCACAGAAGAGGGATGTTTTAACGTCGCCGTCACGTGTGTCTGAGGTTTTTCCGTTGAAGCGTCTGACGCTCGTATGTTTGAATGTGGTGAGTTACGACACAGTGTTAATGCATTTTGAATCTGTACAGAATGGCGCCACTATGGGTCACGTGTGCTCATCCATCTGTTGTGAGGTAATCATGTGCCTGCTTACATCGTCTTGCAACGTGAAGAAAACAAGTGCTGTGTTTAAGAGTGTGAATGTTTAAAAAGCCACAACATATCGTAAAAGATATCGTAACTTTGAGATATTTAAGTGACTCTTGTCTTTGTTTAGTGCCTAAAAAGTATACTGAATTGTTTGCCTGTATTCTGTCATTTGGAGACACTCCTAATAGCACCTTTTTCTTACAAGGAAGGGTATGAAAGAAAGAGGTTTGCACAGCTGACTGAACGAGGCGGGACCACTCACTGATAATGTACGTGTCAGATTGTATTGAAAGTGATCATTTTTTCCAGATGGGTGTGCTCTGTTTGAATCAAGTCCACGGCACACTCAGGAGAACACGAGTGAATTCATCAAAGCAGTGGGGGAACGACGACGCTTTGTGTGAGGAACCCTCAGGGTTTTGTTGTGCTAAGCAATTGACCTTACAGCAGAGTTTCCACGCACCACCTCTACTGTTTATGTCGTCAACGGTTGTAACGCCACTCCAGAGTGAGGAGGGATGTGAGACAGGCAGACACTGCACGGTGTGCAGGACCAGCCTTTGGTTTACAAATTACCAGCATCTTTAAGAAGGCTCAGTTCAGTGGGATTGGAGTTATTACATCAAACGGGGGGCCAGAGGGATTCTGGAGTCGTCACCACCTCTGAGAAAATACACCAGTACTTTTAATACCACTGGCGCTTCTCGCTCTTTGTGAGCAGTCTCTGCCCTCTTCTCTGTTTACTTCTGCTGTTCTGGCGTCGGTGTGGTGTGACCTCCCACATGTTCTCTCTGTACTCTCTTTTTGCACAACACTTCACACGGATGTTTTGTAAAAATGTTTTCTTTATTTCATGTCTAAAGGAATACTAAGAATAAACAAGTGATCATGACGTCTGCTGTGTTGTTGTCTTCGATTTCCTCCGAGCTAAAAAGCTTCTGTCTGTTTGATCTCAGTGAGTTGTCTCTCTCAATGTCAGTCGTCATTAATATGACGCGCCAAATTTAACCCACCCGGGCCGCGCATCCCACTATTACCGACTTCCATAACATTGCCAGGACACATCATAGCTAAGCAGGGACGGGAGAGATATATATAAACAGGCCATCGTAATGCTGTTGTAGCCTGTTATGGGCCCTGCAGCTTCGGGCCAGCAACACAACACGGCCTGTGATTTGATCTGCTATTTTAACAAATACATTTGCTCTAGTTTGAAGCTTCAGATTTTCACATTACAGATTTTCATTGAAAACAGAAACAAATATGTATGGTTATAAAAAGCATTTAAAGTGGATTGTTCTTTTTCAGAAAGGCAAGTGCGTCATATAGTTAAAGCTGCAACGAACAATCACTTTATTGTATCATCAAATCTGTGTTATATGTATGTATTTCTCATAAAATCACCAGAAAAGAAAAACATCAACAATCCAAATTATGGCTTGTTTTGTCCATCATGACTATTCCGAACCTAACAACAAAATAAAGCCAATACGTTTGTTTGAAAATGTTTCCTAGCAACCATTGACTGATATTTAAAATGCAAACCAATTCTCTAAATGTAAGAATGATTTTATTAATATAAAATGTGCTACTTTTGTTGGAAATCTCTGCCGCCCCTCGTCATAGTGAAGGGTTAAAGATTCTAATCGGTTCTGTGTTCTTCCCATCATCTGTGTCACACGGATTATAGAAAGGGAACAAAGGAACCCCAACCGTTCCCATTGTGAAGGTGTAGATCGGCGCCATGGTAACGGCATTATAGAAAGACACTTCCTCCTTTTCACAATCTAAGAACACACCGATGCGGACGAGTCGCAGCGACACGTTGACCTTGGTGGGCTTCGGCTCGGTGTAGGCCTGGACGGATCCGCCCAACAAGGCCAGAGTCCAGAGGCCGCTGGACGCGCCGGTAGCGTCCATCTCGCCTCTCGGGACATCTTCTCGTGCGACGCCCAACCTCCACGCTGTCTTTTGTCCCACGTCCACCTCCCAGTAGTGCCGGCCGGTCGTGAAGCTCTGATGGCCCAACGCGCAGTAGTAGTAGTGGAACCGCTGCGGGTTGGCCTGCACGTGCTCCGTGTCCTTGTCCTCCTCAAAGGATACTGAAGTGCAACACCGGGACACCGTCAGATTAGGGTGGGCTGTGTCGGGGTCGATGGTCATCGGTGTGATATCTGCAGGCAAACCGAGATTGAGTAAGTGAAGTTTGGCCGTCGTGTCGCATGCGCTACTTAAAATGACGTGAGAACACACTTGGGTAAAGGCAGCTTTTCATGTGCTTCCATATCCTGTACTGTATCGGCCCCACAAACTGGCCGGAGCGCACCTCGGTGTCCACTTCTGCTGGAGGAACGAAGCGGACCACGGACCTGCTCGGAGCAGATGGGAAGAGGGGAGGACTGAATGATGAATGGTAGAATATAACCACGATGACAGAGCGCGGTGAGGATTATGGAGACGGATTGATGGAGAGATATGAGAGCACATGTTAAGCATGCGTAATGGGATGTGGGGAGAAACAGGGGAGATAAAAAACAGTTAGAGAACCTGCCTTTTCAGGAGATCTTGGATTTCCTGCAATGAGAGAAACATTTAAACAAAGTAATATCCTGGCATACAGTTATTTAAATCAACAACATTTAGGCCCACAAAACTGTGGCTTGCGCTGCCCATCTATTTTTGCTGATTAATGCGCCTTTCTCACTTTCACTTTTAATTGAGAAATTGATTTTGACTTTTAAAACTGTGAAGGTCAACAGTTTAGCCAATCAATGTCTATAATTGATCTAATGAGTGTGGACAAAGAGGAGCTGAGAGGGCTGCACTGCAGCTCTGGGATTGAGTCCCTCTGATGGGAACCTGCACGGTCACATCGTTTCCCAGCAGTGAGACGCTGAACGCCGAACATGATGAGCAATTACAGACGGCTATTTGGACACGTTACTCGTGAAGGGGAATGCTCACAGTGACTCTGTATATCCCTTATGAGCCTCTGCTGTTGCGCAATGACGCTTCTGGAATGTTTTATGGAGCTCAAACTATTCTCCTCCTCCTGCCCCAATCCACATCATCGACACTTTGTGTAGTTACAGTGTAAGCCAATCTTAAGTGACGGTCCCTCTCTGTTATTATGGGAGGAAGTGCTTCCTCACTCTGATCAGTTTAGGACTGTCCTCCTCTGTCAGTTTGCTGTTCAGCACCGAGATTGCTCTCTCCAGGTCTCTTCCTTGCTCGGCCATTTTCTTCTTTCTTTCCTTCAGCTGCTTCAGCTGTTTCTGCCTCTCCCTCCTCAGTCGATCCATCTCCTTACACTCCTCCTCGTCCAGGAAACGATGGAGGTTTTCAAACTCGCCACTGATTTCTCGTTCCAGGCCATCAAAACTATTCTGAAATACAGAGAGAAAAGGTGAATGATTACCAATTGGCCGCATGTTTGACTACAACTTAATATATACAGTATATAGTATACATTTTTTCATTCAATTCAATGAGAAAGTGTGTCCAAGAGTGGTACTATATATATAATATGTATATACATAAGCATTTAGTTTGTGTTAAACTGGAACCACTATGAAAACGGTGTATTTTTTCAAAATGTATGGATGAATAATGCAGGAACAGTACCTCTACTTGTAGTGACTCTATGTACGTCTCTCTCTCTGCTTCTCTGCACTCCTCTACCTCGTGCTTTATTCTTTTAATAGCATGGAAAAGCTTTCCCTGCAACACACCCACACACACACATTCACACACAATTATAAGTGCAAACTTAGTTTCTTTATCCATAAAATATATAAACTTAAATGTATAAACTACAGTCACATGACTGAGAGTGTGTGTGTTTGGTTTTGGCTGTTCCTTAATTCAGCGGGTAAATCGCATAAAACAAGGAACTTACCTTGTGATCACTGAGAAGGCCTTCGTTGCAGTTGTTGTTGGTCTCCTTGATGTGGTTTTGGTACATTCCAAATTCTTAAAATTGAACAAAACAGAAATCAAAACGTCTCTTCAGAAAATTGTAAAAAAAAAGCAACGGAAGGAGAGAGAGGGTGGGAGGGGTAAACTTGAGGACACAACAATGCAGCAAAGGACAGGGGGTGAAAAAAAGCGAGATAGAGAGAGAGTGCGAGAGAGAGGCAGGAGGGGGAACACACATGCCAGCGCGATTAGAACAACAGTAAGTGCAAATATAAATAGAGCAACAAAGACGTACATCCAAGCAGCAAATTAGCAGATGAAATTGGATTGACAAGCACAGATCAGTGTGCACAGCCTGACGTGACAATATATGGATCCATCATGAGGGGAGAGGGAAGAGGGGGAGGGAAGGCAGATTCATTTAGGTGCCAGGAGGACGTGCCGGTCGGCTGTTTGGCCGCACAAAGATTTATGGCAGTAGACACAGAAGAGTCTATTTCTGGCTGTCAGGGTCTTCGGAATCAAAGAAGAATCTATCGGGGGAACCAGGCAGATATTGTGTTTCATATCTGCAGTTGTTTTGTCTGGAATGAAGACAGTACAGGTTTATTTTTGCATGGTGGCTCTTTCAGTGCTTGCTTTGTTGTCCTTCCCCAGCTGGGTTTCACATTGTCTGAGTGTGGGAGGGGGGGGCGCACACACCCCCAACCTCACCCCTCCTCACCCGCTTGACACACAGGGGGTCTGGCTATGTGTGTGCACTGAGGAATGTTCCTCATCTATAATTCATGGTGCTGAGTTGAGGCATGTCACCGGGCTGACCTGCAAAGCCATTGCAGTATTCGGCAGGCGGAGGCAACACTGAGAGGAGGATTCAATAAATTAGAAAGGCTTACTGCAACAAGTCATGGAAAAATGTGCAGCGATTCCTGAGGATCAAAGCAACTCTAAATCAATGCTGGCGATTTAAAATGAATGAACTGCCTTGATTTTTTTTTGGTCCTTCGGCAATGTCAGTGTTACTCTGAGATAAATGCAACATAAAGGTTTACAAAGGAAAAACTACAAAAGCTAGTGTGACGTATTGTGACTCTATATTTGTATAAAATCTAAAAGCAAAAATAAAAAAGAATTATAGCAAACTTAATAGTAGACAAAGAACATCACTTAACTCATCATAATTAGTCATTGCTGGAACAAAGCACAGGACAAAATTATTTGCTGTATAATTGGAGGTTATTAATGTAATATTAAACTCTGCCCCATGCAACAATACCCCTCACTCCCCCGATACACTCACACTCTATTTTGTTTTTATGATTGTATTTGAGTCTTCAAATAAAGAAATTGAATGAACCTATAAAGTTGATCAACAGGGGAATTCAATAGATCAGGTGGTCCACATGAAGAACGCAGCGTGGCGCTGGTGCGCCTGATAACTTAAAAGCACAGAAGAAGAAGAAAAACAAAGAAGGAGCAGAAGAAGAAGAAGCCTCTACAGAAAGTAAACACGAGCACGTCGAACGGAGAGACTCAGTCAAGAGGTACCGCTCGGGCTTCACGGATGAAATAACCTTGCAATGCACCAAGAAAGATGTTTTAAGGCAACATGCGTATTTTAAACTAATCTAGATGTATGTTTTGAGGTGGGCTCTGGGACCAAAAGCTCTGTATGTTTAGGGAGCTAAGTTAGCCGCTGTCGTTTAGCTTAGCATAGCTTCGTATGTCTCGTATTGACTCACAGAAGTGTTGCTAAACAAACGCTCTGCATTAACGTTTCCTCCACTGTAACAGCTACGATGTAAGGTACATTTTAGTGTTGCATAATGTATATTTTATTTCAGAAATGAACGGCCAGGTGGACGCTGAAGTTGACTACAAGCGGAAATACAAAAATCTCAAACGAAAATTAAAATTTCTTGTCTACGTGAGTAACGTTGCACAGCTTTTGAGTTTGACTTGTCATTCTTGAGCATCATGTTTTTAGTAGTTGAGTCATTTGTCCACACACAGGCCCATTAATCGGCACCGAATTTCGTGTTTGGGTTCATCTCCTTAGGAACAGGAATGTTTTCAGGAGGAGCTGAGGAGAGCGCAGAGAAAACTCCTCAAAGTTTCCAGGGACAAAAGGTGAGTTCACATAAAAACGTGTGTATTTAAAACACAACGAGCCTTCAGTACACAAACGGTGTCATTCGCTTGTTTTCCCCAGCTTCCTTCTGGACAGACTGCTGCAGTATGAGCGGGTAGATGAAGACTCCTCAGGTAGGTAATAATACACCTCATCCTGAAGCTATCTATTCTCTATGGCTGAGGCAATCTGACGTTTCTATGTTAAGACACTGCTGATTCAGGTTATTCTTGTGTTGTGTTTCAGATTCGGAAGCAACTGTTTCTTCGGACAATAGTGAAGGAGATGGCCTACGGGAGAGGGAGCGAGAAGGAGCAAAAAAGTAGGTTGGCCATTTCAACATTCAGTTAAGAAATGTTTTTAAATAACAGCATGACATTCGTTGTTTCCAAGAATGTGTGCGTTTTTTTCTTTGTCTGTCTTTTCAAAATCACTGCTATTTTCATGGCCAGACTAAAACTGACATTTCTAGATTTAGCTGCTATAGAAACATAAATAAAGTATTTCGTTTTTGGATGAAAACAACAATTGATTAGTTTTTATGGAAGTGTAAAACAAAAAAATATTTTGTATTCTGTATTTTGACTAATTCCTCTGGCATTCTTTTCAAGGCGACGAAGCAGTCCAGGCGCTTGTCTTCCGTCATCCTCCTCCCCTCATCTCTCCCTGCTTTCGCGTCACGGTGTAAATCCCCTGCAGTCATCGGGCTCTGGACCCTACCTCAACACCGTGAGTCTCCATCTGTTTTTTATTCCTAAGCAGAAACCAAGAGATTACTGTCTGTGTCATCAGCAAACACAATCCCAAATTTGCATTGTTTATATAATTTTGATTCTTTTGTCATCTTATCCATGAGTCTTTTACCTTGTCATTTGTTTTTGTTAGAATAGCTTCACTGTCCTTTCATTGTTCATTTTTCTGTGTTTTTTTTTTGTGTGTCTTATTGTCTGTTTGCATGTGTGTTTATGTGGCCATTTGGAAATTTGCGTCCTGCATGTGTGTTGGGAAGATGCCCTTCCCGCCCGAGTATTTGGCTCCCCCAGCTGAACGAGTGAAGAAAGAGAGAAAAACAAAGATGCCTAAAAACAAGAGAGACACGACGGGGAAGGTGAGCGAGAGAGAAAGGGGAAATGTAAGAGATGTAATATGAGATAATGAATAATAATAGTCCAGTTATGCTGCTTACTTTTCACCTTCTTATGAATTTTTCTTTTTATATTCATTGGTAACTTTAATGTCCGTTTCTATTTTGGTTACAGCAGGATTGCATAGAAAACAGTAATGTATGTCTATTACTTGTTTGTTTTACTTTGTTGTGCAATATTGCTGACAGGTTTTCTTATAAATAACTTTATTCACTATTACCAGTGATGACATTTCGAGACATAGATGTTCAGTCCTCTGAGGCATTTAAGGTTGAAACTATTCTGAAGAGACACTCTGGTTTACAGTTTATTGTACACGCTGCATGCTGTCTGTGATGCGGCCTTCCATCCGCACTTCTTTCCTCATCACATCTCCAGTCAATTTGTCATTCTTAACACGTTTCAAATTCCTCATAGGTTGTTGCCCTAATGGCAGCTAATTACCCATCAGCACCTGCGGTCCCTCCGGCAGCCAACAGCCCCTTCAGCTGGGTTCCCAGACAGATGCTGAGTGGAGATGCAGCTGAGGAGGAGGGAGAGAGCGATGGAGACAGCGACAGGGGGGATGAGGATAGAGGGGAGGGAGACGAGGCTGAACTGGTCATTGACATCCCTAATGAGTGAGAGCTGGCGCGTGTTTGGCTGTATTTAAAAGCAGTGGACAGAAGGTTTGTACATCTGTGTGTCTGAGAGCGAAAAACAGAATGTGACTGAATGCATCTTCTTGTATGGAGGACCCATTGCCTGCGGGCAACTGTTCAAAAATTAGGGCCGTGCTCCCCCCTGTGGACTTTTTTCTTTATTGCAACATCGCTGTTAAAAATATCTCCCTGATGATTGCGGTTTTACGAACGTTTGTTGAGAATTGAGTTTGTGCGCTTTAAGATAAATCCACGGCCAATGGAAGAACAGGATGTGCTTTTTGAAGCGTGTTTGTTTTGCGTTGTCCAAACACCGTCTCAGACCTGGAGTGGCATCAAACAGCATTCTATTATTTGTTCTGATACTGATTTTTCATGTAATACTTTGTCTTAGATTGATTGTTTGTAGTTTAGTCATTTCAACCATGCACTGTTATTTTAACAACTTGTCAAAATCCAAGGTACATCCCATTCATTATTGTTGTTAACATCAAATTGTGTGTGTCAGAGAAAAATAGGAATGCAATGTTCTAATTTCAGATCACTAAAAGTATTTGTTTAAAGATAAACGGTGTCACATTTAATTCACAGATTCTGCTGGAAACGTGATACAGGGGCTGTTGTATTTTTTGTGCTGCATGCTGGTTTAAAATAACAAGCTCGTTGCACCATTTTAAATGCAGTGTTGTGTGAAACGTGATGCCCCACCCAAAGCATCACACCCTAGGAATCATTCCAGAGCCACAGTCAGACTTCAGAGGTATGCTGAAGTCTGTATGAAAAGGGACGCTCATCAATACTTCAGTTTGGTTGTTGCACATTCTCTTTGCATGTTTGGTAGAACGAATTTGCCATAATTAAGCAACATGAAGGCAGCCTGACTGCACTTCAGAAAGGGGCCTAGATATGTTTGTGTCCACATTGACTCACACACTTGTAAAGGGCAATCGGCGCAAACATTGTTTGCATGTTTCTAATATCAAGGAAAGTGGGCTTGAACACTGCGAGCCACTGTCTGGCGAGTTGAATAAAGAATGGCTGTACTCTGTGTGAAACAATGACCCGTGGTTTTGACACTGTCAGGATTAAGCTTTAATGAGGGTTTCATGTACTGACAGGCATTGTTAAATTTAGCGGCTGGTCGCCCACGTTTCCCCTGGGGGTTCAAGTGTGAACCCCTGCTTGATATGGAAGTATTCTAAAGCGACTGTTTTAACATGATGTCGAATCAGCTCTTTGAGTCATGTGTTTTTCCAATAATAATGGATAACAGCAGTTTGTCATTCAAGGGACTTCATTTAAGCGACGTGGGTGTGTTCAGAATCAACTCTTACATTAACTTGTAAACCGACTGTTTGGGAATGCAGACTTGCAGGTATTCAACCGCTTTCGATGGGTGTGTGCTTGGCTTGTGTACCTAACGGCAATGGGAGTGCAAGGTGTAACCATAGACAGTCATAGAGGGAGGGCTGAAGTGGAGGTACGGCCAAAGGAAGCGTCAAAGAGGGTGGAACTGTCAGAGGGGGGCGAGGTCGACCGGGAGAGGCAAATGGAAGGAGTAAGCAAGATTGAGCCTGCAGCACAGATTCACTGAGAGTACAGCTGACTCCAAAAGAAGGCACACATTGTTAGACGCAACCTGGAGGAGAGGACAGGGAGCAGGTAGGAAGCAACAACAACAACAAGCCATCAGCAGCCAACCTTGAGCACCTATTATCTTTTCCATCTATATACGGAAATCACTGGATTATTTACAAGCCTATCTCGCGGTCTGTGCGACAGGAGGATTGTGCTGCGCTCACCGCCGACATGCTGCGTCCTGCTGGCGTCTCTACAGCTGTCTGGCTGCTCGCTGTGCTGGGCCCGGGCCTGTCTCTGTCCTTGCCAGCTGTGGACAACCGTCCCTGCAGCCACTGCTTCTACCGACAGACGCCTCCTCAGGGAGCCTCTGCAGGACTGCTCTGCCACAGCCTGCCTGGAGGACGCATGTTCGCCACCGCGCTCCGAGCGACCTGTGACACCGCCGTCTTCTCCGCCTTCCGTCTCAGCCACGGGTGGACGGAGGGGAAGGGGGAAGGGCTTGTGGTAAGGATGCATCCATCGTAAACCATGTCACCATGTTTAAAGTAGCGCTCTCTGTTTTTGCACGATCGATTTTTGAAAACTAAAACGGTACAGAATCACAGATTGGTGGGAGAGTACGCACGTTCTGAGGTACTTTGAGTGTTTCCGTACTATGTTACTTTGTGCTTTAACTCTGACATTCTAGTCAGTAACTACTTCTAATATGATATACCTTAATAAAAATAATTTTATCTAATATATCATTTGATTCCCAATATACTTTGGTGTTTGACATTTTACAAAAAGCAATGATTATAAAAAGTAAAGAAACTAAATACAAAATCTGACAAACCCTTTTTGATTATTTTTTTTTAGCGTAACCAACAACGGGTACTTCTACTTGTTATACTTTGATCCTTCTACCTTGTGGTTCTGAATCCAAGACATTCGCTCGCTTATTGTGTATAATGTAAGAATAGATCTTCCAACATTGAACTTAACATTGTAAAGATTAAACTCTTTACGTCAGCGTTAAAAAATGGATTATGAAACAGGAGAAAATTTGTCTTCGTATCTTTGATATGAATTTTCCTTTTATATTAATTGGTAACTTTGGGCCTTTTGCATCAGGTTATATTTGAGTTACAGTATTACATACAAAAAGAGGAAGTACAATTTGTCTATGTTCATTTAATACATTCACATGAAATTCTATACTATTTTTTTTTAACATAAATTAAATGTAATTATTCATATTTAAAAATACCCAGAGAAGTAACTGAAGTCAAGTTAACTGTTTCTTCCTAATTTACAGACAAATGAAGAAGAGAAAAACATTAAATCTCCAGTACCGGCCCTTCTCAGAGGAGGCGAGGATCCGTCTCCTCCTGCCTCGCCGACAGACTCCCCGCTGCATCACTGGGACTCGACCGTCACAACACTGGTCAAGTCAAGCATCGCTCCCCAGTGCAGCACTTTAGGGGGTGATCTGTACATCCTCACCGGGGTGGGAGGCCTCGGGGCCGCTAAGGATGGACACGAGGAGTGTCAGACCGAGCCGCTGTGGTCTGCAGTGTGCTGCGCTCTCCCCCAGGGGAAGAGTGGCTTCAGCGTGGGCTTAATCAGAGAGACAGGGGAAGGGGAGAGGCAATTGAGCGTTAAGGAGCTGGAGGAGGTTCTCGGAGTGGCAGAGCTTTTCTCGGAGGGCTGCGGAGGAGCAGATGGGGAGACTGTCGGGATCACAGCGGGTCCTGACAGTGAGGTTCTCCCGGGTCACGTAGAAAAGTTGGATGCAGATCTTACTGGAGAAAACACGGGCGCTAAAGATGTAGATTCGACCGCTGCCGCTCAAGTCGCCGAAGGAGAGGAGGTTGGATCAGAAGCCGCTGAAGGAATTGATCTGCTTGATGTGACCCGTTCAAGAGCCGTGAGATCAGCGTCTCCTGAGTCCTCAGCTGACAACGAAACTGCGGATGATCAAGAGACAAACTCCATGTTCAACGTTCTGATGTACATCCTCTCCACCACCGCGTCCGTCCTTAAAGCTCCGCTGAAGCCGGTGTTCTCCACGGTCACTAAATTACCTGAACAGGTAAAAACAAGTTACTGAACACTTTAGACATAGTTTATTTCATCTCTCTCAAAAAAACGGGGCACTGTTGCAGGTACTACACTACCATAAAGCTCACATAGGACAGGACATTGATGCAGCTTGCACTTGCACCACAGATTGTAACACAGGTCAAGCCTGGGGACTATCATTTTTTGGGGTACTATAGATGGCTTATCCAGACCAGCAGAAGACCTACAACGGTTTTGACTGCCAAGTAAACTATGAGAAATGGTTAATTTGAACAATTGCATATACATTATTTTATAACAGCAAATGCTTGAATGCAGAAAAGGAATTGGGATGATCAACTAGTTCCAAATAAATTAAAGTACATTTAATCACAACAACCGGACATGGAAGCAGAATATTACTCACCGGGTCACGAACCTTGTTACTGCATTCAAGTCATAATTTTGTTATAAGGCCCAAATCTTTCAAGACGTTGTCAAATAAAACATGAAAATGTTTAGTGCAGAGAGAAACGAACGTAAGTGTTGTTTAATAAATCCCAGTAACACGTTTTGTCTTTTGACTCAGGTGACGTACGTTCTGCAGGAAGACCTCGGGGTTCTGTCTGCGCTTCCGGGTGAAACCTTCTCCCTGCTCCACCTCTTGACCTCTGACCTCGTGTACTGGACCGGCTCTGCTGGAGAAGTGCTGCTGGGCGTAGGGGATGAGTGCTGCTCCAGCATCTACTACTGCGTCTCCTCCATGCTGGAGGCCCTGCTGGACAGTTGCCACACTGGGGTCACTGGCATGGGGACCCTGGCTGGGGACTCGGTGGGGATATTTCGCGGGGCGTTGGACAACATTTGGTGGGTGACCGAGTTCTTCGGCGGCCGGCTGTGGGAGCAGTGCGAGGTTTACGTAGGATCAGTGATGTCAGAGATGGGGGGTCAGGCGAAATCTGTCGGTGGAGGATTTGGGAGGCTGGCGTGGCGAAGTGGAGTTGGGGTGGGTAATGTGTTTAAAATGGGAGGGGGTTTAGTACTGGGCATCGTGGATACGGTCTTTGGTGCGTGGCGAATGTTTTTTGACTAGGAGTCAGAATGAAAGTGGTAAGTTTCAGCAATTTCGGTTTGTGAATTTCTTAGCATGTAACAAGGTGAACCAGATGCGGCTATTTCAGTTTGATGTCAAGTATAGCCACACGTGTTTTGCACCACACTTTGTGAATCCCAAATGTCTTGCTCTTTAAATCTTACACTCCACTTGGGCTGCGTCTCTACAATCTGCTGCCGGGATTAGAGACCCAACTGTGATTAAAAAGCACTGTTCACAAGGCATTTGGATGTAATAATTTGATCAAAACAATTATTGTATGATACATGTTTGCTTACATGGACATGTTTTAATTAAAAATGATGCTGGCCTACTGTTTTTCTCACCTTTTTTCCAACACTCATGGTAACACACATTAATACAATAACTCTCAAACAGCCAGTGCCTTTGTTCTCAAACTCTTCCCTCACTTTGGTCTTTATTATTATGGTACATTCAGGGATGTGGGGCATTATCCTTTCACATTACTTTACAGGTTCAAGGTTTTACATGCAAATTATATGTATGAAGTAGTTCAAATGGGCTGGAGGCTGGAGCTCAATGAGCCATGATATTGTTTTTTTATGCTAATGATATTAGCGGCCATAATGAATGTGGTAAGTATAACACTCTGAAAGCAACTCTTCCAAATGAATTATTTAACTGGACACGTGAATGCATTAAGATACATGTAGTATGAAGATACTTCGCGATAAGAACTTTTTTTTTTTTGGTAACGTGTTTGTGAACTTTATTCTTCAATTCTGAATAAAGCATTTGATAGACTTCCGGTTTGTGGCGGAAGCAGCGGATCAAACCCGGAACACGTTGCACGTTGCGTCAGACAACAGAGAGTCCGCGAGGATTCATGTGCCTGTGCTGACGTCCTCCTTCTGTTTCACTTTAAAAGGTACGGATTCTTACGCAAATTACCTGTAACACGCCACAGGTTCAATAGACGCGAACTTAAAACTAATTCAAGTTCATGGCTACGGATGAAAACGCATATAAAGTTTATGAAATGCGGGCATAGAAAATGGAGATTTAGATTGTCTGATTAGCTAAAGCTAACTAACCTGTTTGGCTTGACTTTAGGTCAACATGAAAGTGAAACCCACCAGCTAACAAAGCTTCTACACGATGATTTAGAGAAAAAAAGGTTCAATGTGATAGATTCAATATGTTTAAACCGGTTTATTTAACGCTGGAAGGATCGTCCCCCTGTTTTACCCAGCAGATATGAGTCTAAAACAAACCCAAAGAATGTTTGTGACAGTATAACAGGCTTGCCTGGCATACTACTCACTGAAAGCAAACATGTCAGTATGCACGAATCAAGAGCAGTTGACAATGTACTGATGTCTGTCTCTACCAGAGATGGCAGCTCTCTTCGTGTCCCCTTACCCTGAGGACTTCAGGAGCCTCCTGGCTCTTATTGCTGCAGAGTTTTGTCCCTCCTGCCCGCGGACTCTCACAGAGGACCCACCTGCGTCCCTGGATGGCCGCTCCAGACCGATCCTGGTGCTGGACGCTGGGGACGGGGACAGTGTTCTGAGCGGGGCCAGCGCCGTGTCCTGGTACCTGGCCAATCAGGGGAAGAGAGCTGGCGTCGACCCAAAGCAGCAGAGCCAGGTGTGGCAGTGGCTCAGCTTCGCAGACAACGAACTCACCCCGGTGTCCTGTGCTGTGGTCTTCCCACTGATGGGGATGACGGGGGTAGATAAGAAGGTACGGTGATTTCTAAAAGGTCCATCTGGTCCTTATTTCTGTTACACCATGTGAGGATGTAGTTTAAAATGACTTGTGTGTGTTCTCAGCTACAGCAGAGTTCCCGTGCTGAGTTGATCCGCGTTCTGAAGGTTCTCGACAAAGCACTGGAACCAAGAACCTTCCTGGTGGGGGAGAGCATCACCCTCGCTGATATGGCTGTAACGACAGCGGTTCTTCTCCCTTTTAAATACGTAAGTTTGCGGCGCAAACCTCATGTGTGTCGGCATGTTTCTGTGTTAAATCAGTTAGTTCTGGGAAATCTCACACCTGTCAACGGATTCAATATTTTTTCATTTTAGGTGTTGGAGCCTTCAGACAGGAAAGTCTTGACCAATGTTACACGGTGGTTTACAACATGCACAAATCAGCCACAGTTCCTGAAGGTGTTGGGGAAGAACACTCTTTGTGAGAAGATGGTGCCAGTTACACTAAATACAAACCCTCCTCCGAATGCTAAAGCTGCTAATGGCGGCCCCGCTGGTGATCCTGCTGATACCACAGCTACTGGTCAGGGAGTCTTGTGCCACAGTTCATGAATACTTATTTTTTTATGGAAACATCACTCATTTTTCTCCATGTTTCGTCCTGCAGGCCCACCAAAGACGGAAGCCCAGCTGAAGAAGGAAGCTAAGAAGAAAGAAAAGTTGGAAAAGTTCCAGCAGAAGAAGGATATGGAGGCAAAGAAAAAGACCCTGCCATCAACAGAGGTATTAATGCTGAACTTCTACAAAAACAATGACGTATGATATCTGCAGCTTTTATAACCTATAAATGGTCTACATCAACATGACTTAATGTGTTATGCTCTGCGTTTTACTTTGCTAGAAAAAGGCCAAACCGGAAAAGAAGGAGTTGGGAGTGATCACATACAATGTGCCCACTGCTGCTGGGGAGAAAAAAGGTGATTGGCCAGTGTGTGTAGGAAGGTTTTATCTTGCCACGTGAGGCGTACTCAAAGCGTTCTGTGGGGAGATAACCTGCAGCTATGGGAAGTTTAGGGGTGGTGCGACACAGTTGTTCAAAACAAGAACAACAATTTCTGTATTGATACATTGTGACTCTCCTCTCCTCTACTTCCCAAGACTTTGACAGATGGTTCATCCAAATTGTCTGGCGTTCTCTAATGACACACGTAGTATAAAAACCATCATTGGGCATCACAATTGTTGGGAGAGATTATTTTTTTCAAAACCGACATATATGTCGACACACACATATAATATATATATATTTATATATATATTATATATATATATATATATATATATATTATTATAATTAGGGGTGTAACGATCCATCTATTACATTGATGTGCTTGGCGAGTTGGCCTTATGGACGACATATATCGATCTAACATCGTTTTAAAATGTAATAAATCGATTGTATCGATACTAGCAAATAACCCATTGGATTTAAGCACGTCAGACTTTATATGGATGTTTTTTCTTAGCACTTTTAATGATAAAGGCTGTCACGGATTGAGCCGTAACCCACCGCCGTCCCAAGCCCCGATTCAACTTCCGGGTTTCACGGGCAAATCCGAAGGGACGTTCCACAGGGGTTGAAATAGAGGGGTGGTTTTGCGGGGGTTGATAGGGGGAAACCATTATTGCAGGGGTGTTTTTTGTGTATATCACTAATACAGGGTTTTTTCTGCTACAGCAGTGTTTGCACTTTATTCAAATAAAATGTGAATGCATTTGCCATCCATTGTTGTTTACTTGTTTATTTATATTCATAATTAATTGATACCTGATTCCATTACAAGAAACAACAGGAATCTAGGAAACTTCACCTGCACTGTTCAGTATCCAGGTATTTATTTCAGTCACACTGGTTGAATTTTTGGCTAAAAGGTCACTGAATCGTTTCGAATCGTATCTTTCTAAATGAACCAATCGTCCTTGAATCATATCAACAACCACGAATCGTGATACAAATCGTTACACCCCTAATATATATGTAATGTTTTGTTGTGTTTTGTTGCAACTATCTCCAGATCCTTTTGTTGACCCTCTCTCTCTTTCTCTTCCGGTGTAAGATGTCATCAGCCCGCTTCCTGACTCTTACAGTCCTCAGTACGTGGAGGCTGCCTGGTATCCATGGTGGGAGAAGAAGGGATTCTTCAAGCCGGAGTATGGGGTAAAGAAGTCCACACACCTTGTGGTGTATTCATCCCACAGAAAATGTCATATTTTTCATTTGTCAGTGGTCTGCAATCAAATGTCTGTGTTCTGCAGAGGAAGAGTATTAGTGACCCGAATCCCCGTGGCGTCTTCATGATGTGCATCCCTCCCCCCAATGTGACCGGATCACTCCACTTGGGTCACGCACTCACCAACGCCATTCAGGACTCTCTGACTCGATGGTATCTACAAGTGGTCTGATTCCTTGAATCCAAAACCATATTCTCAGTGAGACTATGGTTTTAATTTCTGTTTCTATTTAATTTGACCTTTTTGTCACCTAAACCATGATTTTTACCTGAGGTGCTTCCCTCTCTCTATCTAGGCACAGGATGCGAGGTGAAACCACCCTGTGGAACCCGGGCTGTGATCACGCTGGCATCGCCACACAGGTGGTGGTAGAAAAGAAGCTGATGAGAGAGAGGGGCATGAGCCGCCACGATCTGGGCAGGGATAACTTCATCAAGGAAGTCTGGAATTGGAAAAACGAGTGAGTGAAGGAACGAGCAGAAAGGAGGCGATGTGAGAGATTTGAACTTGAAATGGAAATTAGAACCCTGAAATATCTTTTGTCCCTCTGTCCTGTAGGAAGGGAGACCGTATCTACCACCAGCTGAAGAAGCTGGGCTCCTCTCTGGACTGGGACAGGGCCTGCTTCACGATGGACCCGGTGAGTTTTCTGAAATCCCTGAAGTAGAAAAGATAAGTAGGAAGTAGGATTTTATCTAATGTCCTGACTTGTTTCTCATTGCAGAAACTTTCCTATGCAGTTCAGGAGGCCTTCATCCGCATGCATGATGAGGGAGTGATCTACAGGAGCAAGCGTCTGGTCAACTGGTCCTGCACGCTGAACTCTGCCATCTCAGACATAGAGGCAAGCATGTTTTTATTCCAGTGATACAGATCAGTTTCTCCAGGGTTTTTCTGCAAGGGGGGTGGAGGGTACGAATGAACAGACACCAATATTGTTTACCACCACCCTCCCCCCAATATAATGGTAGATGAAACACGACTTGTTTCTATAGTTTTATTTTGGGTTTTGGGTTTTGTTCAAAAAGTCTCCAGCCCGACTGTGTGAACCCTCCTATGATGATGATGATGATGATGGTGGTTACGGATCAAGGCCCTGCTGCGCTCACTGTGCTGCATCGTTGGTTGGTTTGCAGGTGGATAAGAAGGAGCTCACTGGCAGGACTCTGTTGCCTGTCCCCGGGTACAAAGAGAGGGTGGAGTTTGGTGTGCTGGTGTCCTTTGCCTACAAGGTGGACGGATCAGGTATTTGCAGGATACTTACGACAAACACATGTTGCCACTTCAGTGCTACCTTTTTTTTATATACACGATTCTCTCGGTTTGCTCAGACGAGGAAGTGATCGTGGCAACGACTCGTATTGAGACCATGTTGGGAGACACTGCTGTGGCTGTCCACCCGGATGACTCCAGGTATCAGCACCTTAAGGGGAAAATGGTGCTGCATCCCTTTTGTGACCGCAAGATGCCGATTGTCTTCGATGACTTTGTGGACGTGAGCTTTGGAACAGGTTGGCATGGTTACAGCGAGAGCCTGTGGCTCTGCTGTGCACTGAGAATAAATAATGATAGCACATCGCTAACACAGGCATCCTTCCTAATTATGACTGTTGTTTCTTTTTCTCTCTCTCGTTCTCCTGTCCCTCGGTTCAGGTGCTGTCAAAATCACCCCAGCTCATGACCATAATGACTACGAGGTTGGAGAGAGACACAATCTGGCCTGCATCAACATTTTGGATGAAAATGGCCTGCTCATTAACGTGCCCCCCCCTTTCCTGGTACAGTGTCTCATTATCAACCTTGCCCCTGCAGTTTGTGCATTTCAGCCATGACGCTGAAAGTCAGACTTCTTATTTTCTTTTGGTTTCATATTTGAAATTGTCATTTTCCAACTGGTCCGTTGTCCCTCACCCCTCCCCCACCAGGGCATGAAGCGTTTTGAGGCCAGGAAGACTGTGCTGCAGGCTCTCAAGGACAGAGGGCAGTTTAAAGAGATCAAAGACAACCCTATGGTTGTCCCAGTCTGCAGGTAAAGTAAGGTTCATGCGTGCATTAGTAGGACAGAAGTTATTCATGTTTTGGATATTTTCATCTTAGTCAGGATCTTTCCTTAAAGCAACATTATGAATCTTCTCTATCAGTCGTTCAAAAGACATTGTGGAGCCGCTGCTGAAGCCGCAGTGGTATGTGAACTGCACGGATATGGGCAAGCAGGCCGCCGACGCTGTGAGAGATGGACGGCTCAAAATCATCCCTGATCACCACCTCAAGACGTGGTTCAACTGGATGGACAACATCAGGTAATTATTAGCCTTTTATTTGTGTTTCCCCTTTGTACTAAAATATATCTCAGCCGGAATATGCGGTTATCACAGTAATCACTCATCTTTTGATACAATCAGCACAGTCGGTTGCTTAATTCATGTACCAAATAGTGGGCTGATTTTGAGTTTGAGATTTCATTGATCTTCCTGTCAGGGACTGGTGTATCTCTCGGCAGCTTTGGTGGGGTCACCGCATTCCTGCATACTTCATCACTGTCAGCGATGCCTCTGTGAAACCAGGAGAGGTAAGATGATCTCTGCCACTCTTGTCACGGTCTAGGAGGCTTTCAGATAACCTCTAAAAGCTAAATCTGTTTTTCCACCTTTTCCGTCTTTTGTCCACGGCCTTCTCTCCCACAGGACACGGATGGTCATTACTGGGTGAGTGGGAAGTCTGAGGAGGAGGCCAGGGAGAAAGCAGCAAAACGCTTCAATGTGTCTGCTGACAAAATAACCCTCAGACAAGGTGAGATTTGAAAAAGAAAATTAATTAAGCATTCTCATTACCACAACTAATGTAAAGGTTATCCTATTGCACACACCGATCGACCAGAATAATTGTACTCCATATTCATACAGGTTAGATGCGTTTTTGTCCCTGTTTTTCAGATGAGGATGTTCTGGACACTTGGTTCTCCTCTGGCATTTTCCCCTTCTCTATCTTCGGATGGCCTAATGAGGTAAGAGACCGGTCAACCACCTTTCTCGCTGACTCAAATGGCAATGTTTTTGCTGCACATAGTAAGGATGTCTAAAATTGCAAATATCACTATTTCTTCCTATTTGGCTGTGTTTCCATCATTAATGTCGCTATTTGCCGTCTTCCTTCAGACCCAGGACCTGAATGTGTTCTACCCTGGCACATTGCTGGAGACGGGCCATGACATCCTGTTCTTCTGGGTTGCTCGTATGGTGATGATGGGCCTCAAACTGACCGGCAAGTTGCCCTTCAAAGAGGTGTGACCAATCAAAACAGCCATAACCGGAACATAACACGACAGGCCGGGATACTAATCCCATTAGATGGACACGACTAATTAATGATGACTCTTTCCTCCAGGTCTATCTGCATGCAGTGGTGAGGGACGCCCATGGAAGGAAAATGAGCAAATCTCTGGGCAACGTCATTGACCCTTTGGATGTGATTACAGGGATCTCCCTAGAGGTAGAGCCTAATCCCGCTTTGATGCTTGTTCAAATTCACACATGCATTTAGTCTTCCCTCTCTCCCATTTGGGTTGTCTCTTACCACCACACACGCTCCCTCGAGGGTCAAATTCTAATAAGATTTATTAAGCCCCCTTCTCTGCTTCCAAAAGCTTTTATTGAAGCCATCAATTTCTTCCCGAGCGGGGCAGGAAACTGCAGTCAGAGGAAGCAGAGCTGTCCTGTAGAGGGCACTGAAGGACTAGTAGTAAACTATACTTTACAGGTAATAAAACTTGAAATCCTCTAGGGTCTTCATGCCCTGTTGGTCGACAGTAATCTGGATCCTCTGGAGGTGGAGAAGGCAAAGCAGGGCCAGACGGCCGACTACCCAAATGGCATCCCAGAGTGTGGCACAGATGCTCTCCGCTTCGCCCTGTGCGCCTACACTGGCCAAGGTGAACTCCATTTGTCTTTTTTAGTCGTTACTGCTTTCCCCCTTTTTGTGCCTCCTTTGACCTGGATCTCAACTTTGACTACACACAGGAAAACAGCATCTCAATCTGGTAGTTTGCGGCCAGTTGTTATTGAAGAAGTCTACATGAGAGAAATGCACACTTAAGCCTTGTATTCCTGTGTATGTGTGTGTGTCTCAGGTAGAGATATTAACCTGGATGTCAACCGCATCCTGGGTTACCGTCACTTCTGCAACAAACTGTGGAACGCTGTGAAGTTTGCAATGAAGACACTGGGAGACAACTTTGTACCCTCAGAGAAAGCCCAGGTGAGACCAGGGGCAACATAAACGTGTACCCGCTAACTCTGAGGTACCCTGAAAGGAGCGACATTAACCAAAGCCCCTTTCGCACTCCGCTTGACCCCCTCAGCTGTGTGGAGACGAGAGTGTGTCAGACAGGTGGATTCTGTCTCGACTAAGTGCCGCTGTTGGTCTCTGTGAGGCTGGCTTCAAGGCCTACGACTTCCCAACCATCACGACGGCCATTTACAACTTCTGGTTGTACGAGCTCTGCGACGTTTACCTGGTAAGAGACTTTGAGACCAGCGAGCACATCGGCTCCTTTCATCTTGAATTAATTAATGTCCAGAGGGTGCGTAAAACGTAAATGCAGAATCCCTGGTGCCAAAGCCGTTTTGTCCCACTCGTCTCGTCCTCCCAGGAAAGTGTGAAGCCAGTGTTCGGTAACTCAGAGGAAGACTGCAGCAGCCAGCGCCTGGTGTGCAGACAGACCCTTTACACCTGTCTAGAAGTCGGCCTGCGCCTTCTATCTCCTGTGATGCCCTTTGTCAGCGAGGAACTATATCAAAGGTTACCACGGCGACGACCTGACAGCGATGCACCGAGCATCTGTGTCACATCCTACCCCGACACAGAGGAGGTGAGATGTGGGTTGTTTAAAAACCCACTGGGGTTCTAAAGATGTTCCGAAATGGCGAATAAGTCTGAGCAATGAGTGTTTCTGTGGCTTTCAGTTCTGTTGGCACAGCGCCGAGGTTGATCGCGACATGGAGTTCGTAATGACTGTGATCAAGACCATCCGGTCACTGAGAGCCGACTACAACCTGACCAGGACCAGAGCTGACTGTGAGATGACAACCAAGCGTTATCTTAAGTTACCTACTAAAATTACAAGCTTTTGTCAACCTAGGTGTTATTCGCACTGTGATAAAAAGCAACTAAGCACATTCACTTCACTTCAATCTGGTTTTGAGGTGTTAAGAAATCATGCAAATTACAATCTGATGCTTTATAAGAATGCTCTAAGTATTTTCACATTGGGGTGTTACTTCCTTTATTCAATCTGCTTCCCTTAATGTATCTATACATGTTCCCCATTTCTCTCCCAGGCTACCTCCAGTGCTTTGACGCTGCAACTGTGTCCCAGGTGCAGAAGTACAGTCTGCCGATTCAGACCTTGTCGTATTCTCAGACAGTCATCACTGTGCCGGCTAACCAGCCCGTCCCAGGAGGCTGTGCCGTGGCCATCGCCTCTGACAGATGCACCGTCAACCTCATGCTCAAGGTGAGAAGGGGGAATGTGTTCAATTTGGCTTCCGTTACTTCGCCAAACAACTGAACTGGTTCTGTTACAGTAAAATAGTCTGGGAGGATTGATGCAACACAGAATCATTTAAGGAATACTATATTAAACTAACAAGAGCAATAATTCCCAAAGGGTCTCATCGATGTGGAGAAGGAAGTGGCCAAGTTGATGACAAAGAAAGGTGAATTGGAGAAACAGATGGATAAATTGAGAGGGAAGATGGAAAAGAGTGACTACAAGGAGAAGGTGCCGGTGAAGGTGCAGGAGCAAGATGCCGAGAAGGTGAGAAAAATAAATTGACTTGCAGGGTTTCTTCGGGGGTAAGACTTAAAAATGATTACTTTCTTTTCTCCACAGCTACGGCAGAACCAAACTGAACTTGAAAAAGTAAATGAAGCAGTGGACAACTTCAGGAAAATGATATGATGCATCATGTAAATCAGGATTTCCTCGGTCATTGTAGTGCAGAGGGAATTTAATAAAGTTCTTATAACAGGAAAACGTCTTCAGCAGTGCAATGTAACACTTCTATTAAATGAGTGCTTTGTCAAACATTTTATTCTGCATATTTAACAGCTGTGTTCAGAAAGATAGTGCTCTGAAAAGCTTAACCACTATTGGCTGCACCTCTACCATGCAGATTATTCAAAGTGTAGCCATCCAGCCAAAGAAGGAGTGATGAAAGGAAATGGTATGTGCCTCTTTCTAGGAGACAAACTGATTTTGGTTAATCAAATCCAACATTAAAAAAAGTACAATTTTTACATGTTTGTCTACGGATGAGTACTATTAGACCAGACCTTTTTTTCCAGAGGCCACCACAGGAACACTAAATATGACATCTGTCTGACAATAATCACAGTAAAACATTCATGCCATCCAAATCTGCTGCTGGTTCCTTCACATCCATTCTTCTATACAGTCTCCAGGGTGAGTGGAACTCGGAGGCGGGTAGAGGAGTGCAGTGCGTTGTTTCAAAGTTTCGCATGTACTTCCGCGCCTGGGAGAATGAAAAAAGACAGCAGGGATAGAGGAGGAATAGACACGAGCAATGTGGGAGGGCAATATACAAAAAGTGTAGGACTTGATTATATTAGGCACTGAGCCACCGACTGAACCTTACAAATCTCCCATCTCTCAAGGATTTACACAGGAGGTGAATAAAGCCCAATTCAAAAGGAATTACCGAGGGAGGAAAAGCATAGCATTAGCTGTAATTGATGGCACTGGTCTTGTTTGATGTTAAATGACTTCAATAAGCTGAGCGGGGCAAAATATATTACACCAGTCAACCTGAGAGCACAGGTGAGCTGGTTGCTATGGTAACTTGAATAGTGTTCCTCTGTGCTAATGATGTCTGAATAGCAGTGATGCATTTTGAGTGTGAGAGAAGAGGTCGGGTGAGCCTTCAATAGGGTTTACTGGGGAAAAGGAAATTAGACTGAGCAGCATGATAAAGATGACAACAGGTGTTGGTGTGTTAGGATAACAAAAGACTTTTCTTACCAAGAAAAGAGCCAGCTGCCTCCTTCCCTCTACAGTCATGTCCTCGCCTGGAAGCAGAGCATGTGAAAGTGCAGCACGGCTGAACATGCATGTACGGGGAAGCTCTGTCTATTTGCCTGGTAAATGTGAAAAGGACCTCGGGGCTTACCAACACTCCACGGAAACAAGACCTCGCTGTCTGGCTGATACGACTGCAACACTGTCACACACCAGTCGTCGTCCACTTCGTAGCCACTGTACACAGACGCTGTAGAGGAGGAGGGAGGTGGCTTTAAACAAAGTTGCTATCATACAGACAGGGTGAAATGGTGGTCAAGCATACCTTCTTCTACGGGATTGGAGGAGCCCAGCCATTGCTTGACCACTCTAACTCCATCATCTGTCATTATCTTTGGATACCTAATTGGTGGGCCGGGGGGGGTGAAGAACACCACTTTTGTCACTCAACAAGTGAAATGACATTGATTGTATTGAGAATACCAACCTGAATTGTAGCAGTTTAAGCAGAAGATCGTTGCCTCTGTTAGACATGATGTCTTCTGGACCCCTGTAACATACAGTGTACATGATTTTATTGTGCCAGTGGTCCTTGAGTAGGCATGTGGATGCTTCCTCAGAATTAACTAGCAATGCACTTGGGCCTCACCATATCTGTGGGGTGAAAGTGTGGTTGAGTGTTATACTTCTATGACATCTTATGTCAACCAAAATATGTGCGGCTAACGTTCAAAACACAAGGGGAAGCAAACCTGCTTTTACCATACACATATTTTTGAAGACTCACGTGGTGATGATCTCATCTTTGGTTCTCCTGACCAGCAGAACCGGTCCCTGGTACCTGGGAGGAAGAGAAAGTGTTAATTGGCACCATCACCGTGAGCTGTGGCAACAACAATTTAAATTTTTTTTTCCAATGCCAGCTTGGACTTTGATGATTGGCGTCACTATAAATGAACTGTCCCACTCACTTGAGAAGCTGCTCAGCATTGTTGAGGTTCATGTACTGTCTCACTGTGTGCTGTACCAACGGCTCTAAGAGAGAACAAAGACATTTCAGCTTCTGAAACTAAAACATACAATAGATCGTGTGCTCTTGGACTCACTCCAGCTGTTGGGCATGACCTTCAGGGCCAAAGGCAGGAGGTCATCGAAGGAGGCGTCCAACACTATTGATTGGATCTCTGGGTACGACATCACTGCCCAAGTGGCTGGGAAGGGAAATAAAAAAAAAAAAATCATCAAGAATAAGCAAAACCAGGGAGTAAGGAATAAATAACATGGTTGAAATTCATAGCATGGCGCCCATTGTGTATTGGTCAGGTTTTTTTTCTTGTACCTGTGAATCCTCCTATGGACCATGCATACACAACAATGTCAGTGATCTTGAAGCCCAGTTTGTGTATTGCAAACTGGATCACTACATCCATGGCGTTGGCCTCGTTCTGGGGGAATGGTACTCCCTAGCAGAAAGAGGCAATATCCATTTATTATAAAAACAATAGTAACGCTCAACCCACCTTAACACTTTTACAATAATGACCATGAGAGTATACCTCATCCTCCGGTGCAATACTGTTCAATAATAACAAGAATTTCAACATGCCGTTGTATTCTAGTGTGTCGTTCTACCAACTATGTGAAGTCGTAACCAATGTTAGTTTAAGGATGCAGTAGCAAATCTGAAAACGCTGCTTACCGTACTGCCTCCAAAGCCAGGGTGGTTCCAGCCCAGTACAGAGTAGTCAGCTACAGTGCATATTGACACAGGATTTAAATCTACAGTACAATTAGAACAACAATTCCAACAAAGAGAAATTCTCACCGGCGTGGGACAGCGGCGTGTTCATGCAGCCCACCTCGTAAAAGCCTGCGTTCCCCTCGCAGCAGATGACCTGTGGCAGAATGAAGCCATTTCAAAAACCACCCGTTGTGCGACTGATTTGACAAGAGTTCCAGCAAAACAAGCCTCTGGCACTCACCAGTGTTCGGCCAGCCTGCTCCCCGTCCTTCCTCCGGTCCACAAACATCGTGTCGATCTCATTGCCATCGCAGGCCACAAGCTTGTTCCTTTGGCCGTCAAACTGTGAAAATTAGTGGCATATCAACAGAGAATGATAATCGGAATTTATTGAAATTAATATAGGCAGTTCAAAGCCATGGTGTGAGCCTTTTTTTTTGTTTTGTTACCTCTTCTATTAACCTAGCCTGGCCTTGCCGCAGCATAGGACGCATAGCTCTCTGCAGTAAGCCAACAGAGCCAGGGTACAGCATCCTCCTTCCAAACGAGTGGGCAATCAGAAAACTGTAGAGGAAAAAAAAAAAGAAGACATGTGTTGCAACAGTGGGCATATGGAAGTGGGGGGGGCAAAAGTAGATGCAAACTACGTCGATCCTCTCACTGTTAGACCATCGCCATCTCTGCATTGTTGTCCTGGGATGATGAATTTACCTGATAACATGGCATGGCAGAGTACGCACTGAGTGGAGGATACTGTCTGCTGCGCCTCTTAATTTGGGCACCGGCTTTAGCAGAGAAACTCCAGCCTTGGGCAGTTTTCTGTGTAACAAAGAGTCAAAGACTTGAAACAGATGAACGAAAACGTATTTGACATCTGTTGGGTGCATTTATCCAATATCCTTCAAAGTGCTTTGAGTGCATGTATTCAAGAACTTAATGAACGTAGAATAGAAACGTACGGATTGCTGACTTCTGTCCAGCTGAAATCCAAAGGCCAGTACGAGAAGTCAAAGTCAAAGCACTTCAGTTTTTTCTGCAAAGTAAAAAAATAAATAAAAAGTTGTCGCTTGAGTTAAGTTCTCATGTATCAATATGAACCCAGACAGGATTCATTCTTGTTTTCTTCAATTATTCCCCCAAAAATGGTCATGCAAATACCAAAAGTAAATCCTGATGAGCACCTTATTTGATGACGTGGGGTCGTTTTTGGTTTCTTCAAGAATGGAGAGAAACTGAAGATACTCAGAGTTGTTCCATCTCCCTAAACCTGTGTGGGAAAAGGAAGGGAGGCCCGATAAACCGAGAGAGATATAAGAGGAGTGCGCGTGGAAAAGAAATATTATTTATACTAATACTTATTTGCACACTATCTATACAGCAGACGATGTGATATATTTAAGATGAATGTACTAAATTAGTCATCGCCTTACAGTGAAATTTGTATCCTCACCTCTAAGACAGGCCACTCCTAAAAGACACACCAGCACTGTTCCCACATACTGACTTACTGGAACCAGCTTACTGCTGCAGATGTACCCTAAAAATACACAAAGCATCAGTGACACAGACATGCTCTCTGCCTCCCAAACTTCAGCCTCATTAAAAAAGGCACAGATAAAGATTCACAGTCTGACAAATACCCCAGAACCATATGCATAAATCAATAGCAGAAGCTCAATTATACACTACTGACTGAGTAGCACACAACCTCAAGCAATTAATTTCTACTGCGGCACAGTCTTCCCGGGTGATTCAGTTGATTAACTTCATATTAATCCCACTCGCAGGAGAACACAGAACTTTTCTAAAGTTCTAAAGAAGGAGAAATGTATTATATGGTAAAAATTGTTTAGACATTTGACACTGCCCGATTGTATGACTGAGAATGCCGTTGTTTTTCTAATATTTTCCTCCAAAACGCAAAAGTAGTAGAACTAGGGGATGAGGTCAATTGATAATTCTGCCCCATATCTGGATATGTTCTAATATACAGTTTATATGTCAATGACACACATGTCAAATGTATGGAAAACTAAAAGTAAAACTCAATACTACAACTATAGTCACTTTAATGAAATGTGTAACATTTATCAAACTTAATTGTTAGATCTACACCTTTCTCAGAAATCTGTAAAATTCTGTAGAAAGAAAACGTGATGAAATCCCATGTGAGTTAGCTGAAATTCAACAAAGTAAAACTGAATTGTCGCCCAATCCTCGTCATCCGTCTTCATTTCTGTCCAACAACTCCTTTGATGACATTTCCCAACTGAAGATACATTTTGGTCAATTAAAGATTGAAAATTGTGACCATCTCCTGGTCCCAGTTTCTTAGTGCCCTACGCTGAAAGCTTCCAATCCCTTTTTTCTTTTGCTTTAACCAGAAGCCCAAAACAGAAACACAAAATTCACAAATATAAAAATGAACAGTAAAACATCCTCGCAAGCTGCAACCAGATACAGCATGATGCGTTTTTTCAATGTTGTGGCTTCAGTTGGCCAACCATTGTAATAGCATTTCCAATCATCCCAGCTCCTATCATATCTGTTGCCATGGAGAAGAAATAAATCCCCCCCCTTTTCCCACCAAACACAATTCATTAAACCTGACGTACCTTTCCTGTACAGATAGCAGAGGAGAAGAGGAGAGCTGTAGTAGGACAAAGACCACAATGTTGACGCCTGGAGGAAGAAAACAAACACAACAACTTAACTCGACACAGCTTCTTCGTCTTTTAACAGTATTATCAATAATTCAACTATACGGACCCAACCGAGGATGCTGTCGGTGTGTTTCTCCAGACTCGCAGCCTGATAATTCCATCCATGCTGGGGGAGAAAATGTTCACATCATAAGCACCGTTTCAACGTCTTTCTTTATGCAGCTAGCTTTAGCTAACGTTAGCTAATAACACTGAACGCATCCGTTTAGATATACAGATAGATAAACCAGCTGCCCGTTGTCTTCACAGTGGCTCTGCTGAAGTAAACACTACTCTTTTTATTCGCTTTCAGTTTATCTTATACATTTCCTCCTCTCGTGTTGGCAAAGTTTCTCTTTAACCGCTTCCCACGTAACGTTAGCGTTAGCTTAACAAGGTTAATATGGCGCTGAGGAAAACACTGCAGGGAGCTTCAGTTAGGTGGTCCAGTGCTGTCTTGGTGAAGCATGAATTGATTGAAAATGCAAAAACAGTCGTATCGATGTGCACCTGTCACTTCATTTATTTACGACCACCTTGGCTGTACTGTTCAGTGACAGTTGAGTTTCAAAAACAAACACTTGACACTTCCGGGAGACAGCCGCAGCTACATCAGTGCCCAGAGGTTAAATACCGCTCATTGTTGTGCAGTTAGCTGTTCTAAAACAAAGACAATACATTATAAATGTTCCTACCCTCCTCCCAGGCCTGCCCTCAGGGCGAGACTGGTCCGTTGAACGATGAATTCGTTGCAAGTGAGGCCCTAAAATACAGCGGAGGTACATCCAGCCGGCCATTCTTCCACTACGGGAACTACGGAAGCCCGGACTGACCATGAACTCAAAGGCGAAAGCGCGTAATAATTTTTGGTGAAAAACTATTTTGAGACAAGCGACGATACGTATATGTTTATTTAAAAATGTATATATTTAAAGACACATATCCATTGCATTACAAAACAAATGTGCTCAAATAAGAAAGAATATAACATAAGGGCCATCCGTGCAATAATTAAGTACTTATAATGAGCAATAGAAAAGGAAAAAACATCCAAATAATTGATCTATTTCCCTGAAGTTTTTCTTGAAATCCTAACTCTGACATTCAGTTGTTACTTTTGTTTATAAAGGCCTTCAGCTGCAACTGGGACCTGAGCAGATGTGACAGCTGGATGTGGATGAGATGCCGGTAGGTGATCAACCCTGACACTGTTCGTATCTGAAAACAGAACACAAAGACAATTTTGCCGACAAATCTCAAGTCCCCCAGTCTCTTTTATTCTTCCTTAAACACAAACACGGACAGCCCACGCAACGACAACACACATGGGCAAAGTAGCGCTGCCTGTCAGCGCATGGCGTGATAGTATGCCACAATGTCAGAGTAATGTTCAGGGCAGCGTGATTGGGAAGTGTGAGAGGAATGTGAGGGGCAGATGAGTGACAGCGCAAACATAAACATGAACACACACACACACACACACACACAAATACATATAGTTCAGCATGAAAAAGCACACATAGGTGATACAAGGTTTTTTCCTTACCGCTCCAGTTCCTTATAGACATCATCTTCTCCTCTAGGCTTCAAATCCTGGCGCAAAGAAGAAAAGTGGGAAGGAGTGAGTGAAGAGGAGGAGAAAGAGAGAAACGTTGTGGGGGCCAGATTATGTCCCCCTCTAATGAGATTGATTTGTTAACCACTAATGTTGGAGTGACAGTTGATAGACAATGGGTTTATCTGAGAGAGGGCTGACCGATTGGAAGAGAGGTCTTCAGATGTGATACACGTCAAATCAGCTGACAGCTTAGGGAAGACGTATTGGAGAGAGCATGCATGTATTGTTGGATGCACGTTCCACATCTCCTCACAAACACCCATGTGTTCACACACATCCCGACTTAGTGTGTGTGCGCGAGGGACAACACAATAACTCACCATGTAGACTGAGCCCTGGGGAGGAGCCTGCTGGGAAGGGAGGGGTGGAGGAGAAAACAGCTTTAATGAACAACAAGTGAGAGAGCGAGAGGGATAATGAACATCAGAGGAAATACAGAGGCAAAGAGGAAAGGTTAAAGTGCCCAATAGAAAAATGAAGGAGGTGAGGGCAAAGATAGAGGAGAGAAAGAGTGTTTAGTAAGGGAGGAGTGGGAGACAGGAAGATAAGAGGAAATGATAAGGAACATTTTTTTATTGAATTTATTGAATTATTGGATTCACCTGTCTGATATCGTCAGGATTCTCATAGACGTTCTCTGCGTCGCCCGAGTAGACAGACAGAGACTGCTCAATACCTGTGTATGGAGAGATAGTTACCAACATAGTCCCTCTTGAACCTGCACACACACAGATAAAGGCACAGGGAGGGGAGGCAGGGAGGTAGTGGCAGATTCATTACAACAACCCCATAGGATGTCACGGCCCACATCACTCAGTGGCAGCCGGCAGGGGCCAAAGAAGGACAGAACACGGAAAGCTGTCAAAAAAAAAAGAAACCCGCCGGAAGACTCACCGCGATCAGAAATCCTTTTCTGTCTCCATAGCAACACAAAGACAGCTGCTGCAACCAGGGGCACCAGGAGTAATAAAGCAGAGAGAGAAGGGAGCACGGAGGGGGTGGTTACACTGACACCCTCGACTGAAAGAGAGGAGAAAAAGTGAGATACGGAAAAAAAGCTACGAATGCTTCTAAGAACAGTAATAAAAAAAGTTGTGGAGCTAAGAGCGTCTGTGGTTGAAGGATATGGAGGGAAGTTATTGCTGTTTGTTCTCCAGTTTGCCCTTTTGTTCCAGTCGCAAGTGGGCAACCTTTGAGATTTCCCAAACATGTTAACATGCATTCGTCAGGCACAGAAAATAGGCACGGTGGAAAAAGGCGATGAAATCTGTCTTGTCTGTAACAGCTGAGCCCTCATCGATCCGACAGGCCCTCAGTCTGGACAACAAACACTGTCAATATGAAACGTGGTCGGGAAGAAGAAGAGGACTCATTTCAAAGACACCAGATGCTGCCACTTCCACACGGTAGTAGTTTGTTTTGCCGTTCTTTGCAAATCTATTCCCAATCTCCTCATCAAAGCATGTACACATTGTCATTTTTTGTAGCAACGGTAAAACTAGGAAAGGTTTTTCTCCAGACATGAGATTTGAGCAACAAACTGCCTGCAGGCACACTGACAAATAAAAATAAATAGTCTTTCAGCCAAACCCAGTCTATGCAGCATCAGAAAAAAACCGTGGTGAGTATGAGGCGTACGCCAGGTTATTGCAAACATTACATAAGTACCAGTCATATTCTGCTAGGAGAACTCGTGCATGCCATCTAAGTTGTCTGTTTTGTTTGCGTAATGAGGATGACATCAGTGTCGAAAAACACAGCCACGGAGTGAAGTGAGAAGCGACAAGCGAGAAGGAGGAACTCCAAGACAACCAAAACATTTTTTTGAATCATCTTTTGCTAAACAATTTGCTCATTGTCTGTCTGTGGTATTTGTGGGCACCTGACAGAAAGAAACTTGGATATCTCATTTAATGTGCGTTCGATTAAAGGATCGGCCCGCGGCCTTCACCTCGGTCCTGCTTTCACAGCTTTCGGGGGGCATCAACATTATCAATGCTTATGTGCCGTGTGAGGGGTAATTGATTGGTGAGTGTGTGTGTGTAGAGGATGTTATTAGAATACTCTGGTTAGTACTGACCCAACGATTGACCTGCACAGTTCTCCACACCAGCTTTAAGGTATGAATTATGGTAATTGAGTGCAGTGAAGTGAGGCATTAACGCTCCCTGTTTCTAACTAGCACGTCTCTTCTTTCTCTTTTCACGTTCCTTTTTACACCTTTTTCTCACCTCTTCATTTCCTTATTCCATTTGCACCTATTTCATTCAAAATGAGGCGGGGGGGCGAGTTACATCAGTGCGACTGCAGAGCAGGGTGGCTCGTGGAAGGCAGAGTGAAGAATTGCTTGAATGCGTCGCAAATGATGGGCCATCTCAGGATGGCAAATGATCGCAGAACATCCCTGACATTTGAGGTATTTTATGTGCTTCAAAGCACAATGATTGCTTCCATTTTGCATTCGCTGAACTTTGCCACCAGTAAAACGGATTTTATTATAAGGAATCGCTAGACTTTTATGTGGCTTACAACGCATAAGATCTCACTCAATTATATAGCTTAGTATTGATGATGTAGTTTCAGTCCAGCATAAATCATCCTGGATATCTGGTTAAACAGAACAGCTATTCATTTAACTTTAAATGCTGTCATGTTTAGCTGTCATCACTTGTTATCATGCTATTCATAAGTTACCAAGAACTCCTGAGCTCCCTTGCAGCCTGTCGATCCTTTGCGCATATGTAGGTCTTTCAACATTACTGTTATTTCAACTTCTCACTTTTCTCAGGATGAATTTCTTGTTACACGTAACATATTTATTTTTGACCCTGCCTTTCCAATCAGGTGAAACCATGCTGCCTGGTTTCGCTCTCCGTCTTTTCTCTCTATTTCCTCCATTGCCATTTACTCTTATAGGAGCACCATCAGCGTGCATCATGATGAGCTCTGGGCTCATCAACCCAAAGTGATGTATTGGGGCAACGGGGAGTGAATTCATTGCTGCTCAGGGATCCATTCAACTGTCACATCCTCCTGTGCTACCCCACAGCGACCAATACAATAAGCCTGAATAATTTAGTTTATGTAGGTCTAGATGTCCTAAGGTCCTGTCTTCTTAAAAGCGCGTAATAACTGGTGGAGAGTTTTATGTTTTATAGAGCACAATATTAAATTGTATGAATGCACATTGGTTATTCCTGCTGGATATTATATGTGAATCACAAAGCCATGGAAGTCTTGACTTGTGACCTTTTTATTTACATTAGGAACACCTTACATGTGGTATTTGCCTGGAGCTTTTTCCTCCATAAACCGTGGGCTGTCTGGCAGATGGATTGACCCGAGGTTGGCTTGAATGCCACTTGTATAACACTTCACCAACCGCACGTCCGTGAATCTTCATGCTTGATTATCTCCACTGAGTTGATAGGACTCCAACGCGATTAAAATATTTTAGTGTTGTAAAAGATAATCAGAAAACAGAACAGCCTTTGTTAAACCATACCATCCCGACCGGGTTCAGGGGGCAGTTGGACAACTAGCGTTGCAGAGGCGGTCTGCCCATTGCCCAGCTGTATGGTGCAGGTGTAGTTCCCGGCTGTGTCAGAGGTGATGGGCAAGGGCAGAATGGCCCTGATGCTTCCAAGGTTGTTGCTGATCAAGGAGAGCTGACGACTCTTGTTCTGGTATTTCCAATTGGCTCCTTTGACCTGCGACCACTCTGAGTAGAGGCACATCAATTCCAGCCTGGAGGAGGATTGGCGGGTTTTAACTGTGGCAGGAAGGAGAGGAGAGAAGAGTGCGGCAGGATAAGGGAGAGAGAACGTTACAGAAGCATAAAAGAAGTATAGAGAAATCAAAGATTCCATGAGTAATTCAAAAAGAGGGGAGAGAAGGGAGCGAGGCCGGGAGAGAAAGTGAGTTAAAGGGTGGTGTGTGAATATAGAAAAGGACCAAGGACAGAAAGAGAGTAATGGGGTGAAGGGGAAAGGATATAAAAAAACAAAGGACAATTCAGAGGGGGTCAAAATAATATCTATTCAAGTGATTTGTTGCTAATGCATCGGTTGACTGTGACTGATGTCTAGTGTCTTGTCAAACTGAATTGAGGATCCATCTGGGTGCAATCAAGCTTCACAGACCCCCCCCCCCCCACACACACACATAAAAACACGCATATTTCAGCCTTGATTAGTGTGATCAGTGTGGGCCACATACAGACTTGGTGGGAGGGCTGCAGGTATAATCATACATAATGATACTCATAATGAGGTGAGGTAAAAATATATGCGTCACATGATTAGTGCGTGGGTGTGTGTATGTGTGTGTGTATGAGGGATGCAGATGTGTGAAGCAGGGTGACAGTGACAGATCGGCCGCTCGTGTCTGGGCGGCTGTGATGGATGCCAGTGAGACTGTGATTAGTAAAGTCTTCCAAGGCCGCCATGACACGGCTCTGCTTTGGTTGAGTGTGTGTGTGTGTGTGTGTATGTGTGTGTGTGTGTGTTAGCTTTGCATGTGTGGGTGCAACTGTATTCTGCATGTTTCCTGAAAAGGTCGAAACCTCAGGCAGTCTAATAAAAATCAACAGGTATTCAATTTTTTTTCATCTTTAAATTAACAAATCAGCAAAATGATGCAAAGTTATATCCATGACTATGTTAAATTGTCTTTGTACTACCTCCACAGCACAACACACTGGGTGCTGGTGAGAACTCACTATCTTGCTTATGGGTACATTAGTAGGGCTTTGGTTTCTTGAAACATGGGTCCTTTGACTGTCAATATTTCCCTCTGACAATGTATTTTCCCCAACTGGAAGCTTTTCCGAACGAGTTATGTGATGTAATGTGTTACATTGTTACCTGTGCCCTCGATACGGAGCTGGAGCCACGATTTGATTTATTCAATAATGTCTCATTTGTTTAACAGAAACAAACAGAATATAAAAAGACAAGTTGTGGCTAAAGGGAGTTACATGCTGTGCTAAGAGGATGCGTTGAGTCTTGCCGTCACTGTCAGGTTGCTAGGCAACGAGAAGAGGGGTGGTGTACCAGCATTTCTGTAACTTTTAGAAACTGACAATTTTTTTGTGATAAGCTTGCTGTGTTGAGGTGATAGAAATGCGAGGGCTTGAGGGCTCTATTTTTTCATATTTGGCACAACTATATCTTTGCTTATCTGACCTTTCATCCGAACAACAGAATGCAACACATGATTGGCTTTTAGAAAAGACTGCCTGAAAATAATCAACAACCCCATCACAAAATAATATGATAAAATATGCCCTGCTGGCCCTGTCTGCATGTCAAAGTGACCTTGAGAAAGTCATTTAAACCCAAGTTGTTCCGTGGTCGGTCGGCCACAGCTCGCTGGCCCTAATGCGCAGGATGAGTGAAATACAAAAGGTCAATTTTGTGTATGTATTATTATGCATATGGCAGTTCAGTTGAGGTTAAATGTCACTCATTCAAGCCTGTCCTTGTTTTGTATCACTTAGTGTCCTGCCGGTTTTAGTGGTCTGCGCCGCACTAATTGCTTTCAGATGACTTTCGTTAGCTCTGCACTCAACTCAACTCAATTAAAACTTTTGTAAGAATAATTCTTCATACTACAGAAGACATTTCTGATGGTAATTTGTCATCCATTGGTTTACTGGACTCTTTCGTTACAGCTAATCGGCATAAGAGTCCCTTGGTGTTTTTCTGTCCCTGCTGACCCCGATTCCTACCTTTCAGCACGCTGAGCGTGGTGCTGCGGCTGTAGGCAACGTCATCGAGGAACACTTCACATACGTAGAGGCCGCCATCTTTCCACTCAGGGGTGAGAAGGAAGGCGAAGCTGCCAGACTCTGCGTCGTAGGGCGGCCCTGCGAGCTGGAGTCTCTGGCCGCTTTTGGCATAAGAGATGGAACCCCCCCAGCTGTTGTTCTCGTACACCAGCATAATCTCACTGTGCTTCCTGCTGTACGGAGGTAGCCAGTACAGCCGGACGTAGTCCCCCCGATAAACAGGACAGGTCAGGAGAAACGGCGTCTGAGCCCGGGTGGCGGTGAAGATCCCCGTCTCTGCGAGGAAGAGGGACGAGGAAAAAGAAGCCATAGTGAGGAAGTGGAAGATGGAGTAGAGATAGATTTGAAGAAGCGTGCGTGCAGACGAAAGGGAATTCAGGATGAAAAGAGGACGGATAAAGACAGAGTAAACAGAATAGTGAGAGAGTGGGCGAAAGGAGATAGGGAGGAAAATCCTACTACAATAGGGATTATATGCTGAAAGTTACTTCTTGAGTTGCTCTTGCATTCTGCTCTGCCTGATTATCAAGCTGCTGACACATTACTTTCAAACTGCTTGTGTTTACAAAGTCACTCACCATGTGTTACGTTGGGGAGTGAGGCCACTTTGTTTTCTATGGAGAGAAGAGAGGGAAGACAGGAGGGGCAAAAACCAAATAATGAATAAAACATAAATGCGGCAACTATAATATTCACAGGAAGGCCAGCAGAATTTTAGTCATGGTCTACAGTAGACTTTTCAGTCTTAAAACTGGTCTAAAGTAAATACTTTGAAGAACTGTAGCTACAGGATGCTTAAATAAATAATGCTGCTGCTGGAGTTCCTCGCTCTGATGCCCACTCACACATCAGAAGCAAACAAAAGCAACAATAAATGTTTTCAACTCCACAATGCTTTTGCTTCTCCTCCCCTCAAATCTGTCTCACCATCAACCATCACGTCCACATTGAAGGCGAAAGGCGGGTTGCTGCTGTTGCCCCACAGGCGCACCGTGCACACATAGGTCCCGCTGTCACGGCTCAGGACCTGTGGCACTTTGGCCACTGTGCCTGTATTTTTTATTTTCACGCTCTTCATTGAAGTGCCGCCAGGGGTTGCCCAGGTGATCTTGGTGACGGCGTAGCCGGGATTAACACTGGCAGTCAGCCGCAGAGTGCTTTGTTGAAGGATGGGTGCAGCGGGGGCAACAGTGACTGGAGAGGAGGAGGCAGGAAAGTCAGCAGTAGAATCATTGTCATCAACAATGAAATAACACCTTTGATCTGCACTTATTTGCTGTACAAACTAAAAAAAAACACGCATTCCTGTGGGGAGCAAATCTTTCATGTGATTTTCCTACCTGTAAGCACGGCCAAGAGAATAATCTTCTCCTTTATTTTACTGTCTCGCCTTATCATGCATGAATAGAGGCCGCTGTCCTCCGCCCTGGGAAGAAGAAACAAGGAGAAAACCCCGGTGTCTTGAAAGTTAGGGTCAGTCAATTGCATGGAAGCCTTCGAGGCACCACCAGAGAACTTCTTCTTTTCGCTGGCCGATAGAACCAGTTTCCATTCTTCCACACCAAGTGACTTCACCCTCCAGTTAACGGCCACGGCGCCGCTCACCGGCGGATCAGTGCAGACCAAGGTCGTGGGCAAACCTTCTCTCACCACCATACCGTCTTCCCAGTCTGGGGGAGCGAGGACAAAAACTCAAGCATTATAACGGTGTCATTTGAGACAAGTTCTTCATTTTTCATTCTGTCCATACTGGTTACAAATGCATACTTAAAACAGTTTGAAAATAATACACGGAAGATAATTGTTTTGACTAACTGCTGAAGCACTACGGGGTTTAGGTATTCGGTATTTAGCGTTTCCCTTTAGGATCAAATTTCCTCTTTTTTTTATCCCTGGGAAGCTTTTCTTTGCAGAGTTGCAGCAGAATGATAGAAACAATAATAATGAACTTAGTTGAAAAAAAGACTGACTTTGGAGGATTACCACTGGATCCATCTTACTCACCAACTTTATTTGCCAAACAAAAGCATTAGATATTAGCTTCAAAGGCTTCAACATAACGTTATTTACACAGATAGTACTGCAGATTTACTTTTAATAGCAAATAATTTCTGGTTAAAGTCAGTCAGAACGGGCAGGAGGAACATTTACAATGAAAAATGTACTCCTTTCAACGTACATGTGTTTCGCGGCAAACTTTTTTCTTTAAAGATGGTCGGCTTAAAGTCATTAAATACGGTGGAAACGCTACCATTCAAGTGACTCGAAAAACCTTGGCTCAGAAATAGACTCCGTTCCCAGATCAGCTTAGCATCATTTCTAAAAAATACCAAATGTATTTCAGTATTTCCTACCTGTGAGGCCAGCGTGAGAGGAATAAACCTCAGAGGTAGAAACAAAAATAATGGCGAGAAATACAGAATCCATCCCCAATTGAAAGATAAGAAAAAAACGCATCCTCACTGCACCAGCTCTTGAACACTGTGACCTTCTAAGTACGCACTATGAATGCTGCCCTCTTTCTGCAATATCACTGGTGTCCCTGACTGACATGTTAACGCTGCGCATCTCAACCCAACAGGATGTGGCAGGAGGCACTGGGACAATCAACAGGAAAAGGCTGTCACCATTGCCACCGTGCGTGTGCTCAAAGCTGATAAACCACACGTCCTGGGGAATTAGTTACAGAACTTCTGACCTTAAGATCAAGTATTTTGGCAAAAGGAATTAGCCTGTACTGGTGTGCATCACAATGCATGTGTGTGTGTGTGTGTGAAACAGAGAAAGCGACGAGAATAGCAGAAAACGAGGGATTGAGGGAGATGAAAAAGCAAAGAATAAAGAGTTTGGGTTATTGTGGGTGCACAGTAACCTCTAGGCTACATGTCTTTACATCCCATAAATGTCTTTAATTAAGCTAAAGGTATTATCAGCTCCTCTGAGCACTATTACAGATTTTTCCATAATTACCACTGGGTAAATGGGGGCGGCAAAGAGAGATAGCGAGAGGAAGGGAAAGGGGGAGGGCGCAGATATGTATTGTGGGTGTCTAATGACAGAGTGCGGCGAGGAGGGAGACATGTAGAGAGAGAGGTGCTCTGACAGAACGAGAAAAAAGAGACGAGACGTGCATTGCAAAGGAACAGAGACTGTGTGACTTCCAATAAGCCTGCGGCTGCTGACACAGAGCTCTCTGATCCTGTGGCCCCTCCTCTACGGGTAAATAATCACCATAAGCCTTGGCTACGTCTGATGAATCCACTGCCAATGAGCTAATATCTGTTAACTACGCGCTTCATTATCACTGCCACAGACCCCCGGAGAGCACGAGGATGGAGGGCAGGGTGAATGGCAGCGAGGAGTGAAGGACAAGTGGACAAAGGAAACCCAAATGACATGGGAAGAGGAGAAGGGAAGGAGGAATGATGGGGAGGGAGAGAAAAGTGTAGTGTAAACGTTGTAAGATGGCGAGGGAAAGTGATACAATGTAAAGTGGGTAGTAGCCGGAAAGTGGAACGTGTGTAGCTGGAAAGTGGAACGTGTGAAGGTCGATTTGGTATGGTTATGAAAAATAAATGAGTATGGGAAATGGAATAGAACTCTCTATTTGGTGCCCGTTCTTCTATAAAGCTCCTTATTCTACAATGGATGCGTGGCGGCAACAGTCACACAGGCGGCATCTGCAGACCTTTCTGTGAAGTGAGGTCGGTGCTGGGGAGCAAACCTTTCTGCAACACGGACAAGAGAAGGCTGCAATAACAGAATACGGCAATGCAAAGTACTGTTGGCTTTTTAAACCCACATCTGCTTTCTCCTTCTCTGGATTCACTGTGGGCAAGGAGTGAAAAATAAAGCGAAGCCCCTTCTGTCTCCTCGAAGACATGGATCTTCAAAATAGGAACGTGTCTGTGCTGTTTTGTTTTTTCTGGTGTGCAGAACATTGTTTGACCTCTGATCACTCTCAGCATCTTCAGAAATACAGACTGACAGATGAGAGGGTGGCACTGCAGAGAGAAGAACAGAACGAGCCGAGCAGCATGATTTATTTTTTGAAAACTTTTTACTTTGCATTTGCACAACAGGGAAATCATTGACATGTTAGATAAATATAATAAAAAACTGATCAAGACAGTTATATAGTTTAGCCAATAGCAAGTAGAAATGCTAACCTTTACGTACATTCCCATAAATTTGCGTTCATATACACAACCATCTACATCCACATACACACCCGCACAGCATCCCCATCTATATCTTCCCCCAATGTATATACTTTTACACATACACTGAGGACTGAAGCAAAATTGTGTACAATTCAATTGCAGCAAATATATAAAATGAAATAAAAAAGATTGACATTCATAACCCCTCTCAGTTGTTTCATCTTCTTATATGTCTGTTTTCAAAAACTACTGGACAGTCCCAAAAGATATATGTGTGATATTTTTCACATTTTTTCCAACGTAATGAGGCAGAGGGATCTTTGTCATATGAAGAGATTATAAGAGGTGTATTGAAATATCCAGTATAATTCTTTCCACAATTGGCTATGGATGGATTTGTTGCACAGATTTCCCCACGTTTTATTTACCTATCAATTCTAACATTTCATTTTAAACTCCACTTTTCATTGATGTTCCATGTATGTTGCAAATATTCAGCTTTCAACCTTCTATGTGGAAGACATGGTTTTTAGTTGGAAAACATTTTTCTGCAGTACTAATAAAATAGTCTCCTATTTTTTTCTGACTAACTCTGTCTATGGTTTGTAATATAGTGGCTCGTTTGAAAGTAGTCATTTAATGGAAGTCAATATACCTCTTGCAGCTTGGAGAAGGATTGGAGTTCTGTTTTGTCAAATAATTGATTGATGAGTTTCAAGACCTTTATTCCGCCCATCTTCTAAATCCAATATCCCACATAGAGGGAGGAAATTCAATGTTGGCTACAAGCGGCACAGCCCTCGAGAGTGAGCTTCGTCCTTCGAGTGTTTTTTACTATTATTGTCCAAATCTTCAGTGTGTTTTATCCATTTAACACATTTTCACCGTCTCTGCTGTACAAAACAACGAGAGAACGGATTTCCCAATGTGTCATGTCCTTTTTTATTTTTATTTTTTTTATTGTAATTGGCATCAAACAGCCAGGTGTAATATGAATTCCCAAATATCTAAACCCTTGTTTAGACCGATGAAAGCCTCTGATTTTGTTTCATTCATTTTATACCCTGATACTGAGCCGTATTTGTGCCGACACTGCGTTAGTACAGGAACGGAGAGAAGCGTTTTCTTCATCTAAAGCAAAATGTAACCTGCAAACAGTTTATGGTCTGGGCCGCCTTCATCCACTACACCTTGAATCTTGTATATTTTGTCGTCTAGCTTCTGGTTCTTGTGAGCAGCGCGATTTGAACTGTTGGATTTGTGGTGATGTAATTACATTGGCTGTAAAACACATGGGTATAGGGATTAGACCCAAACCAAATAATGTCTTCACTATGCACCCTGCCTCACAGGAAAATAGGGCACAGATGAATTGGAAGTTATTTTGTTGGAAGGAAAAAATTCTCATGCACAAGAGTCTGTAAATAAACACGCCGGAAGCTGTTTCCTCTTGATTTGCTGACTGCCACTGGATTTGTGTTTTGGCGTCTATTAATGATTGTTCATTGATTTTGCCATCTGCTGCATCTTGAGTTTATATGAGCTCGTCTCAATCGCGTGTATGTGTGTGTGTGTGTGTGCAGAAACATACAGCAGAGGGCGTAAGCATCCTCTGTCTCCACGTAGGACTACCTCACCACTGCATCAGAACTGTGTGACTAGGATGAATTGAGGAGTAACTTCACATGTATGTCGGGGGGCGCTCTACTGCGGACGGCATTTGTATTTGGCCAATTGCTAATTCATTAACTGTACGCATCGAATAAAGATTACTTTTAGACAAGATTGAGCTCAAATGACCGGGATATAAATATTCCTGTATATAAATCAAGCTTTTGGATAAAGCCAAAGACCTTCGATGTCTACGATTTGTTTTAAACTTTTGGCGATTTCAACAAGTTGTTCCCACATACCCCCTTCCTCCTCCTCCTCCTCCTCCTCCTCCTCCTCCTCCTGCCGTCGATGGTCCTAATTGGGTTTCGGGCGGCAGAAAGCAGTGACGTCTCACCGCCCAATGACGTCACTCTCAGACCCGGACAGCCGCGCGCCTGCGAGGGAACTAGTTGTTGGAGTGGCGCGAGCGCGGCAGCAGTTCATCACGTCCGGAGCGCAGCAGCTGGAGGAAATATTCACCTGAGCCGTTCACGAGGATTCTCCTTCATCTGTTGAGGCGCGCCGAGGGGACACTCCGCCGGACTCCTGCGTGCTGTCCCGGAGACAAACAAGTTTATCGTGCCCTTTTAAAACTATTTAAAAAACAAACAAACAAAAAAAAAGAACAATTGTGACAGAGACGCCGCGTGCCTGGTTTCGTGAGAAGGACCGTAATCGACCACGGCGAGACGTGACTGCTCCAAAATGATCGGACTGCTCTGCTTGGTCGCGTCAATACTCACTGCACACGGTAGGAAATAACACTTTAATGTATATCAATATTGGAAAAAAAAACTTTATGTAGCAAGCGGCTACTTCATTGCTGCCTACTTTTCGTTTATTTCTGCCCCGAGCTTCAATAATTAAAGAAGCGATGCGTTTAAACCGGACTCTCGCCACCTGTCGAGGAGGGGAGGAGGGGAGGTTCGGCAGGTGTTTATTTACCTTGTTAAAATGTCAAACTAATTTGCCACCGCAGTCCTCCGTAATGAAAGTTGATAACCATTTTATCGGTCTCTTCCTCATTCCCCTATCGGGAATCTGCTCTATCGATTTTTTTGACCCGAGTTTCGGTCTGTGACTCAACGCCATGTTACCAAGGTGTGGCTCTCCGTGTGTGTGTCTGTGTGTCTCTCTCTCTCTCTCTCTCTCTCTCTCTCTCTCTCTCTCTCTCTCTCTCTCTCTCTCTCTGTGTGTGCGTGGAGCAGCAAGGTGTTTTGTTTTTTCATCTCATTGTCGCCGCATGTCCTTTGGCTACTCCAGTTATTTGCATTGATAACACGTTTATCCTTCTGTCCTTTTGTTGTTGTTGTTGTTGTTGCCGTTTCCATAAAGTGAGACCCTCACGGTCTATTAAACGGAGTTCATGTTTTAACAAGGGCGCAGGTTACTTTGCCTCCCTGGCAACCATTTTAAACGGGTACATTATTCAGGTGTTTTCCGTTCTACAGTAGGTGCAGCCTACAGGTGCCCAGTGTCGCCGTGAGTAGACTCCAACATGGGGAAATGTCTCTGCCATGCAGTTCATTACCACATGAATGCGTGAAACCAGTTCAATGTTTCCTCTGCTTCATTCTCAAAATTGGGCCAAGGACGTAGGACTAGATTTAACGCTCTGGCCCTGCATACATTTGCAGCAGTGTGCAGTAATGGAGTCGATTGCGGGTTTGTTTTTAATCATGACTCTTTTAGCATACTCACTCTTGACTTATTCATGTGGTGGACCTTTTTTTCATCTTCATTTTACTGAGCATGAAGGGCTTTTAGGATGAAAAGTGGGGGAAAACAAAAGGTTTTACATATTTATGAGCAAGGGAAAAAAAAACTCAATGCTCAACCAGTAGAAGCTTTTAGTTTTCTTTCATTTGCGTCAACCTCTGACCCCATTTTGGGTACAGGTAATGTATGCAACTTGAGCTGCAACTGTGGAGCCAGAACGTTTCCCTTGTCTACTTTTGTGTCTTGTGTTTCTTTGATTCCTCAGCAGCCGCTTGCCTCCACCTTCCACCCTGCGTCTGAGGGAAGCTAATTTAATTCCCTGCAAAGTTTCCACTTTAATATGGCCCAGCTGCAATGTGAAAAAAGGAAAATCCTTATTCAGGTTGATGGGTTTTTAATCAAAGTAGACCTCTGTAGATGCCCATATGTACAGAAGTTGATACAAGCTGGATGGTGGGGGTCCAAAGTAGGCTCTGAAATTGCACCATAATAATACCCCCAACCCCCCAAGCGAGGCCTGTGAGGGACCACGGATGTGGGTCAAATGCTCGGCCCATTACCATGGCGATGTTTTTATTGGAAGATGGGTTGGCTTATGTGGGGGGTGGGGGCTCGGATTGTCATTGTCTTTATGGCTGAGTAAGCGGCTTGTGTGCGGGGGGGGCGGCCGGCTGACCGGCGGCCTCGAGAAGACTGGTGGGCATGCAGGGTCACGCATGCTTCCTTCTCCGCTCACAAAGCAACGTTTGTCCTTGTGTACCTGAAGTCGAACTTACTCGGAGACTGGACTTCTTCGGCAGAGTGCGGCAGGCTGCGGCTGTTTCATGACTGGCTGGAGACCCCGCCTGGCAGCGTCTGATTTGAAATGGGCGACGCCCCATCTCCCCCTTTTTCCCACCCGCCAAACTCCCCATCTCCCGCCGCTCCACGCTGCCCCCCCCACCTCTGCCACCCAGGGCAACATACAGGGGCCTTGTTCTCGTACCTCTTTATTTACATCTATGTCTCATTCTCCTGGTCCAGTGCTTTTGTCATGAGGGATGGTGCTCATTGGTTTATTCAAATACCCCCCACCCCCCCCTCACCAGTGTCCCAGCGTCTGAGTGTCCCAAGGCCCTGCTGCAGAAATTGCATGCAGACAGACCGGAGAGTTAAACGCATGTGAGCTCAACATTGTAGGACTTCTTTTCAGCCGGAGCGATAAAATGCTCTTCATACCAATAAACCCCCTGCCAGCGTTTTCACACAACACCCTCCCCCAAACCCCACTTGTGCAAAAGCTAAGACCCTTTGCTCTAACTCATGTCCTGAAATATGTAAAGACTCTTGGTGGACAGTGTAGTTCTGCCAAGCCAGAGATTATTCATCATCACGACAGAGAGCATTACATTCTGTCGGTTATGTGATGGATGATGAGAATGGTTTGTGTTTTTTCCACTCGAATAAAAGAAGGAAAAAGTAAGTCCTTTTAATATCTCATTAGTTCCAGTGCAGTCAGGGGCTTAGGTCTTGATTTGGTTTTAGTGTTAATGGCTGTCTCAGTTAGGTCCCATCATTATGTGAAAGAGCCGTCCTCGCTCCTTTGCATCGCTCATATAAATGTCGGAATGATTTTAAAAGGTCAGGTGTGTGTGTGTGTGTGTGTGTGTGTGTGTGTGTGTGGCTCTGTCCCTGACATTCGCTAGTACGAGTGCACACACACACACTTACTAACAGGTTTTCCTGTTTAAATGACACATCAATAACCTCCTCCTCTGCCGTATAATCACATTTTAAGAGTTTGTTTTGATTCAGGTATAAAAGTTTGCTTTGATTTACAGCTTAATGGAGAAGTGAGTGGTACCAGGTGTGTTGGTTCGTCTATGTGGCAAACCTGAAGCTAATGTTTGTCATTTCACCAATGAGCCTAATAGATTTCTTTTTTTTTAACAGAGTTGCAATTGGAAAATTGGATTTAAACTGTCAATATTTAACGACCCTATTCTAAATGTAGTACCTCTTATCCAACATTTAAACTAGACCGATGAAATCCTTTCATGAAAACATTGTAGAAGCAAGCAATTTAAACATAATAAAACATTATTTTTTTTTACATTTAACTATCGATTTAATGTTGATCTCGTACTATATCCTTATGAGGATGGATGGATCATAAGGGAGGGAGGTCGATGAGTACGAGTCACTGCATCTTGTTGCATTCTACGATGCAATATTGGACCACAAACGCAACAAAGTACACAGACATGCAGCCAGTGATGAAAAGGGGCAGTAACCTGCACTGTACGTCAGATGACGTTCCAATATTAGGCAGGCACCATCACATTTCACCAAGTGTGTTCTTCTGCAACCCCGTTATCTGCCACAGATATAAAATCTCAGGATATCTTTTCTTCTTTTTAATCTTGCTGCTTCCTGACCATTGCACTGACTCTTTAAAGATGCTTTGACTGCAACTTGTAAGTAACGATAGTGGCTTTCCTGCCCCCCCCCCCCCCCCCCTCTTCTTCATATCCTTCTTGTAAACCCTGGATAGACAACGGCTTGTGTTGAGGTCACACTGAGAGCCCCCCACGGGGGATGTTTGTGTTTGGCCCCCAGGGTTGCCAGACAGCTGGAGTCGCTCCAATCTAATCCAAATGAAAACGAGCAGAAATCGCAAAGCAATGCGAAATGTCATTAATGTGTTCGGGGCCGGCTGAGGGGTTTTCCAAAAAGCACAACAGTTCTCGGGGTCGAGGATACTGTTGGCAGAAGTGTTCGGGGTTAACCGTGTACATTGGCTCACACGCTGACACCAGCTCACTGCGAGAGATCGTTCCACAATGCAGCCCACAAAAACCACCCACGTGTTTGCTGATAATGGCTGCCGAGTTTTCAGGACTTTTTGCAGTGGTCGCATGCCAGCAGCTTATCTTTTCTGAAAATGCCATAAGGAATGTGGCTTACTTTATTTTTCAGTCACACAGACATTTCCATTAGTGAAGATACCTCCTGCCAAATCTGCATTTTCCTTGTCGAATACCGCCCCCCCCCCCCCCCTCCCCCCCTCCCCCGCCCCCCGTCGTCCCCCCGCCCCCAGCTGGAATGTGAGGGGATGCGGGTCAAACCCACTCCAGCTCAGCCAACGTGGAGAATGAGCGATCGGTAATTCCAATTGAAGATGCACTGAATGGCAGCCAAACTGTTTAAAATAAAATCCCCTTAATTAAGTAGACGTGGGATCCTGCTGTCGCTGTGACTCCGTTGTAGGGAAATCACTGAGGAGCAGCAGCGGCGAGGGGGGGGCGTAGGGAAGGGAGGATGTCGACGTCTCCAGTTTCCACACCGCAGCATGTTGGCAGAGCGCGTGTAGGAGGATCTCGCTCACACGGTGTGAGGGAGCGAACCAGAGAGGCCAAACATTATAGTCTCATTTGTAATTCAGTCGCACCTCACTTCCCTCTCCTTCTCCTGCTCTTTTTAAAGCACGGGACCCATATTTAACAGCCAAAGAGCCCTCCATTGTGGACATAAATGGGCCGAGTGTGCTCACCTTTCTCTTTTTATTACAGTTACCTGACCCGTAACCCTCCGCCCGTCATCTCTCCTCCCATTTCTTCTGTCTTTGTCACATTCTTTTATTTCACAAATCCTTCCCGGAGAGGACTCGGCAGATCTCTGAGCCCATTAACTTTGTCCTCCTCATCGTGTTCCTACACATTGTGTGCGTGTATATAGATGGATATACGGCAGCTCATTAGCAGTCACCTTAATGTGCCCAAATGCAGTTAGCGGTCTGGAGGGTGGTTTGCGCTATCGACCCGGTATTGAATGGTGGATGACGCTGCGCCCGCGTGTGATATTGAAAACATTGAGGCCTCGCTCTCCGTCGGCGGGACGGCACCGTGAAACCTCTCTCTCCCCTCATTCTCCGACAGTCCCGTGTCCTTTCTGTCCCCGGTTTGCTAAATGTCGAGCCAGTTTTTGCTTTCTTTTTTTTTATTTATCATTTCTTTTCATCTTTTTCGTCAACAAGCGTTAGCAGCAGCGTTGCAGCTGTTCTGTCACCCATCTGAACACCTTTTACTCCTCTATTAATACACACGCTGAGATGCTCGCTGCATCTTCGTCACATCTGACTTTGAGAAGGTCATGTCAAATTCTCAGTGGAAAGCCCGGCTGCAGGAAGAAAATTGAATTTGGTGTGACAGGGTCTTGACGGTGCCCTGGATGTAGAGTCATGCTCCCCCAAAAAACCTCATGCCCACCACCTGCTCTCAACTCAGTCAGCTCTTCCTTTGATCCGAGCACACTTATCTGAGGAATGGCGTAACATGACACAGTGTAATATAAAGAAAATGTTATTCTTATAGAAGCCATCTAAAAAAAAAACGTGAGATAAGAAAATGGAGCGGGGTCGTCACCCAGATAACGCACAACGGGTTTATTCCCCATGAAAGCCAGTGCAGAGTGTTCTGTGTGCCGTCGCGATCGTACGGTTGAATCTCACAACTGATATCTCTCGCTTCACTTGTTGACTCAACGACTGTGGCGCCGTGCCGATAAACAAGCAGCGCAGTCGTCATTGGTTCCCCCACGGCCTTGAAAAGGCAAGAGCACGAAAACCCTGCCCGAGGCAAACGGCGCAGGTCAAATGGAGGCAGCCGGTCCTTTCGGTTGTCGAGCCTGCGTTTTGTCAACAGGGCGTGCCGGCTGGTTCGCTGTGGCTCCTAGGGAAGAGCATGTCTCCTTGATGAGGTTTAACTGATTGCCGGTCCCCCCTGTCACATTTGTGCTTTTTTTTCTTTTTCTTTAATTGTTCCTCCTGTGCTCCCCTTGCCTGTCAAATGCTCCGAACTTCCTTTTCTGTAATTTGGTCGCCATAATTATTCCATCTGCTCAGTTAACTGTCTCCTACTCTCTTCCTTGTCTTGTTTGCTCTCCTTCGCTCTGTTCTTAGTCATCAATTCCCCCGTTTGTGCTTCTGAAATTGGGATGTCTGTTGGTCTCCTATTCTCTTTCTCCCTCTTTTCCTTTTTAATCTGTCCCTCTCTTCTCGTCTTCTGCAACTCCTTTCCCACCGTCCAATTCCCCAGTTGTCTCCTCCACCTAAAGTCAGGGTTCCCCTCTCTCAGCTTATCCAAACTGCCTATGCGTCTTTCCCTCTCCTAGTCCCATTTTCTCCCTCTACCTCACTCCACTTTCCTCTCATACCTCCCTGACAGCCTCCACCCTCCCTACAGTCATTGGTATTGCAGGCATCTATACCTTCCTAACTCTCCTAACGAGGTCTTCTGCTTTATTTTCCTCCCCACGTCAATCCCCCCCTTTTTTCTTTCTCTCCTAATGGCCAAGAACACCTCCTCCCACTCCACCCTGCTGGGCATTTTTTTGCTTTTGAAGGTTAAGTTGCTGTGACACTTTTACAGTGTTTTACCCAACCTCACCCCTCCTCCGATTTGTCTCACCCGTCTCTCTTTCTCTCTCTTTCTCTCGGGCTGCGAAACGACACTCATCCCCACCTCTTTGCACGTGACCGCACACGCAGCACGTACATAGCGGACACATGCACCCAATTCTCTGGGGTGATTTGATGGTTGACTCACTTGATTACTGTACAGAGGACAGGAAAGGGGAAGCGATGGAAGAAAGTCAGGTGGTGTGTGTGTGTGTGTGTGTGTGTGTGTGTGTGTGTGTGTGTGTGTGTGTGTGTGTGTGTGTGTGTGTGTACCACGCATGAGGGGTAAACTGGCGAAATGGAAACAGATGCAGGATTTAATTTAATTTCAGCAGAGTTAACCTGTCTTGCAGTGCCGGGGATAAAGCTGACTCTGTCCACTCCCCCGCTGCTGCATGCTGTCGCACCCTCGTCTCCGCTGCAGGCGGTTACCAGGCCAGTGATGCAGCTTGACTCGTCTAACAGGAGCCTCGCGTAGAAGTAATGAGAGGCGTTTACGTTCCCTCTCTACTGACACTACAACAGGAAACAAGTCTACCATGTCCATTTATTAAAATTGAAAATCAAACGTATGCATAGACCCGCTCCAGTGTGATGATGAAGCTACATTGACCCATCTTGGTTCTTTGTCGCTTAACTGTGAGGAACCATGTAACTTTGCTTTTTAAGATATTTAGCAAGAAATGCATCATATTACAAACATTGTTGTAAATGCATGTCCAGATATGCTGGATATCAAGGTCTTCTTGAAATGTCAATACAGATTTATGATTCAATGTTAAAAAAGCAATGACCTACATGGAAGTTGATCATCTATAATTCAGCCTAGAAGGATGTATTTTATTCTTTTTAGAGTGGAAATTATTCAATGGGATAATCTATTTCTTGGTCAACAATAATATGAATGGGAAACTATGACCATTGGTCTTTGGAAAGGCTCAACAGTGGACTTAACCTTTTTTTAACTGGAGATGAGCTCACAAGTGGAAATAATTCATTCAGCATCAAAAAATGCACATCGACTACAAAAGGTATATATAAAGAATATTTTTCACATACGAGGATAATTCTACACTCGACGGCATCGACCTCGCGTTGTCGTCCAGGCAGTCAGCTGGCTGCTGACAAACATAATAACGCACTTCAGTGTTACTGAAAACAGAGACACTATTGTTCTCAGTCCAAGATGACAGAAACCCTCCCGCCCCCCCCACTCTGCCTCCCCCCTTCCCTAATCCAGGTGAGTGGAGTGATACCATTGAAAAGGGGGTTTATTGTACTTCCTCCCCCTTCCAACCTCTGCACCACACCTGTATCCATGGACAGACCTGCCTTTGAGTTGTGTCCCTGGAGGGAATACGGGTTTGTAAAAAGAGATGATTGGGTAGTTTCTGTTGAAACAGAAGCTGATGGAGGGCTTTTTTTTTGCTGTTGTGTGGATTTAAGTGTCTTGTTGCTTAAGTCTGATATTCCTGTCAAGGAGAATTTGTCTGCAGGAAGTCCAAAATATCCCTACGTGCATGTTTACCCTGTGGATGTATCACACACTTGTTTGTTATTTGGCTGCGCGCTGTTTTGGCTTTCTATCTTGGCCTCTTTACGAGGAGCCGGAAGGAGGAGACGGAGCGAGCAGGAGACGCACACTATCTCCTCCGCCGCCTAGTACTTGTCACCGAGGCCCGGCGGGCGTCTACTCACTCCTTCAGCTTCGCTCGGAGCCGCCTCTTGAACTCGCCACCTATTAACCGAAAGAAAGAAAGCACTTTAACCGCTTACTTCTGTCCTTTCCCCCATTTTTCTCCTTGCAACCAGCTCGCGGCTGATTCGTGCACCAGTGATTCATGAATTCATCTCTCTCTCTCTCTGTGTGTGTGTGTGTGTGTGTGTGTGTGTGTGTGTGTGTGTGTGTGTGTGTGTGTGTGTGTGTGTGTGTGTGTGTGTGTGTGTGTGTGTGTGTGTGTGTGTGTGTGTGTGTGTGTGTGTGTGTGTGTCCTGAGCGACAGAAAAAGGCTGCATGCTGGGGGGCGGGGGTGAGGTTGGTGGTGTAAAAGAGGGAGACGCAAAGGGGATGTGCTGTGACGCCAGCCCTGATTAGAGAAGTAGCACTCGCCGTTTAAACATGCATTTAAATAGACACAGCCTCAGGAACATCTTATGAGGTGGGGGAGTGGAGTGGAGGGGGGGATGTGGTTCCTCTCCGTGTGTAAACTAACACGGGTGTTCTCAGTTGTTCTGGTTTTAAATAGAAGTCCCTGAGGCTCCACCTTCCAACTTTCCCTTATTCATTCGTTTGCGCCCCCCCCCCCCACCTCCCTCCGATGTCTCACTCTGGATTTTGCTCTTAAAGCAATTCTGTGTCAAAAGTTATCTGGCATGAATGACTGATGTACTCGTGGACGGGTCCCTCCGTGCTGCCCGTCTCCTTCTCCTTTGCATTCCTTCACAACAGCTCATTTGGCCGTCGTCCCCGTGCCTCCCTGTTCCCTTTCCCTCATTTCAATGTATGTCCTCTTCGCTCCTTGCAGATGGCTTTCTCTCATCACCTCGGCCCATTGTGAGTTTACATCCTCTCGGCCGTCTTCGCTCGGGCCCGAGTGTCGTACTTTCATTTCCTCTCCCTCCCCCGTTTGCTCTGTGCTTCTCCCCTCCCCTCCGTTGTGTTTATTTGCATAGAGTGGGATGGAGGTATGGCTGTCGGGGTGGATTGCTGGAGTGCGAGAGGCTACGGGTGATAGACAGGAAGCCTGTCACTCACAATACTAAGAATTTGCTCGTGCTCTGCTGTCCCTTTTTTTTTGTAATTATTTCTCCAACGTGGCCTTCAATGTGGCTAATGCGGCAAAAGTAAACCGTTCTTTAGAAGGATACTGTCTTGCGACACAGGACCCCTCGATTGACGGTGACTCTGCGCTTCACGTCTGCCCTTTTAGAAAGCTCTGTGGATGACATAATTATCCAGTGTCAACGTGTGACGAGCTGAGCTTAGCTGCATTAGAAGAATTAATATGCACAGCGTAGGAGGGAGCTCGTCCATGATCTTCTAATGCTTATAGCTGCTCTCTCCCTCTGCTCGGCTTGGGAAGCCATCACGCGCAGGAGGGAGTTCTCTCTGAAACCATCAATGCTAATGTTCCACTGTCTTTTTCATCCAGTGGAAGGTTTTAAGGCTTGCGTAATCTCCATCTGTATCGCCTTCATTTGTCAAGTATAATGAACGCACTTCAGTTCTTACTTGGTCATTAAACGCTGACACTGGGGTTAATTGGCCTTAAGGGAATCAGATAGGCGGTGATATCGTAGTAATGCCTGTCTAAAGTATTTAATGCATAATTCAATATTGCGCTAAATTCCTACTGAAGTCCCAAACCTGTAGATTTTAATGTGACGCATTGGTTTCTAGATAATTACATTATTTTTTCATAAGGTTTCACCATTTCCAAAAGTTTTTAATGATTGAAATGTTATTGTAAATTTCCATCCTCAAACAATTTTTTTAAATGTAATTTGTATATAGAACCAACAATCAATAAAGTTCAAGATGGATTAATATAACTTCAGTGAAGCTGCCGGTGGCATATATCATAACTCCAGGTACAGGTCAGCTCAGCGAGTCGGCAGCCAGAGAAGCTACAGAACGTATGGTTTGAAATATTAAAGCCGGTTTCTGGCTCGGATGATGAACTGCCGGCGGGCTAAAGGGTAACATAAGTATTCTTGAACCTGGACTACATTTTCCCAACCTTTTTAAATCCATAAGAATGATTGACAGTGGAAGCTTCTGATGTTATGGAGATGATATAAAAGAGTAATCTTTCTTTCTTTGTTCTGTCGCACTCTAGAAAACGTAGCTTATTGTTTGGACAACAATTTTCAATGTCTTTTTGGCTGGATTTGACATTGTGCGACGCAAGATTTCTAAAGGAGTTTTAGAAAGAGCAAGAGAAAACAAACAGATCGGATGAAGTCAAAACATTTCCTATAAAGTCTTTGCCATGATGTCGTCAGACACGCAGCGGAACACCCGGGGTCTAATGCAGAACAAACCCTTTCAGTCAACGTAAATTGTTAGTGAGGAATTGCCTGATGTGATTTAAAATTGGAGCCCAATTTCGGAAATTGATGTCTGCACGGGGCTGACTGCTATTTGACTGCGTTATTCACGCATGGTCATCTCAACTTGAGGCTATAGGCAACGTTTGAAAGTCTTTACAAAGGCAGTGGCAGGACGTCGTTTGGCATAGACTCATTAGGGGAGACGAGAGAAGCAGCCATGCACTGAGCTGTGCAGCAGCACTGGAATTTGCACTATAATTGACTCGCGCCTAGCACAAACATCTTTGTTTCAGCTTTTCAGTTATGAGGGTTTTCTGCTTTTTGTTTTGAGATTTGCTCACTGAAAGTCATTTTGACGTCACCTTGGGCTGGAGGAACGTACTCCCCGCTGCGCTGTTTGTTGGATCATGAATTGATTTCTTCAGACTGTTAGAAATAACATTGTACCTGACAGTGCGACCCTCACGCTACAATATAACCGTAAATATGTGAGTTTGTGAAGGGCTTCTTGGAGCAGCTCGACACATTTGCGGCACGTCTCGGTCCAGCACGAAACCATTAGATCACCTGCCAGTGGACAAAGCCCACTTGTGTCGGGTCGGTGATTGAAGAAGCGGTGGGACGAACGGAGATGCAGCGATCACGTGAATGGCGGCGGACAGGGCTGAGCAAGGGGGAGGAGCGCACAGTGTGGGCCCCGCCGTTGGAGGTAAATATGTGTTGGCAGTAGCTAAAGGGTGAGGGCACAGTGGCGAGAGGAGCCGGTTTCCCGAACCGTCAGCGGCGGTAATGAGAACCCAGGTGCAGCCCCGCGGAACCACATCCCTCGTCAGAGCGGAACACCGGGGAAGTAGTTGGAACACCTGCAGCCACCAGAACAGGAAAAGCAATGCAACGTTTTCACTTCGATGGAACATTATTACTCATAAGTACGCGCAACCCCGTAGGAAGTCTTAAACAATCATCCCAAAACTGCAGGCACCCCGGGGAGGTGTGATTACTCCGGGCGCACAGGCCTGAGCCAACTCTCCCTCTCCCTCTGTTGGCATCTACTTTGAGCGTTTTGTCGGGAAACCAGAACCAAATAAACCACATTAATGACAAGCAGGCGTGTCATAGAAATAATTCTGGGTGTTTTGTTTGTGGTTCATCATCTTTGATCATCACCATTTACACTTGTTTTTCAATCATGTGCTGATGAACGGGGAGGCAGGGAAAGGCCAGCGCAACGGATTCAAGCCCTTGATTGTTAATGATCTCGTATTTGGGTTCGCCTGCTAAAGACTGAAAAATGTTGGATTAGTCTGAAAAGCTGCTTTGAAAATTGGTTAGCAGAGAGGGTGTAATGAGAAAAAGATTAAGGTGTACTCGGGGGAGAATGTAAGGTGACAGATTGAGATAGAGGGAGGAAAGAAGGGCACAAGCTGCTCAGGAAAAAAAGGTGTTAAGACGGCGTCAGGGGTATTGCATGGGAAGGGTTTGTGTGTGCGGAGCAGTTACACACTCCCTGCAGCAGGCTCAACGGGGTGACTACAACCCCCCCCCCCCCCCCCCCCCCCTCTCCCCCATCCCCCACCTCCTCCGAAGGTCGATACAGCGCAGGTGCAAGTCCAAGTGGCTGCACGTTTTGTTTTTGAAGGGCCGACATCCGTGACTGCTAGGAAATTTACTTTTGTGTTCCGCCAATAGCGAGTGGGTAAATATTTTGGAGGGGCATGCTGCGCCGGTAGATTGTTCTCTTGAGCGGCGTGGAGGGAGGGAAGGAGGTGACGCGCTGGAGGAAACAAGCTGAGCTTTGTCCGGCACGCTCGGGTCGAATAAACCGCTTTACTCTTTTTTTTTTTTCCCCTTCATTTGGTGCCAAATGACGTTGCTCACGCCGCTACTGGTTCGCAAGCCAGCCCTTCGCAGCCAGCGGCCTATATCCTGAGTGAACAATGTGTACTTCTCAGGGGGTCCTTCCCCCCCTCCCCTCCCTCCCCCCGGGGCCTGGAGGTGTGCGCCACGGGAAACTAAACTCTGCTAAAGATGACATTCATGCTGTTGGAGACATGTTGGACGCGTCTCATTTTCCACTGTGGGAAGGAAGAATAAACACACCTAAACAAACTACACTACAACTACACCGCGGCGGCCCCTGTTGTGTTGTGTGTATTTAACTGTATTTTAGCCGCAGAACGGCCCCAGTGGGGGATGAGAGGGGTCATTCATTCATCTCGCACCCAACACACACCCACACCTCCCTCACAGGCCTTTCATCTTTACTCTCACAGGCTTCTCTTGTTCTGTTAGTCTCACTGAAGAGAAAGAAGGGGAATGGGGGGCGACGGAGGAAGGATGTCTGAGGAGGGGGGGGGGTGTAGAAGGGGGAAAAAAGGAAGACAAGTGATTTGTGTGTTTTCCGGTTTCCTGCAAAATCATCCACCAGCTGACCCCGCCCTAATCAATCACCTCCATTTTTGTAACTGGTTGCAAAATATCTCTGATTTAGTGCTGCGCCATTTCCTTTTTTCCCTCTTTAATTGCATCCTTCTCATCCTCTTGTTGCCTCCCCTTTTCCCTTCCACTCCTCTGTCCACCCCTCGCTTCCCCTGGAGGGTTTGCCTTAGTGGGTTGGTTCCAGTCTGTCTGTTTGCTGATGACTCCACTTGGAGCAGATGTGATGCTGAGCAGCTGTTGCTCTCCAGTCATAAACTGCAAAGCCCCCCCCCCCCCGCCCTTTTATTTTTATATATATCTCTCTCTCTCTCTCATTTCCTCCCCCCAATATCTACTCCGTTGGTATTTATCTGTCTCTTTGTTCCACGCTACGCTGTTACTTAACTGTAAATTGCCAAGCTTTGTTTCATATTTGAATTCCCAGATCTGCTGTCTTCTCTCGCCAGCCTCACCAATTTGTTTCACTCTCCGGCCTCCCTGATGCAGCGGGAAACGTTCAAAGCACATTAGGATTTTGGTCGCAACAATACGTCTGGAATGTCTGTTTGTAATCGTGTGAAACAATAGCCGGCCGCTCTGCAGAGAGAGGATATTGTTCAAACATAAATCTGGCAGAATCATTTGTGTGTTGTTGTTGTTCGTTCACCTAATGACACAGTATTATTCAAAGCCTGTCACGAAGCTAGAATACCAATATTTATGTTTAGGTTGTAATTAAGATCTATTCCCTGCGCTTATTTACATGGTTTTATTGGACTCTTTGTTGGCTCTCTGTTCGTTTCTTTCGGTCTCTCTGGCTGGGTAGCTGAGCCTCCTCTGACAGGTGCCCTTATGTCTGAGATTACACGTGAAGAGGCACAGCTTTAAGAGAAACCTATTTTTCTGGACGGGGCGTAGTGCGCCTGTGTGTCAGTGTGTACATAAGCGTGCGTGCGCGTGTCACGCCTTTAATTGGCTGCGGCTGTCGCGCTCACAGCTCGGCCTCTGATCTTGTGGAAATCTGGGATCGCCGTGGCAGATCCGCCTGCTAATCAGCACCTCGGAGCCCGAGCACGGGAACGCCAACCTGTGCTGCGCTCCGGCGGCTGTTATATCACCGCACTCGGGATTTAATCGCACCAAAAATCCCTTAATGGAAAACGTTGCGAGAAGTCTAATTTGAGGATGAGGAGATAAAACTTAAGCCTGTGTGTTTGTGTGTGAGGGAGGTTGTGACTGAAACTCGGATAAGGAATATCGAGCGTCGCTTTGCCCTCTCGGATGATGAGATTACAAGAGCAGATCTCTGATGGCTCTTTTTGCACTTTACCCTCGCCGGTCCTTCCTCTGTGTGGCTCCTATTGGCATACCGCACAGCGTTATTGGGGAAATTCATGAGAGGGATTCATCGCTCATTCCTGGCTCCCCATTGAGGCCTGCGCTAATTAGTCGGCGTCTGTGATTAGTTGGCTCGTGTTTGATCTGCTTCTCTCCTCTACCCTCTCAGTCGAGTAGACTGCCTGCGTGTCTGGGCCACGATTTGGCTGCAAGGGGCACCCAATACACAAAGACTGGAAAAAAACAGACACACACACACACACACAGCGGCACATTTCCCCCTGCCTTTCGGAGAGCCTGCAGGGGGGCCTCGGAGACACTGGATCATACACCAGCAGGAACGCACAAACGTGCGCTGCACCGCTCCAAACCAAAAGCACTGCGCTTAGAAGAGTACGGCTGTTCTATTCTTCCCTTTCACTTTGAGTCGTGTAAAATCCCCCCATGAAAGCAGACGTTGGATGGGCAAATTATGAATGTAATTAAATTTGTTCAAATCCCCCTTTGCTCCCCTTTTTTTGCGTTTGGGCTCTATGGCAACGCAGGGATATCCGTACCGTGTTTAATGTGTCACAAATAGGAGCAATTCTTTTGGTGCATGAAAGAGCGCTGTCTAATTACACAGGAGCTGTGATATCGGAGGACCCGCCTGTCCTTGAAGCTGGCCACCGGGGCGTGGCGGGGGCCGGTGCTGATCTGTTCATGCCCCCCCCCATCCGTCCCTCTCTTCCCAATCCTGTATCGGCCTCTCTGCCTTCAGGGTGTAGATGGTAAACAATAAGCTCCAATGCAGTGACGACCCGACGGGGGACGGCGCCAGCATCTCTTGTTGCTTCCCTTTTATAAACCGGAGGAAGGAGCTTCAATCGCAGTCAGATCAATGGCAGCATAATTGTGATTGTCGAGCCGTCACAGGCTACAACGGGGTTTGTGCTGTTGAGAGGAAATTCGATCCGTTACTGTTTGCCTCAAGTAAAGCTGTTGGGGGACGGCGAGCAGTTTATTCTCCAGCCGGGAACTAACATTGGTCTTCTTTTGAAAGTTACTGATCTTAGTGGTTGTTTCATATAATAAATCGTTTTTTTTATAGATTTATTCCATTTTCATTCAGCCAGTAGATGTTTCGGTTAAATGCCATTGGACTAGTTGGCCTCCTTTTACATTTTTGGATGGGTAAAATAGACCCTTCACAAGCCAGCAATGTTTTTGGTCCTCAGAGTTTACTCATTACAGAACATTATTTAATATTCATTTAAAAAAAAACAATCCAGAGACGGAGGTCTTGGATTTTTAAGCTTGATGGTCCAAATCCACATAGTTAATGTTTGGCATTTAAACTACATATTATATCACAACAGTTGATGGTCTGATTACCTTAGGGGCAACTAATTGTTTCAGCTCTACTTATTTACATTATTGGGGATAAAGAATTCATTTCAGAATCAACAAACATAACGTTTTACAGAATGAAAACATTACGTCCAGGAAGTGAAATGATGATCATACATGTACAGTGCTTTTCCTTGTTCTGAAGGACGCTTAATATAATAAAAGAAAAAAGGGGTCATCATGCCCTAGACACAAGAATCAATCATTTAAGGTACGTAAACATGTGATGAGTGAATGTTTCTTGCAAAGACTGCCATCGCTGAAAGTATGGTTTATTATTTAAACATTTTTAACGTTTTCATGCACAGGTGAAGTTTTTGAGAAAACAAGCTGGCACGTCTTTTATTTTAGAAAAGCCTTATGCGCGACTCCCTCCTCTGATCCGTCTCCTTCATCCTTACGTCGGTTAGTCTTCCAGTCAATCACCCGGCCGCCAGCATCAAAAACCATGCGCCATGTTGCCAAGGCAAGTTGTCACAGTGACTGTCCTTCACAGAATACTCCACGTTGATCCTTGACGTGGAGCCGGAGGGCCAGAGAGCAGCCTCGTCCTGCTGCTCCCCTGCTCCATTGTTTCTTAAAGAAACCACCGTCCAGCCCCCCCACCACCCAACACACACACACACACTCTTTTCATAGAACTGATGTGAGGTATTTGTTGAAGAGAAAAGTTTCATCTTACCTCCTATTGAGACTTGAAGACAAAAGGCCTTCACCTCCGCCCTCGCTGCACACCTGCAGGGAGGAAACTGAGGCTGTTGTAACACACTGATGCGGATTCTTTCTGCTTTTAATTGCTTCGCTGATCTATTGTCTGTATTGTTTACCAGGGGCTGCCATTTCCACACCTCAGTGATGAGCTCTTTATGTTAAAAGAAACAATGCAATTTTAAAACTGTTGCGTGTCTGGGTATTTTCAAAATGGTGGTGGACTGAGCTATCAACAAGCAGACATTTGGGCAATGCGCTGCATTATGAATCGAGTAATGAATCCTAGCTTTTGCACCAATGTCGGTAAAACGTTTGCAAGACCATACACAGTAATTTTAGTGGTGGGTGTTATATTTTTGAAAACAACTCTCCTGTCCTCAAATTGTTGCCTGCGGACCTCTTTTCGGTGCTCCTACACAAAGTAGCTGTCAGGAAATTCCACCCAGCTGGCTGTTTTTGACAGACACACTCGTGAGTTTGTCCTAATATCATTACGCACCTCCGTGTTTGTTTGCTTGTGGTGCCTGACCTTCTGTCTTCCATATGGCTGACATTAATTTGCTAACGCGCCGCTGCGATGCTCCTGACAGATTGACTGTGCTAAATGCCGTCTCACTCCTTATCACTGCCCTGCATTTTAATCCCTTTAATGTGCTGCATGAACTGGATTGGTTTCTCACCCCTTCGACTATGAATAAGCTGTGCGTGTTGACAGTGTTGTTGACGGCGTTGTTGACCGTTGGACGGGCTGGGCGGCGGCGGCCCCCACACTGTGGGAAGAGAAGCCAGGAAATGAAGCCCCCCTCCGGCCCCCCCCACCCCCACAAACCTCCAAGGTTAAGTTGAGGTGAGCGTTGGCGACGAAGGACCCGGTGATACAGCTGTGTTTGAGTCCGAAGGCAGGGTTTCCATGGAATTCCTTTCACTTCAACAGGCGGCTCTGCTTTTAATTCGGGGAAGGGATCACGCCCAGCTTGAGATATCCTCTCTGACACCTCGGTAGACTCGCATCCAAGTGTTGTTAGGGAAGCAAAAATAGGACGCATTATCACATTATGTTAACATCTGCCACACGAAGGGGCGGATGTATGCATGCATGCACCCATGTTCAGGAAGTGATGGATGGAAAGATAAAGACATACACAGCTTGCCTTGGACATTTGCACCTTTTTATTCAGCAATTTCCAAAGAGAGACGTTGACTTGAATACTGGCGCGCGCACACTCTTCCAAAGTCATTCAGAGGGAGAAGTGTGTTTTTTTGTTTCCATAACTGGTGGAGAGGTGCAAGGCATAACCTTGCATGATTTGAAATAAAGCAAGATGTTTCCCCACTCTGACCTGAGACCTGTCTAAAAATAAATGTTTCTACATTTTATGCTCTCGCACGTACTGCAGATCTGCCACACAGCAGTAAAACCCCAAAATGACATGAAAGGCTAAAATAACATGCCGGGTTCAATTACCATGAGAAGTGATGGCGCACAGGGCTAGAATAAAGAAGTCTGACAAAAAGGAACTGTGTAAAAGAAAAAAAAAATTGTCAAGGAAGAGCAGAATGAGCCACAGGGATGAAAAGGATTTATTCCAAAATGAAAAGCCGGGACATGTGTGTGGCACAGAGGAGGGGGGAGTCGGGCGATGGCGAGCGCGGTGGAGGTGGAATGATGTGCCGTGCTCGGGCAGACAAAGCCGAGCCGGGAGCCGCAGGGGAGCCGCGGGTCTGTCAGCCATCCAGCCAGTAAGTTATTCAGTCACTTATTCAGTGGGTCGGAGCAATGAGCAATAGCGGCAGCATAGAAGCAGCAGTTATTAGTTTGGCTCGAGGAGAGAGGGGGAGAGCTGTGTCCTTTCTGTCCGCAGTAAACTTCCCGTTGCAAGCGAGACGCCACTGACCCTGAACGGAACCTCAGTGCCAGACGACAACGTTTTTCTTTTCTCTGTCCTTTTTTCTTCTTTTTTTTTTTTTCACGCATACTTTCTGCTTCACACGGCCGCTGTGTCCCTTCATGTCCCAGCGTCCTTCTTTATCACACTTTTATGTTTGACTATCGCTCTCCCTGCTGGGTCAGGTACAGTGTGGATGTTGGTGTTTATCAATAATGAAAAGATGGGAGGAGGAGCAGGAGGAGAGCACACGGCTCTCGTTCTTACGGGGGATGAATTATTCACCCAGTGGAGAAGACTGCCTCCTGTGTGTGTGTGTGTCTGTGTGTGTGTGTGTGTGTTCCAGAGTGTCAGTCTGAGCATGGTTATACTTTACGGATCAGTTGTACGTGCGGAAATGTGTTTTTATAAACACAGACTCAAACCAAACCATTTTTTTACACATGGTTTTCCCGTCGCTCGGCACCTGCTAAATGATTAAGCATGTTGTGTATGTTGTTGGTTGTAAGGTTAATTCTTGTAAGCTGTGTTGCGCTTTGGTAAAGAAACCATGTATAAAGTTTAAGTATCGCTCCTGTTCTCCCAAATTCATTCAAGCAAACAGAATTCCAGCCTCAGACCTGTTTGGACGGCAGAGCTTAACAGACCTGAAATGATCGGAGTGTGTGTGTGTGTGTGGAACGTCCATCACTACGGTTGGATGATGAAGGATGAGTGGAGAGGCTCCACAGCGAGATGGATGCAAAGGCGATTTATGTAGTTTTGTGTCTGGGCCCCTGCAGGTGTATTGCTGGGAGATCCCATTGTGCATTCCTCCATTTTCCCAGTTTCCTGTTGCCCTCCAACTCGTACATCCTGTATTCTATATCGTCTCGCGGCAAGACAAAGGTCATGGTCCAGCTTTGCAGAAGTAAGGGTTTGACATTTTGAAGCTGACATGTTCACTGTTTCGAGAGGGCAAAACTGTCTTTCTTAAGGGTCCTTTAAACTCCCCTGCTGGGCCGTTTTTTTCAATAAGCTGAGATGCACTTGATTCAATTGTCAAATGCTTCATTTTGTAATCGATATCCTAAGACACGTTTGTTATTAACAGGCAGCTAAATACGAATATGTATCTGTATACAGCTGCATGTGGGTTTACACACACACACACACACACACACACACACCTCCCTTTTCAGATTTCTCCTGCAGCTGTTCATTTCTCCTTGGCACTTTGAAGCCTGTTCATATCTCTGTGTCCCTCCCCTGAAACCCTTATTTCTCCTTCGCTCCCCTTCTGTTACAAATCATGCATTTCTGCCTCCCTTCCTCATTTCGTCCTCTGATTTCCTTTCTTTTCCACTCTGTGCTCGGAGTCAGTTATCAAATATTTCATCATGTCACTGAACAAAGTGAAACGCAGTTCCTCCTTCTTCCACCTTTTTTTTTTTTTTTGCTCTTGTTGCATCATAGGCTCTTTTTTTCCCGGTGTTTTATTTTACCTGCATGCAACCTCTGTGTAACAGAAAACTCTTTAACGAGTGCGTCTCTTTGTTTCCAAGCCGATTGAACATCTGTGGCGCAGATCTCCCACAATGGCCTTGTGTGCTCCTTTTATCAAACACTGGGGCTTCAGCTTGATTGCTCCCACTGGTAAATCCTACCGCATGGATACATTCTAATATGATGTCATAAGTACTGCCTCCTTCCACATGTAGACTTCTCATGCAATATCAATTGCCCTCTCATAGAAGTCCCCAGTGGACGGGGCAATAAGAAGTCGAGGCGCATCACATGTCGTCTTTTCCTCGTTTTATTCTTGGCTTGTCAAACAGCCTCGCCTGTCAAAGCTAAGCTGCATTCCCACTCTGCCTGCATACTAAAGTTTCCACATCTACATGTGTGTCTGTGTATGCGCGCGCGCGCACACACACGAACGCAGGTTTGTGCGAGTGCGTTCACATTGGGGCGCGTGTGAAGGTCAGAGGAGCCGCCGCTGCAGCGGTGTCTGGTAGCAGCAGCCGACTGCTGCTTCAGGCCGGTCGGTTGGTTCCAGACTTCAGCTGACGGCGGCTAATGGCAGATACCACCGGCTGTTTGGACACGGTGTGTGTGTGTGTGTGTGTGTGTGTGTGTGTGTGTGTGTGTGTGTGTGTGTGTGTGTGTGTGTGTGTGTGTGTGTGTGTGTGTGTGTGTGTGTGTGTGTGTGTGTGTGTGTGTGTGTGTGTGTGTGTGTGTGTGTGTGTGTGTGTGTGTGTGTGTGTGTGTGTGTGTGTGTGGGACACAACGTCACACAGGAAACCCAGTTACGCAGCAGTTACACCGGCACTCTGTTTCAACTCGACTGTCCGATTAAAATGCGTCACATCTTTTAAAGGTCTTGATCCAGGTTTTAAGCTGCACAAAGGAGGTAACTGTTTAAAGTCGGTCATGACTGAAGTATTGGTGTCCATAGTAACAAGGGGACCTGCATTATTGAAGAGTTTAGAGAGGAAGAATGGTCACCAGCTGCTTCTCTACGTAAAGGCCTCACTGGTTTGTGTTCAGGGACAAGAGTTCAAATGAAACGGTAGTCATGACGGTACGTTCCTCACTCTTTAGTGTTTGAAGTGTGTTACCGGTGTTGTCCTGTCATTGTCCCGCTGCACTGTTCAGACTGAACGGATTTGAAGTCGACGTCCTTAATGGGCAAAGTTAGTACTTTTATCTCAGTGATTGGCACTTCTCAATTTCATTCCCTGAAGACCCAAGACAACCGAAAATGTGTCACCGTCCCAATCCTTGCCAGTTGCACCGTACGCAACTTCAACCCCAGTAATTATTGTGGAAATGAATCGGTTTCTCTGTGCCAGTGTCTCAAAAATACCCCAAGAACTAAATTGCACACCAGCAACAAAAAGTTGGTATTTTGGCATTGCTTTCATTTAGAAACCACATGTGCCGGCACAGAAACACACGCGCACTTTCGCACTGAGAACAGAACCTGTAGCGTTTGACAATGGAGAAGGAAACGGATGGATCGTTCTTTTTACTTTTTTCTTAACCCTCAGTGGGCGGAGTGGAAGTTCAAGGAGGCCTTTTAACTCACCATCTTCTCATGAGCCCTCCATGTGCATAACAAGATGAAGAAAAAATGTTTTTTTTTGTGTTTTTGAAGTCGGACCAAAGTGTAGCTCGCAGTATCCTCCCAACCATCACAAGTGGCACCGTTGGGTGGTACTCGAAGTCTCGTCATCTAGCTTGAAAGATGGATTCACTCTTATTCTATTCCATCAGGACAACACCGTACTGTATCAAAGCTATTCTGCAGGAGAGACGACGGAGCACAACAATAACAACAACAACAACAACAAGATGTTAATGGAAATGGGGAAATTCGTGCAGGCCTCGAGAAAAATGGAAGTCCAAAGTGCTTATTGAGATGTGGCAACACACTCGCACAGATTTTGGAGAAATCTTTAAGAACAGAGAATTTGGGGGGGTGACTTCATTCTAGCCCACCTCACGGTGCAAAGCCACTAACTTGATGAAATGGCGCAGAGTCAGTGAGCTCTGAAGGCCATTTGATATTTTAGGTGGTGCCTGCCCTCCCACTCCTCCCCCTGACGTTGTGCTTTGCACCACATAGCGGGGATCGGGCAGAGCACATGAATGCCGTTAGGCGCCGTAGTTAGCCAGCCGGGCAGCGCGGCAGGCGGACACAGGCCGATAAGCGCTATTTGCTTCATAAGCCTCGGCTGGCTCAAATATATATATATATATATATATATATATATATATATATATATAAATTTTAGCATTTTCTCTTCATTTTTTTGATTGACTCTCTCATTTCCTCTGGCTACATCTCTCAATTTTTTTCTCTCACTCCCTCCATTCACACGCGCATGTTTGTCACAAGGTCGGGTGTGGAGTCTATCCCGCATCACGCCGCTCCACACCTCCCAAACCGTACCACCCCCCCCCCACTTCTCCATTTAAGTTTACCCGTTGGTGTATTTTGTTCTTATTCCTTTTTTCTAAATGTCTCTTTTGTGCCTCAGCTGTCTCCTATTAACCTTGTTTATAGCAGACATTGTCTCGTTTTCGAGATCCTCTTCTCTCAGCCTTTCGTCTTTGCACTTCCTCCTTCATTTTCTATTCCTGGCAACGTGTTCTCTTCACACTTTCATCCCCACTTTCCGTACACCTCCCTCCCCCACCCCCCCCCATTCCACTCTCCCACATCCTCCATCACTTTGGCATTCCTAGGCTGTCCCTCGTCTCCTTGTTACATCCTTCTCTCCTAACCTCCTTCTTTCATCCTTCCCTCCTCACCACCTCCTTTCCTTATTAATTTTCTCAGACAAATGTTAGGAAATATGGAAATGTCAGGCTGACCAGGGAGGGGGATCAGAAAAGACTGTTAATATGTCAAGACTGTCTCAGCATAATGTGTGTGTGTGTGTCTGCAATGGCATCGTGTGGTTCTTGAAGACATAACGAGGGGTGACAGTCCTATGAATGGAGACATCGGACCACTTGGGGATGCTGAAGAGGGCAGTTTGCGTGTGCATGCGTTTGTTTGCTTCATGTGCGTTTGGTGGCCGTCTTTGTGTGTCACCTGCAGGCAGCCGAGCTACTGTCAAGTAGAGCAGCGGTGACACAAGGCTTCTGTTGCCACTCTCCTCCCCCAACCCTCTCTCTCCCTGCGTCTCCCCCCTTCTGTCGCCTCCCCGCTCCTCTTGGTCTTACCCTTGAACCGTCTTTTATTCTTTAATTCCCTTAGTTCTTGCCTCCCTCCTCCCCTCTCTCATGTTTTAATATGGCCAATGCGCTCTAAATATTTATGCTGGATATTACTATTTCAAATACCCGCAAAACCTTGTGTCGGGACACGCACATCGCTGCGCCGGCTGACTTTTCCTTCTTTGGTGTCTGCTCTTCTAATGACAGCCTCTGACATTGCAGGGCTGGGATTTGGGGACTATTGTGGAGGATGAAGACGTGCAAGTCTTTGTATGTCTTGTGTGTAATATTCATTTCCCTGGGGCAGCACACTCTCGTAAGCACAGCCGGTCTCTCATCTGAGCCACGGCAGGAGCTGACCTGTGTCGCCTCCCCTCCTATGGCCTCAGAATGATGGACAACAGGACCGTCTGTGTGTGTGTGTGTGTGTGTGTGTGTGTGAGAATTTGCACATGTGCAAACAAGGGAGACTTGAGGCAACAAACCTTCAGTCCTACATTGAGTAATGACCTAACTTTGGTCCACACACACTGAGGCAAGACTAGTAATCGTCCCCTTTTCCCTTTGCTCTGCTGCATTGAGTGGTAACGGTGCAGCTGCAGTTCCCAAAACTGATCCGTAGTTAGTCAGACGAGCTTGCGTGGATGGACACAGGGTTGAACCTCTCTAAGTGCTGGAGACATTTTAAAGATCACGTGTCCGGTGATTGACATTAAAGCTGTCATGAGACTTGTGTACATGCTTTTGTGCTTCCACTCGCACGGATATGCGCATGTAATTGTCAAAGAGAAAAGATGAGCGAGCTGCTTAGTGGTTGTCCAGAGGTTCCTCTGTGGCCCAAAGGCGGTTGTTTCGTGGTTGTAAATTGGGCTGGCCCTGAGAGAGCTGGTGTTATTCTAGGAAAGGCCTGTTTTTCCTTCACTTACCCACTCTGTCCTTTTCTCCTTGCACCCTTTTCTCTCCCGCTATAGTGATAACTATGATCTCCCCAGAGTAAAGAAGGTGTGGCGTTTATTGCTCGTCAAGATTTAGTTGTTCAGCTCATATTGGTCCGCTTTGGCTCAGCACAAACTGGTGGAACTAGTTTTGCAAGTAATTGTTTGTCTTTAGGGGATCCTGCTGACGTACACTAATGCGCGCTTACTCATACAAGTAATTACGTTTTCACAGAGACCTGGATTACACGCATGCAGAGACACACGTGAACGTGGGGAGTGTCTTTTTTAAAAGCTCCCTCGCTCTTTCTGTCTCTCGCATACCAGTGGACAGAGCGCACTAAGAAAAGCACATTCATTTCAATTCTTTCCTGTAACGCAGGAATGTGTCGGCACAGCAAATGGCAGGCTACATACAGAAAGGCAGGAACCATCTGGATGATTTATGGCCTTTTGCGTCCCAAAGGGGAAATGGATTTCCTCCTTTTTGTCTCTGTTTAAGCACATATCCCTTTTTTTTTCTCGCACACACACATTGAGATACCAGACTCCTGGCCTACTTGCCTGGATTAACTAATGCCGTCCTCTGTCGTACCAGCCACTTCAGCACTGTCCCCATTTATCAGGAGACTGTGTACCAACAGAATTCCTCTGCTAGTTTCAGGCAGACTGACATTAATGTTTCTCCTTCTGTTTCTCTGCTCCTCCCAGGGGCGTCAGGTCAGCGGGTGAAGGTGGACCCAGAGGTGGCGTCCTATCCTGGCCAGACTGTCAACCTGCGCTGCGCCTTCACAGATCCCACTGGGATTCAGCTCACAATGGTCAGTCTTTTTTTTTTTTTTTTTGTTGTTAGGATTGGATTTCTTCAACTGCAGTCCGAGCCCCTCTAAACTGGGCTTGTGGTGTGAAATTCTAATAAGAATGTCTGTTTCATACCCAAACTGCAGCTCATTCTTCTGACACGGTGCAAGTGCTTGAAATTGCGAGAGACCACAATCGAAGCAAACACATTGGCCATTAGGTGGATACACTATGTAACATTAGACTAAACATGTTCCTATTTTGCTGTAAAATGGGGAATCAACATGCTTCTGCAGGTGTGAGAAGGTAGTTCCACAGAGGTATGAGGATTTTATTGAAACAAACACAAAATAAAGTGATCGTAAAGACCCTTGTGCCTTGTTTAAAATCGTAACCCACAGAGATGATCCAAAAGCCTGGTAATTGTTTTTTTTTTTATCACATTTAGACTTAATGTTTTACAACTTTAAACAAACAATACTAACTTTTATTTTTCCTTGGGGGGGTTGAAATATGGTAACATAAACACTTCTTGGTTGCATTCCAGTGAAGTGGGAAGTACCCAACTGTTTGGTTCCTCCTGAGAGTGAGTGCTTCCCCAGAAAGTGTTCATCCATATTCATACCTGCTCCACTTGGTTGTGACGCTGCAGTGCACGCATGGCCCCATGAAGTTTACAGGAAGAAAGAGATGTTGTCTTAAGATGCCTTGCCGTGTCGCTTATCGATGCTATGATAAATGAGGCCAGTCACTGTGTGAACAGTAACCACTGACCCCGGTGCCCTCTCCGCCACAGGTCACGTGGATCTACGAGCCCAAGGACGGAGTGAGGACCAACATCGCCGTGTTTCACCCCAAGTTCGATCCCAATTACCCCGACTCGCCCGTGAAGGGCCGAGTCAGCTTCAGTCCCAGTCCTTCAAGCATGACCAGTCCCTCCATCGCAATAACTGACGTGCGGATGACCGACGAGGGGAAGTACATCTGCGAGTACGCCACCTACCCCAGTGGCAACGAGCAAGGCATCACTCAGCTGGTCATGCTGGGTAGGTGCCTAACATCATGAATGTAGTCAATGCAGTGTGTCTGTACAACTTTCATACCATGAACATGTTGTTGAGTCAAAACGATGTATGACTCGAGAACTGGCCGACTGTCCAAAACTACCGTTTACAATGAAATGAGCTTTTCTTGCTAAATACCCAGTTACCTCCCCCTCATGGTGCCCGTCTCTGCAGCAGGGTAACACCTGTTGATTCAAGGTGCGTTGACGCTGTTGCAACAGCTTTGCAAGCTAGTGTCCGCCTGCCACGCTCTCCCTCCCTCAAAGGTAGCACGCAGGGTTAAAATCGTGTCCAGTGAGGTTTAATTGCTATTATAAGTGATATTGTCAGATCAATTGTGCCCTGGTAATGCAGTGGAACCGTATTTCCAACCTTGGCCTCCGGTGCCTCTGCTCAGCTCTCTTCACTCTCCAACGCATTCCCCAAAGGCACTATATTGATCCGGCTGCTTGTCAGGCCGCTGTCGGCTCGTGTCCTGCGCGCTCTACCCTGATCCAACACTCGTATTACGGAGGGAAATTGAGGGAGGAGGAGTGGAGGTTGGGGGACGACTGTGATCATGTAGTGATTTCGAATATGTTTATGGAGATTCACTAGACCAGAGGTGTCCAAAATGTTCATATACCCTGTTGGGGGAATAAATTAAAGAAATGTAGGGAGACTTGGATTTAATGTTGCCTCTAATAAAATAGACCGAAGAGACTGGGGGACAAAAGTGGGTTGAGTTTTTGGATTTGCTTTCGACTCAAATTGTTAATCAATAATGGTGCACGCTAACTTTCCCTCATAAGTCCTATTAAATCTAATTCTACATCCTTTAATCTTCTATCTATCTGTCCGTCCGTCCATCAGCTAAGCCTCAGAACTCAGCCTCCATCGTGACGGTGCTAGCGGGCAGGGAGCCGGTCGTTGTGGCCCGCTGTGAGTCGGTCGATGGCCGCCCCCCTGCCGAGATCTCCTGGGTGACTGTTGCCAACGGCAACGCGACGAAGCTGGAAAAGCCGGGTGCCGACAACACTGTGACCGTGACCAGCGAGTACCGCATGGTTCCCACGGCGGCAGACAACGGGAAGGACCTGAGTTGCGTGGTGAAGCACAGGACGCAGGTCAAACCAGAGAGCTTTATGTTGAAGCTCGCAGTTCAGTGTAAGACGCCGCACACAACAGAGCACCGTCTGTTCTGTGAAATACTTTACACTCTTCTAATGTGCTGACTAATTGCGTTCATTGCCACTTTCTCCTCCCTTCTGCCTTTCACCTGTCCTTCCCTCAGACTCCCCCGTGGTGACAATAGTTGGTTATGACAACAATTGGTATCTGGGTCGCACTAATGGGGTGCTCGTCTGCGAGGCTCACGGAAACCCTCCTCCGGTGACCACGCAGTGGAAGACGTGAGTATCCGTCCTCTCCTTTGTTATGTCCTGCTCCTTTGGCCTTTCCCAGTGTTTTTCTTCCTCTTTATCTCACCTTTTTTTCCTCCTAATCTTCCATACTTTTGATATCCAAGTCCACGGAGCTATAATCAGCACTTATTATTGCCACTACAGCCCTGCAACTCTGAATATGGAGATAATGGACTCTGCGACTTGAGATTTAACCCTTGCGTTAGGAGAAGATCACTATGGTTCCCTCGTTACCCGTTCATTTTGGTGTTATCTGCTATTGATGTAAGAAACAAAAAAAAAAACAGACACAAATTGAAGGTCTGCTACTCAAAAATTGGGGGGATGTCCTTTTGGGCCTGGATCCAGAAGGTTTAGCAAACTTTAGGCTTCTTAACTATTTTTAAAAATCTGTTGTGGCCTCATCGTCTTTCTCATGCCGCCATGCGTGTGTCCCCCCCCAGCATGTCGGGAGAGATGCCGGACTTGGTGCAGATCACCAACAACGAGCTGAAGGTGCTGAAAGTGAACGAAGCTGTCAACACCACTTTTGTCTGCGAGGTCAGCAACCGCATCGGAACCGGCAGGGACAAGGTCACGGTTGTTGTCAGAGGTGAGTTTGACCACACAAACCATCAGACACAGCAACGCGTGAACACGAGAGCAGAATGATACATGTGTGCACGTATTGGCGTGTGCGTAAACGGCTCTCAAAATTTAGGTCAGATGGCATTTAAAAAATGCACTCAAAAGACCTGCTTTCATTAAAGCAGCGTGGGCTTGACACAAGTAAAACTTGTCTGTGATGAATTGCCATTAAAATCACTTCTGACATCACAAATCCACTCAAATCCATTCATGTAATTTGCACAGGCTGCAAATGTGCGACCGCGCAGATGAATTGGATTAAAGGAAATGTTTCAGTGAAGCAGTTAACATTTGAGGGTTTGAAATGAAAACCACTTTTGTTGGCTCGCATCATCCAAACCTTCCTCTGGCTTGTATAGAAAATCATTTATATTATCGCAACTTAATCGAAAGGAACCAAGTGACCTTTCATCACACCTGCCACACATTTCCTGGCGTGCTACACTCGAGCGTTTCCTCCCCGATCCACACTGCCTCACATGTCACATGACCACACACATTCTCTGTGCAGAGGCCTGTCTCGGCCGGGTTGGAGTAGGGTTAGAGTGTCCAGCTGCTCTGTCCATGTGTGTGTGTTTGCCTGCTTTTTGGGTACTCGCTCTGAAATGCTTTGCCTTTGTGTCCCATTAAGGAAGCCTGTTATAGTTGCGTGTCTTTGCATGTGCATTGAGTTGGCGTCTGCAACCACTAAAAGTGATGTATTTATCTTTCTGACTGTCTTGACCTTGAAACGAAGGGGATTTCAGTGATGCCTTTGGTTTAGCTGAGACGAGATGAGCGCTGATGCTGTCTGTGTATTTGCGATGTGTGTGTGTGTAACTTGTTGTACCATACATAATGGTGCCTGTGGTGCAACGCGTGCATTTTCGCTTCATACAAAATACATTCCGCCACTCTTCTGCCTGCACTTAACCGGAAGTTATTTTCCGCTGACATGGGACTAAATCCTCCTTGTGATTGCAGAAGTGCTGTGTTTCTCAAGTAGCTTTAGTTTAAAAGCAACCCAGCTACTTCATGCCCTCATTTTTTTTTACTTTTTTTTTCTTGTCCTCTTATTGCATCTCCACTTATTTCCCTTTTTGAATTTCTTTTTTTCCCCGTCTTTCGCTCTCAACGTCTCTCCGAGTCCCTCGGCTCCTCATGCTGGCACAGCATGCATCACCACTCCTCTGGGGCCGCTCTGTGCTGCTGCTGCTGCTGCACGGTGGTGTAACGGGCTTCTGTAGCACAAAGGATGTCACCATCTCATGCTGTGTTTTAGAATTAACAAGCAAGGAAGATGCAACAATCGAGGGAGCAGTGGGAAGAAGGTGGAGGCTGTTGCCTTTTAAAGTAATAACCCGGAGAACAAGCGCCAAGACAAACCAGTGCCAGCGAGCTCCCCTCGCACCGAGAGAGGCTTTCATGAGGGAGAGGGGGAGAGAGAGCAGATGCTGACGGCATTTAAAACTCCCCTTTGGGAGTCTTGTGCCGCTGCATCCCGTCTCCAGTGCTTTCGGCCTCCGCTATCTCTCAGCATAGCTTGTGTGTCGGTCTGTCTTCAAGCCTCTCGGAGCGGATCAGTCACCCTTTGCTGCTTCAGCTCCTCGCAGCTTCTCTACTCGTTCCACCAGCCGCTCCCTCCTTCTTCTCCTTCTGTCTTTTATCCTACGTTTTCAACCCTGTTCTTCCTCCCACTTTGCACTTCCCTCTCTTCCCCTCTATTTTTCGTTCTTTTTGCTCTCGTCTCTCCCAGTGTTGACCTTCCCACACTTTCCTCGTCCTAACATCTCCCTCCTCCATCTGCTGTTGCGCTCCCTCCACCGACCACCTCCTTCCGACTTCTCTATTACTCACTAGCAGCAGCAGCGGAGGAGGAGCGAGAGGATTAGATGTGAGCTAAATGCGCACAGGTTTTGGCTGAAAGGCAGAGTGATGGCGAGAAGTGTTCAAGAAGAGATGTTCATATTAGTTTGAACGAAATGGAAGAATGGATGAGTGTCCAAACGGAGCGAGAGAAGGATGCGGAATGACTCCAGATAGGATTGCAACGCAGACCTGTGGAGGCTAATGCGAATGTGTGTAGACAAACAGGGCTAAGAGGGGCCGACAGGCGTGAAATGGCCAGCACCTGCTACATAGCAGGTCCCCCACTACTCTCCACCCCACAGCTGCTGACACGCGCATGAATCCTGACTGTGTGGGTGTTGGCCCGTATCCCTCTGCCCTCATTCTTGTCCTTTGCCCCTCGGAGGATGAGAGGGATGCATGTTGTCTCCTCACGTCCTCTCATCTTCGATCCTGCGGCTTACTCACACAGCCAGAAGTAGTCTACCCCGGCTCTCCCCTCCGCTTTCTTTCGATTTATCTCTCCGTCGCTATCTCGTTCCCTGCAGATCGCTCTTTTCATTGCATCTCCTCATGCTCACAGTTAGCATATGCTCTCTCCTCATCATCTCTCAGAGGTTGTCTTTCAGCCTCTGCACGTCTGGCTCTGATCTCCCCGCTCAGAAGACTCGTGCCTCCAGCATTTATATTCTCTCTCTCTCTCTCTCTCTCTCTCACAGCTTAACTCTTTAAAACCAATAGCTCTTCCTTAATCACAGCTTAGTAGTCTCCATCTCTTCCTCCATACATCCATCCCACCATTCCAGTCTCCTCTTGCAGGTCTTCTTCTTAGCTAACCCTATTTCCTCTCAATTCGGTGCATTCTTTCCCATTTGCTGAGCTTTCTAAGAGGGGAGTTTAAGCGCACCGGGTTTTGACAATTTCCTCCCCTGGGTTTGCGTGTGTGTGTGTGTGTGTGTGTCTGCCTCTATGTGTCTGTCAGTGTGCGTCTCCGGCCATGCGAAAACTGCCGAGGAACAGGTCTGATGGAGCCAAGTCTCCCTCCAGTCGGCTGCTGGCCCCGTGCCCACCGCTCATTAGCACACACTCACGCACACACATCTCTCTTCAATAAGTTAACATGCTGACAAAGAACACTTCTAAGCTGCGCTCTAGGTGCAGCCCAGCGTCAGGCCACTGGTGACCATGGTGGGGTGGGGGGTGTGTGTGTGTGTGTGCGTGCGTGTGTGTGTGTGAGAGAGAGAGCGTAACCATGCATGTTTTTCGAGGCTGCAGCAGACGTTACTTCCGCTCCATCTCTCTCATTACTCGTGGTCACTTGGAGCTTACGGTTGTGCTGGACATGACTTCATAAGAGGCATTTGTTTTTTTGGCTTCCTCAGTATGTTTTGTGTGGGGAAGGGGTGGAAACTGTAGTTCTGGATGTTTGTTTTTCTTCCTCCCCCTCCCTCCCTCCCTGTGTGTTCCACACATCATGCATATTGCATTTTTTTCATCCAGCAGCATGTGTTTAGAAGATGTCCTCTCTTGAAATACCCACTGAAATAAACGTCTGGTGCTTTGTTGGGATGTCTGGCTCTGTAGTGGGTCTGTACCGGGAGCCTGGGGTGGTTTCTTTTACATTTATCTCTTGAATCTTTTAAGCGTTGTCTCCGGAATGGCAGAATAAAATATGAATTATCACCCACGAAAGGATTTAAAATCACCAGCATAGACTTTGACAGCGACCCTTGAGAAAAGGACTTTATGGATGCTTTCAAAATAATTGGATGAGAGGAATTTGGGGAGAATTTTCATTTCAATTTCAGTGTAATTCCCTTTGACAATGCAGTGTGTGTGGCAGCGTCCGTCTACAAGTCTGCACAGGGATTGTTGCCAGGTTGCGTGTGCCAGAGCCCCACTGAGCCTGAAGTGATAATGCATTTCTTGTGTTCCTGTTACAAGAGGACACTAAGGGCTAGCTCTCGCTGTCATTGTGAACAGGAATGTTTAGCGGTGCTAGTGGATAAATACGATGGGAGAAAGATGGTGTGCTCGGGGGAAGGCTGGTGGAAGAAAATACTACACTTATTTTCTCCTGCGCAGTGGAAAACCGTAGCCTGCAATAGAAATGCATACGTTAAGTGGAAAGACGGCAGTGAAAATGGAGTCGGTGGACCCGGGGAAGAGTATGCGGGAGACAGCTGGTGGAGTGGAGGCAGAGACGGGGAAAGGACTAGTGGAGGAGTGTTACACGAGTAATTCCGTCAACTCTGTACACTTAACAAGAAGAGGCTGCTTCTGATGGATTTCAATTGGCAATGACAATAAGAACCTGGCTGATTCACTACTTTTCAAATTTAGGAAGGGCTTTCAACTGCGGCGTCTGCTGTTTAATCCTCTGCAGCGGCTGGTGAAGTGCAATGAGTGGAAAGGAAAGCCAGAGCAACCGACAGGATGTTCAGCTTAGCTGAGACTTTTTGATTTGTATTGTGCACTTCATGTGCTTAAAACCTGAAGAAAGCAGTATCACTTTAATATTGATAGATGATTAAATAAAATATTGCTTATTGCCTCTGGAACATTTAAAATGATCCAATCAGAATAGACAATTAAAATGCATTTACTCCTTCTAAAAATATGGAAGCATGATTATTCAAAAACCGCTTTTGGAATAATGAATTATACTGAAGTACTTCTCCTTCCTATACTGTTTGTTCTTACTTGCATGTATGTGGTTGGCTGTGATTTAGAGAACATCGTTGTTGAAAGTGCTACAGTGGATTCGTACAGCTTGAGGGGAGCTGACCCTTATCTCCTGCAGTGTTGGCGCCGTACTCCTTGCCCACTGAGTTATAGATGATGACCACACGGGGGAACGGTCAGAGGGTCTGTGGGGAGTTGTCATACTCTCAGAAAGCACTTAGAGGCCTGAACTCCTGGCCCCCTTAAAGAAAAGCCTCTGCAATGCAGTAACACACTCGTGGTTCTCCAAGGGTTTACTCGCCAGTCGTGTCTAACATGGGTTGCTTTTAAACCTCCATACTTTTTGATGAAATGTGTCTGCAAGTACCGAAAGCTGGTTAGCTTGTTTTCAGAAACTTCATGATTTAAAATCAGAATTTAGTTTATTTTAATTGTCTTTTTTTTATTATGCCTATTTATATGCAAACATAACTGTTGCATATAAATAGGCTGATTTTGATTTTAGAGAAACATTCCCTAAAACAGGCAACAAAGTGCAAGCAGTATTTGGTGTTGGTGAGACTTGTATGTTATAATGCCACAGTAAAATGTTATGTATGCCACAGTAAATTGGGACATTTACAACAGTACCAAGCCTAAGTGTTAACTTGAGTTTTCCTTCCCTGCAAGCCACATTTATTGACTGTTTTGCTGTTGAAATACCGGTTATCACATATTGTACAAATATCACTGCAGAGGGAGTCATATGGGATGTCTCTACAACCCCGATCAAGACACAACTACTGTACCTCTCCCTGGATTTGATACACAAACAGAAGTACTGAGCGTACGACTGTTTTACTTAGTTCTAGTTTTACTTGTACCGTCTTCTTCAATCTGCCGTCTGTAAAAGCCGCTGTTTGATTCAAAATGAACGTGCGATGGCTTCTGTTGTGAATGCGATTGTGTACCATGGCTATCGTGACTAAACAAATAGTGCTGGAAATAAAAATGTTGCCGAAGTCCCCTCCCGCCCCCTCCCACTGCTCATGGCTTTCGTGAAGACTAGTCATTCCAGTCACTTACTCACTCTGCCTCCTCCTCCTCCTCTTCAAATTTCCAACATCCACTCCTCAATCCATCATTATCCTCCTGCACTGCATGGCCTCCACCTGTTTTGCCCTTGCACGCGCCCCACTCCCTGCTCCTTCAGAAAGTGCATGTGGCTCCCCCCCCCCCTGCCTGGCCATGTGATTTTGTTGTGAGCCTTGGATGGACCCTGGCTGTCGAAGGGCAACGCAGTGGGAGACGTGGCTGCGTTGCTGTCATGACGTGGCTGTGGGATTTGGGACAGGAGCAGCTCTGAGGGAGAGGAGGAAATGTCAGTGTAGGAAGAGGCTCAGCACACACACACACACACACACACACACACACACACACACACACACACACACACACACACACACACACACACACTTCTGACTGTGCTGACACCTCAGCACTCTTACACACCTCACTGAACACAATTCAGACCAGCACCATTGACATCCTCCAAATCTTACCTTTCTCTTTTTTTCCTTGACACTTAATTTCTCCTTTTTTTTTACGCGGTCTCCATTTTCCCTCTTGCTCTCTCAACGTGTTTCACACTGTTCTTTTTTCTTTTTCTTTTTTTATTTCTCGCTTTTCTCAACCGTATTCCTTTCTTCCTTTTTCTGCCTCTCCTCCCTCCTACAGAGCCCTCAGTGAACCCATCCAATGCCGGCGTGGTGGCAGGCGCTGTGATCGGCTCCCTGCTGGCCCTCCTTTTGGTCGCCGCTCTCATCTCCGTACTTGTCACCCGAAGCCGCAGGCAACAGCAGGGTTACCGCGCCAACGGTGGCAGTGACATGAAGACGCGCATGTTTGGCGGCGGCAAGAAGGCCAGCAAGAACGGCACGGGTGGGGGCGCAGGCAGCGGCGGCGTCACAGGCGGCAACAACAACGGCCCCGCGTACGGTTACAACGAGAGCTCGTCCCACCAGGGCCTCGGAGAGAAAAACAACCACCACCACCACCAGCCGCTCCCCATCGGGGGCCGACCTGAAATTGTTGCCACTACACCCACCGCCCAAGACATCCTGCTTAGCAATGAATTGGATGACGTGGAAAGGAGGAAGTTCGACGAGCTCGAGGCGGAGGAGAGGTACGACCACTTCACCGGAGCCGCCCCCATCCTTCAGCTCCGCCCACACGACCAGGACGACATGATCGGAGATTACATGGATGACGACATGGAGTCCCAGCGCGACGGCTCGGTCATCTCACGGACTGCTGTTTACGTATAGGAGGAGGAGGAGGAGAGAAGCAGGAGGAGGAGGAGGAGGAGAGCAGCAGCAGCAGCAGGAGGAGGAGGAGGAGTAGCAGCAGGAGGAGGAGGAGGAGGAGGAGTAGCAGCAGCAGGAGCAGGAGGAGGAGGAGGAGGAGGAGGAGCAGCAGCAGCAGCAGCAGCAGCAGCAGGAGGAGGAGGAGGAGGAGGAGAAGGAGGGATGGAGGGATGGAGGATTCCTCGCAAAGATTTTGTGGATGTCTGATGAAGACAATAATTAATACCACTTTTTATTTTTAAAAGATTGATTTGAAACATGGCCTATTATCAATCACAGCGCAGCCCCAGAATGAAGCGAGTGCACAGAGACAGAGTTTGGAGGGAAGCAGCGTCCCTGTAACTGCTCCCCACAAACTGAAAATCAAACCATGAAAGTAACAACTTCTCTCACACTTCTCCTGCTCATGCCATCACTGGGATCTTGACAAGGACTCTTGACAGACTAAAACTGAGAAACTGCGTTGTGTGGGAGCAGAATAATGGAATCACGATAGGAGCTCGGCTTTAAAAGCGGCAACTCGTTGTAGAAGTGGAAGGGGTTGTCAAGCAGTTACACGTTGCCTGCAACCTCCTGTGGGACACCTTCTTGGATTTGGTAATGCATTGAGCTGCCACAGCTATTGGGTTTTTAGTAGCTACGGTCGGGGGGGGTGGAGGTTTTAAAGCTATGGACTGTGGCCTTTAGATCACCTGATGGCTACAAAGTATTTGCTCATCTGTATTTCCACTCTCTCTGCCTTCCTTTCAAACCTCTCTGCAAACTATCGGCAACAGTAGACGCGCTCGACTTGACAACATTTAAAAGGAAGATCAGGTTCTGATATGCTGCACAAACACCAGAGCATCTGAATTAAACAGTAGGTCTCCGCCTTGGAGTTTTAGCCAAGCGCTCACCAAGGTATTCACATGCAAATCTTTTTGCCCTGTGCCTGGAGGTAAGAGGTGGTTAGTGAGTGAGGGAGGGGTGGGGGGGGGGGGGGGGTGAGGAGTAATCGATCTGACGGGGTCAAGGGAGTGAGAGCGGGATGCAGGAGGACTAGAGAGGAGCTTGTCTGTTCTTTTTCTCCTCCTCCTCATCCCCGTCTCTTCAGAGCGCCCCCGAAAGGAGGAGCTTGATTGGTAATGAGCCGTGAAGTTGCTCGCTTAGCTGGGACCAACAGATTGCCACCACTTATCATTTATGACGTGGCGATTGCTCTCTCTCTCTCTCTCTCTCTCTCTCTCTCTCTCTCTCTCTCTCTCTCTCTCTCTCTCTCTCTCTCTCTCTCTCTCTCTCTCTCTCTCTCTCTCTCTCTCTCTCTCTCTCTCTCTCTCTCTCTGAGGGTTTATGGGGAGTTCATGATTTATCGGGCAGTGTCGGGGTCAGGGCCACAGGGAGCCTTCTGGTGTTTTACTGCTCCCGATGTGTCAAACGTTCTACCTACTCTATTCCATCCTCGCCTTCCCTGACATGCTAGGACTGACTAATCCACCTGAAGTGGCCAATGTGAACTCCACCGCATCGATGCCAGCGCCTCTATAGTAGACGTCACACTACAGTAAGTGTGGGAGCAAAAAGCAGTGAGATGGCCCCTTTCCAGGCTGATTGTCTACTGATTGTTATTTATCCTTCTAACAAGCCCCCAGAGGCCTGCTCAGACAGATATTACTGCGTGGTTACTGCAGGCTGTGCGCCCTTTAAGGGGGAGTCCTTATATTGGCATGCATTACTGTATTTATTTAGGCACTAGAGGCTTGTGATGGGCAATCTGTGGAGTCCCAGTGCAGCTCCTTTTAATCAGGCCTTGCCTTCCAATCAACAAAGCCCTTGACCCACTGGGAATTTGAGGGAAAAGAGCTCTCTGACTGTCGTGCCCGGTTGTAAAAACCCAGCAGAGATCTGGGTTGCAGTTTGCTGCCGGTCACGAGGTCAAATGCAGGGTGACCCTTTGCCAAGAGCAAGGAGGGCTGAGCTTGCCTGCATTTCCTACCGCAGCCGTTTTTAACCGTGAGGTGAGAAACACTCGCCTACAGAGCTAGTACCTGTATACGTCGAGGCATTGCTAGCTGGCCGTAGTGATGGCTTTTAACCTTTTTTTTTTTTTTTTTAGAGAGGCAGAGCGAGAGAGTCACGCGGGACACATAACGGACAACTTTCGGTGTTTGAGCCCCATCTAGCATATCGAAAGCCAATAGGATTATTGTCTTAATGGCCTTAGCTTTTCAATGCAACTCCTGTCCACCTGGGGTACAGTCAATTTACTGATTTTTCACAACCACTCTAACTGAGGAAAAAAAAAGAAGAAAAAAAAGAATGCATTGGCTTATTTTTGCACTAGTGTGTGTCACTGCAACTAAGAGAAATATGAATCGTCTGAAATACTTGGTTTTATGGATTAATAGCAACAATGCTGTTGTATGTACATCTTGGTGTGAGGTATCCGTGTATTATATATGTAAGCATCTTTATTTTCTTGTGAAAATGTGGATATTTATGACTATGTAAATATCACATGGCTGGAGCCACTGTTGCCGGTGTTGTGGAAGTTCAGAGGAAGGTGTCGTCAGTCTTTTAGGCCTAAAGTTCAAATATCTCAGATGGCAGTCAGAATGTAATTTTTAACCTAATGATTACCTCGGTGGTTTAGATGTTAAAACTTGTTGGACAGACTGCGCTGAGTTTGCCTAAATGGTCAAATTGTAATGGTGAAAAAAAGAAAAAAAGATGTATGCCTGTATAGTCTTAGCATTGCCTGCATCGCCAAATAATAAGCACAGTTTTTTTGCACAATTGGCTTCTCTCCTTGTCACGACAGACACGCAGCACAATGCAAGAATACCCACAAAAGTCAGAGGGTGGACTGTAACCACGCAGGTCTGTTTTGAGTCAGCGGTGTGTCTGTGTTTGTGTGTATAGAGTAGTGTGTTTTCATGATGTTCGGAGGCTTTGGGATATCGCTCTCAGCCATTGGCGTTGTAACCGGAGTAGCCGCCCTTTGTCACCAGGGAGAAACTGGCCACCTGGAGACGTTACTGTGCAGTTTGAAGACACACTCATACACGCAGAATGCAGAGAAACATTCGCCCACACGCAAACACCCCTCAGTCACTCATTATGCTCACTCTCACAGCAAAACTGTTCAGAAGACGCGTCATACCTGACAAGTCTGCCTTCTCCTGACATAAGCCCACACAAATGTGTTCCCACAGCTACACACACACACTCACTTCTTTCTTCCTGCTCAGTGGCTCTGTCAGGACATATACAGAGTCCTCTTACAGTGGAAAGAGCTGCAGTGTGATGTGTCCCCCTGCTCCACTGCGTTTGTATTCCTCCAAATAGTCCAAACCGATTGGGAATTACGCGAATGACCAAGCGGAACAGTGACAAACACCCACTCAGGGGCACACCGGTCACCCCGTGTCAGAGAAGCGGGCTTTTCGGGATTGTCTGCTCCCCTTTTTGTTTCACTTGGGGAATATTGCTTTCATAAAAATGCCACCACGCTGACCTGCTCCCCGAATCACATCAAAGGCTTCTAGAGTTGCACAACTTTCCCCCCGTCACCGAAATGTTGTTTACGTGCTCTAACTTCAGCCACCTCTGCAACACACACACACACACACAATCGTTGCCACCCAAGTTAGGCTTGTCAGCACCAAATGCTTTTAGAGAAATCCACAATCCAATGTAACACACACACACACTGTCCTATTCCGCTGGAACATCTTCCGCTCCAAACAATTGATGACTAATCAAAGCCTTATCTCCCATCTCACTTGCATAAAGGAAAAAAAGAACTTCTTTGTGTACATAGTATAAATATATAAATATGTAGCAGAGAAAAAGATAATACTAATTTATGGTGTCACGTTTGTGTATTTCTCCGTGACGGCAAGCATGAAGGATTTATTTTAGCCTTTTCACTTGAGTTTCCTGTGTTTTGTTATTTTGCAGTGCTTTATCATGTTTTCTGAGTGCTTTATTCTTGACTGCTGCGCTGTGATTGCTGCCAAAACTGGAAAATGTGCTACTTCTATATGTATGAACTGTACACACTACAAAACAGTCTTATCCCAAATGTGCTTTTATTATCGACTGCTCTGTGTAAATGTTACTTTGTAATTTTTGAATTTATTTTGCTGCTTGAAAAACAAAATGATTAGAATTTTGTTGTGTCTTTCGATCATTCTTTTCGTATTTGGTTGCTATTAAAGATTTCTTGATTTTTGAAAGGTTGCTCTGTGTTAAATCTGTTTCTCTTCCCTCTTACTCTCACCACCTCGTGGTTCGCTGGAATGACTGTGGATACAGATTAAGTGCCAATCATTGATTTTCACTGGTAAGATTTATAGATCAATTGATCGGGATATGAAGTGCTCTCTCCGTCGCTTGTCACCCATCCATCACCCTCCTTCCAACCCGCCCTGTGAGTTTTCTTTTTTTTCTCTCCCTCTCTTTCATTTCCTGCTCTCGCTGCTGGTCTCATTTAGTTTTGATAAATCTTTGTGTGATAACAAGCTTATGAAACTGCGTACAGGAATAGGCAATAGGCATTGCAATCGTCCTGTGCTCAAGTTCCCCTGAGTCGCTCAGACTCCTTTTACATTTTTCTACTCTGCTACCGTGGTAACGGTGTATAAACTAGACTGCAGTATTTGTTTAAAGGGTACAATTTTTAGCTGGGTATGTCGATTATGAAGAGTGGCAGATGAAATGTTGAATTCCCATATACATAAACTACATATAATCATTATATTCAATGGAGCCCCAACACCTCTCAGGCAAACACTGTGCTCGCGGGCACACACACACACACACACACACACACCCCTCTACACACCTCTACACACAGAAAAGGGTAGATGTGAGGAATGCGGTACTGTAGCCCCACTGGTTTTCCCCGGAGGGAGGCAGCTTGTGTTTTTAGTTGGGGAATGTGAAGGCCAGGCCGAAACTCTGAATGAGGCGCCGCTCAAAGGCTGCGTTGTTTGAACTCTGACTATACCTAACTGGTTTGGTCAAATTTTAACAGACGGACACATAGTGTGTGTGTGTGTGTGTGTGTGTGTGTGTGCGTGCGACCGTTCCGGCACGGGAATGAATATGTGCTTTCATGCGTGTATGTGCATCTGCCCTATTTTGTTTCACACACAAGCGCCCCCTCTGTTTTGCTATCAAACAATAAAATCAAGTTGTGCTGTTAACATCCCCACCAGTTGGTCTGCTGCGGTCGCGGCGGCGCATCGTCGGTGTGCGCCTGGTGCTTTGATGCCTCCTGTGTATCTGTGCGTCGTCCTGGCTCCTTGTCACAGTTCATTTTTGTTGCAGGCGTCTTCTGTCAATGCGCAGCTATCTGCTGTGAGTCCAGCCCACCATCTGGCCCCTCTAATTGCTTTGGATTTGAGGCTGGCGAGATAGAGAGCACTTACATGCACTCCACAGACACACACAGTCCGGCTCCTTTTAGTTTTTGTGTGGCTGAATGTGAAAGACTTGAGCACAACAGGAAGGCTTTTTAGCTGCAGCTTGTAATATAAGCCTGTGCGACACTCGCACATTGGTCTGCGTTTGTCCCTGAAAAGGTGTGCGTGTGTGTCGCTACTAAAATTTGTGACGCCGTAACGCAAAACCAGGCTTGTATGAGCTCTGAGCGCATAACCTGGATCCAAAGCCAAAGTGACAGCAGCTAGGCCAAGCTCCACCGCTGTGCTCAACATTATCTTAGTGATGAGACATGGGGAGCTGCCCTCGGGCTATCCGGCTAGCTGTGACCCTGCTAATGCAAAGTTGTGTGCACAAGTGTGCTTTCGCCCATGTTGTTCATGTGTTGGAGCACCCGTTTAGTGGGACAGTGTTAACAAAATTGTTCGCTATTGTTTTTGTATGTGTGTGTTGGCTCATGGGAGGAGTTTTTCACATACATGTTTGACTCCATGGATCTATATTTAGCTCTGGCAGCCACACTGTTGATTAAACGTGTGTGTGTGTGTGTGTGTGTGTGTGTGTGTGTGTGTGTGTGTGTGTGTGTTTGGATTAGCTGACAGACTCGCTCGGTGCGCTCTCTGCTGATAACCGCAAGCACAATGCTCCTCATTTAACCTCTCACCCTCCCGGCTCCAGACCTAACTAATAAACCCCAGAGTGAGTGATGAATGTCTGGGACTGCTGCATGGGTTTCTGCGTGATTGATGCGGTGAACTGGGCCTTCACCGGGATTAAAGCAAGTCTCTGACCTCAATTATTTAAGTTGGTCCCTGCATATTTCTCTTGGCTTTAATAGCGGATGGCTCTTCTTTTTCATGCCTGTGGTGATCATCAAATCTCCAGCTGCCGCTTCTTGTTGTTGGAATATTTGTATCAAACCCTGACTTTTCAGTGGCTAATCTTTTAAACTGATTGCGATATGTTTCATTATCTAGTCTCTACTTCGGCACATTGGCTTTGGCTCAGATATTAATGTTGTGCATTCTTCAGTTTTGAAACAATGATCCCAAGAATGAAAACGAGGTCATTAAGGAGTTTTATGACCCAACTGTGGAATGTTCAAGTCAGCCATGTGACCCGAGTCCACACGTGTTTACTTTACTGACGGAGGCCCGAGCAGTTCAAGCCTGACAGTATGTCACAAGGCGAGATAACAAGCGTCTGGTGATGTTGTTGTGTTTACTCCACTATTTCAAAGCCTTTAACTTTTCCAATGCTTTCTTTTATGTATGGTATAGTCCCCATCCACGCTCTGCGGAGATTTAAATACTAATATTAACATGGTCATAGTGACCATGCTAATGTTTAGGCCCGTAATGTTAGCCAATTTGCACTAAAAGCAAAGTAGCACAAATGCGGTTTTATGACCAAGTACGAAACCGTTACTTATCAGAATCTGAAGATGTTGATAGTGTCGTGTCAGCAAAAAGATTACGACATCTCATTCACTATGCACCCTGAGACAGTTTCAATTTGATGAAGTTAGAAAAGCAAAATGAGTACAGATATATATAAATTAACTAAATTCCAATGCCACAACAACGGCTTAACACAAATAATACAGGTATGTGTGTGTGTGTGTGTGTGTGTAACAAAGAACGGGCATAATCGGATGAACGCTGAAAGGATTCTAGGGAATCCATTCAATCTCTGTTGAGCCATTTCTGTCTGGATCAAGTTGGTGGGCCGACCAGCATGGCTGACAATGATATAAAACCCCCCCTCTAAGAAATGATGTCAGTACTTAAACCTCATAGTCATTGTAGTCTAAACATGAACATTGTGTCCCTGTTCTAATCATGCACAGTCTTTGGTCCTAATCTCTGACGGTATAATTGCATACACCCATGTATTGCTTTCACTGTTGCTCACTTTAACTCTCTCGTTGTATTAAAATAGTGTGTGGCGTTTTTCCATTTCAAACTGTCTTAGCCAGTTTGTTATACAATTGGTCTTTTTACGGTCTTATGGGAGTCTGGAAAAGACCCATTTAGTCTGTGATAGTTGGATTGGATACTTCTCATTGGCACATGTTATAGTGCTGGCCGCAAGCGCTTTGCCGTGAGATATGTCCACTCTATTATGCCGACATCTCTTAGCTTTGCCACCTTTTAAGGAGTTTGCTTGGAAGTGATTGCCGGGAAGGCAAAAAAAAGATAGTTCCTCTCTACCTGACTATATATTTGAAATACTTGTTTGAGCTTGTTTGACACATTCAATTTCCACTAAAGTGCCCCAAAGAATATTATGAACATACTTTAGTTGAAATGAGGAGTGTTCAAAGCACCACACTGGGGAATGTATTTCTGTGAGGGAGGCGAGCATCGTTACCGTGTTTAGCCAAGTGAAAACAATCTGCAGAGAAGGTATTTGTAAATAATCACAGGAAATTGGAAATCGTATCATTCCCCTCCCTGCTGCGGTAAACGATAACATCCGATCTTCTGGCTTCTGGTCAGTTTTTTTTTATTTTTATTTTTTTTAGAAATGTGCCACACACACACACACACACACACACCCCGACTGGGGGAGGTGGATGCTCCGGTTTCCCCCGGGGGCCCCTGGGCTCTTCCTGTCCCTTGCTGACAGAGCTGGAGGTAACTGGTTGCTCGGAGTGCATTGTTGGGCGGCTGAGGCTTTTCCCCCCCCCGGGGCAGCACAGGCCCGGGGGGACTGCCGGGAGGGCAGTGAAGGGCAGGAAGGGAACGGTAGTTGGGAGGGCTGTCAAAGAGGGGGGTGATGGTGTGAGAAGACGGAAGGGGATTGAAGGGCGACCGCTGAAGACTTTTGCATTGGCAAAAGCTACAGAGCTGGCGACGTATAAATGTAACTGGTGGCTACTGCAAGATTGAATAAAAGCAGGGGAGGAACAAGGAGGAAGGAGAGGAGAAGTCTGGCAGGAACAGAAGAGCAAAAAACGGCTCAAAGAAAAGTGAGACTTATTTTTGTAAAGATGGAGTGGAAGAGTGCTGAGTTGATGCAGCTGTGTTGCTTTAGCTTCTCGCAGATCACGTTTGTGCGACTGAGGCGGGGAGGAAAGGGAGACTGGGAAAGAAGCTTTGAACGCCGCTGACCCCGACACACCTGCACGAACGGCCCACCATCGCCAGATGGAAGTTGCAGCGCGATTGCCTGCGTGTTTGCGAGTTAAATAAGCCCCAAAAGGTCTCCCCACTGTGACTTACCTGGAACAAATCCTGTTCTAGAAAACAGAACACAGAACATTATGTGAATGCATTATGACCACCGGGGTGTGTGTGTGTGTGTGTGTGTGTGTGTGTGTGTGTGTGTGTGTGTGTGTGTGTGTGTGTGTGTGTGTGTGTGTGTGTGTGTGTGTGTGTGTGTGTGTGTGTGTGTGTGTGTGTGTGTGTGTGTGTGTGTGTGTGTGTGTGTGTGTGTGTGTGTGTGTGTGTGTGTGTGTGTGTGTGTGTGTGTGTGTGTGCATGCGCGTGGCTGTGGGGGTATGAATAAAAGAGATTTATATCGGGGAAAGAATGGTTTGTTTCTGCTCCTAAGAATAGCTTCTGTGACGGAAATGATTTTGATGCTCTGTGCAAGCCTCTTTGCGTGTGTGCGTGTTCCCCTCGTTTTGTGCGCATTTGCCCAGAGGTGCTTTGCAGATCAAATACACTTGCTGTTTAATTCACCGTCTCAACAAGCAGCTCTTACAAAGAATGTGCACGCACCGGCACATGCACGTCGGCATAACCTCCGATATAAACATACAGAAGGGGAGAAGAATATGGAGATAAAAACTAAAGTCTGCAAATATTTGGTCTTGGGGACTGGAGATAGTCTTCCGGGGTCTGCTGAGTCCATTGTAAATTGTGGATTATTGTGTTCACGTTCATTTGTGCGTGTAGCGGCTGTGCAGATGTTCTCCTGCCTGACAGCACGGAGAGTGCATGCAAATGTTTCTGTCTGTATGGGAGGTTATCACAAATGTGCACAAATGATTGCTGTGGAACTGCTTCTGCTGCTCTTTATTTTCTTTCTTTTCCTCAACCTTATCAGAACTGATCTATATCATACCCTAAGGCTATTGTATTAAAATGAGGCCATTGTGTATGTATTTAGGGCAAAATTGCTGACATTATAATATTAAGGATATATTCTGAAGTATGTCTTGTATGATGAATAAAAAGAATTTCGTTTAAATTAATCAAATATTATTTTTAATGCTCTATCATGGTATGTTGCATTTATACATGTATTTCATAGCATTGTAGTCTTATTGTATCGGGTTTACTGCTAACACATAATACTTTTAGGTATTAGGTATTATTATTATTAAACTTTTAAGTTTAATAATGTAATGTATATAATTGTATCCATACCTTTCATGAACATTGCACTGAAAGGTTGATATACAGTAGTATTAAATCATCAGGCAGCTCTATATACGTTCCTACATTTCCTGTGTCTGCAGGGATATAAAGCGGTTCATCTACATCTGGCTGGTTTTCCTGCTCTTTTGGCTTGACGTTGAATAACAGTCGTAATGAGGCGAGGACTATCGGGACTTCTCTATATTGTGTGTGTGTCTGTTCATGTACGTTTCTCAGCTCCTCCTTTAAAGTCCACAAACTGCCTCCCCATTCATCTGCCTGTCATCTTATGTAGACGTCTCTCCTCCAGTCATCAATGCTTCCTTTCGTTCCTCCTTTGACTTTTTTCCACTCTTAGCTGCAACCATATGAAATAGTGCCTTCTTTACAAATTATTTACAAATGTATTATCATTTTTATTTATTTAACCATGCGTATGTATGTATGTAAGTGTGTGGGTTTGTGATGCAGTTGTGCACCCCCTGTAGTTCCACTGCTCCCCTAGTTCAGGAACCACTGCGTTAAAGCATTTTATATCTGTTGAACAGTGTGCGTCTGTTTGTATATAATCCAACTTTTCCCAAAGATATATATATATAAAACAATCTCTAATCATTCCTATTTTTCTCCCTCCTGACACATCGGCGATCACTTTGGTATCGAACCCAGAGGCATCATTTTAAAACGGAATGACACTATTGATTTGACTCATTAATTCAGGCCCCGAGAAACGGGAGTTCAAGCACGAGCTCGAACTGCTCGCAGCTTTTGTCGGACCGTATTTTGCTCTCGGTCCCCGTCACTCACTCGCGTGTCTCTGTGTGCGTTCGCATGCATTTGTGCGGCTCACGTAGAGCCACTGTGTGACCACATGGCAGCGCCTGCTGGGGCTCTCCTGGATGTCTTTGGCCCCTCGCCGATACCTAAAGTCCCCTGTGCGTTTACCTGTCGGCTTGGAGCTGCTGTAGAATGAAACGGTCTTGCACCTACAAAAGGTCTTATCTTGGAGGAGGAAATTAAATGTTATTGAAATTTGGCGATCCCAGGAGCGCTACGTGAAGTGCTTGTAAACACGGGCCGGTTATCGCTCTCGCACACGTGGACGTGCGCTCTGTCACCTTGACGGCAGCACGGGGTTCATCCCGGCACGGACTCCTCGTCTGACCGATCTGCCTTCAGCTGGCTGAAGAAAAAAACATGGAGGCAGAATGGCGCTCTGTTTGCTGGGTGTAAACGCTGAAACTTCTTTGTTGTGCGTCAACAGGGGCACGTGAAGAGCAACAATAGATGGCGCCGAGCACTGCCGGTGTGTGTGGATGCAGAGCTCACGTTTTTGATTTATTCATGTTCCAGTACATTTTCGTTTGACCAAGTCATTACCCTCCCAAACGACCGTCGCTGTTCAGACAAACCAAACCCCGTGAAAAGCAGCTCAAGCTAATCATTTAGCTAATCATTCAGCTAATCACAGTTTATCATCTTGTGTTTGTGCAGTGGTTTGAATGCGCTGTCTCACGGGGAGTCAGTGTGTCATCATATGGCTCCCAGTCATTTGTGTATTACACACACTGTCCAGGTACAGTTTATCCTCCATGTGATGCATGGAGCTGCGACATTTCTATGTCTCAATATTCTGCCTGTCGAGCAGACCCACTTGCACAATGCTGTGTCATGGTGAGTTAAAAGGGAGGGGTGTGTGTGTGTGTGTGTGTGTTGGCTTTAGGCCTTTCCGGTCATTTATCCTATTTTCAGGCCCTTTACTCTGCCGCCCTGCTCTTAATATCACTTTCACTCTGTTCCTTCAGGGTTCGGTTGCAAAATTGCTTTTCATTAGTGTGGAAAGAGGCAGCGTGTGTCTTTAAATACAGCTTCCAGTTTTATACGTTTCTCTACCATTGATACGTAGGGCTGCAATTGATAGTTGTTCCTGAAAACTGATTAATTGGAAGAACATCTTTAATTCATCGTGTGGAATTTTGTAAATTTGTCATTTACAAAAGCCCAGCGTTTCATTTTTTCAGATTAGCAGTTTAAACTCATGATGCAAAGACGAGATGTAAATCCTCATAATGAGGTGATCATACCCTTAATATGGAGGAGATTTAGGAAAGGTTTTGGGATTGTTGCTGTTTTAGAAATTCTGATTTATTTATTGAATAGAAAATATTTTCAGTTCATGTATTTTCTCCTCTGAGGATGCTGATGTTTTTCTTGTTTTCCACAATTGAGAAAGAATTTGATTATCACAAGCAGTAGGAATCCTTTTTTTAACCTTTTTTGAGTTTTTGGGCCGTATCTCGTTGATCTGTTTAGTGGTGTCAGTTGGCATGTTGCACATAATAAATAAATATGTTAATTGTGTAGGCATTTCATGTGCTCGAGTTCACCTTGTATTGGTGGCGTGCATGCGGGCGTGCATGTACCCCCCTCCCCAGGGAGGCAGCGTATTACTTGTCTTGGTGCAATGAGCCAGACCTTGTATTAGGCAGGTTGAGCTGCAGGGAAAATGTTGTAACACTTGACCTGTTTCACTGAGTCATTTGTGTGGATGTAGAAAAAGAGGGGGAATGAAAAGGGGAGAGCAAGTCTTGGGAGGGCAGCACAAGCGGTTAAGGGGACGGCGGTGATGAGTGACAATGGCACATGAGAGAGAGAGAGTGGGAGAGATGGAACAGCAGCTGGGGAAGCCAGAGGGGAGAAAAAAAAATGAGTTTTATTTATTTTTCTTTGTCTCGACCCTTCTCTCACCAACCCCTCTATCGTTGTGCTCCTCTCAGGCAGCCCGGTCGAGTCACCCTGCCCCTCCGTTACTCACCCCATCAGCCTTAAAAGGTCATAAGTAAAAACACGGCACCTTAAAATGCAAGACTATCAACTTTTTGTGTAACCGTTGCGTTCTTGTGTTGGTGCCTCTCCTCTCTTGCTGTGCGTTTGCGGTGCATGTGTTGTTAAAATACTTGATGCCAGCGCTCCACATTGATATTAATAGTGTAGTTTTTCATTTGAGCAGCTCAGCTGGTGGTCACACGCCCTGGAGGAAGAGTTTAAGCCATACATCCGCATCACCGGCTACTTACTTTCTCTTGGTTGCCTCGTCCTGCTGTCCATTCTGTGTGCGTTTGTGCTCTTTCTGTCACCAGTCACAATGTGGGCACTGCTTTCTTTTGGGAATGAAATGCACATCCCTAAAACGTAAATCATTGCATTTTAACAGTTTATTGGAGTTTTTTTTTTATTATTGAACTAGGTGTACTTAGAAACAATTGCCTCATTCACCGGAATATAGTCTACAATCAGATTTCAAATCAAACTATTCAAATAATAAATCTGCTCTTAATAAACTATTTTTGTGCTGGGCTGTCCACTTATCTTTTTTTGAGCACTCCATTCTAACTTCTCTGACTAATTCTCCAGGTGTTTTGTCTCCCTTGCTTGTGTGACTATCTCACTCGAGTCAAGGGCGATGCTTATCAGACTACACGTCAATGTGATTGGCCGAGTAGCATTACGTGAGATGGTTTACAGCCCATGTAATTGGTTTGTGTGCTTCCTTGTCTTACTGGCTCCATCCCAATGAATAATTCTCAGGTATTTACTGTTACAGGACTCTGAGAAATGATCACCTGCGGACTCTTTGCAGGCACATTATTAGAAAGGTTAGCTCAGGGTGAGTTTCCAGGAAATGGATTGAAGTCAATGTAATGTTCCCAAAAGTCGTGAAACCACAACTGTGTGCATGTGTAATTGCATTTTATTCTCTCTTCCCTTTGGGTATAATTAGTATAAAGCAGTGGTAATTATAATAAAGGCCAGATTAAAAAGATGTCAAAGGGTCAATTCCCCTCAATAACGATGCGTACCTTTGTTCTATCCAGCCAAGCAGACAATTGGATTCTTATTTAGATTTCAATGTAACCCCTTTCTATTGAATAAGACGTGTAGTCTTGAAGCGCCTCATGATTATATCATTTGATCCCCTGAAAATGCAAAAAAGGAGACTGCAAAGAAGCCTGCAGAGAGTTTTTCAGCGTTTGTACAAGACTCTTTAGGAATGGAGCAGAATCCTTGAGAGCATTATTCTCTAGTTTGCAGTAAGGAGTCAATGCGCTTGTTGGTGCTGTAGAAAGAAATGCACTCGCTACACTCTCCTTCTCCTTCAAATCTGATTTCATTACCCTCCTTGTCCCCGATCTCCCCTGTCGCCTCCTGCACCACTCCCGCCGCAGCTGCGTCCAGTCGTAGCCTTTCACTTCTGGTGTGACGGCTGGTGTGGCGCCTTGTGGCTCCTGGCACTTCCTCTGGCGATACGAGGGCTCGTCGTCAGCCGAAACGGACCTTGGTGTTTGTTGACATTTAGCATTTTACCAGAAAAATTATGCATCCGTGTTGACATTCAGCCTTATGCATAAAATTCATGATGTGTGTGTGTGTGTGTGTGTGTGTGTGTGTGTGTGTGTGCCACTTCCTGTAGGCGCTGCGGCAGAGAATGGGGCAAGGAGTATGTCGCAGCTGAGGCAGAGACACGCACAACATCTACACACCAATAGCATATATACACACAGCAGTTTTGTTGAATCACCTAAAAACAAATGCATCCACATACGTCCCCGTCAACACAGATCATCGGGCCTCATGAATGCGTTTGCGGGTCATTTGTTTCATGTTGCCTTCCATTCTCGTCTTCATTTTGGATTCAAGACTGCTGCACGCACACACACACACACACACCCTCCCTGCGGTACTTCACTTTATTCATTCTTCGCAGATTAATTCTGGGACGACACTTTATGATCCCCAATTTATGTCAGCAGTCAGGCAGGCCTCCCCTCTCTGCTGCGCCTCCTCTTATCTCCTCTGCCTCATGTCTCTGCCTCCCTCTACATGTGCGCTCAGTGAAACAATGGTACTTTCTAGTAACGAGCAATGGGTTTGTCAGGTTTTAAAAGGGGGGGGGGACAAATGAGGGTCGGTGGGGAAGAGGAAGCGAGATAATAGGTTTTCTGTGGTGATTAACATTCTAGAGTGGCGCGTCAAAGAAAGTGCGACGCTCCTATTGTGTCTTCACTGACAGACAAATGAACGGAGGACTCGGAACCGTTTTTTGTCTGTGGCACAGAGAGGGAATAAACCCGCCGTGTCTAATCTACATCTCTTATGCCTCTGAGCATCTCCACATCCCGCTCCGTTTAAACCCGAGTGACGAATCCCCCCCCCCTCCCCCTCCTATTATTGTGGGAGTGGAACCACGTCCACACATGGCAGCCGGCGTGACGGTGAGTGAGCGCTCGTCCTCTCGGGCGGTGAGTCAGCCATCCATTCCTGACAAACTAGTCGTTCAGTCCCTTGTGTGATCGCCGGCTTGCTGCCGTGACCCACCTGTTACCCGGCGCGACGGGCACGCGGCTGCATCGGCGTGCGTGAGTTTGTGCGGTGAAAGGTGTCCGGTGAGTCACGGATCTGTTGTATTGTTCCTGCTGAGGGAATGATGTCATCGACCGTAGGATCCACTGGAGCGTTGCTGCGCTACGGTGCGGCATGCTTCACTTCACTCAATCGGAAGTGAAAAGACAACATAAGTGTTGATGGAAAGGTCGATACGTATATTTATTTCTTGATGATAGATTAAGGTTTCCAGGGTTATATGGTCCCTCCAGTTATACAAGCCAAGTTGAGTGAAAAGCTTTTTCTTTGAGACCTTTTAACAGAAAGAAAATGAGCTATAGAAAGACATTATATGATATACATGCGAAGAAAAACATCCATCCAAGGAACAATATTATTACAGACAATAGTTCGATGGTGGCGCATGGAGCAGAGAGGATATGCTGCGAACCACAAGGGTGGTGGTGGCCGTTTGGCAGAAGCCTCTGCCCGAGGCCTTTTCATCAACATTCCCTCCACTTTCCTTGCCGGATATAGGCCACTAATGCCTATCTAATCAGGGCGTCTTTCTGGAGGTTGCTCATGGATTCGGTGGGAAGATCGGTTGATTCTCTCCAGTCCCCCGTCTTTGATCCCAACGCCTCGCCCGCCCTCGGATCAAAACGTACATCCGCCCGCTCCCTGCTGTTCCGCTGCGCTGGGCCTGCACCCGCACACAGTCAGGTGTGCCCTGAAAGCAGACCGGCTTTTGAGCAAACTTGGGCTTTAGGATTAAGAAGACATTTACTGCCCATCGAGGTGTGTGTAATGGTATCTATTTTTGACTCTGCCTTGAGAGAAATGCATGGTTTCCTCTCAGGAAAAAAAAAACTCTGGCATCATCGCGGCTTCTGCGCCCTCCTTTCTCTCAGGTGCTTTTTGTAATCCACACTCTTGCAGGCACTTTGAGGGCATGCTGTGTATTTTCTCTCTATTTATGAGCATATCCTTCTGTGTGTTTGTTTGCGTAAGAGCTCATATGCACAAGGATCTGACTGTGTGTGTGTGTGCGTGCGTGTGTGTGTGTGTGTGTGTGTGTGTGTGTGTGTGTGTGTGTGTGTGTGTGTGTGTGTGTGTGTGTGTGTGTGTGTGTGTGTGTGTGTGTGTGTGTGTGTGTGTGTGTGTGTGTGTGTGTGTGTGTGTGTGTGTGTGTGTGTGTGTGTGTGTGAGAGAGAGTGTGAGATCCCTCTTTTCTGGCATGCCTAAGTGGCTCTGACACATCTATGGCTTTTCTAGGCAAATCACAGCCGGTGCCAAAATGCCAAGAAATCAATGCAAGAGACTCTGCTCCCCTCCTCTCCCCTCATAGCCCCCCTCCTCCACCACACGCACCCCATTCTGCCCGCTCTCCTTTCCTCCCCTCGCTCGGTCTGTCTCCTCTCCTTTTTTCTCCCTCTGTCTTGTTCGGAGCCCTTATTAAAAATGTAGTGTGTGTGTGCTGCATATTTAAAATGGTCATGGATGGATTTAAACGCCTGATGGTATTTAGTGTCTCCTCAGGGAGCTGCTATGAGCCCTAAAGCTGACTCCTCTGACTGGAGCCTGACTGACTGGTGAGCACACACTAAACCTCTAATAATGACTTGTGTACACACAGTGAGCCCAACGTATGCGTGCAGACACACACGTACAAATCGCAGGCACACACACACACACACACGCTTCTCATTATAGCACTCTGCTGTGTGACGAGGACGCCGGTGGCGTTCTTGCGGGTTGGAATGGATACATTGTAATACCGTGCACGTGTAGGTTTTTCTTTTGCTATTTGAAGATACTTTTAAGGGGTCACAGGCGCGTCTAAGCACATGTGTGAGGGAGCACATGTGTCTATGTTTGTGCGTGTGCAACAGTAGGGGCAGATGTCACACGGAGTCCCTTCAGGTGGAGCGGCGAGTGTTTCTGTCATGTTGTCTTTCATGCTGGCTGTGACTCGGGCTCCAATCGGCTCCTAAGTGTCCTTCACTGAAACACTATTGATTACCCGACACATTCTCTAGCGCTGAACATAAATACTGTTGCTGCCAAACAGCAGATGCCCCCGCACACACTGCAGGATCCTCTGAACGGGCACGAATGGCAGATAGAGGGGGGGCTGTAGTAGTTTTGTTTAATGTCTGAGGATCATGAATAGTTCATGTAAGAGTATTTTCCCATGAACTAGTTTTTGCTCGGGAACAGTGAACTTGAGGCCACGGCCCTCAGTGCAGTCAAGACCCGGTGGAGGATGAGAAAGTAGATCTGTTCATTATTAATGCCGAGAGGGCTTTTCAAGCAGGCGGCTACTTCTTGTAATGTCGTTTGATGTATGTTCGGCCGCTGGCCATCTTTTGTCCGTGACGTATGAGTGTTGAAGCGTGTCCATAAATGTGAGTGTTTGCATCTGTGCGCATGCGTCGGAGAATAGACTGGGTTTGTCTCTGTGTGCTTTTCTGCTCATCCTTGGCGCCTGTGTGCGCCTGCCAGCACGCCTTCTCCCATTCATGTTGGCATTTTAAAGGCACCGGCCAGTGTGTCGTATTGTCGAGTTGTACAACATATGAGTGTGATGAATTTTGGCGCACGCTTCTGGATCCAAACGGCGCTTAGTTCTTATTCCCACAAGATTTATTTCCAAAGCCACTAAAGGATTTTGAAGTGTAGTGATTTTGTGGGGGTTTTTTTGCGTGTCAGAAAACAGGTTGCATCCTTTTTAAACAACAAATAAATCGCTGGCACTCCACGCCAAACGGCAAATCAACCCCTTTTAAGCAATGATGAAACAATCCTGTGTTCCCATTCACGTACGTTGAACCCAACGATCTCTTCTGTTTTCTGTCGTCCCTTCCAGCTCCCCTTGGCAATGCATTACTGAATGGCAATGGAGGAATTTACCTTCTCCAATGAGGCTCTCAATTTGCAGGTGTTTCGACAGCGAGCGTTGTTGTTGTTGTTGTTTCTCTCGCATGGGATGAAGCGTAAAGTGAATGACTGGAGAGCGTGCAGGGCCATTCTTGCTCTGTGTGTCATTAATCAGTAGCTGTCGAGAGGCAGTTTGACGGAGAGACGGGCCTGTTGCTGCTACAGCCCACACACACACACACACATGCACACACATTCTGAGCATGTGTCATTCGCTTTAAGTTGAGCTAAAAGAGTGAAACACTTGCAACTTTGGTTTTTTGACACATACTTTCTCTCCTTCGGTTTATCACCCTCCTACTCATCGTCTACTTTCCTTTGCATCTCTCCGGCTTGAATCTCCTATTCTCTCAGTTCTATGTTCTGTCCTATATGTTCTACACTCTCCTCCCTTCTTCGCCGTCTCCGTCTCTTCCTCTGTGCCTTGTTTCCTCTCTGGCAGTCTGTGTGAGGAACTGGGTGGGGGGGCGAGATGAAGAGCACTCTCATGTGAGAAATGGGAACGAACGAACAGACTCCTCGAGAAGAGGGAGTAAAGGAGTCCTAGATGTCACTCTTTTCCCCCCCCCAACCTATTATATCTTATCCCTCTGCACGGCGGCTGAATCGTGTGGCACACGCAGACGGTTCGCCGCGTGGCTTCCCCACGGCCGGAGTGAAGAAATCTAAAAGCGTCGCAGAGTTTGAGGCCGAGTGGTGAGGTAATGAGGTGAGGGCTCCTTTTTGAGCCGGGGGTTAGCCGTAGGTTAGGAGGTCAGGTAAACATACCAGCTGCTCCTGACTGGCTCGCCTCAAGGCCGCAGTGACACTTGTAGAGGAGGGGTGGTGGGAGAGAGGTGTGGGGAGGTCGTCGTGGGTGAAGAGAGCAGAAAAAAGCAGGGCGGCATGATGGATGAGAAGCCTGAAAGCATTGCGAGATCAGATATGGCTGGATATTCTCTGGGAATTACATTATTGCAGAAAAACATGTTTTTTTGTGCGTCTTGCACTTGATAGGCCCCTAGAATATCTCACTTTTCATCTAACAGGAATCCTTGACATTTTGGGGCTCTTTTGCTTATTCACTCTCTTGCAGAGACTTGGAAGAGAAGGTACTGTAGGATATTGAAATTGCCAGTGTACAACTGTAAGCTTAAAACGATTGAGTAACAGTGCATACATATTATTGTATTAAATGAAATATGTTTAGGTAATGCATAAATAGTAATACGTAATATAACAATCTGTATTTACCAGGAGATATTCAGAGTCCATGTTCCATTGAACGCAGCATTTAGTGTAACACCTCATTGCACCATAGTTGGCTATGGAAAACTCCAAATACCTCACCTATGGACACGGCCTACCGCACCAACTCCAACCCAATCGCCATTGAAGAACTTTGTAAAGCAATAGCATAGTTAGCACACCTCTTTGCCTGTCTATATATCTACGTGTTTGTCCCTTATTCGGGATTTGTAGTTAACTACTGCAGTCAAAGGACTCGCTGTGGACTGGAGAAGCTGCAAATCCTCGATCGAGGGATCGAGGTTTTTTAGCGTAACGCTCGTTCTTAAGTTCTTTTGATTTTGATTTTAACTTTCCGATCCAAGGCATCCTTTGTTCGTCCAGAGTTTTCTTCATTTTGAACATAACAATACCCAGTACTCCAAGTATGGAGCCACGATGTGAACATCTCATCTTATCATAGAGAAGCAGGAGCGAAACGACTAGCTCGCTCTCTCTCAACCTTGAAACATCCATCTCAATACGCTCAAACACTAACAAGTCTTATCTAGTTTGTTTAATCTGTCCTAAAACCCAAATGTAACATTAGAGAGTTTTCTGGCCTCGGCACAGGGACTTGCCTGAGCCCCCTGACGCTGCTCAGAGGTACCGGCGTGACAAGAAACAGATGCATTAAGAAACATCTAACTTGCATTTTTACATTACATTTTGACAATTTACGTTAATTATCTGAATATACTTATGACTCAATGTTGATAACTAAGCGTTGGTCGTCACTTTGTGCGGCCCTCCAGTCTTTCCCCTTGACGATTTTGGTTTCATGCTTTGAGAATATTCTGATTTATGACATTGAGTTGTAATGATAAAGTTACAACTTAATGTTGTAATGATTTAAATACATAACCCAAAACCAGTTTCAATTTCATTGAACATTTCATCTGACCTGTGTCTTTTGAGCACATTTTTCCTGTTGAGTATCTGCTCACGGTTTTAAACTCCACCCGTTGCCTTGCGCGCGGGCGAGTGTGTTCGAGTGCTGCTTGTTGTTCAGCACATCCTCCTCGTCCTGAGTGGACGGCTAATGTGGTTAATGCAACACAGCTTTCTCTGCTGGCTGCAGCCGACCACCTCAGTGCCAGTCTAAAGTGGACTGTAAATATTGACAGGCTGACAGCAAGAGGCAAACTGCGACCTTGTCGGAGAGGGAGAGAAGGAAGGGGAGATGGCGGGATGATGGAGGCTTGGGGGGGGAGGAATAGACGAGGGAGAGGGAGGGAGTTCCCGCCTTCTCTCAGGGCAATTTAGTGTGCTTTGATGCACTGTGGCAGGAAACACACTGTCTCCCCATGTTTTATTTTTTAACGTTACCACAACATTTTTTTTTTTTTTTTTTTAAGTGTCAAAATGCACACAGCCACCGCACGTTCACAGGACGCCAGAGACATGGATTTAATCTAAGGTTGAGCTCCGGAATCACAGCAGATTAGAAATGACCGGGGTCACAAGAACCTTGGCCTCAGCGTCACACACCAACGCCACACACACCATATTCAGTCAGCTCGGTGGAGGGAATCGGTCCTCTCGGAGCCGTTCAGCTGGTCGCGCTGTCCCGAAACCAGCGCAATAAATTTGTATTGCCCTGAAGCGGACTGTAATGGCATCATGAGTGCAGCTGATAGTAAATGCCACTGATGGTCATTGTGCAAGTGGGTGTAGCAGGTCTTCAACTGCCATAAAATGAATGTCGGAGGTGTCTACAGCACTCTCTGCATTGATTGTGACTAATTTAAGGGTGTGTGTGTGTGTGTGTGTGTGTCACTCGTTTATGAACCACAATAGCCAAATCAAAACTGTTTTCAGTAATTCCTCTTTCCTTCCTTTGCTTGGTTCACGCCGTTCTGTGCAGCCATCCATCCAGTTGATTGTTGGGTTACTACATTGCCAGAGATGCTTGGCAGATGTGCACAGAGCTGAATGGATGAGTCGATGGACGGATGCGGTCTTCTACCAACTTAACCTTAGAATCCAAAGGGTAGGATTCCTCTTTTCTCTTAGTGAGCAATGAGATTACATGTATTGTTCTTTATCTTAATCCCTTTCAGAGGCCATAAATTTGTCCGGTCCTAATCTCATCTCCAGGCACTCTGCTGTGGCCATGCTGGTGTCTTTCTGTCCTGCGTCTCATTCTGCTGGCATTTCAGCTTAAACCAGTCCGTCTCATTATGTTCACTCTTGCATTGAGGGCAAGCGTTTGCTGAAACTTGCCAGTTACCACTGACGTCTTAAAATACAACAAAGAATAACTTGTGGATAATGAAAGGGAATTCCAAATATAATGTTTGCTCCTTCAAAGACGTTGATGTGGAGTGATCAAACGCTGTGGATGTTTGTGATTAAATAGACATGTCAGTTTGCTACACACTCACGACACGCAACAGGACGCTTACGATATTCTGGTCAACTGTCCCTAAAAAGTCCAGGTTTGAGTTTGATTGAAAAACATTTCCTCACCTTGGAAGCGCTGAAGAGATTTCTGATTTTAAGGTTGTTGTTTGTCGGATTTGGCGATCGTAAAAACGTGTGTGCGTAGACGGATTTGTGGAAGAGGTCAGGCAGGGTAATAAAAAACGGGCTTATCTCTACTTGTTAGGTACAGGAGATAAGATATGTAGAGGGAGACGCGGCAGATTTGTGCCGTCGTATTACCGGACCGGACAGGCGAATCCCAAATTGCACCGGTGATGGAGCGGGATGACAGGACAGAGGGATGAAGGGAGGGAGATGAATGGAGCAGAAGCCCAGCATGTGCAGGGATGCTGAGGATGGAGCCGCATGCTAACCTTAATCCCCCTCAGGGAGACGGGCACAGACGCACAGGAAGAGAGGACATGGAATTGAGATCTTTGTCTTCCCGCTCTCCCCTTCATCTCCTCCTGTGTGGGCTTCAGCCAGTTTGCAGGCAGCAGCTGGGAAATCTCTCTGCTTATTTGAAGCCAGCATCTTGATCACAGCCTCCATCTCACTTGGCGCTCTCTGCCCCCTTTCTTCTCCTCCTCCCACCTCCTTCAGCCTCAATGTCACTGGCTGTTTCTGACCCAGTCATCTTGGCTTGACTCATCAACCAACGTGTCGTCTTGTGGAGCACTCCTCTTTACTGCAGTGATCCGCACCTGGCGAGTTTTTCGTGGATCTTCCGATCTTGACGCCCCTCCCTCCGCCACCCTCCACTAAAAGCATTTGAGGCCGAGGCTTTTCCGAGTGAAACGTTGGCCGCACCTTGTAGCAGCTACGCTCAGTGCTCAACATCCTGGAGCTGCAGAGATTCCGGCGGCATTTTCAACTTGCTTAAGTGAGTCTGCGATAACTTCCATTTCAGCCAACCATCCACGCGCATCTCCTCTTCCTTCACTCTCCCGCCATCCTCCGCCTCCCGTGAGGCCCCTGGAACAATGGTTGACTGGCTCAGGCGGGCAGCAGGCCGTGGTGCACAATGGAGAGCTCACGTATAAGAAGGGATAAGTGTTTATCTGACTAGATGGTCACTGCATCGATCGCCTCGCCGAAAATCTGGTGACCTTTAACGGAGTTTGAAATGTGGACCTTTTGCTCATTTGACAGTAGAGAAAATGCAGTTGGAATACGACTCCCTGCTGTAGATCTGATGTTGTTTTTGTGTGCGCTGTTGTCTGGTCTTGTATTCGAATATTTATGTAGGTATTTCTGTATGCATGCGAGGCCTGTGTGGAGAGCAGCAGGGCAAAGAGCATGCTGCAGGCTGGTGTGTTTGTGTAAATATGTCTGGGTGAGAGAGCAGAGGATACGTAATACAACGTCTTAGGTGCTTGTAAATGAGTGCATTATTTCTAAGGCTTTAATGTGCTCTTTGTGTGTGTGTGTGTGTGTGTGTGTGTGTGTCCTTGGCAAGAAGCTGCAGGGATTCTCTCACACACTCGGGCTGTCTGCGATGTTTCACAAGCGCAATGCATGGCTGGTGTCCATGGTCCAACACCGGAGGGCCGCTCTCGAGTGGAGCCATTCACACACGAGCGCCGCACCTCTGGCCCTTAAAATGCTCTTTTTCTTTGCTATCAGAGGTTATCGGCTTTCCACCTGAAACCCGCTGAGCGAAAAAGGACTTTGGTTGGAACTTGAGGCCTGGGAGATAAGAGGGGAGGCGAGGGAGGTGTCAAGTGGAGTTTTCAAAGAATTCCCATGGGTCAAAACAGAGGAGGGAGCGTTGTGACGATAAACAGACACGGCAGTGGAATGAGGAAGGAGTATCGCAAACAACACTGGAAAGACCAGTCGTCTTTCACATTTGGAGAGAATGTGGCCTGTGGCTGGGCAGCGATTTGGTTCTAAAGCGACACAGCGCCATCATGTGGTAGATTCCATTAATTTTGGTTCATGTCATAAGATACCTAGAGTTCTAGCTGGTTGCAACAGTTGGCAATCTCCACATCTAGACTGGATCTTTTGCAGGTGTTTTTTGTGAAGTCTGGGGTCCATTCGATTAAGTGTAAATCCTTAATGACAATCATTGTAAAAAATGAAAAAAGCACTTTTCTAGTATTTTCAAAGGTTATTTGTTCTTGTATAACCTAAAGGCTGTTTTTTTTTTAGTTTTTTTTTTTGAGCTGAAACATTTGTTATCGTGCTCATCATTCGACAGACTTTTTGACAGATGCTTCCTTACCTCTCCAAAGAAATAGCTGCTGGTCGGCTTTGCTTTACTACAAGATGCAGAAGCGTTAAAAGCGTTGATGCTATAAATGTAGTGTTTGATTTAATATATTATGGTTGATTATTATAACAGATAATTTGAACACTTACCCTGATGCCTAAACTTTCAAGATAGAATCTAAAAAGAAATGTGCTTATTGTTAGTCATCTCCTGTCAATGTGTACTTCAAAATATTTTTTTTAATACATTTTTTTCTGTTTATGATGCCAAAAAGTACACAGTGTCATTCAGAATGAATTGAATCACAAAATGCTACTGATTGTACATCCTCTGATTTGAATTCAAAACATGTAGTTGGACTGATTTTCCTTTTTCTAATGAGGACACACATGGTTTTGTGCTGGAGGGAGAAAACCATGGGAAGCGTATTTGTACCCCCAGAATAAATCCGAACAGCCCAATTAACTCTTCACCCCATGAGAATACGATTTTCTGATTATTATATTCAGGGGACCCATTTGTTTCATCATTAAATTGGAAAGCTTAGTGATTATTGTGACTTGGTGGGTGTTTGATATATACGGTTCAGATCCACTTTGATTTATTTTTAAATGTCATTTTTGTTTTTCCATTCTCCTATATTTGCTTCTAAATTAGTGTTTATAAAGTGTATTGTGTTGTTGGTTCACAGAGAGCTTGGTTGTAATGAGCAACAAAGGGAGAGATGATCGCGCATAGCAAGGAATTCTTCTTTTCAGGAAACTGTCAAAGTAGTCTATTGTTAGAGGAGAATTGTAATTAGGGGACCAATGAAATTCAATCACAACCTTCCAATTACTAGGACCAGGGTTTGTTCTGATGAAATGAGCTTCAGATCCTCTCTGCCCTTTAACACCCCCTCATTAGCATAATCCCCTGGGACTCGGGGGGGGGGGGGGGTAGATAATGAGTCAGGTCGCGCCTTCAGTAAACCCACGGTGCGTGCTGCGTGTGTATCTGTTCATGTTCAGTGTGGTCATGGTTCATTAGTGGAACCTCTGCATGATTCCTCTGGTTCATCTTAATCACCCGTGTGACTCGATGCTCTAATCAACAGCCTTTCTTAACCTCACAAGCCGCACGTAATAACTCATTCTCTATCCCACATCTACGGGTCTGACTATGTCTTGTATTATATGGTTAATATAAATGATACTGGTAATGATGGTAATGGTAAAACAAAAAAAAAACTGAAAATGGCATTAATGAAAACACGAAGTACAGTGTAATGTTCAGTAGCAACGCATCAAACGTCTTTGGTTTCATTCTTAACCGCAAGAGCTCTTCAGAGAGTTCTGAAGTCATGAGAACTAGAGTCAAGAGTCATTTTACTTTGACATTCCCGTCACAGGATTTTCCTATTGTTCCTCTCTTGAAGGAATACTTTTTGCTAAGCTAGGGCTTCATGGTTATCGGTTCCGTTTTGTGTGTGTGTGTGTGTGTGTGTGTGTGTGTGTGTGTGTGTGTGTGTGTGTGTGTGTGTGTGTGTGTGTGTGTGTGTGTGTGTGTGTGTGTGTGTGTGTGTGTGTGTGGTATCAGATCTCCTTTCAAACCTGAAAACAAAGTCCATTTCCTCAAATGTCCAATTTGTTTTGCTTTCTTGTTCCTCTTTTTCTTTTCTTTAAAAGTGCTTTAAATGTGAAAATCTGAATCACTGGTTCATGGTTAACAGAATTCATGAATACATACCGTGGTGGAAATGTAAGTGGAAAGGGGCTCATGGCGGACTTGGTTTTATGCCAAAATGTTGTAAACCATTGTGTTGTATAAATGGTACGTGGCCTCCGTAACAGCTGAAATGAAAGGCCGTGTCATGGAACGGACCGATGCGAGTCCACTTCGGAGCTCATCTAAAGGCATTTTCTCTCCTTCTCTTATGTTTCAAGACACTCGTGCTCCAGAGAAGGGAGCAACGACGGGCAGCATCATAGGAGCCATCATCGGGGTCATTATCCTCTTGGCCATCATCGGGACAGCCATAGCGATGTACCGCAAACACGTTAACAGTGGTCCACCCAAGTACAAGCCGCCTCCCCCGAAGACAAACGGCTCCAGGGCCAGAGTGAGTCACGAGCACCAATACCGGTCCAGGCCATCGTGTCAGGCACTTTGTAAAGCTAACATGTTTGATTAAATCTCCTGAAATATTCTGATTTGTGTACGTCCTCAGCAGCCAATCAGAAATGCCGACCCGGTGGCCGAGAACAGACCCCTGCAGGACCTGCAGTACTTAAATACCCAGAGTGCAGAGCCAGTCACGGTACGCTGGTTGAAGACGCAGAGCTGACATAAATAAACGTCAATAAATAAATATCAATGAGGGTTTTGCAAAATGCATCATAACTTTTCATTTCTAGTCTTCCAGAAACTGATAAAACGGAAGCTTTTTTTCAGCATTTCATCACACGCTTACGTTTTTTTTTTTTTTTTGCTGGCAGGACCTGGATTTCCACTATGACAATGATGATAATGGTGGAGGTGACATGGAGCGTTATCATATAGATGCTGCCCCCTCTGGCTGGGATGATCCCAGAAACGACGAGGTCCCGCCTCCTTACCTGGACTCAGGCAGCGATACCCAGGACCATAGTCAAGGCCCCAATGTGAACCGCGGGGAAAGCTTTGTGTCGCCCGCCATGTTTGTGTGAGAGTACACAGACGTGTGTGTGTGTGTGTCTTTGTGTAAATATGTGCATTTGTGAGTGTATGACTGGGCGAGTGAGGATGTCTGAAGTCCACATGCGGTATTGAACTGTGTAAACGTGAGTGTAATGTGAATTCGATGCTTAGATATGAATTGAACGGGTCTTTGCTAGTTACCAGTACTTTGATACAATCAGTTAATTTGTTGGTTGTGTACTTTCTGCACAGTTGTATCATACAGCGAGGGATATAATGAAACTGTCATAGTTTAACTGTATATGAATCAAAGACGAAGCTGACATATTTTACCACAATGTTGCTGTGCAATAGCATGATCATGTTTTAACAATGGACCGACTTGCAGTGCAGAATGTGACTCTGTCCTGCACGCGCTTGCAGACGGGGTGAGCAGAAACAACGTGCGAGCGCTCCCCACGTTGCGCCTGTCTAGACTTGTCTGTCTGCTGTTGTTGATTTACAAATGCAGCTGGCATGAATTTGGTGTAAAACAGGCGTCCTGTGGAGAAGCTATTAGCTGAAGTTAATCGGGCGGCGCTGAGACTCTCCTGACCGTGATGACATCAGGGTGTAAACAGCGCTCATGGGAGTTAACTGCAGAAGAAATACTGTGTGTCATGTTTTATCTATGTTTTATCTGAATGTCTTTTTTATGTAATGTCTGGGAATTTGCCGTTCTTATGAACACGAAAGGCCATTTTGGTGGAAGGGAACAGAACTTCAGAGATAGTGATTGAAAATAACTGGCTGGCAGCTCAGTTTCTGTAACATAGATGTTTTTCTTTTAATGTTCTTTTTGCTTCCAGCTTTAGTCAAAACTCTCCAGATGCTCCAACTAGTAGTAGCAGTAGTTGTGCTGTAATTTTTGGGAGGATCTGTTACTTGAAAGCTTTTTTTTACTTTTTTATATTTTTCCATTTTGTCTACCAGCATGCACAGATGGGTCAGGATCATGTCCATGAAATCTGCTGTAATTCATCTAGTGGATTAATTTTTTTTGGGGGGGGGGGTTTCAAACGGATTGACACGGTCTGATAGTACACAGATATAGCCGTCCTTTTTCATGGCCAGTGGTATTTCCTTTACTCCAGGATAAACTCAAATGGGATTGTTGAGTAACTTGATCTTTTTTTTTATGTTGATTTTAATCGGTTTTGCTCCTGATTAATTTTATTTTGGAAATCACCTTCACATTTGTTGATTCAATAAAAAATATAATTTTGGTCGTTGTTGAATAATTTAATGACATTTATTAATTTACGTAATTATTTTCAGCTGTATTTTTATTGTAATTCTCCCTTTTCACCATGTGGTTGCAGTATGGACTGAAGTATAGGAGGGTCCATCACAGCAGAGCGTCACATCCAGGCATAGATCACTAAAACACCTAATATAGAATATCTTAATAGGAGTAATTGGAGTACTTTCGTTATAAGCTAGTATGGTCGAGACGACTTCATGTTGACATATACAGTCATATATTGTAGTGGAAAGCACAACCACAAAATGGCAGTTATAGACTGGCTGCAGTACTGCCAGTTGTCCATGTGAGGGCTCTAGAAATGAATGCTTTACTGTAGCACACCTGATGCAGAGGCAAGCATCTGTTGTCTGCTTCTTTCCCTGAGGTCTGACTCATCTATTTCTATCTTAAGCTGAATTTCCTCCAATCCAGTACTGACAAAAAATTCTGCTCGCACGAGGAAGAAGACTATTTTTAGATCAGGGTGATTCATTTCCAGCACTGAGGCTGCGCCAAAGGAGCCAAAATGAGGGAGTCAACGTGAGGCTTGAACACATGAACCTCCTGCTACCACTGAGTCGTGTGTTCTGACCACTGGTGTCCTGCAGCGTATGCATATTAATTGGGTGCAGCAGGGCCTCGAATGAACCAGGCCGGATGCAGACCGACCCCTCGTCTGCATATCAACGTGAGGCCTGACTGGCAGCCTGCTGGGACTCTGCAGCCTGCTGCCTTCCTATATTCTGATAACACGGGTCTTCGGGGATTTTGTGAACTGACCGCAACCGTGTGGGGGGGAGAGGGGTTTACTGCTGACTGTGCCTTTTGCAACCGAATGTAATTCTGGACCTTAATCCAAGGTCGGGTGACTCTGCAGAAGCATCGCAAACTCAATGGAAACTCTTTTCCACACTTCCTCATACTCCTTTAGTACTGTATTTGTTTTTCTTGTTTTAGTGGTGCTGCAGTACACTGCAGACTCTGCGCTGTATATTTAGCTGTCTACTACATTAGAGTTTGAACAACAGATATGATGCAGGGATAGAGCCGAAGTTGCAGCGCTCTGTGTATTGATCAAAGGAGTGTTGCTGATACGGTAGGAATGTGCTCTCAGTACTGGCAGGCGAAGTCAGACCAAGATACTCAGTTTCTTTGATTATCGAATAGTTGAATTGAAACAGAGAAGGGACGGATTCACGAAGAAGCCGTTTCCATTCGCTGGGTTACTTTTCTGTGCAGTAGCAGTGTTACAGGATTAACAGACTTTGTGAATAGGCAGCCAGGTAATGAGTGAGGGAGAAGGCAGAGAATAAACCTCGCATTCCTTCAGTGCTGCTAAGCTGGTTAAAAATAGAGGCAGAAGAGAGGGATTGGGAGAATCGGTGTGGGCAGGAGTGATGGGGGATGGAGGGAGCTGAATTGACTGCAGGCAAAGTAAGCGAGGAAGGATTTACCAGGTGACCTTGACAGTCAGTAGAACAAATGTGTGGCCATGCACGCGCACGTTTCACCTGATGGGCAAACTGTGTGGCCAGGCTCATCATGTGTATGACAATGATGAGCATGTTGGGCTGCATGCTGATGGCTTGGTTGGTAAGTAGACACCCAGACATTTAGCCTGGCAAAGCTGAGGACACCTCTTATTTTAAACGCTGGATAGAAAATATTAGAAATTAGCCATTCGTGGTCATCGTTGTTTTACCTCCCCAATACTTCCTCACCTGTCGGCATAATTTTTCTTCACATCACTTGTCATTCATTCTGCCGTCATTTGTCTACTGGACTTATTATGTAACCCTCCCCCAGGCAAGAAAAGCGAACTGTGTGAGAGAGGAGGATGAGGGAGGCAGAGACAATGGCACCGCGGTGAGTGACGCTGTCGAGACGCCCTCGCGATACGGAAGGCATGCCAGTCTGGAGAGGAACGGAAAGAGAGAGAAGCTGATAGAGCGGGTGGAGGGGGTGGAGTTGATAAGGGGCACAGGCTGTGGAGGAGGAAGGGAGAGAGAGAGAGCAGCTTTTGGGATTAAAGAGGAGATGATGGTGGAGGGCAGACAAGGCCAACGGACAGCTGGGAGAGGCCTGGCTCAGCCCGGAGTGCTTTAAATATCACCGGTTTTCCGACGTCACTCATCAGGTCATTGATTAGTTACCTGCTACGTTATGGAAACAGAAATGTATGAACATTTAATAATAGCCTTTTTAATGTGAATACTTTTGTATTGTGGTGATATTGCATTGCTTTTTGCGTATTTGACTGTTGCCTCACAGCCGAACTAGACATTGGAGATTTTGTGTTCAGTTTCATTCTGTGACTTAAAACCGTGTCATGCTGCAGACGTTGTTCAATATTACAGCAATTTGGTCTCCACATGCATCCAGCGATGACATACAGTAACAGTTAAGTTTATCAGTCAAGTTATGATTATCATAGCATGACAGTTTGAAATTAAAATGTAAATATTTTTGGCTGTGATGATGATTGCTGTGTTCTCAAGATGATTCCTGTCCTGAAATCATAATGCTGCTGGTATCTATAGTAGCTGTTAGTGAGTGTGTTTGTATTTACTGTTTATTGCTACCAACCTGTTGCATAGAACTCCACACGGACTCCCTTTAACTGCTTCCAGATGTTCCCATTTGAAAGGGAGAGGGCATTGAACATGCCTTTCTAAATGTCTTTCTTTATGAGCATCGTGTCTTTATCGTAACTACTCGCTGAGCTACTATCAGCAGAGGGCTGTTTACTGTGTGGCACAACATCTTCCTGTGTTGAAGTGTGTGAGAGGATGCTGTGATAGACGCCGAGTGGCAGGGAGACGGCTGTTACATCACACGTTGGTTCGCCTCGCTCCCCTGCTTATCGGTCCTGTACCTTCTTGTAACACCTCCCAGTTTTCCCCTCACTCTCTTTTCAGTTACTCTTCATTAGTCATTTCTAATGCTTGTGTAAACCAACACAGCGTCTCAGCTCTTGTCCATTCAAACAGGAGAGTGTCATCAAATCACAGCAACTAGGCCTGCATTGCAGATGCATGGTGGACAATTGTGCATATGGATGTGGAAGTCCACGTTCGTTGCTAGGCAGATACTCCTGATGGTGTTAGACTGTGCAAGCTAACATGGCAGGAATCATAACTTATTGGTGGGTTAGAGCTACTCAGGTGGATACGGTTTGTATGTGTGTGTGTTTTGGGTCTTGTAATGCTGGGGTGTATCCAGATGTTGACTTCTACTTGACCAAGCGTGCATCCACACAGCGTTGAAGAACAACACAAAAGAGGTTTGAAAACATGTTGAAATAGTCAGCAGATGACACAAGGGCACAATTGTTTAGGTCTTGCTGTTACCCACAGGTCAGAAGCGTTTAAAATACTTGAATTTGATTTGAATACTAACTGTCCTTTGCCACTGCCAGTGTACCAAATAACTGCAATAGCATCAGTTAAGCTGCTGGAATGTGAGTTATCTGCTGAAGAAAATTATAATCAGTAACTCAGTACAGGCTGCGTGCATGGATGGAATTACCGTCCTTTTTTAACAGCTTGTTTCATGCTGCAAATACCGATAACTTTCTAATTTCATTGAGCTTCGGAAACCTCCGAAAATGGTGAGGAGTTTTCCCAAAGTAAAATATTATGTGCAAGAGTTCAGAACCAAAAGATTTTCAGTGTTTGTCATTTATAATGAAATAAAATACCAAAAGACAGCAAATCCTGAGGCGGCTTTACAACACCAAAATATTTTTCTTGAGAACTTACTATTATCAACAGAAGATTCAATTGTTGGTGATTCATCTTCTGTCAATTGGTGTTCCAGCACTATTTTAATACATTACAAAATGAATACGAAAAAGATATCAGATTTGCTTGTCTGTATAGTTCCACCGTTTGCTTTCTGTTCTCTACCCTTGCTGCTCTGAGCATGACAATAACTTCCGCTTTACTGCTCGGGCCGCGGGGGACATTGCAAGGACGTTCATTTGAATTATAACAGCCTGCCCCGTAAATAAACGCCCTCCCACATAAATAGTCGGTGGGCTTGTCATAAACACCTACTGCTATTCATAGATGCGGGAAAGTTCATTTCAGAGCTTGGGATGCAGGAAAGCTTAATAACTGAATCCCCTGAGCACAGTTCTAAATCAAGGAGGTGCAATAAGTCAAAAGGACATTTTGAATAGAGGTTGGTTGATCAACCCACTCTCAGAAATGAGTAGTAAATAACGCCAAAGAAGCAGTAAAGTTAGGAGGAGGAACTTGCTGATGTAACCACTCTCTCATTAGTATCCCAGCAGCACGCTGGAGGCTCCTGGCAGGGATCCAAATGCATAGTACATTGCAGTGGTCCAGCCTCGAAGAAATAAATGGCCCTGCTTCTCTGCATCAGGGGGGAAATGCGTAGCTTGTTCTTCAGACAGACGGGTGGATGTAAATATTGGACGTGACTTGCACACATCACCTTTACGTCCTCCTTTTCCCTTTTCTTACCTTGCAGGTGCAGTCATGGTTCATGTTTGAGGGGTTCACCAAACCGTTTGCTCGTATCTTACACTCACCCCGAGGCCAAAAACATCTCACGCCGATGTGTGCGTGCGGAATCTGTGACCGATGAGTAATGTGACGAGAAGAAAAATAAGGGGGCGAGGCAGAGTGGGGGGTGGGAGGGAGTACGGCCTGTGGTTGCCATGGCAACTTTCTCCCGTCTCCAGGGTCACTTGACGGGGTGACTCTGACAGATAGCTTTCCTTTTAATATTCGATGCCACACCTTGTGTAGCCGTAAAATAACGAGGGGCTCAGTCATGGTCGCTGTCGTGTGTACTGTACCTGTAAACGCGGTCCTACCTGTAAGAGTACGTATGCGCGCGCACGTACAAAGGACACAGCGGTAAGAGTACCGCTGGTTCCACCAGAGAGGGACGGCGAGACAAAGCCCCACCCATGTTCCACGTCTGATGCTGCTGTGCTGCAGCAATGATGGCTACGTGCTGAAGTTGCCCAGCTAGCATCGTGTCGGGCTAACACTTCATCAACCTGACTCATTGGGCACACCAACCCTCCAACACACACGCACGCACGCGCGCGCGCACACACACACACACACACACACACACACACAGCTACTTCTCCCGAGGCTAGAGAACACGTACTGATGGTGCAAATATTCTGACGCACAAACACACCATGAATTATGAGATTCACTTTTTCTATTCCACACACAGACACTCTGTTTTAGGTTAAAACGTACTGGTGCACCGATACTCCATCATCTTGAACAGAATGGGGCCAAACGCGTTGCAGCACATCTGGTGGGGCCACATCAGTGCTGCGCCTTGCTGCAGCACCACATATGGTGTAGGTCTATGCATGTGAATGCATCATTAGGCTATTGATGGGATTATCTGGGTTATGATCAAATGTTGCTAAATTTAGTATTTAGAAGCCTCACCAATTCTTATGCAATACGAGTGTTGCATGCGCTCGGTTTAATCTGGATGGGATGACGTCTGCATGTCCATCACACAGGGAGAGAGAAGGAGACAGAGGTGTAATGAGAAAGAACTACAGAGCTGAACTTTAAATCTGCTTAGTGTCCTCAACTATCCCACGTGCATCATGTCTGTTATCCGTCTGCATAAACATATCTATCTATCTGTCTGTCTGTTTCATGTAGTTTATATGTACCTTTGTGGCAGGGATGAAAACATTTGGCCTTTTCTTTCAATTTTCTCCCACTGCTTCGTCCATCTTCCCCGCAACCTCTGTTCCAACCTCCCCCCGCCTCCCCCCTCTCGCTCTCCTCTTCTGTGTGCTCTTCCCTCTCTACCCTCTCGCCATTATTGGGCCCCCCTGCAAGGTCATTCCCAAGGACGCCCTACTCCCAGCATCCCCTGCTTCATTGGCTGATGGGTATTAAAGGGCCAGTTCCCCTGCAGAGCACACGGCTCAACTCCAGTTCTGCTACCACCATCGTCATTCCCATCACTCCTGGGGCTGCTTACTGTACAAGCTACACGCTCACACACACACACACACACGTTATCAGCTCACATGTACACGCCGCTACTAGTTTAAAGACAAAAGACATTAATACTCCTTCCTGTATTTCAATGCGGGTTGCTGTGCTCTGTCTTGACCGGTCACTTATCAAAGTGAAAAAGAGGCTTGCCTGCAAATACGTCGAGGAAGACTTGACCCATGTGTTCAGGCTGCCAGCAACCAAGCAAACCTTTACAATAAGTGAGCGTGACACACAACGCACTCAGCAGATCCTAAATACACAAAGCAGACTGTATCAAAGCAGCTCAGACAGAAATGGCTACCGCAGCGAGTACATTAAGCAAAATGTTCCTCTGGATTGAAAATAATTCTATTCTCAAAGAAATCTTACAAATTGAGTGCACCTCTTATCCGTTTTACAGTCCTCCAGTCCCCTATTTTAGGTTAAAAGCTAAAATGATAAATAATCATAGGCGTCAAAAGCAATTTCCCTCATTCCAGTGACCTTGTCTATAAAACAATTGGACATCTGGGCATTAAATCAAAATTACTGTTGATTTCATCTCATCATGGAAAATATTTGTTATTGCACAACTGGCATACCATAGAAATCCAAATACCTCTAATTTTGGGTTTGTAATCAATTCTAATTGATTAGAAACGTATCACTGAGTATTCAACCTTGGGTTTTAGCCTTGTTTTGTCTTTAATTAATTTGTATGAATTGTTTGAGAAGCGTCAGAATTTTGCTTTTGAGAAAGACGCAAATTCCTTTTCATACACAGTTAGTGAATAGGATCTAAGAGCTCTCAGATCTGTTATGAAAATATAAAGCTTCAGTAGGTCGCCTGTTAGCTTAGGTTCGCACAAAGACCGGAAACGGCGGGGAGAAAAAATAGCCTCTCTTTGTCCAAGTATTGAATAAAAACACAGGGTCAATTTTAACTGCATTTTCAGAAAAATCCACTTCATGCACTTCATCCATAATGAAGTGCACACATTAAGTTAACTGAACGTTGAACATTGAACTTTTGACAAAAGACGAACCAACTTTATTTGATAAAAGGATGAATTTGACATTTCCGATCAGCAGTGAAACATTAAAATCTCAACCTTGAATAGGCGTCTGCAGTCAAGCTAGATTCCTCAGTATGTGACTTGGATTTTTCGTACCATTTCCACTTGTAATGGCAGAGTATTAGCACATAAGCATGTATGACCTATTACTGGAAGTTTAAATGTGCGTAGAGTGCATACTGAGAATAATTCCCTCTGAAAGGCTGTTACATAAAATGGAAATCAGGTGGGTGCGTGTTTGCTTTCTAATGGCTTCGCAGACTGAGATAATTCATAAAATATCTCTTAGGTTCCTCATAAATCTTTCAATTATTACTCTAAATCTTTTTATAGAAAAGATGTCACATTGAAGCACAATACATTTGCAGCTAATGATTGTTAGAGTTAACCTCCTAAAAGAATTGAATATTTTGAATCTGAAAATGCAGAGGCTTCACTATGGAAACATGGTGTTCCTAAGTCTTTGTTTGCTGAGATTACTCAGACTGGGTTGTTTGTGGTATTATGTAGCTGCGACGTAAGTGTAGTAGTGAAAAAATGAAAAAACATAATGTTAAACATGGAGTGGAGTCTGGTTTTGCTGCATTGTCGGTGGTGCTGAAAGGACAGCTGGAGGAGGAGGGGGAGGAGGATGAGGAGGAAGAAGAAGAAGAAGAAGAAGAAGAAGAGGAGGAGGGTCGGGGAGAATGGAGGGAGTAGCTGAAATGCTTAAATAGAACCAGGGGTACAGCATAACCCTTGATGTAGAGAGAGAGGAGGTGACTGAAAATAACGCACAATAGTTGCAGTCGTGTGCTGGCTTGCTGCCATGGATCACTGGTTTTGGTAACGCCTGCCTTTCCTGCTATGACAAGTGGAAAAAGCTCCATATGAATTCCGGCATGTTGCCAGGATTTAAAAATGCTAAGTTCATGATTCTTGGTCTCTCACTGAGTCACCAAAGCAAAATTCTCTACAAGCTGTGGACACGCCATGTTTATCTTATTTTTTTTGCTGGTATTCTTTTGTAAATTTGATGCACACGATAGAAACGCATAGAAACAAGTATACCCTATTGTAAGAAAAGAAAAGTGTTGACATGAAATATAGTCAACTGCAAATAATGGTGAAAACGAAATAATAATCCTTAAGAGGAGGCCAATTTTGGATGCGCTCAGAACTGTTTCATGTGTTGTTCCACTTGTTCTGTTCCCCTTTGTTTCTGACAGCTCTTTCTATAGTTATTTCCAGAACTGCTATATATACATATTTCTTTTCTCTTTCCTTTTTTCTTTCTTTCTTTCTAGTTCCAAGAATTATTTCCCCCACTTCTGCCGTTATGTGGTAGCTGAAACTTAGTCACATGTCATGCTTTTCACTCTAAATCCCAGAGGAATCTTCCCACCTGACACTTGATGCTGCTTCATCTCTGTCTTAATGCTTCTCCTCCAGTAAAAGAAATGTATCTTTATAGTGTGAAGCGATTGCATGTTTATGCTATAAGAGCATTTTTAGGCCTCTGGTTGAATAGTAATCTTCCTCCACAAACCTTTGACTACGTGGTGTAATAAAGCATGTACGTACCAGTCAAATGTTTGGACACACATTCTCATTGAATTTAATAAGAAAATGTGTCTAAACTTTTGACTGGTACAGATATATATGTCTATATTTCTAGAGAGATGTATCTCTGAAAATGCATCAATTCTGATTCTATTCTCGTTTTTCCCACATTTTCTTAAAACTCACACGTGTCCATGACACAACATCCTCAGACATTTAATATTCATCAGCAGCTCAGACTCAAACAGCACGTCAACACCTTGCTTACGAAAACCAGCTCTGTTTTCTTCCTGGCTTGGTTCCTCATCAAGACATCAGCTAAATGAGTATGACACAGCAATATCTACAAGCATCCAGAGAGCTGAAATCTCTCAGAGCAGCGATTAATACCAGCTTTCTCTGGGTCATTTGTCTCGCTCTTCATTTATTTATTCATCTGATTGTCTCTTGTCTTGATCCCCCTCAACCATCCTTCAATTTCTGACTCAGCGAAACTACTTGTAGACAAGGTCATCTGACTACTGTTGCCATGGAAACCGAAAATTGGGGGATGTGTCCCTCCCCTTCCTCTCTTGTACTGCAAGGCAGGGAGGTGTGTGGTGGCACCTGGGTGGATGGAGCGAGAAACATGGAGGTATGACAGAGGTTAAAAAAAGGATACCACTGGCAGCCATTTTGATTGAAATGAGATTGAAGAAAACTTTATTAGTAGCGGTATGTTGACAAAGTCACCCTCATGGGCAACACTGAGGCTCAAGGATCAAAATTCTCTGTTAATTCTTAGTTTCTTTTATGGTATTAATGTCTCAACATCTCTATGATGCAGGGATTTTGTAGTTTTATGAATCAATGTGCAGCAATGACATTAGTTGCATGGGACAGTCAGAAAATAAATCATTTTACAGTTAAGTTCCCCTAGAATAAATAAAATTATAATTATTTAACATTGTTATTGTTATCACTTGAATAGCTGCATTTAACCCTGAAACCCATTCACACATTTTGGAGGGTTGGACAATATTAATTAATTAAAAATATGATGTTATAACATTAAATTTAGAAAATGTAGTTCACAAAGAATCATTACATTATTTTAATGCCGAACTGCTTGCTTTGACTTTAAGAACCTACCGGACATGTAATGCGTCAGTTGTATACTATCCCAACAAGGTTTATCCGCTTGCAATAAAACAAACACAACAAAAAAGATGCAAAGGTTTACACATTATACGCACTGTTAATTAAGCTTGTGAATCCATGTTGTTTTTCATATTTTTCTTAATAAGCTGGACGTGGGTACATTAGTTACCAAGGGCAAAAGTTTTCAATATTTGCCACTGTGATTGGAGGGGAGTTACCACAATAAATAAAATTGCGACGGTCTTCACTCATTTATTAGTTCAATGAGGTTAACTGAAATGCTGCTTAATTTATTTAGGGATATGAGTTAGTCATTTCCAGAACTTCAGATAAATACTATAACACCTAACTGTACTATAGCAGCACTTTTTGAAGACCGTTGTAGCTGAACTAACCCTGTTTGGATGCTCTGGGGTTTCGTGCTGCTGCATGGTCATCGTCTGGGCCTGCAGCAAGGGAGGCAGTGAGGCATGGCAGCAATCTGCTGCAGGGACAGCAAGCATGACGCTCAGCTTTTCCCTTGCAAATCAGCCATGGCTTCACATACACATACATGCATGCATGCATACATGAATGTGTGTGTTAGTGTGCGCATGCAACTCACACCAAGGAGGTGTGCTCTTACTGCTGCAGAGAAAAAACGTGACAGAGGCCTGCGATTCTCACTGCTGCGTGTCCTCTGTCTGCTGCTGTTTCACACTCTCTGCTTTTGCACCCATTCAGCATTCAGTTACCGAAAGACTACACTACTCATTTCCTGTCCTCAGGTTTGGTTCTCTTTGTCCCACCTCACATTGTCCTTGGCAAGGATCTTTTCTATCATTCCTGTCCCTCCCGTCGCCTGTCTAGTATTTAAAGAATGTAGTGTGAATCGTTTTACTACATTTCGGTATCATTGTGTTGATGCGTTCTAGAACGTCAAAGATAGATAGCAAGCAGTCTTTGCAACTGTCCTCATGAATATCAAGTAGAGTAACATCTCCAGAGAACCCAGATTGTGGTGCTTAAACAAGTCAGGTTTCAGTTCTTTACCTTAACTCAGCTGAGGGGACGTGCCCATGTCTGTAATTTTACCTGTACCACTGAGAAATTCTCTCCATGTCAGTTAAAAGTGCTGAAGTGGCACATGGAAATGCACAACAAGCTCATGGACCAACACGACCGATGAGATGTCCAAGGATGCTTATTACATGCGTCAATGCAAGCAAATCCACTACGTTTTGTCACGTAAACACATTGAAGATGAACAAATACGATCACGAATGGAATCTAACCTTGTGCGCCCATTTATACACAGTATTCTGCAGTAAAGCAGGAGGGGCAGAATGGTTATTCTATTGGCCCCCTTGAAGACGGTGATTAAACCGATTGGTCAGCGGCGCCATCAATGATGAGATTCTCTGTATTGTGATTGGCCGGCTGCGCTATGAGGGGGGCGGGTTCCATCGTCCCTCCGCGTTGACTCACTTGCCACGGGCGGCGCTTCTTCCACTGGCGGAGTGGTGCAGCTAGAGGAGTACTGCGGCAACCCGCGGAAGGAGACCACGTCGTGAAAAATTAGCAGCGCTGCTCCGTCGTCTCGCCGGTCTTTCTCCGCAAGAATCCGAGAGCAAAGGAAGGAAGCGCATCCCTGCGTGATGCTCCGCTCGAGACAGCAGCATTTCATTTGAAAGACGTCTCACTGGGGAGGGGGGGGGGGGGGAAGATTGAAGCCTAAACCGGAAGGTTTGACAGACCGTTTATTTAAGCCCAAAAAAAAGAACATTTGGTTAGATCTATAGATAACTGCCATGACGTCTTTTTTTTTCATTTAGGAAAAAAACTGAGCATATTCTCTTTTATTTATTTTTCAAGGCGAGGCATTTTGATATAACGCGAGGGGCTGACACCTCTCAAGCTGTGCATCACCTGAGAGGAGAAGAGTGACTGCGCCAACATGGGGGTAAGACTGACGACTCCAGCGTTTTAACTGCGTTGTACCCCACCCGAAGTGGCCTTGAAAAGAGCGCTAGCCTGATAACGTGCCCCTGACGATGAAGGGCTGATATGATGTCATTTTCTTTCTCAATGGAAACCCCGTTTGTCTCAGTGACATTGACTCTGATGCGGAACTATATTTTACCTCAGACTGCGACAAATTGAGCAGCAGCAGCAGCAGCAGCAGCAGCAGCCTGCCTGTAGGGCGGCAACTGCGTTATTTCACCTGCATAGAATTCTCGTTTCATTTTTAATTGACATTTTGAACATTTTGATCGGATCTGACCATTTTCTCTCATTCACTTTCATTCAACATTCAAATATGACAGCTGATGCCAGAGTGTCACAAGCGGAGTGCGTGTGTGTGTGTGGTTTAGAGGTTGTCCGAGTGTCGTGTGTATTTCAGGTCTCATAGGCCTACTCCGAGTATAACCTTGCCAGGCGCTGTAGGCCCGATCGGTTTATTCTAACCGAGAGCTGTAGTGGGGGAGGAAGGGAGGAGGAGGGAGGGGGAGCAGACGCCTATTCTGTTCATCCATTGTACTGTGGTTAAAAGAACGGCATTTTGTTACATTTTTTTTTAATTGCAAAGAGAACGCCTAACGTTACAATACGCCCCAGGTGTTTCTCATTGATCAGCGAACAGGATGTACTGTGACCTCCTTCACGCCCTCGCCCCCTCCTCCCCCTCCTCCCTCCACTCCTCATGGGCTCTCCTGCTTTAAATCCCCCCCTCCCGCTGGCATTGCCCTCTCTGCGGCCTGGTTCCGGCGGTACGAGGGGAGCCTGTGTCGGTGCAGCGGGAAGATGCTGAGGCCGTCGCGTCCTTGCTATTAGCGGAGGAGTGTCATCCTCGGCACCCGATGACCCATGCGTCATAATGCGGTTACTGGGAGTAAGCGCCTCGCGAGCTTATTTCCCCCCTTTAATTTGTTACATAACAGCGACTCTATAATCACCACCAGTGGACACATTTACACAAAACTATAACGATTTAAGAAGTGGTACATTGATTTGCGCTCGTGACATTGCAGTGTGACAGAATGAGAGCTCTCCTCTGGTGCGCGCGCAGCTAAACCGTAAAAAGCAGCTGTGCTGATTCCGGCTATATATACACGAATTAGTCATGCAAATGAGTCACAGGAGGCTGGTGGAAAAACACTGCGCCCCCGGAAAAAATGCCACGGCGCAGATGCGACTGCCGGCATCAGCTGCTGCGCAATTTCTCCTTCACCTCCATCCTGCGAAAAAAGGAGCTGTCATTTTGTGAATCTCCGACCTTGGCGTATCTGTGAAATGACGTGGTGGCACGATGCCGCAGACCAGGGGCCATTCGGCGCTGAGAAAGATGCGCCGCTGTAGCGGCAGTGCAGGCAGATGCCGTCGCAGTTACGCAAGCATCTGAAATGCAGGCCCGTTCGGGAGGAAGCGTTGGGCTAACGCAGCAGCATTGCGCGTGCACTGCGTCAAAGGCGATGCGAGCGCAGAGGGATGCTGACGCACGGTGGCCATCGCCGCGTGCAATGTCATTTTGTGTTCTTACGGAAAATACCGCAGCATCGAAAAGCAGGAAATGAGCGTCAATGGCGATGCGCTCTTTCCTTGACTTTCACTGGATGACGGCTGAGGTCACCCTGAATGGAAAAAAGGGACGGGTGGATAAATGGGCGCAGCGAGGGGACCGGTCTTAAATATCACTCGTTGCCGGTCGAATGCTCTTCCTTTCTCACTCTCTCCGTCGTATTTTTTCTTGCACTGGCGCACTGTGCGATGCCATTGCCAGCTGTCCTTCCCCCAAGGCCGCGGGGGGCATCGCATGCGACGGGCCTTCTGCGTCAAACTGGGGGTGGGGCCTCTGGTGTGGAAATTCCCTGCAAAGTGTTGTGATAGGCTGGCACGAGCAGCACGCAGATAGGAAGGTGCTTAGAGACAGCAGTGATGCTACTTAACGAATCTCGGGCATGTGTCAGGGAGACTAGAGAGACAACTGGCACATTGTGTCCTGCTTGAAAGTGAATAGTCCATCTCTTAAGAAACGTTTTTTCACTCACCACCCGCTCGTCTTGCTTCTTATTCTCCCTTATACATGACCGATGAAACTATAGGAGGAGATTTCCACCTTCCGGCATTTGACGCTGACAAGAACGACAAAGCGCTACAGAGAGAGGGAGGGAGGGAGAGAGAGAGAGAGAGAGAGAGAGAGAGAGAGAGAGAGAGAGAGAGGGCAGATCAGTCGTGGCTGGTCTGCAGGTGCAGAGCGAGGAGGAGAGAGGGATTTAAAATGACGGAGGCGGCGTATGGCGGGGGAGGGCGGCCTCGCTGTATATCTTGTTACAGGATAATGACCCGAGGCTCATGTTACCACGGCTCCTGTTTCCTATTGCTGCACATTGTGGGATTTGGTTGTCAGGGAGACGGGAGGCAAATGCGATGGGGAGATGAGGGACTGGGGTTGGGTCGGATGATCTTTGTGGAGCACTGACTGGGGGGGGTCCAGTGTGGCGCGGAGAAGTGCGGCTGGCGCCTCAAGAGAAATGAAGGCGTAGCAGTGGCTCCAAAGCTTTGTCAGAAGGTCGTAGCAGTAACGAGGGGTGCGGTTGTCCTGCTCTTAGTGCGTTGTGGCTCAGGAGAAGCTCCTGATTTGACTCCCTGTTTGACTTTGATCGGACGCCCGTGCTTTCATGCTACCAGTAAGGCGGAGAAGAAGTTGGAAGGTGGCAGTGGAGAGTGGTTTAGGAGTAGGATGTGAGTGGCCTCTGCAGAGGCCCAGCCCTCAGTTTGGTGCAGAGTACTGCACATCCCTCCCCGCTGCACCTGGTGCCCAAAGCCGATAGGCTGCACTGTACCACAGCAGCTCTGTCCAACGTGTCGCAGGAGCCAATAGAAAAGCACATGCATGCAGCATCTGCTGAACCGCGCGGTTCCTCTCACCGAATGGCCAGCTAGTATCTTTTTGCCCTGTGGCCAATAGGGGTCAATTAAGGTCAATGTGGTGACCTTTGAAATGTCTCTTTATCGCCAACTTCATGTCTCTTGTAGGCTTTTGATCAATATATATCCACTGTAATGAGGACATGTTCTCAGTGAGGACTGCTGAAGGACAGAGTTCAGATTCCTCTCGTGGCAAACTGTAGTTTACCTCCCTGTATGTGTTAAACTAACGGGACAAGAAGCTTGTGTAATCCTAATAAAATGTAAAAGGTCAGTGCTGTCGTCGTCATAAACACGATTAAACAAGATTCAAGCAGACATGGTGATGGACAGTTTTCCAGCATTAACATGTCGATGGTCTCTCACAAAGAGAGTGATTCGAAGGGAGAGGGTTGCCTGACTACAACAACATGACTAATTCAGGGTGTTGTCCTTGAGATGTGTGTGCGTTTGTGGAGCGTGTGTGTGTGTGTGTGTGTGGGACTCCAAATGTGTCCGGTTGCACATTCCCTCTGTGAATACACCGAAGTGTAACACTGGGAAGCCACAGGAGACAAAGACTGGCTTAAATCAAATACCGGGCTATATTATTTTTGTAACTTGTCACGTGGAAACGCTGCCGTCCAGCGAAAAAGTTGAAAGTTGTTTTAAGATTAGGAACATTCCTGAATAAATGAATTGTGAATGATTTTCCATTTACTAGGACACACTGAACACAACAAAACCTGGTTCACAGTCACTCCATGCTGGGAAATTGCAAATGTAAACGGCTATTTGGTTTAGTGCAGTCAGCAGCGGTGTGTGTGCATGCGTGCACATCTGGACATACACATGTGTGACCAGCTGTCCCACCGGGGAGAAGTGCCACGGTCTCTGCAAGCACCAACGGACCGAGATCTAAACCAGCCCACCTTCAAACAAGCACACGCCAAGAGTTCACGTGACGGTGCGTTTGATCTGAAGGACGGGTTGCAATTTAAGTCAATGTTTATTTGCTTTTCTGTTTTTTCTTATTCTTCGGAAAAACCATTACTATTTGGGAGTGAAAGAGAGTTAATCTCTCTTTGCGTTTGTAGGATTTAGAGATTAACATTTTCTTAGTGCCACTCAAGGCGCAACAGGACGTCCCGTGCGACTGCTTTATGCCATCTTTTCCCTTTCATCTTCACGTATCTGGAATCTCCTGCTTTGATGCCTTTGTTTGGTGGGAAAATAAAATAAAAACTTCACATCACTTTAACCTGATGCAGATAAGCAAAACAAATATTAACAGTCTCTTGTACACAGTATTCAAATCCTATTCCTCTTTTGTACGGTATCCACCCGTTTGCTCAGCACAGTTGGAAGACATTCACCAAATCTTTGTTTGCGGTGACCTCTTAAACAAATGTGGAGATTGCACACACAAGCATTGGATTTTCCTGAGGGAGAATTGCAGAGAAAAAGGAATGAAAGACAAAGAGAGGACGAAGCACACAGGGCTAATCCAGTGTAGTAATCAGACTAGCTAATCCCAACAGCTAGGTCCCTCGGTCCACGGACTAAGCCCCCCACCCCCCAATGTGGCCCGGAGCCATGCCATCCTGCTGCTAGAAACAGCAGATGGACCAATGACCTCACAAGGTCACGCAGACACACACATACATGCATGCAGCAGCACACATAGACACACAACACGTGTAGCAGCATTCGTCCAGATGCAGAAATGTAATTACGTACCAGTACATATTTCACACGCAGTAAATGCTGTGTTCATGCCTTCATACACATTGTTCTTTCCTTTATTCATTGCTTTAACCAATAAATTACATTTCACCGGCTTACATTTATGATAATTGTTAATTTGCTGGAACCTATGCAGTTCCACAATGACAATATATCTGTCACCTTTTGTTGTGCATGCGCTAAGCAACTGACCAAACCCACCAACGGCTTTCAAACTGCAGCCTCAACCATCTTACCACAGACAGCTACAACACAAGAGGACATGAGTTAGACCCACTGTCTATTTGGTGTGACCTGTAAAGAAAGGGAGAAATAGCATATTTATATTACTATACCCCACAATCGGACATTTGTAAGACGGTCCTGATAAACCCAAATTAGCAAATCAGTATTTCCTCCGCTCAGCTGTTTATTCTACAATCATGGTTATAGTGAATGACATGCAAGAAGGGCATGAAGTAGCTCTCACGTGTTCAGGGCAGACGAGCTGATGTAATCCTGCATCTGGCTGTACACAGAGGAAGAGTGGACTCACATGTTGGTATGACAAATTCTGGGCTGGTACTTCCTGCATTCTCAAACCACTTCCTTGTATGAGTTCCACATTTGACTTGATGTCCCTCTTGCCAGAAGTTCTCATTCAAACGCACACTAATTCCCCCGAATCAATTTCCTGTCTGTTACACAGATGTGAACACTGTGTCCAGTCACATAAGCATGAATTATTACTTGTCCCAGAGAACATCAGAGGATCCTCAGATCTTGGTCACCATGGTTACATGCCCTCCAAACACAGTGATTCATGGTGGAACAAGCAAAAGAAAAAAAAGATTAGCCGCAGCGGCACTATACAACAATTTAACACCAAACCAAGACCCAACCAGAGCAAATGAGTTATTCATATTTATTTTGATCAACTAACTAAACTAAACTAATATGTAAGTGGGTGTGAGTGATGCCACCGTGTGACCTACAGAGGGGAATCCGGTGTTTCCAAACGTGTCTGTCTGTCTGTCAGTCTGCTCGTCCATGTGCTTGTGGGGGAGCGCGAGTCTGTAATTCCAGCCGCGCGAGTCTCTGTTTCCTTCCTCTGGACGGAGTCGGGGGCTCATTACATTACCCAGAGCTGGGTGGAACAGAAGCACACAGCCCGGTGCACTTTGACGTCTTCGTACTTTGCCGATTAATTTACACCTGATGTCAGAGACGGACTTAAAAAAAACGTAACCACACCAACAACAGCAGCACAACAGGTCCTGGCTGATAACTACTCATTCACGCCCGCGAACACATGCGGCCTGGTTGATAATATGAGAATACGTGAATGCATGCTCAAAGTAACACACACTCAGTTTTGTAATCCATTATCGTGGGGTCACTGAGGGTCACGCACTGCCACCGAGCCAGCAGACAGACTGCTGGTCAATATCTAATTAGAAGCATAAGCGACAGGCGACAACAGCTCTTCGCTCTCTGTGTGTGTCCCTTCCTCCAGCTGCCTCTCGCTCTTTATTTATCCGTCCCCGCTTCTCACCTCCCACTGATGTCTCCCTTACCATGCGCCCAATGGCGTCCGTCATCCTCCCCCCTCAACATCCACCTCTCGGCGGCTCTACCGCTTTGTTTGGCGCTCCTCTCCATTTCCACACCCAACACTTCTATTGTCCGGCCACATGTGTGCTTGTGATAGGAAGACAGTTTGCGTGTCCATGTTTGTGATAGGAACTCCAGTTTGCATGTGCTCAGGAGAGCGGGGCCTGTTTGATGCTGATAAGAACTTTCCATACGAGTCAACATTGATCTCTGAATGGAGATTTGGAGCCGTCGTTCACACAGTTATTCTCCGATGAATGTGTGACGCAAGCATGCATGTAATACGTGCATGTGCCAAGACACCCTCTATCTCGGAGACACACACACACACATCCCCCTTCTGTCTCTGATGGCGTGAGCAGCAGTACTTTTCCACTGAATCCGTTTCTTCATCGGGCAACCGCGGTCTCAACCTGCCTGCCTGGTCTTGCTGCGGCAAAGAGATTTTCTCACCTGCTCTATTGTTGCAGAACGGTGTGTTTGCACGTGTGTGTGTGTGTGTGTGTGTGTGAGTGTGTGCGAGTGTGTGTGAGTGTGTTTTAGTCAGGCCTAACAGCTCCTTCCCTGAAGGGTTTTATTGTTTGCTTTGAATTCGGCGGCGGTCGTTGAGCAACTGGCGCCCCATAATTAAGCGAGTGAGAGTCGTTGGTCGGCATGTTGTCTCACGAAGCTGTTCTCTTTTTTTTTAACTCGAAAGACAGGTCTTACACAAATATGCCGGATTTCACAACAGATTCACACAACCCCCCCTGGGAAGCGAAGGGGGCAGGGTGTGGTTTGGGTGTGGTTTGGGTGGGTGGGTTCGGTGATGATTTCAGTTCATAGTTTCTCGCCAGTGCTTTTGTAAATATGTTAGTTTGGTACGTGGATATTTGCACATGAATTTCGTACGCATCAACATGAAGTCAAAGGAGACCTCTGTTTGTCGTTCTCTTGGTATTGTGAAATCAGATGCAACGGTTCCCTGAACATGCCACACTCTTGCTAATGTAATGGCCTGGTTGTACCACTAGGGGGCACTTACTTTAGACTCAGCCAGTGCCTCTTATCAAATGACCTAATGTTGGACAAACCAACCCCCATCAGCGTACATTCATTTGGCTGCCTTCATTTCCCACCTAAGGCCTCTTTACTGGTGACCTCTCAAGGACCGTCCACTAAGACCCTCACACACCCCCCTGGAGGTATTTGTGCCTCCCCTAGTACACTTTGAATCTTGATAGGGGACATTCGTGTTGGCGTGGCCCAGCTGCTTTCCTTTCGGAGAACCGGATAGAGTTACAGTTAAAGACCTAGAAAGACTAGAACGTGCAGTGCTGGAGACAATCTGGCTTATTAATAGTCCACTCATGTCTACGTAAGCCAATCTCTGAGAGGATAAATATAGTTAGGAGAGTACCTGGAACAACAGGCAGTACAGTAAGAGGCGGACAAGGACAAGGACGTTTGATGTGTGTGTCTGTGTGTGTGTGTCTGTGTTCATACATTTGGCACTTCAATCTTTGACATCAAAGGGTCTCTGATGTATCTGGTATAATCAAGTAGAACAGACTACAATCTAATTAGAAAGCCTTTGATGCTCGCATATGTGCTACTGCTCGATGAATTAAAAGCGCCAGGATACGTTAAAATCAAATGGATGTGGCACGGCAGATAGGAGTCACACATGTTTAATGTGGATGACACCAGCCACCAAAGGAACGCGTTCATCGTTCCCGTCATCAGTTCTTGAGAGAAAAGGTTTCCATTCGCTTTTTGTCTGACATCCTCCTCGTAAACCGGAGACAGGCTTCTTCTCGAGGCCACTTCACAAGGGTACAACATTACTGTGCTGTGAAAGAGAACCCTCAAGGGCAGTTCCATAAAGCCTGCTGGCACTGCTGTAAGTTACTGGTAAATACTGTTAGAATGCCATACATTACAGTTCCCTGAATAATCAACAAATTTTAATGCATTTTTAGCCAAAGTGTGTTTTCTACTAAGTTAATATAATGTTTAAACCCACTGAACAGTTAAGATTATAAAAACAAAGCCACCCATCTTCCCTAATCCTCTTATCCTAGTCCGAAGGCATGTATAAAACATGTGTGTGTGTCTGTAGTATGGCCGTTCAGACAGTTACCGCGTTGCCACCACACAGGACAAAGATGACCGCTCCCCCAAGAAGAAGAAGGGGGCCAAGGACATGGATGACCTGAAGAAAGAAGTGCCCATTGTAAGTAAATCTTCTTTTATCTGCAATAAATACTTTAGAAACTTTTTTTTTTTTTTTTTATCCCTACAATCCCTATAATTATTTATAGTATTTTCAATACTGTCCAAGCATTTTTAGGATGCTTTTAAATTTAACAAAACATCTTTGACAAAATAGCAAAGATTGTTTGACACCAATGCTGTTGGAGAGAAGGGGAATCTTTTGTTTGGAGGCCAAAACAAAATGCATTTCTGCTGGAATGAGGGGTGACTTGTTATCAGGAGGTCGTCGCTTTGATGCCGCATCCCAGCGCAAGAAACAGACACCTGGGTGGCCATATATCCGCCCCAATACACTTATCTTTCAGGTGAACTGCATGCATAGAGTACATTTCCAACTGCTTTAACTGCCATTCAATATTGGATGTACCAAATGTCCCAAAAAAAACTCTGCATAATTATAGATTGATTCAAATGGCCTTTGCATGCAAAAAGAGGGCTGCTGCAAAACGTACTGAGCGACACAAAGCGTTGATTATCTCTGTATTTTATTCCAGACAGAACATAAGATGTCCATAGAAGAAGTATGCAGGAAATACCAGACAGACATTGTTCAGGTGAGTTGCTGATATGTGTATATATACATATATGTGTGTGTATACTGTATGTATGTGCTTGAGTTCATGTTTGACCCTTTACATTCATTGGCTGCGTGCTCCCTAAAGGGCTTGACCAATGCCAAGGCGGCCGAGTATCTGATCAGAGATGGTCCCAATGCTCTCACCCCTCCTCCCACGACCCCGGAGTGGGTCAAGTTCTGTCGCCAGCTGTTTGGTGGATTCTCCGTCCTGCTGTGGACCGGCGCCATCCTCTGCTTCTTGGCGTACGCCATCCAGGCAGCCACCGAGGACGACCCTGCAGGAGACAATGTGAGCGTCCACGCGGCTACTCACATCTGACCCGTCTACACCTCCATTAACACATCCGTCACACTCCCCCCTCGCACTCACTACCCGGTGCGGTTCCACAGACCACGCTCACGTATGTTTGTCTCTCTGTGTCCAGTTGTACTTAGGTATTGTGCTCACAGCTGTCGTGGTCATCACTGGATGCTTCTCATACTTTCAAGAGGCCAAGAGCTCCAAAATCATGGAGTCCTTCAAAAACATGGTGCCTCAGGTAAATATGTCGGAAAGTTTATTTCGATGTCTATGGATACAAGAAATGGACTGAAAATGAATATATTTATGATTTGGTGGGGAAAAAAAACATGTGAAGGTCATTCACGTGACTGTTAACTCTCTTTGTGTAATTCTTCTTTACTTCACCTCTTTACTTCACCTCTTGCGTGCCACTGAGATCGGGGGTGGGAATGGTTTCATATTGCGAAATGATGTTGCACAGCTTGTGGTTGGAACTCGCTGCCTGAAAAATATTTTTGCCCGGTGTGCGTTTTCATTGAGCGGATAACCTTTCTGCTAACGACATGTTTAGTCAGTGTTCCTTTCATAGGGAAGAGATGAAACATGTCTTGTCGGTGTGTTTTCTGATCATCCCCGTGATCTCTCCCTGCAGCAAGCGCTGGTGATCCGTGAGGGTGAAAAGGTGCAGATCAATGCTGAAGAGGTGGTGTGTGGAGATCTGGTTGAAGTGAAGGGAGGCGACAGGATCCCTGCTGATATCAGGGTGGTTTCCGCTCATGGCTGCAAGGTGCACACACATCCACACGTACACATACACGTACACCTACACGTTGCACACACATTCAATGTCCTGCCTCTGGTCGTATGGAATTTCATGTTTTGCTTTCCCTGTTTTCTATTAGGTGGATAACTCCTCCCTCACAGGCGAGTCCGAACCTCAGAGCAGGTCACCCGACTGTACCCACGACAACCCCTTAGAAACCAGAAATATTGCTTTCTTCTCCACCAACTGTGTGGAAGGTATGCTTACCATGACACTAGTATGTCATGCTTTTATTAACTTATATATATATATATATTGTATATAGTTTCAAAGGACTAGTCAAAGAAAATATTTAACATCCTAACCCATGCGTTCGTTTTCCAAACCAGGCACAGCGCGCGGCATTGTCATCTGCACCGGAGACAACACAGTGATGGGTCGCATCGCTACCCTGACATCTGGCCTGGAGACTGGCAAAACCCCCATCGCAAAGGAGATCGAGCACTTCATCCACATCATCACAGGCGTGGCCGTCTTTCTGGGCCTCACCTTCTTCATCCTGGCCATCGTCCTGGGCTACTCCTGGCTGGAGGCTGTCATCTTCCTCATCGGCATCATTGTGGCTAACGTGCCTGAGGGGCTGCTGGCCACAGTCACTGTAAGTAGACAAATAATCTGATACGCCTCTGGGCCTCTTCACCTGAGCTTGATTATTTGGTATCATATGATATATTATTTTGAAATTTGTGTTTGCTTTTTCTACATGGTTGCACTTCTTTTATCAATGCTTGTGGTTACATGTTATTTAACGTAGTTAAATTGTACTACATTTCTTTTTATTCTTGTTTTCATTATATTTGTCCTTTGGTTTTTTAAATTTATTTTGATGCATGAGATAAAATAATAATTGATTGCCTCGTATTTAATTCTACTGTGAGTTCATTTTTACATACATATACAAACATATTTCAACATACAAAGAACTGCAAAATCACAAAGATAATTAACAGTATGCATGTCTTTGTCTGCAGGTGTGTCTGACCTTGACTGCCAAACGTATGGCTAAGAAGAACTGCCTTGTGAAGAACTTGGAAGCTGTGGAAACCCTGGGCTCCACCTCTACCATCTGCTCTGACAAAACAGGCACCTTGACCCAGAACAGGATGACCGTGGCGCACATGTGGTTTGACAACCAGATCCACGAGGCCGACACCACTGAGGACCAGTCTGGTTAGTGAACGCGGGCCAAGAAACACCACTGATGAAATATGTAAAAACCATGAAAGCAATAAATTACAATAAGCTACGTCGTCGTACATGTTAACAGTATCCTCTCTCCTGTTCCCTCTCCAGGTGCCTCTTTCGACAAGAGCTCAATAACATGGATCAGCCTGGCCCGTATCGCTGCTCTGTGCAACCGCGCTCAGTTTAAAGCGGGACAAGACCAGCTCCCCATCTTGAAGCGGGACGTGGCCGGCGATGCCTCAGAGTCCGCCCTGCTGAAGTGTATCGAGCTGTCCTGTGGCTCCGTCAGGGCAATGAGGGACAGGAACAAGAAGGTGGCTGAGATCCCCTTCAACTCCACCAACAAATACCAGGTAAGCAACATGTTTTATTACACATGTGTACACAAGATAAAACAAAACATTTGCACGAGTGCAACGTTTGCTACATTTAAATGAGCGTTCTCCTCGTGCAGCTCTCTGTGCACGAGACGGAGGACCTCAATGACAACCGCTACCTGCTGGTGATGAAGGGAGCACCTGAGAGGGTCCTGGAATGTTGCTCCACCATCCTGGTGCAGGGCAAGGAGCAACCTCTGGATGAAGAATTAAAGGAAGCTTTCCAGAATGCATACATGGAGCTGGGGGGCCTAGGAGAGAGAGTGCTGGGTAAGTATAGAGATACAAAGATGGAGGGAGGGTAACAGTGCAAGTACCGTCTGACTATGAGGTTCATCAGGGATTATTTAGTCTTTTCAGGAAATGCCATACTATTTAGTCTATTTAGTCAATTTCAAAATTATATATATTTTTAATCTGTGATCAGAGGAGTGGGATAGAAGGTCTCTGTTGACCAATCAGACAGAATCTCACACTTCTTTTCAACCAGGTTTCTGCCACGTGTTGCTGCCTGAGGACCAATACCCCAAGGGTTTCGCCTTTGACACGGATGATGTCAACTTCCAGACAAAAGATCTTTGCTTTGTTGGCCTCATGTCCATGATCGACCCTCCCCGTGCTGCCGTGCCTGATGCTGTTGGCAAATGTCGATCTGCTGGTATCAAGGTGAATTATTTCTTGCACGACTATTATATGATTTCTTTAACGCTTAAAGCCTTTTAAGAAATTGTGTTTGTGATAATGCTATTAAATGCAATTTATGTTGCGTGTTAGGTCATTATGGTCACAGGAGATCACCCAATCACAGCCAAGGCAATTGCCAAGGGAGTGGGAATCATCTCAGAGGGCAACGAGACAGTGGAGGACATTGCAGCCCGTCTCAACATACCTGTCAGCCAAGTCAACCCCAGGTAAAGAGTGCTCACAGAAAAACACACACATAGTCATAACACAAATAATGGTTACTTACACAATACACATCAACGCTTTACTGTCTGTGTTCAGGGATGCCAAGGCCTGCGTGTGCCACGGTACAGATCTAAAGGATCTGTCTCAGGATCAAATGGACGACATCCTGAGGAATCACACAGAGATCGTCTTTGCTAGGACCTCCCCACAGCAGAAGCTCATCATCGTAGAAGGCTGCCAGAGACTGGTTCGGGCATTTTAAGATTGTTTCAGAGTAAAGTGCCTAATGCTTTGTGGGTCACTAGAAGATAAATCCATTCAACAAGTACAACTTCTTCTATATGTCCATGCTAAACAACCTCCCCCTCCCCCTCTTGTGTCTCAGGGTGCCATTGTGGCTGTGACGGGTGATGGTGTGAATGACTCACCTGCTCTGAAAAAGGCCGACATTGGTGTTGCTATGGGAATCTCCGGCTCCGATGTGTCCAAGCAGGCCGCAGACATGATCTTGTTGGATGACAACTTCGCCTCTATTGTCACAGGAGTTGAGGAAGGTGAGAAGACCCAAAGGACAGAACTGGAACATTTGAAGCACAAGTAGTTTCAGAGAACCAAACTGTGGGACCTTTAGTACGTGATGTAACCTGTCGTTTTTTTACCCATTCAGGCCGTTTGATCTTTGATAACCTCAAGAAGTCCATCGCCTACACCTTGACCAGCAACATCCCCGAGATCACCCCCTTCCTGCTGTTCATCATCGTCAACATCCCCCTGCCGCTGGGAACCATCACCATCCTCTGCATCGACCTGGGAACAGACATGGTGAGAGCCATCGAGTCCCGCCTTTTACAACAAACGCAGAGTTCCTACGTATCGTATCTTAGCACTGAAAAGGACCCTGTTGATAGGACTCATCTTAAAATAAAGTTCACACTTCTCCCTCGGGCCGTCAGGTGCCAGCCATCTCACTGGCTTATGAAGCAGCTGAGAGCGACATCATGAAGCGTCAGCCCAGGAATCCATTCAGGGACAAGCTGGTGAACGAGAGGCTTATCAGCATCGCCTACGGACAAATTGGTAGGTGAAATGAGGATAGCTGCGGCTGATCCAGGCTTTTATCTGGATTGAAGTTTGATCACGGTTGCCTGAAAGTCGTTGTGTGTATCTAAATCAATATTTATCCACTTTTCTTTGTTCCCAAGTAACAGCTGGATTATCTTTAAACCTCTTTGCAATGTTTCTTTGTTTCTTCCTCAGGTATGATCCAGGCTCTGGGAGGCTTCTTCGCCTACTTTGTCATCTTGGCTGAAAATGGTTTCCTGCCAACTACACTAGTAGGCATCAGGCTGAATTGGGACGACCGCAGCTGCAACGACTTGGAAGACACCTACGGGCAGCAATGGGTCAGTGTGTAGTTTTTGTGTGTTTAAGGGTACTGTTTTCTTGTTTTTGCTACTTTGTCTTACTGTGTCTGCCCTCTGTTGCCCTCAGACATATGAGCAGAGGAAGATTGTGGAGTTCACCTGCCACACAGCCTTCTTTGTCAGCATCGTCGTTGTGCAGTGGGCTGACGTCATCATCTGCAAGACCAGGCGCAATTCTGTGTTCCAGCAGGGCATGAGGTGAGTCCAAATACAGTGTGGCGGCAACATGCGTAAAGGTGTCCTTTTAAGTAATTCATCTTTTCGGTAAAATGGGGTTTATCGCGATTGTTCCTCATTTGTTGTGTGTCTCCACCCAGGAACAAGATCTTGATCTTCGGCCTGTTTGAAGAGACCGCTCTGGCTGCCTTCCTGTCCTACTGCCCAGGCATGGATGTGGCACTCAGGATGTATCCACTAAAGTGAGTGACACACGTGTCATTCAACGTATACTCTGGTCCGCAGACATATTGTGTCAAATCTGTTTACTTGATTTTCTCTAATCGGTGTTGTTCTCTTGTCTTGCCCACAGGCCCAGCTGGTGGTTTTGTGCGTTCCCCTATAGTTTTCTTATCTTTGTCTATGATGAGGTGCGAAAACTTCTCATCCGTCGGAACCCCGGAGGTAAGTTTGAAGTATTTGTAGATTGTAGTTTGGGCTCTCGCGTCAGGCACCCCGTTTCTCCAAAACTCGTGGCACACGGGCAGAGGTTTAGCTAGAGGCCGCCACATCCAACACATAGCACTATTTAGTCTCCCCTTTCTTTTAAAGGAAGTTGTGTGTTTTTATGTCTTGGAGCCGCCGTTGCTTCCTTGGAAAACTCTAAGCGATGACCACATGAGTGCGAGTTACGAGTAGATACCTTCTGTACTTATACAGATATTTACCAAGTCCTTTAGCTAATGCTTATTCTATGGACAATCTGCATAAAATATCATATGAACTGACGGTGGTCTTCTGTTTTTCCTTCTCTCGTTTGTGCTGCAGGTTGGGTGGAAAGAGAGACGTACTATTGATCAACAGAGCGTCTTTGCTCAAGCCCCCCACATGTTCCAATTATTTCTCCCCCCTGTCACTCCATCCCTGGCAAGACGCCCCTTCAGATGCCCCGCCCCCTTAAAGATACAAAACGCTTTAAAGCAATTTCATCACAACTGCCCCAAAGATTAAAAACAGCAAAAGCACCTTTACAACTTTCTACATTGACCCGCCCCCTTTTCTCCCCATCTCCTATGATACTCTTTGCATGTGTTCTCTCACTGCTGTGTACATAAACCAATATATCTACCAAACGGCAGCTGCATATTGTGTATGTAGATTTGAATGAGCTAAGGATACAAAGGGAGTGTCCGTGCTCTGCAAAAAAAAGGGCCATCCAGCTCCCTCCCCTCCCTGTTGTCCCCCTGCTATCGTCCCCTCGTCCGTCTCTATGCCTCCGTTCCCCTCCCTCTTTTCCCTCCCCGCCAACCCTTCGCTTGTCCTCCCCAATCACACGAAGATGTAAAGATCACACAGTGAGATACCACCGCCGACACCACTTCGACTGCCACATCTCGCCTCCGCCTCCCGTCTGCGGCGGAGCAGCGGAGCGGTCATCTCCCCGTAGTTCTCGCTACGCCCATCTTCCTCCTATTCCGTTCTCAACGGCCACAGTGTTGTCGGGTTTTTTTTTTAATATGTGGGGTACGGGGGGTTTCAATGATTTTACTTGTCTTTTTTATTTCCGAGACGGGAGGGGGGGTACGTGAGAGCTGCTTTTCCTCATTTAGGCCTAACAAAGCACACCCCATGGCGTCTTGTCCCCCCCCTCTCTCCCCCACTGTCTCTCACACCCCTCCCCTCCCTTGCCCTCCCCCCCCCTCCCACCCCGTTTGTCTCTGTTTGTGTGCACTGTGTGAACCATTGTCCTTGTTAATAACTATTACAGTACACCCCCTCTCCCCCCAAGTTGGTGAATACAACTCAATCTTTCTGTGTGCTCTAGGAAATCTATATAATTCTATACTGAATTTAAATGAAACAATAAAAACATGTTGGAAAAACAGCTCAAGAGAGAAATTCATGAAGAACAGAACAACATCAACGATATTGCAAATTAAGAAAAGGCAAGATATATCTGTTTTTGTTTGTTCTTTGTTTTCAGTTGTTTTTGCTGGTTTTTCCTGGAAGCTATTCTAAAACTGTAACAGCTGAGCAGGGTTTTAAAGTTGTGTTTTTACCAAAAGACACAAGACATCAATCAATGCTTTCAGGTTACCGCCACTGCAGGTGTGCCGATGTGATGGGATTGTGGGTGGCAGTGATAAGACCATGCGCCTGCGGTCCATCACCAGATCGCTTCTGGCCCGGATCTGTGCGTGCATGTGTGTGTTGGAGACCAGTGAAGGGCCAGCGATCTCAGGCTGGATCTATCTCAGATGGCTGAAAGTTGAAAGTCAAAAAGAAAAAGAAAAAAAACACAACTAGTAGAACATGTGTGTCAAAACAACAAAACCAACACAAATAAAACATCTAGAACATTTAATACAACCTAGCACCGTCTATGCGTCTTTCTGTCTAATGAAAACTACACAACACCATCATTTGATGATTATAATATATATTTTTCAGTCATTTTCCTTGAAAACAGCTCATGATACGCTTCCCGACGAGGTTGCTATTTTCTGACTGAATACAACTAATTTAATGCCAACCTTCCCCATAAATCTGCAACACATGCTTCTTTTAAAAGCCTCTTATGTTACTTTTTTTGTACCAAAGTATAGTTGATCCTTGTGGTCAAATGAAATGTATCCCATTGTTTTGGGCAGTATCACTAATATCACTGATTCTAACATGCTATTAAAACAACTGCAGTGGTAGAAATATGATGCTGGGATACCATCTAGTGTTGTGAATGGATATGCACTTCAAACTGCATAATGTCCTTAGCGCCAAGGGAGAAAGAGTTGGCAGCAACCCAGAGTAATGCACCAAACCACTGCGAACGTGTTAGCCCTGTCTAACATCAGCATTCATGAGCTTTAGGATGACGGACACTCGAACAAACTCCAATTCCAAGACTCAAAGAAATCCAAAATAGTTCAGGAAGGAATACCAACCAGTTATTTTCTTCCGGTGACGTAACCGCATGGAAGTATATTGTTATTCTTAAGGGAACAGAGTGTAGCTGCGCTCCACAAGGGTCATTATTTCAGATGAGCTTCTTATTGCACACCAGGTAGACAAATACAAGAAATGACCCACAGTGAAGCGCTTTGTGCGCGCTAAGGGTTGTTTGAGGTGTCACTTTGCCACATCCTTCTAACGGTCACATGGTCTCTTTGAGTGACCTTCTGGACCCGATCAACCTCTATGCCGCCTCCCCTGCTCATCCATATACACCCACTTTCTGACATTCCCACTGACAAACCCACTCACACCCTCCCTCGTTTCCCCCGCGTCTCCGCAGTGAGCTCACCGCAGTGCGACTCTCCTCGCTCACCCCCCCTCGCCGCCTTCTGTATAATAGAATATCGATCGCTCGCCTTTGCCGCAGTGTGTGAGCGAGAGCATCCGTGGACGACAGTCTCTGACCGGGGTCCTCCAAGGTCATCCCCATGGCAACCTGAGCACAGGGTCCCCTTGCTGAGCCGTTACAGAGCACAGGAGTCATGAAAAGGGGGAGAGCGGGGCGGGGGAGGGGGGCCTGCGAGAGGGGGGTTAGTGTGTGTGCTGCAGTGTTGGCGGTGCCAGAGGGGCTTGAACTGTCCTGCTCCACTGTGGATGGAGCTACAACAAACTACCTGAATTAAAGAGCTGAAAGTGGACATCAAAGCTTTACATAACAAGTTTATTGCACTTTCAGAATTTCAATTAAACACAATTTACATCAACATTTAAACCTGAATTTCAAAAAAGAAAAATTTGCAACAAGAAAAACACCAAAGTACTACGTTATCCCCAATACAAAAAACTATTACTATGTACTGACCTTTAAAGATATAAACCTAGAGGTACCCCTATCTCATACCAAATTTATTGTTGTACCCTTTTAAGTAAAACATTTAGTTTTTCTTGTGCACGATCATCTTAAAGCTTTAAATGGCACTTATCCCTTGGAAAATTATTTTTTCCCTTAATTGCAAACAATGCATTTACTGTATAAATGACCTATACAGAAGAAATGAGTCACCATGTCAGATACTTTGGATCCAGAAACTGCAGTGGAGACATCCGCAGCAGAGATCAGTACGCTCAAAGATATGTGCGTTTATATGAGACGCTGCAGGGAGTAAAAGGCGATTTGTCACCAACCAGAGGCTTCCAAGGCTTAACATATGTAGGTAAAAAGGCATACCATCGTATTTAAAATGAATCATTTGTGATTGTGTTTGATTAGGTCTGTAACAATAACTACTTTAGAGGCAAGACAAGGTGGATTCTAATACAGGAAATGCAGAACACACGCATAGCTAAGGAACAGATGTAGGAGCAGTTCTTCCTCAACCCCTATGGCCGTGATAAAAGTGGGGTAAAAGTAACTGATAGTTGGCCAGCAAGTGCTGAGGGTTCAGTCTGCCCTTCATACAGGCTCCATGAAGAGCTCTTCCATATCGGATGTCTCGAGCTCCCGGAACGCAGCGTGAGAGCCAATCACAAACAGCGTCGCTCCTAGCAGGAGGCGGGACAAGTGGAAAAGGAGATTGTGAACAAAAAAACAATGAGAAAGAAGGTTTTCTTTTAGATGGAAAATGTCCACTTGTCAACCATGGTCTGAACAGTTTTAGTCCTATTTTAAGTGTGCGTTGTCTGATGAAGAGATTGACAATTGATCAACCAAAATATCTAACTAATCTTACCTAGAACCCAAAAGACTGCAGCTCCAGCTCCGGCCAACCAGAACACAGGTAAAGAAACGGCTCCAGCCAGACTCATCTGGTGAGGCACCGTCAGCTCCTTGCCTGGTTGACAGGAAAATTGCAGATAACGGCATTGATAAAAGGGTTGAGTATTCACTTGTTTTTAATTAATATGTTTTATTTATTAATGTATTTAATATTATAACTGGTTTATTTGCCTCACAAAAAATCATGGAGGCAAAAATTTGACCTTGTACAAACACAAAGGTTCATAACAGAATACAACGCCATGTATTTAAAGAATACACTATATTTGAGAGGTACACAATGTTAATGAATTGTAAGGCAGCTATACTCACCCAGGACAACCAGTTTGGACTCCTGGGACTTGAGGTGAATTATGTAGAAGGCACCAGCAAACACAGCCAAGGCAATCAGCAGCATAGGAGAGCTGATACTGAGGAGAATAAATAACAACACAATCTATTGGGTTTCACTTACTGCAGCGTTTCCAGATTAGGTTCAACGTTTTTTGTTTTAAAGAAATATCCCGAAAATGATTCTGTTCTCTCTTCTAATAAACCAAGTGGCAAAACTGTACAAAGTGTATTGGTGCGCACACAAATGTTTGTCTTTGTTGCCCTTACATGCAGTAGAGGATAAGACCCATGAAGATGAAGGTGTAGTTGCTGTTGAACGTGTCCACGTTTTTCACCACCCGCTGGCACACCTCTCCAAAGTTGCGGGGTTTTGAAAACTTGCGTTGGTCCACAAAGCTGGACCACGGTCGGATGGACACTCGACGCCTGTCAATCCACTCTTTGGCCGTACTGACTGAGAGGCCTTTGGGGAGCCATAGCCTAGGAAATAAGACAGACGTTAACACCTAAATACATATTATTAGGTGTAAAGAAATGAGAGTGTAAGCACCCACGTTAGCCCTTATATATCACTTGGGAGAACTATTTCTTATGATTGGTCTGCCCTGAGGATTAATTAACAACATGCCTCACTCACGGCACAGATTTGATGGGAAGTCATTTGAGCGACACAGGAGCATCATGACTAAAGCTCTCAGTGCAGGTCCGTACCGTGCCAAGATGCCAGCTCCCCCTGTACCAGTTGGATGAGCATCCTCAGCGCTGAACAGATCTCCAGCCTTACTGTCCATGTCTACAACACAGTTCTCCCCTGATGGCGCTCCAGATGGCATCTACAGAGTCTCGGCTGAGACAATATGAAAACAAAATGAATACTATTGCATTAGGGTTTATTGTCCCAAACTAACAAACCGATCGATATCCTTTCAAACAACATTAAACAGCTCCCTCGTATTGTGATAATGGATCAGATGTTACCTCATCAACTTTTTAAATGGATCGTAATAGCTTCAAAAGGGTAAAGAGATGATTGCTTGATCAGTTGGATTATGTATTGATAAGTCATTTAATCCTTAATGCTTGTTCGGTGAGTGCCACAATTTTTCACAGGAAAAGTACAAATTAGACAATAAATCAATGAGCAAGTGGTGATAGTAAGGAGCTATTTGTTTAAAGCAGCAGTTATGTGCCTGAACGTCACATCCGTCCCGCATAACTACCCCTGTAACTTAACTAGTTTAGTTACAGTGAAGTGTTTGGCATCACTAAGTGGAAGAATGTTGTCATCAAAGGGCTTGGTCACTGCCACGTCGCTACACAAAGCATACAAAAAATAAAAGACAATTGAAGTATTCCTCTATGAAATAACATAGGACAGTTATTAAACCTTCGTACAGTGTAACTTAAAGTTTAAAAAAACGGTGAGTATTTAAGACGAATCGGAAGGTTGTTATGAAGAGCACAGCTAGCATTCTCTGCTAACATTTCCACCCACACAGGACCGGTGGTCACGTGGTTAACGTCGCGTGACGTCTTCACACGAATACAAAAACAGACTCGTTTGAAAAGTGGAAACTCTATAACCGCGGATCCTCTTGTACTTACATACTCCCGGCAGAGCTTAGGTAGGGGCGATCCGAACCTTTTGCTGTGTCTGGTTTACGGATGTGATGTGGATGTTATTTTACTTCCTGCTGTCTACACGTGAAACATCGCCACCTAGTGTCCGCAGCAGGGACTTCCCTTCCCCTGCTTTTTTGGGGGGGGGCTATGTCATCGATGGGCTATTTGTATTTACAGCATTTGATATGCGTTTATGGAAACTAATATATGGAGCAGAGCTGGTGCGATCATGTTTTAGCCGCACAGCTGTGACAATGCAATCAATTCAGCAGAATTGAGATCGCCCGTGTTTTTACAGTTGTGTTGCTAACGAGTAGCTAGCGAACAAATCATCTGATCGTAGATCAGTGCAGCGAAAACGTGACCTGACGTCATGTATCAGACGGAGAGCTGTGATTGGTCAGTCTCTCTGTGTTATTGTGCTACTGTCAGTTCCGCACGTTGCTGTGGGAGTTGTCGGGCCAACCAACTCCAATCGATCCCATCTAGCTCTAATAATGATACGCGTGAGTTTTAAGGTGTATTATGACGTTTCAATCAGATTCACATGCATTTTACGTGTTTATACCCGTTTGTATGGACGTTGTCATAGATATCAGATTAGGGCCCGTCGCGTGTAGCTAACGTTAGCTAACAAAGTTTCTAGCCAGGAAGTAATATGATATAACGGTACATTACTTACGGAACACCTTTTGCCTGTATTTATATATGTGAATAAACCACGTGTATTACTGGTTTATTTATGTTGCATTTGGTCATTTAGCTAAACAATTCCTTGAAGGGATTTTTTTCTGCTTATGTTGTTTTTACAGAGGGAAACGTGATGACGTAACGCGAGGTGGTAATTCGCTCCGACGCTTGCTGGTGCCCGACGAAACGCCGAGGCCCTTTGACTGCATTAGTAAGACTTTCTTTGAAACGACGACAACAACAAAGCACTTTCACACCTGGCTTAAATATCAATTGCATGTTTCAAGACCGCGTCGAGTTGACCTCGAAAACAGGTAGGACTGCAGAGCTCACTGACGCATTGTGTCTCCCACTGAAACAACGTGCATGCCGCCGACATGTTACTTTCAAAGAGCAGACGGATGACTGTCAGTTTACAGGAAATGTATAACGTTGCATATATACAATTCTGAACTCAGCACTTCAGAAACAATTGGCAGAAGTCGAGTGTTACCTGTAAAATAACTTGCTTTTTTGTTCTTCTTTGTGTGTCTTTTGTTGTGCTATGAAAAGTTTGACCCAGGTGGGGAAGTGTTGAGGGGCTGCAGGCAGACCCATGGCTGCCGTGCATCACCCGGGGTGCCCCCTCAGGGACTCGCTTTACTGGGACGAAACTGAATGTCTGAACTACTATGGGATGCTGTCTCTCCATGAGGTCTATGAAGTAGTTGGTTGTCAGCTGACCGAAACTGACGTTGAAGTGTTGTCATTCCTCCTGGATGAAACTTGTCCCGCAACACACCCTCTTGACCCAGCAGATTGGACAGTGAAGCCCTGTGGAGGCGATCCAGGGGACTCTGGTATTACTCCAAGTACCGAGCTTCTAAAGGCCTGGAAGCGGTTAAAACCCCGGGGCTCCAAGCATCCCTTAGCGCCCTCATGCAAGCCCAAGAGTGGCCTTGAGCTGTTGTTGGAGCTGGACAGGCGAGGTTACCTGAGTGATGGCAACCTGGAACCACTATTGCAACTACTTAGAGTCCTCACTCGTCATGACTTGCTCCCTTTAGTCTCCTACAAGAAAAGGAGGACAGGTGAGGATGAAAGACGTGGGCTCATTATCCGGTTTGAGCCTCTCGCTACCGAGAACGTGACAAAAATAACTGCATTCCTGTCCGAATAATCCCCGCCTGTTCGCTACTAACAAATGTTTTTGTTTTTTAGTATCTCCAGACAGAGTTCGACAGAGGCACAGAATAGACCGCCAGTCGGCGTGTGCCTCTAGAATGCAGCACAGCTACAGACGGGCAGAAATGCCTCTTCCATATTTCGCGCAGCAGTTGAGAACTGGTATGTGCACTGTACAATGTTATTTAGGCTACAGTGTATTCAAAGCATTTAATCAGGACACCCCAAAGCAGCATGTGTCATTCCTTACACAAGTAACATTTTGAACTGGTCTGAGACACTGATGAGACACTGGAATTGAGTTGGTTCTATTGGTGCCTGGTAATATACCACACAAGTGTGCTGAAAGGATGTTCTGATCAGATATTTTCAGAAACGGCGCAATTATTAACCCAACAGAAAAGGAAGGACATTTTGTTTTTTTTAAACAGAATATTATGCAATTGACGTACAAATGAACTCCATCCATGCTGATGTCTCTCACTATCTGAATAGCACCAACTAATTCCATGCTTGTTCTCTCAGGGATCTACCCTCCTCTGCCTGGGCCACCCGGGAGGAAGAGGAGGAAGAAGAGGGGAAACGGCTGGAGCCGTAAGCCCAGGAAAACGAGCCGAACGGGCCCGCCTCCGCCTCCACCGCCACAACCGCACAAAGCCTTCTGCAGTAAGTGCACCGCCTTCATTTGTCACCCGTTTTTTAGCTTTTTATCTCTTGCCTTCCCAGCTTCATCATAGCTGCCATTTTCCCCCTCCAGATCAGTCTCTTTTTGTTAGACATTTTGTTTATTTCGTTTTCAATCATTTAACGCCACATGTTTGTTTTGTCTCTTTTAATTCTGATGTTGTTTGTCAGCGCTGAACCTCAGATTGAGTTATGGAGTTTTGCTACCAGTTTGAAATGTATATTTCTTACTTTTTCACTTCAAAAGAACAAGTCCAAACTCTATAATTCACTTGAACTTAAATACGAGCTGGCTTGTCATCGGCCGTACTAACATAGTATCTGGTGTCTGGCATTAAAAAGTCAACACTGTGTTCACCGTCAACACAGATGTTCAAGAGCTTTGTCTGATTCCTGACTTCAGATCGAATATATTCCCAAAATAAATCGCTTAATTAAACTTTCCTCTTAACATGACTGACTTGTCCTTTCACTCTCAAACTTTACGTTCACACATGCATTACCTCCTTAACTGTCTCCATTAAACAACATGAGAAGGGGCCACTTTGTCGTCCTCTCCATTCTTTTTACCCGTTACATCTTTTCTTTAACCCACTGGCTAATTTTCTGCTGCTGCTCTTGAGTTTGTCGCTACTATATGCAACTCTTGTTTGGCTTTCTCGTCGAGCTTGATACAAAGTTGTCCCAAGACTTCTGTCAAACCTCCCATTTCTTCCTGAAGAATCATCTTTCTGTGTAGGCGTTGGAAACGATCTATTCAGTCTGGAAAGCTTCACCGTGTCCTCCATTCGCAATGTCCTTTTCCACGTTTCAACTATTGCCTGCCTTGTTAATCAATCATTGCCCGAGTCTCTCAACACAATAAGATTTCGATAAAACTAACATCAATTGCCTTTGTGGGAAGTTTTGCCTAGTCGTTTGTGCAGGCCTTCTCAAACAATCGCTCGCACTTACGTCATTTGCCTTTTTTGGTGTGAAATGCATTTTAGAGCAAAGGACTGATTCTGTAACCCCACAACAATGAGCGCAGCCGTCGTTAGCTGTGCGTGATGTGCCTGTGTGACGATGAACATGTTGCTGTCTTGACTCCACATTTGATTCCACCAGGTTGTCTCAGGATTGTGACTCAGATCGAGTAACCTAAGACTCAATGGATCATGGAAACAGAGGGGGAGACTGAGGAACAAAACAAAAAAAGTCTGTGCCTCCTGTCAGTCCGTAGATACTGCCGTGTGCGTGATCATCTCAGTCGCGTGCTCTCTCTCAAGTCTGGGCCGATGCCTAAGGTAAAAGAGGCTCTCCCGCCCTTGTTTCAACAGGGGAGGGTGCTGCCAATTTGCTCTATATGCCTGTGGTTCATAATCCAGCTGCTCCCTACCCCATCCCCCTCAGGCATCCTAATTCTCTCCTCAGAAGAAATCATCCCTGTAATGTTCTTTAGTGTTGTGCGCTGTGGATGATTCCTGATGTATTTTCTGACAAGGGTTGCTGGTGGCAGTCGCTCACAGAAACCGACGGCCCTCAGCAGTAAGCCGGAGATATTTCATAGTTTATTGAGTCTCAGTAAAACCCACAATAATGGGAATAAAGTGTGTTTTACATTCCCTGGTTTTCTATACACATCATATGAGAACTTGACACAATTTCACAAACATGTCCAGCTGATCCAATGTCTTGGATCTTCATTGGATTAACGCTTGTTTGAGATCTGCCGGAGAGGTTTGCATCCTTGTCACTAAGTTTGTAACTTGTTATGTTTCAAAGCCAACGTATTGGTGTGGATGTGACAATAATTTAGGTTTGATCGGATCGCCGGGTTTACTGTCCTGTCTCGTCTTAGTCATGTCAAAATATTTGTCCGTTTCAGTTAACGAAATGAAAGTTGTGTTCTGCACTTTGCTGACGGAAGATCAGGCAGTTTATACCTTCTACAGAAACAAACGAATGGTATATTTATTCTAAAAACGGAACAAGACAATAAGTTGTTTATGGTAAAGTGGTTGCGTTCTGATTCAACTTCATGGTCTGGATCTTAGTGCGGGGGGAATAAATGAATACTTTTTAGAAGCGTAATTCAAAGCAATAAAGCCCTGTTATTATTCAGCAAAGACAAACTCAAAATATGTTGGACATGTTTGTGAAGGTGACACTTTTTGCATCTTGTGGGAAACCTTTTCCGGGCCGTCTTTTCACTCTCGGACCGTCGCCTTTTTACAAGGGGCTGTAAGCATCCACCTTAAGATTCAATCAACTCAATTAATTTGGGCCAACTGGAGCTTCATGCCAGCCAGCTCCGGAGTATTAAGCTATGAGACACTTGCTTACACTGTACTTTCATGAGGACTGGTCCCCTCTTCCATTCTAGTGTCTTATCTCTGTGCCCCGTGTGAGCTCTGGGTGTGCGTTTTGTCAAAAAAAAGAGCAGACATAGATGCCCCTTTTGATTTTTTTAACGCTCCTCAAATACTCTTTCCTGTCATAAATCATCTCTCGGATCATTTTCAGTGAAGTGTCTCTATTACATTCAGACACCTGCTGTTCCAAAATGCCCATAAGGTGTTTGTACCCCTGGGCTCAGGGGTGGGCTTGTGTGCTCTAAATGGGGTGCTTGAGAAGGGTGTAATGGACCCATTCGATTAATGTGCTGGTTGGAGTTTAAAAAAAAAAAAATTGGTTGGTGAAGGTAAGAGTGGTCGCAAGCACCCCACTTAGACGATGCCATGTTATATTGTAGAGCTACAGTAAAGCCGAGCTGATTAACTTGTCAGTACCAACCGTTGCCCTGACTCGGACCTCGTTACATGGAAGAGTAGTGAGTGCTGTGCCATGTCTGCTTGATGTTGAAAAGAACGACCCAGTCGACAGATGTCCAACCCACTTGTGCTTGTCTCTTTCTCTCCTTTCTCTCCTTTTTCTCTGTGTTCACAGTTCTAAACAGTCCAACCTGTGTCTCAGGAAAACAGTATCCTTACACAAAATCAGAAGGAGAGAACGAGCTCTAAAGGGTGAAACCACGCAAACTGGTACAGAGTCACTTTTGTCTACGGGGGCGAAAAGAGAGCGAGCTCTGTCTCTCTGTGCTCCCCTAACCTGTTGGTCACTCGTTCAGCAGAGAAACGGATCGATAAAGAGTTGAAGCTCTCCGTGCCAAGTGACTCCTCGTAAATGGGTACTTAAACTTTTTTTTTTTTTTTTTTTTTTTTTGGTGGGGCTGAGAGGGAGGAAGGCAAACTGGCTCGTTGTTTTAAAGTGAGAAAATGAAAGCTGTGCCTCCTAATGTCCTGTCTAAGTGGATGTCTCTGTGTCTGATGAAGCGTGAAGTGCTCTGTAACCCTAACAAAATGACTATCACAGTGTTCCTGGGGGTTTTAAATGGCCTCTTCTCCTCAGTGCCGCTCTCTCTGCCTCCATCCTGCTCGGTATGAAACCGGAACGCAGAAATGAGGGGCCATCCATGAATACAGTAATCGCACAAAGGGGCGGTTGTTTGTCACAACCACAGGCCTCGTACACTATAATGACCCAAAAGGTCAAACTGTCAACTTAATATTTCACTGAGGTGTAAGGGTTGAAGGAGTTCATTGATGCCCAAGTAGATGCGTGTGGTAGACATTTCCTGATAAATCGTAATGCTGAAATACTGCAACGCATCCCATGTCTGCTGATTTGTCAACATTATTCCACGTATGTTGTACAGCAACATTTTGATTTGCAAGAATTGGACCACAATGTGAGCGATTGTGACGCCAATTAACAGATCAAGGCTTCGTGAAAGCTAAAACAAATCGGCCTAAATTCATATGTTGCACCGAGGAATTGATCTTGGTTACAGTTCCCTTGCAGACTGCAGAGGTCGTTCCTCCAGTCTTCAGTTTAATCTCCAACACTGACACGGGTTCTGCTGCTCCTTCACAGTAGTTTCTCTCTGTTGGTGAGAGATTAGTTTAAATGTTTTTCTTTTTAATGCTCATTTTTCTGCAACCACCTTAGTTATTTGCTCAGTGTCTCATAAACCTCTCAGCCATTTTCAACAAGTTGTTTACCAACGTTGATTATTTAAGTATAACATACTATGGTCAGATTACCACACATTTCATGATTGATTGTACTGCACAGAAGGTTATTGTTGCTTTGACTCTTTTCTGTAACCTTCCCCTGACTCGGTTTTCTGACTTGCCAATCCGAAAGCACCACCATTTTGTATAAAGGGAATGAATACTTGGTACGGGCACTTTACGGTCTCTGAAGATACGTCTTGATTTGGTGTGACAACATAATGTGCTTGTATATATGTATTGTCAATTGATCCACCTGAACAAAGATTATTACAGATTAATACAAGTACTTCAAGACAGTCGTACCGACAGGGTTTAATCATTTGCCATGTAACAATCTTATGTACTGTTCCTGTAAAAGCTATGACATTTTTATTGCCTTTTTGTGTGAGCTAATGCAAATTGAATGGTCTTCAAGCGCCTCCCATACCCCCCCACCCCCTGCATGTTTTAAACTTTTCCCAAACCCCATTGATTGAGCGTCCCCTTTGTTCCAGTCGTCGGTTTTCATAGTAATCTAATTACAGCCTAATGAAGCTCCGATGCAAATGCTAATGTTTGGTCACCGCTGTCCTACAAATGTTAAAACGTGCAAAATCAATGCCTTAATTCAACATTTGCATTTCTAATGTTGACATTTCCCGAACTTCATCCCTCTGGAGTGTCTCTGCCATTCCCCGTCGCACCAAACAAAATATAAATGGCGAGGGGGAGAACGTGATGTTTGAGTGTGATTCTTTAGCAGTTTACCAGGTGCAGACCGTCATTGTCTGTCCCTTTTTATGAGCTTTACCCAAATAACTCTGCGCCTGAGTCATGTAAAGAAATGTTCTGTTTCCTGTCTTCTAAAAAAAAAGGTTTTAAAGGGCTTCTACACCCACAAAATGACCATTTGTACCATGCATCCACTACTCCCTCTGCCTCCCGGCCACAAAGGACAGTGTGTAGGGTTTGACTGATCAGACTGCAACCAACTCACATGAGCGTGTACGTGCACTCTCGTTACCGCAGCGTAACGAGCGGATCTGAGGATCACGGCAGCTTTCAAGTGACGTAAAAGCGCAAAATGCTGAGGATGAAGCCATCGTTGGGTCTGTCCGCTCTGGGAAGGTCTCACTGAGCTCACAAAATGATTCTGGGGTCCAGGTACCTGATGATAAACTGAATGAAATGCGAACACGGTGATGAATATTTAATCAAAGTTTCTGCATTTAGATCCCGTGAAATGCTACACACTGGCCCTTTTTTTTTTTAGTCCATTTCTTTTGGAGGTTTTGGTTGGTTTGGGTTTTTCATACCAAGAGATGCAAATGTGGCTTTGAAACTGCTTGACGAAATGCTCCCACACACCTTTGCCGTGTTTGAGGGGTTCGAGTGGGAGGGATGGATTTTTGTTTACAGCAAAAGTCATCAGCCGCTGGTTTCCACTGGAAGCTCTGGACTAATGACATGGGGGACGACCTCAGCGGTTCTCTTACTCAGTACAGTATGTATGCATCCTATGATCTTTCTCGCTGCGCTGTTGCATGACCACCGATCCGGTTACTGCGGAACTCAGGCAGCTATCTGTCCACCGCAATGAAGGTTGTTGATAGGAATGAATCGGCCAGATTTTAATCTCCGGACTGGAACAGAAAGCCCTGCGGGGGCTTGACACTGCTAAGTTGCCCTCATCGCTGCCGCCCCCCATGTTCGGAGTTAAATCTCACTACATTAATTTGATTTATATACGCAGGATGTCACACTGAAAATTCTCCCGCCTCCGTTATCTTTTGATCTCCAGCAGTCATCTATTTATCAGCTGACATGGATTTTCCAATAGAGCGAAAAAGGACTTGAGTATTTCTCTCACTGCTCCAAAGTATCAGACCATTTCACACCTGCTGTAGAAGTATTTCGCAGAGAGATGCGCACAGTCTGCTTGTTCTAGCTCAAGGGCCTGACAGAAATGACAGAGTTTTTCTCTGCAGCGCCGTTATATCTGGACTTGTCAGAAAGAAAGTATTTGATTTGTCTGGTCCAGTTTGCATTAAATCGATCCGGTCACGTGTGGTAAATCTGTGCTCTTGAAGCACTTTTTTTTTTTTTCTTCCTTTCTTTAAATACCTGCTTCATGTAATTCACCATAAACTGTTAATAATTTGTCTTGTCTGTTTCTGTTTCCTTCCCTTTTTTGTTTTCCTTTCATGTCCCCCCTCTGTCTGGTCCTGTCGTGGGCATGTCCACTATGACTGCCCTTCTCCCTCAACCTCTATTACTCCTTATTGTCTCTCTTTCCTCACTATGTCTCTGCCTGTCCCTCCTCGTTTACTTTCCGGCCCTCTTCACTCCCTTTTAAAAAAACATTTCCCACCTCAACTCTTGTTCCCCCTTATTTCTCCACCGCTACTTCCCTTATCAGAAATCCGCCTACGTGTCCGGGCCGAATACCTGGAGCACGATTCGGCCCTCCGTGACGGCGTCTCATCGGACAAGCGTCAGCCGCTGGAGCGCCAGTTTGAGTTGTTCAGCAAAGCCAGCTCGCTGCTCCGGGCCAGAGACCTGGGTTCCATCGTCTGCGACATCAACTTCACAGAGCTGGAGAACCTGGAGGCCTTCTGGGGCGACTACCTGAGCGGCGCCCTGCTGGAGGCCCTGAAGGGAGTCTTCATCACCGACTCCCTGAGGATGGCGGCCGGATCGGAGGGCGTCCGCCTGCTGATCAGCGTGGACCAGGATGACTACGAGGAGGGCCGGATGCTGCTGAGAGCGGGGAGGATGTTGCCTTCGAGTCATCGTGGGCGCACAGAGACTCACTGGGCTGTGTAGGCTGACCGGAGTCGTTCTGGTGCGCTGGATTCTCTCTGTAGAAAGGAATAGTTGGGGTCATGATGAAGGTTATCGGCACAGGGCGAATTTAGAAGGCGGCCTCCTGTAGTTGCAGTGCATGTAATAATCACTAGATGGCAGCTTTCACCGTTGGTTGTTTGTGTTTGCAGCCGGCCTTACAGTTTCAGAATTGTCTTTTTGTGGTTAAAAGATTATAATTTTTTTTGTGAAAGGAAACTGAATAATAACAGATCAATGTGCTTTCCCTTGGGATTCATGCACAGGTGCTACTGTGTAGAACACCAGGAGGAAACGGGATGTACCAAGATTTTTGGTATATATTCTTAGTCTCAGTGAGAACAGGAGCCAGCAAGCCTGTGCCAAAAGAAATGGTAAGCCCCTCATTACATTATTAATCATAAATGAGTAAGGTTAACTGATGTGCCACAAAAGATAGAAAACAACTAAGTAACTACGGTGTTGATACTTCCACCTTGAGTACACAAATTAAAAAGGCTGCAATCACAACTAGTCATCAGGCATTTGTTTTTCAAATTTATGCATAAATTGTAGTCGTTCAGATTCTACGGCAGTTCTTGAAACTCAATGCAAACGGATCCCTTCACCCAACTAAACATACTTTGCCAATAGTTTGGTTGATTTTTATTATTTTGTTTGAACTTGAGAAATATTGACCATATCAACTGGCACTTCTTCTTTTATAAATACAAATTTAATGCCAAGAAAAGTTTCTGATCTTTAAAAATATGCGACTGAACTAAGAACAGTTGGAGGAGTGGACTCTGTACAGATTGACCCTTTTTGTGACCAATTCTTTAGAGCGCAGCCCGCGCGTGTATACACCCGAAAAAAAAACCCAACCGCTGTGTTTCTCAGCACCGCGCGCCACGATAACCCGGCTTGTGATTGCCGCGGTCGGTGGACACGACTGTTGCCAGTAGATGACAGCAGTGATTAGGGCCTAGCCTCAGCAGACCATGGAAGATTCATCATCCCCAGCCTGTCAACAGCAACCCCAATAATACAACGGTGGCTTGTGTCCAGGCCTCAGCAAGTACTTCTCTCGGCAAGCAAAGCACAGGACAGTGCGTCGGTCAATAGAAGTGATGTTGGGGAGATCAAAATCAAAAGTGCACATCCTTGCTCCACTCAGCCCTGCTATGTAGACCCAGCAGAGGGGCTCACGGACAGCTGTCTACCCACCCTGCTGGAACTAATGCCTGGACTTCACTCGTAGGAGACGATCAATAGCCCCCCCCATACAGGCACGACTTAAGCAGGCAGACTTGCTACTGTCTGAAGTGTAGGGCTCCCTGAAGTGACGGGCAGAGGGGGCCATGTGTTATTATTATTATTACTACTATTATTATTACTATCGTATTATTCTTACAAGGAAAAAATAACTAATTCAGGACAGCATTTTTGTTAAATTCTTTTGGTATGCCAATTCTGTTTGTGAAAATCTTTATATACGAGATATTATTTGTGGTGAATAATAAAGGTGTGTTGCCCTAAAGCTGTTTTTTTTTGCTCATGGACCATTATTGTATCAATAACTAAAGCATGCGTCTGTGCGTTTCAACAGTTAACCTAATTCTTGGTCTCATATTTTGTTAGTGTTTCTTTTTGCTATTTTCTAAATGTCCCTGGTCTCTTCCAGGTCCTCTTCCCACCCCCCAAATAGTCTGAAGAGGTCCATCCGCTGCAGGTCACGGTGGATCAGATCCTTAATTATGTCTCCTTGCTTTGAAGCTGTCGGCGTGTTGAAACTCTAGAATGGTGTTTGTTTCTCTTCTCTTTGTGCTACATTTTTTCCTTTTAGCATTCACTTGCTTGGATGCTTAGTAATCTTCGTGCACGTAACGGCTCCAACTGATCGGTTGACGCTTTCTTTGTTTTTAGTTGAAAACCATTTGTCATTCAACACAAGGCTGCCCAATAGCAATCAAACATAGTCGCCACTGATTCTTAGTAAAATGATTGATGCCATAGTGAACATTTTTTTGTGGCTGCCTCTTGGCTATTTAATGGATTTTAGGGTTATTTTATTGTTTTCAAAACGATTTTTGCGTTATTCCAAATGCCATTGTCCTTAAGGCTAAAGCCCAGGTCCAGTCCTGTAGGTTGGAGACTGCGTTTCTCAGCAAAATGTTATGGGAGCATTTTTCAGTTCAGTTGAGTACACTTTTTTACATTGCATAGCAGAAATTAGTTAATATTTAGATTTCTTCCATTTCTGGATACATCCGCTATTTCCTGATATGGAGGTATAGACCTTTGACTTATCGCTGGACCTCTTTGGACATAATTAAGTCCTTTTGATGTCAACCAAATGCGTCCTCTGACACATGAATAAATAATTTAAATGTCTGCAAAAGGGCACTTCTCCTCATTTCAGTCAGATTCCAAGCAACCATGCACAGTAATCAGGGACGTTCTTTAGTTAGCTATGGCATTTTAGCCGAATGTATGATCCTCAAATACAGACCATAACTCCCAATGACACAGGGAATAAACATTGATTTAATAACCAAGTAAGTTTGTACTAAAAGTGAATAATTTATCTAGTGTTACATCTCTCAATGTACACACCATCTACGACCATCGATGGTTATGCAGCGGAGCTACATTAATTTCATTTAATTTTCATTTAAACTAATTTCATTAGTATTTTGAGGATCCTTGTTGATCTCTTGTGCCTGTCAATTTAAATATTCAGTGCAATGTTACACACCTGTCTGACTTGAAGACATCATTATTAGATCGGTTAAAAACACTTGACACCCGGCCGCTATAAAAATGCTGCTGAGGATACAAATGAAGTTTCGTCATTGACTTGCCATCATGGAGAACAATAAGCTGGACCAACCCTCTGGGAAAAAAGCCTGAGAGGGCAGTTTCTACCCTGTTCGGAGTAGGTCTGTTTGATGGCCTGCTAAACTGCCCCAGGCCTGCCTCGGGGAAAACTGAGATTTTTTTTTTTGAAAGCCCAGTTTTCACCACACCCAGCCTTAAAGCAAGACCAGCGATGTGATGCCCACGGGGAGACCCAGGCACTGTGTCTGAGAAGTCTGCAGAACTACAGAGATCCAACTTAAAGAGCGCGGCCGTGTGGCTCCTCTGAACAATGACTCCCCCCCAGGATGACCCCGCCACTGTGAGAGATTTGTTTGTCATAGAAATTGGGGCACATATTTGGAGCACTCATGGGGCATTAAGCTCACAAATATCCAAGGACAAGGCACGGGCCTTCATCAGGCAAACAACTGAACTGCTACACTCTGGACTCACTCAGCTCTGTAGCTACCGCCATTTTTATTTCAACTGGCTGTAAAATTAAAAATGACGCTGAGGCCGCTACATCACTTTATACTTGTCCCTCGTTCCAGAAATGTGTATCCTGCAACAGATCTGTGCCGAATGTTTTTCACAATCTTCCAATCAGCCTGGATGCTTCTTTACGGTTCTCAGAGTATAGCAGCAAACAACTATTTGCCATGTAAAATGCAGTGGAGTAATGTCTACCTGTGCAGAAAAGCTTATTACATACAGATATGAGCACAGTGTCTGATCAGAATGGCATAAAAATATATTTAAATAACACATTGTCATTGTCCAAAGTCACCATGATCAACGCGTTACAAGCCGCAGCTGAAGGTTTTTTTTTTTTTAGTCAGGCCCAGCAGAGCCCGGCATCCTCCCATCTTCTTGCCCCGCTACACTGACCCCATCAGCACCGCCACAGTCACGCCACCTCTACAGCTTCAGCACAGCAGCAGTTTTCAGCCAATGGGCTCTGTTGATGCCTCGCTGATCTACATCCAGGTCAAGGATTCCACAGATGGGGGTCAAAGATCCTGTTGCCATGGTGACGGGGATAGGGCAGGACAGTGGCAGTCTCGTGATGCGGTTGACTGGGGATCAAACAACCGGGAGGGAGCCTTGATAAGAGAGAATCCATGATTGGGTCAAGATTGCAAATAATAAAACCCTATTGTTTGTTTTAACGAATTGATCAGTTTCAACGTGTGTTTTCACTTTCTATCTCCAGCTGTAGGGAAGAACTCTGATTCTAACATATCAAGCGGCCCCCCCCCCTTTTTTTTTTTCTAAACAAGAGCACACCAAACATCTGGAGAGGCGACTGTACGGTTTATTGCCTAAAACACTTCATAGAGACATCAGAGGTGGTCTCGTGTTCCACAGTGCAAATTGCATTGGCTGCAAGAAGCTAATGTAATGCAGGGTTGAGCTGGACACTAGTCATCATCTGGCTGCAGACTTTATTCCACTGTCCGCAGGTGTTCTTCGCACCACCTTGATTGGATGGAGACTCAAGTCGTCTTGTGGTAGCTCAGGCCTAAATCAGTCTCCTATCGAAACGTGTCATCTAAAGCTGATAGACACTACAGCCTTCTGCCGGCCCACTGGGGCCGCCTTTATTATATGTATTCCCTGCAGCGTATGGTACAGCTCTCTGATAGGGGACATTCTATGGTTTATATTGAGGGGGGTAAATTAGATTAGGTGATCTTCCTTGGTTTACCACTGCACCGTGTGGGGTTGTAAAGCTGTCAGTCGCAAAGGAGGTAAGACAGCACATCTTTCCCAAACATATAAAAATTGAAATGAAATTGCCAATTGCTCGGTTTCTAATTATTAAGCCAAAAAATGGTGTATTTATTATTCAGTTATTCAATAATGATTTGCTGTTGTATAAAAACTAGTGAAACTGAGTCCCACTGTGTTAGTTAGTGAGCAGCAGGTCTCTGCTCCCTGCCGAGCAGGAAGGACAGTGCTTTCTGTGGCCTGCAGGGGGCAGCATAGAGGAGTCACCAATTTGAGGAGGCCTCATATTCAAAACCGCAAAGCCTCCTGCTGAATATCCACTGGGTCATTTCAGCAACACCTATCATGAAGTTACAAACCTTCCGCGATACAGAGATACTTTAACTTAATGGTTAAATGGCAAACCACCCAAATCACACGCGGCCCTTAAAAACACATCGCTCTCCAGTCGAGAAACGTGCCCCGTACCGCACTTTTATTCATCTTATAGGGAGAACATGTGACGAGGTGTCATTTAAATGTTAGAATGGCTCTGATTGCTAATTACCTCAGATGTGTCACGGTTCCCTCCTTGCACTTCAAACAGCCGTCTCGCCTCCCTCCTTTTCTTGTCTGTTACACGCGTGCCTCTTTCTCCTCAGCAGCAGCACCACAGCCACCAGGTCGCCATGGAAACCAAGGAGAGACACACGTCGAGGGTGAGAGAAGGAAAGAGAGAGAGAGAGGGGGGGGACATGAAAGGTTAGGGTGTTGTCATACCCCCCCACTCCCCTCCCTCCCTCCCCCTCCTCACCTCTAACCCCTCAGCCGCTCAGTTTAATGCTGAGCCCCCAACCCAGATCAACCGCCCCACACACTGGCCCCTCTCGCACACACCTCTGCCCCCCCCCCCCTCCCGTACCCTCTCCCCCATCTTTCAGCTCTCCATCCCTCTCTTGTCCAGACAGGCTGCTCGCATGGCGGGGATGGAGACGTTCACCGATGGAGGCACTGGTAAATTTTCACATCCACAAAAACAACCAAAAACGGACCAGAAATGGCTCCTTGTGTCGCGCGTGACGTGCGGCTCAGATCCGCGTCCTGTAGACGGCACTTCTTTGCCTTCATGTGTCTTTTCACCGTAACTCTTCTCAGCTGTATGCACTCCCTCTTTCTTTCCCCCCTTTCTCAAATCACAATCTTTCTGTTCTGTGTCCATTCAAAAGGCGAAGGATTTGAGTCCTGCACCTGCAGGGGAGTCCGACACTCCTCGTGGCGGTGCAGGGAGGACTGAGAGGCTCGAGAAACTGCCTTAATGATTTTTTCTTTCTTATTGATTAGATAGAAATTAATCACGGGGGCAACCACCGTGTTTTGACTCTCCCACTCTCTCTCTCTCTCTCTCTCTCCCTCTCTCTCAACCCCTGCTCTCTCTCTGTCCTCCCGTGCGCCTCTGCTCCGTGGACGAATAGCGTTGTGTCTCCTTTCCTGCTCTGCATGTTGCGCTATCGCGGGAATATTTGATTCGGGAGGTGCGCGCTCTGTTATATGCATACACACGGAGACACGCAGCCGCCGCGCACCTGCGACGTGTTCTCCTGTCGTCTGCGAATAGCGGCCGCGTTGTCTGTAAAACGACGTGACGGATTGTGTTGGTTGGATGGTTCGATGTTCATGTCGTGCGTAATGCCGCTTAACTTGTAATTCGTGCCATTGGGGTAGAATGGATTTGTGGATTCAGGAGAGAAGTAATGTTAAAATAGAGACATCAGTTTACACTCTTGAGACTCTTTGCTCCTTTTTTGGTTTGTATGTTTGCTTAATTCCGAATCGCGAGGGGCCGGTTTGAGGGCTCTGCAGCGCAGGCTGTTGGCCCGGTGTGTTGATGGGCGTCCTGCGTCTTAATTTGAAGCATAGCTCGGAACACCGCTTATGGGCAAATTAACCTGCGTCGTGTCCCGGTGTCCGCAGATAGCGCAACGTCACCTCAACGCGCAGAGGAGCTGATACGCCGCCGAAGGGAAATCGATGGGCCCACTGAGTTAATTATGAGAAAATCAATTAAAAGGAGGGGATATGTTGGCTATATAAAGCCGGGCAGGGAGCTCACGGCGGCAGAGGAGAGGAGAGCGCAGAGCGGACACCTCCCTGCCGGGCCGGCCGACGAGCTGCGATGATCATCGGACCAGCTTCTTCCGTGACATCGTCAAATCAACTAAATGGATTCTGAACACATAATATAGTATTTGAGATAAGGTGTCGTCAATGGGGTGGTTTTCAGTGACACACACACACACACGCACACACACGCACACACACGCACACACACGCACACGCAAACACACTTACACGGATGATCAATGCTGTGGTTTGGTCCAGATATATTTCTGTACATGATGTGCTTGACCTTTGCTCTCCGTTACAATCGGACGCATCATATTATTATTATTATTATCATCATCATCATACATGTGGACTGGTGCCGCTGATGATCCCAACAACATTCAACCAGCAGAGAAACGTGTTGATGGGGATCATTTAGTTTTGATGTCACACGGTTCCATCCGTACGTCACCTAGAGGTTCATGCTGCAGGTGTTGTTGCACAACGTGCCGGGAGCTGTGCATTTGTAGTGAAAACTGCACACGTGCCTTTGCCAAACGTGGCTTTACAGGTTAATTCAGTGGAGCGCGTGCATGAGGAGTGCGCGGGGATGCAGGTAGACGTAGTGCCACATGAGTGAAGCCCGACTTTGAATCCCGAGGGACCGAGACGTAGTACACGTTTTGGTCGTAAGGAAAGAAACAAAAGAGTTCTGACTTTTATCCCACAGTGATATTTGGATCATTTGTTTCTTGTGCATCTGTTGGGCCACTTTTGCTCAGGACGTCTCATTAAAAGTCACTCCTCTGCTTGATGGGTGATGCATTGAGAAACACATATCGATACGTGGGCCTCAACGCACCACGTATTGTGTGTGTGCGTGTGTGTGTGTCTGTGTATGTGTGTCTGTGTGTGCGGTAGTCGAATGTTTTCTTAAAGCGGGGAAGAAGAACACGTTGGAGTTTTACCTTTTTACCTGAACTAATATGAATCATATTAATGAAGGTCTTAGTTTGGGGTTTGGAGTCTTGGGCTCTTTTATCATATCTTATATCAGTAACTCCGAAACCATTTCATTTTAATGTCACAATAGCAATATTTGTGTGTGTGTGTGTGTGTGTGAGTGCGAATGTGTGTGTGTGTGTGTGTGTGTGTGTGTATTAAATAAGCTGTAATCCAAATCCTCCACGTAATTTCACAATACATATCACTTACATGCAATTTTCAAATAGTTTAATATCCACAAAAAACAAATAGCCCTACAAATACAAATAAAATTGAATTCTAACTGCGCTGAAATATGGGGGGATTTTAAACGCTCTTGCTTTGGTCGAATTGAACCCCAAAGTTATTGATCACGTTACAAATGTATTCATCCGTATTTCACTTTTAGAATCCACAGTCTACAGATGTTCATGTGTTTTGTGGGAAAATATGTAAATATTCATGCACATGTTTTTTGAATATTATAATATTTGAACCAAGACTACTATTCCTGTTTCTGCTCTTTTTCAATATTATCGCTGATCCTGCTGATTTTGTTAATCTGAAACGTATTTATTCATGTATATATTCATGTATGCATACAATTCAAGTTAGAAGTAAATACATATTTTATGTTTCCTGTATTTAAATTGACATTTTTACGAACTCCGAGTAGAATATTCAGTGTTAGTCTGTTTTATTCTGAGCTAAAGTCCTTCGTAAGAAACTTCAGGAATATTTTAAACTCCAACGCTCACATTCAAACAACCGCCGTCGTAATGAACTTTCACCACAGTGTGTGTCAGTCACTTGTATTGTATTAATCATTAATATATTACAAATTCTCCGGCCGGTGTTTACAGCAATAATTGTTAATCATTTCGTCGTTTTGCAAATTCAAACATATGCGGAGGAGCAGAAAGCGTTTGCGCGATTTGAGTCGTGCGAGTTTATCTCATTAAAATATTAAAATACAGCAGAAACGCCCAGTGTCGCGTCACATTGGAGGAATTACAGATCAGACAATCTTTAAAATATAGCTTCATAATTTAGACAATATTGAGGTCCACGAAAAACGTGTGTAGTTCTGTATTAGGGAGAAATTAAATTGAATTAAATGTGATCGGTATTACATAACGTCAGGACGACGGTAGTATTTTTTTTATAAAGTTTTCTTATAATCTGAGGGATTCACATTAAAGGTTATTATTTAAGTGACGACAACAGCACATTTGGAAAGCTGAAATCCTAAAATACTCTCATAAAATGCTATGTTGATGATTCGATAAGCAGCGCGCTGCGGGAGTGATTATTGATATTTTATAGAATTTCCCGATGGGATCGGGAGGCGTGCAAAGCCCGAGCTGAGGCGGATTGGACACGCTGTCCTGCGCCTTATCAACCAGAAACAGAACACACAAGGGAAACATTTGATGGTTTATGGTAAACTCCAAACGCAGCCCGTTTCCCGGATCGTCCGTGTAGGCTTTGATCTGCGCGTTACAGTTGTGTTACCGGCCACTTCCAGTCAGTATCGAGCAGCACAGGCCACGGAGAATTAATCCATTTTCGACACACCACTCCCTTCCCCAAATGGTGCTGCAGCTCTGCGCGGCACAATACGGTAATGACCCCCAGGTCAAAGGTCGCTTGGCCAGTGCCTCAATTAAGGGGGTGGGGGGGACGATTGCAGTTGCACGTTTCGTCGTTTTTGTGACAAGAAGGGGCCAGAAGTGACCGCTGTGCACAAAACATTAAAGCAGTATTTGGCTGAATGGAAAATTTCCACAACAAAATAGTAGGCTATACAAATATTCTTAAAAGTGCATATATCTCAAATATAATTTAATGAAAAACCGTAATGAATAATATATGCACAATACATATATATAGATATATATTTTAGATTTTTGTTTTGTGTGAAATATTTTACCTATAGAGCACATTTTTAAAGCCCCGGTAAAAACAAAAGTGATTGTCACTGTGTGAGTCAATGTCATCAATATATTTCCACCTCGGCTAGTTTCCTCTCAAAAAAAATTGAAGAAGAAATGTCCAAAATCTCAATTTAGATGTTTAATCTTTTGTTTTGGGCAGGCTACCCCCCCACCGTCCTGTAGAAGAATGTGCTGTGCACATCATTGTGTATCAGCTGCTGTTGAATGTAATCAATGGAAAATTCCCGATCATCGCTGCATCGATTAGCTGATAAATGGTGGCTGGATGAATCATCTGAGAAGATCAGGTTGTCGATGGCCCCGCGTTTCTAAACCTGACCGCTCACTGTAGCAGCCGCACAGAGGGAGGCTTCGACCGCACGGACAGGACTTCAATAAGTGACAGGAGAGAGGTGATGAATTGATCAAAAATGACCACAATGAATCGAGCCTCTTGTGAGGCCACACATGTCCATTATGTGAGTGTGTCTGCAGGTTTGTGGTTGGAATACATCAAGGGCTTGAGGCCAAAGTTCAGCTTCATCCCAGACTGATGACCCTGCAGACGAACTGACCTTTGGGGGGGGGGGGGGGGGGGGGGGGGTCTAACAGCTGGGGGAGAATATGGCTTACTGGACCGATCGGGGAGAGGAGAGGGGATTTGGAAAGGGGAATAAGATGGAATATGGGGAGGTGAAGTTCTGGACCTAAAGGAGGGGGAAGGGGAATCTAAAGAGGAGAACGGGAGACCAGCGGTGTTAGACCTTCAGCCTCTATCTACGGCGCGCTCCTGGTGCTTGGCTCTGGTTTGAAGCAGTGAATTAACACCCGACCCCGGCTTCTGACCCCACCCCCCTTCACCCCTCTAGATTAGCAAAGATGTGCCATCCAGCCTGCACACACACACTTATATATATATATACAACGGAACAACGCAACCTTCATATATTTCGTTATACACATATATGGCGAGACAGAATCAAAGTCGTACATGTACACATTTGGCTGCGATGGGAGGAAAAAACGGACAAAGCCGCGCAAGTCCACGCAACCTTTGCACATCCCATTGTCAGTCCACCATCTAATTCCCCGGGGTGAACCCTCATTGTGTTACTGCTTGTCACTGTAACGGTCAGTCTGTAATGACTACCTCCCCCACCCAATGACCATGGAGGCAAACACACACACACACACACACACACACACACACACTCTGACCCTCATCCATTTTACCTGCAGGACACAGACCAGGATCGGCAGCACGTTCACAGCTTTGCACCCACATGTTCCAACCAGTCACACATCCATAAGCTACAGCTCCTACCCACGGCAGTTTACCCCTTAATCCTTTTGAATATGATGAAAGAACGTTTTCTCTTTCAGGGTATTTGATCTGATGTGTCCAGAGACCTGGAGTACTGAAAATATTTGCAATCAGTAGAGGAAACAAACCAAAAATCTTTGCAACCCTTCAACCATCTTGTGGCCTCGTTGCTTTAGTTGCGTGGATGCAATGGCAGCAGTGGTGGCAGTGATCTGTGTTGGTTAAAAAAAAACACCATGGGCACGGTGGTGTGGTGGTTACAGTCGCCTCACAGCAAGAACGTCTTGGTTTGCGCCGTTGATTAATTGGTGATTCAAATTTTGCATGGAGGTGGAAGAATTTGAGACTGAACGGTTGCTTGTTCCTGATTCAGTGGTGAGGGTGTGTCCCGTCATGAAATGTGTTTTTAGTAGCAAGCACATTTTTTGTTGTGTAACGATTTTACTTTGTGCTGTAAATTATAAGCACTAACCACACAGTTTACTTCAAAAGGGTGTTACAAAGTTATCTGGTGAAAACAATGAAAATACATAATATTCCCGAATGGTTAAACTAGGAAACGGAACTAGAATGTTTGTGAAGATCTAACCAGGAAATTTTTCTTGTTAATTAAAAATGATAAATAAAATATTTGACTTATTTTTCTGATTTCAAAGATTTTATTCACTTAATGCATTAATGCACCTAGTGTTTCACCACTATCGTTATAAGGGGTTATAAAAGTGATTATTACGGCTGTTCATCACAAGAGCCTGTTTGTGGAAACCAACAATATAACCGATCGTTCCCTGCGATGGTGACGGATACCCGTGTGTGGGGACACACGTCTCCCCAGCCCAGCAGGGATAAAACTCCTAATTCTTGACAGCATAAGTGTTGTACATTGCCCACTGAGCATCACAGGACCACATCCCTTTCTCTCACATCCCATCTCCCACAGCCTCCTTAAGGCCGCTGTGCCGGATGGATGGCCGCTCCGGACCAAAGGTGGGGGGCGGGGGGGTGGATGGCGGGTGCCTTTGGTCGGCCTGGTCAGCAGAATTTGTAGTGGCCGACCGCCGCCTGTGTGTGTCAGCAGAGAGTAGCCGGCGTGTCGCCCTCCATTAGGTTTCCTACCTATCTTCCTACTGTGTCAGACAGAGGAGGGAGGCAGCAGAGAGAGGGGAGGGGGGGACTGTGGGGGGGCAGCGGGAAGTTGCCCAGAGCAGAGGGAGGACAACAGGGGAAGCAGGAAAAAAAAATCTTTTCTTTTCATCCCTGCTCTCTCCGTCCAAAGCAGTGTACAGTTTCTCTCCGCCTCTCACTTTGTCCTTCTCTCACCCAAACCTCTAATCCGTCTCCTTTTACCCCTCACTCGTTCCTTAATCCCAAATCTCTTCAACCCTCTCCACCAGCCCTTTTTCAATTGTTCTCCCTGTACCTCTCTGTTACTGCACCTCCTCCCTCTTCTCCTTTCCGTCTATCGCATCTCAACATGCCACCTCTCAGCGTAGCCCTGTCACGCACCCCAGACGACTGCTGCACCTTATTTTCCCTCTTGAACCTTGTTTTCAGGTTTTTTTTCTTTTCCTCCCTGTTTTTCTTTGTTGTACCATCCGAACATCCCCTTTGAGCCTCAAATATCCGTCCACGATCTCTTTTTCGTCGTTCTGTTTCCTGCAGATTTCAATGTCACTAATGTCACAATTATTTCCAGAGAACATTCATTCAGGCCTTTTGCAAAATACTTTTTCCATGTAGGAATGAAAGCTGTGCCTTTGATACAATGCACCTGCCGGTGATTCATTTATTTTTTGTCCCGAGCTAGCTCAGGCACACACCAATTTTAGTCACTGCCGCCATTTTGTTGGATGTGATCAATTTTCTGTGATTTGGCTGGGCTGATTTCCAGCCAGTCTCTCTCAGTTGTGTCGCGGTTCCGCAGTGTTTCCATGTGTCGCTCCACCCGAGGGCTCATTGTGGATATTAGCGCATCATCATGGACTGATTATCACTGATATAACAAATTGAGAGAATGCAAAGATTATTTTTCCCCTTGAAAGTTGAAAAAAAAATGATGTAACGACAAACGAAACACAGTGAAAAACTACTTTTGCTTTGACAGTCTGACTTTTTTGTTGTGATCGTAGGCTGTAATTCCACCCCTGAGTTTAAACCACACAATGTGTCACAAATAGTGTTTCTGTGACACCTCGGCACTGCTCATATTATTCAGATAACAAAAAAAGCTTTGTCATGTTCTACAAAATAGGATATGTTTCCTTAATCTGTCAATGGCTCCGGCTCTGAAAGACTTCATTTTGGCTGAGCAATGAAAGGCTCAGAAACATCAATATGGCTGAGCAGGATAAGAAGTAAGAGCCATATTCCAAGTCCGTATTGCTCTCCCACCACATCCTCCTATTTGTATGGTGCAGATATTGGGTCTCAAGCGAGAAATCAGAATTGCGTTCTCCCAGAATGGCAGCACGCTTCTGTTGAAGTGGAATAGGAATGTTATATGGAACCAATGCATCCGGACTTGTCTGGACATCTCGACAAAAGCCCTTCACACTTTCTCCCTGGTGCGCTCTCTTCCTCCATGTCTCTCTCTCTCTCTCTCTCGCGCGCGCTCAATAACCTTTCGCTTTCCATCTTCACCATAACCCGCCCCAGTGTGGAGGACGAGGTGTGGATTAGGCCTAAATGTAGAGTTGTGTCGACCAAGGCGTGACCGCTCGGCTATCGTGCCGCGTCCGCCGTGGCCACGGAGCCTGTGGAGGGAGGAAAAGAGGGGGGAAAAAACCAAAGAGAAATCCTCTCCACTTCATGCGCCTCTCACTTCCATCCTCTTTGTGCGTTTTTTGTCGAGGAGGAGGAGATGGGGGAAAAGACAGACGGTTATCCTCGCTTTGCCTCGCCTGTCACACCACAATGTGCATGGTTGATAACTAATTCAAAAAACATGCATGGGCCTGGGTGTAGCTTTTCAAACGGCATGTAACGTCTGAATGTGATTTAAAGGGTGTTTCTTTATGCAGCTGCCTGTTGCCGATCAATGCTGTTCCTCTTGTCATGCTGTGGGAACGTCACATTTGGTATACAGCCATCCAACTCCGGGGCGAAGGCCGCGTTTTGCATCGCCGTTGGAGATGGTTGGGTTTGCAGTGGGATCTCTATGGACGTGGTTTTTGGGGGCCGTATTTTGGTCCGTAGCCGTCTCAACACTGCAGACGGTGATTTCACCGATGAGGTGACTTTTGCCGTCTGTCTTTTTCCCCTCACTCATCTTATTTTCAGCCTTTAATTTTTTTTTTTTTTTTTACACAAGGGGAAAATGAGGAAGAACAAAACCAACATATGAAAACTAAAACATGACAGAGAAGGGAGGAAAGGGGGAGAGGGAAGGGAGGAGGAACAGAGGAAGGAGAGGCAATCTCAGAAAACAAGAGGGCTTTCAAAAGTAAGGGATGAAAGCTAGTCAGGCTGTTATTTTTGAAAAATGATCCTTGTGTAGTGCTCCTCTTAAGAGTACATATTATTTTATCTTCCTGAGGAGAATCAGTGAGGTGTTTTGGCACAAAGAAAAAAAAAACCTGGCAGTAGTTTCTTTGAAGTTGCAGTTTATTCTCCTTAATGTGATTTTTGACAGGCATATTTTAAATCATTTTTCAGCGAAATGTTCTTCAAATCATAAATGTGGGACATATCAAAAGGTAACTCATGGAATCCTGAAATGTCAGCATACATCCGCTGTTTTTTACCACAACACATTGACAACAAGTTATTAAAAAATTTTTTTTTAATACGTTATCTGTGTCCTGAACCGGCCGCTGTGTAACAAAACAACCACACGTTCTGCGAATTTGAGTCCCTCCTTTGACCCCTAAAGCCAGGGGTCGCACAGAAAAGACGAGGCACGTGATTCGGTGTGATCTCGGAGACGGGACGAGACGAAAATAATTCCGAGCGGCTCAGAAGGACGCTGATGTCGATGGTCAGTGTAGCAGTGAAACACCTCACGCCGTGATGCTTCCTTAATCACGTGCACGGGAAAGACACACAGGGCCATTGTTGTTCTGAGAATATTTATAATGATGTTTTATGATGTTTCTGAGATTCAAAACGAGGTCTTTTAGAGCCTTTCAGCCTGTTTTTGCGCTCTCACAGCCAAAGGAATTTCGCGCGCCGCTACAGCAGATGTTTGTATCGGAATGTGTCTCTGCAGCTGTTTGTGTGTGTGTGTGTGTGTGTGTGTGTGTGTATGTTCAACGCTCGTCTCCCGTATCAATAGGTTAATAGCTGCAATGTCAGCTTCAGTGACTGGCTGATTAGTTGTGTGTTCACTAATCCACACCGGGGCGGGGAACTATTGGCTTTCCCATTGATTTTAGCGTGGTGAGCAGGCAGAAGATAGAGACAGGGGAGATCTATTGATTGACCCCAAATTACCCCCCCTCTCCCTCCCCTCCACACACACGACCACCCACCAACCCGTTTTGTCGGCCGCGCACTCATCTCCGGCTTCCTCATTGGGTGCCCGAGCTGACAAACATTCAGTATGATTGGACACTTCAGCGGGGAGCGAAATGTCTCCTCTCTGATGCCGTTGATTTGGAAGTGTTTGGCTGTTTGCGATTCGGCTCTCAGTTGATTGGCCGTCTGGCGAGGATGAGAGCTACTCCGACCATACAGGGGGCAGCTGGTTTGGACCGCTTTGATGAAGAAAAACACAGCCTCGTCCAGAGGGAGAGTATCGCTTCCGTATTTCCGATAACGATGCGTGACCTTATTTGTCATTTTAAAAAGGTGTGGATGAGAAATCCGGCCCCCGTCCTTCCACCCGTGCGCTTCAACTTCCCCCTTTTCTCCTCTGTTGTCCTTTGCGACTGTCACGCGGCTGCATCATTTCAACTCTTCTTTATCTCCGTTCCTGTGCCTGGCTTCCTCTGGCCCTCCCTCCAATCCTGCCTTCCTTGGGTCTGAGCTTTGAGCTTTTTCTCCTGAGCCTTTCCTTCCCATATATCACTCCATCCCATCCCTCTCCGTCTGCCTCTGATATTCCTCTTTAGGCCTCCGTCACTCTCTCCCCTGTGTCGATGTAAGCAAGAGAGAGGAGGTTGTTAAACATTTTTCTTCCCTCTTAATTGTTTTGACTGGGCCGATTGGCATCCCGATTAGGCCCATTGATTTCCTGGCGCTAAGTGCATTGATTTTTAAATTTCTTATTGATCCCCGCTCTAAATCTCCCGCAACACTCGCTCGCACAGTCTCACCGTTGGTTCGCAGGGGCAGAGACGGAGGATTGAAAGGAGAGCTTCGGGGAAGGAAAGGCGATAGTGTGAGTTAACTGAGAGGAAGAAGAGGAGCAGGAGACGATGAGGGAAAGCAGAGTTATCAGCCGCGAGGGGAAGTCGGTAATAGATAAACTATTTATATTCCATCGCTCTAATGCTGCGATATGTTGTTCGTGGTTGAAGCCTCGGGAAGGCCGGGCGGGGAGTCGCAGACTCGGTAACAGGCCGGACAGAAAGATGTTCACACGTGAAGAATGAGTCACTTTATGGGTGAGCCGAGGTGCGTGAGGGATGGACACATATTGGAAATGTCGGAGATGGAATGGAGTGTTTTGTCTCTGCTTTGCTATTTCACATGGTCTGCAGAGCCTACTGGAGACGCGTGTGTGTTATTTCTGGCTTATGGCTGTGTTAGACTGAATCTTACATGCCCACTGGTGTTTCTCTGAAGGTGGTGGGCCTAATTGGCTGTGTCCGGGTCTCAGTGTGCGTGCGTGTGTGTGGTCATGCCCGCTTGAATGCGCATGCATGAGTGTGTGTGTGAGCTAAATGTATGTCTCCTTTCGCGTTGTGCACAACAACATATATATGTCTATTTGTGCATTTCTGGGTGTAGGTCTGTGTGTGTGTGTGTGTGTGTGTGTGTGTGTGTGTGTGTGCGTTTGTCTGTGTGTGCAGGCACGTCTGTGTGTGCGTTTGACCTTTTCTTAAGTGTTGAGCCTCAAATTCAGACATTTAGTTGATAGCATTTTCTTTTTTAAAGCCGCTGTACTTGACCAAATTGTCGTAACCTTTTTCAAGTCATCTGGTGCTTTTCTGTCTCAGTGTGTAGTTGAGTGCATCGCACAATACAGTATATATATATAGACCATATGCAGCATTACTGTGTTGCAATTACAATTTACTCTCTATAGATCCACTTAAGATAAGTGCTTTCAAATGGCAAGGAAAATCAACTTTTGTCAGCAACAAAGAGAACTTCAACATCACTGCTGTTGTGAGGGATGATGTATTGCTGCTGCAGGGACGTTAAATGTATGATGTTTTAAAGAGTGCTCTTTAATGGCTGCATTATCATGGATATGGTGAAGCTGGCAATGACAGCAAAGATCAGGACGCGGGAGATTGTTTTGCTTAAGTTCTCAGTGTCCGGCGGCAGTTTGCAGAATATGTAAAATAACATATTATTTCATAGCAAAGTGTGTGTTGGCTGGACAATGAGAGATAACGTGTTTAAAATGCACACACTGGGCCGAGCTGCTGTTTGCTTTGCACCGATGGGGCCTGTGTTTGCTCTGCTGATAGGGATGGCCTTACCGCACACGCTGCCTACACACACACACACACACACACACACACACACACACACACACGCTGGTTTGATAAACACATGGATAAGTCAAGAATATGTACGACCACACACAGACACACGCAGACAATAAGGCCCCAACTGCTCCATGGTCACTCTTTCCGAGGGCTTTTTTGGATGAGATGTAGGAACCTGCAGAAACACACACACACACACACACACACCTCGCACATCCTCACAGTGACAGACACACATACTACATCCTGTACACACTCAAAATATAACCTTGATCTGTCGTACTCACATTTTTCTGCCTCAAACGCACTTCATCCGTTCACCCCGAGGTGTCACGGACTCACATGGATGTCTGCAAACAAAAAATTCATATTAATGTTAAGTCATGAAGTTTGAGATTTTAAAAAGCTCTAAACTGTATTACTCAGATCAAGTGTGATCTTCAGTCCTATGAATTGAGATGGGATTAATATGATAATGTTAAAGATTTGTTTTAATCTGTGAAAAATAAATCCAACGACATGAAATGGCGCAAAGGATCTTGTTTAAATTAAAAACTGTGAATTAAACATGCGGGATATATCCATGTGTCCGTTGAAACTAGAACATTTATATTTTTACTCGAAAATTATTCTAAACAATATTAAGTTATTTTCTTACGAAATGGAACCCCAGCTCCCCGTATTCATCCCAACATGTGTGTGGAACTGGAGCAGATAGGCCGACTCCGTGATGAATTTCACTGTCAAAGACAGATTCGAAATAAATCTCTCGCCATGCACTTCCAGCGTGTGTTGCACTCTGATAATTTCCACAATATCCTCTGCAACCCCTGGGGGCATTTTCCCCCCTGTTATTTCTCTCTCCATCTTCTCCTGTTTGTTTCTATCCCTGTAAAATGCTCGTTGCTTTGCTGAAATACTGCAGTGCTTTATCTGCCCTCCTTTTCCTCCCTTTGGTCCCCCTCCTACTCCTTTTTCCTCCCTTCTCTGTGTTTCTCTCCCATGGATGGGTTGGGTACACCCCCCTCGCCCCCCCCACCTCTTCTTTTAGTTGTTGTTGTTGAAGATTGTGTGGTGGGTGGGTGTGAGGGGCGGTGGAGGGGACGGGGGACGGACGGGTGAAGCGGAGAGGGGAGGCGGCGGTAGCAGCCGGGACCCAATGACGTGGGTGCGACATGTAACCGTGGCGCAGGAGAGGAAATCAATACATGAAAGGATGAGGAGCACTGGGGTGGATTACCGTCTGGGGCCCTGGCTACTGGAGGGATGGAGGGGGGGGGGCATAGATGAGACCTGTGAGGGGATGGTGGGGGGGTGGGGGGGGGAGTGTTGGAGAGGAGAGGGGGAGGAGGGCTGTGGAGGGCAAGAGGCCAGATTGTCCAGTCCCCTCTCTCCTGCATCCCCTCCCCTGACCAAGCACTGTTTGAATCTTGACCCCTCCCATCACGCCTCCCTCTGCTTCTAAACACTGTTCAGTGCCGGTAGGCTGCCATAGGTGAACCATCGGCTGTATGCTCACACACACACACACACACACAAAGGTGCAGTGGGTTGTATAATACGGAGTGAATACTGTTTCTCCAATGTGTGCTAACGCTGCTGATAACCCGCTATCTGTACGGGGAATAATCGCCTGATATTACCAGTTTAAATTAAAGAGCTGCAGAGAGATTGTGTGTCTGTGTGGTTTATGTGGCTGTGCGCTGAGTTTGCCGGCATGTAAGTCTTCAGCAGGGTGCGTCCGCAGCACCGCCACAAACCCAGATAATAAATATCTATAATAAATATCATTATTATTGGGCCAATCTACCCCAATAACGGAGCCCCTGTGAAAGATGGCACAAGGGACCGAGCTGGATATTGGCAATATATCAGCATTGATTATTGAGAGTGCTGACAGAGAAAGGGAGGCAAAGTTAATAAAAACTAATAAAAAAGACAAGGAATACAGGAATAACAAGGGCTTTAGCTGGATCAGCTGCTCGTAGGGAAAAGGAAAGGGAGAGAAGTGAATGTGGTCGGGGTAAGGGAGTGAAAGGACAGAGATAGGGTTGTGTAGTCACCATTTGTGTGCGTCCGTCTGTTTACTGTTTAATTTCTGTCTCAACACGTGTATCTGTGTATGTGAGCGTGTATCTGAACTTAGGTTTTATCACTAGGTGTCTGCATGTGGGACTATTTTTCATGTGACTGCAAATTGGCATTGACATCTCCACACACACACATCCCACTTTTCCTTATTTGGTATTGATTGAATCCCGGTTGGATTTGAACACTGTGATTGAGATCCAATGGTTGCACAACCTTGAATTTGCTACTAACCACGATGCACAAACAATACTTACCCACTTACCCACACTTATACTCTCCCTCTCTTTCACACACACACACACACACACACAGAACCCCACACACGCAGACACCCACAAACAAACACCTTAAAAGGCCATGCATCATATCCATATTATCTTGACAAATCTATACATCATGTCAGAGCATGGCTTTATGTGAATATTGCATTTTGCTGTGTTATTCGTGTGTGTGTGTGTGTGTGTGAGTGTGAGTGTGTGAGGGCAGAGAGGATATTAGAAGAGTGCGTTGGCGCTCTGTGCAGCTGGGTTGAGACGGGACGGGGCGACAGTGAGAGAGCGTTGTCCATTCTAATGGGGCCTTGTTAGGCCGCTGACAGAGCCAGTAACGCAACTGTTGGCCGCTATTGATTCCCGACCGACGCCGTTATTGATGAGTGAGGATTTAATTCAACCAGCTCGTTTGTCAACATGACATCACCATTTAACTACGGCCACGACATGGATGCGAACACCCGCGGAAGAGATGGGTCACACTCATACACACACATTAAAACACACACATGCGGTCTGACAGATTTGTGCCGTTTTATGGCGGCAAACAAGTCATTGCTCAGTTGGGAACTTGCTGCTTCTATTGCATTATTTACAATAAAAAATTTTGTTCAATATTCAAACACTGCATTTTTAACCATTCAAATAAATCATTCAAAATGAATTACAGCTAATTACCAAGAATGCAATAAACTATATGACTAATGCATGGCCCTTGCTATGACTAATGTATAGCCTCCGGATACTTCTGGCTCTTTCTGATTGGATAAATATTTCATGCCACATTCTGACCTACAGCACATGGCATGGAAAACATGTTGTGGTGAGGAATTGAACAAATTGTTTCCTATGAATAAATTTGTTTGCAACAATTATAGGAGAAAAAAAATCAACCAAACCATTATTTTCAAATGCAGTAACAAAACATCAACATTGAAATTAATGCATTTCAATAATATTGCATCTGATCGTCAAACAATGTCAGTTGTCAGTATGAATAAAATATGAAGACTAAAACACTTTTTTGTAATTGTTTGCTAACAATACAACGAAAAGCTAAACTTTTTTGTTTAATAGCACTCCATATAATATGGACTGCGTGAAAAAATTGTAATAAAACCCATCGATAATCAGGATTTCTGTATATTAAATGTAATATACATATAAAAGGGCATTTGACAATATGAGCAAACTTGTTCCAGTGGATAATATTTTCTGCAAAAGATCATTTTCTTTAAATGTCACTCATTTTTAGTAAACGCACTAAATTGCAAAAGTAAAACATATTCACAATATAAATCCCTGCTGGTAATTCTAAGTAGAACTGTGGCAATTTGGTAATTTCTAGAAAAACATCATGATAATTATTGCTGGAAAGAACTTCCAAGGGTGCTTCTGTACAATTATTATATACTGTATGTTTATATATATTTCTGTGACGTTAGTCTATTTATAGTCATCTAAAGTCAATGCACTTAACTGCGAGTATCCAGCATCCAATATTACATTGTTACAGTATTTCTTCACCGGAAAAAAAACAGCAAAAGGGAGAGAGAGACAGAAACATTTTGGGAGAACATTTTCCCGTACAGTAGGGGGAAGATCCAGCCTAGAAAACAATGGAACCAGCAATATATATATCTCTCTCTGTATGGATTGGGAGGCTCGATGGGGAGGGAGGTGGGCAATCAGGACCCTGCGGGCCCCCGGTGAGAGCGGTCCAGCAGGGGTTATTGGCAGGAGCGCCCCCCCCCCCCCCAGGGGAGATGTCTCCCTCTCTCTCTCCCTCTCCGGGCCCCCGGGGAGTGAAACTGTAGAGACCACATCGCTGCAGGGTTCCTATAGGCGCCAAGCATGAAACACACACACGTCAGCTGAATTTAGGTGACAGACAGATGGACAGAATTAAAGATAAACTGGATCTGAGCTGAGCTCCACGTATTTGTGTTTGGTGTGTTTGAATATGGCTCACTCTTTGGGGGGGAGAAAAAAAAAGGCCAGCCGGAGAAATGAAAAGCGAGTTTGTTTCTGCGTCAAAAGTTTTTAGATCTTCCATATTCCGGGTCGGCTGGTTTTCTCTGAAATTCACGCGCAGGTGCTTCGCCGTGTCTTTTTACACGTGTGAGCACATTGATGGTCTTCTTATGTTGTTATGTTGTCTTTGCTGCCGTGTCAGAAAGGAAGAAAGAGAAGAGTTTCTTCTGAATAGTGCGTGGAGGACGAAGGGGTGGATGCTGTAGGTGTTAGCTTCCCTCCTCCTCCTCCTCCTCCTCACCTCCCCATCCTCCTCTTCCCCTCCAACACCATCTTATTTTCCCCTCTTTCAATCTCACACACCCTCCCTCCATCCCTCTCTTCCACAGACGCGCACAACCACACTACATTCTACAAGAAATAATTGCTTTTGTCTGGAAGGAGTGTAGGGAGGAGGGAAAGGGGGCGCGCATGGCTCCCTCTGTGGAGAGAAGGGGGTCTTTGAAGGACAACTAGTCACTTCTCCCTTCCCTCCTTATTTCTCCTCAGCTCCCTTCTTCTCATTCTTTCCTATTTGCCTCGCCTTACTCCTTCCTATCGGTTTTCCTCCTCTCCTTCCGTCCTTCCTTACTCTCCGCCACTCTCCTTCATCTCCCTCCTTTCGCTCCCCTCTTCCTCTCCTCTCTGTCCTCCTCTCGCTCCGTTCCCCTCCTCTCCGTCATTGGACCTGCGGATGTCATCTGTCATACGTGAAGCGGAGGGAGAAGGACAATAAAATCTGGTCGTCTACGACAGAGGATGACACATTTTTCATAATTAAGAAGATGCCAGTTTAGTGTGCGGCGCTCATTTCTTGACAATGTGGCTGTCTGTCAATGCCAGAGACCACGACAAGTCTGGTGACGATGGAAAAATTATTTATATGATGTGCAATTTCCATTAAATCAAGCCTAATCACGCGCAGCATTGAGTGAGAAGGTACACACGCTGTGGGATGGAGCTCTCAGGAGCAACAGCCCGCTCATTTCTATTGATTTGCCCGTATTGACTGCGATGTTTAAGTATAGATTTTTCTATTTAAAAATCTATATCGACAATAATCTGGTGTGTAAGCGCCCGGCGTTGACTGGTGCTGGCCTGTAATTGACAAGTGTAACATGTCGGTGGCGGGGAGGGAGAGGGCAGGAGGCGAGGGGAGGCATGCTGGGGAGGCCGGCATGCGTGTCCGGGACGGATGAAACGGGATCCGGGAGCAGGGGGGGGGGGGAGGGGAGGGGAGATGGGGGATCATCTCAATCATGGGGCACTTGTCCTCCGACGCGCTCTCTTGTGCATTTCTTATTCCTGAAGCGTGAAGCCGTTTTGTGTGAAAATAGCCCACGCATATCGTGCATTTATCTCACTTAGTTCACGCTGGAGGAGAAGAATTCACCAGTGTGTATTTTTCTGCTTTCAAATGAGACATTTTGCATGCTACAGCTCGGTCCATCTCACCTTCCTATCTGAACGAGCTAATAATACATCATCCGCAGAGGAGGGCTTATTAAAAGCAGCAGTGATGAGATAACTTAATTGTGTGCATGCTGGGTATCCTGGTAGGGGATTAGCGTTAAGCACCTATAGGTATCCATGGATTCTCTCATCTGGTCCTCATCCCTTCCCAAGCAGGCCGGTAGTAATGCACTGATCACCACTGGCATCATTATAGCCGGCATTATTAAGAGGGGGGGGAGAAAAAAAACCCAGAAATCAATACAGGATACCTTTTGCAGCGGTAGTGAAAACGAGGGGGATGGGGGCGGGTGGGGGGAGAGAGGGGAGGAGGGGAGCGCAGGGGAGGCAGGGGGAGGGAGGGAGGGAAGAAGGCGCGGGGGTGGGGTGGTGATGTGTGAGTAGTAGCGGGTCCTCTCTCGCCTCTATGTTGCGGCCAGCCTAGTGGCAGATCGCTACAACCCTGGAGGGAGCCGGGTCGAATGAGCTATTGGGGTTCCCATACATAATAACGGGGACAAACAGACAGACACAAAAGACACACAGGCGGACGGACGGAGATAGGCAAGTGTTCCGAGAAAACGCGAGACCATAACGGGAATCTGTGCGCGGTCTTATTGCCGTTGTTTTAGCCCACATGTTTTTTTTTGTTTGTTTTTTTTAGTTATTTATTTACTCGCCGTGTTCCTTTTATTTATTTCTTTCTCCCTCCATCTATTGATTGCGTTTTAATTACTGCCCTGTGACAGCGAGCGAGGGAGGGAGGAGCGTCGGGGCCAAGCGCGCGCGTTGTGTTTGAGTGTGCATGTGTGTTTGTGCGCGCGCGCGTGTGTGTGTGCGTGCCCGCGCTTGTTTATTTATTTGTCGGTGATAGCCTTTTAGTGAGGCCGTTTTAAATGCGCTCGCAACGCGCCGCGCTGCCGTGCCCGAGCGGATGAATGTAGCCTTCAACGCGGAGGAGAAGATGAGGAGCTAGAGACCAAATACAATAGATCAAACCAAATACCAGATACCAGATACCAAATAAGACTTTCTAACTCTGCTGGCCTTTTACACCGTCGGTGTCATCACTTATCGTGCTCTTTTTAAATTGCAAAGCGAATACCAAAGCTGGCGCCCGGTCGGGGATGCGGGAGGAGGCGATAGCGACCTGTTCTCATGCCTTTTTCACACCCACAGGAAACATTAGTGACGAGGAGTGAGTAGGATCAAATAAGCTCCCGGGCCTCTGTATGTTTACTCCAGGGGAAAAGCTTTAAAAGGGCAACACGGAGACGCAGGTGCATCCACGACATGCAGGTGACACTCAGCCTTTAATTATAAAACCACTACAACAGGCCTGTCGTTGTATCACAACTTTTCCTGCAGCCTGTGAGAAGTGAGCTCGGATCTCTCTGTCCGTCCGTCTGTGTGTTGGTCTGGACTGTATAGCCAACTGCTGCACCATCCCACATGTATGTTCTATGCACGTTAACACCAAAACTAATGTCGGCCACCAGTCGACATCCACACATGTAAATAAAAAAGGCGCAGCCGGGCTACACGTGCACACAAATATCCCCCCCAAAGCTGCCTGCCAGAGAAACGGACGAAGACACGGAAGCTCCAGAACAACACAGCTAGAGCGCATTACAGCACTTCAGTAGAAATTATTTGCCATCAAAACCCGAAGCCGGAGGAAGACAATGTTTGTTCCCTTGCCGGTGCCGTTCGTGTTTCAGAGAACTGCCCCTGACCTCAACGCCTGGCGTCTCAAGTCCCCTCTGGCTCTGCGCAGCAACTCCGGTAAGACATTTCTTTTTGCTGATTTTTTTTTTTTTTTTACTCTTCTACCTTCCTCCTCCATCCTCCATCCTCCATGTCGGCCAGACCCAGCCACGCAGACCTGCCCCGCCTTGTTCGGTGCCGATGCACTTGCGGCGGAGGGAGACGTGTCGGCGCGCGTACACACACCCACTCACACCGGCGCACGCGATCCTCCCGGTTCCCGTTCGGAGGCTCAAAACGGAGTCCTTTGCGAATCGTTCCCGAGCGCGCTGGAGTGTCCGGGCGGAAAATGAATTGCGTAAAAATGTCCGGGTTTTTTTTGTTGGTCTGTTGTTGTTGTTGTTTTGTTGCTGTCCATTCCGTGGAACGTGTTGCGCGTGTTGCTTCATTTCCACGCCGACTATACGCGCCTTCTCTCAGAGCATATCCCTCGCGTCTCCGTCCCCGTCCTTCCCCTCTCCTCCACTGCCTGCGCCTGAGCCCAAACCTCCGTCTCTCCCCAACTAGACTCTCGGCAGGCAGGGAATATTCATGCCAACTTATCGATCCTGCGGAGATCGATTCGTGGGCCGGTGGAAGAAGCGAGGAGAGGGGGAGATGGAAGGCGAGTGTGTCTGCACGCAGGAGCACGGACGTGGGAGAGGAAAGAGATGTGAAACACGCCTGGGCATCCGTTTTATTTCATACTGTTTTGACCTTGTGTTTTATTCGTAACACATATTAGTGTCTTCGCTCTTGTAGCGGGCCCAACACCTCCGATTTGCCGCGATGCCTCAATGCTGCTCGTCGGGTCGCGGACGAGACCCACGTCTTTGTAACCACTAGTGGAAATAGACTCATATTGAGGTGCGCTACACCGCGCTGTCCTATCGCGGCTCTTGCCGTGCTGCACGGTTGAAAGCTGAGGGAGTGTGGAGTCGGGGAGAGGGGGAGGGCGGGGGGAGGGATGGGGAGGCGGGGGGGAGCTGCTGGGGCGTTTCATCTGCGCTGAAGCGGAATAGAAGGGACGCATGGTGGGAGCAGCCAGGCTGGCATCAGCGTGTCACCGACTGTCGTTGTGAGAGCGCTTCAGCTTGGACTGTTTTTTGGTTTTGTTTTGTTCCGACGCGCAGCAGCTGCTCGGCCCTTTGCCATCACTGCTACCTCTTCGGAGAGGAAAGGTGTGTGCGGGTCCCCCAGTGCATATGCATATATAGGCTACACTAACTGGCGGATCAGCGCGTAATGGTGCGTACGTGTGGCTTGTGCCCCCCCCCCCCCCCCCCACCCCCCCACCCCCATCAGTTCTTGCCCATATGATTCCAGGGATGCCAGACTTGTACTCTATACTCCCCGTCCTCAGTCAGCAGTGCACAGCATGTGACAGTGCAGGGAGATGATGGAGGGGGAGAGGAAAAGAGGGACCTGTAACCTACCGTATCTCCAGAGATATACACTCAGAAATGAGGGGAGAGGAGTTGGCGAGGAGAAGCGGGGGACTGGGGAGGAGGAGTTTTTGCACTCTGCACGTTGAAAAATGGCAAAATGTCAGAATGAGATTTAAAAAAAAAATGTGGAAAGAGAGAGGGAAAAGCGAGTGAGAGTAAGAGTAGATGACAGAGTGAAAAACGAGTTGAGAGAGGAAAACCCAGATTGAGCTTGAGAGGTGAGAGATGAGCCTCGTGTTGCGCGCGTGTCCCGGGCCGGAGCAGGTGAACGGACGGGACGTGTTCTGCCGGATTCCTGAGATGATAATAGTGATTCACAATGCTTTGCTGATTATATTCCATTCTGATATCACTGTGCTGCTCTTTCGGGCACGCACATTGGGACGGCATCCCATGGAGGTTTTTCACTCACAGAAATCCTTTTGATTGAAGCTCTTAGTTAACTTGTTTCTTCGACTGCTAGCAGCTCCTTGACCCCTCTTGAGTTGAGGCCTTGTACGGGGAGGAGGGTCAGAGGTCAGAGCCGGATGGTTTGATTTAGCCCCAACTGACCCTGCTCTGCCCCCCGTGTTTTCATTCTCTTTCATGTTACAACAGGCCTCAAGCATTCATGCACAGCCCCCGTGGGGGCTCGCACACAAACAGACAGACAAACCATCACACAGCATAAAGTGAGGAGGATGTTAGAACGGTTTCCACCTGAACGGCGAGCTGCTCTGATTTTGTTCTATTTTTAATGCCGGGCAGGTCAGGGCCACTGCTTTAGTGATGCGTGTGTACGTGTAGTAAGGTGGTTTGTGAAGCTATCAACATTAACCGCTGTATGAAAGTTTAATGGGACGTCGAGGAGGAACCGCAGGTCTCCCACACAGCGCATGGGCTTGATATGATATGATGGGGCATTAAGGTGACTGTTTTTTTTTTCTTTTTCTCTCGCTCACACACACACACACTTACACCAACACCTAGATTCAGTTCATCTCAGCTACGCACCTCCTGTCACACTCTATTAACCACCATCTCCTACATGTCGCCTGACTCTCTGTCCCTCACATTCTAGACTCGCTTCATTTCTGTCTCTGAAAATCAGGCAGCGCAACATTAAACATTGTATCAGTCACAACCTTCCTGACTATTGAGAAACCTGATGTTTTTGTTTCACACAGCGCACCCCAATAACCAGTTCAGACTTCCTCCGTTGGTCCCAACGTCTCCGGCTCCAGACACGTCGCCTCGCGTTTACGTGTGCCTCGCGCATGGTCCTGGGTGGTTGACGTAGGACGATGCATGCGCAAACCCATTCGCTCGGTGTCCGTCTGAGAAAGAGCGGGCGACAGAGTGCGTACGTGTGTGTGTGCACAAACATGAGCATGCGTGCAAACTAGTGTGTGTGTGTAGGTATGGATCGGTTTGTGGAGGGGAGCGTGCAAGTCGCAGTGTTAACATGATTGCAAATGACAAAATGTCAACCTGGGTTTGTTAGCAACATAATGGGGAATCAATAGACACAAGAAAGATGTCAATACTACATGCTTTATTGCATTAAGTTACCTCTCTCCTTCGCTCTCTCCTCTTCTTCTCCCCTTCCCTCCCACTTCCTCATGCTCTCCGTCACAATACGATTCTCTCTCCCTCCTCTCGTCTCCCTGTGGTAGTAGAATTAGATTGCAGCCAAGGGTTCCTAAATGCAGCAGGCCGATGGCGAAATGCTCAAGGAGCTAATGGGCTATCTGTTCGCCTAGTTACCTATTTGAGGCCCGCGTAGATGTCCCTGACGCAGTTTGACAACGTGACAGGGCCGAAGCAGCTGCAGCAATGAAATCATGTTTAGCGGATGCATTAATGCAATGAGGCTTACCGTATTAGAAATCATGCTTCAAAGATATTACTAAAAAAAATCATCCACAGAGAACACGGCTTCTTTATTGGCACTATGGCATCTTGTTACCTGCTCATATATTTATGCACTGAAAATGACGATGTTTAAATTGATACATTTAGGAATTAAACCTGTTTTGGATTAATCCACAAAAATGTGTGGCAATAACACTGCCATATTATATAATAACTATACATTTGCTATGGCTACGCCCAGATATATATGTAGTAGGTTGTATTTTATTTACAACGTGTGTATCTGAGGGTTGGTTGAGACTAATTTAGTATTAATGCCGATGAGATCCCAAAGCTCATTAGCAACAGTGAGTCGTATTGAGTTTCTCCCGGGGAACGCGGACACACACACACACACACACACACAGTACATCCTTAGAAGCTATTAGCGTATTAATAACTATTACCAAACACACACACATATGAACCCGCAAACCCAACCATACTCTCACCATTCCGTGACCTTTAGCCATATCCTTTAAAATAAGCCTTCTCCTACGAAGATGCCTGGAGCATTCACAGCAAGGCACACACTGTATCACTTCATTCAAACACACACACACACACACACACTCAGAGGAATGATTTTGTGCACTTGTGCTGTTGTGTCCAGTGAAACTCAGCCCGGCATTAGTCCTAATCAGAGGCAAGGTGAGCGGGCCACTTGATCAGACCTATAAACCTGGAGAACATACACACAGGCGGATAGTTGGAGTGTGTGTGCTTGTGGTTGTGCGTGTGTAATTAATCAACACATCAGTGGGAATAAACACATACAGACCACCTGACTCCATCCTGGGTATTGATTTATACCTCTTTCTGTGTTTCGCGTTGCCTCCCTCTTTGTCAACAGCATATAGATGACGTATATACGGAGAATTCAAGCACACTTGACCTCCCCGCGGGGGGGACGCCCCGTCGTACATTGAGTGTGTGTGGACGCTTGGTCAGCGGCGGCCTGGCTGTGATCAGGGCCCGAGTGGGCTTCGCCGCATGCCGCCAATCACCCGCATCAGACTAGGCAGTCAAAGCAAGCCGGCGAGCTCCCGCTGACCATATTGAACTCTCGCTTTCACAAACAAACTGATTTATTCAGACGTCGGTGCAAAGGCTCGGCGGCACACTGCCTACGTGTCTCCGGTTCGCAGAGAGCAGAGCCTCACCCCCGGTTCTCTGTAACAAAAACGCGCGCGGCTCGGACAGTCTATTTGCTGAGACGACTCTGTTCTCATAAATACACCAACGGTGTGTTTTCGCCCCGGCGCTGTCTTTTTTTCTGTTGTTGATTGCCAGAGGCTGTAACCTTTGCCACCCCGCTCATGTGTCGGTACATTTAGATAATAAAAAAGACCAATAAAATCCAGGGGTTTGATTGGGTGTCTCCCCCTCGGCCCGGCCGAGCGAACGACTAAATCAGAGCGCCTTCTCTCCATTTCATTTAGCTGATAAGATTTATGGTAATGAAGGAGTCCTATTAACCTCTGGGGTTCCACTGCTGTCCTTCAGACTGAGGGTGGACCAGAGTGCTTACCGATCAGCTTTTGAGGCGCGAGCGGCGAACACGTCTGCCATAAGCAAGGTCACATCTCGGCAAACGCTCCCTTTGGAGCACATGCACAGCGAAGGGTCTGCAAAAGGGAGCTATTCGAGAGCGTTGCATGCACGTTTTGATCTCCCTGCTCTCTTCTGTTGTCTGCATTTCCCTTTTCCTTATCCTCCCTCTCTGTCCCTCTCTCGCTATTAGCGCTCTGTTCTGAAATGAATCTGTTGTACTCCACCACCTCTTCTCCTCTTTTCCTTGCACGTGGAAACAAGTGCCCATGTATTTAGAAAATAGAGTTCTGAGAAAAATCTCAATAGCTTGTTACTTCATTAAAAATGAACATTTGGGTTTTGATTCACCTCCAGCGTGTTTTTATCTACTCCCTTTCTCCCTGGGTCTCAATGCCATTAACAACAATATTCCCTGGTCGTCTATAAATATTAGGGGGCAGAAAGAAAGGTTGGGGAAGGGGGGGGTGGGGGGTCGCAGGGCTGCATAAACCCCTCCTTCCTCTTGTACAGGGGCTGCACCCCTCTGTCCCTTTGTCTGCTTGTCAAGGGGACGAGAGAGGAGGCGCAGAGTGGGGGGCGCCCGGAGGAGTGACTAAGTGACCTCTCTCTCCCGTTTCTTTGGACGCTCCCATGTTCTGTCCATTTTGTCGTGTGCATCCTTCTCCCTCCCTCCTCTTTCATCTTCTTTCGTTCCCCCTTTTTTCAGCCTGGTTAAGTCGCCATGGCTGTTGGCCTCGTGCGTCCTCCCCCCCCCTCTCCCTCCTCTCTCCCTCCTCTCTCTCTCTCCCTCTCTCTCTCTCTCTCTCTCGACCCGCATCTTCGCCAGCAGCTGCCTGGTTGCCAAAGTGGCTGTTTGCACACATTAAGGCCCATAAAAGCCTAGTCTGCGGTCGCACTCTTAACCACCAGTCAGAGGTAGTGTACAAAAGTGACTTTAAATGAGTCTGTGATTACCCCGGAACATGGAGGGATACTGAAGTGGCCAAGAGAGTGCAAGACTAGGCCACGGCGTCGGGAGGAGAAAGAGCTGCTCCTGGCCGTTTCTTTACTCTTTAGAAAGAATTGAACACATATTTGTTTCTCCCACAGCTAAGAGGCTACCTGCGTTTAAAAAGCAGTAAAAAGTTAAACCCCAAACGTCCTGCCACCCTCCCCCAACACAGCAAACTCCCCTAGCCCCTCCCCGCTCAGTCACCCCTCCGCCTAATTGGCCACATGCTGCCTTGAGTGACAAGTGTAATCATCAGTCAAATTATGATGGGGAGTGCGGGTGGAGAGGTGGAGGCCAGGGGAGGTGGAGGAGGGAGGAGAGAAGCAGCTGAAGGTGGTGGTTGTGTGTGTGTGTGTGTGTGTGTGTGTGTGTGTGTGGTGGGGGTGGTTGAAAGGAAGTTCTTTGATCAGAGGTAGAGAGGGGGTGAGGGGGCAAACAGACAGAGCTACATGGAAACCTGCTGTCCACACACCTGCTGCTTCATAGATGGGCAACATTAACACCCCCGGACCTCAGTGTATTGTAGAACATCACACAACAGCTTTGCAGAAGCCCTCCGTAACCACAGTTAATTGGGAAATTGTGTATTGATTGGCGATACAGTGTAAATCCACGTTTTTTGAGCTTGGACTTTTATCTCTTTCTCTCCGAATAGCAGCGGACCCCCTCTGCGGCTGTTACAATCGCAACACAGACTAGAACAATGAGATCGTGGGGCGCGTTAGCGGCGCGCTCTTTGATTCTCACTTGGACACAACAGGCCAGGCCCACGTTATATATATATATTTGGACGTGCTCTGTTAGCGAGAGCAGACGTTGCTCCCCAGCGAGCTAATGAGGTTTACAGTAATTAGGAGTGCTGATGAAGCGCTTTGATTCTCCGGCTGTGGCGGCGCCTCTCATTAGCGGCTAGCTAGCTAGCGCTGCAGCAGGCGCGCCAGTCACATCCTATTAGGCGACTCAATGTACACTCTGAATTAGGAGCGGGAGATTAAGTGGAAATAAAAACTGTCTGCGTACACACACAGATAAGTGCGTACACACACACAGATAAGTGCGTACACACACACACACACACACACACACACACACACACAGATATTCAGAGTGTTTGAAAAAGACCAGCAAGGTTCACATACACACACAGTTCTAATGAGGTTGGAGGAAAGAAGGAAAGTTCAAAAAGGTACTAATTGACGGTGGTTTTGCACCTCTAACTTATGCATGTGCCAATTATTTGTTAAGGAAGCGTGCTCATCAGAGAAAAGAAGAAATGCAACAGGCAGAATAACAGAACCACACTTTTTAGGGCTTGAGACGTTTTGTTCATGTGTGTTTGCATGAACCGATTTAAAGGAAACAAAAAGACAACCTTGAAGACACATCCCATTTCCCCCCTTCTGTTCTTCTCCCCGCTGGTCGTCAATACTCCCTACATGCTCCCTTCCACTCACTCCTCTCCCTCCCACCCCCCTCGTCGTCTTTTGTGTGATGGAGTGATTATTGAGGACGTGGCTCCTGTGTTTAACGCCGGTTGATGAAGTCTGCCTTTGTCTGTCTGCGCTAACCTGTCGCAACCGGGACACCGCTTATAGCAAAATCAATACACAGAGTAGAAGAAGGCGAGAGAGAGAGAGAGAGAGAGAGAGAGAGAGGCCTGGCGAGGAAGGTAGAGACAAGAAAAGAGAGGGAGCGGCGTTCAAAGGTTGATGGAGGCAAAGACGGGCGAGTGTGGAGCAGAAAGTCACTGGAAAAGGGAAGAAACTTAATGGATGGCTACTTTAATATTCGACTCGGACGTGGCAGGATGGGAAAGCCGTTGGAGAGCTTGTGTTGCTCTCAGAGCATGTGTGTGTTTAAATCAGGGCGTCTGTGTATGTGTTTGTCTTGGCGTGGTGGTAGTATTTTCGTATGTCTCGCGGCGCCTGAGCACGTGACTGTTCCGCCTGCAGGGCGGGACGGCCCGCTATCTGTGCACGAGCTTCGCTTGCTTCCCTCCCCAGAGTCAAAGTCAGCGTGAAGAGGAGAGACGGGGGCGACATGCGGACGAGGAGAAGAACAGAGGAGGAGAAAAGGACGGGATGGGGAGAAGTGGAGGTGTATGTGGGCCGAGGAGGAGGATAAGGTGGAGGTGGGGGGGAGCAGTTGTGTGTGAGAGAGGCACAGCTGGGAAATGAGAAATGCAACCCCCCCCCCCCCCCTCTCTATATACCACCACCTTACACTCACACATACGGCACGCACACACATATATGATCCCCATCTCTTTATCCTCCCCTCAGGAAAGAAGGGGCTGGGGTGGAGGGGGGAGAAGAGGAGGGAGAGGCGGTGGGGATAGGAAGAGATGGAGAAGGGGACAGATAGGGGCATTAAAATTCATGGCCTTTTTTTATTTTCTCTGCTGAAAATCAATAGTGTTTACTATGAATGAGTGGAACAGTGGACAACGGTGGTGCCGGGGGGACAGAGCGAGAGAGAGAGACAGGGAGGAGGAGGACTGCAGAGAGACAGAGAGAGAGAGAGGAAAAGGGGTGATTTTATTGCGTCAGGCAGAAGCACCGGAGGCCAAGGTTAAAGACCAGCAGGGTTAGAGAGACAGAGAAATGGAAGCGCCGAGTAAACTCGGTTGTCTTCTAAAACAGACATACTGCCCTATAAATGCATATTTACTGCTGACTATCACAAGAATGTAATGTGAAGTAAGACATTATCCACCCGGCTGTATAATGTGCCCTGCTGTCCTATCAACCGTTCCACCGTCTTCACACTTCTCTCAAATCGCCATTTCCTTCCTTCGACTTCCCGTTCTAGAACTGTGTGTGTTAATTGGCTGGCGTGGTGTCTCGCAAACATACGGTGGACCCACACACACACACACAAACACACGCACAAACTCCAAACTCCAGAGTTGTTTCCTGCTGCTGGAAGCTCAGACGTTCAGGATGACTTACCAGTGTTTTCAATACGCCTGTGTGTCTCACACCACTTGTCTGTTTCTCCTGGATGCGCCAGCTAAATGTTCCATATACAGCAATCACAGCCTTTTCAAGCAGTTCTTTAAAATCACAGCAATTTCTTTCTCCCTTTTTGTTTTTTTTTGCTGAGACCAAATTGACAGTTTTTCACAATGTAAGTCTTTTCTGCATGTATGGTATCAGATTCTCACCATGGACCATCAGATTGTGTTTTCATACAGCCTGTTGTGGACCACGTGTTCGGTGTGTGCGTGTGTATGTCGTAAGTATGCATAGCTATGCAGTGTGTAAAACCCTGTCATTGTGAATACGCTGGGCTGTGAGGGAAAGCTGTGCAGGGGGGTATATATATATATATATATATTCAGCCAGCTCATGCATTATGGAGAGTGCAGGTGAGAGCGTCTAAATGTGAACTTCTGGTATGAGGAGGGTTCAGGGCCAATCTCACCAAAGCCTTTGGCATTAGCATAGCATCTCCATTTCAAATCGGCCTGTCAAAAGCCAGCAGCATGTTTTATTCAGCAGTAGATATTGATCACTGGTATTATGCATACATACTAAATCTATATTGCATCGCCTTTGATATGTATGTGCCATGTCATTCTGCTGCATACTGGAGGAAAGTTTTTGCTCTGTGCATAAACTCTGCAGCTCTTTGGTGATGCAGAGGCGTCATTAGGGTTATTTGATGTGGGGATGGTATGTAGATATGTTGGGAGCTGACTTGTTTGCCGGTCACGGGAGAAGACAAAGGCAGACAGAGGGCATCCGTTGGAGAGCCGCTGAGAGCGTGGACAGCGGCTGTGGGGATGTGGAGAGTTCGCTGAGGTCAGAATGGCACACAGGTTCTTTCCCGTGCGCTGCGGCTCGCGTGTTCATTACACCGACACCTCAAAAGACCAAAGTGGGTGTTGTGTGCTAACTACAATTCCTCGACCCACTTACTGAGCTCCTAGATTCTTGGTGGAAAATGACCTTCGAAAGCACCCATATACATTAACAGGCCACAATTCACACTGCACCAGCTTGTCTTTGTCCATCAACATGTTTTTCCATCAATGGTTCTCCATGTATTAAACCGGGGACCAGAGGCCATCTCTGCCTCTCTATCATGCGCTGGCTTTGACCATCACACTGCATCGGTGCTGCACTAAATCTCCGCTCTCTAAATGACTGGAGTGGATGAAAGGTCACGGTATATGGTGGAGGAGGACAATGCAGCATTTAGTTGTGATGGAGCTTGTTTTTTCACCCCATGTGAGTAGAGGTGGCCCATTTGCTGAATGGGACATTAGGAAGGTTTGTGGGGGAATTATTTCCTGAATTCATGACTTTGCTGAGGTAGAATTCAGTGTTACATTATATTTAGTCTTTTAATGTTTTTTTTCCCCCCAATCGCGTTCACCCCTCCATCTCTTTCTCTCTCTCTCTCTCTCTCTCTCTCTTTCTCTGTATCACTCTGTTCCCTTAGCGACCGTTTCCAAGGTGCCCATTCCCAAGGGCTGGAGGAGGGGTCCAGTGATGTCATGCATGCATAACTCCACACCTGTAATTCATGTCCTCTTTTACCTTTCTTTCTGTCTTTGTCCCATTTTTCTTTCCTTACTTTCCTGGGGGGAGGGGTTCTTTTTTTTGTCTCTTTCACCCCATTTGAAATGTTTTGGTATACTGTTTTCCTTACTTTTTGTTCCTTCCTCCGTGGCCTCCTATTACTCCTCCTATTGCACATCCTATCAAATTTTTTTCCCACCTGCTTCCAGCTCAGATGAACTTTGATTCGTTCCGTAGTTGAATTTAAACTTGCAATAATGTGTTTTGTCTCGACAGTGATGCTCCTCTTTGTTAAAACACAGACAGTTGAGCTGTTGAGCTCCTTCCACAGTGTACATGGCTCTCTACATCTGCTCCATGTTTAAAAGGTCATTTGTCAAACCTGACATTTTCTGCCCTTACGAAAGGTTTCCACAGCACCGCCATTCAGAAGTGAGTTTTTTTTCATCCATTTGTTTGCTTTTGTATAAACCTTTTCTGAGAATACATTCCCGCTCAGGGTCTCGACATATGAAGGGTATGAAGCTGAATTATCTTACGTTCAAAAAATCAAGTAATGACAGATGCAGTCCCCTGCGTTACACAAAATGTTGCAACCGGAAATGTAGTGAGTGGGTTCTACCAGACACGCTCAGTGGGTTCTGTTGAGGGATTAACGTGTTTGTCTGTGTGCGTGTGTGTGTGTGTGTGTGTTGTGTCAGCAGGATGCTTGTCATTCTCCTGTTTCCCTTCATGTACCTTTTGTTCCACCCCTATTCCACCATTTTGGTTGTTGTTCCCGACAAAAAGCCCCACAGCAAAGCCCCTTACCTGAGCACCGCCTCCCTCCAGATATTCATCAAAGCTGCCCATTCGACACACGCTCTCCTCCCACCTCGCTCTCTCGCTCAAGGAAATTTCGCAAAATTTCTTTTTACAAAGCAGGTATAAGTTCAGAAAAAAAACAAACACATGGCCACACAAAAAACACAAAAAAAAAGAAAATAACTACATATATTCATGTATATAAAAGATGTTTCATGCGATTTAACGATACCAACACAGAAGTTTAATATGTTACTTCTTGACTTGCCCTCAAAACAATTCTATATGTACTTGTATGTATGTTTCAGGTTGCAGGAAGAGCAGGAACAGCATGGGACACTAAAAATAAAGATAAATAAAGGGCTCTCCTTTTTGTGGCTGGCAGAAGCGACACCGTCAGTGTCCTCTGGTTTGCCAGGCTTGTCCGTGTCGACCCGCTAAACCCGGACAAAAAAGACAACAATGAAATGGGTAACTGTTAAATTCACCCCTGCAACTGCACTGCTGCCATTTGCACACATTTAAATGAAGTAATAAGTATACATTTGGCTTTAAATGGTCCTGTGCAATTAAACCTAATTGCAAAAAATTTCAAGTGATGTGTAATTCCTTCCTTCTGGGGTCCACTGTAAATTTGCCGATCTAGTGTGTATTTAGTCGATGCCTTTTTCTCCCCACCTCACTCTCTTCATGCTCAGCTGTGTGCTGTGGTGATCGCAGGGCTCTGGTGGGCCTGTTGAATGAACTTTGTGGTCGTGCTGACAAATCAATGATAAAGAGTAATGACATCAACAATGTAATGCATCTTTCCTTGTGCTTTCATTGACTCTCGCTGTCTCCCCCCCTCGACTCCCCTCCTGTTATGCCACCTTGGGTCTTTGACTTCGCTTTGCTCCATAAACTATGTTTCTGTCTCTTAATGTTTGGCATTATACGTATCTTTTATCTCTGTCGTTTGTTTCTCTCTATTGGTCTGTCTATCTGCTAACTCCCCCTCTCTCTCCCCCTCTCTCCCTCTCTCTCTCTATTGATCCAGTCATAGTTTTCTCAGTCTTCACAGTACTGGGCCGCTCTAATCAATACAGATAATTGTCTGCTCTCTCTCGATGCCAAACATAGTCCCCCCCCCCCCCTCTCCCTGCCTCCCTCTCTCTCACTTTTTATCAATGAACCTCGGTCTTCCCTCACCCCTCCTCACCCGCCTCGCCCTCCTCCACATTCAGACGGGGATTCCCCCCTCCCCTAATCACGGGAGATAACCTGCTTTCTTTACCGATTTTCTCTCACCCCGCCCTCCCCCGCACGCATCCCCGCCCTGCCCGCTGCCTCCCTTTCCTTCCCCGTTCATCGATTACCGTGAGAGCCAGGGCCCGGCCCGCCCGCCCTGCAGATGTAAACACACACAGTGGTTTGGTTTCCATTCGACCGCTCCTTGCGCGTGGGCCCTGTGGTTAATCAGTGGCATCCAGCGGTTTGTTACGGCGACTTTCTTCTTTCTCCGATCCACGACTGTCAAGTAGGGCGACGTTGCGCATTCGCCATCTAACCTGTGACCTGTCGTTCCCAAAATATGATCCGTCATTGGTGATGACATCGTTGACCAGCGGAAAGTTTTAAACCATGTTTTATGTGATTCATTTCCTTAACAGATTTGTTAAGAAAATGACAGCCTTTAATAAACAATTGGAATCCATTCATATTTTTATTCTCTAAGATCCGAAATTTGTCTCAGAGTTTTAAAATTATTTTCTATGTATTTTTCTATGTATCAAACGTGTAACACACAGCACAAGCATCTGATGTAGATCGTATCGCTCAACTCAATCTGGTGCAATATCAATCACTGTGTATAACAGTATATGTGTCCAATGTTTTCATATCCACTCACATCTGCTGCTGCTGATAGCTGCGCCGCTGCTGTGCGACCGTTTGGTCTTTACCACAAGGGGACGAAGGAGAGTTGGAAACGTAGATGGCAACAGTGTGCGTTTGAATTGTGAACATGCGTTTGAGTTTTCCGAATATCTTTGTGCGTCAGTGAGTCAGTATCTGTATGATTGAATGTGTGCGTTTGTTTGTGAGTGGGCCCCCTAAATGCGCGTGCATGTGCACATCTGAGACAAACGGAGAGAGTCTGGAGGCTACAGGCTCAGGTTTACACGTGTGTGATCAGACTAAGCAGGGCTTAAAAGAGCCAGCAGCGTGATGGAGAGGAGAAACAGTGGGGTTGCATTGTCCTGGAGGAGGTGCGGGGGTGGGGAGGGCCGGGGTCGGACAGCAGGGATCTTCCTCTCCCCTTGGGAGTTGAACCTACAACCCCCTAACCTTCCTCTAGCCCTCTGGTCATGGACTTGAACCCTGTAACCCCCTGATGGACAATCTGTTCGTCTCCCGAGCCTCGCTGCAGCGCTGTGCATGCCATTAACGGATAAATAGGCTGTCTGTCTGTCTGTCTGTCTGCGTGTGTGTGTGTCCGCCCGTGTGTGTGCGTGTGCAGGGACACTTCCATGTATGAGTGTTTGCTCAGTTGGCTGTGGCTTTTTATTTAATGCTTGTCAAACAGAAGAGGTGAAATAGGAAACCTGAAGCACCGTGATTTGTTATTTCGATTGGTGACTCCGCTTTGTTGAGACTTTGGTTTTGCAACAATGAAAGAGAGTGAAAGGGGCTTGTTTTTATTCATTCGGTATTTTGCAGTTATTGAAATAGATAAATAGAGCGTTCCGTGGGATCCTCGGGGGCTCTTTCTGTCTCCCGTGGACACCGGCTCTCCTACAGTCTCTCTAACGAAGACAGCAGCGGAGAGTTTTACGCATGCTGTGACCCGGCTCATTCTTCACCTGTCAACAAAATCATTCACACCTTGGAAAAGAAATGAAGATAGAGAGGAGTGCAGGGTGGGGGAGTGGGAGGAGCCAGTGAGACGGGAAAAGCTGTGAGGAAGTAAAGGAGGTGGCTGATTTTTTTATTTTCTTACTTTCTCCCTTTGTTTGTGTTTGTTGGTTCTTCTTATCAGATCGCGGCGCCATTCAGGGCCTCAGCCAGGCGCCTCCATCTCTTTTCCATTCAATCTCTCCGCTTCTCCTGCTTTCTGGTGCTCTTCCTCTCCCGTAACCTTTGAGAATAAGAGCCCTAAATTTGAATTTCAGAGCGAGCTAGCGAGCGAGAGAAGGGTTTGGAGGGAGGAGGAGAAGGAGGAGGAGGAGGCGGGAGGGCAGGAAAAGAGGGGAGGCTTGGGGGTGTGGGGGGGCGTGAGAAGGGGGGAGGTTGTTGGAGCCGCGGTCGTTGAGAAAGGGCCTGCTCAGCGCGTCCCCCAGCCTCCCCCCTAAGAGGGGCCCCGATCGATACAAACTCGGAGCAATAAAGCTTTCCCCCTGTCATCTCTGCAGAATACAAAGCAGAAGAGAGAGAGGGAGAGAGAAACAGAGGGCGAGAGAGAAAAAGAGAGGGAGAGAGAGAGAGAGAGAGAGAGAGGTGAAAAGCTGTTCCGCTAGCCAGACCAATTTCCTAACCCCCCTCCTGCCCCTCGCTCGCTTCACCACCACCACCTCCCCAACACACCATCACCACCACCTCTATAACCCCGTTTTCTTACCACTGTCTTTGTATCTATTGCTCTTTCATCTTTTTCTCCTCTAGTGCACAATATATCCCCCAGACTGTGTAGCTGAACATTATCTCCTCCTAATAAATACGGCATGAATAAAGTATAAAATAGATTTCTCTGCAAACTTAACTGTCTGAGAGAAAAGTAGAAAGAGGGAGATGAGGGAGGAAAAGTGGCAACGGATGTGGTGTGATGGAGGGAAGAAGTACAGGTAGGCAGTAGGATGGAAAAGAGGAAGGTAGAATAGTTACACATGGGGATAAAGTGTGTGAGTGTGTGCAGTGGGAGGGGGGTGGAGGGGGGGGTAAAGGATAGAGGGAAAGGAGGGACAAGAATTGCACTTGGAGAGAAAGATGGATGTAGCGATACAGGTACCGAGCAGGCGGAGGAATATTGATGACCAGGAGGATAGAAGAAGAGGTAAAATGATTGGCGACGGGTGAGGGAGAGAAATAGAGAGAGAGAGAGAGAGGTGAGGAGGTCAAAAATCAATCCCTTGAATTGAGAGCCAATTACTGTAATTGTAATCTGGATTCAAAGCAGAGACCCAGCTGTGACAAACGCACACATCCATGCACAAAACAGACAAAAGAGAGAGTGTGTGCATGCATGTGTCATCCTTCTGTGAAAAAGCAGTTGTGCCTGCGTTGTTGTGTGCGCCTGTGTGTGTGTGTGTGTGTGTGTGTGTGATCGCTGTCTCCATTCCTCTCCACTGCAGGAGTTAGCCTGCCAATCAACTATTGTACTCCTGTCAATTTAATAATATTTCTGAGCGTTGACCTGCACAGCGCAACAGCCATGCTCTGTATTTATGTGTTTGTGTGTGTGTGTGTGTGTGTGCGTGTTCCTATATAATTCTTTGTCTCTCTCCCTCTTTCACCTCAGCCTAACCCTCACCACTCCCTCCCCCTCTATCTCCCTCCCCCGCTCCTTGTCCCTCATTCTCTCCTTTATTAGAAGAAGATAGTGCGAATCCTTCATCTCTCCACTAATTCTCTCCGTTATTGTCCCCCCCGCTCAACCCTCTGTCTTTGCCCTCCTTTACTTGTGTCCTCCTTCCGTTCCGCGCCGTGATCTATATTGCTCGTTTTTTTTTCTTGGGCCTTTTTCCCTCCTGCCTCCTTCCGCGTCCTTTCCTGTTACGCTTTAGCTTTTCTCTAATACCTCACACAGATGTCACCATTCCCTATCGCTCCAGTTCTCTTTTCACCCTCGGACCTCATCCCTCCATCATCGTACCTCAACTTCCCCGCTCTCACCCTCTTTTCGTTTCTAGCCCGCCGGTGTCCCGTTTTTTTTGGGCCCGTTTGTATTCAACATCGGCCGTTTTTGCGTTTTCATCATCATAGGTTCATTTTGTCAACTCCATGTCTCCCTCTCATTCCTCACCCTGCGTACATCCTTCCTGCCTCATCCCTTTCTCCCCCTCCTCCCCCCTCCCCCGTTCGTTCCCTGGGGAGGTCAGTAATAATGGTAGTGATGGAGTGAGAGAAGGAGGTGCGATTATTGTCTTGTCGGGAGTCAGAGGAATCGATCGGCCCAGAAATATGAGGCGCGAGAAAGAGCCGCTGTGTCAGATACAATAACCACCCGCTCCCGGGGGCTTACACACATACATACACACACACACACATTTAGACACATGCACAATGTACAGACACGTATCTGTAGTTTACACAAACGTACACATTTATTTAGTTCGGCGCAAGAGCAGAAGCTGACGCGCCCGCTCAAGAGAGTGGCAAAGCAGCCCAATCATCTACGTGCTTTGATCTGAGATAAAGCAGAGAGGCAGATTTGTTCTGATCATTCTTCATGCACAGATAAAGGGCAAGTCGAGGAAAATCGCTCACACACCTTTCAGTCACGTAGCTATAAACAGATATAAACACACACACACACACACTCACACTAAGACCTTTCGCTGCTGTTGCCTGGCAACGTGACCGAGTGTCCAATCCGAGCACAGATCAGTGGCCGGTGATGTCACAGCTGCTGCTGACCAGCAGGTCTGAGAGGGAAAGAGAGACGGAGGAGGGGAAGAGAAAGTTTTGAGTTGGAGAAAGAAACGGTGGGAGGTGCAAGAAAAGAGCAGGGTGATGATGACGAGGATGATGAGAGGGTTTGAAGAAAAGGAGGCAAAGCAGGTAAAGAACAAGCCGAGGTGGAAAAAGGGGGGGCGGGGGGCGGGGGGGGGGGAGGGTCCAACGAGCCCACATTGACGATTGTTGCCATAACTAAAGTACAATCATTTATTTTATATTTTAATTGGGAAAATATTAAGGCCCATTTCACACGACAGCCAACTTTTTCCACGTAGGTGAACAGTCTTGGTCTAAAGTGACCTCAATGCTCCTGGCGCTGGCGATGATGAAGGCCCCCAGTCCCGCTCTTGTTCCAGAAGAAGAAGAAGAAGAAGCAGAGGGGCGAGAGAAGCAAAGCCAATAGATATGAGCTTCAACCTTGGCAGAGTTTGTGGGAGAGAGTGGTGTCTGTCTAGACAAGCCCGGCTCCCTGTGGGCTGCGGAGATGATACAGAGAGGAAGGGTGTGAGAGAAGGATGGAGGAGCCAGAGGAAAGGCAGCGATGGAGAGGTATTGGGACAGGAGAGGAATCAGTGTTGTAAAAGTGTAGGCGGTGTGTGTGTGTGTGTCTGAGGTGGCGTACGTCCCATGGTAGCCAACAGTGTGAGTGTGTTTTATCCCCTGCCGCTTCCCATACCAAAACTCAACCTCTGTAGTCTCCACACTGCTTGACCTACTGTTTATAATCCTGCAACTCCTCATGGGGCTACACCTACACACACACACACACACACACACACACACACACACACACACACACACACACACACACACACACATACACACATACCTACACCACACTAGATTTTAAATCTCTCACCTTGTAGAAGGGAGTCAGACTGTGAATAGTACTTGGTGTGTCCGTCACTGAGCTGGGCTCTGTTCCCTCTTCAGGAAGCGGAATATGATGGATTATATGAATTAGGAGCCAGTGTGCACACCAGGCCTAAGGCTGCAGGAGAGGAAAACCAAACTGGTTTGGAGACCTCTGAATTGTCCCTGCAACGACCCATTATACAGACCGAGCGTCCTCCGCGGCAGCTAACATCCTCCCTGCAATCTTTTGATTCTTGTCTTTGCATCCTTCACCTTTGTTGCTATCACTCTTTCTCTTCTCCTTTTTTCTCCTCCCTTTCTTTTCCTTTACTATTCCTCTTTTTCCCTCCTGACTAATCCCCCACCCTGTGTACCTGCCTCTCTCTCTCTCTCTCTCTCTCTCTCTCTCTCTCTCTCTCTCTCTCTCTCTCTCTCTCTCTCTCTGAGACAGCGGAGTGATTGATGGCGCTCTAGAGGCCTCGGCTTCCCCCATCCTCCTCCCTGGGGTCCCACTATCAGATTTTGTGTTGGTGTGTGTGTTTATTATCTTAGAAACGCAACTTCTAGTGGTGCACCACTGGTAAAATATCCCCAAACAAATACTGACTTCTAATTATATAAATTTATGCTACTTTCTAAATTAATAGTATCACAGTTTTCTATAGGGAAGTGTTGATATGTCCTCTTCATCTGAGACCATTTGCAGTCACCGCAATGTCATCTAAGTGGTGAGGCTGGAGTGTTGCTAGGTCTGGTCCCCATGGTAACCAAGGCTCAGACCTCCTTGGGGCAGGAAGGCCCCCCATGGCCATGAACTCACATACACACACAGCACACATACACCATCCACCTATAGGAGCCATTCAAACATTGTCAACACACACACACACACACACACGCACAACGACACACACGTTGTTAGGTTGGTAGATTTGAGTTTGAACAAAGGTCACGGCCAAAGCCACGCTGCCCAGACGACCTTTGACCCGTAGAAACGCCTCCTCTCCAACGTGCAGTCTGTCGCAGTCCATGGGCAGGCCTGCCCTTCTGTCCGCTCAGGCCCGAACATTATCCCCAACAAAACAAGGGGTCCAAATGAATTAATGTCCGGCCTTAAGTTTGCTTGGTGTCCAAACTATGCATTGATGTATAATCACCGGCGGTTAGTTGTCTTGAGCTCGACCAATCGTTAATCAAATAAGCGCTTCAGCTGTAAAATCCTGCTATTTAACAAACGACATTGTGCATTCAGAAGTTTTAAACAAAAATGTCCTTTATGTACTGATATTGTCCCTACTTGTCTCTACTTGTATGTATTTTAGGACTGACGTAAAACATGTCTCTCTATAAAGAACGCTGCCCGCGCCGTGCGCAGTTGTAAGTGTCCATCCAGCAGTACATTGGTCCGCTGTAAATCAACACATAAAGAATTTATAAGGTTAAACTTGGGATCTCTGCTGCCGTTAGCTTTTGAATTAGTGGAAGAAGAAAGGGAGGGTTAGGGGGGTGATCAGAGGTCCGGCTTGCCCCCTCCCTCCCCTGCAGATGGGAGTCGGTTCCTTCGTCACAGAGCATCAAGAGTGCCCCCTTGCGGCTAATCCGCCCACCTATCCAAGCACCATTTTGGCTCTTCCAGATTTAAAAATCTAGGCAATTATTTCTGCTGAAACCTGATTTTCTGCTTCCTTGAGATCGTTCCCCGGTGACAGATTATTTCACTGATTTCGCAGCTTCTCGGAGCGGTTAAATCCTCGTGGGCGAGACCCCCCCCGCCCCGCAGCGCGCGCGCGCGCGTGTGTGCTCCTTTCGAGTTTATCTACAATGTTCCACTGCGGGGCCACGTCTATTCGTCACAGTGTGGGTCGGTCAGTGCGCGTTGTGACAGTGAGTTTTTTTTCCAAAGTGGAGCTGCGGCTGGCAACAACAAAAAAAAGCCGAGGATGTCTCACGTCCTCTGCAGAGGAACTCCGCTCCGTCTCAGAGGCAACTCTGTGTCACGCGTGTGATGGAGGTGTAGGCTTCGCTCTGTGGTCCGAATGGGATGTTGCTCTCACACGTCTGTGCGTGCGTGCGTGCGTGCGTGCGTGCGTCCGTGTGTGCGCGTGATCCGCTGTTTCCAGCCGAGGCATCACTTTCCGTCGCCACCCGTCGGCACCCATCGCCCCCCTCTCTCTCTCTCTCTCTCTCTCTCTCTCACACACACACACACACACACACCTCGCATATCTCTTGTCACTCTCTAACTTCTCGCGTGGTATCCCTCTTTTCTCTTTTTTTTGCCTCGGCTTTGTATTTTTTCTTCTGTGCAGTTACAACTCTTTTGAGGCTTACTTCCTGTTGTGTTGCGGAGGGGGCTCGGCGGGTGTGGGGGTGTGGACGAGAGAGAGAGAGAGAGAGAGAGAGAGAGAGAGAGAGAGAGAGAGAGAGAGAGAGCATATGGTTTAATACACTCCTCTTTTTAGGTTTTAGAGAGAGGTTGTGCGAGTGAGAGCTTTTACACACACACACTCTCACACAAACGCAGATATGACCAAGACAGCAGCAAAGGACTTCTTCAGTATGTGGTTGCCAGGTGAGTAACTGTGTCCAGCCCTCTCTGTCTGTCTGTCTGTCTTCTGGCCTTTAATTACTAAGACCAATTAAGCTGTGTGTGTGTGTGTGTGTGTGTGTGTGTGTGTGTGTGTGTGCGTGTGTGTGTGTGTGTGTGTGTGTGTGTGTGTGTGTGTGTGTGAAACAGAAAGAACTGTGTCCACGTGGTTGATTAATGCCACTGGGTCTAACAAGCTGTGATAATTAGAAGACTTCAAAGAGCCAGCGTTGGTATGAGGTAAAGTGGTGGATGGATGGATGAATGAATGGATGGTTGGATGGATGGATGTCAGTGGGGAAAGGTCAGACACCTGGCCGGCCCATATCATGTTGTGCGTGTGTGTACAAATTTGTTTTTTAATGTTATGAATGGTGAAAGAAAGATGATGTGGAAAAAAAACAGTGAAAAAAGCTTTTTTTAAATGTGTTATGGATTTTTGTGAATATTCACATTCACAAATATTTGTGGATATTGGGATTAGTGTCTCGTTCTTTTCAATATCTAGCACTGCAGCAGCATGCATGCATTTGTGTTCAGGTTATAGATTTTATGTCAACCTTGACGCCGGTCTTAACTTTCTGTGTGTGTGTGTGTGTGTGTGTGTGTGTGTGTGTGTTATAGGTGTTTGATTATTGTTTGCTCCATTTTCAAATTCAAAATGTACATTAAATAATTCAAAAGACATTTTGAGAACACTCAGAAAAAAAGATACTTGCATTTAAAAAAAAAACAAGGAACTTCCTTGAATAACTGTGGTGCCCAATTTGTTATTTTTAAACTCGTCCTTGTTTTGATGGTCAGCTGGTAATTTTCTCACCTACTACCGGTAATGCATTTTTAAATGGTAATTCTCATATTTTTCAGTCTTTGATGTCACGATACAATTCTTAAAAATTCAATTTTTTTTCAAACGTCACTTATTTATAAATGAGTAATTTGTCACACGTCAACGAAAACGGTCACAGCTGTGACCTTCGGTACGTTTGTTTTGACCCGAGTGACGCATCCCGAGCAACAAACTGCGACCAACTCGCAATGCAAATGACCCACAGTTAGTGTAAATAGTGGGTTCGTGCAAAACAACTCTATCATTATTCATTTGGCCTGGTTAAAAATGATGGGGCATTATCTACATTCATTTTGGTTGATTAAACAGTTCTGCAGTTTTAATAATTAACATGAATAAATAAGTACATTTCAACATCATCTTCTTGCCTCTTGCACCCATCTGCTCAAAGTGAGCCAACACAAACAAAACGGAGATATTTATTGTCACTGAATGAGAATGAGTCTGCAAAGTGTTGAACTGCGGCTCTCGTTGACAAAGGCCCTCCGCAGGGACATCTGTCTGTATCCCAGCCGGATTTCCTTTACGTGACGTGTTTTATCTGTTCTTCTGTAGTCATTTCCCTCTGGAGTTATTGATGCAAATAACAACTTTGACACTGAACCAACAATGTCGCATCTCAGTTATCTTTCAGCTTCTTTCTTTATTGTTATATTATTATTTAAATTCTGTCTTCACCCCTCCAACCGCTTTATTTTTCTTCAGCTCTTTTAATTAATTTTTTGGAATTTAATTTTTAAATTCTTTTTTCATTTTTTCATTCTGGTACAGGAGCTGTTGAGTTAGATGGCCGACTCTTGTTGGTACTCAGTTTAAAGAGAAATTTTGCAAATCAAAATCGTTCCCACTTTAGGAACAAATGGGTCGTGTCCTGAGTCCGGAATTACGGGTGTTTGCTAACATTCATCTCAAACATTTAGTTCCTCGTCCATTTTTCATGAGATTACGATTGAGACGCAGATTAGAGTAACATCTTGTTGAGGGACGATATAGACACAATTTAGCCTTGTTCTTTAAAAAATGCGTCTTCTGTGAATTAGATTTTTTGCAGATATATGGAAAAAGGTTTTTAAAAAAAACGTATTCTCAACAAATTGAGTCAAATTGTATTGTGTTGAGCTCAATTAGTTGAGCCGGTGTGCAGCGATGTGTTGTCTAAGAGATCGCAGGTTTTCAATGATAGGGGCAGAGAGCAGGCTAATATTAATAGCCTCACTGACAGTAAGTGTTGGGTTTGGCCCTCTGCGTTCGACCCGGTACAAGGGGAAGTCGGTAGGGGAAGTGAGAAAAAGACGCAGCATTTTGATCTACTGTCCCGCTACTGTATTACTGGCCACATTATCCACCATGCTTCTCTCTGTAGGCCATTCAAACCATGAATCAATACACATCTTCCCTGGGTGTCCTGCGAAGCAGCACATCGGCACCTTCACATTGAAGCTTTTTTGTCATTTGGACGCTCATTTTTTTAGGGAGGATTTGGTTTTGGAATGTTGTTCCCTGCAGATGTTAATGATGGGAGGACAAGATAGTCCATTGTAGTGAGACAAAATACACAGTTTCACATTACATTATTTTAAATTTGTCTTGAGGAAAATATAATATTTTCAGCAGAAATTGACCAACTTCTGACAGTTGTTTGGTTTCACCAATGGTTGTGATGGGAAATCTTACCAAAACAGCAGTCATATGTAATGTTGGAAACCCACAAATGAAACCCTAATATTAGACGGACCAGAGGTTTGCATCCACGCGACAAAATTAGCTTTTTTTTGCAGAAGTCTATTCATTTGAGGGAACCCTTGCTGTGGGTGTGAGTGTGTATATAACAGTCATACACAATGTGGCGGCACAGTGGAGACTTCCCCCTTCCCCTAAAGACATTGCATGTATCAAATCCCAGGGAATGGCTCATTTTCTCTACTTTAAGTTGTGGTCATTACAAAGATCGCACTGGACAGACGGTGGAGTCTTTAAAGTGGCCTCAGGTCAGTGATGGTCAGTGGAGCGGTCCTCTGCTCCGCGTGCCACTGCTGCCCCCTGATGGCGGAGGACTCGCCTCTTCACTCGCTCGCTGGAATTGCACTCGGCGGTATAAATGTATTTAGTGCGTTGTGTTGATAAAAGCTGAGCAATGCGCACTATGTGGAAATGTTGAGTGTGCCAAAGCGTCAGCACCGTCTCATCTGAAACGTGAGAATCAACAGGAGGAAGAGAGTTAAGATAAAGTGGAGAGGAAGGGGGAGAAAGAGGAGAGAGAAAAAAAAGAGGAGGGAGACTGAGAGTTTATTATGCAGGTGGCAGATATAATTAGTTGGTCGTTGGGCAGATTTGCATATTTTCACAAAAGGGAAGTAGCTCTGCAAGTGTTGTGTGTGTGTGTGTGTGTGTGTGTGTGTGTTAGCTTTTCGAGGAAGGGGGAGAACAAGAGAGAAAAAAAAGGTTTCAAATGGACCCAACAAGCTTTCAGTTTGTGGTTTCAGACAAAATAAAACATCCTGCAGCGAGTGGACGCTATAGGGTGATTAATAAAACAAAACTTCTACACGCACACTCACACATGTAAACCACAACCCCCTCGCCCCAAACACACACACACACACACACACGCACGAAACTCTTCTCGGGTGATCCTAATCCACATGTTTCCCACACTGCAGGTCAAAATGTGTTTTTGTAATAGATGGATTTTAAGACGTATATCCGTCGCCCAAAGGGACTGTCCCAATGCGGCATCAAAGGTGATGTGGCACCACACACTGACTGATGACACACAGAGTGATGAGTTGCCCCCCCACGTAAACGCCTCAAGTTAAATTTAGAACAAGCTAACACCTCGGGTCGACCTACGCTTTTGTTAAACCTCTAATTGGAAAGAATGAATGAATGAGCGCTGTGTTCAAGCAGCGAGTGATTCAGCCACGCTGTTTGCGGTTTGCAGGGCTGCTGCGTGACCTGAAAACACTAACCGAGACTCGAGGCCCGTGGACATCATCTTTCCCATTTCGTCATCGATATTAAATGTGTTCCGCTTTGGGCTGCATTTGTTTCTCCGGCACAGATTTAAGAATGAGCTTCGCTGACTTGTTTATCGGTGTGTCTTCCTGTGGCAGATATCAGGATGTCAAAGCCAGTAGAAATCGAGAAAATGGGGGCTGACTCACCGATGGAGGGTACAGGTGAGATGTGCACAAAGGCACAAAGCACACATATATTGAATATAATAAGTAATCCACGGCAGATATTTTGTACTTGTTGAGCTCAGCACATGATTCATTTCTCACTTTTTCCTTCCCCTCCCACACAGATTCAGAGCGGAATGGACCTGAATCAAATCACCAGGTACGTCTGACTCCTGTGATCATATCTCCCAATCATCTCCCACCTCTTTCACCCACTTAAATAATGCAAGAAGAGATAACACTGCCAGCCAGGCAGTTCGTGTGGCCTCCTTTTTACACTTTTGATTCATTGGGTACATTTTAAAAAGTTAATAATTTAGTCTGTTATGACGGAGAAAGCGGTAAAAATGTTTTTTGTATTTAAGATCTCCTCTTTTCCCAAATTACAGTACGAAAAACAAGATTATTTATTCGACAATGAAATTAAAACTACTTCAAAAGGAAGGAACATCAAAAGGAATAGAACAGAATATGTTTAAAATTGATAAATCCACTATTTCTTATGCTACAGTGTATCATATACAATATTCTGCTGGCAGTCATTTGTGATTTGAGATCTGTTTTGTTTCCTCTAGGCTCAGTCAATGAAAGTCAATCCCTTTCCCCTTTCACCCTCCCTGAGCAGCAACAAGGTGTGTGTGTGTGTGTGTGTGTGTTTGTGTGTCCATGTTCCCAAACCGCCTGTGCACGTCTCTGCATATGTCTGGACTTATGTTTGTTTATCTATTGTGTTTTAATCTCCAAAAATGGGTTCATAGATAGCATAACTGCCCCAGCTTTGTATTGAATTGTCCTTTTGTAGCGTTTGACGTTGAGGTTTACAACGTGTCGACTCTCCTTCGGCCCCAAATGTAAACAGATTCCCTGAGAGCATGATGGCACTCTGCCCACACAAAGGGCATTTAGAATCGCTTTACGATTATAATGCCACGACGTTTACTGAAAGGTTAGATTTGACAAATTTGCATATGCAAATGATTTTGCTGGAAGGGGGCCCCTGTGCCGGTTCCAACATGCCTGATCCTGGGAGGAAAGATGAGCCCTTTGCTCAGAGTGACACAAACTCTCATTGCCTGAGACGGACCAGACACACATTTCTCATCACTTTACTTTTGATAATAATCAATAATGCAAAATTACTCAGACTTTAAGCAATCATCTCTGTCTGTCAGGATCTTGAATAGCCAGGTAAGTTTATGTAAGCGTGCGTTACATTTAGGCTTTTCAGGCTTGCTTTTAACAGTTACCAATTATGCTGGAATGGAGGTGTAATTGCTGTTTTTAGCAACTGGTTAATGGGAATGTCCTGTATTCTGTTTTAGATACATGTATGTTGCTTTTCTTTTCTTTTCTTTTTTACATTTTCCCCTGTGTTCTCTGTCTTCTGCACAGAATAAGATGGAGGAGTGCGGTGAGATGTCCCCGGCTCTTCCTCTCTCTCACGGCCCGACCCCCTCACAGACGGCCCTGCAACATACACAGCTCATGCTGACCGGCTCCCAACTAGCAGGGGTAAGGCCGCCGCACCTGCATCACATGCACACGCACACACACACACACACACACACACACACACACACACACTGTGCTTTGCTTCACCCTGCTTGCATCTCCGGTGCTGCTTTTTCAAACACTTTGTTTCCTTCTTTCTCTCTCCCTGTCTATTTCCACCCATCTCTTTCCTTTCCTTCTCTTCCTCCTCTCTCGTCTCGCTTTGTCTCCTCCCCCTCTTCGCCAGTTGACGGCTCTGTTGCCAGCACAGCAGCAGATGTTGCTGCAGCAGGCTCAGGCGCAGCTCCTCGCTGCAGCTGTGCAGCAGTCCAGTGCAGCCCACGCCGCTCACGCTGCCCACGCAGCCGCCCAAGCCAATCAGCAAGCTCAGGCAGCCGCAGCAGCAGCAAATCAGCAAGCCCAGCAGCAGCAGCAGAAGCAGGCGGGACAAATGGGGCAGCAAGCGCAGTCCCAGGGACAGGGACAGAGCACACAGGAACAGACGGCCCAGAGTGCCCCCGTCCCGCCTCCTCCCCCCCAGCTCACCCTCTCTCAGCCAATCCAGCTCACCGCCCAGGTACTGACACAATCCAAGCCTCTTCCTGGCCAGCGGCTCGTTGGAGGAGCGAGTGTCGAGCCACAGGACAGTTCTTCTCACTTGCCTGTTGTGTGCTTCACGATTCACGGTTTCTATCTCGCATGAACGCACCCGTTTTTTCCTGTTTCTTTCCGAAAACCTTTTTGCGTGACCGCGCGGCCTGTCCACCACTCAGAGTCATACGTCATTGTATCTCTCTGTTCTAATCCGTCCGTCACTCTCGCTCCATTGAACAGGACATCCAGCAGCTGCTGCAGCTTCAGCAGTTGGTGTTGGTGCCCGGCCACTCGCTCCCGCCCTCCGCCCAGTTCCTCCTCCCGCAGGCACAGCAGGGCCAGCAAGGTGCGCAGGCCTCTTACTGGGATAGAGTTTCTGTTTTTTTCCGTTGTTGTCATGATTAAAGGGGATCATTTGTGTGCGTTTTTTCCCCTCAGGACTCTTATCGACACCAAATCTCATTTCGCTACCTCAGCAAAACCAAGGGGGCCTGCTGTCCGCTTCAAACAGAATGGGACTCCAAGCACATGTATGAGGGAACTCTCAAGCTATAGTCAGTGGAAAAAGAAACGCCGGCGATGAACTAACGGTTCCATCTCCATCTCTCTCTTTTTTCTCGCTCTCACTTTCACTCCTCTGACGCGGGAAACCGCTGCAGCGAGATAAGTGCGTGGAGGCGAGCGGCGTGACCACGGTGCCCTCGGTCACCTCTCACTCCGAGGAGCCGAGTGACCTGGAGGAGCTGGAACAGTTCGCCCGCACTTTCAAACAGAGGCGCATCAAACTGGGCTTCACACAGGTAGGCACAGACACCTACAGAATGCACGTGTGCATTGGCAGGCAGTGTTTCGACCGTTACTTACGTGATCCGTCCACCAGGGAGATGTTGGTTTGGCGATGGGGAAGCTGTACGGCAACGACTTCAGTCAGACCACTATCTCTCGCTTCGAAGCCCTCAACCTGAGCTTTAAGAACATGTGCAAGCTGAAGCCACTGCTGGAGAAGTGGCTCAACGATGCAGGTGAGCTCTCATCAAATAGTACTTTATATATAGACTATCCCATGTTAGCGTGTGGAGTCAGACTGGTATCCTTTCTCTCTCTGATCAGAGACCATGTCCATAGACTGTACCTTGCCCAGCCCCAGCTCCCTGTCCTCTTCCTCCATGGGCTTCGACGGGCTTCCTGGTCGCCGCAGAAAGAAGAGAACCAGCATCGAAACGAATGTACGTGTTGCCCTGGAACGCGCATTCTTGACGGTAAGACAATTGGACTTTTTATGTACCGGTAAATTAAAAAAGAAAACGACAAAATAAAAGAGTTTTAGTGTGATTTCTTTGTGCTTTCTCTCTTTCTGATACACATGTTAATACAAACATTGTGTTGCTGATGAATGTCCGTGCTGAAAGGAATTCCTGTCTCTCCCCTCCTGCAGAACCAGAAGCCTACCTCAGAGGAGATCCTGCTGATCGCAGAGCAGCTCAACATGGAGAAGGAGGTGATCCGAGTCTGGTTCTGCAACCGTCGGCAGAAAGAGAAACGCATCAACCCCTCCAGTGCCACCCCTCCCCTGCCCAGCCAGCCCCCCACCACCCAAACAGCGCACAAACCGCCCTGCTACAGCCCTCACATGGTAGCTGTCGCACCTCAACATCATGTGACGAAAATGTTGTAATTTTTTCATCTGTCCGAAATCTTTCTTCTTCCCCTTCCACCAGATGTCCAGCCAGCTGTCGCAGGCCGTGACCAGTCTCAGCACAACAGTGACCACCATGTCGCCTGTCTGCCCCCTGACTTCCAGCCTCACCTCCACCCACCCCTCCCTCAGCTGCGCACCATCCCCCGTGACTCCTCCTCCTCCTCCTCCCCGCAGCACGGCCAGCCCAGCCACTCCCAGCCACAGCACACTGAACCTTAACACAGGGTGAGAGACGCGGATCCGTTCACAATGCAGCACCTGGGATTCCCCTGTCAGTTGTTTGACAGCAGTTATTGTATTGGCAACTTTGGGTTTTCCATTCGCCTTTGGGGATGGTTTTTTTTTCCCAGTGATTTACAAGGCACAGTCTGGGAAAACCCAAAGCGCTGTAGTTAGTTCCCAGCTCCTCACGCTGTCTTTATGTTGCCTTCTTTGAGAAGCTTCTCTGGCCAACGGAACGGAAATACCCCGTTTCTGCTCCCGTCCCATCCGCCGTGTAGTGAGTCGGCAGGAAAAAATCTCAGGCGGATTAAAGGTTTAAAACCTAATTAAGTCACAATAAAACCTACCGCTGAAGGTGAGGAAGTAAATGCGTGGATTGATCCTGGATTGAGGTCTGTGTTATTAAGTATTTGTTTGGACTTTGAGATTAATCCGAACATCAGAGCAAATATCCACTACACGTTCACCATGAATACTGTCACCGCGTCACCCTCGCTTCACCTGCAGTCTGCAGCTAAATAGTTGATTGCAGGGATTGTTTGGACAAACACACACACTGATATCCCAGCATGCCGTTGGGCCACTGCTCGCCCCGTGCTGCAGGGCACTCTAACCATGTCTGTGTGTGTGGTTCTTGTGTTCACAGCTTATGGCGTATGGGTAAAAAGAACGGTGACGTGTCTAACTACATCACCGATTTCGCTGCAAACTTGAGGTGAATGCGGCCCCAGCTGTCGTTTGGTGCAGACCGCTGTGCTCTCTTATTAATGCTCTTTTCCTCCTGCATTTCTGACCTCTTGTTTATTGGCTGTACGGCCGACCGTCTGCAAACGACTGCTCTTTATATGCGCAGGGCTGCATTTGCCCTCCTCTTGTTCTTGCTGCTAAATCTGCTTTTTTTCCCACCCTTTCTCCTCTGTGTGTCTGGGTTTGTATATATGCTTGCACTGTATGGTGCTGTATGTGTGTTTGTGTGTTTGTGTGTGTGTGTGTGCGTGCGTGACACAACAGGAACACTGTGATGGGAGTTAACACAGGGATGAACCAAGCCCTCCTCGGTAACAATCCCCTGGCCACTATCCAAGGTGTGTGTGTGTGTATGTGTGTGTGTGTTAGATAGAAAGAAAGACGTTAATTTCAGCAGAGGAAAAAAAGATAAAGCTCAGCAGCAGCAGCGCTGATGAACAGATTATAATTCAGAGGTGAAGGTTGACGGGGTGTACTTTTTTTAGTTAAATTCTCTGGAAATCTTAGGGTGACAGAACACATAAGAGTGTTTATTTTCTGGCAATACATTCTCCTCCTCTCCTCTCTCTCACTTATACACTCCCACACACACATACTGTGCACGACACATCTCCTCTCACACACCTTCCTACACTTGATAATAAGACGAGAATAGCAAAAGAAAAAAAGAAAGTGTACAATCCCGCAGAACTGACCACCAAACCATTACAGACCCGTGGTCAGCAAAGCTCATTTTCAATCGTTCTGGTGTGGCGATGAGAAAGGTGAGAGAGAGAGAGGGATATTTACAGCAGGATGATCAGGAATACAGTCATGCATCGTAGGCGGAACAAATGGTGCTGATAGACTGCAGACTGGAGGCGCCGATGAACAAGCAGGGTTTGCTTACATACAGTACTAAGCAGCTGAGATAGTTATAGAGAGAAAGAATGACTGACAGTATTTCTCATATGTTGACCTCATTCCATCATGTACATGAGTGTGTGTGTGTGTGTGTGTGTGTGTGTGTGTGTGCGTGTGTGACAGTTATTACGTCAATGCGTGGGATGAGTTCATCTTTTGTCTTTCATCTCTTCATTTCATCATCGGTCGAACGTGTTGATGAGTTGAAAATTCACCATGAGATGTTTAATGCAGATTTTGGTCTCTTTGACAATCAACATTGAGGATCAACAGCTACAAAGAGCTACATTTATGTACTTAACACTACTTTGATGCTAAACACTCGCACAGCAAGAGATTGTTCACTGAGAACATTTTTCTTACCAAAAGTTGCCTCATCAGAACACAATGGGATGAATAATGGTTTTTCTGTTGCTATGCAATGCCAAAAGTGATTAGGCTGCCTTATGTGCAGCATTTTGTGTATATAAGAGGCTCTGCATGAAGCACTAGTCACAGCCAGTCATTGACCTTGTTTCCATAGCAACTGACCACTAATGTCAGTTTGTGGTGTGCTGTGGTTTATCTGATCTCAGCGGATTATTTTTCTAGAGATCTGAAACAATAGTCAGGTAAATTCTATTGGCACAGCGATGTGTTTCGTTATTGTAGTTTTTTTTATTAACCCAAACCAGACCGGTGCCCTTTTTTATGGAGAAACCACACACTGAGCTTTCTATTTAAAATGGGTGGAGACGGTCATCTCCACCTACATGTGCTGAATTCAACAAGTTCAGACACTTTCTCTTGCTTGGCTGTGGACTGTAGGGACTTCATTAACTCAAATAAATGAGGAAGACTGACAGTGTTGTTAGCCTGTGAATATAGAATAAAACACCTAATAGCAAACAACAATGAAAAACAAGCACTGGACATTACTTTAAAAAGACCTAAAACCATGAATACACAAAACCATGTTGTAAAAGGATTTAGTTAGGGTTAGGAAACAAAAGTACTTCAGAGTGGAAGAAAGATCCTGATTTGTCTTGGAAGGATAAGGTAAAAACGTTAAGGCAACAACCATTGCAAGCGTAGCCAGTGTTGACAAATAACATCGCCCATAGTAGACGGTCTGAGGTAACATTATACAAGAGAAGCGCTAAGCGTTTGATTCTATTCCTTTAATCTTTTCTTATTCTTGCTCCCTCCGTCAGCCCTAGCAGCCAGTGGTGGCCAGCTGCCTCTTTCCAGTCTTGAGGGGGCCAGTAAGATGATACTGGGCACCTCTGGGGGCCAGGGCGGGTGCCTCGCCTCCTCCCTCTTCCTCAACCACCCGGCCTTCCTCCACATGGGCCAGAACCCCGGCGCTGGACTGATCAGCGCCGCCCTGGCCAAAGCCTCACAGGCCTCCCACTTCCCCTCTGCTAGCAGCATAAGCCCCACCCCCTGCTCCCCCTCCCCCTGCTCTAGCCCCGCCTCTTCCTGCTCCTCCAGCGAAATGGCACACAGCCCACCCTCTCTGGGCGGAGCCAAGATTGAGTGACCGCGCCAAGGGCCAATCAGAAAAGGAGGAGGAGGAGGAGGAAGGAGGAGGAAACAAGAACCTCGCCTTTCACACCAAAGCGATTTCTTTCTCTCCCTTGCGCCCTTCTTCCGTTATTTTTTTCTCTCCGGCTCCCTCTCTCTCTCTCTCTCTCTCTCTCTTTTCTCTCTTTTCTCTCCCAGTCTTTCGATGCCAAAAATACACAGAATGAAAGAGGAGAGAGGGAGAGAGAGAAGTGAAAGAGGGAAGAAGGGATTTGGGGGGAAGGGGAAGATTGAAACCAAAAATCTATCTATCTATCCAAATAGATGGAGAGGAGGAAACGTGGGACCTTTTTATCAATAACCCGTGATATCTACATGGCATCTCTCCATTCCGTCTCTCGAAAGGAAAACATGCCAATGACTCTTTTGCAAGGACACGGAAGAGAAACATGTTGAAGTGCATAAACCAAAAATGACAAAAGATAACTTTATTATGTGACAGAAGAATGGCAGCAAGGACAAAGAAAATGGAGGGAACTGTGCTTACGTTTTCTCTTTTTTTTTAATATTTTGAAAAGCTGCGGGTCTGAAGGAAGAGGAGTCGAGAGGATGAGTTTAAACCAAAAATTTACACAAAGAGGAGGTGGAGGAGGAATACACAATGACAAAAAAACGACAACCATACCAAAATCCCAAATACCAAAAACCAAAAATACGGAGTGAAAAGCTTTATTCAAAGGACGTGTAAATACTGAAGCTATCCAGGACCAGGACCCTACGGCTACTCACACACACACACACACACACACACACACACACACACACACACACACAGACACACAAACACATCAAGAGCCACTTCATCCCGTCATCGACTCATCCTGTATGTGTCAGCTCATGTGTCTCTTATAGCTTATCATGTTCGACATGTTAAAAATGTTTGTAAAAGATTGTTACCAAACCAGCCAGGAGCTTATGTATGAATGATTGACACTGTATCTTCATGTCTCTTTACCTACTTCTGGTTCTAAGAGCGGAGGATCGCTTTCCTCTCTGCTTGTAATTTAACAAGTCAATGACGGAGGCTTGTTATTGAGTACCTGTTTTTTAATTTTTTGAGAAGTAATGTTTGGATTTGTTTTTTAATTATCTATTAGTAACATTTTATACTCCTATTTATTGTTGCAGATTTTTTTTAGTGCTAGCTTCTGGGGCTCACTTCATCTGTGTTGTCATCGTTGTCTTCACAATATGCATTTTTGTCATCCATTTCCATTTTTCTTTTGTTTTTACGGTGACTGTTGACGTAGGTGAAAAGATGTTTACCAAGTGCCATAAATCCAAAATAGAGTTGGCGTGCATGCAAGCTGATTTCACGTTTATTAAGGCCTAAACAAGTAACATATTTTGCTATTAATCAGACCACTTTCCTCCCTGTTATGGATAACCCATTATCAGTGACTCCATGGCTAAATGAACATGCCCAGGAGAACATGACGTACTGAACACGGCGCTTCTTAAGAGTGGCAACCATTTTGAAAGTATGAAATAGGGCTGTGATTGGAGATTTAAAGAAATAACCGTTTAGTCTGAAGGCCAAATAAGTCAATAAAGCCAACTTTAGTCACAGCCGGCTCTCATTTCTGCCTCTTCAATCAGCGTAGACGCCCCGATACCTGTCTGTCTAGACATGTTTACTGATATTTGTCTGTTTCCATCACCACCCCATCGATCACATTTCACATTGTCATTTTCCACCTCAGACTGCCATTAATTCTCAAATGGAAACCAAAGCATTCTCGAGACTGGGCTGTTCTTGAAGAACCTCAGCTAAGACGTATGATCACAATAAAGACCCAGCAGGGCGGGGGACAGGACGTAAGTCCCCCCTCCCCCCCCTGGTGTAAGACCCTCCCCCTGGCCTGTCCAAAAAACCCACGGGGGGAAGCTTTATTTAGGGAACTGATCCTTTACTCCAACCCCCCCCCCCCCCAGAGAGAAGGGTACACTGGGACGGGGCCAGACAGGGACACACTGTAGTGAGGGGAGCAGGCGTACCGTTTTCTTTTTCTTTTTTTTTTTTTGTAAGAGGATACCAAAAATAAACCCAAACCAAAAAAAAAAACACAACCCAAGGAATGACAGAAGCAAACCAAAAAGAACCCTAACCGAATGTGGCTGGAGAGAGGAGGGGAGGAGGACAGATGTGACGCCGTCTGTCTGTCCGTTAGCTTTAGGGCTGCAGCATACGCCCCGCTCTGAAACCGTGTAGCATGGAAGGAGAGACGGATAGACAGGCGGACAGACGAAGGACAGACAATTCCTCCCCTCCTCTGCCTCTCACTCTCTCCAGCTCGGCCCTCTGGTCCTGGATGGAGCTAAACGCAGATGACCTCACTGAACTGAAATCTTCTAAAAAAAAAAAAGGAAAAAAAAAGTCTGTTTTTATTTTTCTGTTGGTTGGTTCTGTTCTATCTCTGCTGTGTCTCTTGATGCTGTTTTATGTACTGTACTTTAGTGCTTATTACTCATTTGGAATAACGTACTCGCTTACTTACTACAAGAGCTCCTTATTTTTTTCGTAGTCGTGCTGGAGATTTTTATCAGGTGGTTGGAAAAAATACTGTGAAAATTTAGCTTCCAGATTTTTATTAGATAAAGAAACGGTCTGTCTTGGCAGAACAAAAAGACACACAAAAAGCCAAAAACAAAGTGTTGCAACCTTAAAAATGCCAAACCAAATACCGAACCAAACCAAACACAGTGAGAGAGGAATGGGAACGGCCTTTTCTGCATGAGGGCACAGAAAAGGGTCGATTTGTCTGAGGTCAAACTGTGCGTCCAAACATGAAGTGTGATTTTCGAGGCCAAGTGGTTAAAAAAAAGGAAACGGGTCTGCAGTGAGCCTCATTTTGAGCCTATAGATGGCATAATACACACTTCGGAGACCGAACAACGCACGCAGCAGCGGCCTCAGGCAAGTTGACCGCTTGAGAGTTGGACTTTAACGTATCCAAAGAACATTTGGTTTGATCCACACCAGAAAACAGTCGACCAACTTTAGATGTGGGGTTTGCACCTTAAAGGTGAAACCTTTTCTCCACATTGACTCTTAGACGGAATGTATCTGTTAGTGCTTCTATAGATTTTGTAGAAAAAAAGATCTATGTTCTACTGCTTACTTATCGCTAATGTATTAAAAAGAAAAAAAAGTACAAAAAAGACTTTGAGAAAAAAAAAGCTCCTAAAAACATTGATGACGATAACTTGATTTTAGACCAAAAATTGTAACTATCTCTCTTTGGACTTTTTTATTTTTCCTTATTAATGACAAGTTAGACTTTTGATTGTACTATTTATTCAGGGTAGGGTTGATTTAATTGCTCATCTTTTTTTGCCTTGCTATTTATTTTCCTAATTTATTTCTAGCAGTTTTTTGTACTGGGCTGTATTTGTGCTGTATTTGTTTTTTTGCCCCTGCTGTAGTTCTTTCTTACTTCTTTGAAACCAAATAACACCATAAATGCAACCACGGGTCATGTAGGGACTTAATAAGGGGAATATGGCCGATGAGAGGGTCGGCGGCCATGACGATATTCTCCTCCTCGCCGAGACGACTCTCCTCTTAAAGGGGAGGGGAGGCTCGCGCCGTTGAGAGGCAGCACTGTGTGGATAAACACCTTAGCATTTGCAGGACTTTTCGAGGGAAAACAAAGACTTTGGCAGGCACTCTGAACACATGCCTTTGTTGCTCCTGATGATAAGAAAAAACAGTTGAGACGTTGAGGCCGTTCCAATGGAGAACGCATGAATACAGTTTATGTGTGAGACGCCTCCTGAGTTACAGCACCAGGTGCTCTTTGAGACGCGGTGCTGCTTCAGTTCTCGATATTTTTCTCTCCGCAGGGAGAACAGCTTTACAGCTACGCAACCAAATACACAAAAGAAGAAGATCGACTGGGGCAACGGTTTTTTTCACATGACAGGGAGGAAAGAAGGAGACCAGAGAGAAGTGGGCGGATTTGGATTTCCAGTCGTAAATAGCCCGCTCACCTCTCACATTGTCTCGGTCTCTTTTTCAGTTTTCGGTTTCACTTTTCTTGAAGTTGGTTTCAACTTTTTTTCTTCATCCACTGTAGGATGTAAAAGAGAGATAGTTCGTCATATACCTCATATTCTTTGATGATAAACCAAATAGATGAATGCTTTAAAATGTGGAGGGGTTCCAGTGGGGATCAGGGTGAACAGGGTGTGAACAGTGTGTTTTTGTGGCCGTGAGCGGACACAGTAAGGCCGGGTCAAAGGTTAAAGGCTGTTGTCCTAATCCAGGTTAACGCAGAGCTTTGGGATTGATCTGGGAAGTAACAGATCATTGAATCGATGGATTTAAGGTCAAAGGACCATGTTTAAATGCTCTGGTCCTCGCGCACGCACTCACACACACACACCTGGTCCCCTTAGGAACCCCCCCACCCCCCTCACTGTCTGCGTTGAGCTTTGAACACAGCCCTCTCCTCGTATCTGACCCTCACTGCTTCCTCCCTGTCGAACACCGCCTGCGGTCTGGAAGCTGCTCTTTGGCACGGATCGAGAATCAAATCTGGATCCATTTTTGGGCCTCGGAGCGACTTTGTCACCGAAAGGTCGCCGAGCTCCTCCCTCTCGCCTTGAGGCCCCCCGTGGCCTGATGAGGGGGGGCACAGCGATGTCCGCGGGTGTGTCAGGAGGGGGAGGGGGCGCCGTGGGGCAGGTAACCGGGGAACGGCTGAGACCGGAGTTGCTAGGTGACGCATCCAGACGCTGCGTTTTGAGACCTTGGAAGTTTGAAGGAGAGGCGTGCCTGTGATCAAACTGTGAGCTGTTTGTTTTGTTGTTCGGCTCTCTCGGCGCTCTGCTGCGTCCGGGCACTTTTTTGTGAAGCACAGGGTTTCAGGGACCCGGTGTAAAGCGTAGATCCCTCTGGTGGGGATACCCCCCCTTAGTGAATGATACCAAAGTCAATGCCCTGCCAGGGGATCCCTCACGTTGTACCCACTCCCTAAAATCCTGATGCCCACCGCCGAGTGCTCAGAAACTCCGCTTTCCTCCATTAGGCCCAAACGGCGGGAGGTTCTGCAATATTTCGCATTTATTTATTCATAAAATATGCTTTAAAGGAATACCTCTACTTCTAGGGGAAATGTGTTTATTAATTGTCACGCAGAGGGCTAGATGAGACCAGGAAGTCATTTTAGCAGGCCAGCACCAATCTACCCACACAACCACAAATTGGCATTTTTACACTTGGACTTTTGTGCAGTGTGAAAAAATGATTTCACTTTTAAATATTTGAGCTTTATTGGTGCTGTTATCCAGATTGGTAGCGCGTCAATGTGAATGAATCTTTAACAACACATTCCAACCAAACAGGATGCGCTGAATCGTTAGCTTTTATAGGTTTACTGCTAACTAAGAGCACTGTCTCATGCACAGTATTGACTCACTGCGTAATGCTGCTTCGTTTAAGGGCTTAAGACACTTAAAGCCACATTAAAAAATTAACCTGTGATAATGCAGCTGCAAATAAGTGTTGTTATTGATCTTAAAAGGTAAGCTTGTTAAGGCAAAGTTTTGTGCTGAAAGTAGGACTGAACTCGGCCCTGTAATGGAGACGGCCAGAACGTCAGCTGATCAAACGCATTCCTGCCTCGTATCTGAGCAGCGATGCGTCCGCTTTGCTGAGAAGATGTTTAGACGGAGCCTGGCTGGCTATACCCCCCGTACCCAGACTTTATGCAAAGCTAAGCTAAGCTAGCCATTGTTCAGGTGTAGCTTCATATTTACCGCACAGATAATCTTCTCATCTGCAAGAAAGCCCCAAAATGTCAAACTATTCCTTTAAAATGCAAGAGTCAAAACTGGAACTTGATTGCAATCACGTTAAGCTAAGAAAAAGGAGAGACGCGACGAGTAGAACAAAGAGAACAACAACAAACACAAGCTTCTTCCTCCTCCACCCACTCTCATCCACACCAGTCATGCTCTTCTTCTCTTTCATCCTGTTCTTCTTACTCTCTCTCTCTCTCTCTCTCTCTCTCTCTCTCTCTCTCTCTCTCTCTCTCTCACTCTCTCTTCTACAACATAGCTGCAGTCCAAAGGTTTCTCCAGCAAAACAGCAAAGCAAGTAAGATGTTATAGAATAAAACCAAAGAGCTCTAACTTGACCTTCTTCTCAACACAAGGCCTCCACTGCATCCTTCACCTCTCTCTACACATCCATCCCTTCCCTTTTGCTCTCCTTTAACTCCTCCGTCACCTAGCGAGCCGGTCTTTAAAGCCTTAACCTCAACTATCCGAAGGGGAATAATAATAATAATGATGATAATTAAGATGATGATGAAATGTATATTTTTAAGTATTTGTCATTGGAAAAATAATCTTCACATAATTATGATGATCATGACGATGACTACAATGATGATGACGATGATGATGATGATGATGATGATGATGATGATGATGATAATGAAGTTTCTCTTGGTATCTCTGTAGCTGTTCCGATCCTTCTTAAGTTCTTGTCTTTTCTGCTCGTGCTGCCAGAGAGTAACGCTTAACTCCCATCAGCCTCCCCCACCCGCCTCCCCTCACACTCTCCCCTCTTCCATCTGATTCACCCAATGTGTGGCCCCCACCGTCTACCTGTCAGACCTTTACCCCTGGATGTTTGCCCACGTGTGTGTGTGAGAAAGAGTGAGCTGTCAAACATTGACAAAGGGAAGTTCAAGGTTTTTTTCTGGAAGTGCTTTCTCGTTGTTAGCTGTTAAAGGGGGGGGGGGAGGTGCGTGGGGGGGTTTCAGTTCATTGCTTTTCCAACTGTTTGCGAGCGTATTCGTGCGTGAGCAGGTGGGGGTTGCTGGAAAGTCGGATAGGTGTGGTTAGCCGCAGTAATTTGCAAAAAAAGACAAAAAGATTCCGCGTTCTTTAGAGAAGAACAAGAACCCACACAGGCTTTTTATTGTCAACTGTAACGTCCAGTTTTCCAACTTCCTAATAAGCTTGTCTTTAATTCCCCTTGTCACAGCAGTTAGTGTGTGTGTGTGTGTGTGTGTGTGTGTGCGTGTGTGTGTGTGTGTGTGGGGGCAGGTATGGCTGCACCCCCCTATCCCGATTTCCCTTTCTGCACCACCCCTCCCCTCTTCTTTCCCCTTGTGGTAGCAAGTTAGCCCTCTAGTGTATTTATCTTGAAAACCAAAAAAAAAAAGAAAAATAACTCTACTTGTTCATTGTACAGTGTTGTTCATTTTAAGTCATTTTTGTAACTGAAAGTGTTTCATTCATCCAAATAAAACAGGAGACAAAAACTGTACAGATGATCCCCACAACTGGCTCTCAGTCTTCTCTTTTCTGTACATCGGTCGTCATGTTAAACCACAGGTTTTGCCTCAACTACAAACCCCTTAAATGGACCTTAACTTCTCATGGCGTTTTTAAACCAGAGGAGGGAGCTGTTAGACTGGGAATCTGACAACTGTTGTTCTCTAATCCTTCCACCAAAGGGGGGTCCACAAGCGGCATGGAGAATACTCTTATCAACTAATATATACATTAAACTTCGATAAATAGGAGAATGAAAGCAATCAATAAATATATTTAACCTAAACACCATTAATTACCAATACAGGTTTTTGAAAGAATTAAATGAATATTAGTTGATTAAATGATCACTGTTTTCTTGGCACCTGTTTTTTTCCTTGCAAATTTTATTCAGCATTAAAAAAAAATCTAAAATTCCAATGGAAACGGTTGAGCTGAACAGCTGCTCAAAAAAACACTGGGTCAAAAGTGACCCGCTATGGATCAATACAGAAGACGGCAGGCTGCATAACTTGACCTGTGGGCAGAAGACCATCACGTCACCAATCAAATCTGAGACGATGCATCGTTTTGACGGGTTTGATCGGGTTTGATCGGGTCTGGAGCTGCAACGATTTCCCAGATTGTAGATAAGGAGAGCGAAGACGACGGCTGCGAAGTCCCCAAAGCTGTCGACAAGTTCTCACTGAGCAGCCTTGTTGGTGACGGGAGAGGAAGAGAGATCATCTTTATCTGTCCCTCCATGTGTTTTCTCTCAGGGGACATCTGCTAGTGAACAATTAGTGTTGCATATGTTCCCGACTTCTCCTCGCATCTACAAGTGTTTGTTTTTCTAACTGCCTGTTTTCTTTTTCTCCTTCCACATTCCTCCTCCTCCTCCTCCTCCTCCTCCTCCTCCTCCGCTCCCTCCTCCTCCAACTCGTCCTCCTCTCTCTTGTTAACGGCCTCTCCTCTTCGGTATGTCTTGCTCTTCCTCCCTCCTGCCCCCCCAGCTGTGTGGCTCAGTAGGTGGATGATTAGGTAGGAGGCTGGAGTGCGACAGCTTTCAGACACCCACCTCCGGGTTGAGTCACGGACGGTGGTGTAGAGCATGTGATCCTATCACCACGGTGACTCGGGTAGATCTGTGCTGTCGCATTCATATGTAATATTTGTGCGTTGCCAAAATATTTCCAGTTTAATCATTTGCACATTGACTCGTTGGTGGGACGTAACCCGCTGCAACAACAAACTGGAAATGCATTAATGCATAAAATCTTTGGATTTTTATTTGTGATACTAGTTGTAAATGCTGGTGAACTCTTGCTTATGTAGGAGTTAAAGTGCAGAAATGGAAATATGGTTGGGAAATTAGCTTTACGGTTCATTCTTCACTGTGAAAATAGGAATTTCTTCAAGGTTCTTAAAGGTGTTTATTCCTCCCGTTTTAAGGTTACAGTGCTTATCAAACAAAGAAAGCACATTCAATAATGTTACATTCAACTTCCCTTCATTATTTCCCCATTCACCTTTAACTGTGTCAACGTACCAGATTTTTTATAGAGCTTTCATAATGTTGTACATCATCCATAAATGTATATACTTTCATTCATGTTGAGGTTTTATTTTCAATATCTTGATTGGATTAGATTAGAAAACTTTTTAAATCTCCAATGGGGAAACTCATTTTCCACCAAAAAATGAAAAAGAATTAGGATTCGCCCTCTTCAAACATTTTTTATTTTTCTTGTTCACTCCCAAATTAGATAATCGCACATGCTTTTCTTAAATAACGTGTTGTTGCTATGTAACAGAGCTGAGTCAAAATATCATCCTATCACCAGATAGTCACCGTAGGAGGGTACAAATTATTTTCTGTGTGCCTGATGGGGATCTTTTATCTTTGAAATGAACCACTCTCCGTGAACGTAAACGCACACTGTGGCACGACGCGGGTAACTGGAGAGTCACATATCTGGTGAGGTGAGGAGTCGGTTATCACAGGCGCAACTGCAGGTACCCGGCTGGAGGTGGAATTGGCTACAAATAAGGCCTCACTGTGTCAGTGGTACGAGAAGACAGAGCGCCAGCTGTCAGTTTGACCAGGAACGCTGCCAGAGTGTGTGTGTGTGTGTGTGTGTGTGTGTGTGTGCATGTTCACGTGTTATTGGTGCCAGTGAGAGACAGTGCCAGTGCTGAAGTGCCACTAGATAGATCAGGTTTCTCTCCCTGAACAGCAGTGTGCGCGTTTGTTTGTGTGTGTGTATGTGTGTGTGTGTGTGTGTGTGCGTCTCTGTTTGTGTGTGTGTGTGTGTGTCCCAGTATGAGCTACTGTTGCCTCACCCCTCGACCTCCTGCCCTCTAACAAAGCCACACATGGAAAGAGTATCGGTGTCTTCTGCTCATACTGTGGTGCATGTGTTCAAGTGCTTATTGAGAAAATTAAAGCCAGGAGTTAACGAGACAAACTGAGAGCCATTTATTTTTAACTGGTGATTTTCAGGCCGCGGATTTGTGAAGTTTTTCTCATCAACTAACGAGCTGAAGGAAACTGTCACTCATCCCTTCAGTGACTTCGAGGAATGTGTGTTTGTTTGTTACGGTTTGACAAAGTCCAATTTTCACAGTTAACCAACAACACGTTGGTGTCGTTGTGTTCACGGTTAGTATCTACTTCACAAAAAGGCATTTTTATGATTAATAATGATAAACACAAAAAAGCTGCGTAGCTGCTTCAAATACATGAAGCAAATCAAAATAGCTGTCTGAAGCAAACCTCGTTTTCCAGAGCTGTAGATCTGATGAACATGTTTGCTGTTAATTCAATTTCATGGAGGTGTTTACAATTAAGTGAGATATATTTATTTATATATAGATATATATTTGTATATTTCTCTCACTGTCTTGCCAATAAAATGCATGAATGAAAGCAGGATCCCAACATTCCAAGGAAATTAACATCAGAGCGCTTAGGGATAGATAAGCACGTAATACAATTGCTTCCTCAGTTCCTTCATCTACTTTTGGTCTCGTGGAGATGTGAAACGTCACCCTGAAACACACACAAAAACCCGGCAACATTGTGCACAGCAGGGATGCCGTCCGCCCCCTGGATGAGACATCGCACAGAGAAACCCTCCACAATGCTCTCACCTCTCTCTCTCTCTCTCTCTCTCTCTCTCTCTCTCTCTCTCTCTCTCTATCTCTCTCTCTCTCTCTATCTCTCTCTCTCTCCCAGAGTATTACAGATTTCACTCCCTTTTAATTTCTTCCCGGATTTATCGCTCCACAACAATAACCAGATTGACTTACCCACAAACCTGTTTGGCAACCTGAGCCATCAAAAAAAAAATAACTGTTTGGACAAAGATGCAAATATCCCCCAGAGAAGAAGCTGTTTTTTTAAAAGGCAGCATCAGTCGTGCCGGCCTAAACTACACCCGTCCGTTGCTCCTCACCGCACATCCACCGCACCTGTTTGTCTGACGCTCCCTCCTACGGTTTTGATTGGTTGGTATTCCAAAGGCACAATGGGGCTCTGGGCCAATCGATAACGTGATAAGTGCTAGCAGGCACCCAATGACAGCTTTAGCGGGTATGTTTTCCATTGTTCACAACCTCTGTTCAGCATTCTAAAGTTGTCTTATTATCAGCTACCACAAAGTACATCTCAGGCTGATTAAGTGGAGTCATTAGTTTTGCAGGTATTTCGAGTCATTGGGTGTACGCTCTCTACGCTTTGACATTGAACGCTGCTACGGCCACTTGATACCCCGACCACCGAGTTAAATGATAGGACCCGCACACTATTTCAGACAGGCACAACTACAAAGATTGTTAGTGAATGTTAATTTGCCTTCCTGTTATCCAGTGTTGAAAACATGTTTTTCATGGTTTTGCATAAAATTATCTAGTCATTAATTTAATCTCCATCTGGCAAGGACGACCATAGATGCAGCTAAAAGACCAGGAAAAAGCTGGTAGGGTGACCTTCCGTTGAATGTGGATTGTTGTGTTTTCCATATTCTGTAATGAGCATTGTGCATGTGACCCTTACAGTTAACAGTTTCATTAAGGACACGATGTAAAACACGAGGCATCGAACACGCCACCAAACAGAAAGGCACATTAAGGTCAGAAGGAAAAGGAATCCGTCCCAGTAGCTCCCACGCGGAACGAGCCCACTGAGCGGCACCTCCACAAAGGGACCTCCAGTGTAGCAGTGCAAAAACAATCACACGCACACACACGAGCCACGCAAACACGAGGAGAAAACCGACAAAGCAAAAGGATGATGGTGATTATGACACATAGCTATGCCGCCCACAGGAGAGCCTGTGCGAGGGCACAGCACATCAAACTGAGCAAGTGTAACACATGCTCTGTGTCAGTCCTCCCCTGCACTGGCATGTAATGTATGACACATAGTTGAACCACCTACAAGCCTGCTGTCTCCGCGGCCGGCTGATGATGACGGCAGCGGAAGAAGGGAGGGAAGAGGGGGGAGAAAGGGGGAAGAGTGTGCAGGTTTGCGTAGGTGTGTTTACGAGCTTGCGTGATTGACCAGTAGTGTTTCTTTTGGCTCAAATGTTGTTTGTCAACTTTTAAAATATACCCAAACGTCGCTGCCGGTAACGGTACACTTAACGCCGTAAAAGCCATCTGCCGTCGCGTCCCGTCCCCCGGTGTGTCCAGCGCCTTTGAGTGATCCCGAAGATACGGCCAAGATGCGGTGTGAGGACGGCCAATTAAAGATGAGAGAGAAGTGCAGGCCGTTCCCGTATCGGACTTTTTTGCTGCTTTGGGGGAAGCAGAAAACCAGCCGTAAACACAACACCGACCCATCGTCAGGTCACCGTCTTCAGATTGCACTTGGGTCGCCGAGAACTGAGAGAGGAGCAGAGAAGGGGAAGAGGAAGCTCCGCACGGTGCCAATAGGATAGACTTTGTTCCTCGGTGAGATACAGGAGACAGTGTCAACACACACGCTGGGCTCAATATAGCTGCTGTCACACGGCCAGGCATACCTCCGCCTCTCTGCTCTCCACCCTGACACTTGCACCTTCCTCAACACCCACCCTGCATCGCTCACGTTCTTCTACCCCCCCGCCAATGAACAGGTTACATTCTTCCTCTCCCCTCCCCTCAGTCCTCCCCGGCGGCCCCCGTCCATCAATGTCACGTCCTCGGAGCTAAATTAACTGATCTCCCTTCTTTTGCTCTTGTTCCCCTTCCCTCTCCCTGCAGCTCTCTGTATATATTACAGGCTTGACACCCTGCCAGACATTGGTTTAATATAACACACATTCTCTGTGCCTTCCAGCCGCTCTCACATTACCCTCTCTTTCCAACTCCCACCACCCCTGCTTTCATATGGGCAACTGCCCGCTTGCTTTTCCATACTTTACCCACCGCAAAAGGAGCTTTTTGTTCTTGAATAGCTCCCTCATTGCCATGGTAATCCCACAGAAAGAGAGTGCGGTTTTTCTGTCTAGGGCTTTGAGGATGAAAATAGTAAGTCACGACGGTGGCCCTGAATCTGAGAAATCAGTGTACGAACTCGGAGCGACGCGTGAAGGAGCCTGAATGTTTGCGTGCGTCTCGACGGCGTGGGTCTACGCGTCGGGACGGGCCGCGCTTCAGCCATTCCCCAGATTTGTCTTCATCCACATCCACGTGGAAATCTTGTTGCCACCTTGGCCTTTTCCGTTGATCCCCCTCTTCCTCTGCCTCGCTTATCCCGCACCCCAACCCCCCCCCCCCCCCCCCTCTCCGCTCGCTGTGGTAATCCCATTACTCATGTGCGAATACCAGCTGGGGAAGAGAGGCAGGGAGGCAGGGAGGGAGGGGAGGGAGGGAGAATGTGGACAGAGGATAACTGTGTCGAGGCAAGGGGTCACAACTTGACGGTTGAAGTTTTGTCTTTTTTCAAATTCTTGTTCTTGAGAAGAAAATGTTGATTGGCATTGCAAATTGTTCTGCTGTAATTTGGAGGAGTGTCCAAAACTTCAAACCCGTCTGACCATATTCGGAGAAGGGAGAAAACGTCACACAGAGAGACGCAGAGTGATATGAGGCTGTGTCTCACGACGGTTGGACGAGCGAGCTTGAAAATAAACAAGTTCTTTGATGACAAAGAACCCATTGACTCTCTTATTCCCTCTCTCTCTTTCTCCCAATCCTGTTTCGACACAGCTTTGCTCTCTTTTCCTCTCTCCCTCTCTGTCGTTTTTTCTTTGCTCTTGCCATTATGCGAAAAGGGGTGACGTCGGGGGGGGGGGGGTGAGTGTGCGTGCGGTGTGTGTGTGTGTGGGTGTGTGTGTGCGGGTGAATGGGGGAGGCATTAACCGCCACCCCGCTGCACTTGTTGTCCCCTCAGCTGCCGTCTTTTTCTTTCATCCGGTCTGCTCTCACCCTGCACGCCTTTTAGTCTATCCACCCATCTTCTTTTCACACGAGGAGTGAGACCCTCTTCCCCTCAGTCAAGGTCCTCCACATGAGGAATTAAGGATGAACAAGGGTGCAACTTTGCAGGCGTTTCATACAATACCGTCGGAGGTTGATTATGTAAGATCCCTTGCTGAAAGTCAAAGATAATTGAAGCACTTAAAAAGAATAGTGAATGGAAAAATAGCCAAAGAAGGAGAGCGTGAAAACTGTTTGAGTGTGTATGTGATTGTGTGTGTGTGTGTGTGTGCTTCCTTTTGTTCACATCAGGGACATGAATCATCGCCTACCCTATGTACACATTACACCTCTGGTGGTTGTTCCACGCCCCGTCCAGGAATCACAATGCTGCCTGGTTTCCACTAGTTGATCGAATCCGGTTCTTTTAGTATTTGCATTGTATTTTTGTGAGTGTGTTTGTGCGTGTGCACTGCCCGCGGTGGCACTGGTTAGAGGGCTACCACACCCATTGTCCACAGTAATTACAATGACTGGAGCCATCTGTGTTGCAGAGGCACAGACCGGTGAAAACCAATGTGTGTGTGTTACTGCTGAGAGGATGGCAGGCCCCGCGTGATGAGCCACCGTACATCGGGGTGGTTCAATTCAGTCCCATTGACGATCCTTCATCGGGACAAGTCGTCTATCAACTCAAATGTGATGAAGAGTGGAGAGGATGGGGGGTGGGTAAGGCTTTCAATCTATGGGGGCGATATCTGGGGATGTTCAGACCCACACCCACCCAACTGCGTTGAGTGTTCACATGCACACAGACACCCCAGTGACAAAATCTCCGCTCTCCCTTTCATTCTCTCTGTCTTTATCTGCGGAGCGTCTGTCTGTCATTCTGATTAGGAACGGACAGAGTCACATAAAGCACAGAGGGGATGAAAAAGGGCGGGATGGCGGATAGAGGGAGTTACAGATGATGTGGAACCGATAGGACAAGGCTCTTCTGTGATACACTCTAATTGTCAAACACATCATCAAGTTCACTCGCCGAGATCCAGTCGGGCCTGATATGGGAGACAATTTAAGAAAAAATGAAATGTGGAAAACCACACTGGACGTATTTGAAATGTTGTTTTTTTTCAGTAAGACAAAATATCCAATATTAAATACAAACAGTGTATAAAACATACACTTAAAAAAATATATTAAAGTGCAATGTCTCCTTGCATTAAAGAGTTTCTCGAAGAAAGATGAGTGGAAAGCGACTTATTGTGAGTCGCTTTGGATAAAAGCGTCAGCTAAAGGAAATGTAATGTGATGTGATGCAATGGAAGTAAAGAAAGATTGAAATTTCCATTCAACAAAGGTCTGCTTTGAAAGTGAGGTAAGGCAAGCTGCTAAAGGGAATCTAAAGTATTGCACTTTTAGAACACATTTTTTTTGTATTGAGACGTTTATTTAAACAAAAATGGATTCACAGCGTTTACCTGTTTATAAGACTCCCGTTAATTACTCTATATAAAGAGAACTCACTGCAAAGGTGTCATCTGTTAAAAAACACAATAGAACAACAGTCATGACCAATGAGCGTAACTCCTCTAGTTTAAGTGTAACTTCATGAATTCACTGTGAGCATGTGTGGCCGAAATAGATTAAAAAAAAATACAAAAAATGTTGTCACACCTTCAACTGGTGATCCCCTCAGCCTTGGTCATGTAGCTTGTATAATAAGGACCGGAGGAGAGAAAATGGTCGTGAGGGAGGCAAAGAGACGCACGCAGGCATGGAGAGGTGGCAGAGGATGGAGCGGTGGGAGGAACAGGAGAGACGTGAGAGTGAGGGAAGGTGGACGCACGTATGGATGGATGGGTGGTGAGAGACGCCAGAGTAGCAGCCAAAGACAGAGGACGTGGGGGAGAGAAAACAGAAGAGGTGGAATATCAGCCAGCGTGAGGGAGGTGGACGAGGAGGAGGAGGAAGAGGAGGAGGAGGACAGAGGGAGGGTGCTGAGTGAGTTTAGAAAGGACGCACGAGTCGCCGACAGGCCAAGTTACTGGTACACACAGAAATATCGAGGAGGAGAAACCGTTTGTCCTCTCGACACTTCATCTCTAAATCACTCTTTTCTCCCTCCTCCTCCCTTTGGAGCTGTTGGTCTTCTCCCTCCGTGTGAAGAGCCGGGGAGACGCCGATGAGCTCTTTACCTCAACCAGAAGTGCAGACATCAGTAAATGGAGAAATGATGGAGGATGCATGCCCGGAAGCTATATATATGGTTCCCAGCAGCATGCCCCGTGAGAAAAATGCCACACTGCTCTGTTTTTCCTGCTCTGAAGAAGAACACAGGACAGCTGTTTGCCTGAATGTGAAGGTTCGCCATCCCATTTTTCTTCTCTTTAGGTCCGGTCGGTGTCTTATCAGACAGAGCAGAATGGGTTTCCTGAGCCGGTCAGAGAATGGCCAGTGGAGGAAAGAGTTTGTAAATCACACGCGCCATACGGGGACGGCGCCACAGCCGGAGGACTTTGTTTACTTTGTTTTACTGCTGCTGTCTTATCCTGTTGAGAAAGGCAGGCCACGCAGTGTGCATCACTGGTCAAAACAGGGCGCAAAAACAAAAGGAAAAAAAAACACAAAGCCCCACATAAAGCCTCCCTCCAGTGCAGCAGGTGCCAAATGTACAAGGAGAGGCCAAAGAGGAGATTCACTTCACCTCCCATGTACAACGCCTCACCCACCTATGTGCACTCGTCAATGACGCGTGACGGCGTCATATTAGCGGCCCATCGCGAGAAGCACAGGGCCAGTGAGATTGAGGTGACGGGACACCTCGCATGTTCGCGCATGACGCCGGTTTTCACAGTCAAACCCGGCCGTGCTAAACATCTGGGCAGGTGAAAAAGATTTATATCATATCAAAAGGATGTTATGCGCGCTTTGGAGGACTCAGTATGCACGTGGATATACGTACACACGGCATTACGCTAATGCAAAAGGCTGGGTCATTGTGAGTGTGTTTGATTGTGGTTTAAAGGCCGGATACAGTTAGATGTTCTTTTCAAAAAGAGGAAAGGGGAGTTAGTGCTACACGAGAGAGCAACAGATGCAGGATGCAGGTTCATATTCAAATAAAACCACAATCTTTTGGTGTTTTTTTTGTCAACTCGCTGTGAAAGAGGTCTTAGTCTACAATGGTTTAATCTTGAGTGGAAATACGAATATAGGGTTGGCTGCTGTTGGTGTTCTAGTTTCCTTTGTATCAGATTTAATTTTCCAATTTTGCTCGATTACAATTACTGCCATTTTCCCCTCGATTTCTTGCAATGAAGAATGTCCAGCTACAAAAAGGAAGTAGAAAGGGACATTCTTGTGTTTTGAAAAGAGGCATATTTGAATTCAAAGAAGCTCTATTTGGCGTGCCCAAAGATATTAAGTCATTTTCTAGTTTGGAAACTTTAGTCTCCCATTACAACTTACACCACTGTGTCCAAACTGAGGCCACAGAGAAAGCTAAGGATGTATGGAGGAGTGATTCCATGTTACCCCTCTGTTTTGAATATATATTAAAGATTTTAAATTCAGGCAGTATGTAGGCAGTATGGATTTTAAATACAATACTGAATGCAGGGTTTTTGTATTCTTCTGAGTAGCATTTCCTGTCTGCAGTATTATTCACCGGAATGAGGCTTTCCTGTTTAATTTACCAATATAATAATTGTAATTATCCTGATATGAAAGAGCCTAATTATCGCCGCAGCCCCCGATTGACGCAAAAGGACACCGTGAGCGAGCCGACCACAGCGCCTCGCTCGAATCGTGGGATTTGAATGTGACGTCACCACGGCAAGCGCGCCGAGGCGGTCTCCGGGCAACGCCGCGTGCTGCAATGACGCCAGCCCAGGCCCCGGGCTTGTGGTGAGTGGGCGTGACTCGCCACGTTAGCCCCCTCCCCCCTCCCTTCTCCCCCGCCAGTGTGGGCGGGGCCCGTCCAGAAGAGAGCGAGCGAAACACGACACCCCGAGGACGGAGAGACGCTACGTCGGGGAGGGTGGGGGGGGAAGGAAAGAGTAGCAGTGAACGGTGCGAGAGTGGAGGACTTAAAAAAAAGTCGGTAAAGAAAGAGAGGTTCCTCTTTAACGTTCATTTCTATCACTGAACAAACGCTTTGCTGGCGGAAGGATGTCAAACGGCCACGAGGATGCGGTTGAGACGGAGTAAACAGCCGCCAGGCAGTTAGCGAAACAACTTGTTAAAAAGAGGAAAGGGGGCTTTTCGGCTGGAGCGAGTCGGGACGGTTGGCTTCGTTTTCTTTTCAGCTGCAACTCGAGCCGATTTGAACGCGCGGTGGTTACGGGTCGCGGCGGCGAGGTGTCGGACCGCGCGGTTCGGTGGAAAGCAAAGCCCCGTTCGAACGGCTCGGTCGGGCGGCCGGCGGAGAGTCGAAGGAGACGGACCGGGACAGCGCGGCGGCCCCCGTGGGGGCGGGGGTGGAGAGAGAGCCGCTTGAGAACCAGCCGCTAAAAGTTTACCTTCACTTACGTTTACAGAAAACCCAGAGGTGTGGGGGTAAGGACGGGGGGTATTTTCCCACCAGCAACTTTAAGGATTTCAACGTGAATTTTTTGGCAAACTTTAGCGCGCGCGCTGCCCGGCTGAGTAGCTGACGTTCACGCAGAAGACATGAAGACACCTGGAGACAATGGTAAGTTCGGCTGTGGATTTCTACCCACCATTGCCTTTTTTGTCCCCCCCCCCTCTCTTCTCTTCTGTTTATTCGCCGGGGTTTGTTGTCGGCATAGCCAACAGGTAACTGCGTTGCTGATTAATGAACAAGTCAGTTAGTTACCAACGTCCGCTTCCAATCAAAAAAACAAACACACACCAAAAAGAAGACCTGTTGATTTTTGGGCTGCTTTGCGGATCAATGGTCTGTGGTTTTCAGATAAGATACTCAAACCCGGTGCGTGTTTAGTACTGTATTCCTGTTCAAGAGGAAGTGGTTTAAAACAACTATGAAGAACTTGTTTCGGCGACATCCACTGTGTCACCCTGACAACCCTCACTTCACCCAGCGCCACCTTCCCCAGGAAAACACCGAGGGATCCTAGCAGGGAGAGGCGTTGATCGGTTACTCAGACCACCCCCCCCGCTCCTGCTGGTGGTTGTGTTGAGAGGATCGGATCCAGCCGGGTTGATATTAATGGTCATTTCCCGTCCGCATATTGAAGTGAGAGCATGGAGGGGGGTCTAGTAGTCAGCTGAGGTCTGTGTGCTCGCGTCTAATTCCTGACATGGCTGCATAAGTTCGTTCCTATTATTTGCTCGTGCGCATTTTCTTTAAAAAGGAAGTGGAAGTAATATGTATTTTTTTTTTTACTATCAGTTATAAATGTCCTGACAAAGATTTGAATACGTTGACATGATTCGATTTAAAGTTACTTTAATCTCAAGACACGCAGTGGATAACATCTGGGAGTATACAACAATTCAAGTATTTTTTTCCCCTGTGGGAACAATGTGGTGACTTCCTAAGTAGCTACTTACTGTTAAGCATTTGGCGTGGGGCAGCGCGAGTGACTGACAAACTCTGTGGGACCCTTTTCCACTTGGGACGTTCCCCTCCCTTCCCCCACCCTGTCCCCTGACTCCCGCTGCACGCAGACTCAGACCTCGGCCCTCCACATTCCTACACACACACGCACACGCACACACAGGCCTTGCTAGCAGCCCCTAGGAGGCTGCCATGACATCACACCACATCCCACCACGTAGCCCTTTATTACAAGGAGCTCCGCGTGCATGTGGCAGCAGATAACCCTAGGGAAGATAATAACAATGGATCGTGCTCAGGTTGTGTGGTTGGTGTACGAGGTTGTGTTTGTCCTCTATTGAGTAAATAACATCAACTGGACCTATAGTGCGATTTGTGAGTTGTGGCACGTCTGTCTTGGTCAACTTTTCACTTTGGTGTGGGACTTTGCGTCTTGATTTTTGATTTTTTTTTAATAAATTTATTTTTTTTTATAAATAGATTTTGTCTCCCAAGTTTTCAATCTGTATTGTGACTGAAAAAACATTTCGAATTAATTTATTGATTAATCATTTAGTCTGTAATAAGTCCCTAATAACTTCCTTCACCCCAGGTGACAGTTAAAAGTCTAAATATCTACTGGATAATCATTTTGCAAGACAATGAAACACTGAATAAACTGGAATTAGCAAATATTTTGCATTTGTCTTTGCTTGTAAAATGAATAACCCTTCTGACATTTTCTGTTTTTTATTTGTTCAATGATGGTCCAAATTTCCTCAGAATTATACATCAGTCATTATGACATTTGAGGATGTCTCTGTTCAACACTTAATTGATTAATCCTGTCAGCAATGGTAACCATTGCTGTAAACATTTCTACTATGTCATAATCTAACAACAAATCAGATTGTATAACAGCACCTTTAAATAGCTGCATTATGGGACAAGTTAATCCGCAGAGCTTCTCTAAACGCCCTGATCTCCTGCTGTGTCTGCAGTTGCCATCAGGATTCCATTTTTAACCCTTAACTTGTGGAGATCTCATCGTGTTGTCTGAAAGTAGTCCTTGAATACAGAAGGATATAGCAAAGCCTGGAAATATGTAGGTTAAAGAAGTGGTCCTCCCTTCCTGGTATGTTTGGTGATTTAGGGTTATGTCCCATACAATAAACTGCCTCTGCAGAGCTTACCTAATTTCTCTCCTTTACCGGACACTTATGTTGCACTTCTGTTTTCAACAGCTACTTCATTAGTCTGCATAGATGATGGGATTTGTGCTCCGATGGAGAATTGATATGATGATGCAGGAAGTAGCGGGGCTACAGCTACATCTTTGTGTTGGTTTTGAAAAGTATTTTTTTTTCTTTTTTTTTCCTTTTATATCTAATGTCTGGCGTTTAGTGTAGTTCGAGGTATAGGGAGGTGTCAACTTTTGACGGTTACCTGAAAGGCCGCGCTAATGATTAAGCGCTTGTGATAAGGACGTACATTGGCTATAATACATTTCCTACTGTTTCTCTCTCTCGCTATAACATGTTATCTACACTTTGCACTACTTTGAGCTTCACCCATTTTTAACCATCCCTCCCCAAGAGTAACAATTTTTGTTCTTTCACCGCTGTCATTCTTTTCTCTCTTACGGGATAAGGACTGGTGTGTGTCTTTGTGTGATGGAATTGCATAGTGGGACCCCTGGCCCTCGAGTGGCTATTGTCTGTATCTGTGTGTGTGTGTGTGTGTGGAGTATGGGACAATGGTGGGAGTGGGCAGGCCTCGGGGCTGTTTGTCAGTGGACTTGTGGGGCCAGGGACCTCTCATTCTACTCATAATGGTGCGGAGTAGCTCATAGTTTGGTGGTGCTTTTGACAAGTGAAGAGACTGCACTTATCTATGCATGTGTGTTGTGTGTGTGTGTGTGTGTGTGTATTTGTTTGTGAAAGAGTGAGGTAAATGTGGACATCCCAGTCTTTTTTTCCATCAGTCATTCAACAACAGAGTTTAATGATGATTGTTTTGTGCTGCTTACCCAGAGGTATTGACATGCTTTGGGCCCATTTTACAACTTATTCAGACCCGCATACGCAACGAAAGTCTCACACGCAGTCCTGCCTTATGACGTGACAGGAGACAAAAGGGTAGCTTGTGAACTAGAAATTGAGAGGGAAAATCTCCCTGTGTGGGTTTATGTGTGCGATAGCCAGCATATGCTTTTCAATCTCGACACACAAGCACTGTGGTGATAAGCGCAGTGATTAGCCTTATCTGTGAAAAGTCCCTCGCAGTGCTGACCACAGCAAAACCACCAGCTTCCATTATCCCAATATCGTTTTACGGCCTGGTTTACAAGACTGTGCCCTGCTGTGATCACACTCGGACAACATGCTTTAAGCCTAAACTCAATGATGTTCTATTGCAGAAATGTGCTCTGCTGTGTGGAAAAAGCTGGCACATTGTGCCACTTGCCAAAGATCAGCTTTGATCGCTGTTGTTATCGTATCAGTATTTGAAATGCCAAATGTATTTGCCTATTAAACGATAGACTAAACACCTCATGGCAGCACTGAACATTGACACTGTAGTAAGTAACACTTACTGAGTATTTAGTAGTAAAGTTATTAGTCATAGTATAATATTGAATTTTACGGTGGATATTAAAGAAATGGACTTTCTAAAATCCATAAATGAGCATTTCCATTGCAGAGGCAGCAAGGCCCCTTTCCTGGTCCCAACTGTTGTTCACAAAGGTTTTGATAAGCTTGTCTGTGATGCTAAGTTGACAAATGACTTCTGGTAGAAGAGGGTGGGGGGGCTTCACTTGTGGAAATGTCTGTATTTAGCCAGGAATGTGCCAAAGGGAACAATGTGCTCAGCCAGTCGACACTAATGGACCTCCCCACCATCAGTCCTGTGCCGCCCTTGACCAGGGAGACCGCAGCCGGCCGGCATTACCCTTGGCAGCCCCGATGCTTCTGACCACTGTCCAGCGGTGGTAGTGGCTTGTCTGCCCCTCCCTCCCACCCCAGGGGCCCTCACATTAACCTCAGTCGGCGCATTAAAACCTGTAGATCTTTGTCCCCTGAGACCTGTTTGATCAACTATATGGTTGTGATTTTCGACACTATAAAGGCTCCATTAAAAATGTACTTTGTTTACGCGGCTAACACAGCAGCAAAACTAAATGGGCCCTGAGGCTGTTGTGTGTTTGTGTCTGTGTTGTGAGTTAGGCCTAGTTTTACCATGAGGCCATAGGTTTTAGCCACAACATGACCCCGTTTTGACTGTTTTGGTTATTGGTCATGGATGCTAATGGGGTGGGTCTGCATGTCTGGAAAGGACTGGACTGTTGACAGATAACTGTAATGCTTTGGCTAACATATGTGTGAGTACACACACGCACACATGCTCACGCTGCTGCTTTTTATTGGAATTCTTGTGGGACCTCCCACATTCCAGCTTAGGAGGTTAATAGTGTCCGGCTGTGTTGCATTGCACACGAGGGGGAAAACACAACAGTTTCTATCTCTGCGGAACACACCAAGTGACTTGTCATACCATACATGTACACTACATGACATCATTTTAACAGCTCCGAACCACAACATGAATTAAACCCATTTGAAATGTGCAAATGGTGCCTGTTCTTTTCAAAAGATGAGACTGATGTTTTACTTTAAAACTATTAACTTCGAAATACTCCCAAACAAACCCCTCACAGGGGTCTCTTTTCAAAAGGGTATCAAAATTCGGGCTGAGAATGCAGCGGGGTGTGTTGGCGTGCATGGATTGACCCACGCTGTTCGGCAGCTGTTTGTGTTTGCGCATGCATGTGCATTGTAATTTAGTACGGGGAGTTTACAGAGCCACATTGTTGTAGAGGTGACTCAGAGTGAGGCGCAGAATGGCATGTTATTGTAAAATAATATCAGGTGTGTGTACACGAAGGACACTGGGTTTTCTGGGTGGGCAGCTCTGCAAAGGTGTCCCTCGGTACAAAGTGTGTATGTTGCTGCCTGTGGGTGTGCATGACAGCTTTTTGGTCGTGCCTGCGCCATTGAAACTGATAGGAGTCTGATGACATGTACCGAAGCGCGCGCACACACACACACACGCGGAGATCGGGTAACTCTATTCTTCTGATCCTCACAGATGAGAGGTTTAATCTCGAATCCCGAATCCTTTAGGTTCGAGCCTGGTGTGTCACCTCTTTGCTCGGTGCCGTTTAACCAGCGTGTAAGATGGCGAGGCCGTGACAGCACTCAGTCAGTTTGCAGTGAAGGTTTTCCCATTGCACCACCACTAAGCCACGCCAGCCCAACCACCTGGCCTAGTGCGCCCATACACACACAAACACAGTAGTTTCTCGTAATCCTTCCTTAGTGCTACCAACGTCAACCATTTTTGCCAATGTTGGAATATGGCCCATGTGTAATCTATACTCTTAATCTCGTTAGCATAAGTAATACCGCTCATGCTGTGGGCCTTTATGTCTTTATTTAAACACACAAAGTCAGTCGGTGTATGAAAGCGTTTTTTGCAGTAATTGCGCGGTTTAGAAATATATTATTAATCAGAGATGTACAAAATAATGACAATTTGGAGTGGCAGGCTGAAAGAGCCGTCATTTAAAAAAAAACATGTCCTGTTATGTTTTCTCCTGACGGCTGGTAGTTGTAACAGAACTTACCCCTTGTTCACTGTTTTGTGTGTGTGTGTGTGTGTGTGTGTGTGTGTGTGTGTCTGTCTGTCTGTCGAGTGTGTTAAGTGCTCTAGAGATTGGGCTGTCCCGAGCCTGCTGGTTCAGGTGGGTGCTGAGTGGAGTTCCTAACCCCTCTCTAACCCCCCTGCAGTCCCTCGCGGAGAGTCAGCAGTGGTTGAGTAGTTCCTCTGGCTATTTTTATCTGGGAATCCGCTTCTGTGCTGGACCCGGGGGCCGGGGTTGGTGGGGGGTTGTGGGTGAGGGCAAATGTCTGGTCTAATTTTGGACGATGGGAAGTCACCAAAAAGGCCTTCTCTGCCACTTCCGTGGTGTGGATATTTAGCGAGCGTCCGGGTGGCCGGCCGCCGTGTCTTCAAATGGCGCCAAGTGGGAACGCTCTATCCCTCTCTCGTCGCCCTCTGTTTCTCCTCCTCTTTCACCTCCCCCAAGCCTCCCTCTTTTTTGTTCTTTTTTCCCTACCCCTGCCCCCCTAGCTCCCATGTAAGGAATGCGAGATCTCGCATGGCGTTTTCCTTCCAACCAGTCTTTCCTCTCCTCTGTTGGCCGCTCACCACGTCGGCTGTCGCTATCGCTGGATCTTTACCTTTTTTCTCTCCCTCCTGCATCCCGTGTTCAGACATGTTCTGCTTTGTACGTAACAGCTCGTTTTGAACTTTGAGCCAACTCGTCACAGCCTGTGTGTGTGTGTGTGTGTTTGTGTGAGAAGTTATGCTTTAGCCGGGAATGCAGAGGTAAAACGTGTGGTAAATTAAATGTTTGAGCCGTATACTTTGAGGTATTGTGAACTTTTGTTTGCATGATAGTTTGACAGCGCTAGCTGCTCTGTGCACAGGCATATCACGCAAAATAAAAACTGGACGGTTGCAGGTGTGTACATACAGTCACCAAATAATTGCAAGCCAAATGGCCCGCTGCCCGGGGCGGGTGGTGTGAGTGTACGCTGGTTTGTGTGTTTATGGGAGAGATATATTAGTGAAACGAGGGACATCAATCTATTTTTATCCTTCTGATGTGTTTCATAAGACATTCTGAAAAAATCAACCAGTGCCTAAAAGGGATTGCTAATGCACAATGTACATGTAATGTACATCACTGCTAAGCGCAGCTCTTTGACAAGAGTTCAGACCAGATGGAGCCCGTCCTAAAAAAATGTAAAAATGTATTTTCTTATTTATTTGGAACAGGCTGTTGTGTAATTGTGTGCACACACAGATGCACATGTCCCTGTAGGGGAGTGAAACCTTTTTGAGCATTGATTGACCCCCCTCGCTCTCCCCATCCCATCATCCTCTGCACGCTCTCACTATCATGTCTGGGTCACCAATCCATGGACCAATACCCCAGTGGGAGCTCCTCTTCTGTTAGCCTCCCCCTCCCCTTTCCTCCTCTTCTCTCCTGCTTGGTGTGCTTCATGTCACCCGATCCTGTCTCTCTTTCTTCCATTGGACACCCTCATTTACCGGGCCAGCGCGACTCGACAACCAGAAGCAAGGCAGGGTTGTCCACTAACGTGGGTCAGAGTGCACAGAAGGTTGTGAGGACCGTGAACGTGCGTCAGCGATAGCGGATGATGTCGACGCGTCGGGAGTCAACTTGAAAACTCGAAAATAAAACAAGCTGAAAGTCAGACTAGACGTCAAGGTATCAAGTGCAAGGCGGTCTAAGTGCATGTTGGTAAGTGTGTCTACACACACTCACACACACACAGCCTTGGGCTCCCTCCAAGATGTGCGGTCATAGGCAGAATAAAGTGCGGTGGATTGCACTCACAGCAGAACAAACATCTGACTCTATTTCTGCCTGCTGGCCATCGTCCTCTTAAATGTTCACAAGACTTCCTTCACCAGGGGATCGGCCTTTTTCTTTGCTTTTCAGGTGTGTGCCTGTGTGTTGCTCTCCGTGTGTGTGTGTGAGAGCGTGCTCGTGTGCCTGTGCTGGTCTGAGAGAAACTGAATAATGCATTGTATCATTGGTATGGTATTTATAGAAAAGAGTGATTCAACATTTAAAACAAAGCTGGCCATCAGTGCTGCACATCATATAGCGGATCCTCCTCCATCCATAACACACACACACACACACAGGCTCATGCCATCACTTATTTCTGTAGATTTCTCCAGAGTGACTATGCGCTTTACCACTCGCCACTCTTTTTTAGAACCTCGACCCAAACATATCACGTATCCTGTTTGATATAGAGTTATATTTTTTGTCATCCCAGTTGCCAAGTTGTTCCGAACGTGTTATGACGTGGGATCAATGTGATGTGATGTCTTCTTATTCAACTAGTTGTGATCTTTTCACTATCAACTGTTTTGGGTTGTTATGCTGGTTTGAGTAAATGATTCATATAATATTTCACTCACTATGATCCTCAAAACTGATCCCCGGAATGTTTCTGAACGTACAGACACACACTTCCCTGTGAAACATCGTGATATACAAGCACAGTGCTCATATATGTCACAATTCCTTTGATTAGTTATTGCCCTGCAGCTTTTCATTCAGTAATTTGGCACCTTTTCTGGGTGAAACAGAAACTGTGTTTGTGTGTGTGTGTGTGTGTGTGTGTGTGTGTGTGTGTGTGTGTGTGTGTGTGTGTGTGTTGGGATTGTGCTGCAGTGCCTCTACAGTACCGCTGGCCCCGGCCACAAAAGTTTTATCTGTGTCCATTTTTAGCATCAGATGTGGCCCAGTGAAATTACATAACAACTGGGCAGTTGCATGCGGGTGGCTGCACATGAACACACACATAACACACACACACACACACACACAGTGATTGTTGTTTTAGGGGATTAGATTATTTGAAGAGAACAGTGAGCTGGATCCCCTGACCAGTCACAGGGTGAGAGGGTAAAAGAAAGCAGGAGAAGAATGGATTAAGGGCGGTAGAGGGATTTACTAAGCAGGACGGGAAGGGGGAGAGGCCACGAGTGCCAACCAGTGGTGCCAACCAGGAACATAATGGAGGAAGAGGATGTGAGCCGGCGTTTTTATGAAACTGTCTGATAAACGCGACTCATCACTTCATGTACTATATGGCATTTGGCAACACTTTACTTCGAGACGCGGCAAAATAAACTCTGAGCAAGGAATCTGCTGTGGATTCGGTCAAACTGATCTTGCATGGCGTGAATCCTCTAACATACAAGTCCCAGGTGCTGCCAACATATGGCAATCAAACTATGACGTTCCTGACTGCAGGCTACAGAAAGAGGGCTTAATATGGAGAAGTGCTGTGAATGTAATATTAGTGAATCACTTTTGCCCACACAAACGCATGCACACACACGCACACACACGCATTATTATACACTCGGGCCTTTGTAACCTCATTCTTACACTAACGTCACTCACCCATTCTTGTACGCAGCGCTCTCACCAGCCGGCCCCCCAGCTAGTTTGCTCGCTGTTCGTGTGTGGGTAGGGTTGTTGTGTTCGTCTGGCCCAAGTACATGTTCTTTGCAAAGGTATAGTTTCCCTTATGTTAGATATGAGAGGACGCATAGTGAAGAGGTGTGTGTGTGTGTGTGTGTGTGTGTGTGTGTGTGTGTGTGTGTGTGTGTGTGTGTGTGTGTGTGTGTGTGTGTGTGTGTGTGTGTGTGTGTGTGATGTGAATGTGTAAGCTTGATTCTCTGTGTAATTAATGGTCGGGCAATAATACTTTTTGCCACAATCATTCCTGCAATTGGGTCGGGCAAAACTTCTTGTGTAGAAAGAGGCCCAGAGTGGGTGGTGACTCGGAGGCCATTTTTTTTTTTCACACACCCGCGATACCGGAGTAGAGCAGTAACTTCTGATGTTGCTTTTTGGCAAGCAAGTAGAATGTATTTTTACACCTCACCGCCATGTGTGTATGAGTTTGAGTCATTATAACAATTTAAAACAATCACAGGGTTAACCACCCCAAACTTTTGTGACACATAAACAATTAGTAACCTGTGATATACCAGGATACCGTCAAAGCTATATATTTTGTAAGATTCTATCGCCCATCCCCAGTAACATGATGAGTCAGTGATATCAAAATTTAGTGAGCATGTTAATGTTCAGAAGCAGCGCGGTGAAACAAGGTGACGGAAAAAATGTTACGGCCACTTAATTCTCCACAACTTATCCAATTAAAACTGTAATAAACAGCGACTGCATATTTGCATGGTAACTAAGACGGCACAGTACAGATTTGAAATTGGCAATGATGGAAATATTTCCTAAATCATCTTCCACTCTCATCAAAGAGCGCATTGTAAATGCGGGGAACCCCCTCCTCCTCCCCTGCTGCTCTCCACCTCGGATGGATGATCCGAGTCCCTTTGGGGCAGGACAGTGGTTTTGAATGTGTGCTGTCAGTCTGCATAATACGAATGTTCACGTCTTTGTGCGTCAAATGTAACTGAGATGTCGCACCATTGTATGTGCACGCACATGTACCCACGCAGCCACCCACGCAAACAAACACACATACACGCCTCATGATATTAGTGCCAATGAGCAGAGGTAATCGCTGTGTGTGTGTGTGCGCGTGTCTACGTGCGCTCTTGCATAACTGCAGCAAGCGGTACACTGACACAGGGGAGAAGGTTCATTTCTCTCTCTCTGCCAGTCAGAGTTTAATCCCTTTGTGCTTTACTTCCGCATCACTCATTCATTTGTCTTTTTCACTTCCCGTCTTCTGGTCTTCATTCTCTTTCTGTCTTATGACTCCTGTTATTTTGTTTTTAAATGCACAATTTGGCAGCAGCAGAATCTAAAGGCCAAAAAAAAATCAAGTAAGTTGCTTGATTTCCTCACAGGTCAACAACTCCCGACAGACTTTTTAGTTCCTAGTTCCAGGTACGACCGTGACGATCACTATATTTCTCTTACTATGTTTGTGCACAAAGCACTTCAGCAGACGTCCAGCACCTGACGTCCATTTCTCAGCTGGAATCAGGAACATTGTCTTGTGCATGTCACTCAGAACATTGTCTTGTGTATGTCACTCAGGGCCGTCGTGATCCCATTGCTCTGCATTTGCGGCGTCTAGTTTTCGGCAGAAGTTGTGGGAAGAGGACAGCTTTATTTAAGTGTTCCCATCGCACACATCTCTGTATCTCCCCCCCCCGTTCTTCATTTCAGCGTTTTGCACTCACGTTACATCATCATTAGCCTTTCTCTCCATATCTCTCTCTCTCGCATTCTCCCTCTCCTGGGGTCTTGCATAATGTCCAGCTTTATTTGCTCCAGCTGGGGATTCTAATCTCTCCCACGAGGCAGAGCGCAAGAGCAAACCAGGAGAGGAGGGGAGCGAGCCGACCTTTCTAACCTAAGCTGTGCCCGCTGCTTCGTTAGCTCAATCACTGCTCCAACCATTGAGATCTGGAGCATTGCTTTGTCTACAGCCAGCACTGACCCAGTGTGAAAGTGTACGTGGGGGTACGCATATGGTTGTAAAAACATTTGTTTTATTTTCTTAATTTTTTTCCCTCGTCGTTAATGCCTTCTTTCAGGAAAAGTGCGTGTCTGTGTCCCATCCCCTGCTGCAGTGTGGAAGGTGCGTGGTCTCTCTTGGCCGCCCAATGCTAACTCGGGAATAAGCAGTGATTATCTCCACAGCCTCCAGTCGGAGTGCGCACATACACACACAGACGGACAAACACACACATACACGCACATCTTGGGAAACCATGATAATGTGCACATTCCAACATCGTGGCCAAATGTGCTCATATCGGTGTGAACATGCGCCGACCTGGCTCCGATCCATGAAGACATGGCGTCACCACAATTCATGCAATGTTCATTGAAGCAAATGGTCCCTCTGATTTCACACCGAGGCACAGGGACCGCATGCCGGCTGGCAGCGATGTCAGTGCACGGTGGATGTTGCGTAAGGCCGATCAACACTACTTAATCAGCTTTAGGAGACGTGCTTAACAGGCTGACCAAGTGGGGTGAGCATTAGAAGAAGAAGAGGAGGAGGAGAAGGTGGGAAAACGAGGAGGCGCAAGACAGGGGCAACAGCACAGGAACGGAGCTTGATGGTGGCGGCGACACCGTACGCGTCTGTTGTCCCCTGTTTATGACGGGATAAACACATAAACACGCTGGGCTGTGCCCTCCGAGTCCCCCTCACAGGCCACTGTTTGCCAGGCTTCTGTGTGTGTGTGTACTGAAGACAGTACAAGTCTTTGTGTGGGCTTTTTTTTTCCACAGCCGACACGTGTAGCCTCCCACCGACGTGAACCCAACATTTTTTATAATCTCCGATCAATTGGACAAAATGCTGAATGTTCAACTGTCTGAATCAGCCGGCATGTGCTGCTGCAGGCCGATGACTCGCCTCTGTGAACACCGGTCAAGTTTCCACGTGGTTGGAAAAACCGAGGCAAAGAACCGAGCTTTCGCAGCATGCAAGTAATTGGTTTCAGAAAAAAAATAGTTCATCATAAAAAATAAACACCGTATTTCTGTAACTAACATCTAAAGGTACGTTTTGTTTTCATGTCTCATGAAGAGAACATTTAAAGCGCCATGGGCAGGGACTGTCATGCGGGCTGTAATCCTGTTTATTTTGTGCGCGTCATATTGCTTTATTTTTTTGCTTCGACCTCTCCTGTGGGCAGCATGTCAAAAACAGCCTCTTCTTTTTGTTTCAACCTACAAATGAGTCTCATTCGGATGATTTGTGATCATTAAAGAGAGCACCGTTTCCAAGCACATTTGTCTGTGCTTTTCTCTGGCAAATTGAGCCAAATTATGGCGTTTAGCTGCTTTTGTCTTTTTTTTCCCCCACATTTTCTGTACTTCACTGTACGGTCACTTTGTTGCACTTGCGGTTCACCACTGTCAAGTAAATGCACAAGAAACACTTTTTCTGAATGGCTGTATATCACTCACTATAAGCGATTGTTCTGGTTGTGGTGGTGACCCTGTCTTTAACGTAAGGCTTTTATACCGGGCCTTTTGGTTTCTTTTCCAACACTCATTCCTCTGCTTCTCCTTTCTTCTCTCTCCTTTCCTCCCCCACCCCCCGGGTCCCCATACGTATGCACACACACACACACACACACACACACACACACACACACACACACAAACCTCTTGAAGAATGACTAGCAGATGTGGACAGTAGCTTTTTCCTTCATCTAAAATTAGCTGATATAGAAGAATGGCAGGAAAGCGCACAGGGTTGGACAGGGTTGCACAAACAGGAGGTGTGTGTGTGTGTATGTATGTGTGTGTGTGGAGGGTCTATTGGCCACTGAGGGAGAAATGGACGAGAAGTGGAGGACGGAATAGGTGGATGGGACTTAGTGACGCAGTGTGTGTATTTTTGGTGCTGTTCACACACGTTGCTGACCGACAGGAACCACTTGGTCCTTGAAATCTTCACGGTGTTGAGTATTGTTACGGGTGAACGGACCAGTGTGAAATACATTAAATGCATCAAGCAGCAGAGGTAATCCAATATGTTGATCTGGAAGAACAGCATATTGCCAGTCAGGTTCTCTCGCCCTCGCCATGATGCAACGCTGCTGCCCATCTTTGGTTCTTTTGTAATTACCCCGTCAATTAGCACTCTGCAAGCTGGATGTTGTACACAGCTCCAAAGCTGCCCCCCCAAGCAGAAGGAAGGTGTTGAGGAAAACATTGCTGGTTGGCAAGCTGCCGATGTCCCCTGTTCAATCGTCACCCAAGGGCCCGTTAAGAATACCAGGCCAGCGTCCCTCTGCTTCACCCTTAAGTTTGGCTCACGTCTCCCCTGATGATCTCAGTGTGCCAGGGCGCGCTGGCTGGGCGGGAGCAGGCTCACTCTGCTCAACGAGCGGCAGTTTGTGTATGGTTGTTGTTCAGCTCATGAGCACGGTCGCTGCACATTTGTAGTTTCCTTTTTTTTTGTGTGTGTAGCTCCAGCGACAGTTGCCTCCACTTTGTGTGGACTTTGTTCGCGTCTGTGTTTGTACCGCACCACTCGGCTGCACATACCCTGCGAACGCAGGCCGGCACCGTCGGGACAGCAAAATAACAGGACTCCCCCAGGGGAAGGAGGGAGGAGGAGGAGGAGGGGGGGGGGGGGGGGGCGCCACTGTCACTAGTTGTCTGAACAACAGCACACATCTCGTAACAAGAGACACACACATACACACACACCCACACAAACATATGAAGCCACATTGCGCATTCGCAGGATTCCCAGTGGGGCTTTGGAGTTGTCTGAAGATGAAGATTGAAGATGTTTTTCTTGTTCTTTTCACGTGGCCCGTTGTGCAGTCAGGGTTGAAAAGGTAACATGTCAAATGAAATGAATGGGTGTTGTTTTTTTTTCTCTATGTAAAGCTTTCTTTGTGCGCACTGAGTTGAGTGACGGAGTTATTTGGGCGCAACATAGTCTGCATTTATGTTTGTTTGATCAGAAGATTATGTGAAGGGGCCATGAGGAAGGCCGAATGTGTCGAGAAGGAAGAGGTGCTAGGTGAGACTGCCGGACCCGGGTTCCTTCTCTCTCGGTTGGATAAAATGAACTGGTGCAACTGTGACTTTATTACAATAAACTAAGCTGCAGATTTATTTTAAAAAATCAGAATGATTGTTTAATCTGGTCTGTCTGTAAGACCAAGGGACGTATATTGTTTCATCAGTACTGCTGCAACAATATTCTTCATGCCTTGTGTATTATACATTTATACACATAGCTATACTATACTGTAGAGCTCTGGTTAGCTATAGCGTCAATATACTTTTTCTTTGGAGACGGAATAATTCAAGTTGAAACACATATTTCCATATGGGGGTTAACAAGAATCTGACTGGAAAGTCTGTTTAAGCCTCATTAATAAATCATTGGGAACTACATTTCAGTTAAGTCCTTTGCTCGCTGTAAACAGACTTGAGACCAAAGTGACACGAGTACTGCGCTTCTCAGTCTCAAAGGATTCATCAGTCTGCATTCATTTAGAAATCAGGGACTCATTACGTGTCATTGAAAATAAAAAATATTATTTGGGCGCTCATTAAAGCCCTTTAGTCACTTCATTCATTTGTTAGGTTTTGTTACGTATCATTGCACTGCCAGGACCATGACCACAAAGATTCTTTAAAGCACCTCACAACAAGAGCTCAGAACTAGTAAAATAGTTTGTAGACACCAAAATTGGCTCCAGGGACCTCTTCACTAATCACCTCCATTTTACAGTCTGTACAACAGATGAAATGTGAAATATGTGAACGGTCATTAGTTGCAAAACTGGTACAGACACATAGCATAGAGAGCGAGGTTTCTCTCTCGCGCTGACTTCCGCCGTTTCTGAGAAGGATTTAGAAACACACACACAGCCAGAACATGAAGCATGAACAATGCTTGAAGCATGGCGAGCCTGAAAAATACAGAGCAAAGCCTTGATCGGTTCTGATCGGATCTCAAGCACACCAGAACCAGAACTCCTCCTCACCCGTAAGACGTCTAGTGTGCAGATCAGGTGTCTTGCCGCTTGGTCTCTGACTCGCCACCATGCCTCCCAAAAAGTTAATCCCCAGTGGAATGTGCCGGCTTCAGACCACAGACGGCCTCTGTGTCTGTGCGTCTGTGCGTCTGTGTGTGTGTGTGTGACTCGGATGTCTCTTACATCGTTTCGTAACCGTGATTATTTCAATGTTGTAGGGAAAGGTGGGGAATGGAATCACAGTAAAAGGGCTCCCCATCATAGCCGGAGCCTTGAGCGAGGAGAGGGAGAAAACTTTGTGTGCACACACACACACACACACACACACACACACACACTGCAATGTAGTGCAGACCTCTGTCTGTTGACGACTACCTGTTGCTGGAGGATTTGGCCTTCCACTCTCTTCTGTCTCCCCCGACCCCACTTCCCGCTCTTCCCTTTTTCTACCTGGTCTATTTGAGTCTGTGTTCCAGGCAGGAATAATTGTCGTTTATGCTTTATTTATTTTTTTTGTTCTGTTCATTTGTGGGGCGTTATTTTTAGGCCTTAAGTGTCTGGTTGCTAGGAGACCATGGGATAGAAAGGGAGAGAGGGAGAGAAAATGAAGCGTTTGTGTTGTGAAGGCTAAATTACAAAATCATTCACGCACTGAGTCAGCACTGAGACACACACACACGAATGTACTCACACAGGGGGTTTTAGTCTGATGTTGTTATTGTGAACCTGTTCTGTTTTTTTGTGTCTTTTTTTTCATCACGACTGAGCTCTGCGTATGTTGCTGTCATCTAAGTTTCCAGATTCTGTCCCGCCTTCAGTACAACGAAAGCACAAACTCTCCGGCTCTGAGCGAGCTGTGTTTAACGCCTCGGTATCGAACTGTTTTGGTTTTAATTCCTGCCAGATTTTGCAGGATTTTGTCTATCAGCAATGACACGCATGGACACACACACACGCAAACATGCACACAGGAAACAGATCTGTTGTTGTGGTGCACAACAGTTGCGAACATCCTGTCTCGCTCTCGTACCACATTCCAGGAAACCACCTCCCAAAAGTGTCACCTATATCTTACTCACACGCGCACAGCTGACACGTATATGGCTTGATTGTGCCGCTTCGAATTTACTCCTGTGCAGCAAGTCACCTCCTGACCCCCAGACTTTACCAAGTCACAGTCTTACTATTTAGGTACATGATAGTCTAAATGATGACAAGAAACCTCTTCATTTTGGAATCAGCCCCAAAAAATTTAATTTTTTATGATATTCACTTGACTTACGACCTACTCAATGTAAGCATGATCTCAGGGCTTTTGCGAGTTATGTCAACAATTACACACATCGTATTGATTTTTGCATAATGTCTAAATACATAATACCTATGTGTCCCTACACACACCGTCACCCCTCCCTCCCACTGCCCCCGCTGAGTGTCGGCAGTGTGTGGTTGAACCGGAGGCGAAGCGTTAACTGGCAGCTCGCTGCCAAGCTGTTGGCCCCCGAGAAGCACATTAACAGCAGCATGGGAGGTGCAGCGGGCGGAGGAGAGCGGCGCCTGTGGCCTGTAGCACGGCTGTGTCACATCTTCACAGCCTTTCCCCTCAAAGTAACTTTAGAAATTGAGGGGGCGGGGAGGGGGGCGGGGCACCTGTGTCAGCTTCACACGTCTCCCGATCCTTCGGCGTAGATATTTAAACTTTTAGATAACTAAAATGTTTGTTGCATACCTTTTTATAAAATGCTGACCGCCCTGGTCATCAGAAGGGTGGTCTTCGAGTGCTTAAAGCGCCCGCTTCACATGGACTGCGCTCAAAGTTCAACTTTGTCTTTAACGAGTGAGACCGACCCAGTGTTGATCGAACGACACAAATCCATTTGATCGTCGGGCCATCGCGCCGTCAGATCTGGAATCCGGCGGTGTAGTTTGTTGTCAGCCCGTGAAAAGTGTGAGTGTGTATCTGCGTGTTACGTCCAAGGAGAACGGTTAATGCCCAGGGAGTTGAAAAGGGTAAATATACCTAACGGTGCCCTGAGAGCAACAGGACTCTTCTCTCACTGACACAATATTATTCTGCTGCTCTTCGCCCACTCTGGGGACGGCGTGCGCACACAAACACACGCTCTCCCACCAGGCTGGTTCAGCTGTGGGATTACGAGGAGAGGAGTCCAGTTGTCGGGTGCGTCGGGGCTGTGTGCCCGTTTTGTGCGTGTACCGTTTTCATGTTGATCGTTTTTACAACTCTTTCGAATGAGTTTATTTTAGTCGCTGCAGCTGTACCTTTTCTACTTGAAACTGTTGATTGAGAGCTCTTTCTCCTTTAATTCCACCCTGGAACTCTCCTTTTCTATTGCCTCATAGACATTTAACCCACGTGGTGAACAGGTTGCCTGTGGAGCACGAGAGCTAGATTTGGCTGCAGGAAAAGGAGCTCGTTCTGGAAGAGAGGATCCCAATAGACGCGTGTGCTTTTCTTTTGCCTCTCCTCTTGCTCCTCCCCTACAATTTCCTGGAAAAAGACGTCTCCTGTCCACTGAAGGACGACCGATATGGAGAGAGGCCGAGAGACGGGGTCTTGCGTCATAGCCGTCTTATTCCCTGTCCCATTGGTGCCCTCATCACCTCCTCTCCAATCGCCCCTATCCTCCCCATCCATTTTGTGTGTTCTCTCCCACCGTTGAACAATAACCCCCTGTGTGTGTGTGTGTGTGTGCGTGTGTGTGCGTGCGTGTGTGTGAGCGTGTGCGGTGCTATTTCTGGCCCCTCCAACTCCACAAAGCACTCTCTTCCTTCTAGCTCTTCTTTCTCTTCGGTGCCACATGGCATGTGGGGAAGAGCCTATAGATGTGTAGAAATGTAGGCCATTGGTGACCTCTAGGAATAAGCAGGCTGCTGGGCTCACACATTTTTTGGTATGATGTTTCTTTAAACCTCCCAACCCCCCCGTCCAAGATTTCATCTTGATCATTACCAACACATTCTTGAGATTTCAGTCAAATCTACTCTGCAGGTTAAAATAAAACACTGACCACAAGCTTGGAGGAAATAATTGAAACTAATTTAAGGCGAATCACTGGGAATCACTGGGAAATTCATCTTATGTAGCATTTGTAAGGAATACATTTGGAAGGTAATGATCGACTTTCCCGATCCATGTGTTTCCTAACTTCTCTGTCCCTGTCTCTCCCTGTCTCACTCTCTCATCTTCCCTGTGTATTGGCCTAATGCATTTTTAATGGACCTGGTGGGAAGAGTCCAGACACTTTGGGATTCTGGTGTATGGGCTCTGATTACCCCTCACTTTCACTGTCTAACCCCCCCAAGTCTTTTATTATCTCTCCATCGCTCCCCTCCACCCCCCCCGGGTCTTGTGTTTCTGTCCTCTCTGTTCCCCGAACTCTGGGCTTCAGGCAGTTTCACTTTTCCAAAGCGGCCGTGACAAAGACGAGGCTGTGTGTGTGTGTGTGTGTGTGTGTGTGTGTGTGTGTGTGTGTGTGTGTGTGTGTGTGTGTGTGTGTGTGTGTGTGTGTGTGTGTGTGTGTGTGTGTGTGTGTGTGTGTGTGTGTGTGTGTGTGTGTGTGTGTGTGCGCGCGCGCTCTTGTACCAATGCGCCGCAGCCAAAATACCAACTTTTTTTTTGCACTTTTACCGTCTCAGAGCCGACAATAACCTCACCCACTTAACCCACACACACGCTCGCGCACAAACACACGCACACCTGCACCGGTCGTTTCCCACAGTCTGGGTTAAAGAAGCGCGGTGCTAGCCAATGGCTGTTCAAAGGCTCTGGCCCTGTATTAAAAAAATAAAAATCCTGGGTTTGCAACTGCCCTGTTAGTTTGGCACTGGCTTGTCAGTTGGTTCACTGCATCTCTTTTTCTCACTCCACTGGTTTGTCTAACTGCCTGGCTGTCTCCGCCTCCTTCCCGTCAGCTCCCCTTGGCACTTCGGCTCCAGGTCTGAGGATCCAGTCAGCGACGCCTCTTGAGGCACTTTTTAGGGTGGGAACTAACCATTGTTTTCATCACTTCTGTTTTATTTCTCAATCAAGGACCTTTCATCCAACTGTCCAAAGGACAACGCTGCCACGTGGGGCTTTCTGCGAACAAACACGGCTCCTCTCATTGAGCGCATACAACAATGGCAACGCTTGCATTGTTGGCATTACTGTTTGCTTGCTAGTGTTTTTGCTTACTCGCCTTTCCTGGTGTGTTGCATCTTTTTAGGTGCAACACAGCTATAAACAGTTTTTTGGTTGAATGGCAGCATGGACATGTGTTGTAATTTTACAAGTCATAAACTCAACTGCATACCATAAAGCATCACATAGACAAAGGCAAAAGTAAAGAAACTCTGACGTGCTTGTAAATAAGTGCTAATTCGCCCAATTGAGCCGTCCTATGAGCTCCTAAATGTTTGAGTGTGTGAGTTGAGGTCATTGTTGGATGGGTGAGTGGCACACGTAGCTGGAATAGCAGCCGTGTTGTAAGTCTGCTAGGGGCCTGCCACCGAGATCACATCCGCACTCCCAGAGAGGAGGGGAGTGGGAGGAGGGGTGGGGGGGTGGTAGGCAATCTGATCTGGATGACAACAGACTACCAGACAAGCTATGATCTCATCGCTCCCTTAACCTCCCCCCGCCCCTCCTCCTTCCTTGCCTCCATCCACCCCCTTTCCAACTCCTGCTATTGTCTCTTTCCCACTTTAGTTTCCCCGGTGTCCCTCCCCCATCTCCCTTTCCTCCGACTTTCTTTTCTCTGATCCACACTCCCACTGCTGAGCCCATCTCTTGGTGCCTTCTTCTGTTTCAATTTGACCCCCACCCCCCTCCCCCTCTCCTCTTGCACTCCTTCCTCCCCTTTCGTCCTCTTCGTTCCTTTTGCATCATTTTCTACCACCTGCCCCACTTTTGTCCCAACACACACACACACACTTGACGCACTTGCACTCTCTAGTGTCCCAGGCCAGAGATTAGGCGCACCCCTATCGTCAACCCTCCGCACCAGTTTATACATTATTGATGCCTAGTCTGTCTTGTGTGTGTGTGTGTGTGTGTGTGTGTGTGCGTGAGTCTCATGCATGCATGCTGTAATTGCTATCTAGTTTCTCCCCCGGGAGGCTGGGGGGGGAGTCAGAGGCAGAGACGAGGTCAGAGAGGTTAAGTGTGGTGGAGGGGGTTAGGCCGTGCCCTGCCACTCCTTTCTCTCTCTCTCTTCTTCATAACCCAACTGCATACGCACATACCAAAAATTCCCGCTGAAATTCTCCTATTGGGTGTAAAGGACTGATGAAAGGGACGCGGGTCTCTGTGTGTGTGTGTGTGTGTGTGTGTGTGTGTGTGTGAGAGAGATAGCTGATCCAGTGAGAGTCAGGACAGCTCAGCCTGGGTTGGTCTCTGGGTTGATGGAAGGACAAAGGCACCTGTTCTTGCTCTCAGCATTCCTCTAAACCTAATCCCGACTCTCCCTCACACACACACACACACACACACACACACACACACACTTGTGATATGGTAGCTTTTAAATACACTGTTACTATTGATAGCGTCATTGCAGGTTGAGAATGTCCTCTTAACTTCGTTCACACACGAGCCTGGCTACCGGCCCTCTAAGTATTTACATGGGATCCATTTCAAGGACCTGACATATGAGGTGTGTGTGTGTGCGTGTGTGTGTGTGTGTGTGTGTGTGTGCGTGTGTGTGTGTGTGTGTATAGTGACCTCTGTCGTCCGTGCCAAAGTCAAAAGGATCATTACAGATGCATCTTGACTGGCTCACAAAGTCACTGACTCCCATTTTCTCAAACTCTAAAACTCTGTCTGAGGACGATTTGGTCAGCATCGTACGGCCATCCGATTCCGTCCAGCTGGCAATCGGGAGAAGGAGTGCGTGCGTGCGTGTGTGTGTGTGTGGGAGGTTAGTGTTTTTGTTGGAGGTTCAACCGGGCAAATATGTTTATGATTGCTCTCCCCCGATGTGAGCCACTGTGATTGTAGCTCACTCAGGGGTTTGATCGTGCATCAAGTGTTTGTTTGAATGTTTGAAAGAGCAGGAGGAGGAGGAGGAGGGTGGGAAGTGAAAAAGGAAATAAACAGCGAGGTTGTGTTTCATTTGCATGTTAACTGCTTCCATCCTATGCATGGCTGAAAAAGTCTGAGGAATAAAACTGACTGCCCAGTTTATGCAGTTTGTACACCCGTGGTCATTGTGGTGTTTTGTTAAAAACCACATTAATCTGAAGCTAAACTTCTGGCACAGACTGTTTGCCGACCGCCTCATTGGCTACATACAATGTGCATAATGTTCAGTACTGATGAAAAGTGTGTAGGCATTCTTTAATGCTTCAAATTCTTTAATTGAGTCACAAAATGGTTCCCTGATTAGGAGGGGGCAGCTGAGTGATTCATTGACCACGCCTTCAAAGTGCGTCACTGGGATTGAATGACTGGTCTGCTCCATCGACATATAAAGGAATGTGCTATCTGCAATATTTATTGTTATGTAACACTGACTAAGTGGTCTGAACAGGCCAGTGCAGCGGAGATTATCAGATCCCTCTATCTCCGCCTCGGGCGGTCATCTGGCAAATCCATAGACCAGCGTGCACATCCGTAATCTGTTGATTTGGACCCGTTTGTCTTCTGATTCCAAACCCAGCATGTCTCATTTTCACAAACACCAGTTTCGTGGTGGCCTTACCCTCTGTTTTTCAATGTCCTCCCAAAAGAGGAAGTTAGGATAGACCACGAGGTGTCTAAAATGTACAACTTTCAATCCCCTTATCCGCTATTGTCTTGAACTCGATTACTTCAAACATGCTACATTTGTATTCTGGGCAGCCGGTGTAATATGCACCAAACATTATAGAATAACATCAGCTGACATTAAAACCCCAGCAAAACGACACTTCATCAGCGCGGACGCTCTTACTCTGATAACTGCTGATAGAATACAATCCGGTCCAGGCTTCTATCGAGCTGAATGTTAAACTGTAATAGTCAATTTTGTCGTGTCCGATTTCCTTCACAACCCAGGCAACAGAATGTCAGTGGGAGAATTGCGTAAACATTTTCGAACACGAGCGCTGGCGCAGAAACCTTTTTTTTTTTTTTTTTTTTTTTCTTTTTTTAAACTCTCACATTTTGGGCACACACATGCTCTGGCTAACAGTCCCGCGCCCACGGTCTAGTTCTGTGTCTCCTGCTCTGTGCTTCCTCCCCCCCCAAGCTGCGGGTGGAGAGAGATGCAATGATAGACAGGAGAGATGACTGGCCGCGTTGTTTTCCTCCGGTCAGAGGAAACGCTGACTGCACTAGAGGAAAGAGGTGGAGGAGAGTCGGAGACGTGTTGGTTCCACGAAGCCCACTTACACTACACCTTTTGGTATTGTGGTTTCAGTGTGCGTTTCCGTGGAAGCGCCACCGTGGTAATGACGGTAGAAGAATGCAGTTTGAATAAAAGCTTAAGATTATCTTCCTTTCAAGCTGCCTAAATGTTTCTAAGTTGTTGTTGTTATTGGAGACAGTGAAAAAAAAATCTCCTTGTCACTCGTTTCCTTCAGCTCCATCCCAGACCATTTGGAAAGGGGTGAAACGGCCTAAATCATTATTTTACGGTACCATGAATAGCACGTTAATGACAACAGCTGTGCTGTATAACCGGCTGTATTAACATTTGAGATGCACAAACACAGAAAAAAGCTGCACAGAAAGTGGCCTCCAAGTCTCTGGGCTTACTTTAGGCACAGCTGCAACCAGCGAAGAGGAGGCTGACATGCCTTTTTGTTATTTTGGGACATATCAAAGTTAAAAAGTCCAAGCGTTAACCCACGCGTAGTCTTCGTCTGAGCATGTGGGGAAGGATGAGCCTCAAACTTACCGTCGTTTTAAAGATCTCTGAAATGCGTTGTGACTAGTTACTCTTTTACCATGAAAAATGCATATAATGGCATCCTGTAACTTTTTGCCAGCATTCCTTCCCAATTTGCCTGCTTCAGTGATACATCAGTATTTTATCATTTCGACATCTTAATAATAAACAATAAACATGGATCCAGGTTAATGAATGTTGTGGTCCTACCTTTTAGTGGCACACGGCCCCCGGCCCCTCATATCATTTAATTTTGGGTTGTTTGTTTACGTTTTGCCTCCCTTAGTCCTGCTGTTTCAAACTGTTCAATAAGAAGGAAAATCTCAGGGAAGACTTGAAATGAAGACTGCTATGTAAGATATGAATGGACCCCCACCAAGATTTCTACCTGTGACTATCGTTTCTTTAGCCTCGCCGTAAAGGTCTCCACTGAATAGAACCGGATTTGAACCAGTTCTTTTAAGGTCTGCGTCACTGGCTCAACAGTAGATGCGGTGCGTTTCTTTTGCGTGTGATGTGCTGTCCCACAACCTCATTCACCGTTGTTCGTCGAGCCTCGGGGACGCACACTAACCCTCTCATCTCTCTTTTCACAGGGATCGCCTTCCCGGAATGGGCCTACAAGCCCGAGTCAAGCCCGGGGTCCAGGCAGATCCAGCTGTGGCACTTTATCCTGGAGCTGCTCAGGAAAGAAGAGTATCATGATGTCATCGCCTGGCAGGGCGACTACGGCGAGTTTGTCATCAAAGACCCGGACGAAGTGGCCCGTCTGTGGGGGGCCAGGAAGTGTAAACCCCAAATGAACTACGACAAGCTGAGCAGGGCTCTCAGGTACAGCAAACTCACTGAGTGTGTTTGATTCTTTGTGTATGTGTATGTGGAAGTGTGTGCTCATTCCAGTTTCCGTTGCTGGGACCAGAGCACATACCGGATAACCTCCGCTCTTTGTCTCTGTTTTGCTCAGACAGGCATTAGTCATGCTTGATAAGACATTAATAGCATTTAACCAAGTCCATAATGTCATAAGAGTGACCCAGGCCACATGCCTTGACACGGTTTTGACCTGGACAGTCCAGTCTTAGTCTTAGATATCACCCACTGTGATCCACCTGAGCATTCATTTTCAACCTTTCAACCAAGCACCATCAAAGGATATAATCTCAGCGACACAACAGATGCTTCTGATTTTATAGGCGCTTTCGGCTTCGCAACAAGACAGTGGGACACAACTTAGTTTGATTATAGAAAGGAGATACATCCGATCGATCTTGTGATCCATACTTTAACACAATGACCTCTCTGCACTTCAGCGATCAGTGCTGCACATCCCTAGGGGTAAGAGGATTAGCTCATTCACTGTGTGGTGTGTAGACACCATGAAATTAAGATAATAATAATATTACAGATGGCATGCTATCAGGGAATTAACATGGACATGTGATGTGACGGACACTTGTGCAAAAATTAGACTTCGAGTCCGGCTTCAGGGTTCTTGAATGGACGGCCAACTTGTGTTCACGCTGTGTATTTATAGCATGTCCATCCTGTAGAGCTGTTCCAGATTTGCAGCGTAATTCTGCACACATATATATATACATGTGTATATATATAGCCGGTCTTAGTACTCTCTTAGAGACTGATTATCAGAAGTCTTCTCTCGTGTCCTCATCCGCCCTCCTGCAGCCAGGTCGTCTCTCTGTTCCTGTAAATTGATCAGAGTCCCTTCAGGCTCAGAGTGTGAGGGACAAGACACCAGGCGCGCGCACATGCACGTAGTCACCTGATTTGACACCGGAGCTGTCGCCGGTCCTTCGCCCTGGCATATGCGGGAAAGGCGACCAGGAAGGAATGATGGCACTGAAGATCAATGAAGTCGAGTTCACAACCACACGTGCGAGCGATTCCAGTCCACATATGGAGCAAACTGTCTGAGAGCATGCGGAGAAAACCTGCAGCCTGCTAGAAGCCGAGGCCACGGTCGACATGTGGCAACCGCACACGCACATGAAAAGGCATGCCTGTTTTAAAGTGTTCTTTTTATCACATAGCTGTGGTAATTATTATTTGTACCTTTTTATTCTTTCATGTCCGCCAAGCACATGGTGGAAATTCCCTAATTCCGCACGGCTGGTGTGTGTGTGTGTGTGTGTGTGTGTGTGCGGCTTCCCGTTGAAGGGACACCTCCTCGGCTCATGCATCGTCTTGGTCGGCCGCTGTGAAATTCCCACTTGCTGGGAGGATTACGCTCCCCCTGCGTGTGCGTTTATTTGCAAGTGTGTGCTCGTTTATGTCCGTATGGACATGCTTGATGTTCAAGGAGGTTTAACTCATTTTTCCTAGTTTTGTCTGCATTTGAATTCAGTCATACATCTCTTTTTGTTAAACCAAATCAAAAGCCCAGTGTGTCGGCTCCTTTCTGAACTTATTGCCCTTTGACCGGTAAAGATTACCTCACTTTTTTTCTTGGATATTCAGGGCTTTGTGTGTGACAGGAAGTTAACAATTTTTAACCTATACCGGCTGCATGTTTTTGGATCAAAATAGAAAGGCCAAACACCCTCCCCACCCCTCCCTCTAGTTGTGGTGAATGAGACCTCTGCTGGTCCCCAAACAAGAGTCGGGGTAGTTAAGGCTGTTTGTTGCGCAATCAGTCGTTGTCGAGTGCTGGCTTAATGAGTGTAATCATGCTAAGAGGTCCCAGCTCCTAGAGGACTCCAGGCCCCCCACCCCCCCCTCCGTCCTCTAGTCAGCAGCCCGCACATGGCTCCAACACAGTGGTCAGAGGTCAGGGGGGGGGGTGCAGAACACAGCTGGGAAAGATTAACAACACGGCACATGTGCACATTCACATACACAAATGCACCATTGTACGCAGACTCTTGGCTATTCGTGGTTGTGGTGTTTGCTTCATGTCTGACTTCCGTCGGCACAGCTGGAAAATTGCCACCACAGGAGGAAAGAGTAACACTCGAATGGTTGATGGCGATGCTGTCAATTTAGAACATTGGACCATTTATTGAGATTAAAACTACATGAGGATGTGCGTTTAATATTGTAGGTGAATTGAAAAGATGGGGAGGCTGCGGGTGTAATTCCTCCTTGCCTATTAATAACGTGCTTGGCTTGATTTAACCCCAGTGCACTATCCGGCAGGTCAGAAGGCCTCTCCACATCAGCGCATTATGTGGAAACACAGAGGGCCGGGGCGAAAGTGCCGAGGGAGCACCCGGTGACAGTAGCACCGTGTGACACCGATGTTCTGCATATGCTTTCTATTGTTTTTCTGCAGCATGCATGTGTTCAGGGTACATGAGCATTGTGTGTGTGTGTGTGTGTGTGTGTGTGTGTGTGTGTGTGTGTGTGTGTGTGTGTGTGTGTGTGTGTGTGTGTGTGGTGTGTGTGTGTGTGTGTGCGTGCGGCTTTGTCCCTGACTGAATGAGCCCTTTATTTTCTATGGGGGCAGAATACACACCCACAGAGCATGTGACCATTGTAACGGCACCCTGACCTGATCCCCCCCCCGCTTCGCAAACAAACATATGTGTATATTATGTATATATACACACACGTTTTGTGCGTGCGCACAGGAAAAGATCTAGCTGGGATGTGTGCTTAACAGCCGAGGCTGACGAAAGAGGCAGAAAATAAACGCGGGACTCATGGGGAGTATTGTAATCCCAACTTCCTGTCACCGTCAGCGCCTATTTACAGTCCAACAATGGGCTAGGCACCGCCTGTACACACACGCACACACGCACACAAGTGTGTCGGTTTAATTCCCTTTTAGTGCTGGCGTGTGTACAGATATTATATCGTAGTATAAAAGGTTGGCCATCGTCTACAGGTTTGGGCCGGAACTGAGTGTACAGATAACATACATTTACTCATAAACACACCTTACAGAATAATGTCCTGATAGTCTAATGGGTCTGCAAACACGAGTGGTCAAACACTTGTATGTTCTGCAAACAAGCCTCTATGTTGTTTCTGAATGTTCTGAACTCTGAAATTACTTGGACAATACAATGTTATCATATCCAATGGACGCAGCTATGAATAACTAATAATCAAAATGAAGTTGTAACAAACAGCTAGTAATGTGTTATGGGATGTTAAATGAAAGGGTTTAGCTCGTCATGTCATTATTCAAAGTAAAACACGGAACACTTGTTCTGACATCAGTATTACAATTATATGACGTAGCACCTTGGTAAATTATGATAGTGTAGAGTTTCTGCTTCAAACCTGTTTTTCTATACGTGTGTGTGTGTGTGTGTGTGTGTGTCCGTCCCTCCCACCCTCTTCTCTCTCTTCTTTGATCATCTCAGACCATAGCAGGTCTGTGTAAACGCAGCTTTAATCCCAGGCCTAAAATCACACACTGTAACAACTGCACTGATAGAAATCCTCCCCTCAGGCCCCCTGAAGGATTTGCATAAATCCTCCCTGGCTTTGATTGGTCAGTGCACTCTTTTGGTTAAACAGGGAGCGGGGTGAAGCTGCACCTCCTGGGTGACTTGTTCAATGGGCATGTGTGGGCACACGTGTCCCCATGTGTTTGAGTACGTCTGAAATAAGATGGCAGTTATAGAATCAGGGTGTGTGTGTACGTGTGTGTGTGTACGTGTGTGGTGGGCAGCTAAACACAGGCACCCAAAGAATGTCTTTCGTCTCTTTTGAAGTGAGTTCAAATGCTCTTCAAAGTCTGCTTGCATGATGGTGCGGGAGGTGGGGCCATGGAGGAAGAAGGGGCGACAGTGTGCTCTAAACGCGGCAACAGTTGCCGCCGCTAGGATTACGCAAAGTTGTTGTCTGCTTCCCCCTGTGCATCTCAGCGCTCTTTGTTTTGGCTGCACGTGTGTGTGCGTGTGCATGCGCGTGTGTGTGTGGGTGCAGCAAAGAGGTCACAAGCTTTTTGTTTGCTACGCTCCCTGCAGACCAACGGCCGTGAGCCAATGCGTCAGCACATCGATATTATTGGCCACATTCATTATACACTAAGGTACACCATTTGTCTTTGCGTAACAAAGCGTACCTGATTTGTATGGTGACGTTTGTCTGATACAGGAAAACAAATGATTTTTCAGATTCTTTGAATTCTGACTATTTTCCTGCAGTCCGTATAGTGTGTGTGTGTGTGTGTGTGTGTGTGTGTGTTCCTCCATCTCCTTGCTCCTGACTGCTTCTACTCCCTTACTGTATGCCCCCCCCCTCGCCCGTGGCCCCCAAGCAGAAATTACATGCTGCTTTGTGCCTGGAGTAAACAATGTTTTCAACGGTGCAGACCCGTCCTGTCTCTCCCATCGCCTTGGGGGACGAGTGCCCAGCGCAGGGAGAGAGAGAGTAAAAAAGGGGGTGGTATTGGTGGCATGAAGGGGGGAGGAGGAGCAGCAGCAGGAGGAGGAGGAGGAGGAGGGGTTGAAGAGAACAAGTGAAAAAAGAGCAACAGTCTGTTCCCAGAGCCAAATGGGCCCAACTAGTCTGCATAATAAGCATAATAAGAGGGGGTGAAGGGTGACACCTCCCCAACACCAAACAGACACACACACTCCCGTCCCGATAACTACCATTCAGCATAATGACAGTGAATGGGCCGCATTAACTCGGCATCACCTACATACCCTGCAGCCCCTATCTTTGTCAGCACACTTCACTTAACTGGTGCCGGCAGACGCATGCGGGAGGAAGGGAAGCCAGGCCGTCTCCTTCTAAAGCAGGTAACCATGCCGACGCGACGAGCCATCGCGCCGTCTGGCGGCATCTGATGTCCAGCAGCCGGAGGTGGCGTTAGTTTTGGTCACCATGGGACACAAAGTCGTTATCTGGCGGAGAGACTCGCCTTTGTCCCTGCATACGTCTTTCGCTTTCGTCTACGTCAGTGTAAGGGTCTGGCAGCTGGGGACGTAGAGGTTACATAAAGTGCACGCGGATCTGGGGAGAAAGAGGAGAGATGTTACATAAAGAGATGAAGCCGAGCAAAGGTGAATACAAATAGAGCCTTGTACTGTAGGCTGGAGACATAAAAGAAGAGAACGCTAAATTGAAAAAAAAAAAAGGAAAAAAAAGAGCGAGAATGGCCATTACATAAAGAGATAGGAAGGGGTTGAATTATCACCGGCTTTGCTGTTACATAAAGAGATGGGTCCATCTAGCAATGTGAATGACGGAAACAGACATCTGAACAGGAAACACTCTAAAAGACACTTTCTCCTTAGACTGGTAAAGATTATCGAAATATCCTGCGCATTCAAAATCCCAACAAAGTAACACAAGTCCCGGACGCAAGTGTCACACAGTTGCGGCCTCACAACCTATTTACGTTCCACATTTGGCATTAAGCGCTGACCTCTGGTCTCTTAAGAGTTTGTTTATCCCTCTGCAGAACATCACTGCTACTCCTCGACTCAATCCATCCACCGCCTCCCATCCATCTGTTTTCTCTTCTTGAACCCCCCTCCTCCCCTCGTGTTCTCTTTACTGGGTCTGCTTTGTGCATATGTCATACAACACCCTTTAATATCTATCATTAGAAGAGGAGGGGGGGTGACATGAAAGACTTGTGGTTATTAAAGCGTGTGCTTGAGTGTGCTGGCACATCTGTCTGTGTTCTGTTCAAGAACATCATTATTTAAAATGAGGTGTGCATCTTAGATTGAATGTTTCAGGGTTGCTAATAGGCTGGTAGTTTGTACAAATTTTTGGGAGATACCAATGTTGCTGCGTAAGATAATGTCCAATTATTTGCCCTTTTTTCCCTGCGTATTTGTCTATTTTCTTCTTGCACACATATTTTGATTAACGTGTCTGTTTTCATCCTCCTTTTCAGATACTACTACAACAAGAGGATCCTTCATAAGACCAAAGGCAAGAGGTTCACCTACAAGTTTAACTTCAATAAGCTGGTCTTGGTCAACTACCCCTTTATCGACATGGGCTCCACCGGTAAGCCTCGCAGTCTGTCGCTGTGTGTGTGTGTGTGCCTGTACAAGCTTGTGAGTTTACAGATACCTCCTGATCCCACAATGGAATGGCACGATTACGTAAGATTACACTGGAGAACACTATATGTAATTTCTTTCTTTTTTTTTTTCTCCCGCCCTCCCCTGGCGTTTCCAGGAAGCAGTGTTCCTCAGAGCGCACCTCCTGTCCCCACCGGTGCGGGGACTCACTTTCGGTTTCCGCCCTCGACGCCCTCCGAGGTCCTCTCCCCCAACGAGGACCTGCGCAGCCCCGGCGGCATGTTCAGCTCCGTGGCCCGACGGATGGCCCGGGGCTCCGTCAGCGACTGCAGCGACGGCACCTCGGTCAACTCCGAGATCGAGGAGGGCAACGCCGGAGCGGGAGAGGACAGGGGAGAGAGGAGCGGGAGTGGCGGAGGGGGACCCGGCGGCGGAGGAGGAGGAGGCTACAGGAGCATCATCCACCCCCGCCTCTCCCATGAAGCCCTGTTCCGCATGTACGGAGGACCGGGGAACCCCGGCGGGCACCCGGGCCCCCGCCACGCGGCGCACCGGATCCACCCAGATTCCCTGTCGCCCTTCCCGGTGTCCCCCCTGCCGGGGCCGGGAGGAGCCGGCCTCCTAGCCCCTCCCCTTTCCCCGGCGCTCTCCATGACCCCCTCATCTCACCTGCCCTACACCCCCTCCCCCACCCTGTCCCCTATGCTGGGCTCCCACTTCTCCTTCAACCCAGAGGACATGAAGCGCTACCTGCAGGCCCACACCCAGTCGGTATACAACTACGGCCTCAGCCCCCGAGCGTTCCTCCAGTACCCCAACATCGTCATCCCCCAGCCCCACCGGCCCGCCGCCGACAAGGCCGGCCTCTCCGGAGAGAGGGGCGCGGGCGAGAGGGCGAGCCGGGGAGAGCGGGCAGGAGAGCGCCACCATCACCCGTCTCTGGCTCACGCCACCCACCACCACCCGCATCCGCCTCATTCCGCCCACCCCCACACCCACTCTCATCCCATGCACCACCCGCTCCACCTGGGCGAGGAGCCGCCGCACATGTCTCCCTTCAAGTTCAAGCTGCAGCCGCCGCCGCTCGGCAGGAAGCACAAGGAGAGCCACAGTAAACCCCGGCAGAGCTCGCTGTCCTCCGGGTCCATGACGTCCACTTCCGGCTTGGGCTCCTCGCTGTCGTTCGGCAGCGACCTGAGCTCAGCCAGCGGCTCGGGCCTCGTCTCGGCCTCCTCCTCAACGCAGTCCCTAAACAGTACGGGACTGCCCAAAATAAAGGTGAGACACATGGACCCAAATATCTGTTTGCAATCTTTAAAGGGAGACAAACCTCCACACGGTCTGGAAAAAGTACATTTACATTACATTTTTGTCTCCGTCCAGGTGGAACCTATCTCTGATATTGAGTCAGAGGAGGAGGTGGAGGTCACCGACATCAGTGATGAGGACGCAGACGAAAGAGACGAGGAGTTTAAGCTCTTCTCCCCTCGCCACTTCAGAGCCCCAGAACACCACCGCCACCACCACCATCACCACCACGCTAACGGCACAGCCACGCCCCAACACCACCCCCATCCTGACGAGGACCTGGACGAGGACGTCTTCAAGGCCCCTGCTCCGCCTCCACCCGGCCTGATGCCCTTCTTCACCTCGCAGCACACGCACTCAAATGCACCCCGCATGCCGCCCGCCCTCAAGAGCGAACCCACAGAGCCAGTGGACAGCCACACCCCCCCGCCTCAGACGGGCTCTGTGCAAGCCCCCCAGACGAAGTGCATCCCCCTTAAGCTGCGCTTCAAGAGGCGCTGGAGCGAAGACCAGCGGATGGAGGCCTCCCTGGAGGAGTCGGACGACAAGAAGGTTCGACCGGAGGAGGAGAGGGAGAGAGAGAGGGAAAGGGAAAGGGAGAAGGAGAGGGAGAGGGAAAGCAACGGACGGATGGAGACGGAGGAGAACGGGACAGGCAGCAGAGAAGGGGACAGCCCTCCCCCGTTGGCGTACGAGGGCTCTTTGACCACGCTGTTGGCCTCCCAGCGGCAGGTGAGCGCCGAGCTGCATCGTGCCACCGCTCAGCTGTCTCTGGAGAACAAAGACTGCTGATGAGAGACCCGGTCCAAACACTACTGCTCCGGGAGCACTGGAGGAAGCACAGGAGTATGTAAATGGTTCCTCCGTAATCCCTCTCCCAAACTAGATCCCTGCAACCCCCAGTGAACTGAGAGCACAGTCCAATACACACACACACACCCCCAACACCTCAAAGACCGCCTCCCTCTATTTTTGTTGGCTCTTCTGGAACACACCCTTCGGGATGCGGGACTCACTCAGACTCTGACATCAGAGGCCAGTGAAGCTCCGGCTGTGCGCTGTCCCAGTCGCACAACTCCCCCCGTAAGGACCCGTCAGTGGGATCAGCAGCCAGTCAGCACTTTCCTCAGGGGACACACGTCATCTTAAAAGCCCACTAACACACCTAGGATGAAGATTCATCTTAAGGACCCTTCTCCCCTATGCTAGTTTTCCTAAAAGAGGGCGGGACTTTGATAAGTGCCTGTATCTATGAGAAAAAAGGAAAGAAAGCCCTGGAGTGACAAAAGAAGCAGAGGATTGCTGCAAGAAATCTTAAACTCATGAAAGCCTTGTAAAGTATGACCGGTACCGAAATTGAACATTGAAAAGGACTAAACGTGGACTCGTTGCTTCTGGACACTTCTGATGCTTCTCTCTGAACTTTACTCCTGCGTCTCTTCTGTCCCGTCTCTCTTTCTCCCGCGGACCACCTGGGGAAAGATTACGACTCCACTCAAAGACATAATCTCAACCTTCTCACAGAGAAGAATAAACAGGTACCTCAGTGTAGAGAATGGACTGCTAAGGGGACCACGGGGGGAAGGCAGCTTGAGGGACGGGGGGGGAGGGAGAGTTCCAGAAAGCGCTCACTCGCCTTCTCGCCTCCCCTAACTTGGCTTGTACACTGAAAATAGTTCCTCTTAAGTCCCAGCAGCACAGAATCCTTGTTCACCAGCTAAAGCTCCTTTAACAATCATCGATAGTGTTTAATTAAACCAGCAGCAAAGCGTGCACACATGTATACACACACACACACACACACTTGCACAGCACTGCCTTCAGCTTTTAAACATGCTTCTTGGTTGTTCGTCCGCACCTCCAGCTCTGTAGTGGCGTCATCCTCAGGTCCTGAAAGTGTGTGAGACGGCCGGGCCTGTAAACTGCACGTTTACTGTGAGAGCCTGAGAGACCAGACACACATACACACACACACACACACACCCCAACACACTGCCTCTCAATGCCTTGTTTTTATCGCATGTACAAAATAGCAAACCGAGTTCTGATGACACACATACAGACTATATCTTTATATATTCTAAAGGAAATTATTATGGAAGTGAGGTTTTAAAAAGAACGATAGCATTTTAATGATTCAGGATTGCTTGTAGGTGATTTAATCACTCACTGGTTAGTGTGGCTCGGGGGCTAGTGGGGGGACAGGGGGAGAGGGGCTCCAGGTTTTGCTTTTTCATCGACAAACAAACCACAGAAAACCAGCACAGGCCATTTTTACCAGAACAAGACGGTCAAGAAGAAAAGGCGGGCGGACGGGAGCAGACTGCTAATGACCGCGGCTCACTGCGCATTACGCCGTCTGCAGCAGCTTCTCAGCAGCTCGCGCAGCACTCGGTTCTTTCCCGCCTGTAAAGTCTCTCAGCTCAGTAGGGGGGGGGGGTCCACTCTGAGTGAGCTCATGGGACAAAAAGTAATAATCCTGTCTTCTCTCTTTGGTTAGTTAGCGTAACGCTCCAAAGTTCACACGGGCTCTGGATTAAGGTGGGAGAGAGAGGGAGAGAAAGGGAGAGAAAGGGGGTCAAAGGCTTAATCATAACTGTAAGATAGCCGGGGAAAAGTGGGACATGGGAGGCCCGGAACCTAGAAGGCCCTCTCCTCAAACTATGCACAATCACACAAACACAAATGATCCCGTTTGCGATGACGTTTTGAACGTCTCTGCAGCCGGGCGTCTGATTGGTTGACTGAGCTCTGCTGACCAGCAACCAGACGGATCTATAGCAGCAAGCTGCGAGATAGAGGGGCTCCAGGCGCTCTGTGTAGCCCAGCTGATTGAATTTCCTGATCAGACCCCTGTGGCCTGGACTGGAGCACGTCTCTCTCACACACACAAACACACACACACACACACACCAAGTCCTGTGTCTGTATTTGAACTGACAGCTGCCTTATTGCTCCTTTTCATGGCTGGGCGTTGGGCGACGCATCCGTCTTACCTGCCCTCCGTCGCTCTTTTTTCCGTTTGCTTTTGCTCCGTTTCAGACGTCGTCTGTGCGATAGTCTGACTGTCGTAATGTATCGCAGGAGATCGCGTCCTGCTTCGGACAGTAGACAAACGGCACAAAGATGACATTTATCTATCAAAAGATTAAAGAGTTCTCAGTTTATTTTTCTGATGACAATATTGCTATTGATTATTGTTGTTGTTCTCATTGGGTTATGTACCTCTCCACCCGGCATTATTATTATTCCATGGCCCTGTTAGCTGTTGCTTTTTATGTTGTGTTACATCACTTCATTCCCTCTTTCAAACCTTCAAGCCCCTCCAAACTAGACATTTTCATGTCTTTAGTTTTTACAAATGTAATTTAACTAAAATGTGTAATATCAATTTTTGATGCCGACAAAGAAATAACACCGGGGACTAAGAGGAAAATGCAGCGGCTTATTCAGTTGCAGGGGGAGGAGTAATTTTATCTCTTTTGTCGTGTATTGTAATTTTTATTTTATAATGTTACCTTTTTCTGTACATTTTCATTTTTCATTTTTTTGGAGGGGGGGGTTTGTGTCATCTAGAAGGGAGGAAAACAAGATTTGTATTGTTTGACTGCAGCAGTCTATCTTCTCCCTCTGTCACACTCATCTCCGGCCTCGTCTCCCTCGAGCTGTTGCGTAACACTCAGATGGAGAGATGAGCGTTAATACCATGATGTAACATTGACTTTTCTCTACTTCTTTTGTGTTTTTTTTTTTCAAACTTGTAATTAAGCTGTAATCAGGGTTAATTAAAACCAGTTGAAACCCAATGTGAATATCACTGTGTTTGTTTATGAGCGCACCTCCTTCGTATGTTTAATAATGAAACATAAGCCCAATCCCACGGTGGAGTTTTTATTTGTAAACAAAGAGATTGACCTGCTGACTTTTTGTCTCGTCAACAGCAGCTGACGGTTATATGATGTCTTTTTGTAGTTATTTGCTTTACAACTTTGTTAAAAGAAATATCTTGCGCCAAAATGTTCCTTTTTTGTCTGAAACTGAAACTAACTTGAGTATCTGCTGGTTGCTTGGCAACATCTCACAGCCAATAAATAGTCCAAAATGTTGAGTAAATAATCATATTTGTGTGATTTAAACACACTATGTATATGGTCTTAATTGGTGAGCTTTGGAGCTGGATGTTAACGTGGGACGGATTCATTTCCACTAACATGCAGGATTACACTACTGGATTTCTTTTGCGTGAATATATTTTGCGTATTTTGTTATATATATTTTTTCCTAAAGCAACTACTTGACTCAAGCAAGATTAAAACACATTCATTAATATTTATGAACAGTCTGAAAAAAAAATATTTTTGAAAGTTTACTCTCCATTTATATTGATTAAAGGAAACCGACTTCCAACTAAACCTTAGAACTTCTAATTGTCTTTCATCTTGCCCCTGATGATCCCTGACAGCGGCTTGGATGAAGTGCACACACACACACACACACACACGGCCTCCAACAGGGCTCTGAGGTTATGCGTTTAGCTGATAGAAGAAAAGCACTTTGTCTGCAGTGCCGCTGCCCACTCAGCCACTAAACGCTCACATTTACCTTTTAACGTGACGTCAGTACGAGCTCTGTAGTCTTAAGAGCACTTCCAAGTACTGATTGTATGTGAGAAGAGGAGGAGAAGCTGCTGGCCTTGGATGGCATGTCTACATTTTTAGTCCTGTGGGGCATTGAAAGTTAGTTTACTTTCATAGAAAAAATCACGCCGAAGTCAGTAATCAATATTAAATGAAGGAAATCCACAATCTTCTGTTTGTCAAGAAATCTTCCTAATGAGCCCGACCAGCGTCTCAGTTCAGCCGCATCGTTCCGTCTGCGTGGCCTCAGGGGTTTTCTTCTAAACGCCGGTGGACGAATGGGAAAGGAAAGAGTCGCACCCGCTGTCCGCTTGCTTCACGGCCCACCGATCACAGCGACCTTTAACCTACATGTATATTTAACATATATATTTGCTTCATATCAACAAACGGCAACCACCCTTCAAAGCCAAAGGTTCCAAGGGAAGAAAAAAAAATGTTTGAACTGGGCCTTTAACAGCTACTCGTGTGAATCCACCCGACGGTTCAAAGGACAAAACGCACACATCCGACCTGTTAACAGGTTGGAATACTGCGTCGGTGCAAAGGTCACCCGGTGAAAACCACAGTGATCCAAAGGATTCACCGGCACAGAAGCTTCTGTGTGCGAGGCGAGCCGCCCGTTACCTGGTTCTACCTTCTCTGACCTTCTTTGACCTCGCTGAGGGTCACTGTGCGTGCTTGTGTGAGTCCAGGCCTCCTCCCTATGTGTTGACACATCCGTCATCCAGCTGGTCCATTCACAGCAGATAGAGAGAAAGAGAAAGAGACCACAGGAACCGCCGTGCCCTCTCACCTGGGCCAAATCCCCCCCCCACCTCCTTCCCCCGTCGCTTCCTCTGAGCGCCTGCTTTCGCAGAAACCCGGCTACGTGCTCCACATGCACCGTGCTCGGGTCTCTGCACGGCGACGGGGGCCCTTGTGAACGCAGACACGCACTCGCACACACACTCGTGTACACACACGGGCCTGTTGCATCCTCTGTGAGAGTCACGGCCGAGGCGCGCTAGTAAGTTCACCGCATCCTCCGCCTTTACGGAGAAAAGGCTGCACCGCACGAAGGAGGGGAAGAGACGCTCTCACAGCGACGGCGAAACACAGAGACGAGTGCACGCGCGGATATTGATGTGGTTTTGTTTGATACGCTGGTACTTGTATTTCCTTTTTTCTCCTTCCTGCCGCCAATCTTTGTGTCGGGCCTTTTTGACGACGTAAATATAAATATTCGTATCCACTTACTCGTGGGAAACCCAAAGGTCTCGATGTGCTCGATGTGACGGGCGAAGTGGAGGTGAGACTCGAAGAAAGAGGCTCTGCTTAACACTTTGTACAAATTGTATGCCATTAAGACCAAAGGTGTTGGGGCCTGCACACCGAACGCGTTCATTTCACATTGGATGTCTCCCCCTGTTGTTGGAACGCTGCACTGCATGTGGGCGCCTCGGCGATCGTTCTGTGCTAAACTGGAAGTAACCGCTTGTTCTGTTGAATGAGTCGATCTCTCAAAGGTTAATGAGCAGAAAGTCGGTGTCAACTGCAACTGAAGAATTTAGAATAAATGACTGGATTAAAAAGTTACATGTGCAGACACAAATTACAAACCTGGTAGATTTGTGTGTGAGAGACATTTTGTTATTGATTTGCACCATCAATAAAGATTCATATAATTGTCAGTAGTAATGCAAACAGACTACGTATGTAAACTGCTAATGTTGGTTATGTGACTTTACTGTACGCATGAAATTTAAGACCAAAGGTTTCAGTAAAAGTTAATGAAACACAAAATACAAAAGCCGTGTGCTGCTTCGGAAACGCTTTTGTGACCACGCCTTCATCTTGTCCATGTCCAAGGACGACTGTCTTCAGCCCAGGGACGTGACGTGGACACGGAGGAGCAGCTGAGCGGTGTTAAGTTACTGCAGCGAGCACAAGGGCCTTCTGTTGGGCGTGCTGCAGCTTGTGCGGATGCCGGCCTTGTGCGCCACCTCTCCAATGACGCCGCCGTGTCCTCTCTTTTGCTTCGTCTCGCCATTTAGATGCGACCCGGAGGCGTTAGCATCAATTCACAGGAGCCATTCGGGCTTCAGGGTAATTCTTCAAAAGGGAGACGCTCACGGATCCCTGTCTCTGTGTCTCTGAGGCATCCCGGGTCCTTGGTTCCTCCGGGTTTGATACCGGTTATCGGTGGCATGATCTGCCCGTAGTCCATAACCTTGCACAGTGTGTGTGTGTGCGGCATTTATCAGACACTATTGGACATTGTGACTCCTCGCCCCCCCCCCCCCCCCCCCCCCCTGCCTGTGTGCCACAGGAGCAGACTTGTCCTCTTTTGAGCTGGGGCTCTTTTCTAAGAATTACTCATTTCTAGGTTGGAGGTTTGATGGCTGAAGCACAAATCTGCTCCTAAACTTAATGTAGATTTTACTAGAAGCCTAAATGTGTACACATATATGATATATATATATATATATAAGTAAAAGATATTAGGAAAGTATGATGTTATGTAATCAAAGGGAGACTGCACTTGTCAGCATGCTAACATGCACACGGCTCATCAAAAGCAGCAATCGACTGTTTGAGGCAAAGTGGCGGCTTATTTTACGTCACATTATCGCCCTCTCAAGCTCAAGTTGTGTCTCGGCCCTCCTTTCTCTGAGCTCTCCATGTTCCCCTCCTCTCCCGGTTGCGCTCGGCTGCCGTCTGTGTACCTGAGGCCGGGCTGACAGCAGAGCCCAGCGGGGGAGGAGGGTCTCTGGTGTTTGACTGACAGGCCAGCGATGAGCACACAGAGAGAGGGTGAAGGGTGAAGGTCAGAGGTCAGGCTCCCATGGAGAGGGGAGCAGGGGGGCGAAACGGGGGGGAGCAGAGAGGGGGACTCTCTAACGAGGTGGGGTGGTTGTCGGGGTTTGCATGCAAAGAAAAGAAATGTGAAAAAGTGCCCTGAAAAAATGATACAATGGGAATTTTATTCGTCTTCGTCGTGGGTTTAGTGTGTAGAGCCGTAGGGTGTTAGAGAATAGTTTAGAATGTTTGACACCGATATAAGTTACAAAAAAAGGGTTATGGTTAGGATTAGTATTTATTATTATTGTTATAAGATCATATAATTACAGACAGTCATCCAAACTGGATGCGTTATTATTCACAATATCACGCATAGGTTCAGACAGTGACTCCAGTTACAATGTTTACCTGTTTTCAAAGTATTTCCTACCGATTTCCGATTTTCCCGCATTTGTATAAAATAGTCCTTTAGGAAAGCTTTCTCCTAGATGTTACACGTTTTTATTCGACACAGACTGATAACATGACCCGGACCGATGCATCGTCTGATATTAGTTCATCCCGCGTGGACTGGTATCAGCATGGAGCATCTCTGACAAGGAATACAGAACATTTGTTTGAGGAATAAGTGTCTCAATGGCATAGTTTGTCCACTAGAGAGCACTGACAGGTCTATTTTTTAACTGCAGAAACCAACGTAAGCAAAGTCCATTCATGACTTCAAATCACTAAAGGGAATATTCGCTACATATCTCAACCAGTCAGAAGTATATGAACAAGTTACTTTAATCGCACGTTCATCTATTGTCTTACGTCCCAACAACATTTCCAACAGTAAAACCTCTGCAAGTCACTAGAGTTTTTGAGGACAAATGATTTCCTACTGACAAGGAAGTTGCAGTGCAGAGCAATTACAACTAGATGTCACTCTACATCAACATTTAATCAACATCCAGCCCCTCTCTCTCTCTCTCTCTCTCTCTCTCTCTCTCTCTCTCTCTCTCTCTCTACACACGCACGCGTGCACAAACACAGGCAAGTGGTAAACTTTTCTCAAAAACATGCAGCCCTTTCGGCCAAAGTCTATTTCTTCTCTCCCATCATTGAGCTTGAGTGGCAGGTCAGTAACTCATGCATACATCGGACCACACCGACAGGGGGCGCTGCTCCTGTGAGAGCCCTCATTGGCTGTCCGGTCTGCTACTAAGCACAGACCAGAGGATTATGTAATCTTTATTATTATGCAAACACATCTTTCGGGAGACGCTGTGCGTTCTCTCATTCTATCCCAAGCCAGTGCCGTCCATCTCAAACGTGCACATCTTCGGCCGGTTCCGTGCACACCGGTTCGTCTCCAACACCACTGCCTGCAAGTTACAAACACGGGGTTAGCCGAGTTTACGCCAGACCACGCCCTCTCGGTCCAGCTGGTGGCAACACTCGTGATGACATCATCGCCAAGCGCGGCCATTGGTCCCGAGACGTCGCACACCTGCCCAATCGCCTGTCGGTAAAGTGACGTCAGCCCGGACCGGTCCTCGTTCACTTTTACGGGAGTAGGCGGGGCGGAGAGACTGCCGACGTCAGAGCCAGCGGGATGCTCTGCCGTGATTGGCTGAATGCAGTGAAAGTCAACGTCTGTTGCTGAGAGAAAGAGGGAGACGGGCAGAGAGGCAGAGCAGTCTGCAAGGGGCGCCGATGCGTCGGCTGCCTCTGCAGCACTTAAGCGTTGTCCAATTCCTCAAAGACACTTTACAATAGTGCACTCGTGCACACATTTCACCTGCGTCAGTGCATTCACTTAGTTTGCCTCAGCGATATTCACATGACGTGTTAAAATGCACTTGATGCAACAGTTGGCGTGCTGGGCTACTCAAGTACAAACGACCGCATAGCCATGCTTTAATCCCGCTGCAGCAACGTCTCCAAGGAGAGGGAGAGGGACTGATGCATTATGCCCGTCTGCTCAGAGATGGCACTTGCGCTGTCAATTATGGTAAACATACTTATTTTCAGGGAAGGAGGGGGCAGGTGGTCCTCCCCATTGGCCCTCGGTGATTTGCTACCTCCTTTCGGCCCTCCCTCACGCTGTTCCTATGGTTCCCGAAGCTTTTATTGGATACTGTAAAGTTTGGGACAGGACACCGGTCTGTGCTCAGCGTCCTCGTCGCTATAGGCTCAACCCGCCGGTCCGTCAACTGCACCGTGACAGCGCGTCACGCCCCCTGGACAGAGGGGCCGGCGCTGATTGGCTACTGTAACTGTCAGCGACCTCTCATTGGTCAGCTCGCCCAGCTGTTGGTGGTTCATTCACCATTTTGTGACTGTAGTGGAAAAGAAGACCGATAGTTTTTTTTTGTTTTTTTTTTTTATGTATCCTCGTTTGAGTTTCTGTAGGGGTAAGACATGTTCCGCGGAGTAAAAGTGAAGTGCGAGTCCGGACCGCGCCGCCGTCACAGCCGACAGCCGAGGAACGCCACGGAGGGTTGACCCGCCTCCCCATCTGCAAAATAAGACCCTAAATCTCTCCCCGTCGCGAGGGGGTGGGAGGGGGAGCTGTTCGGGGTGAGTTGAAACTTAAGTCAACGAAAGGCAGCGGAGCTCCAAACTGCGTTTTGACATTTCCAGGAGCAGCGAGTTAGCACAAGAGGGAGGTTTCCGCCGCCGAGTGAACTGCGTGACATCGCTCGCGCCGCGCCGAGAGAAAACGGGAGGAAGAAGAAGAAGAAGAAGAAAAAAACTTTCCTCAAATGTTTCTTTCCCCGCAGAGCCGCGGACCACCGGGGGACACGTTAGCCTCCCTCGGGCGTCGTTACTACATCGTGGTAAATGTTGAGTACTTTTTGCTTCCCCCGGGTTGAGCGGCGCGAGCGTAGTAACCAAAAAGAAAAAAAAAAGCATCGACCTATTTGCAGCATTGCAGCCTAAATGTGTACAAACGGGAGATACGCGGTTTATTTTTGTTATGATGTGTTTATATAAGGCACCGTGCGTAAATCGAGCAAACGAAGCGGCAGCGTACGATGTTCCGTTTCCTTGTGCTCTGCTACCGTTGCGTACTACGACTACTACGGCATCCACCGACTACTACTACTACACCCGAGCGGCTCCACCGCAGATCTCCTCATTCCTTTCATTTTTTTCCTTTTCAAGTTTTTTTTTCTTCCCCCTCTTGTATTATTTCCACGGGCTCCATCGAGCAGTCTTTCTGCGGCGCGGTTTGCGTGCTTGCCCACCTCGCACTGTACTGGAGGCTTTTTAAAAACATTTGTTTAGGCAAAACCAATAAGAATTGAGCCCCTCTGCTCGCGGATAACGCGCTGTCACCTGAGACGGGGGGGTTGTTTTTGTGTTTGGTCCCCTCAAGTCCTGATAACTCCGAGGACGTTGTGTGCGTCGTAGTACTCGCTTCTCCCCCCCCCCCCCCCCCCCACTCGGACACCTGCGTCCTGTGCAGTTTTCTGCACAGTTGTTGAGGGTGTATTTATCTCTCGCAGAGAAATTGAATGCGTTTTGTTGTTGTTGTTGTTGTTGCTACTGTTTGTTTTCCCAGTTCGAGTTAAAAATATCCTCTGCTGCCCTGTAGATCTACACGTGTGGCATGCGTTCCCCTCGCCTCTCCATCCTTGCACTTGTTCTTGCAATATCTTTTGCACATAGTGGAGAGCATTGTGGCCTCTCTGCCGTTTTGGACCCCAGAACAGGGCCGGTCACCTCTGATCTGTGCACAAGGCCTCTCGATCAATACGGCCCACCATTGCACACATTCAAGGGCTCCGTGCTTCTCTTTTTTTATGGACATCACTCGCAGTCACATGTGCCTGCTGTTATACGGCTGCCAGTATTTGTACTACGTGACGACGGATGTTCTGCACTGCGGGAGCCGGCAGACGCTTCCCGAGCTCAGCCTCCTGCTGCACACCTCGAATCTCTCACGTTGCCTGAATGATCCCATCCCACTCACCCGTGAGCGCACAAACCAGTGTGCGAGTGTGAGAGCGTGCTCTTTTCCCTCTCCTGTTTCTTCTTTTTGTTTTTGTGTGTGTGTGTGTGTGACCCAGTTAGGTGCCATGCAGACGTGTTCACGGGGCCACATACTGTCTGGCTCCGTCGTGCCATCGCGCGTCCTCCTCTCTTCCCCGCCGCCGCCGCCGCCGCTGCTGCAGCCCTTCTCCCATACAGACACCCATAAAACAGCCTGACGGACAGGGCCGAGCTGCGGTGTGCCTGCTAACCACGCTCACACCGACGTACAGTGCGAACGCCGCGTTGAACGAGGTGGGCACCACCTGAAGACAGCCCCACGTCCCCCCCCCCCCCCACCCACCCACACACACACACACGCACACACACGTGTCATGTGCCATGTGTGCGCTGAGGTGCAGGCTAACATTTGGCGTCTGTGGTTGAGGTTTATTAGAGCCGTATACTCCAGTAATAACTCCTGTGCATAACTTGTTTGTGTGGCGTTGACATTGAGGGGAGGCTTTAAGGTCCAAAATCATCAGCATCAATATCTTGAATATTAGAATTTGATATATTTCATGTTTCTTTAGTGTTGACGAGCAAAATGTATAGCAGCCCAGAGTGTAATCTCCTGCGTGTGTGTGTGTGTGTGTGTGTGTGTGTGTGTGTGTGTGTGTGAGTGTGCGGCACAATGATCAGGTGAGTGTGAGATAACATATAGGTCCATGAGAGATTTTAACAGAGCATGCATGACTGCACTCTAAATTCCAGGGGGAAAGAGCGTAAAGTTTGATGTTGCTATGCTGTGGACGTGCATTGCGTGTGTCTGTGTGTGTTGCGTGTAACAGCGTCTTTTTTTGCCGTCCGCGGAGGAGTCCGGTCCAACGCCGTGGAGGCGATAGCCGACGATTATCCGTCCATGTTCAGGATTTACAGTCGCTTCAGACCAGAGCAGCAACTATCTCACTCTCAACCTGCTGCGAGGCGCAGACGTCTCGAAGCTCCGGATTCCACTGCGCTTTTGTCTGAGTGCATCTCAGAGCACAATCAGGGTCCTGTACCAAACTCCCTCATGCGATTACTTCTAACAACTCATGTGCTAAAAAACAAGAGACAAGAGTTGGACTTTTGGAGTCTTGGATTGTAGGTAACAAACATTAAGAGGGAAACGTCTGCAGTCGTTTTTCCTTTCTGTAATGTTTTTGGAATGCACACTGTGTGTGTGTGTGTGTGTGTGTGTGTGCGTTTAGCGATTTTTTACCTTATGCAGGGAAGAAGGAGGACCTAAAGAAACGTCAGAATCCCATCCCATTTGGTGTTAGGTCAACATTGAAATTACAGAAGCCTCCTGCTCAAATTCCCGTACTTCTCTGGAATTTAGTACGACATATTTGACGACCTTGACAACGTTGCGTATCCTTTCTGGAATTCCAGAGGAAATGCTGTAACCAACGCTTGTCCACGCATTACGGATGGATGTACAAATGGGTGCACACGTATGAAGACTTCAAGTGATTTCGTCGACCATCTAACTGCTCGGGTGATGAATAGTCTTTTGTTTAGTGGCAAACTGGCGTTGAGCGCTTGGCACTGAAATTAAAGAACGGTCGTGAAGGTGTCTAAATCTGAATCTCCTCTCGTCTTCGTGGTGTGTGCACGCGCTCGGTTGTGCACCCCAGTGCTTTCTCAGTTACACAATGCGAATGTACGCACAAATCCTTGCTGCTGGCTTATCAGCCCAATCCTTGAGCATTTTTCGAAGGCCATGAGCGTGACCGAAACACATTATTCTAAGCTGAGATCGCATCCTCCAGAGAAATTCAGTCAGCCAGACAGTCGGTCAAGTGGCCCTGACTCCTTCCTGTCTTTGCAAAGTGCAGCACGGGACCAACACGCCCAGTCGGGGGCCTCCGTGGCTTCAGCCCGGTGCTGGTGGGAGGCACACACTCCTGCAGGCCCAATTGGCCTTCTTCTTTCCCGTGCTTCCTCTTGAGATTGGCCCCGTCGTCCACTGAATTGGTGGGGTGAAAATTCACTTCACAATCCTCGTATTTAGTTTTTGTTAAACTTTGGTCTGCTGATTGGAACTGAGATCAAAGCACTTCATATTTAGCTCATATACTGTATGTTTCATTTATCTTCAACCATTTGAACAAGAGGTGTGTGAGAGTAAATGGCGCCTGTCTCCTGCAGTCGCAGTGCTCCTTCCTCGGTAAAAAGAAGAAGCTTAAAAGAGTGGAGCCCCGTGCGTTTCAGACGGCGGGGTCAACTCCAGATGTGGTGGCGAGTGAAAGACGAAACATCAGGCAGATTGGTATCTGCAGACAATTCCACCGTAATGACAAACGCCCGTTCATGCAGTGAGCACCGTCAGTGAGGGCCGAGGTCCGGATTTAGTCGGATGTTTATTTCGTCATTGGGAGCCGGAACCGGTGCCGCTTCACGTTGTGTTTCGGCAAAACGACGTAATGCAACTAACAAGGTCACCTTTACCAATGTCGACGATATTTGCTGTGAGTGTGTATGGGTATGTGTGTAAGAGGGAAGTCGTCTTGTCAGTGTTTGTAGGAATGCAGGAATTTTCACATGTTGGTGATTTGCCGAGCTTCGTCGAGGGAGGCGTGCACGCAGTGTGTGTGTGTGTGTGTGTGTGTGTGACAGAGAGAGAGTGTGTGTGACTGTATTTTGCCGGTAATCTTGCATCAGTGACTGTGCCTAAACCCTTACCGGCCTTTCTAATTTTTCTAATTTTAGGCGTATGTACATTGTAATATCTTTTTGTAGAAACGTGTGTGTGTGTGTGATAGAAAGAGACAGAGAGAGAGAGAGAGCGACAATGACTAAAGATAACTGGGAAAGACTGAGACATTGAGAAAGAGTGAGAGAGAGGGCCAGCGAGTGTGAGAATGACTGTGGAAATTCCCGATGACTACACAAGAACAGCCTATTTGAACAAACAGCCGCATACTCCCACCTCTCTCTCTCTCTCTCTCTCTCTCTCTCTCTCTCTCTCTCTCTCTCTCTCTCTCTCTCTCGCTCTCTCTCTCGCTCTCTCTCGTTGTAGGGTGACCTCACCGAGGCCATTGCTAGTCCTTTTCTCAACGACGGAAGTCGGGAGATAAAAGCTGTGTTGCTGTTGTTTTGATCCGGCGTTGAACACGGAGAATCGGGTCCATAATGCTCAGCTGACGCGTCGCATGCCGGAGTAGCTAGAGGGAGCCGGTGGAGAGACGATGAGTGTCTGTGTGTGTGCGTGAGATCGGAAGAACATCTCTTACCGTTCTACATGGATTTAAAATAAGAAATGCAGTCACATAGTTTGATAAAGGAGTAAGAGACTAATTCAAGAAAGTGACCTTGGATAGACCTTTCTTTCTTATGATTCAATTCATTTTTTTGTTTTTTACTTTATTTTAAAAGAGTAAACTAAGTAAGTAAGTAAGGTTAACTCAGAAACATTTTGCAAGAATGAACTGGGATATAAATCTTGATCACATCCTGACTACCAAAATAGAAATATTTATTTTCTTCCTTTTTATTAATTATTTAGTGTTAAGCTAAAAGTGATATGGTCTGAGAGAAATACATAAGAAAAGCAATGTCTTTTAATTTAACGAGTCAGTGTTTTTCATGTTGTCTGGTTTTAAAATGGCACATAACAAATGTTAGGATTATGATTTAATTTTCATGATGAAGATAATAAATTATTCTTCTGTGTCTCTTCCTCTCCAGCTCAAAACAGAAAGCAGAGAAGGACAGGAGGAAGAAAAAACCTGAGAAAGACGATAAAAAAAAGGGGAACCACAAAATCTTCACTTTGTGAACGACGAGAAGAGATGAGGCCGTTAAAGAAGCACAGAGGCCGTTCTCCCCCGTTGACCAGAGGTCGAGGGGGGAGACGGAGAGGAAGCTCTCAGGAGAAAGACCCCAAAAGAGCCAGAAGGGAAACCCTGGTCAAAACCACACAGCATTCACCCGGCGCTCCCACAAGCAAACAGATCTCACAATCCCCCGAAGAGCCGATCACAAACAGCAGTTCTCCCAAGAGAGCCGAGCCCGCCGAGCGCAGGAAACCTGTGGAATCGGAAAAAAAGATAGACGGCACGAATGGAAATAAGGACGCATCCACTAACTCCAAAGCGTTTCCTACCTCCACCCCAACGCCACTCTCCACAGCCACGCCCCCTCCCCCGGCCACCAATCACAGCCTGGGCTCAGTCTCGAGTAGGAAAACGGCCACATTTAAGGCTCGTGTGCCCAAGAAGAAATACACGTATGAGCACTTTGCAAACAATGCGAGTATTCTGACTACCATTCCTACCTCCAGCCCTACACGTATACACAGCAGTTACGGCAATGCTCACAGCAAAATCAGCGATAGTTTGAGTACCCCCAATGACAATTTCAAGAGTAGTAACAGTATTAGTCAAAGCAGTAATAAAAACATTCATTTTAGTATAAATAGTAGTCCTAAAAGTAAACCTACAAGTGGTGGTATCGACATTGTGACTGACCGTAGTAGCCATAATACTCTTATAGATAGCAGTGATAGTAGGAGTAATAATTGCTCAGGTAATCAGCCATCAGTCCTAATAGTGGATGGCAAAGCTCCAGAAGGGAACCACGTTGTTTCCGTGGATAAAAGCCTCGGGATTGCACTATCCCAGGACAAAGATTCCCAACCTCGGCAGAATAAGTCGGAGGGGGCCCGTTACTCGGTGCGCTCTTCCTCCACGGATACCGCGAGCGACCACTCCGCTGACCTGGACGGGACGGAAGCAGCGGGACCGTGCCGGCCTCAAAAGAACCACCGCTGCTCAGCCGCCCCCCAGCACCCGCAGCACAACAAGGCCAGGCTTTCAGAGGGACTGGCTGAAGCTTTGGCCAAGGGCATGAAGAACCAGAGAGTCCTTGCTCGCCGGTTAAAGGCGGCCGCGGGGAGCGCTGTCGCGTCCACAGGCAACCGGGGGCTGGAGGAGAGAGACTCGCGGCCTCTGTCCCCGGTGTTCAGGCCGGGGGTGGTGCGCAGGGTGAGTGGAGAGATTGTAGAGGTGCAGCTCCACGGAGAAGAGACCCTGGTCGGATACCCGTTCCGTGGCGGGACGGCGATGACGTCGTCATCCGGAGCCGAGAGCCCAGTGGAGTTCATTTTGGACGCGCCCCCGCCTGGCATGGCGCCCGTGGCAGTGAGGACCCGAGTGTGCGTGCCCTTCGGCGGCGAGGAGGGGGGTCCTACGCTGTACAGAGAAGGCGTTGTCACCCAGGTGGACCCCCACCCTGGCGTGTCCTTTCCTTACCAGGTGCTCTTGAGTGAAGACAGGGAGTCTCTGGACGCGGGGGAGGAGAAAGAGAAGAGGAAAGCTAAGGCCAATTCTCAGGCCGTGTGGGTGTCCCGACAAAGCTTGAGGCTGCTCACCCCCCCCTGGGAGGTCCCACACCTGGATGGTGGGAGGGCGCAGGAAAGAGAGCGTGAGAGGGAGAGGGAGGAGAGGGAGCGCAGGGAGGAGATGGAGGTGGAGCGGGAAGTGTGCCAGTTGAGCATCGGGATGGGGGTCCTCGGGGGGGGAGCAAGGGTGGCCCATGGCTTCGAAAGAGCGGCCGGGGGGCATCCCTACGGAAACACACATCCACCACCCCGTTCCTCCACTGTGACCTCTGGCGTGACCTCTGGTGCGGCCTGCAGCTCGGGCGGAGGGAGCCAGCCGAGCACCCCTGAAGAGGATGTCGAGGTCTCTCGCTTAAACATGGCGCTTTCCGTCGGCCCCAAGGCGAACGCCGGCAACTCCCAGCACAGAAACATCGCCTCCAAGCCCCTCTGCTACCCCACCTCCTCACCCCACCTGCCTGCGGTGCAGGTTCTGACGCCCGCGCATCTCTCTCCCCTGCCGGGCCCCCACCCGCCCCGGTCCCCTGCCTTAATCGGGCATGAGATTAACAGAACCACTCCGAGCCTACCTCCTTTAAAGTCCACTCCCACTCAGACGCCTACTCCCACCGGCGTGGGGTCCTCCTCTACCTCCTCTCGCTCCAGGACCCCCCTCTCGTTGGCTCAGCAGAAATACAAGAAGGGTGACGTGGTGTGTACGCCCAACGGCATCCGGAAGAAGTTCAACGGGAAGCAGTGGAGGAGGCTGTGCTCCAGGGAGGGCTGCATGAAGGAGTCCCAGCGTCGAGGCTACTGCTCAAGACACCTGTCCATGAGGACCAAAGAGATGGAGACGGCGGCAGGAGGCGGAGGAGGCAGCAGCTCGGGGACCGTCACCCCCGACCTGCGGGGGAGGGCGAGCAGCGAGTTTGAGTGGGACGACACGTCGAGGGAGAGCAGCGAGACGAGCAGCAGAGGGGACTCCCGACCCCGTCTGGTCCTCCCTTCCCTCCTCCCCCACGAGCTGTCGTCGCGCTTTGACTTCGACGAGTGCGAGGCCGCCACCATGCTGGTGTCGCTGGGCAGCTCGCACTCCGGCACGCCCTCCTTCTCTCCCATCTCCACCCAGTCGCCCTTCTCCCCCGCCCCGTCCCCCTCGCCCTCCCCGCTGTTCGGCTTCAGGCCCGCCAATTTCTCCCCGATCACCGCCTCCCCGGTCCTGCAACCCCGAAGGCACAGGCAGCCCAGCGGGACAGGGGGGGGGCCCGCCGGGGCCGGCAAGGCAACGGGCCCGGCCACCGGAGGAGAAAGGGAGAGACACTTGTCGGGTGTGCAGCCCTCCTTCCACAGCGGCCTGATGTTCACGGTCCCCATGAGCCCCAGCAAACGAAAGCCCGACGCTCTCCCTCCGCCGCTCCTCCTCCCCTCGCACCACCACGACTACACGCCCAAGACAGAGCTGGAGCAGGGGGACCCGAACGGCTCGTTTAGGGTGCTGTCCCCCCACGTCCAGGCCTCACTCTCCCGCACACACACGCCCACCGTCCCCCGACCCAGAGGAGTAAACAACCTCTCGTCCAGCAGGCCACCGTCCTCCAGCGCCGCGTCGCCTCCTCCTCTGCTGGTATCTCCGACTCCCCCTTCCCCTCTGACTCCCGACGGAGGGCCTCGCCGCGTGGCGCCCGTGTCCCAGCAGGCCTTGCGGGACTCCCCTGTCATTGTGAGGAATCCGGAAGTCCCACTGGCTAAATTCACGGCGTGTCCCTTAGAAAGAGGAGGAGGAGGTGGTGGAGACTTGGTGGTGGGGGGGACGGATAAGACCTTGTTTAAAGACACAGGCTTAGCACCCCGCCCGCAGCCAATCGCTGGCCTCCAGGTTCCCGTCCCCATTAACGCCGCCACGGCAGTAGCCAATGGCACCGTCCTCTTGCGTAGCCCCGGCCAAACGTTAGTGCTTGTGTCCCCGACTCCGTCCTCTGTCCCCACCCCTGCCCCTTCCCTGGAGCCCCTGTCAGTCGTCGTCGGGACAACGGTCGCAGCCACCGCTCCGAATGGAGCGGACGGCCCCGTGGAGCGGGAGGAGAATGGGGGGACGGGGTTCGGGGGTGAGGTCCAGCAGCCGGTTCCGTGTCACCCGTCTCCCACCGCTCTGCTGCCACTGATCCTACCAGCCGAAAGTCTTCACCCCGTCCCACGGAAGGACATCATCATGGGACGTCCTGGCACAGGTGAGAGTTGACACTTGTGACTTTGAAAAAAAGACGGGAAAAGACGGTGGATATTTGAGAATTAGGAGAAAATAAGTGCTGTTTTTGGAATGGGAATGTTCAATGCTATGTAGAATCTATTTATTTATAAGATAATTATTCATTATCAGTCTTCATTCCAAAAGAATGAAAGAAATAATATATATACAGTGTATATACAATGAAAATAATAACATTACTAAAGGAGGTTGTGTTGAAAAATGTAACATATAGTGATCCTATTTATGAAGGAGAAGTGCGGAATTATAAAGAAAATATTACTCAATGCAAACTTTACTCCTTCACGAGAAACAGGGTTTCGGGTCGGTACAAATGAAGAATGAAGGGAATATTATTATTATTATTTTTAATAAATCCCTGCAACATTCCCAGTTGTGGGGCATAAGGAGTTGGGGGCTGTCTGCTTCGTGTGTGTGTGTGTGTGTGTGTGTGTACCATGTAATTGCCATCCATAGATCGTACTCACTAAATGAAATAGTTAACCTTTCTAGAGAATGTTGTTTTTAGTTGCTGTGTGTTCCATGGTGACTCAGACGGCTCTGAGGAGCAGCTCGGTTCACTGGCTTCGGACTCGCAGGTTAAAGGCAGCGACACAAAACACAAAAGGAGTAACCGAGAAAAACAAATCTGTTTATTAATTTCAATTAAATTGATTTTTCATTTTCATTTTTTAACACACAGTTGTAAAGAGGAGACGTGTCAAAGCCTTTTTTAAAAATGCTTAATAGAAATGACCTTGGAAACTTTTTTTTTAATTCTGCCTACATATATATATATTGTAATTAAATAGTAGCCAACTATTATGAATTTACCGAATAAATCGGATTTAGTTAAACAAATATTTATTTGATCCAGGTACTAAAAGTAATTTGTAATTTTGTCAAGGTAGGTTGAAGAAAAACCACAGCGCCAGCAGAGGCTCGTATTCACAGTAACGTGCAGCGACATGTGTGTGTGTGTGTGTGTGTGTGTGTGTGTGTGTGTGTGTGTGAAAGAAGCTCCAGTTAGCCAACATTCTGTCGTCCCATATGGCTTCCTCTCGTGTCCCGGCTGGTGTCTGCTGGTAAAACTAAACTAAATGATCATCCGTGGAAGCCCATACAAAGTGTGTGTGTTTAAGGCATAGATGTGCGTGAGTTGTTTTTGTGTTTTCTTTGCGTGGGGGGATTAGTCAGTGCGTTTTACGTGATTAGCTTTGTTGATTCTGGAGAGCACTTTTTAAGACTTCCAGAAAGCTATAGAAAGGATCTGTATCGCTTTCCCTGCTCTGAAATAAACCTTCCCTCAGGAAAGCAGAAGTTGCTACGGGGTTGCGGGAGTTGGCTGCGTGTATGTGGGCCACTTTCCCTCGACTTGTTTTCAGAAGGAGAGGGAGGAAGGCCTCGCAGGACGCCGGCGTAGAGGAATAAAGAAGGTGGAGCAAACATAACGAGGGTGCAACCGCAGTTTTGCAGCTGTTCAATTCTGGACCCGCATGCTTATAATACGTTTGCGACTATCATCTGCTTACTCGCCGCGTGTGTGTGTGCCTGCGTCTGTTTGTTAGTGACTCGTGTAACAATATGGTGACTCTGTTGTGGCAAAACTACGTACGACAAAGTGTGTGTGTCTGTGTGTGAACGAACATTATTCAACATCAGCAGATAAATAAGAGCCTTCTTCTTTTTCTTTTTTTATTGAGATAAGCTATCAGTTGGTGCTACTCACTTCACCGCAGCCCTCTGCCCCCGTGTGTGCGTCCTTATTACTGTGTGACACAGTGTCATTTTGAGTGTACGCTCCCCTCCTCATATCTTTTTTTTTTGGGCCGCTGAAAGGACGTCGAATGAATGAATCAATGAATACCATAGCCTTTGTGTGTGTGTGTGTGTGTGTGTGTGTGTGTGTGTGTTATCTTGAAGATCCTCAAGCGAGAAGCACATGTGGGTGTTTTCTGTGGAGTTGGAAAGGGAGTGCGAGCTCTTTCATATGGTCGTGGGAGAGTGTGAGAGGCGAGGGAGAGGAAACCCATGTCTCCGTGTGTGTGTGTGTGTGTGTGTGTGTGTGTGTGTGTGCGTGTGTTAATGTAACGCGGGTTACGTGTGTGTCAATGTCTTCTTAACAGATTGGGAAATGTAAGCAAATGGTAAACAGAATTATCTTAATTATGGATATATTATTTGACAAATCTCAGCAAAAGAAATCGGTAAACTGATTTTTAATTATATCTGGGTAACGTATATGTTTGTGTTATGGTAATGCATAGCAGAGCAGTGTAAATGTTATCAAAATTATACTACGTAAGGACACAGGAAACTCTGGGATACACCAGGCCTTTTAGTTCAGCCGGACAATTGGAAGACTGAATGAAATGTTTAATGTTCCTGTGCTCAGACAGACACACTTTGATTTCATCAGGAGTGAATGAAATCAAAATGAAAGGACAATATTTTAAGCACCCAAATATGGTTCTACTGGTTTAACAATCCTACTAAAAATGTGTTGATTCAACGTGTAAGAAGGAAAAGAGAGCACACTGATGAATGTCATAGAATTGTTCGATAAGTCCCTCTTGTCTGTGCTACACACATTGTAATCCTGCACGTACGCATTTATATTTTATTAAATTCAATCCTCTGGCTCAGTTAAGCTCCTCGGCTCACACTCTCATACACTCGTCAGACAAATCTGCGTATGTTGTCCCTCAGCGTGTGTGCATGCTCTCGCTCCAAACGACAACATGCTAGTTGGCCTGTAAATCAAGCGTTCCCTTAACTTCCTGTAACATCTGATCAGCTGAGAGTGGCGAGGTGAAGGGACGACACCACCGTCACCCTGTCAGGTGCGTGCTGCATTCAGTGTGTGTGTGTGTGTGTGTGTGTTTGCGTGTGTGAGAGGCAGAGTAACCAAGCGTCAAATCAATGACAACCGGATATGATGTGTGAGCGCCAAATGTCTGTTGCCATGGCAACAAAGCAAACATCACACTGGCATAGCCAGTACATAACACAGAATGTTCACAATTATAAATCGCAGACCCTGTGTGTGCGTGTGTGTGTACGTGTGTGTGTGCGTGCGTGCGTGTGTGTGCGTGTGCGTGAGTGTTTGTGTGTGTGTGTGCGTGTGTGTGTGTCGTATGTGGTGCAACGCGTGGGGGGAGGGAGGCACTTTCACATTTTTGGAGGAAGATCCTCAACGTGCCGAAATGTGTTAACACATTTATCAACATTTGGTCATTATATTTAGTCTGTGTTTTAGTCAACAGAGGCGACGCTGAATAATCTAAATAATTTAAGCAGTGAGTGAAGTGTTCCAGGCCAAATGTATTCCATATTTGCTATTTCCATTTCCAATCCCACCGCTGTTTTCTGTTATTCTGAAAGCCCTTATCACAGGACTGAATCTAAAGGAAATAGTTTACTTTTGTAAACTTCAGTCAGCAGAGTGTGGGAGGCGGTTCCCTCTTCTCTTGCACAGAGAGGACCCCGGGGAGAAGGTTGTACATGAGTCTTGAGTTCATGTTCTCTCCTGTTCCAACTTCCAACGGAGACTCTTACACACTCCGCCGAAGGATTGTGTCTGCGAGCGATCGTAATCAGCTGCGTCATTGTTTCTTCGGGATGAAGGGGCTCCGCTGGGCTCCTTCAGCGTTTTAAATGAATGTTGTATGAGATATGTGGCAAAATGATATGCAAATAACCCACCGTTTCAATTAATCAAGCTCCAAATGACTACGCAGCCGTTGTGTATTATTAAGTGGGCATGGTTCTCTGATATCTCTGGCGCCGTCGCTCACCTTTTTTGCGCTGTTATTTTGCACTCCGATAAGAATCCTTTTCTCTGCCCTCTTCATGCTTTCCTTTCCTTTCTGTCTTGTGTTTTTTCTTTCTTTACATAAATGTGTGACACTTTTTGTTTTAACCCTTTGCTCCATCGCATTGCAGTGTTTTTTTTTTTATATTTTTTTCGCATCCCCTCCTCTCGACTTTGCTCTCTTCATCCTGGTCTACCCGGATACGGATATCCGGGAATAACATCCCCACTCCCGCCCGCCCCGTGCTTTACGTAACGCTTAAAGCCCTGCATATCCTCCCTGGCCATGGCAACAACCACATCTGGATCACGCAGCCATCTAGACGGGCGCACACGTGAAGCCCCTCAAGACTTACCACAAAAAGTCATGTGCAAGAATAATCCTGTTGCCAAAGCATACTCTGGGGAGATTCTCAAGATGCGTAGTGCAGTGGGGCTCCATCACTTCCAATAGATGTGTGTGAAAGTTAGACCAAAATTCTGATTTTTTTCCTTCTTCGGGAGCTCAGTTGAAGCCACATTTCTTGTCTCTCAGGAGCTCACAGGTTTCACGTGTTCCTCACACTCACAAGTTTGGAATGAGAGGCTTTTATTTAATTTTTTTATCCATCACAGGGATGTGTTTCCTCTCCTTCATCCCACTCTCCTCCTCTCCTTTCCTCGCATCTCAAGCTCTACTGTCTTTTCCCATGCTGTCTTCCGCTGCCCGTCTATTGGCCCTCCATCTACAGGGCGGTAGCGCCCCCATATGGACAAACGCTAGCATTACACTTTCCTTCACAAAGTGCACGAAGGATTCTAGGTCTGCAAACACTGAAGTTTGCCTCAATCTGCCCCGATGCCGATTGATTGAATGTATGGAGGAGAGTTTCACGGAATCTGTTTGTTGGGTAATGAGATCAGAGGACATCATCTTCCAGTAATTACCATTATTATTTTTAATGCTCAGAGGCCCAGTCCTCCCTTTGCAACATTGAACGAAATAAAGAGTAGTTTTGTTTGTGTGTGTGTTATCTGGTGCACTGCGTGGTTACGGTCGGCGGCAGACTTTTGACCACCGCGTGTGACACAGGGACCTGCGCACCAACACAGCTGTTGCTATGGTAACAGCAAAGAACTGGGGAGTTATAATTGGACAGAGGACTGTGGGAGGGAGAGACACGGAGCACATGGGGTGGAGGATGAATTAAGGGGTGAGGGAGACGGGACGGGAGAGTGCGTAGGTGAGGAAGAGGAGCAGAAAGAGCAGGAGGAGGAGGAGGAGGAAAAGTTTCTTGCTTGAGATCACGTGCTGTTTGACTGATGTAATTGGGGGGGCGGGAGGGATGGGCGGAGTGTTGGCGGGGGGTGGAGAGACATGGATACGTACGCAGCATTCAAATCGTTGCTTGTAAAGAGACGACAGCCTACACACCTACACAGATGTTGCACTGCAGGAGCCAGAGACAGATCGGCTCAGCTTAGGGCGACAACTGTCTCTCCCCCCTCCCCCCCTTCTCTCCCACTAAGGGCTAGAAGTCTGTCGCTTCCCACCGTCATCTCGTGCCTATACCTCAGCTGCCATGTGCAACACGGATATTGTGTGCAGTCAACAGATTTACTCATCAGAAGTGTTTTTGTACCCGGGTGGCTGCGAATGATCTGCGAAGTGAGACAAGGTGTATTTTGAGAATGTAGGATTAAAAACAAGCTCAGAGGGAAAAACTGTGTGCCGTGCTCTAAATAATTGAACAGATGAAGTTCATTATCAAGGGCTTGCATTGTTTACACAGGGTCGTAAGCACTGAGCTGCCAATAATCTCTCATCTGCCAAAACGGAGGGAGTTGAACACTGTTGGGTCGACTTTTTTGAGAGATTGGTGCAGTTAATAACCCTCAATTTCTCTCTCCCTCTCTCTCTCTCTCTCTAGTTGACTTTTTCTGGAAACCTCAAGTCTTAAAATGCCAGTATCTCAGTATCTCCCTTAAAGTGTTGCATTAATCTTCTGCACAGATGAGCTAAAGTGAGCATGCCTTTTTTTGTTACTCATACAGCAGGAAGAGAAACCAAGTGTTCTTCCTTTTAGTCATAGTCAGTCATGGTAGCTTTGCCTTTGCCTCCCCCATCTCTGGCCCCCTCCCCAAAGCCTCACCCGCCCATACTCCATTTAAGAGAAGTTCTGTTTTCACAAGTCGTTTTCTCTCCACCCACCCAAACTCCTCCATGCCTCCCCCCTTCCCTCCCTCCCCGGCTCCCCTGTTGAAAATGACCCTCGGGCTATTTTTACCCTCTGCTCTCAACCCTTTTTCTCTCTCTTTCGAACCACCCCCTACTCTCTTGTTTTTAACGATCTCCATTCTCTTTGTCTCGCTCCCTTCCTTTCCCTGTTGCATCAGAGCATTTAAAATTATTTCTAAAGGAGGCACATTACATGATGGAGGGATGGAAAAATGTTTTGAGGGGATTTTTGTGGTGGAAAATTACATCACTTTATACTCTTCTATTAGCTGCTTTCCCAAAAGCAAAGAGTAGCCAAAGAAAGGCGTTTAAACACCTATCTTCGGTGAATATGGGAGAAATATAATACAGTCAGTATTTGTGTTTGCATGGAAAAACTTTTAACACATAATGTATTTAATGTAAGTGCATGTGCATTGTGATCTTCACTGTCCGCTCGCTGTGCAGAGTAGAGGAAGATCCAAAGAAGCGTGATAAGTAAAGAGAAGATATCTCACTGGCGCCCCCTTTCACCGGGTGGTCTTTATTGGTGTGACGGATTTTGCAGAGAATTTGTAAGAGGGCGGGCTCTTGTCAAACTTCTGTTAATTTATTGGTTGGCCTACATCTGAATATTGGCTTTTGGTTGGTGGCTTCACGCATCAGTTAAGATTTACTCCAACTTTCGCACCAATGAATTTAGCGTTGGGTGGGCTTACTGAAAAAAAAACATAAAAATATAGTTTGATTTCTAACTTGAATTCCAGTTATTTAGTTACTTTCCATGTGGTTACAACGAAACAGTATGATGACGGTGTTTTATTTGTATGTTATATCTGTTAAGTTCTGATTATTTGGTAAGAAGAGCCGTTGTTCATAAAACTGGGTGAAATTTGCATATGACTGACATTCCAGTGCACACTCTGACCAATCAGTGTTCGCGGCGGGACGTTGACATGTGGTCGCATTGGCCAATGGCCGAGTGGAATACGCAGAGAAAGGCGGGACAAGGCTGGGCGAGGTTGACAGGACAAGAAGGGGAGGGGGCGACTACAGTGGGGGGGGGGCAACAGCCTAGTTTACAACAAGAGGAAGAGGGAGGGAAAGAGAAAGAAAGGGCGAGAACGAGACACAAATAAGGGAGTAATGTCGGTCCGGGGAGCTGGTGAGATGCTAAACGTGGACTTTTCGGCACCATAACAACACTCGTAAAACCGAGTATTTACCTTAAGTGAACTGTACTGCGTGCGCGTGGATGTCGTCCTCACGAAGTAGCTAGCTAACCTGCTGCAGACGAACGGATACCACCAACGGCTTCTAACCTGGTAGTGCCGTGTGAAGTGCCGCTTCATGCAAAGTATCCACCGTCCGGTTTGGGATCCGGTGATCGGGGACCTCCAACCATCCGCTCTTTCGCTGCCTTGATGATGAGAAAGAGCCGCGATTTATTTCCCCTTTTCTCCTCGCCGATCGAAGCCAGGAGCTCTCCCCGTGGTGGCTTTTATCGTGCTGTGGACTCATTAGTTTGCTAGCTAACGCCAATCCTGTGGTGAGATCGGCCGGGTAGGACCGGGAGCTGGTAGATTAAAACCTGCACAGAGACCCAGCCGAGGGCCCGTAGAGGATACGGTGGGGTCGGTGGCTCTCTTTGATAATCAGCTGATGGATAGTGGGCCTGAGAGCACTTTGTGATGGATGAATGCAGCAGACTTACAGTCAACGGCATCTGCTAATGCCGAGTAAACACGGGTCAGCGGAAGTCTGTATCGCTTCCCTTTTTTAAGGGGCGATTATTGAAGTTGAATAGGTGTTCACCGAACTGTCAAGGTAAAACAGGTGCACGGCTAATCCAGGTAATTGTGGGGATTGGATTATTTTCTGGCCGGTCATATGCGCGATAATACGCCTGTAGTTGAGACATGAGAACAATTGCGTTTCTCTTGCCTCTGTGTGAACGGCGGGTGCACGACCAGGGGCGTTCCCGAGAGGTCGGTCCCATTTGCAGCGGTGCACATGAGGCTCTTGTTGTCACTAGAGGCGCCGCTGAAATCGGCGTCTCTGTAGGCCGTCTGATGTTGACGGACAAGCATTGGCAGTCAGTCCGCGTGTAAACTAAATGTATCCCTCTTGGAACAATAAGCGGTGTCCTTTCGACGCTCCTCCCAAGTTAAACGAAGCACCTCTGCTTCGATCGCTTCTCCGCCACCCCCACACACACACAAATTCGCTGGCTGCAGTTTAGCCTAGCTTGATCGCTTCGAAACCCCTCTTCCTGTAAGCAGTTATCCGTTTTTGTTATTGTTCTGGCCAATAACTGCCAGGTCCACCTGTCCGCGGCTGTGTCGCGGCGCGGAGCCGCGTTTTCACATGGCCCAGAAAGACTGCGTAGTCTCCTGGCGGATGTTGTAATCCAGGCCGTGGATGGGCTCGAGGCCTCGTTAACCCCTTCGCGTCCGAGCTGCTGTCGTAATGTAAACAAACAGGGAGAGAGGGCATCGGGGGTAATTAGACCAACCGGAAGAGAGAGCTGGCTTTCGATTGCACGCGTCGTTTCAGTGGGTCGTCGACACCTCGTTGCATTCGCACACATTTAACTCGAGGTGTTTTTTGTATCGCAGTGGTTTATGGTACGTTTTGTCCACTGTTTGATTGCTTCCTGTCGGTTATTAGAAGCGCGTAACGGAGAGATTAACTCTACTTGACAGAGACATTTAATTTGTTATTTCATTGGAAGGTAAACGCGAAAAAAGCTTCCCCATCCCTCTGATGCAGCTCAAGGATTCGGTTCTTATTGTGGAAGATGACCGCAGCCTGTGGGGATGAAACGGATACAGACACCATTGGCCACTTGTCATCTGTCAGCTTCCCTGCAATATCAGCGCGAGTTTTTGGATTAAATATGTTTCTTTTGCTGGATTTCTGTGTGTTTTCGAAGAGGGATTTTTAAAAAAGGGCATTATTGTTTTGGGGGAAAAACCAAGGATTTTTTCAACCATGTTCTCATCAGAGAATCCTCAGTATCTTCACCAAGGATTGAGCATGTTCGGTCAGTCCATGTCATTACCTTGCTATTTTATATAATACAATATGTCTGATCCATACAAAAAGATTTCAAAAGTGTTTCATTTGAGCCTCAAGCAACAACGGTGTTAATTAATCGTGAATATATTCTAGGAAGTTTATAGGAGGCAGCTTTTTTTTAAGGGGACATTTTTATGGGAAATTATCATTATTAATACTGTACTTACTGGTGTTAATCTGCTTCCATAATGGAAATACAAAATGGCTCGACTTAAACGGGCACATATTTATTAGTGGGTGGGTTCAGTTCACCAGCTTCTGTTCTACATCCAGCCTGTTACTGAGAACAGAGTCTGCTCTGATCTGTTGTTGTTGGAATTATTTAACCAGTTAAGTGGCTGGAGGACGGATACTGTGCCAGTACTGCTCTAATAATAATAGCACACTCTGTCAAAGAACTGATATTCCTGTATTCTGCCAGTTACATAATTGCATTCACTTAATGTTAGTGTCATTAAAATGTCTAGAATAAAAGCCAGCGCTTTCAAAAGGCTGAGCTCTTGACAAAATCTGGATTTTATTGGATATTATTTGTTGTTTCACTCAAAAAAAAAATAGTTAATGAAATGATTGGGATAGTGATGTTTTTTGGGGGGAAATGTTGCACTTATGTCTCTGATTCCCACAAAAAGTGGTTCTTTGTAATCAGAATGCTTGGAAGCCTAATTCTTTTGAAAGATAGATTTCGGCGCCTGAAAGCATTTCATCACGCGCTGGTCATCGGATGGATTTGGTTGTAATACACAATTCTGTTTTTTTTTTGTCTGCAGTATGGACCAATGTAGAGCCCCGGTCAGTTCCAGTCTTCCCCTGGCATTCGTTGGTCCCTTTCCTGGCCCCGACTCAATCGGATGCTTCTTCTCAGCCAGGAGAGGGTCAGCACCCTGTCAACCACCCCCAAGCAGCCAGTCTGAAGACGGGTATTCAATACATTTATGTTTAACAAAATGCTTCTGGAAAATCTATTATCATGTGTTTTTTGATGACCATCGAAACGTTGCACTAAACCTGCATGCACCTCTTTGTTGTGCTTCCTCAGAGTGTCCGGGAGTGGCTTCGCTGTCACAGCAGCCTGCAGAGGCACCTCCTACTGTAGAGAGAGGTCCTCCACCCCGGCCTCCTCCCTCTTCCGATGAGCTGCCTCCAGAGGAGGAGAAAGGCGACGCAGAGAGGGAGAGGCCTGAAAGCGAGACAGAGAGTGATGTTGATGACCTGTAAGTGCATTTTTCCTTTTCTTTAAAAAAAAAAAAAAAAACGCAGAACGCATAAAGATACACTATATACTATTATAGGTGATGATAGGGGTCTATGCCCCGTTTGTACTTTTCTGTTTGGTTCTGTGTACCCACAAATACAGTAGGGGAGTGTTATATTTTTGTATCCATGTGCTAATTTTGGCAGAAGAGCTCACTGCCAGAACAAAGTCGGTGGGAACAAAAGCATTCCATCTGTGGGCTCGATCACTAAAGGAAAGGCAGTGGCCAGGCTGTCAGCCATTGAAATGGATGAGCCAGCCGCTGATTCTGCTCATGCATCCCATGAGAGATGAACTACTTGTGCTTTGTGGCTGCATCGGATTTAGACATCAGTAGACTGCAGTTCTAAGATAAATAATAGTTGAAATAGTTTGAAATATTTAAGAGAAAGCAGTGCTCATTGTTCTCAAGGGAAATGTCTAATAAAGATCACAAACATCTTTTTGTCTCCTTTTAGCTTCCTCCCAGGAGTTGTACCGGAGCCGCCCCTCTCTACATCACCAGTAAAGAGACGCACCCAGTCCCTCAGCGCGTTGCCCAAAGACGGAGATAAGAGTTGCCCTGGAAAGGTAGTCTTTTCACTTCACCATCATTAACATCCAGATTTTAAACGTTCCATTTAATAATTTCTCTTGCTTGATCTTTCAGAGGGAGAAGGACCACATCCGACGTCCAATGAATGCATTCATGATTTTCAGTAAGCGACATCGAGCATTGGTGCACCAGCGGCACCCGAACCAGGACAACAGGACAGTCAGCAAGATTCTCGGGGAGTGGTGGTATGCTCTTGGACCAAAGGAGAAACAGAAGTACCATGATTTGGCATTCCAGGTACACTATATGCATGTACAGACTCAACACCTACAACATTTGTTACTGCATATCCTATGTTTTCTGAGCTGTAGCATGGTTTATTACAAACGTTTGCACATGGGTTGCTCTTCTATTCATAAATTTGCCTCAACCAAACCTGCTGGATGGACATAACTTGAGCATAATTCTCGTTTTGTTGGCTATGGAACTGTGGCTTACTGCTTTTTTTAAAAGAAAGCCATATCAAATATTCATAAATGGCTATTGACAGGTGTGGAGAGGTTTTGGTAATGAATAAACCCAGAACGTTTTGGAAATGTCTTCACATATAGCTTAATAATAAAGCAAATGCGATACTTCAATGTTTTGGGAGATCAGTTACATGACTGAATGTTACTTTCTCTTTGTTGGGTAACGTCAGACAACATCTGCTTGCACCTTTCGACAACATGTACATATATTTGCCCAATGCCAGGTCTTCACTTGGATAAATACCTGCCACTATCTGGTTAACTGGGCGTTGATCTTTGCTGGCCTGTTTCTTACTAGAGCAGCATTGGAAAACAAAATAACATCACCATTTCACTTTGTATTGTGTTTGTTTGACTTTAGCAAATTCTTAATCAGTCGGACCAAATTAATTAGTTCCTTACCCTTCTGCAGGAGTTCTTTCTTCTTTGTCAACTATTATTTACTGCAGTTTATATGTTTTCAATGAACTATACGCACTTTATCAGAGCCTACTATGTGTAGTCTTGTACATTTTAAAGTTGTCCTGATTTGGGTTATTAATTCCGCAACTAAAGTATCTTTCTTTCTTTTTGTCTTTTTTTCTGTCTTTGCAATGTGTAAAGTGTCTTTGGGTATCTTGAAAAGCTCAATATACAACTAAATTATTATTATAAGTTAACTTTTATTAAATGAAATTTAATTTTCCAGAAAGGTTTTTAACTTTAGATAAAGACCAGACTCAGTCAAGTGTGTATATATAGCATATGGACATTGTATATTATGTAAACTATATTTTCCGTCTACCTCTTCCCCCTATCTTGTCTCTCACCCTGCTACCAGGTAAAAGAGGCTCACTTTAAAGCTCACCCAGACTGGAAGTGGTGTAACAAAGATCGGAAGAAGTCCAGCTCAGATGTCCGTGGGGTCCCAGGGGGCAAAGACATCAGAGAGAGGAGCATGTCCGAGTCCACAGGTTGCTTTCACTCCGATTTCACATCATACAACCTGTATGTTGATATCCCTTCCGGCCCTTTGAACAGGCCTCTCTTTGCCCCCCGACAGAGCCCCATTCCGTGGAGCTCAAGAGTGCTGGTCCAGGTCTGGTGGGCGTATCTGAGAGGAACACAGGCGACGGTCTAGTGGGTCAGCTTACCCGTCCCAGAGCCTTCTCCCAAAGTGCCGTGCACAGCCTGGAGCGCAGTGACCGGGGAAACACACAGGCCTTGGCAGAACTGACCCAGGTAAGAGGAACACCGTTTTCTTCTATAATATTTATTAGTCATTTTTTTTACCTTGTGATATTTGCAACAGTGAAACAAAAGTTATTTTTCTATGAGAGAACCCTCCCCTTTCATATTTAGCCTTAACGTTCATTGAAGAGGCATTCTCACGCTATAGGCATGTATAAGAAATAAAACACGCACTGATGAGAAATTACCTGTTTAAAACGTGTCGCAGCTACAGGATGTCCTACTCTATTTTTATTTTTTTTCCCTAGATGTGTGGGGATGGCGGCAGTAAGTTTTCGGGTCATGCTCCGCCCCTGTCGCAATCCCAGAGGGGGGTCAGCGAGGACATGACCAGTGACGAGGAGCGCATGGTCATCTGTGAAGAGGAGGGAGATGATGATGTCATTGGTGAGAAATCGGCCCTTCTTCTCTCCCCATAAAGCCAAAATGTTAGATTTACGAACATGGGTAGTACACTGCTTCCTGTGACTGATCCACTGTGTAAACCTCCAGAAACTGCATGTGGAATTGTAATGAATTCATAACGTCAAGTTTTTGAACAATTCCATGTTTTGATTATGTAGATCTGGTGGCCTTAGGACCTGATTCGCACACCATGTACATCTGTCTGGATTGGATTATAGTTTGCAAACACTGTCAAGTGTAGCTGTAGTGTATTTTTCTTTTTCCACAGAGGACCCTTATCCGAGCACTTCCATAGACCTCAAGTGTAAGGAGCGGGTGACGGACAGCGATAGTGAGAACGGTTCTGGAGACGAAAGCAATCGGAAGGTAACCGGTTTAAACAATCGTTTTCACTGCTGCTCAAGGTTGTTTTCAATGTTCCTTGTCATTTTGAAGTAATTGCAATTATTTCGTTTTTCTCAAAATTATTGTGTCTGTTTGGCTCTTTCTTTTCAGCGGGTTTTTGCACCAGTCATTTGCTCATCCGCGTCATCGTCTTCCTCACACCACACCTCCCATGGCAGAAGTGTCTCTCTGTCCTCTTACCCGAGCAGCAAGCGTTACGATGAGGGAAGATCAGGAGCTGGAGGATTTTCAGATCACAGGAGGAAGGACAGAGGAGAGGGAGAGACTAGAGATACATTTGGAGGAGGAGGAGGAGGAGGAGGAGGAGGAGGAGGAGTGCAAGCCACGTCTCCCTCCCTCACTTCAGGCCAGTCGGTCATCTCCACTTCCTCAGCTGGAGGCTATCCGTCCTCATCAGCAGGTGCTCCGGTGGTAAACCCCCTCCTGGGGATTGGCGCTGTAAGGGTGGCCTCCACAGTGGTGACCAACGTAATGCGTCCTGTTATCAGCACGCCCCTCCCAATCGCCAGCAAATCCAGAGATGGAGGCACATCGAGCCCGCATCCGCCAGAGAGGAAGTCCCTGACGCTCCATCAGCAGCCACAATTTCTAATCGGTTCAGGAGCAGGAGGAGGAGTTCCGGGGACAGGGGGTGGGTACTACTCTTCGTCCTCAGCTAATCCGTTGGGTGCAGGCATTGGCGCTGGTGGTGTAGTGACTAATTTGGTGTTGGGAGGGGCTCTGTCTGCTCAACCGCCCGTACAACTCATCACACCCTCCCACCACCATCATCCCTCCCAGCAGCAGGCCTTTTCCTCCTCCGCTGTTTCAGTGTCGCATAGCCAAACCAACGGGCCCCTGCCTCTGTCCCTGCTCCAGCCCCAGTTCCTCCCCACCTCTTCCTTAGCGCCCCCTGGGGCTAAGGCCATCACACAAGTTCAGTACATCCTTCCCACTCTACCTGCCAACACCAACCCCAATAGTCCACCTCAGCAGCTCAGCCAGCCAACCGGTATCTTCAACCTGCCCACAGCTCCACCCACACACATGTCCTTGACCAACGGGAGGCAACAGGGAATAGGTTCACTTGACGGGATATTCGTCCAGCTCCGCAGTGGGAGTGGTTAGCCCTGGAACAAGAGGTGAGAGTTTTAGAACCGCATCACAATCATCACAGCAATTATGTATAGTCTTGTTGGGACTTCTAATAAAATTCCCACTCTCCCTATTCGCCTTTCTTTGCCTCAGTGCACACACAGTCCCCGGTGCTAAAGGGCAAAATGATTGTTCCCATGGCAACAGTACGGACAGCACCAGCTCCTGCCCAGCAAGTTCCCATTATGGCTCCAGCTCTTCCGGTCCAGAACGGTGCTCAGGCTGGAGGAAAGGTCAGCGAGCACTTTGCTGGAGACACTCTCCAGAGGACCAGCTCACCACTTGCTCTTCCCGTTTGTACATTTGTTCCTTCATTCACGGGTTCCTCCTGTCGTGCCAGATCATCCAAATAGCTCCCATGCCTGTGGTCCAGTCCCAGCTGCCTCATGGTGGAACGGTGCATCCTGCCAGCCCCTTCCCCGGAACGGTGGGCACAACTGCTGTGGTGTCCCCAGGATCGGCCCCCTCGCAGGCTGTGCTGCTGCCGTCAGCTCCTACCAGGTAGACAATGACAAACGAAGAACAACCGTACCTCTTGAACACTGCTCTTTTGTGCTTTTCATTCTGCATTGGCGCATCCACTGCCGACTTGTTAACTCCTGATTAAGCTACACGCAGACCAGGACAAGAATACTTGCCTCTACTAACAATTCAAAGAAACTCTGTGCCAAATGGTAAATGTCACTTGTTTGAACTAAACAGAGATTGCTAATTTAGTGTTCAGCCCCAGCAATTAATCTTAATTGACTATAAAAAGCTTTTCTGAAATTGCCTGGCTGGCACCTTGTTTTTAAATTTCATACGAGATCCACCCACCTGCCACTGTAAGAAGGCAGTAAAAAGGCTCTTTCAGAAATGCACTTCACTTTGTAAGTAGATATTGGGGCATGCTGCTGTTATGTTTGCAGTACTTTTTTTATTTCATACCATTTACACCCTGAAATCAAATCTGTTTAATATACCCTTTTTACAAACAAAATACTGTGCATGAGCCACATTTTAAGCAGATTGATAAGCCCAACAGGGTGACAGATCAGTTGTCTGAAACGGGACGTAAACACATTTGTGTTGGCTAGTACGTTTTTGACGCAGCTTTGACAAAATCAGGTGGCTTATTTTTGAGCGTACGCCAGTCTCACTCACCTTATCCCGGGCTACTGTTGATCTCAGTAGAGGTTTCATTATTAGCCGTTTCTTTCAAGTCTGTATGAGCCAAATATTTGTTTCTGTTTGATAGAAATGAACCCATGAAAGGTTTGGATACGGTGTGCTGTTTGCACGTCCCGTCTCTCTGTCCAAGAATGAATATTTAGAACACAGGAGCCAACATAGTCAGCTGGGATCTCTCTTATTGGTTTGGTTTTCAGATTGTAGTACTCCAGCATTCTTGAAGTAAGATACTGTTTAAATTATGACATGTTTGTATATATAACAATAGTTCTATCATTTCTCATAGTGGCGATGTCCATATTTGTTAAAGCATAGTGAGCATGCAATGTGCAAGGGACAAAAACAACAGCAGGGGTGCAGCTGTAGCAGTGCAGCTCTATTCTGGATATGTTAGTCATGCTGCTGGTGGCCCGAGTTGCCTCTGCCTGCCACCCCCACACTACCTCTCAGCTCCTGGCGCACAGACAGACAGACACACACACACATATATACACATGTAGCACTAGTCATCCAGTGCTGCGTGATGTGATGTACTAACCCTCACTGCAGCATTTCTCTTACGTCTTACTCTTTGTTTCTAATTATGTCTCTGTTCCCCTATTCCTATTCTGGCTCTTTATTGTACATAAACACTGTGTCTTGAACTCCACTGTTTTCAATTTTAACCCGCCTCTTTATTTCCTTTTATCCCCTCTTCCCTTTACTCTACGTCCTCATCCAGGATCACTTATGTCCAGTCCACTCCAGGGGTCCCATCCACTCTGCCTCTTGTCTCCACGACAACGGTCTCTTCCATCGGCCAGCAAGCCCTGCCGGTGCATGGTTCTGCATATGTGCAATCGCCCCTGGCAACTCTCGGATTCACCGCTATCGGACCCCCTGGTCAGACCCTGGTGCAGCCACTGATCGCGGGTCAGTGATGTGGTGATGCCATTGACTCTGCATTTTTTTTTTTAAATGCAATTTCTGCTCTTTATGAAGTGAGCTATATAAACGGCCCCCAACATCAAATTAAAAATGTAATAATGTTTCTTTCATTCTGGAAAATGTTTGAGAGGGGTCATGAATGGTTCATAAGCAAGACATAAAGTTGGCTTACCACTCTTTTTTTCTTTCACTTAGCAATAAAGCAGCCAAATGCACTGGGGTATTTATTGATATGAAATTTGTTATACCTGTGTTAAATAACACAAATAATATTTGTCTTCCTGGTCCCCTTTTCCTTTATTCAGGTCAGCCACCACTCTTGACCACAGCTCCGTCCTCACAGGCCCCCATCTCAGCCTCTGCCCCGGGATCCGGGGGCCAGGCGGTCACCGCAATTTACCCTCCCTCAACTAACGTCACCACGGCAACAGGGGTGGTCTCCGTGACTGCAGTACCCCCCAGCGTGGTCTATTCCATCTCCGGCCCTTCCAGCGTTTCCTCCCACATCCTGTCCAAACACACTGCGACCCTTAGCACAATCGCACATCCGCAGCCCCAGCCGGACAGACAGGCCGACAGGCACCCGCCTCCGGACCGACCCCCAGATCGACAGACGGACCGGCCGGCCGAGAGGCAGACAGAACTGATGACTCATTCGGACAGACATCTAGAGAGGCAGACCTCCGCCAGTGTCTGCTCAGTGGCGCCTTCGGGGGGCTCGCTTGTGTCCACGAGGTCCTGCAGTCCTCTTCCGATCCAGACACCTGGTACGGCTGCATGTGTTATTTGTATGACCTCATAGAAGTTCGGATTGCCGTTATCTTTCTTTTAACTGGTCTTATTCTTTCCCGTTTTACAGGCAGTACGCCAGGTACACCTAAACTAACCCAGCTGCCTGTCAGGACCCCTCAAAAGGTGAAGGCAACACTGGCGAACATTCCTGTAGGCAGCTACGAAGGAGGAGGCCGGGGGAAAGAGAGAGAGCGGGAGAAGGAGAGAGCGGCTGCAGCCACCAGTCGCTTCTCCTTTGATGCGGAGCTTGCGGCGCAGATGGGGTCTCCATCAACACATCCTGCAGAGGACCCGCCGCCGCCCTCCTCCTCCTCTTCCGACCGACCCCTGGAGGGCTGCAGTGCTGCTGACTCCTTTGACGCCCAACACAGAGAAAGCACAACCACCAAAGAGGTAAGAAGGATATTTCTGCTGCAGAAAATGTATTTTATATTGTGAAACTTTCAGGCGATCTCATACAAGCCAGCTGCCCCCCCCCCCCCCCGCCCCCGAATTGTTTGATAACACATCTTCAAGTTTGTTTTGCCCCCCCCCCCACCGATCATAAAGTATGTGAAATATTGAAATTGAACTTTCCGCGCAGGCTGAATGGAAGGAGTCCTTCCCCTCCTCGTCTCCCCCCCCTCCATCAGCCACAGAACCGACCCTGCCGCCACCGCAGGCTGACAAAGACGCTCCTCCTGCCAAAAAAGTGAAAGCCCGGCCACCACCACTGAAGAGGACTTTTGAATCCGTCGACAAGTGAGTTAACACCTTTCTGAGTGGTGTGTGTTGTCAGGCTGCAGGAGTGCTTGCTGGGCGGTGTATATATACTGCATGTTGTGTGTGTGTGCGTATTGGTCGGGCAGGGTGCTGTCGGAGGTGTACTTCGAGGAGCGCTTCGCCGAGCTGCCGGAGTTTCGACCCGAGGAGGTTTTGCCTTCCCCCACCCTGCAGAGTCTGGCCACTTCACCCCGCGCCATCCTGGGCAGTTATCGCCGCAAGAGGAAGAACTCGACAGGTGTGCAGATCTGCGGTCCTGCAGAGTCGCCGCAGTGACTGTCATAAATGTGCATTTATCAGACGAAGCAAATGGTTGCTGATGTTCATTTAAGCATCCTTGAAGCTAACTCCTGTGTTTGTTGAGTTACATAATGCTCCCATGTACGTTTTCTCGATGCGGCGTTATAAATATTAATAAATATGCATGCTGATTTATGTTTTGTTTCTTCTGGGTGCTTCTAGATTTGGATTCAGCCACTGACGAGCAAGTCTCTCCTAAGAGAAAGAGCCGTCGGCGTTCGAGCTGCAGCTCGGAAGCCCAACACGCCTAAAAGTGCCGCCAAGTGTGAGGGAGACATCTTCACTTTTGACAGAGCAGGTAAGAGACACAGCGAGCAAGAAGTTTTAGCGTCTCTCTGGTCTCTGATCTTGTCTGTGTGTTTATTGGATATTGTGTTTGCGATTCATTTAATTTATTCAATGTCTGTTTAATAAACTTTGGACGGTTCAGTCAAATATGTCTACTAGGAGATTGTAGGCTAACCTTGAAAAAAAAAGAAAAAGGATAGGATTGAATTACTGACTTGGAGAAATGTCGCCATTGCTATATTTTTTTCCTCAACTGTGTCCAACACGATGTGCCTGAAGGGACATTAACAGATTATTGTAGCTAGTCCCTTAACACCTCTACACCTGTTCGGCCCTTACCCAGCCACGGACGGAGAAGACATCCTGACAGATCTGGAGTTTGACAAGGTTCCCTATTCGTCCCTAAGAAGAACCCTGGACCAGAGGCGAGCGCTGGTCATGCAGCTGTTCCAGGAGCAGGGCTTCTTCCCTTCAGGTGAGACAAGAACACACGCTACAACGCATGTACAAGCCTTTTCGCAATAGATTTATCCTTGTTGACGCAGATTTTCTTTTCTTTCTTTTTTTTTTTTTAGCTCAGGCCACTGCAGCCTTCCAGGCGAGATACTCCGATATATTCCCCACCAAGGTGTGCCTGCAGCTGAAGATCAGGGAGGTGCGGCAGAAGATCATGCAGACGGCCGCCCCCTCCGACGTCTCAGCTTTCGGCATCCCGGACTCTCTCGGCTCCCTCCCTGGGCCTTCTGGCTCCCAGTCGGGAGAAGGCGCTCTGAGGGGAGGTGGAGACCTGCAGGACGACGACGTAGAGCAGGGCGCGGAGGGGAGCCCCGAGGATCCTCGTGACGCACAGGAGTCTTCTAGACGAGGGATGCTGACAAATTTAAATTGACCAATTTATTTTGTATGGCCCCGAAATCACAAATTCGTCCCAGAAGGCTTTACCGATCATCCTCCCTCCCCGCATCACAATGGTGACAGTCAAAGTCAGACCTTTCCACACACACGCACACTTCTTTTGACCCTCTCTCATGTTCACTCTCCTTTTGGCTTCATCCAGGTTTTCCTTCCATCCTCAGGACCCGACCGGTGAAAGTAGAATGTTTTTAATGAAATGTCGGGACCTTTTTTTTTACCTTTAGTCACATGAAACCCCATTGCACAAAAAACACTTCATGATACAAACGTACACACAAACTGCAAACTGTCAATCAGCACACTTTAAATGGAACTCTGTATTCCCCCTCCCCTCTCCTTGGAAAGCTCCCATTAATGCCAGTGAACAGAGGACCATTGTGTACAGCTGCACTCATCCGCCTTGAAGGAAAGAGGGTTCTGGTGTTTGGCCGCGGAGACCCGCTGGACCCGTTCAGAGACCATAAAATGCCGGCGGCTTTAAAACAACAATGTTTGTTTCACTAGTATTAGACGGGTAAAGCAGTAGGAATCTGCGCGAGGAACCACCTGCATTTAGACTCACCCGCTGCGAGCTCGCGTCGTGTTTCTGCTGACATCAGGGGGCTGGGCCCTCGACAGCCTGAAACAATCGCATTCAGCGAGAGGTATGACTCTGGACTTGGAAAGCGCTCTCTCTCTCTCTCTCTCTCTCTCTCTCTCTCTCCCCATCTTATTGTTCTCGGGGAAGACCTTCTGGGGCAGACGTGCTGGGAGGGGCTGAGAAATGGACTGGAGGGGATTTCTGGCTGAGCCATCATTCCTGCAATTACCTGTCTGCCGTGTCCTCCCGCGTGGCGAGTGACGCAAGCACACGCCAGTCGGTAGGAAGCGTGCATTCCTGTGCCTCGTTCGCTGGCCGTGAAGGGAGGAGGCGGGTCAGAGTCACTGGGCACATCCTGGCTCTTGGTTGTAGAGGCCAGGCTGATTAGGCCTTAACCCTCTATTGCCAAGCCATTTTATTAACTTTTTTTTTTTTTTAATAATTTGATTTGTATTTAACGTTGTCATATCGGTTGGTTGTTTTACTATTCTTATGGTTATGATTATTACTCCTCGTATAATTGAAATGACCCCGGTTCTTGTTCTCATTGCTGATCTCGTCTTCCCTCGACTGGCCGTGTCAAACACAGCGTGGACCTCTGTTCTTTCAGAAGTAATAAGACTCAATGTTTTTAGACAACCTATGTGACTTCTTTTAAAAAAAAAGTTCTTTAGCCTTAACACTTTTTCATCTACTTCCTCCTTCGTCACTTTATTGCTCATTCAGGACCTTTTTAAGGCCAGCGGAGAGGGAAGTGAGGGGAGGTGATGGATCAAAGAGAGCTGGTAGGATCCAATAGTCTTTGTGCAAGACTTGTTGTGTTGTAAATAATTACTGTAGAGTCAGTAGACTCGTTATATCATTAAGGAAAAATTGGTCACTGAACAGGAGTTGACTTTTAAGACATACAATACGAAAGGTAAAATACATGAAATGGGGAAAAAAAACATGGCTATTGTTTGTGTTATACTTGTTTTACTGTTCCAGTATACTAGAGGAATTTACATGAATAATTTAAGTTTGTATCTGTATCTTTTCAGTATGCAAATAAAAATGAGTGTTCAATTAAAGTGATTGTATCACTGACAAAGTAAACTAGTTTTCTTTAGGCTGAAATACAAGTTTTATGTGTAATTATAATAATCCAATGTACAATTTAGTGTGATATCACCTTGAAAAAACATTTATTGATTTTAAACTATTTACAACAGCCCGACCAATCCTTTAAACAGAAAAGTCGTAGAAATTTCATTATAAATGATAAAAATGAATCATACAAATATCATCTGAGGCACAACCACTATTCATTTATGAGTATTATGTCCTTTATTTTACTTTTATACGGACCCCTCATTCCCTTGGAAAAGATGATGGATGAATTACTTTGGTCTGATTGCTGAATTTCATATCAATTTTGTCCACTACATTAATATCTGGCTCCAGTAGGCAGGAACTGGATACCCCACCTCTCAGTAGTCAATAAGTCTTCATTAAGAGTCAGTATTTAGGCTAAAACTGAACTCATCAACTTTAGAAAGAAATTTCTCGTCAGCTCAGAGGAGCTGCAGTCCATCCATGGCGGCCGTTTCCATGGCGAGGCCGTTCTCCAGAGCAGTGTGGTAGATCTCCAAGGCCTGCTCCAGGGGCAGCACTTCCCCCTCGCCCGTCTCAATAATGGCGATGGTCTCCCCGAACTCATTACACATGATGGTGGGAGTGCCGCGTGTCTGAGAGGAGGAAACCCGACACAGAATTAATTCAACTGACAGCAGAGCGTACACAGTCGACTAGATTGGACTTGGCTGTGGTTATTTTTTCAAGGACAAGTGAGAAAGATGCACTCGCTGACCTGAAGCCCTGCAGCTTGGATCTGGATGAGCTGATGTTGCCCGTTGGCCAGCTCCACCACCGAGGCTGCGGCACCGCTGGTCTCCATGGCGACCTGGGCGGCTGCCTCCTCGTCCAGCCTCTGCTGCCTGGCGTGGGTCTTCTTGTGGTTCCTCAGGTTGGAGAAAGTCTTGAAGGTCTTGCCGCACTGCGGGCAGGCGTGTGGCCGCTCGCCCGTGTGCGTCCGCCGGTGCTCCGCCAGGTGCATGCTCTGGATGAAACCCTTTCCGCACACTTCGCAGGGGAACGGCCGCTCGCCCGAGTGCGTGCGCAGGTGCTCTCGCAGGTGCGTCTTCTGCCGGAAACGTTTGCCGCACACCTGGCAAGGGAACGGGCGCTCGCCGGTGTGCACCCGCTGGTGGAGGGCGACCCCGGATGACGACACAAACAGTTTGCCGCAGGTGAGACACTGGTGGGCTTTGGGCCGTTTCCCGGCCGCGCGGAGGAGCAGCCTGGGGCCCTCGGCGAAGTGGCTCAGTTTGTGGAGCCGCAGGTTGGCGGGAGAATTGAGCTTCTTCCCGCAAATGTTACAACCTTGACCTCCGCGCGCGACGCCGGCTGAATCTCCCGATTCCGACCCCGCCGAGGGCCCTTCGCCCGCCTCGGCGTGGTTTTCCCGTTCGGTGGCGTGCTGCTGCAGGAGGTGGCCGTTGCGTTGCCTCCTGGTCAGGAAGCCGGCCTCGCATTGGGGACACGGAAACGGGGCCGGGGACCCCGGGTGTTGAGTGAAGCGATGGGCCGCCAGCTTGGTGGGCCAGCGGAAGCTGGCGGGGCAGTCCGGGCAGCTCAGCCCGGCGGCGTTGGTGTGCAGCAGGCTGTGCTGCCGCAGGTTGCAGGCCTGGGAGAAGGAGCGGTGGCAGACCTCACAGCGGTACCGCCCCACGCCCGAGTGGGTCAGGTTGTGCCTCATCAGGTTGGCAAGAGACGAGAAGGTTTTGCCGCAGTCGGCGCACTGGAATGGCCGCTCGCCGGTGTGAATGCGGATGTGGTTGCGCACGTGGATCTTCTTCTTGAAAGACTTGCCGCAGATGCCACAAACAAAGCTGCGCTCGGCGGCGTGGGACTTGCGCCGATGGTGAACGAGCTGCAGCTGGGAGGGAAAGGTCCTGGAGCACGAGCGACAGGAAAAGGCCCCTTTGTCGGGCGACGCGGCCGACGGAGTGACCTGGGCGCCGCCCGCAGGAGTGTGGTTCGCAGCTGGGTCGGACTGCGGGCCGTCCTCCACCTGCTGGGGCTCACCAGTTGGGCCTTCGAGAGGGGCAGTCGCCTCTGTGACGTGGTCCTCCTGTTGCTTTGCCACTGCACCCCCGAGCCCCCGATCTTCTGCCATTTTTTCCATCTCGTCTTCCGTAAGAGGGGCGAGCGGGTTGCCCTTTGCTTCATTGGCGAGAGAATTCTTCTCTCTCGCTCTCTGCAAGGATGGCCAGTGCGGAGAGAGACGCTCTCATTGGAGCCGAGGCCTGCGGGAGCAAAGAAAACAGGCACATGTAAAATAATAATAATAAAAAAATATATATATGTGTGTGTGTGGGGGGGGATGGGAGAAGTATTTTACTACCATGAAGACGGGGGCGGGGGTGCCAGGCGGATCGCGGTTCAGGTGGGTCCTGCGGTGGTAGAGGTACTTGGTCATGTTGGTGAAGGTTTTGTTGCAGAACTGACACTTGTGGAGGGGCTCCACAACGTGGGACTTCCTGTGAGACACCGGGTGCAACAGGTGAAACAAACGGTAAAAAAAAATTATAATGCAGGTTCCTATCAGTGTCCGCCGTGCATTACCGGTGCATGATCAGAGTCATCTCGGTGGTGAAGCCATTGCCGCAGTCCACGCACAGGTACCTGGCCACGCCCGAGTGCGTGCGCATGTGCGTCTGCAGTGACGTTGCCTTCTTGAACACCTTGCCGCACTCCAGACATTCGTGCGTGCCCTGCTCGTGCACGCGCCTGTGAGCGGCCAGCCTGTTGGCGGAGGTAAAGGTGCGGTGGCAGAGCTCACACTGTTGGGACTTGGCCCATACGGAGGCGTTCTTCTCCGCCGCCCTGACCCTAACGTCCTCCACCCTCTCTGTCGTCTCCTCCCTCCCTCGCGCCTCCTCGAAGCCACTCATGACACCGGGCTCTCTGCTCTCTTTGTCCTGACCGAGGAAGTGCTCTCCCTGGTGCTGGAGGAAGTCCTCCGGGGTCTGGAAGAGAAGGGCGCATTCTGAGCACTCATACGGGTGGATGACCACCACCTCCGCTGACTGCTGCTGCTGCTGCTGCTGCTGCTGCTGCTGTTGCTGGGTGCCATCCTGGACATTGGGGGCCAACCTGAACTCCAGCCTCTGGTCCCCATTTTCCAGGAACCCCAGCTTTCCCACAGAGCCTCGGCCCACCGCAGGCAGCAGGGGGGGCAGCTTGGAGCGGCGTTGGCCGGTGCCCGTGGAGTTGTCTGCGAGAGCTTGAGCTGTGAGAATCTGCAAGTGCATGGTGGCCGAGCCTGGGATGGCCGTCACTGGGGGCAGCAGGGAAGAACGGGAGGACGCGGACGGTTTGGACTGAGGTTTCCTCTCTTGTTGCTGTATTTGTTGCTGCTGCTGCTGCTGCTGAGCGAGTACCTGAAAAGGAAACACGGAAATGTGCAAAACCTTAAAAACCCTTCATGGCGCTCTCATTTAATTCCTCTTTGTGCGGCATTTACAATCTCAAGTACCTGTGCCAAGATCTCCCCGGCCTGCTGCTCACTCAGGATGCAGTTCTGCATATTGTTCAGTGGCGTGATGGTGCCATCGGGCTGTAGCACATACTCCTGTTGCACGGGGAGACAGAAGAAGAAAAAACATGCTTTACATTTCATGTCAGAAGTTTATAAGTGCAATATCAGCTTCTGTCTAAGAAGGAGTCACGTATGTGTGAACGGGTCTGAACGCACGTCATCAACTCCTGGAGCATTTTTTATACACATTTTATTGATCGTTGTTTACGGCTCAACAACATGCTTCTGATACGACCACATTCAATTCAATTCAAAGCTGTTGCCTTGCCCTAAAGAGTGTGGCGCGAGGTGTTGAAATGTTGGCTTAAGAATCCGCATCCGACTGTTTTCTTAAATGACCAGGAATTGTGACAACGGAAGCAAGACCACTTCCGTGTCCGTGAAGTAAACCGTTAAATAAAACTTTCCAGATAAGAACCCAAGTGTTTTTACAGCTCAATGAATCCCCCCTCACCATGCGCTCTGTGGTACTGTGGGTGCTGCTCCTGCTGTGCGTCCGCCGGTGCTCCAGCCAGGTCTCAGGCGCGTCGAACAGAGCCAGGCAGTCAAGGCACTGGTACTGGACGGGTCCAGAGATCTGACCTTCCGACCCATCCTCTGTCTCCAAAACCTCACACAGCTCTGTGAAAATGGTCGTACATACTTATTATTCACTACCACGGAACAGCCTCACGTGCAGACTCGCTGTTTACTCAGATTTATTGGCACCTCAACGCGCTGCGCTCCAATACCTCACCTTGATGCTCCACCTCCATCCCTGCCTCCCTCATGTGCATCTCCTGGTGCTGCAGCAGCTCCTCCGGGTTCATGAGGAGGGCCCCGCACTCCAGACACTGGTACTGCTGGCTTTCCCCCCACTCCGCCACACCTTGGGCGGCCATGGCCTCGCCGTCCCCCTCTTGGCTGGTGTGGATCTGCTGGTGGATGAGCACATCCTCCAGGGTGTTGAAGAGCTGGTGACACTCGCTGCACATGTACTGGTGCTCTACATATACACCGTCCGCCTCCTCCTCCTGCTGCTGCTGCTGCTGCTCGGCCATGCTGGTACTCCCTGTGCTTAAGTGTGTATTCAAACGCGTGTTGTGTGGGCTGCAAGTGTATCAGGAAAGATGCTGCATGACAGGGGATGGTGTTTGAACAGAAACATCAGTTTTGTGTCCAGTCATCCGAGGTAAGTGACAAGAGCACACCTGCGGTCAAGGGAACAAGGAAGAGAGGGAAGAAGAAAAAACACAAAAAAAATGTTAAACGGAAATGTATTCATTTTAACACAGCAGGTGTGTAGAGGCAATGCAACAATTTATACTATAATGTATAATTTATTTAAAAAAAAAAAGTGTCACCAGCAGTGACTACACAGATATTACGAAACAGTCCCGCAAAAAAACATCGCAATTCACTTTGCGCCGTTAGCCAAACGGAGGCCTTGTGTGATGCTAACAGCGCGGCCACCACCCGGCACATCCGCACGAGTCATTGTCCAATTTTCCCACACGAATGTGACTCGTACCTTTTCGTGTACAGTGTGTGTGATAGCATATGGAGAGCGGTTGGCGGCGCTCCCTCGAATTTTGTAGACCTTTTTTTCCCCCGGCACCGCGGTTTCCTGACGCTGGCTGCCCGGTTCGTCTGGCGGTCCGTCAGGCGGCGCTACCCACTTTTCCCCGAAGCTCTCCGGCTACGACGGCGGGCCCTTCTTTCCCTTTGCCTCTCATTTACTCTCGTTGGACGATCCCTCGTGTAGTCATCGCCCTTCATTCACACGGGCGTGCACCCCCTTTTTACTGTTTGTCCCGTGTCACCATCTGTGGTATGGACATGCGGAAATTTTGAAAAGTGTCCGTGGGAAATCGCATTTCATTGAGTGAAATGAAACGTTTGTCCGCTGATCGCCTCCATTCGCATGCTACAGAGCCCTGCCCAATTCGGTACCTTTCTGGATCTGTGATTGGACAGACTGGCTGTCAGTCAGACGTCACGCTTTCCTTGCTGGGTATTGTAGTTCTTTTGGTCGAACTTTAGGAAATAATTTCTCCCCGAACTTTGTAGATTTACTTATGATCAGTATCAGTGTCTCGGTATGATTTAGGTATTTCAAATCCCAACTGTAATTATTGTAAATCTTGAGATCATATTTTCGTTGGCTTGAAGACACTGAGAACTCACTTTCCCAGTAACGCTTGCGAGTTTTACGTCGGTGTGCGTCAGCTCCCCAGTCTCCCCCCCACCATCACCGTTCTATAGAGGAAGAAAGGGGGAGACGGGCAACCTCTACAGAACGCTGTAAGTGTAGTTCATTTTTATTAAAACACGCATATACATAGCTTAAGTTTTGCCGGTGTGGCTTTCGTTAACGTTCGGCCTCGCCCCGGCTTTAGTTCACACAATTATGAGCGGCAGCGGGCGGCCCAGGACCAGCTCATTCGCTGAGCCTCCCGGAGCTCCTGGATCCGCTGCAGCCGGTGCCGGATCATCAGTAGCCGGTGGAAGCTCGACAGGAAAAACTGGGGCTTCACAAGCCAGTGGAAGCTGCTCGACGAGCTTTGGGAATTTGAAACTTCCCAGTGAGTATTATGTTCCGTTTATATTTCAAAGCCGACTTGTACGCACGATCAAACAAACTCTGGTCTTACGTTATTTTATATTTTTTTAGAGATATGTGTCGGAGTGTACTTGGTGTCGGGTCATTTTCGCGCAGCTAAACCGAAGCCAGCGAGCTGTTAGCTGATAGGCTAACTTCAGTTAGCTGTCCGGCTAACATTAGCTGTGTTTTTCATTAAGGAACCATTGCGATCAAGGGCTTTGATTGCACAGCTAACGTTGTCGTTAGCTGGAAAGATTTTAACTAAGCCGATGTTTTTGTTTTGACGGTAAATTACGGTATGCAAACGTTTTCGGTAACATTTCCTAACCATAATTTTTTGCATTGTAACCCAAGAATGGAATCGGCGTTAGCCGAGGCTCTAATATACTCGTCATTAATATCAAATGTAGAAGCTACCTAGCTCGCTAACGTTCGAAAGATTATCCAGCTTCAAATGATGAAGTCTAACTTTTTAGGTGTCGTCCTCGATTATGTAAAATATTGCAAAGGTAGTGCCGAACTAGGGTTGTCAGACTGTACTTCGTGTGGTGGCCTGAAGAAATGGAAATGATGGTTTAAGAAAAACTACTGAGTTCCACGTTCTTACTAACCTGCATGTGTTGACAGTACTATTTTCAAGTGGATGGCAATATCTTAATTGAATTTAATTTCTGTACACCTTTTTTAGTGGAAGCAATTTCTTTTAAGTAGACTGGATCTTTACACGGGTGGTTGAACATACTCACGATCTTAACCGTTTTGACTCTCTACTGGAGGGTACCTCGGTTTGCCAAACACCAACAACACAGTTGGTTTTGCTGGTGTGATGACAGGAACTTTCAGAATGCTCAGGGGTCGTGTAGCTATGCAGCGGTAGCCTTTGGCGGAAGGTCTGTGGGGTTTTGCAGAGGTGTGCAGAAGGACAGACCGGGAGAGATGGATGAAAAGTGCATCCTAGCTCTTGCGTCAAGAAAACATTTTCAAAACTGGAATGAACATTTTGAGTCATTTGGGTCCTGACCGAAAGTAACGTGGTATTTGACCAATTACGGTTTATTTGAACAGGAGAAATTACTACCAAAGAAAGTGAATAAAAGCCGAAGATCGAAGTTCACTCAATGCCATTGTGTAGTAAATCTTTCCTGAAGTTAGTACAGGTCTCCATCAGGTGATTTGGCTTTTTTTCTTTCCGCTTTTCCCTTGTTTAGTTTCCCTTATATCTGCCTCTGTCATCAAGGTAATCTGGATTGTGTCAAAGCATTGTTCTAGTGTCATATGTGCCCAGACCATGCATTGATGACTCATAAATACTTTTAAAAATTGGTACTAGAGCGAAAACCTCTCTAAATGTTGGCCGTTGAAATATTTTAACAGCCCATATTATGCCCTCTAAAGTGGATCGATATGCAGGGCTAAAACTGAGCTTGAGGGAGCACGATGTCTGCCAGCTCAGATTTTTCCAATAATGCCAGTCACACAAGACAGATGTCACTGTTAACCTCTGTTTATTGATTACAGAAGGAATAACTGGTTGATTAACAAGTTGCATTAACAAGGCACGACTGAATCACTACTTAATGCTCATTTAGGTGTTTGACAACCGAACGAAAATGATGTGTCAACAGGATCATTTGGATGGTGCCGTGGACAAATTAAAGAACACTTTGTCATCATTGAGAGCCAAAGGAGATACCGTCCAGTGGTGCCAGACCAAAATAATGTAATCAGTTTTGCTGATCAAAGCCCTCAAGGGATAATGGCAGCCATTGAGGGAAAGGGATTGAAACTGGCCAAACAAATGCAAATTAATTCTACGGTCTTAGTATCACTGAAAAAGATCGAGTGTTGAAATACCCAAACTGTACTTGTCTTTTAATTCCTTATTTTGATAGAACACAATCAACCACCCGACAAAGCTGTTTTTTTTTCTCCGGTAGTTGTTGTTCTAGAACTTGCCTAATTAGAGCAGTCCAGATTAAATTAGATAAGTTGGCTACTTGGCCTCATCAATGTCCGTGGCATTGTTTTTAAAACCTGTGAAATGGGTCAGGGAAATGTATTTCTGAATTCTTATTGTCTAATTGTGGTCACTAAGGATTCCATTGGCAATGCATGGCAGTAAACATTCTACTTTTTTAAAAATTTAAGTTTGTGGTTTGTGTGACTATCGTCTTCATATAGCAAACGTGACAGTCTTGATTTTAAACTGTTAAAGCACAATTATGCCACTTGGCGAAATCCTAAGATCCCTTTTGGTTAGGTAACTACTAGTTATGCATTTGAAAAGCATTTAACTTGGATCCGTGGATTCCAGTTGTTACACGTTGAACTTCCTTTGGCACCCTTTAAGTTCCCGTATTCCTTTTTTTTACTGATCCAGCACTACGAACTGACCTTTTTATTAATATCACAAGGAAGTTAGCCAGCTCGTGAACATTTATAAAGTGTGGCTAGAACTCATGTGGTGTTCGTTTTTAAGGTGCCCTCAATCCAGTCTGACAGTGGAGACCATGTCTAATCCATATCAAATGCATTCTCTTCACCAATAAATAACATGAAAACAAGTCTACGTCCTCATTTTACCTTACTTGGAAATGCTTGCCCGACACGCAGTGGGATACCTATTTTAAAATTGAGGGATTACCTTCTGCGATCGGAACCTAGACTCAGTCGATGCTGGAGAGATCGGCGCATTTAGAGCTCGCCAACTTGAGTGTTCGTGGCACCAAACGAGAACATAGACGTCAATAGTTGTGCTGTATAGTTTTCTGATCTTAAAAACGATCTTTAACATGACATTACAGGTCCATTTAGCTGACGTTTCTATCCAAAGTGACTTGCATTGCATTTTTAACCCACGGTTTATACATTTTTGCCAGGGAATCATTTAATGTTAGTTATAACGGCGTTAAATGCTCCCAGAACCTCCAAGCTAATTGCTTATTGGTGTGGGTGAGATGCAAGTCAGTCTGCTGACTCCCTTTCTCTTACTCATCAGGCTTCCGTCTAAAGTATCAGATACCAAAGCTACTCACTGACGGCTGGGCAGAGTGCTCACTCTTACATTCATTCTTCAAGGCACTATCGTGCCACGACTGCTCGATACTTGATGTGCTCACCTCTGACTTCACTTGTTCCAGATGAGTGTGAAAGTGATTCTAGGAGGAGGTTTGGGGGAACGTTGTATTGTGGCACAGGAATAGGGGGTACAGGAATGTGCAGGAACCTCAGTGACTGATCTGGAAAGTCTTTCGTGCTGACCGGAGGGCTGAGATTAAATCTAGGCCAAGCACGCTTTTGGCGGCTGTTTATTTATAACCGTAAAAAATGTTCGGCTGGTAAACGTTTTAAAAAAGCAAAACCTATAGACTTGTCTTTGGTGACCGAGAATCCATTGGAGACTGGTTTCGACCCCAAGTGCTTCGTTATCTGACTCCATTTTGAGAGTTGCAGACCTACTCGAGATCAGATGTTGTCCTGTTGAGACAGGCCGAGTGAGCGAGCCCAAGAAATGGGAGCACTTCTGGGTGCGCTACTGTCCACGCAATTTTTATCACAGGCTCTGACAAGCCTTTTGGCTACGGGGCTCCTCCGCTGATCTTCCCCTCCCCGTGCCATTGCTTCTGGTGCCGGTTTGTCAAATCCTCCCTCGACTCCACCCGGGCTCAGGCGCGCAGCGCTGAGCAGCTACTTGACTCTAACTGAAGCTGTCAGCTACTGTTAACGCTTTGACGTCTCTTTTCCCCATAGGTCAAAATCATGGAAACGTGGACTTCCAAATACATAACCGTTGTTTGATCTTATTTCCGACGTAACGTCTATGACATGATAACCAAAATAAATGTACTAGATACAACTATGTGCTCAGCTGGCTGTCACACAGAGAGTACATTGAGCTATACTTGGGTTATGTCTTATTGCAATGTCGACATCCAGGTAATTATGATTCCTGAGGTCCTGCCCTCAAACTCTAAATGGGACCATTTCCTCATTCAGACCGACACGGGGGAAACCTACAATCTGCATCAGTCAGCACTTGTCACTCGACCTGACCTTTGAGACCTAATTGGCTTAAAAGTGGGTTGCGGGGTTGTGATCCATGCACTTCTAGTCGTAATGGAAAGTCAATGTTTACGACTTTCAACCGGATATAATGACATCCCTGTAATGCATGGCTATTCTGCCAGCTGAGCAAAGAATCTCGCTGTGAATAGAACTGAAACAAATGTCACCCCTTCAATTCATGAACTGAACGGAAGAGTTGTTTGTGAACACGATGAACTCAACTGGAGTCGTTTTCTCAGATGTCGGCATCACGTCATCCATGTACACAATGTTTAAAAAAAAAAAATGTAGATATAAGATGTGTAACTGGTGTGACGCTACAATGAATTAGTGAAAACACGGCGAGTGTTCTGATCACATGGGGGTCCTTTTTTAACCAGGCGCGTTTTGTGCTTTCGTTCACAGGAGACAGTGGCAAGGTGACAACGGTGGTAGCCACACCGGGCCAAGGTCCCGACCGCCCACAGGAAGTGTCCTATAGAGACATAAAGGTTATAGGAAATGGCTCCTTTGGGGTGGTCTACCAGGCTCGCCTCATCGACAGTCAGGAGATGGTGGCAATCAAGAAAGTTCTCCAAGACAAGAGGTTTAAGGTATGCTCAGTGATCTACGGCCATATAGCTACAGTAAAGTTCACACCCAAATGACTGTTTATTTTTCACCCTGTGGATTAGAATATGTTCTTCAGTCATTTTTCCTTTTCTTAACAGAATAGAGAGCTGCAAATTATGAGGAAATTGGACCACTGCAATATCGTGAAGCTACGCTACTTCTTCTACTCCAGTGGAGAGAAGGTGTGTATGTGTGTGCGTGTGTGCATGTTCGCTCCACACCCAGCCAGTCATCAATGATGATTCATTTTAGACAAGCTGATCCTGGTCTACAGATTGCCCACAATATTCACACCCTTGAGTCAACATATTAAGGATTCTGTATGCACCAAACGACTCATTGTCCGTAACCTCTAAAATCTAAAAAGAGGCAGAGTTGTCGCCACGGTAAAAATGAGTAGGGAGTCTTGTTTCCTTATGGATAATGTATTTTATAGTTTATAAATTAAGTATAGCATTGGTGTCAGTGAGTAAATATCCTCTCTGAATCTGTTGATATTGTAAACACTACTTTGCCGTTCTAACAATAGGCTAAATGTGTTTATAGAACAATTTTATTGCTAATAACGTGTAAATGTTGTGTCAATGATCTGCTCCACCGGCGAATGTTTACTCAGTTATTGCTTGCTTCAGATATTCACCGCTAACATGTGCAGCGCATAAGATGAATGTTGTGCGTGGTCCTTCTAAAAGCCAACCTCATAAAACCGCTTCAGTAAATATTCTTTGTTTACTTTCTCACCCCTGGTACAACCCGACGTATTTTATGATTGGTTTTGTATTCATGACATGAGATTTGGAGTAATTAAGAGTTCATTTTCCACCTCTAATCAAGCCGTCCTCTTTCCTTTTTTCCCCCCTCCTCTCCAGAAAGACGAGGTGTATTTGAATCCTGGTGCTGGACTTCGTACCAGAGACGGTGTACAGGGTGGCTCGGCATTTCAACAAAGCAAAGACCACCATCCCCATCATCTATGTTAAGGTGGGCACACGTTAAGACACACACACACACACACAAACACAGCTGGGTGTGCACGTCGGCATTTCCAGGCAAACTCGCTGGATTCATTTTGGCTCCAACTCATAATGCTGCATGTATTAGTAGTGGGAACCTCTGACGACCAGACTGTCGAACGTTTGCTGATTTGTAGAAAAGACACACGGACGGTAACATTTGTTAGGAAGGCAGCTGCCTTGCAAGTTGGAGGCTCTAGAGTATTCTCATCTAAATACTTTATTTGAAAAAGATGAAACATTAAGTCACAGTCAGCGACTATTGCATGAAACTGTTGTTGATTGAGTCATTGAGAAATGTTTTGACAAAATTAGAATGGAGAAATGAGAGTATCCTTTTGCTCTGTAATTCAGCGAGGGGATATTTCCGGGTTGTTTTTCACAGACGGCTCTCTGTTGAAGGTTTATGAAAGCAGAAAGGGAAAGATGGTCTCTGGGGAATGAATCCGTTTGCAGTACACTTGGTTTCCTGTTTAAAAGAGAGCTCTTTTTTTGTGTGTGTTCACTGTCTCGGAGAGGACGCTCGAGCTGTCTCGCGGCTCATTTCCCTCCCTCAGCTCTCTGCTGTCCCGTGGCTTTAGGATTCCTCCCTCCCTCTCTCTCCCCATCCTCCAGAGACACACTTCCGTCACAGCCTGTCTGCTGGCCGCCCCTCCCTCCCCACGTCCCCTAGGTCTTCATGTTTCTGCGAGTGCTCGGTTTCCCGCCGCCCCCGTTTTCAAACAGCTTGTCCAGTCTCTGTCGTCGTCCCTCCTGTAATCATTTTAGTAATCAGTGGCCACGCCTGCTGTCCCAGCATCATGGTGGTTTGTTTTTAAGATGCCTGTCAACATTCCACATTCAGTCCACATTTCAGACTCAACAAACGGGTATTTTTGTTTTTTTACGGCAGTATCCCACTAGGTGAAACACTAGGTGTTAAACTAGCAACTCACGTGCTCGTGCACTTTACTCTCAACATTTGACGTGCTCGGTTTGAAGGGCCAAAATCTCCAATAAACCATACATTTTTTCACTAGAAATTGTTATATGCCGATGTGATTGTGAAAATCAAAGGCTGTATTATATTGCCCCTAATACTTTCCCACCGTACATTCATTCTCTGGCAAGTATGATGACAAAAGCGATATTGAACTATGAGAACAGCATAAAGAGATGACCCCGGTGAACTTTGGCCCGTAAGAGTTGTTGACACGTTGATGCCAACCCTCACCCCTCCCACACAGGTGTACATGTATCAGCTGTTCCGCAGTCTGGCTTATATCCATTCCCAGGGCGTGTGTCACAGAGACATCAAGCCCCAGAACCTCTTGGTGGACCCAGAGACAGCCATCCTCAAACTCTGTGACTTCGGCAGGTCAGTACCAGACTCCGCCTCCATCGTCGCTGTTGCCGCCATGTGTCTCAGCGTGCATGTTTAGTAGGCTGTCTGCTCGTGTAGCCGACTTTCTCAGCCCCGACTCACCACACAGGGAGGAATGAGAGGTTTATGTTGACTGGCGTTGCCCTCCTGAGCGGTCTCTTTTTGCTTTGTCTCCGTTTTACTTGCCTTCTAGTGCTAAGCAGTTAGTTCGGGGGGAGCCAAATGTGTCCTATATCTGCTCGCGGTACTATCGTGCCCCGGAGCTCATCTTTGGTGCCACCGACTACACATCCAACATTGACATCTGGTCGGCCGGCTGCGTGCTGGCCGAGCTGCTGCTGGGCCAGCCCATCTTCCCCGGGGACAGCGGAGTGGACCAGCTAGTAGAAATCATCAAGGTACAGTAGGGAGACCACTGGTTGAGAGCCAACTGTTTGCTCAGGCTCGATGAAGGAAGACATGGTCTAAAGTTTGAAACGGAAACTGCATTGAAAGAAACTCCAAACCATGTGTGAGCATAGGGGGTTTAGTATTTGAATACATTTAAATAAGGGATTTGAGAATGGTGTGTACAGAAGAACGGTGCAAGCTGGGCTCCGGCATGATGGTGATTCATATTTTTATTGATGTTGTTCAGGTTCTGGGGACACCAACAAGGGAGCAGATCCGAGAGATGAACCCGAACTACACAGAGTTCAAATTCCCTCAGATCAAAGCACACCCCTGGACAAAGGTATGTTCCCGCCGCGGGAGAATGTAAATCGTGGATAGTTGAACTATTTAGTCTCTGACAGCTTGTTTGCCTGTAATAGAAGTTATGCAATGTGGAAATGATGCCAAGCTAAAAAAACATGTTTATGATCTTTGTATACGCATACAAATTTTACCAACTGATGCAGCTGCAAGATTTTCTTTTTTTTTAAATATTTTATCTTTCAAAGTTTCCTAATAGTATCATAAATGTTGTTTGTGAGTCAGACTTTGAAGCCGATGTCGTTGATCTGTCTGACGATGAGTCCGAGGCGTGGATACAGTAAACCTCATGCGTCATTTCACCCGATGTAGTCTGTCGTTGCCATGGTGACACGGCCACCAAGTTAAAATCGGAAAATTCCAGCTGCGCTGCGGCCCCTCTGGCCGTGGATTTACATAAACCCGTGTTCCTCTCCTCTCTTCTCTGTCAGGTGTTCAAGCCTCGCACCCCACCGGAGGCCATCGCCCTCTGCTCTCGACTGCTGGAATACACGCCGGTGACCAGGCTGTCTCCCCTGGAGGCGTGTGCGCACGCCTTCTTTGACGAGCTGCGTCAGCCCAACACTCGCCTGCCGAGCGGAAGAGATCTGCCGCTCCTCTTCAACTTCAGTCCCGTCGGTCAGTTCGGCTCCGCGTCTTTCTCCACCCGCGTCGTCTTGCGTGTCCCGGTCGTATGCCATGGATTAATGAACCGTGTGTTTGTTTTTCTGCCCTCTCAGAGCTGTCTATCCAGCCCCAGTTGAACTCCACACTCATTCCTCCTCACGCCCGTGCACAGACATCGCCTGCCTCACATGGTGTGTATCCAAAAATAAAAACAACTTGCTTGTTTCCATTGACTGCCTTCAGGAATTCAGGAATCATTTAAACATTCACTCATTTATTTAACGGTTTTATCTGAAAGGCACGATTTAGCAAGTGATCATTATGAGGCATTGTGCATTTTTGGCCTGTGACCTTAATCATTAAAATCAGTTTAGCCAGAACTTTCAACTTGACTCATTATTTAACCAAACCGAAACCAAACATTTAATGGCAGTTGACGGCTCTTCACACTTTTATGAATGTCATTGATAACATATTAGTTTTAGTGTTTTTTTTTTACTATTCCTCACATTATAATCACTGGATAACGACTTATGACATGATCCTGAACTATCTGAAATTATTTCTGCGTTTAGCCTGACTGATTTGTGTGCTCCCTCTCTCGCCCTGCAGAGGGCAGTGTGTCAGACAGTACCGCCCAGCCCAGCTCAGCACCCGGATCCATCAACAACAGCACCTGAGCATCCAGCCCTCTTTTTTTTTTTTTTTTTTTTTTTTTTTCTTCCCTGTTTTTCCTTTCCCCTCCTCTGCTCTTCTCCCTCTCAACCTCCCCTTTGGCTCCAAACCCTCAAAGTAGAAAAGATTATACATGCCCACATACATTTTATTTTATTTACACACACTATTGTCTCGCAGAATCTTACCCCTTTCCAACAGAAAATACTTTGTTTGGCTGCCAGCTTCAGAAGTTGTGGGGTTGATTTTATGGGTATTTGGGTGTCCACACCTGGGCTCAGTGTGAGCTGGCGTACACGCTGGCCCTGCTCTGAGGTTTTACATTGGTTGGGATATTTGGGAGATGGGGATGGGGTTTGTCCATGTTAAATGGATTTTCTGTGTTGTGACATACAGTTGGCTTTTATCCCTTTTTTATGTTTCTTTTAATTTGCATTGGCGTATTTTATGTGTGGCCGCGGTGCCATGGTGAGGGCCGTATGGGCCCGACTAATATTGACAATCATCCTTAGTGGGGTCAAAACTGGCACATGAATGTGGAGAAGTGACTTTGCTGCCACTTTCTACCCGAAAACTCTACTCAAGTAGTGTCCGCTCATCTGGCCAAAAGGTGAGCAACTGTGTGGAATTGCTTTTAATCTCCCAATTTGATACCAGACGGAGGATATTAGGCGGACTCTGGCTCATTTTAGACAAGTTGGTTTTACATTTTATTACAAATGAGGGCACCACAGCCTGTCTTTACAGTTTCTTTTTGAATATTTCGCTCCACAACTGCCTTTTTTTTTATGTGAACGAGAAGGGAGCAGTGCACCCTTTCAGGTTCCTCAGTATAAGCCCACGTTTTCATTTGGTCGAGCAGGAAACCCAGCCATTCATGTTCATTCTCAAATGAGTATTGCACATCTCCAGAGGGAGTGCAGCGGAAGCGAAGGGGCGAGTTATGTGACTTCACAGGGAGGGAGCCGTGGACGTGGGGCTCCACTTCACTACCGCTTTCAACGATGTCTCACGTCATAAACACTGAGAGGTCACCTCAATAATTGTTTTTTTTTTTTTTAAACCGCTTCAGATCGGCTCGATTATGTTAGAGGTCCACGGGGGAGACTTCTGGCTTGTCATTGTCGACGCAGTTGTTTGTGCAGGAGGACGACACTTGTTTGGTTCGTGACCCTCTTCACCCGCTTCCCTGACGCCCGCCTGCCTTCTGGCGCCCGTATCATGTTCTCTTTGGCCCGTGGGGGCGGTCGTGGGAATGATTTTGATCGGCCTGACGGCACCTCCGTTGCCTTTCCTCTACCACGCAAATGCATGCTCAGCACACGATGCCCAGACTACATTTCCTCCACTGATCTCAGTAATAATCAGACCAGCAATGATGCTCGAATCCCTGGAAGCCAACAGCTTTTTGGAGCCTCCCCGTCCACTCCTCTTTGTCCTCCTCCCTCTGCCTTCTGCTTCCCCCTTTCCTCCTCCTTGTTTCACTGCTAAACTGTAAATATCAAGTACCTTTTTATTTTGTTATTATTATTATTATATTGTACTTGTAATATTTTTTTTTTCTTCTGTAGTAGCCCGGCGCAGCAGTTGCCGGACTGTTTATCCTCAGTCGCAGTCTGTAAATACGATTTCATTTCAGTCCCTCGTTCAGGAGGGGAAAAACAGAACAAAATGTTTCATTTTTATTCTCTCCCTCAATGTCTCTCTTCACCACTTTCTGTTCACCCCATAAATGTTGACATAACTGTTTTATTTATTGTGTCTGCTTTTTTAGGGTGGCAGGGGGTCATTTATTTCCACTAGGGTGGTATAAAAAAAAAAATCAAAATTTCAGTCCAGCGACGTCACACGCAAATCAATTTCACATCCAAGATACTGTATGGAAGTGTGTCCTTCCAGATCTGTGCTCTTGCTTCTCTGCAGGTGCACATGCGAGCCAACAGGTGGAACTCCACTTTTCCATTTAACCTCAACGTGAAGAGAATGTTACAAGCACCCGGATATATGGGGTTGTAGTGTTGGGAGAGAGCGCGTGTGTGTGTTTGTGTGTGCGCGTGCGTGCGTGTGTGAAAAGGGGAAATAATGAGCTTGCCTACCGACATGTATCATCACCTGTGTCTCCTGTTTCCACTGGCTGTGGTATGCGTGTGACAGGTCGGTCCTGTTAGCACAGTGTGTGTGTGCGTCACGGATGCTTGAGGAGTTGCTTGAGCACAGCTGCGGGGAATGTTTGCGTTCATACGGGTGCTGGGCAGAACGTGGACATTATTGTCAGTACTCGTGACTTTTTTTTCCTCAAATGAAGAGCTGACTAATTGTTCTATTTTAAGGTTTTATTTTCTTTTTCATCTTCCGATTCGTCACCTTTTTTTAAATTTGCTGTGACCCTGCTCTTTTATCACCATTGTCTGAGGGTGAAATGTGTTTGTGGGGAACAAAGGTCGGATAAAGGAGATGTTAGAGAGGGATGGAGGGAGAGAAACAGTTTTTGTTTGGTATAAATAATTGAACTCATTAATAAAGTGATGAAACTGTTCCTGTCTCACATTCATGATTGAAGCTGAATACGTGAGGATTTATTGATAACTCTTGAATACAAATCCTTTAAGCTCTTAGTCCCAGATTAATGGTTTTAGCCAGATTTACATCGCTCCACTTGGCCTCTGTAGAGATGCTCTCGTATGGAGTGTCGGGGCCAATAATCCTAACTGATCTGTTTGTTGTGACCAATTCTGACGAAATATTTAATACTAAAGCGGATAAAGACGAAAACGTGTTTCTTCTGTAATGGACAGTATTTGCAGATGGTGAAAGCGGTTTTAAAGTACTAATCTAACAATGTCATAATAAAAATACCTAAATCAATAGAAGAGGTCCTGTATCAGGTGCAGAGGTATTCATTTGTAAAATGTAGCTATTTTAGATCTTTTTTTAACTTAATAATTTTGACCCTTTTTGGAACAATTCAAACTTTTGTTTTAACAATCTACTAATAATGACTCGGCCACTAGTATGTTATGTGTCCATAAGTCCCAGTGTAAAAAAAAAACCCACCACACAGTGTGAGAGGAAAGGGCTTTACGGGGAAAAATAGCTACTTTCCGACTCGAGGCCTCATATTCATATCATATTTATGCAGCTACTTCTGTAAGGTAACTACTCTTTGCTCGTTTTTCAATTTGCAAACTACAGTTCAAATGCAAATGTTGCACTTTTAGACCATTTATTTGACTTCTACTCATTTTCAGATTCACAATTTAACAAAACCTACCAATACGCCGTGAATTAATCTTAAACCCCAGATACATACAATAACCTTAATTAGCCGGACCTGTTAATGCTTCTGTAATACGATAATAAAACAACTTCATTAAGAATGATTTAACTTTTGATATTTATAGTACATTTAACTGATTGTTGAAGTTACCTTTTGAGTGCAGGAATTGTGGCAGAGTATTTCCACACTGGTAGTGACACTTCAGAAAAGCAGAGATGAATAACGCTCATGAAGATGAATCCAGTAGAGGGAGAGACATTTGTTCTAGCAGATAAGACCTGGCAATCCTTCTGAGGACGGTGTGGAAATGAGGGACATTTCTCAACCTTCTGGTAACTCAAGATGCAATCTGCTCTGCATCAGCATGAAGAGCAGTGTGATGCTCACAGGGTGTTGGGCTCAGGTGCTTGAACCATGAGAAAAGTCCTTCGTTGTGCTTTCTGAGGCCTGCCTTCTGTGAGAAGTGTTGATGGCTAAATGCGCTGCATATGAACTCGCTTATTAGGATTTGCTTTTATGAAACCTTTTTCACAGAGGGATTAATGGTAATATGCTCTTGTGCTGCTCCGAACTGATTTCATAACGGTGACATCGAAACAGTCGTTATGGAAACTGTGCTGTTGCAAATGTCAGTGAAAAGGCTTTTGACCTAACATTTGACCTTCCGCAGTTTGATAATGTCGTGCATGTGAACAAAGGGATGCTGGTTCTATTGATATATTCATATTGTTCTGTATATTTATCCCTTAACTGTTTTCTCTCTTTTTGACATTTGTTTCAAAATGTCTGAGCATCACATTGAATTAAGGTCTCCGTCGACTCCATGACTTCAAAGAGCACACGACTCAAACGCAGCAGAATATCGTAATGGCTGCTGAACGAGGACCAGGGAACCGTCTCCCACGCATCCGTCCCAATGTCCTTGTTCTCATTCGGACAAAAAAGAGGAGCAAGATTTAAAGAAGCCTCTGGGTGTCGGTGGATTTTCGGTGTAGAAATACTGATGGGCTGCGGCAGGACCTGAGATTGAATAAAACGGCTCAATTACTTTTAGGACTGCCCTTCTAGTTCAGCTCGAATAAATTATTACTTTGTCCTTTTTTGCTGTCCTGTCCTTGGTCTCTAATCGTATCCGTGAATTCAAGTCTTGGATTAATTTTTTACATCGGGTGGCTGTGAATTTTGGCCCTAAATCGCAGCAGGTCAATGCAATTATATGCTGGGTGATCTGTGTTTGTTCTTTAATTTAAAAAATAATTAATTAACAAAGGGTAAATACGAGGGGACAGTTTGCTCCCTTTTGAATTTGGGGCATGAAGTGAATATGGAATCATATGTCATTTACCATATTAGATTGTCTGGAAAGAATCTAATTTGGGAAATGTCAAAGTATAAGTACTTTTACAGGGTCTGTATACCTATACACAGTATAATATTATTATTTATATATTTTAAGTTTCATTCGGTTTACTTTTATTGTTTTACTTTATTCTGTATTTTACCATTTGCATTCTGCTGAGTCTTTAATCTTATCTACATTATTGGATGGCTGTGTGTTATGGGGAAAAAATCACAAATTCTTTCAAATATGACTCCATAATGTAACAAAACCAGATGTTAATTATTTTGTTTAATATTGTGCTTAACTTGAGACAGATGTAAAAGCTATTAAGGGAATTCATGAGGCAGGAAATTGAGTATATTCACTGTATCTCACAATATAAATGCTTGTCCTAATATCATTGAGAATAGTTGTAAGGAAAGTTACTCGTAAAATCAGTAAACAGGACACATTGACACACGACACAAAGTCATGGATCAAAGCTACTCAAAGGTTTTCTTCTTCTGAGCGGGAATATGTAGTTGAAAGGTGAACCATAATTTCAATTTTTCCAACAAGTTCCTCTCATTTTGCCATGCCCATAAAGTAAACCCTCATTAACCTACCCTCCCTGCGGTGCAACAGCATCTGCTCACACAAGCCTCAAGGTGGACGTGTCGAGAAAACAAAGAGATAAAGAGGAATAAAACACTCCGTGTGAGCCCTCCTCTCCTCAGAAACCACCGCGCTCTAATGAAAAACACGGCTGCTACGTCGTCGCCGTGCTGATTCGAGATGTCAAGGTTGAATAATGTTATCCCGCGACGCGTCGAGCAGATTGCACAGATTCTGTGGAGCCTCGGTGGCCCCGGCCGCTTCTGGCTGGATGCCCGGCCGGCTCTTTAATACTATCTGGAGTGAAGTCAAGCGGTCTGGAGGAGCTGCGCGTCTTCCCAATCAGCCATTGGGGCACATCGGGGCCCTGGGATTTGATTCTGGGAGATGAATGGAGTGGGCTAGTCTACTTTCACTGACCTGTGTGCATAATACACGACGCAGCTGGCTGTGCTCACTCTGAGGAGGGTAAGCGGGATAAGCGTCGGGCTAAACGGTGCAGAGGTCCTGTGTAGGAAGGGAAGGGCAGTTGAAGTCACGTTAGTCGGGTAAACAAAATGTGAAAACAGTCGGCCATCAAACTCTTTGCGTGTGTGTGCGTGGACTGAAGGTTTTAGTAGTGCAATGTGTGAAGTGATAAATGCAAACTGAGGTGAGCTTTAATAAACTTCAAATTTAGCCACAAATGTTTTTGTGCTGTCAAATGGTGTATGTGTGGAAATGCAACCAATAACTACCACTAAAATGCGTCTCTGGTGTTGTGTGTACTGTAGGTTGATGTATGTCATGCGATTGTACTTTAAATCAATTTGGCCTAAGATATTTGTATGAAAAGTTCACAGATAGAAATAAGAGTTTGACCAAACGCTCAAAATTCCTAACCCACTGTTTGCTTGATAGATTTTATGGACTGTTTACTCGTATCACACGGGCATCAGCTGGTATAGCTTGAGATTTATAGTTATGAATTAAATCCATAACAGCATTCATGTCAGCAGATCTGTCTCCATGACAACTGGGAATACTCCAATGCACGGATGAAGACTTTGAACTGTGATACAATCTCATGCTAAGCAATAAAAAAAGAAAGCTGCGGGGAGACCGGGGAATGTAGTCATGCTTTCCATCACATCAGCAGCAGTATAGTGGTTTGTGCAAATTACCCATATTTGTCTACTACAAAAAAAGTGAACAATTTGAAGTGGAAGTGTGTGAACTGTCTTCCTGAATGTGCAAATATCTCATAGGTCTAAGAACTCAATCCCTGAAACAATTTGTCCCTGAGGGTGCAGGCTTTGTGAGCAACAAAACGACTTTTGATGAACTGTTACAACTAACCTCTCCGTGAGCAGCCATCACATAGTGAACTGGTATAAGGTGGCTGTTGAGTTAGCACGAATAAGAAGCATCAAACTAAAATTAAACAAGAGAAAGAGTTACATCAAGTTAATTCAAACCACGTCAGCTCACTTCACTTGTGAGCTCAAATTGGAAATAGGAGTGTTTAATATTGATTACATCAATCTCCCAAGTGGACCTTGAATTGAGGTGTGATATGTCAAACTATTATCTTTTATAACTAGGATAAGCAAAGCAAAAAACAGAACAGGCTTAAAGTGCATGACTTCAAAAATGTACGTTGCTTCATGTAAGTGTTATCCATAAAATGTATTCACTGTATTAAATTATGATGTTAAGTTCCCCCTTTTCGAGTATTCTATTTCACCATTCTATATATATTATATTAGCTATTAGATAATTGTTATATCTATAAGGATCTATCGTATCTTAAGCATGTATGCGTTGTGCCTGTATCTGCAAATTGTACATGCACCTGTAAAGTAGCGTAGGATCTCAAACTACAGCCAATCCCTTTCTTTGGCAAGACAGCACTGACTCCACTGCAGCACTCGCGCGCTTTTGGACTACAAACCGTCTCAGACGTATGTGTAGTCCAATGCTATTGGTCCACAAAGTGACCCTAGCAGCCAATCAGATCAACCCTTCTAACATGCAGAAAAAAACTGAAGTTGTGCTATTTCCTCGACCGGTAATGTCTGAGTGCGGTGAGTTGTACCGAATTCATTTAATTTATTTTATGTGGCTAATACTTTTTTTTGATGACACGTCGCATACCGATATTTATGTATGGAGGTTTTCAACGGGGGGAGACAGCTAATGTTAACTTTTGGTCTGTCGCCGCCATTATACCACCGAAGAAGCGTATCCCGCCCTCCTTCTTCGGTCTTTTCTTCTTCTCCTCCTTGGTAACGTTACCACCGAGTAAGCACCACTGGTCCAAGTGGCAAAAGGCGCTTAGTCGCTAGCTAAGTTGGCCTCTGCGCGACGCGCCAAGGAACGATCTGACGGCCGTTCCGTTAGCTTCCGAGCTAGCGAGAAAGCTAGCTACCACGCCGGGGGCACCAGTTAGCCATGTTGCTAGAAAAATGGCCATCGTTGAATGTTAGCAATACAGCACGGGTCAGAGATTGTACAGTTGGCTAGCTGGATGCTAATCGTTAGCTCCGCCGTCGCCTTGGGTAGCTCGCGCCAGACCAGCCCCGACAGAAATACGGTTCAAACGTGCTAACATCACGCCTGGTATCCTCCGTCGGTTGCGTAAACTACTACATTATCTATCTTTAGTGGTACCCCGTTTCTCTTTGTGAGTCAATACTAGATATTGTGCCAACAGAAAACGGTTAAGTATTAAGGTCAGGTTGCCCTCCACGATGCATCTCACGGAATAACGTTAATATTCATGGCGGTGACAAACGAACATTTGAATGAGCAAACGACAACAGGTGTTTGACACACACACACACACACACACACACACACGCACACTGATGATGCAGCAGCGTCGAAGCCGGGCTGAGGTGTTGCAGCATGAATCACGGTGCTTTGAGTCTGACCATCTGTACGCGCAGTGTCGTTTCTGCAGGGAAGAAGCGCTCAAACCGACATCGACCACACGGCAGCACCATCCCAACAGGGGGCACTGGGACATAATGATGTCATAAGTGTTTAAATTAAATGGTTATTTTCTTTGATTTCTACTATGAATACATTCATGGTAAATGGGGTAGTTGTAGCTTATTCTGCTACTATAACCTAAAAACCAGTCCAGTTTTTTCAGAACAATATTTTTTGGGGGTGTTTAAAAAGGTAATCTATATATCTGTGATACATTTTCAAAAATCTTAAGAAGGATTACGTGGTCTTTGGGCCGAGTGTAAAAGACCTGCTGGGGAAGTTGAACAGCCTCGATGGATCGTTTTACAAAGCTATGTTTTTAGCCCAGTCATGGGCAGATTTGTCAACAACAGCCAAAATATGGAATATCACCAGTCTTCTCCTTTGAGCCATTTCTTCAACTAGATGTTATTAAAAATGGTCGGTGTGTCTTTTTGTGGAGGTCTTTGATTTGTGAGGCGAGAGTCACACTGGTGTAGTATGAGGGCGGACTGTTATCTAGTGAGTGGGAAGGATTGCAGACACAGATTTTGATTGAACACAAGCTTCACTCACCAACAGCGAGCCCTTCCAGTGGGTCCAATTACGGCACATATCTAATTGATGTTGGAGCTAAATGTCCGCCTGCACCAAGAAATGACAGAGAGAAAAAGAGAGAGAGAGCCTTGGCAAGGTCTCCGCTGAGCAGCAACCTGCATGGTCAAACTAACAATTAGCTCAGGCTCAGCACATGGTGAGTCATCTTGGCAAACCCAGGGTCAGCCTCTTGGCGCTTGAGTCCAAGCTGTTGTCTTGGTAATATATGCAGCCACTTATTTTCATCTGGAGAGGGCAATGTTCACAACCTAACTTAAAATGTGTATTAAGACTCACCGTGGGATATTCTAAAGCATGCTGAGTTTTGTGCACAGTTTCACATAATCATCTACAAATCAGTTTTGCATTGCTGCCATTTCTTCTGAACTGTTTTTGATTCCTTATCCCCTGGCAGAAATGGATAGTTCGTCGGTGTACATGTGCTTCCCCTGCTACCAGGAGTTCAACACCCTGGAAGAGGTGCTCGAGCACCAGCTGACGTGCACCGCTGAGGACGAACAGCTGGAAGCCCCTGGAAGCACCCCAGTCACTGTTCCACTGCTGCAGACTCGGGTAAATACTGGCACAGCCAACGATTCCCCCATTTTATCACAAATGCAACATCCTGATCTTAAGCTGGCAACAGACTTGAAAAAACATCAATATTGTGTGGCCTGAAACGTCATGGGGCGCGTATGCATAAAACCCTCTAAGAAGAGAGAAGGAGAACGACATTGAAGTGACAAGCTTGCATTAAGTAATAAATTGACAATGTTCTGCTACTCATCATAGTAATAGTGACCTTGGTCAGAGCACTTAACATTGAGTTTGTTGTGATGTATTGTTTTATTTCAAGGTGTTGTGTCTTAATATCAAAGTTAACTCTGATGTAATTATGAGTCCTAAAATAACCGTGAGGTTCTTTTTGGTTTTACATATTATTACGGCTTACTAGAGCTCGCTGATGAATTGTATTTTCATCGTCATCGGAATTTGAAAGCGTGCAGTAAACACATCGTAAAAGACTTCTGAACTCCATGATTATAAAAAAAAACATTTTATCTGGGATTGTAACCTAAACGCGGTATTAAATCGTGTCTGGGCTAATTCCACCCCGAGGTTAACCGCAACCTACGTGACGACAACTATTCTCGGTACTGTTGGCAAATGCAGTAAAACCGCAACATTTTGTTCAACAAACATAAACATTATGTAAAGCTGTTGAAAAGCGGTATTTTTACTCTGCTGTGTCTCCTCCATTGCTGTTTTACACAAGCACGGCTCGCTACCTCGACCGGTTGAAAAATATTACAAACTAATAGACCACACAACCTGCGTGTTATTATTGTATTACCTTCATAGGGCCACCCTGTTATTATTATTGTTTATTAATCAAGATTTAAAATCCAAAAGACTTGTATTGCACTTTCTGATTCAACTGAACAGAGCTTACACTTCCATGGTGCGCTACATTCCAGCTAATGTAGAAGTCCTCATTCCCTGTACATTCCTTTTGAAGCAAATTGAATTGTACCAGAATGTACAGCCAAGTCTTGGCATCTAAATTAGAATAATTATTTTGGTCCTCAATGGAGTGTGTTTACGGTCAATCTTTTTTGACCCTTGTTTTCACTTTGTGAGTCAATGGAGTACTTGGATTGTCACTGCAATGTACACTCGTAAGTATCTGTGAGCGTTAGGTTAACACCCACAATGCATTTCACAGCCTTTAGAAAGACCTCTGACTCATTAATAAATGTACATTGAAGAACTTTTTGTGCCTGCGGCTGAAGTGCGCTATGTCCGTTTGCCTGTAACTCCCGTCTCCTGAGGCGGCGGCTCGGGAAAACCTGGCGTTTTACTTTCAAATTTTGCAATGTTCCATGGGAGGAATAAAAAATGAGCTGATTGGAATTTAGTGGTCACCTGTTGGGAATTACATTTGGTCCAAATGTCCATCGGGTCTTTAGGATGAACTGATGGGAGTTCACAAAGTAATAACTTTGACTGTAACTCAAAAATCCATAAGTTAATATTCACAATTTTACCCAAATGTAATCAGATGGAATTGTAGAGTGACGACCCGTTGGACGTGTATGTACACTGGCAAACAAGGAGGAGGCCGTTATTCTAGTTTTAATATGCATCTTTTCTACATGCATGTATTCAAATCACATACAGTTGATCATATCCATTGGATTTTGGGTTATTAGGAGATTAGTATGTGAGGTAGTAGTTGTGAAGCTAAATCATCACGATGTGCTTCATTCGCCAATAATAATAACTAACTAGTTTCCATGACAATGGTCTTTTTTTTTTAACTGCATGTTTCTGTTCGTAAATGCATTTGTATCTATTGTTTATGATTAAAGGGGACTTTTGCAGTGCATTTTATATATTTTACATTTTTTATCAGATTTAATTTATTTAATATGAATAAGTCTTTTATTTCTGCTACTTGAATTTCTGAGTGGTAGAGTTGTGTAACAGGGCTATTACGAATGTCAATTTGACACATTGAGTGTCTTTTTTTTCTTTTCTTTTTGTCATGACGGCTTCAGAAAGCCCTTCAGGTTTAAAAGCAGTCATTGGCACTTGTCTGGTATGACTGTACTAACTTGTGGCTCAACATCCATCCTTAGTCTTCAACACACTTCCATAAAGCCTAGTGACACTCATGACAGAGTTGCGGGGTGGAGGGGGATCGCGGGGGGGGGGGGAATAGGAAAAGCATCAGTCAGCGCCACCCTTCTCCTGATGGATCGCGCATTGGCCTTCTCGTATATGAGTCAGCAGGGCAAACAGTGTATGAGCTGCGTACCTTATGACATCTTGGCCCCCGCTTCGCCTAAGCTGCTTCATTACGAGCATCCCCATTTCATCAGCTGAAAAATAATTTGTTATTATTATTACATTTGCAAACTTCCTTATTAACCTGATCAAAACACACACACCTCACACGTGGCACCATTGTAATGAATCAATACTGATGATCGTGATAAGAGCAGGAGTAGTTAAATCCGTGTCATTTATTAATCACATTTTTTTGCGCCGTCCTCTGAAAGCTTAAGTATTTTTTGTGGTGTAGTACTCTTAAGGGGGCGGTCAAGTGTTGTTAGGCCGTAATACTTGATGTGCTCTTCAGTCGTCGTGCTCTGGCTAGCTGCTGATATAGTATAGGACTCGTTTTGTCATTTCTGTAGTTTCACTAACTATAATAAACAGTCAAATATACACGGCAACCTGTGCACTCATTCATTGAAACAAACTTTGTTATTGGGTTTTGCACTAAGGGAAAAAAAATGGCGTGGCATATTTATTCAGTATTTAATTGTCCAAATGTTTAGTGGGATACGTTGCTTTCTGGTGCAGCTAACCCTCGTGCAGGGACAAAAACATTTTGTACATTTGTAAAAGTAAATACTTAGATCCGCTGGACTCGGAGTGCAAAATTTAGGATCTCTGGTGGACTTTGCTCTTGTTTACAGTTTTTCTGCTCTTGGTAAGTGGTAGAATGCATATTTAGGACTCTGTATTGACACTGTATTGTACTTCATTACAATTTTATAGGTACTTTTAATCTACTCTCAATTCCATTTCTTACTTTGTTACTTTGTCCGCAACATCTCAGATGCAAATAGTGTACTTTTAACTCCACCTAATGCATTGGTCAATAAACTCAATATTATTTACTAGTTAGCCTATTTTTTCAGATTTAATACAAAATATATATGAAATCATAAACGAATGTGTTCTTTAGACATCCAGTAGCCCAGCAGGATTTGCAATGTTATTTCTTATTCCCTGAGGAACAGGTTGTTGATATTATTGTTGCCAAGCTTTCTAAATGATGATGTATTCTAGAGTAGTTAAAGTTAGCTCGACTGTTACCAGCTGTCACATTAAATTCATGAACACAATAACACATTAATAAGACAGGCCTATTGTGAATATATTATTTAGTTTTTATGCTGTAAAGCTGACGCAGCCGGAGCCATGAACTTATTCCGCTTTCCAAGCCGAGCTGCAGCTGGTCCCTGCGCATGAAATTCACATAAATCATAAAAACTGTGGCGTTAAAAAATTATTGAAGTAATTCTCTTGAAGCGTCGTGTGTAAGACAAAGGTCTTTTCTGCTCACTGGCAAATGTGTGATTTTTTTTTTCTGTTGGGGGAATAATGCACTCATTATGTTAGCGGAGGAGAAAAAAAACAGGCGACACACAGCCAAGCTTCTTAAAACTTATTTTTAATGTGAATTACGATGTAAAAGGACTTTTTTTTGTGTAATCTTATTCCCAAGTTTTGCTGAGGTAAAAATAGATGACAACAAAAAAAACCCCAAATGCACACCCCTTAAAAGTGCAAAGTAGCCTTGTCACAACTGTCCTGTAATACCATTTTTACCATTTTTAAGACTTTTCGAAAAGCCTACATAATGTGGAACAGCACAAATGGCAACACCCCACTGCACAGACCGATGGCCTCATTAACACCTACTATCAGAATGCTATTGATTGAGCCGGACCACATTGTGAAGTACTGGCAATAAATATAGCCCACAAATCATTGCATTATGTGAGACGTGTTGAATAGTTTTAATTGAGGCACTTTAAGACGTCTTTAACCTCGACCTTGATGTTCTCTTTTTATCGTCTGAGTAGACTGAGTAAGACCCTGCGGAATGACCCGTTCAACCACGATGGGCCGTTGATAGTTATCAGCCAGGCGGGGAGGCCTTATCTCGGCTGTCTGGCGTGCTCGGAGAAACTTTGGCTCGAAACGCACGCTAAGCTCATTGACCTCAGTACCCCGACGCTGAAGTCTCATCCCTCCTCTGCCAGAAAGAATGGATTGAAAAACCAAAAGCTGACGATTTTACGCCAAACGGCTATTGACCAGGAAGCATTTCCTTTGTGCCCGGAAACAAAAGAAACTAAATTTAAAGCTGATCTAATCTCAGATTTTCCCTCTGCTTTCTTGTCTTTGCAGCAACAGGTCATAAATATACCAAAGACAGTCCCGCAGGATGAGATCCAAGCCGGGCAAGCCTCGGTGCAGTCCGTTCTCAAGCAGGCGGCACTCAGTGCAAACGTGACATCGGACCAGCCCAGAATCCTCTACCAATGTGGGGACTGCGATGAACTTTTCAAGAGCCTGGACCTCTGGCAGCAGCATCGTAAGGAAGAGCTGTGTCAGCAGCTCGCCTCTGGGAGGGAGTCGATCCCCGAGTCCCAGCCGGAGGCCGCTTCCCCCCAGGTCTCCGTTTCCACTTCAAATCCAGCGGATTCTTCACCCTCGAAGGTTGAAGCCAGTGAAAATCTTGAACCCGAACAAGCGGAGTCTACCGTGGCGGAGGAGGAGGAGGAGGGCCAGCCGGCGGCGGACGCCTCTCCGGCTCAGAGCTCCGACCTGGCCGTTTTGGAGGCGGCCGCCTCAACCTCGAATCAAGAGGATTTGTCTCCAAGGAGGAAAGGGGCAAACAAAAAGCCCAAGCCGGAGCCGGTGCTGCTGTGTGTGGACTGCGGCTCGTGCTTCGGCCTGGTGTCCGAGCTCGTGGCCCACCGCAAGACCCAGCACGGCTTCGAGGAAGCTCTGCACCGCTGCTCCGTGTGCGGGGAGAGCTTCCTGAACACCACGCTCTTCCTTTACCACCGCAAGCAGCACCGGCAGAAAGGCGAGGAGAAGGCGGCCGAGGGCGACCCGGCGGAGCGGGGCTGCGACGGGGCCGACGAGCTAGGCCGCGACGCTACCGCCCCATCAGGCGACGCCCCCAGCTGCGCGACGCCCGAGCTGTTCATGTGCACCCAGTGCGGGGAGAGCTTCGGCGAGGAGGGGGGGCTGGGCGCCCATCGCAAGCAGAAGCACGGCCTGACTGAGCCCCTGCACAGCTGCCACTCCTGCGGCCAGAGCTTCATGAACACCACCCAGTACCTGTACCATCGTCGGAAGCACCGCTTTGCGTGCTCTGCGACGGATGCAGCCGATACCGCCGACGAAGCCCCCCCCGCCAAACCTCGGGATAGCCCCCGGAGCTCAAAGCGGCTGCTTTCGCCGTCCACCGCCGCCGCCGGTGAGCCAGGATCGCCGGCGCCGAAGAGAAGCAGGCCCACTTTCAGGATCCTGAGCGGTAAGTGAGAGTGTTCCTTTTAATAAAGTCACTGTCTTCGCTGAAGTCCATCTGGGGAAAACGATCCATTAGTCGGCGAGCGTTTTTGGTCCTTAATGAACATGTTTTTTTTTTTTTGCGTCAGGAAACCAGGGCATCAAAGACGAATTAGAGGGCAGCACTGCAGCAGACTGTGACAACACCAACCACCCTCCACCTGCCAAGCTGCTGCAGGACTGGGCCCGCACACCGCTACCCCATGTTTGCCCCTACTGTGGCAAAACCTTCACCCGCCGCGTCTTCCTCCGCACGCACGTCTTCAGCCACACCGGAGAAAAGCTCTTCACGTGCAAGGTGCCAATCAAAATCTGTCCTTTTTACTTACAATTATCCCCCAGACATACTGTATTTGCTGAAAATGTCACTTTCATTATGCGGCAGACGTTGTTGAGATGATGTAATACTTTTGAAGTGTGTCACTGACACAATCCTGAACCTCCGGCCTCATTATATTTGACAGTTTGACAGTTGTGCTCAAGAATTAGGATGTGAAGAGATGCAGTCGCATACAATTCTGTTAATTTTGTACTTAACAACTTTTGCAAATGCAACTTTGGCTCTGATCCTGATCCCATCGTTGCTTTGAAGGTTTGTGCAAAGTCCTTCACCAACTCCCAGAGCCTGCTGCGCCACAGCATGAGCCACACGGGCAGCAAACCCTACAGCTGCGACGTTTGTGGCAAAAACTTCTCCCAGGCGGCCTCCCTGAAGAGACATCAGCGCATCCATGCGACACCACCGCCTCGGCGCAGGCGTGGACGCAAGCCGGTACTGTCTCCCTCCCTCTTTTTATTTCTATTAAAATACTTCTCAAATTCAAGGTTTCAATTTAAAAAATCTTTTATTTGTATCATTTTGGGAAATTGAACCGTATTAATTATTTGATATGCTGAAAATATCTTTAGTTCTATTTATTGTCCCAATAGAAACTTTTTTGTGGGATAACCGGAATCCTTTTATTATAGGTGTGTTTGTTGGACAGCGAGGGAGCTGCCCATCTCTTCGCCTGTCCTCACTGCCCGTCACGGTTCAACACGGAAGATCAGCTCAACCATCACAAGTAAAAACACGGCAACAACATCCTGCTAGTTGTTCCGCATTCTATATATGTGAAAGTTAGGAAGAAAAAAAACACAAACCATCCAACGATTTCCATTCGATATTGTGCATCATGTTGAGTCAATAGTCAATAATTTACAACCCTGCTCGTGAGAATTAGTTACAGTTCCAAACTGAACCCAGGACAGGATTTAGATCAAACCGATGTCCTCGCCTGGAGCCGTAGTAGTTGAACCGTGTCTGACTCCCGAATAAGACCTCAAAGCCGCGGTGCAAAGACACTGACTTAAGATGTCTGCGTGCCCTTCAGCCTCAGTCGTACATGATTGATTGACAGGGGCCCAGTGAATTAAGATGATCGCGATAACACCTCAGGGCCGCGGAAGAGCCTGGTCCCGTCCTGCCTGGTGGAGCGAGGCGGAGAGGACACGCTGGTTTGTGAGTGTCGGCTGGATGTACTGACCCCCAAAACAAGTTTACCTGTGGACAATCGTGTTGAAGGACAAAAACAGTGGCATTCCCTCCAAAAACGGTGAACCACACAGGCAGCTTCTGACATGCAGATAACGTTTCAGTTAATCAACATTAATTGCTCTATTAAATAACACCCCGAAATGTCGTAACAATCGTAACTTTTTTCCAGAGCTTTCAACTTCATCTCAAGGTCTTCAATAGCAGATGCAGATTACACAGACAAACACACACACACACATTACACATATTTTTATTTCCAAGGTCACGGTAATAAGTTCACTATTTTACAAGATGAGAATCTGAAGCTCGTCATTTTGCTAATTAATAGCTAAAACGATTCAGTGATTATAAGAAGTTTCTTTTTGTCTCATTAGATTCTGTCTGGGCAGTAATGGTGTCAAACGTGCACGTTCACCCTCGCCCGTTAGAGAACATCGGGTTGGGAGGAGAGGTGACCCTGGCTGAACATATAATCCTCCCAGTTGCCTCAGGTTCAGCTGTACCTGAAATATTGATTTCTCTTGTCTTTATGACGGCGGGCCTCGATCCTGCATCCTGCTGCACTTTAAGGGACACGTGTCTTTTGCTGCAACATTAGCTGCAGCCGCAATACACATAATACGTAAACCTGTCTGCGCGCAAGATCTAGTGCCGCATTGTGATTCCCTGAAAGTCAAAATCCTCTATCGGTTCTGAATGGGAGAAACCGACCAGAGAGTCCATGTTTTATTTGGGCCATGCTGTGAAAGCAGGCATTAGGTGAAAACACTAAGGCTACATACAGTGCTACCTTATGCAATGGATAAGTACAGTCTTTCATGTCTTAACTCTGACTCCTCCCAGTTTATTGCTTTTTCTAATCTATTAATGTTTTCCTCTCCAGCGGTGAAACACTCAGCTAATACCCTTTATTTAACCCTCAGCACAGCTAATCACATACTTACTGGTAATCCTCCTACAAGTCAAATAAAGGGCGGCAGTTTAAAACCAAACATTCGTTTTACCTCACTTAAAAAAATAAAATAAAAAGGAATATCTGATGTGTCTGTTTGTCCCAAGTCTTTCTTCGGTGCACTCTTCATTGTTTGGGTTCCCTCTCCCCGAGAGGCCTTTCTGGCCCCTTTTATTTGCTGGATTCAGCGGGTTCTCCTAAATGGTTAAAGCTCTTATGTGAACTTTTCTTTGTGTTTTAAACAGACTGCTCCACACCAGCCATCCGTTCCCTTGCCATGAATGCGGAGAGGCCTTCAAACGTCGGAGAGACCTGGACCTGCACTCGCTCACTCACCAGGGTGAGTGATCAGGGCTCCGCCCGGCGGCAATCGCGTTCACTTCCATGTTTGATATTATATTTGTGAGCGTGGGCGACTCAAAGCCAACGAAAATGGCACACAGCATCCGTGCTCCCCCGTTGTTCAACATCTCCTTTATTCGGCTGCTGGTGTGGTGCACAGTGCCGTTACATCCTTTTACTGTGTGGCCATTTACAGCAAAGTGATATCAAGGAATGAAAACACAAGCCCTTTTGCGTGCTCGTGATGGATACCTAATTAGATGGGATGGTTTTTATCTCATCGGGACAGTGTGCTGTGAATTACAATGAAGCAACGCAAAGGCGATGAATGCCCCCATCAGCCTGCCCGGGTGGCCTATCTTGTTTGTTTACCAACTTACATCCACGTTATATGTGCTTTGTTCTTGTGATGCATTAAGTCAATGACTTTCCATTGATTCGCGTCCCGCACGCTACGCGGGTGGAAGAGAGAGGTAAATGAATTGGGTCGACATGTTGACTCTTCATCTTAATCAGAGAAGGGGGGCTTTGGCACGTCGGCCTCATTAGTTGAGCTCCAAGAGTCAGCGTGCCGCGGGGTTCAGAGGTACAGCGCTCCTGTCGGAGAGAAGATGCTAGAGATTGATCCATTGATCAGCCCGGGGCCTGAGGCTTAGACCGTCCTTATTAAATGTTTAATTAGAGGGTCCCGATGGGGAGCAGAGTGGGTCGCCCCCGCATGGATAGACAGTACAGATGGTTAGCAGATTGCAAGATGTTGGCTTGGCGACCTGTAGACACAAAGATGAACCGTCCGTGTCAGCGATTTTCCCAGCCAGGATCTCAAGAGCAGCGCGGTTCCTTTGCCAAAATACAACAAGGGCGGCAGCTGATCACAGCTGGAATGATAAGCAGATTAATTGATTTGCCAACTGACAGGAAAATAATCAGCAGCACTTATTAATCACTTTAATCATGAAGATGACGGCTGTTTGTTGTACCTGCCATGTCAGTTGTAAGCATCTGTAGGATTTGTGTTTTAAACTTAAAAAGATGTGATATATGATATTTATATGATTTGGACATTAAATGATAAAAATGCCAATGTCAGAATCACACTGGGAAATGGTTCTGACATTTTATACATCAAATTAGCTTGTTACAACCTGCCAGATGTCTTCATTGTACTTCCTTTATCACTTCAACCCAAAGTATTTTGTTTACCTTGGAAGCCAGAAATAGGGATCACGCCTGTCTGCAGTAAATGGATCACTGAGTTTATGAAATATTGTAACAAAAATCCATTATCTAATATTTGATAAATTGTATGTTTATTACATGAATACAAAGTAATCCAAGCACACAGCTTTATATTCTTGTACATAGATCCTGAATAAGGAACAGGGTGGTATGTATAAATGAATAGCTGAATGTAAAGCCTTCTGCACAGCACACTGAACAATCCACCAAAGGGTTAAAATGATTACTCTCAGCTGTCCTTCGTCAAACCGCATTTGCAAAGGAATTGGGGCTTCACGATGTGACTTGTTTTAAGGCTATTATGCAAAGACAACTTGCCAAATAAACACACGGTGAAAACATCAGTTAAAGAATAGACTTTAAACAGCCATGAAAAATTCATCCCGTTGGGTTCAGTTGAATTCTTTTAATAAAATGTTTAACAAGGAGATGTTTGTTATTCATTACTGTGTACATAAATATCCCTTTGTTTATTGCAAGTAATAACGTTATAGCAATATTTCACAACATTGTTGGTCATTGCATAATTTCCTCATATAATGCAACCCGTCGCAATAATTTTTTATCTACATAAGCAGTGGGATGCTATAACCGCCGTCAGTATAAGCTGTTTCCATTGCAGTGTACAAAACGGAGCAGCAAATCATCACTTTCGAAACGTTAGTACCAGGAAAACGCTGTTTCTTCATGAATATCTTAGATGGATTTGATCACCAACAATGATTGTTTGATTTGGATCCTGAAAATTGCCAAACATCCTTAATCGGCCTCTTTTCAAAGCAGACCAGTTGACTTGTCGTAGAATGGAAAAAGCATGGTTTATTATGAATAAGATGAATCTTGTCTCCATCAACAGGGCATCGGCCTTCAAACCGAGCGTACGTTTTTACCATTTAAATAAGTCAGAATGAGTTGAATGCCTTCAGCACAACGATCTGTCCTAACACCTGAACCCTGTTCCACTGCAGACAAGCAGCCGGTCACGTGCCCGCACTGTTCCTCCCAGTTCGTGAACCAGTCGGTGCTGGACATCCACATGCAGCGCTGCCCTTCCACGGAGGAGGACAAGAACATCGGCCGCGGGCGGGGCCAGGGCAGAGGACGCTGCACCGGGCAGGTCGGTAACGCCTTTCGGCGTTCTGCCAGTTTAGGAAGAAAGAAAGCAGTTGGAGCAGGCGGGGGGGGGGATGTAACCAAGGTGCCCGGTTTTGTGACGTCGTGGTAACGTCTTCGTCTGCCCTTGACCGCTCCGACCTTTTCCTCTTCTCATGAATCGCCCCTCCCCTGTTCCTTCTCCGTCTCCTTACTCTGCTTATTTCTTTTTTTTTTTCTCCTTCAGGTCGAGTGTGACCTGTGCGGCCACCGTTGCATGACGCAGGAGGGCCTCGACCTTCATCGGTTATCCCACACGGGCCAGACACCCCTCAAGTGCCCAGTGAGGCCTTGCCGCCGCCGATTTACCTCCAACAGCACCCTGGAGGAGCACGTGCTGGCTCACTTCCAGGGCACGCTCAGCAAGTCCAAAAGCCGACCCCGCTTCCGCTGTCAGATTTGCCTCAAGGAGTTTTCCTATAATTCCACCTTTAATGTTCACATGAGGACACACACGGATGAGAGGCCCTTTGAGGTAAGACGGGTGGTTGCTTGTGTGTGCTTGTGCTTGCATAAAAAGGGGACGTCTCAGCCTTCTGAATCACATTTTTTTCCTACGAAAGGCTTTTAAACCCTTTTTTAACGCCGGTATTTCACATAGTCGTGCGGCACTTCCTCTCCCCCACGGTCACTCCCGTTCACCGCTGTGGCCATCCCTCAGGTTCTGGGCCGTGGTCATTTGTGCAGCGTGTGTCCTGCGGGTGTTTCCTCCCTCCCTGTGTACCTGTGATTAATGACAGGGCTGAGTTAGGGCCTGTCAGCCCCCTCTGTGTCCGTTTCTATTCTGGGACTCTCTCGCTCTCCCTCCATTTCTCTGGTGACGAGGCAGGACATCAACTATAGACCCATCGTAGCCCATCATAGCGCACCGGGCTGTAGAAATTGATTGACTCTAGTGGCTTCGCTGTGAGCAATATCTGTCGGGCATACTATAGACATAAGCTCAAGGAGCATTGGTGCACATGTACAAAGTTTGGGAGGAATTTGAATGTATGTGATAATAAGTAATATAATATTCAGTGTGTTCCTGAATGACTATTTATTTACAAAGTTCAGGAAGAGCAAATCAACTGAAAAGATAATTTAATCTGAGTATGAATCTCAGAGACACTGTAGATGCAACCCTGGTGTCCCAAATGGGAATCAAAGCACAACTAAGTTATTCTTCCGTGGTGGTTTACTCACAGGGTCGTTGACCACACTAACCTACATTTTTGTGCTTTGCCACTCTCTTGACCCCCCCCCCCCCCCCTCTCCTCAAACCTTCTATGTTTTGTACACTTTTCCTCCCCCTCTCATCCCTGCGCCAGTGCGCCACATGTGGCAAGCGCTTCCGCCAGCTGCCCCATCTGCAGGACCACGAGCGCATCCACAGCGGCCTGCGGCCCTTCTGCTGCTGGATCTGCGGCAAGAGCTTCAGCGTGGCCGCCCGGCTCACCGAGCACGCCCGCACCCACAGCGGGGAGAAGCCCTACCCCTGCCCCCACTGCCCCGCCGCCTTCCGCTCCCGCTCCAACCTGGACAAGCACATCCGGCTGCACGGGGACGTGCCCACGGACAGCGCCGAGCAGGCGGCGCAGGACGCCGAGGCCGCCCACGTCCAGAAGGTGCTGGAGGGGGCCAAGGTGCTGTCGTCTCTGGCCACCACCGGGGAGCTGGACGCGGGCTCCGTGCAGACCATCTACGTGCTGCAGGGGGCCGAAGGGGACACCGAGACGGTCATGATCCCGTCCGATCAGTTCGCGGCCATGGGCGGCACCTCGCAGGTCGTCATTCTGCCCTCGTCTGTGCTGGGAGCTCAGGGCATCAACGTCCCCACGATCACCATGGACGGAAATGAAATCACCATGGTGGAGTCGCACCAGTCGCCGCAGCACGCCATTGAGTTCATTGTGGAGGAGACGGTATTGGAAAATTAAAGACTATTGTGGAAATGCCATAAGTACAGATTCACTGAGAGACCAGTTGAGGTCATACACGGTTGGAGTCACAAGTTGGATGATTGAAGAATATTGAGTTATTACTTTAATTTATATATATATATATATGAATAAAAGTTTGTACATATGTTTGAGTTTCTAAGCCAGTTTCAACAAACGATTGATGCTGTATAGTAAGTAATACACCTATACAACTTTTGAGGTTTAAGTTAATAAGCTTGTTCAAAGTGTTTAAAACTAATGAATGGTTCATACACACGAAAAAGCTCGGCAGAACAGAAAGTACCTTTTTTAAATGAACAAACTGTTTGAAAAACACTTGATTTGGTTCTATAAATACTGATGTTGATTTACAGCCCCTATTTATAAAACAAGTGGCAACCCCTGAAATGTCTCCTGCTTTCTTTATAATAAAACGCTTCAGCTTTCACACTTGTAAGCGTCCCATCAATTTCTAGAGTGCACAAGGCGAGGGCTTTACCCCCCTCTTCTCTCTTCAGACGGGATGAAGCTAACCGGCATGGCTGTAACTGGACCACTCTGCCCCACGAACAGCTGTATGAGGTCTTCCACTGAGATACACTCTGACAAGTGAGCAAACCGCATTGTTTCTCCATCACATGCACATGCAGTGAGTAAAAACCTGTGTTTGGCTCAATCCAGATGTTCTAATTGGTTGGACATGTTATTTGGTTTTGTGCTATAATGAAATAAAGTGATGACGCAAGATCAATGATGATTCAGCTGAAGCACAGCATCATGCAGAGGCAGGTTGAGCAATGAAATTATCCAGCACTTGCAGCAGTTATCAAAAGTAATGATCCCATTTCTGTCTAAATGGGAAGGAGCATAATATGATACAAGTTTTGCCGGCGCTGCTCTCGACCATTATAGGTTTCTAAAGCACAGTTTATGGCTGTCTCCCACCCAGTGATGGCAGACATAGGGGCTTGAAACCACACACACACACACACACACACACACACGGGCAATCTGTCTTAGTTTGTTTTCATGTCATATTTGGAGAAATGCTGATGACTTTTGCAGGTTGGGGAAATGGCAGCATTCCTGCACATAGTGGAAATGGAGGGCTCCTCAGGAGAGAAGAAATCCGTGCCAGAAATCCAGATGCTCTTCAAAGCTTTTTCTAGAAAGTCAACAGGCAACCACTGGATAAATACGTGCTTTATTTTTCCCTACTGAATAGTTTTGCGTGCTGAGTCTCACATAATTTGAGAGTTTATCATTAAAAAAACTCAGATAATCTTGATAACCAGAACTCTGTGCAACTATGCAGAGAATATACTTAACTGATGGGTTTTGGGGTGATTTTTACATGATATAATGCTGGCATGTCTGATATGGTTTGACGTGCAACATTTCTTGGATGTTAAATGACAAATAAAAAAAAGAACGATTGTGTTTCCCTGTATTTTGAGTGCACATGCTTGGATTGCAATGTGATCATCCTTCTGCTTAAAACGGGCATGGCAAGCATTGAAACTGAAGTTTTTCTAATTTAACTCATTCACTTCACTAATGGAAATACACACAAATCATTTAGTCATGCATGAACAATGGTGATTGTGTATATATATATATATGTATATATATATATATATATATATTGGACGGGCTTGTATGCGCAATGGTTTCCTCCATTGTATGTTTTAATTATTCATGGGAATTATAAACCGTAGAAGGAGGCAGTGAAATGGGTTTAAGAAAAAAAATCTTTTAATACAACTAAATATAATGGACCGTTATGCAGAGTCATGGTGTCCTAAAAAAGCATTAAGAGTTAGGAATGTCCTTGTTGCAAATAAAACCATGAAACACATGCACACACACGGAGCAGCTGTCCTCACGCTGGGCGTCCCTTTTGATTCGTTTCATATCAAACACTAAAAATACCCAAGTGACCCTCAAAAGAGAAATGTGCATAGTCAGCTGGCAGCAGTAAACTGGCTGACGTCACCGCGTCCCGTGCAGGTGGAGGACACCAGAAGCTCTGCTGCTGGCGTATGTTACACCTCCTTCATTTACATTCGGAATTTACATATTAAATTCAATGCAATAGACATTCCAACGGTTTACCAGTTAGCGTACTTTCACTGGACATCTGTATATTTTAACTATTGGTCAACCAGCGGGCTGCGTTTAGTATTATGTAACCTTATGTCCTCTGATATTTTCCATTTTCAACTATATATTCTCTACTTATCCATCTTATTATCAACTCGTTCCATCCATCACTTTAGCTAGCGTTGGTGGATTAAAGCTAACATGCTGGCTAACTGTAATGAAGAACAGATTTTAGATCATGTTAATTGTAATGTTTACTTCTTTACTTCTGTTTTAACTTTTAAGGAGGTTATTTTACTTTTTACTGCTTCCTTCGCGGTTTTACACTATTAAAATCAAGTAACATAGATTAATGATCAAGTAAAGACCACAGTCTGTTTGGAAATAGGAATTCTGTAAAAGTGTTACTTCTTCCTTTTGGTACTTTAAGTGTATCATGATGGAAACACTTTTGTGCACTTTTACTTGAGTGAGATTTGTGTTTTAATAACATAGTCTTGCTACTTTCCTTTCAAGTCAAAGATCTGAGATCCACCATACCCTTTGCCATGTTACAAACTACCAGCGCATATTATTATAGCTATTTTAACTATTCATTTATCCATTACTTTTTCCTCCTCTCCTCTGCTTTGTTGCAAAATTGTACAACACAGCGGTACACAAGTACACCTCAGGGAGCAAGCAGCCGAAGCCTCATCCCGGGTAACTTTTTTTGATACATTTCTGTTAAATTTACACATTCAAGTCTGAAATATGGGCCTCTAGAACAGTCTGCACAGCAGTGAAGAAACAATCTGTCTCTAAGATACATTACCAATGTTAGTGACAGATTTGGCGAGAGGTGTGTGACGCTCAATCTTTGGAAATAGGAAATCTCGACCTACAGTAACATTCTGGTCCCTGCAGGATTGGAGTCATGGTTTGATGATGCCATTTTTATTGACATCTTGGCAAACTGGAGCTGCGGGTCACTTCCTTGTTTCCAAGGTAACAGGGTTTTTAAATTGGGCTTGGTCCTCTCTTTATAGTAATTGCTGTGTTGCCTTTCAAGGGTCTTCCAATGTCTTCATGTCCTCTTTGGTCGAATGCCCTTCGCATTCCATGCTAATCATTCTCCAGTTTGGCCTCCCAGAGAGGAAACCAGCCCTTAAACACGGAACTGAATGAACACAGCTACACACCATCTGCAACATACATGTCACAGCAAAACTATCGTCCAATAAAGGTCACAAATATTACTAGTGAACATTGCATATGAAAAATACAAATCACATTAAGGTCGATGCTCTGTGTGAGCTGTGAGATGTGTCCCTGCAAGAGGAGTAATACTGTTTCACATGAAAGACAGATATTTTTATAAAGTTACCTTTTTATATGCACTGCCAAAGATGTACATTCACCAAATGACGACGGTGACCTCTGCTTGTAGTGTGTTATAAATTTCAATCAGTCATGCATCCAAATCCTCTTAATTCTTTCTCTTTTACACAACCAGCCCCGATTCTAAGATCAAACCGTCTGCTGTTAATGCCTTTAAATATTAATGTTTTCTATTACAGTGATTGATACCATTTGCTCTGCTCTTTAAGTGACATTATTAAATTATAATAGTGCATCTCAAGACTTTCCATCTTAATTAAAAAACATTTCACTTCTTAAGTATAATCCATCGTCAAAAGTGAAGTCTGATTTAAGGGGCGCGCAAAAACGTTATGTAGTTCCTTGCATAGGACGAAGTGAGCACACTTACGCCAACTTACTTCCCGACCATTAACATATTATAGTTATTGAGGTAGTAATGGTTTACATGTATCATACTCTATGCTTTGTGAATACATATATATGTATTTTCCTCTCCCCCTCTGTCAGCTCGTATTTTTTTTATTCCCCTTTTCATCATTACTCCTCTGTTCCGTCTGTCTTTCCCCTTGTCCCCTCCCCCCCCCCCCCCTGCGACATAGCCTCTGTCTCTCTCTTTGCTGAGGTGGCTGTACCTGCTGTGACTTTGACAAAGTAGTCTCCGCGCGCGCAGCGCTGTGTTTCTCTCATTCTCCTTCTCTCTCTGTGGACGCAGTAGCAAGGGGGCTCAAGAGTGTTTGCATTAGCTTCATTGTTGGCTTGCAAATGTGTGACTGCTGAGCCTCTGTGTGTGTGTGTGTGTGTGTGTGTGTGTGAGGCTGCTGCAGCAGACTAGCAGCTACATCCACTGCTCATGTGTCACACTGCACGCTCATCTCTTCTGTCTTCCTTTACTCCTCACTTCTCCTCATCCCTCGCTCTACCTCCCTGCGCTCTCCCCCCCCCCCCCCCCTGCTGCTTGTCTCCTCCCTCTTTGTCCCCTCCCTCGTGCCGCCCCCCCCCCTCTCATTGATAGTGAAGTACGTGTGACTAGAATGCTGAGGAGCTAATCATTATTCCACGAGCAAAGCGCAGTGTTCGGGCAGAATGTCAATCCCTCCCCCCCCCCTCCTCAGTCTTCCTCCTGCTCCCATATTTTTTAAATGTTTTCCAAGCAATAGTTGACACGGGAGCCGCATTACAGCGATGTGTAATGCTGGAGTAAAGTTTACATCAGTGCTGTGGACGGTGTGTGTGTGTGTGTGTGTGTGTGTGTGTGTGTGTGATACGTAGTTATGTAAAAGCACTTCACATCAATTTGTCAAGAGCAAAGTGGTGTGGGATGGAGATGAGCGAGAGACAGCTGTTAAATGCATATTTAGAGTCAGGAAGAAGAATTAAACAGAGTGACAGCATACTTGTAGGGGATCCTGGGAGGCCTAAATCTCCAGTAACGTGCAGTTGTTTGCCTATCGGATTTTGCGCGTTGCTTTATCAATATATAGTCTGAGCATAAAAGGCCGCGGCACGATGCGCAGGCAGTCGATTTCACGGAGCCGTTTCAGCGTCACCTACTCGCACTGAAACCAAGAGAGGGGCAAATTAGACAAGTGTGTGACGGAATGGGAGAGACAGCACACGAAGACTCCTCCTGACTTCCTAAAAAACTGCAGCTGTGGGTCACAGCCAGGGGTAAGCCATGTATGCAGACCTCACAACCCTAACACACACATACGCACACGCGCGCACACGCACAGACACACAAAAGAAGCCGCGGCCTGAGGGAACCTCTGCTGTGACGTGGCTGCAGCCTAATAGGCCGAAGCATGAGTGAGTAATAGGTGTCCCAGCACCGTCCGCCCACTAGACAAAGACATCTTGAGATGCACGTTATTTTATGAAATGCAAAGCGAATAGGTGGAAAGACGATGAAGCATTGAATGGGAGGGGAGGGGAGGGGGGGGGGCTGTGTTTGAGACCAAAGCAGAGGGGACAGCTCAGCATTGTCACATACTAGGGGACAGCTTAGTGGACGAACCCGAGTGGATGTATCCAAAGGCTCAAATCAGAGGCTGTTAGTCAATATGGGAGAAACCAACAAGCCCTTTATTTACATCACGTCGCTGTGTGTCGTCGGTTGGACTGGAGCAGCATGGGTTAAATACGAATGGCACACATAACAGATTTAGATGTCATCTTGTTAATTAAACAACTAACCACAATCTTGTGACGGAACATCTTTAAAAAAAAACAACAATCTGAACTGGCAGATATCACTGCAGGCCAACACGGTGTCTTCACCAGCAATTAAAGAGCCACCTAATGCTCAGAGTGAGAAGAATCGATGACTCAACCCTCTGTGGTGAGTTTAATAACCTGGGAGGACATGAATTGCTAAAGGAGCATCAGGGCTGCAAGGAAGGAAAACATCTATATTGAAAAGGCTACATGGACACGACCCGGGTACCACAGAGGAACAAAGGCCTCACGGGGCATCACGGGGCCGCCCTCCCGGCCTCGTTAGTGCGGGACAAGCCAGCGTGGCGTGATAGAGGCGACACACAGGCAGTGACATCACATAACGTCTCTGCTGACCGCTGTCCGCTCGCTGTGGACTTGTGCCTTTATATGAGTGAGCGTTGTAAATAGTGGGGAGGACGTCGGCTCCGTTCGAGGGAGCCCCGCTGTCCAAATGAAGCGTCGAGAGGGAGGATTGATATTCAGCAACGTGTGAGCCGGCGTTATGTGTGTTTGCCCAGCGGTAGAAAAAGTACAACTATATAAAAATGTAGGCTTTCTAGAATATTGCATGACAATTAAAGAAATAGTTTCTGTGTAAATGGCTCTCAAAGTCTGCATTTTTTATTGCTAATATGGCTGAATACAATGAACTGCAACCCTGCTGGTTTGTCGCCAGACGTGTGGATGCATCCAAATATTAAACGTCTTAATCTATAAAGTCACTAGTAGCTGTCAAATAAAGGTTGTGAAGTAAAGACTGCGCTTCCTTATGCATTAGAGGGATTATTAAATAACCTGGAACTATAGTCACGGGTCAATGTGGCTAATGTACTTGTTTTTAATATACAGACTTACTTTAAATCCACACGTGTTTGATCTAACCACATCGGATTCTGCTGTGTGTGTGTGTGTGTGTATATCTATATGTATGTGAGTGTGTGTCCGTGCGCGATGTGTGTCATAGGCTATGAGGCCAGTGGCTTGGTGTTGTGATTGTGTTTGTCACCCTGAGCATGTAGCCATGTCAAACTCTGTCAAGGGAGTTTACCCCGGCTAGGGATGTAACACATCCCTATGATTACTCTCTCCCTTGGTGTGTGTGTGTGTGTGTGTGTGTGTGTGTGTGTGTGTGTGTGTGTTTCCTTCATGGCCAGTTTTTTTTGCCTTTCCCCTTATTTCAATGCTTATCGCAGAGACTGACAGAGAGAAGAAAGAGGGTGGGAGGGAGCTGTGAGATATTCATCTTTGAGAAAAAATACCTAGAGGAGGGAGGGAGAAGAGAAGAGAGAGAGAGAGAGAGAGAGAGAGAGAGAGAGAGAGAGAGAGAGAGAGAGAGAGAAAGGAGGAGTGGGTGCTGGGAAAGAGGAGGGAGGTGGGTGAGAGAGAGAGAGAGAGAGAGAGAGAGAGAAAGGCAGAGCTGATTAGATTGGAGAGAGCCGAGGGGGTTACTGGCATACTATTGAGCAAGGGGAGAGACAGAGACGAGAGAGGAGAGGAGAGAGAGGAGGGAGGGTGACTAAGTGAATGCAGTTTGCCGTCGCGTGTCACGGAATCACAGCGGATTCCACGGGCACGCGGACGCTGTGGATCTGAATCAACAAATGGATACGGAGACACTGGATGTACAGCGCGTGTGAGGGGGGCAAGAGTGTTGCCTTCACGTCCTCTGATCTTTGCATCACATACTGCTGTGAAGACCCCCTCCTCCCCCCTCGTCCCCCCTCGTCCCCCCTTAGAAGCCGCGGAGCCAGAAAAGAGTCGACTTTGAGACTCGCCGGGATTGGAAGATGTGCTCAGTAAGTGTTTGAATAGGCTGCGAATATCCGCGCACGCGCGCCCGTGTGCGCGCGTGTTTGCGTGCGCGTGGGTCGATGCACGAGTGCCTCTGATGCTCTTTTTTGTTGTTGTTTTTTTTTTCTCTCACGTAGACAGAGAAAATAAGAGAGCAGGAGGCAGTTGTGCTGCCATGTCTCTGATGCCTTACTGACCCCCCCCCCCCCCCCCTCTTGGATTAAACAACTACCCCAGACTTGACTCTGCGTGCGCGCCCCTTTGCCTCCACAGTGCCGGGCTGCGCGGGTGTGAGCTGATAGCAGCAGCCCCATTGGTATTCAGCGGACGGAGCTCCGGGATCTCGCTGCGCCTTTTCCCCAGGATGGGATCACAGAGCGGGGATTGTGCTCGCCTGTTGAGAGCCCCGCTGAAATGGGTGAGTGTCCGTTCTCCTCGCCCCCCTTATCTCTCTATCTCTCTCTCCCTCTCTCTTCCCCTTTCTCTCTCTCCATCCTCTATTGCCTCTCATTTTCTTGTTTCACGCATCTCTCTTGTTCTGCTTCCTCGCATGAGCATTTTCACCCCTCAAGGGTCTTCCCTTCTATTCCTTGTGTTTCTCACCCACTCACGTTCCCCCCTCCGCTCGCCTTCCCTCCCTTCCCTCCCCTCCACTGCCCCCCCTCCCCACCCCACACCCATCCATTGAGCAGGCCCCCTCCAGTTTGATGGGTTTGGATGAAATCTGTATGGGTCACTTCCATTTGATCTGAGTCTGAGTGTGCGTGTGTGCGTGTGTGTGTGTGTGTGTGTGTCTGTGAGCGAAAGGATTGCTATTTTGGCGTCTGTGTCAATCATGTTGATGGCGTTTCACGCGTGTCCATCTGTTCCACAAGGCAGAGGGGGCAAAGAGGTGTGTGTTCAGCCACAGTGGGTGGGATCCGCCGGAACAAAAGGTTATGAAGTGGATCAATGTGATTAATTGCTGAAAGCATGACAGCTGTGACGTATACATGCACACACAAACACACACACACACACACACACACACACACACACACACACACACACACACACACACACACACACACAGACACAGTCTGTTGCTTGACACGCAACATCCTCTTTGCACTCCTTGCTGATCTACCTTCTGTACACCAATTCACACCCGCCTACGTCTTTTCACACGTGGCACAAAAACACACACACACACACACACACACACACACACACAGAGACACACACTGACACCTGACTTGATAGTCTGCGAACACACACACACACACACACACGGTGTCATACTAAATGGTCCTTGGGGGATGTGGGTGTCACAGCTGGGTCAAATCTATCCACGCAGCATTATTGATCGGAGCTGATACACCGAACGGCGTGTTTTGATTTAAATGGACCATCATCCCACGAGACTCTGGAAAGTCACTAAACCCGTATGATGAATTTGTTCTGTTAAATGAGTCCGATTGGTCAATAAATGGCTGCACGTCGCAAGCAATGCTTTTATTCTCTATGCTGTTTCGGATTAAGAAGCTATTTCACCTAATTTACGGAGCGTTTTGAATTGATTTTAACAACTACTTTTATAGATTCAACAAGTGCAACTGTTGCACAGTAGCAGAAGCAAGACTACCTGTTAGGATTTTACATCCTGCTGCTGTTTTCAGATGTATCTTTATTCAACAAAAGGCGGAACAATTATGAGGAAAGGAAAAAATCTTTTTTGCCGTCAGTTGTTTCAGTCTGCCCGCGTCATTGTTAGTCTGAAGGACTGGAGAGGGATGAAAGGCTTAGAATGTTTTGGCCCAATGTAAAGGTGCATAAATGTGACTGTACATCGCGGAGATGAAGAATTGATTGAGGGGTAAACTAAAGCTAAATCCGATGGAAAAAGGGCACTAATCTGTATTTGCATATATGGAATGCCGGTGATTAAACGCTACGACAAACGTGTCAGATGTTGCTTGAAAATGTTCTTTTGGAGTTACTTCGAAATCTGACATTGGTTTGGTTTGTAAAACCATGGGAATAAGTTCGGACATTTGCACCTTTTCTTATTGAGGAGATTTTTCTTTTTCACAAATGCGTTCTTCTGTTTGTCAAATAGAAGAGATTCTCAACGGAAGCAAATGGCACCATTTCTTTACACCGTGATACCTGCGTCCTGCCGAAACATCAGCAGTCTACTGTGACCTCCTTAGTGGTGCGAGAGACACGGGGACACCAGCCTGCACGGTCGCTGTGACACCTCCAGGTGGAACAAATTCTAACTGACATGTAATTGGTTCAAACACATGTAGCCTTGACATAAAATACACCGTGGACTTAATTCTGCTCCATTCACTCGTGGCGCCGCAGCCTCCTCAGCTTGGTGACAGGCCGCCGATGCTATGAGGCGGTTAACAAAGTTTGCCAACACCCACATCTCTTTGCACCATTTCCCTGTCTGTGGCGCCGAACGCTTCCTCCAATTACCTCCGGGATGGCCGTCGTGATTATCCATTCAGCGCAGCTCTCAATGTCGCTCTTTTCCTCTTTGCTTGGTGGAGGAGAGCGGAGCGGGTTCGCTGAGGGCGGCGGATCAGAGGGACGCTTTGTTTCAGGAACACTGAGAGTCACAATGCACATTCCGCCGGAGTTCGTCCCCGCGGAATCTCAAATTATAACACAACCTTTACAGATGAAGTGTTTTACGTTCCGTTCGCAAGTTTGAATTCTTGCTTAAAACGACGGGCGTGTGCCAGGCTGTCTTCACCCCTCCAGTGGGACGTCTTGTACCTTTGAGCCCGGACTCCCGTCTCTCCCAGCTGCCTGCGGCACTTTTACCAGTCAGAGTTCCTTCCTCAGTGAACTCCATCAAATGCATCTTGGTTACTGTGAAGTGCGATGCACAGCCAAACTGGAATTATAGAAAAGGGCATGAGAAGTGATACAGTGACAGCAGGCGAGGTGTAGATCGCTGATTGGATATGGGGAATAGAGGAGCGACGTGTCAGAGGTGAGTGTTTGAAGATGGTGCTTGTTTGGGAGAGAGCGAAAGGATCAAATCATCGAGCGAGTCGAGAGGATGAAGGAGCGAACAGGCAGCAAAGTCGGAGGAAGAGTGACAAGGACAGAATAGACAGCGGCACGACAGGCGGGGTGGAGTGTGACGAGGGGGAGAATGACGTACGGGATAAGGCAGAGTGACACAAATGTCACCATACTAACCTTTCATGCACTCTACACCCCCCCCCCCCACCCTCACCCCTCCTCCTCTACTTTGCCTCTCCTCTTCCTCTCCTTCCAGATCGGAGGCCCTGCAGAGATGGACACCAAATGGGCAGCATGGAAGCCAACATACGCCCTCCAGCGACGAGCTTTCCGCACCTAACCGCCTCCGCCGTCTCCAGCCGTCCCGGCGAGGACCGAACCTGAGGGGCTGAGGCCGGTCGAGCGAGAACGAGAGGTACCAGAAGCCGTCGCCTGAAAGCAGCGGGGGGGGGGAGGGGAGGGGGGAGAAAAGGCCTCGGAGGAGTTTGACTGACAACAAACCAATCAACCTGTTGCGCATACGAATGAACTTCTTGGACTTGGCCTGAAATGAAATAGGCCGTGGCGATGCTCGAGCAAAGGTATGAGGCTTTCGGACTTGTCTGGATTTATCGGCCGGATATCCGATCAAGATTACGACATTTTCGCGCGAACCTCACGGCTGGGGCGCTTTTACAGATTGGCTCGTGGGCAAAAGCGAGTAATTGAAAATCCCTCCCCGAGTGGGTCTCTATTTCGATTTGTTGTGGGGAAGGAGGGATTTCGCTTTTTTTCCCCCAAAGGAACAATTTGACAAGAAACCCTACCTTTAGCCTCACACTTTCCAATCGTTTTTCTTTATCCACCATCTTTTTCATACATTGTGGAGAAATATTTTATGAAGCAGCACCATTCTTTTTCATTCTTCCTCGGTGACGGAGAGAGGGGGACGGACGCGGTGTCCAGAATAGATAACATGCGAGGAGGCTGGCACTGAGGAGAGGAGGAAGGAAGGGAGAAATAGGCCGAACATAGAAGGAAGCAGGTAGAAGGAGAAAGAAGGACACGTGGCAAGAGAAGAAAAATTACTTATTAATAATTATTCGAAACCCTCTTGGAGACTTGGGGGTCTCTTTTCAGATTCGTGTTGGAGGCGAGGTAGCACGGTGGGCAGGGTCAGGATTTACACCAGGGGGGGCACTTGAGCAGGAGAGTTAGGTTATGACCCTCTCCTCCCCCCTCCTCCCCTGCACCTGCCTGGTCTGTATCTCAGTGTTTGGCAGGAAGACGTATTGAAGGATGGTCTGGTGAGACAGCGACACTGACAGACAGGCTCTGAGGCTGGTGAGACGGACAGACAGGGAGACGGGCGCACAGCCTTTTTTTCCAAGTGTCAGGCGGAAAGCCAGACAGACAGACACCTGAGGCCGGCGCAGCAGACAGCTCGCGAGTCATTGTCATTCCGTGCGGACTGTAACGCACAGAGAAAGTGAAGGAAAAGAAAGCAGAGACCGAAAGGAAGGGACGGGCAGCGTCCCTGCGTTCATAGCTTCTGGAGAACCTCACCTCATCTGCATCCATCTGTGTACTGTGACAAGCCCGTGCAAGAAAAACAACAGGCTGGGCGAGAGGAGGCTGTTACTAGAAAGGAAGTACAAGTTGGATAGAGAGACAGAGAGAGAGAGAGAGTGAGAGAGAGGGGGAGAGAGGGAGCAGGTGTTGGAAATCCTCCCCTTCATCTGCTCGTCGTTTACTCCTTTATGTTCCCCTGTCGTACGGCGATGTGATTGGTTTCGTGGCGTTCCTCTGCTCGTAGGCCCTCTGCAATCCAGAGAAACACAAGACACCGACAGAAGAAAGCAAAAATAAAAAAGACAGCATAAAAGGACAGGTGGGGCCCCCACTTCAATGGACTAATCCCCCTCCCACCCCTCTTCCTTTCTAAATCACCGAGAGTGACTGTGTTGTCATTTTCATTTTTTCTTTCTCTTGAAGTTAGAGAGGAAACAGAGAATTTGCGGCCGAACCAATCGCTCCTTTTCTTTGTGCACACAACCAAACTTGACCTTTCATCAACCGTTGATTTTTCTTGCCTCTAAAGGGATTATTTTCTCCAACCGAGTATAAACACTGGAATCCTCCACGTTCCCTCTGCGTGTCCTCGCCCCCCCCCCCCATGACACAGTGTGGACCCCTCTGACTCCCCCACGCTGCCCCCCGCCCCCCCCCAGGCCCTCCCAGCCCAAGTGCTAAAACTCTGTGGTCTCAGATCTCCATGCCTCTGTTGACTCACTACTACAGCGATAATATGGCACAGCGCGTCTGATACCGTCTGATTCATTCCGTAAGTAGGACTCTCTCTTTTTTCTTCGCGTCTGTGTGTGACTTCACGTGTGTGTTTGTTCAGATATATTCTGCATGTCATTGGCGTGTATTTGGTCCACGCATGCAGGAACGCGGACGCGGTCCGTCTTTCTGCAGTGTTGGTTTTATGCTGTCTTCACTGCGGATTCGCTTTCCTGTGCTTCCTCTGCTTCAGGCACTTTGAGCATATGTAGGTGTGTGTGTGTGTGTGTGTGTGTGTGTGTGTGCGTGTGTGCGTGTGTGTGAGAGGTTTTGATGTTACAGCCAAGCTTACACCAGCACCAGAGTGGTGTCAGAAAGAGGCAAAGGAGGTGCCTTTCCGTGTGTGTGTGTGTGTGTGTGCTTGCCAACATATTGGTCCTGAGGTTAATTTGAACTAATTAGTGGGGAGAGTATTTTTTTTGCTTCTCAGAGCGGTTTTGGTTCTGTGTCAGTGTACTCGCATTCATTAGGGGGGAGACAGAAAGGGGATGAAACTGAAGAGGTTGAACCAGCTAACGGAAAGGACTGTGATTCCCTGACTAGTTCCACGTTGTCTCCATTTCACGTCTAACGCCCCGAGCAATGCATCCACGTAGCTTCAGCCTCCTATTATCTCCTTATGTGTTGCATTGAATGAAACCTAATGCTGAAACCCAGCTATGTCCTGCATGTCGCTAAGCCCATCTATCTCCGCGGGCACATCCCCCGTCTTCATTCACTCCCGCAGGCACGCGGCCCTGCACCGGGAGACTCTCAATCAAGACAGTCCCTTCAAACACACCAATGAACTGTGAACAACGCCATTGCACAAACTCCCAGCTCAAAGCGCTGCAGGAAAAAAACTAAGAAAAAACGAAAGTGAGAAAGGGAAACATGCTTTAGATTGAAGGGAAAGGAAAGAAGGGGATGAGAGAGAGGAGAGTGTGAGACAGAAAGCAACAGAGAGGAGGCCACGCAGAGGGTGAGAAACAGAGAGACGGGGGAGGGCGGCGGAGCAGGAAAAGACCTCTGCTCCATGGGAGCCCTCTGATGGGCTTAGCGAGACCCCGCTTTGTTCACACTGTTGGTCAGCCTCTCCGAATTAAGATTACTAAATAATACGCTTACTGCAGCTGCACGCTGATAACACACCGCTGCCGATCCCCTCCTTTGTCGCTGTCGGAAGAGCCGGAGAAGAGAGGGAGGGGTGGGGGGGGGGGAGGACTGTCAACGTGACGGTATCAAAGGCGTGTAAGGACTGACCTTCTTACGCTGCCACAAAGGGCCGCCGCGACACCTTCCGCCCCGCGGGGCAAGTGGAAATACATGGTGGGACTCTTAATATGACAAGTGGCCGTAAAACAAAAGAGACAATGAGGCGAGGAATAACGTTTGCACCCGGTCTGCTCCTCAAATTGACGGATCTTGTCGCGTTCGATTGCGTGACATGAATCCAGTCGCTGTCGGTAAAGCGAGGGGCCTCTCAGTATGCCGGCTGATTCCACATGTGCAAACATAAACCAACGTTCCCATTGGGCCGCCTGGCCCTTATCTCTGTGTTTTACAACACATCTTGTGCTTGGGCTATTTGTTCCGTGTTTCCACGCTTGACAGCTTTGACACACATTCCTGCCAAGTTGACCTTGCAGTTTAAAGTGTAATAAAAGCTAAACTCCCCGGCTGTGTTGCACATCGATATGTGTTCTTCTGGTGGCTGATGAATGTTCTCTCACACCTCTGGAGAGGGGAAAAACAAGCGGGCAGCGTAAACCGCTGTCCAGCTCGGCTAGGTGGAAATAAAGTACAGGCGTCTGAAACCCACTGCTCCCACGCTAGTGATCTAATACCAGGGTTGGACGGGTCTCAAACCCCCCCTCTTACCCGATGGAGAGTCTCTGTACTCGCCTCTCAGCAGGACCGACCATTTGCCTGCAGAGTTTATGATTAGCCTGGAGCAAGAGACAGAATAGATGCACTTAGCATGCGATGTTATAGTACCAGAGTAACAAATAACAAACCGGAGCGTATAGGGCACAAAACAAAATCAATGGAATTTGACACATGGCACCAACATGCAGCTGGAAAAACAGCCCCCCCGAAACCACTGCAAGTTGGCAACCGCCCATTTCAGGTTTCTGTTCCTGCGCAGCGCATTTGTCATCCACTGGAGGTTTCATGTACGTGTCATGGAGGGTATTTGCTCCAGTGACCAAACGCACTTTGACCCCCGCCCCTCCACAGCGGAGCCCCCACAGTCACAAAATAACCGCGTGAGTCATCCGGCAGAACCAGTAAAGCATCCGTGTGGAATCACACACGCTCGGCCCAGCGTGTTTAGACATGCAGAAGCAGCAGGGGCGATGTGGACGTGACTTGCCAAACGATCAGTTTATGTCGTCCCGCCGTTCCGTCTCCTTTTTTATTTTAGTGCCTTTTCCCGCCCGCCGGCGGTGTGCTGTGCAGGTGCAGCGTGCTGCCGTCCTTCCACTTGGCCTGATCTAAATCTGAGCCGAGATGCACCCGGTTCACGAGATGTTATTTCCCGTCGCGTTCCCTACTTGTCGACGCCAATGTTTGTTACAAGTGAGGTCCTTCCAAACCACCGAGCCCATCATCCCCCAGGGTTCCCCATTCTAATTCCATGTCACGCATTTGTATTGTTTGTTTCCAATTCACACCCGTGTTCCTTGATGATTCTCTACTTACTGTTTAAGGCCAAAACACATTTCCTCGTTGTCTGCGTCATTAAGCATTTTGCGGCTCCTTGGCGGGAGCAGCTGTTGTTTCTTTTAAAGGCGATCAGTAGCTGTTATTTCTTCACCCGAGCTGTCACGTAGCAGGGAAAACATTTCTAAAAAGGTGTGCTGCGGTGTGTTATCACAGGGAACGAAAAATGTTTAGGCTGTGACAGACGCTGAATAAATCATGTTCGGTGACTGGCATCTGCTATCGTGCCCTCCTGCGCTGTGGTTCACCCCCGAAGCGTCTCAGACAGCCTCTGCTCCGTGGGGGGAGAGCACGCGGCTAATTTGGGACGCGAGATCTCTTCGAACGCCGAGCAGCACTTCAGTTTCCTTCTGCCTTCAATCCTCCGCTGCTTGACCACCAGCGTGAGGCACCGCAGCCTAAACCTTTGCTCCTCATCGCCTAATGGAGCAGAAAAAATGGCCCTGTTTGCGTAATCGTTTGTCCACTCCTGCTTGCTTCAGGCTGGCTGGCCTTTGGGGGAAAGATTGAGTGAGCGAGCGAGCGAGCATGTGTGTGTGTGTGTGTGTGACAGAGAAAGCAGGATGACAACAAACGGACATTAGGGCACACATGCCCTTTCCATAATGTGCTCCCGGCTGGGCAGTTTGGATGGCTATAAAATGAATGCCGCTAATGGCCTCTTAGTTAATGGAGTCATTAAGATTGGATTGCAAGAAGATAAAAGAAATGTGTAAAATGTGCGAGAAGCAGGGCTGGAAACGCAATTGTTTTTCTATGTGTACTGTCGCTTTGATCACTTGTGTGTTTTTAGTATTTCGGTAGCTACACCCAGCAGATACATCCAGGAAAACTCTAAAAGGGGCAGCGACACTGTTTTGCATTCAACATGGCCGAATAACGTCAGTATTTCATCAGCGTGTTTCTAACGCGGTGTGAGGCTCAGTCCTGACCTGATTTGTCCTTGCACGCTCAGAGACTTCCAATGTTTCACCGCTGGATTGTGTGAGAGTGTCGATGCCGTTACAAAAAGCTGATTTAAGGGCATGTCAGAACATAGGAGAATACGGCACGGCTGGCTGATGGGATGCTGTCGCTGGTAGAATGAAACCCTCATTAATTCTACCTCAATTTCTTGATTCACACCAGAGGGTTGGCGATTGTTTTTTGACCATTGATCCGTTCGAATCACGAAGAAAATGAGCCCTCTGAATGACCTTTCGGCCTGTTACAGCAGGTTGAGCCTTCTGTCGCTGAAATATAATCTGAGGCCACCTTTCCTCTCAGCTGCCGTGCTCTGCCCTGCGTGTCATTGCCTCCGCAACACATTTAGCATTTTGAGTCCAGAGCCTGTAATCAGCTCCACCAATCAAAATGATTGACACACAAGACGTTCCCCTGCTGCCTCGGTCCAAGCGGTGACACGGCAGTCGATTATGAGCTACGGCTGGATTTCAAACGGCTGAATATTTACTTGGCTCATTGAAACATAAAACTCCAAATGGGTCCCAGCCATGCCATTATAACGGATTTAAGGAAGAAAAATAAATAAATGGATTTCCCCTCGTATGCGGTAGGTTTTGGCTGTGATGAGGCCCCTCCCCTCCCGCTCTCCCAAACCCTCCCCTCCTCCCCCCCTCTCGCTGCAACCACATACAAAGATGTGACAAAATAGTGCAATATTCATTCAGGCATCGTTGCCATTTCGGGATATGACTTTCGCATTAACGGTGTGTAATGTTAAATCAGACGCGCGGGGAAAGAAGTGTTGACTGTAATTAAGCTCAAGTGGAGGTGTGCGTGACCTAAAATAAAAAATGCTTCACAAAAGCCAAATGACACTTTAAACTCCTCGACGCCTTCCTGCGCCCGATGTGTGTGCGCTTCACGTAAGCTAAGCGAAAGCAGCCTTTCCTCCAAAAAGCTCCGTTAGAAATGAAAAACAATTGTTGTCTCTGCTTCAGTGGTGCTTGATGTAATCCACAGAGTTGTTTGACCGGTGTTTATTTCAAGTCTTCTTGAGCTATTCACTTGCTGAAGAATCAAAGTTTAAAGCCAGAGCAATTCATCTTGTTGTTCTCGGAGTGCTGCAGTGATTTCTCCCCCTTCACCAAACCCAGAAATACTTTTTTCGCCAAATACTGCAAGATGGTTGAGGACGCGCCTTTGAGTGAGCGTCGTGAGTGTTTCGTTGTACCATTAGATGTAGCACGTCTATGCCATGTCTATGCATACCGGACCTATTTGTGTAACATTCGTCTTTTCCGTCTGTCAACGTCTTCAAAAGACGTTTTTTTTTTGCTGCCAGCGTGTGTTCATCATTTTGTTTTAATACCATGCATGATGAAACATTGTGGAATAGGGGCAACTTCTTCCATGCCGTCGTTGCCGCTGGTGGTGCATGCCAGAATCAATGAATTGCGTAGTGCCGCGCTCAGACTGCTCATAAGACGGCCTTTCATCTGGAAGTACTACAGGCTGAGGTAGAGAAGATAATGCGCTGATCCTTACAAGTGATACCAGCTTATTATCACCTGCAGTAAGTATCAGCTCGGCTGTCTTCAGGAGGGTACAGAAGATGATATGAGAAAGGGATAACGCGGGACACAACATATTGTGTGTCTTACTTAAAAGATGCTTCAATGAAGCAGTTGGGAATTGGGGTTAGCCAGAAGATTGTGGATTAGGAATAGATTTGAGGTATTATACAGGCGCTGTGTTTACTTTTATTTGATGGCATCTAAACCAGCAATCACTGTGAAAACAGCTTGAAACATCATACGTACTCATCATTTCCTGCTGATGAAGTTTATATAGGAGACTTGTTCTCAACCAGTTGCGTGTTTATACAACCAGTGGACACGGAGAAAAATACAGATCAGTTTCATCCATCTTACCACCGATTCTCCACGATGTCCACCACCGTGTCCCCACCTTCATCGGTCTGCTGTGCAGTGTCAACAAACGCAGATGGGAGCGGTGGGAGGTTTAGCCGCAGTTAAAACAAAGCAATGACCTCAAATTTGCTAAAACACTCTTTGAAGCTGTGGGGAACTGCAACACTCAGATGATAATTTTCTTTGTCTGAACTGCAAACGACCCCTATAACATTCAGCGAAACGAATGGATGGCCCAGTTCCTAATTATCTGCATGAAATGCAGAAAAAAAAAGATGTCTGTCTGATTGTATACTGTTGAAATAACTTGCAGGTAGCTGATTACCAGTTATATGTTCCCCCGGAGATTATTCATTGTTTACCCAACAATGTCAGCGCGCTGCCCACTCAGACAAAAGGCACAGCCATCATTTGCACTGCCTGAAGATTTGTCTAACCGAGGCCCTATGATAAAACCGTTTTTCAATTTTGCCATCCAGTCTCACTGGGACATAATCAGTGGCAAGCAGTTGGCCAGTGACACTCGCCGCACATATCCTGTCTAGATAATAACAACTGCGTCTCACAAGGGGATAACCTGCCTTATTGCTCAATTTACATACAGCAGGTAATCATTGTGGCCGCAGGCTATCTATGACTGATGCTGTGTGTCAGCACTGTGCAAGCAGCCTTTGTTTTAATTTGGCAATCAGACCTTTTGAGCCATGCTGCTGCAGAGATCGATGCTTCATTTGGATGATCGTGTGTGTGTGTGTGTGTAAGTCACCTAAATGCTTACCTGTGGGCAATTCTTCATGTATCTATCTCACTCAGTGTGCCTCTGAAGCAGATAACGTCTAGGACTACTTTCCTGGGAGACCGTGCAGCAATCACCGAGGCTTTGATATTAAAACACGGTTGTACAATGATTTATTTTAATAGAAAACCCAAATTCAGAAATATGCTAATAAAGGGAAGTGTGTGTGTGTGTGTGTGTGTGTACAACCGTATCCTCTGAGGCTCCTCTAGTAAGGGGGTGTTGGGCCAGGGGGGAGGAAGAGTGTGGGGGAGAGAAAGATAGGAAGCGATAGCTCAGCAGAAAGATGTAAAGTCCTCCGGTGGCGAGCTAATCTGCCAGGCTTAAGGCGGCTGGTTTTTCGCCGTGCCCTCATTGAGGAAGGCGAAAGCTCTGCTGGGCCCACCTTTCAAGGCGCCTGGGCTGCAGCCACAGGGGGAAACCCAAACACATTGATTTAGCCGTCAAGGAACGGGTGGGGGGGGGGGGCGGTCCAACTCTGACCCCCTCCTCCAGCCCGGGCCACTGCTTCCTCTCTGGAACATCTGGGTCCAGCAGAGAGGGTTGAAGATGGAGGGAAAGCCGTGCAAAATGAGCAGGTTGAGCAAGAACAATCGGCCAAAAAAGAAGGAAAGTAATGAAACAAACAGGCGAACCCAGAACAGTTGTGTTTTTTTTTTGCTCTGATCGCAAGCCAGAATCGAAGTCCGTGCCTGTGTGTGCGCGTGTGTGTGCGAGCGCTGGCAGCTGCTGAGTTCCTGTGTTTATCTGTATGAAATCTTTACGGTAAATAAAGCTGGAGTTCTGGCATTAAGACAGGTGCAGAAGGCGGGGCCACGAAGAAGAGCTCCTGTAACCTGGACGAGAGAGAGAGCGGCCAGGTGTGAAGAGGAGATCGTCTCTCTTCAAAGTGCCAACCGGACACTCGTTTGAAGTGGCACATATCGGCCTGTCATGAATACACATGAGCAATGTTTACTTTCGAAGCAGAGGGAAGCTGGAGGTGAGGTGCTCGTTAGAGGCCGAGAGGCCGTGGTGATGTAACGAACTGTGGCGGCGATGATTTACTGCTTAGAAAGGTCCTGTAAGTTCCCCGCTTGCATTCATCCATTTTAACCCCATGTTCATTTAATCGTGCTTGCACTGATTAAAAAAAAAAAAGATACAACGGAGCCACTAATTAAAAATAAATTTGCACAAAGCTGAAATGAACCTCGGGGGCATTGCAAACATCAGAGATAATCTCCTCTGTAATATGTGTTCATCGCTCAGTATTTCAATATAACCTACCAATTATGCTGTAGACTACCTATTAATAATGTTTTCTTCGTACATTTATTAAGAAGACCGTTCATCTCTCAGGTGTTTTACCGTAATGCCATTTGTAAGGATGGGTGGATTTACAAAACAAACTGTTACAAAACAAATGTCTAATACTGCTGATGACGATAGCGGCAATTAAATAACTCCCATAACAATCCAGATCATAACTCAACCACAGGAAGTTAATAATGATAATCAACCCGGTACTCGGCCAAGGGTGAGAACATGAACCAGCCCCTTTATAAGCCCATGCCTGTTCAGTGGTGGTGTGATTAGAAACCCTCTTCTGGTGCACCGCTAATGCTTTCACTGGAGTTCGATACTGACCGACCCTCCCCCACATCACTCAGGGTGAAACGCGGCCTCTCTTTCTGGCTTATTTTCTATGCACTTCAATTTTTCTCTTGTTAACTTAATACATGTACGTGCATAAGGTTCCTCCGACAGCATTAGAGGAATAAGTAACGGCTCTTAAGTCTTTCTGGGGCGGATCTGGGTGGAGATTAAGCACATTGGTTAAAGTGAGACGGGAGGGGAAATGTGTTTTGGTCTTAAAAGGCATTTGACAGCTCCTTCATAACAGTGAGCTAATCCTTTTTACACGGTGTGTGTCTGTCTGCCTTCCGATCCTACACACATTGGCAACAACCATGGGCATTGACTGGCACACACACACACACACACACACAATGCACAACAGACATGTGCATTCATCGACACTAAACGTAAGGAAAACATGGTAGTCTTGGCTCAGCCGTTTGAACTGTTGATAACATTTCTAAATACTCATTTTAACTTGACATCCGTCAAAACGACGCGGCCATATAAACGCCGTCCTCCTACAAAGACCATCGGTAGCCGCTGGTGTCTGAGGTGCCAGCAGATGTGTGTGCATTTGTGCCTCTTCCTGGCCCGGCACTATACGAGCTCCCTAGAATCCAAATTGACGCGTTACAAGTGCGAATGACAGGTGTCTCTTTGTGTTTGCTTTGCAGGATGAAAGCGTTCCCCCCGATAGCCGCCGTCGAACGCCTCAGCGTGCAAACATTCTGTAGGGAGAAGTGCCCTGTCTATTGCAAGCGCACTTGTTCAACTGATTAACAATGAATTGATATCTGACATTTGATATCCATTGTTGAATCGCTTTAATGACATTGATGTGACAGACTCAATTTAGCCAGTTAGGCCACATCAGAGTGAGAAGTCATTTCGGCCCTCCCGTAATTACCTCCCTCACCGCACCCTGTGATTGCACAGACCAATTAAAAAGGATCGACCTCCCATCCGGTTTGCCCCTCTCTGCCACCGAATTGTTGTGTCGTTCGTTGAGCATCCCGGCTTCCCGGGCTCAGTCTCTGTTTTTCGTTCCTCTCTCTCAGGGGGAAAGTCAAAACTAATAATTGTGTTTCCAGCCGTGTGATAATGCGGCGCTCTCTGTTCCTTTTTCGAGTCGATACTGTCCCTCTGCGGTGGCTGTGTCCCTCCCTATCTGAAGAACTGATGGTATCTCCCCCTCTGTGCATTTCCTCCTCTCCTGCTGAATTAACCATTCGTTCCCTATGGCTCTCTGTCTCGACTTTCAATATTCCCCTCTCTGGCTTCCTTATCCTCTCCCCCTATCGCACCTTCACCGCTGCATCTCCTCCATCTTGCTCTCTGTGTCTTACTCTCCTGCCGTTTCCTTTCTCTCACCTCGATCACTCTCTTCTCCCTGACTTTAGGCCCAACTCTGTATCCTAATGGCGCTTTGCATGTCTCTGTCCAGAAAGCATCGGAGTGTAACCTGCTAAATTGGAATGTTATGGTGAGGCAACACGCACGCATGAGAAACTCTTGAGTTAATGGACAATTTACCTCACCTCATTGTTACAGCCTTTACATTCATTAGGCACCCTCAGCTCTCTCCTTGGCCCGTCTTTATCTCTCTCCCACTCACTCCTTTATTCCTTCATGCTCTCCTATCTTTCACTGCACAGGTTGCCTTTGTCCTGAGAGCCTGGCTGAATTCTTCTTTATTGTGTCCCACCTTTACTGCATGGTTCCTGTTGCTGGGGTGTTTGCCCCAGCTGTCCAGCCTGCTGGAGGAACTGGTAAAATAATAGCAACAGCCAGCCATAAATCAACCCAAATGAAAAACATCAACATTACAGTCCCCCCCCCTTTCCTGACCCTTTCTGCTCTCTTCTCTGCCCTTCACCTTTGTTCCAGGAAAGAACGAGTGGAGGGAAAGATAGCCGTAGGCAAAGGTTGTGTGGGGGGGGGGGGTCTGAAAAGGTGATGGATAATGAAAAAAAAGCACTTGTGTTACGTATGTGCAGTTGTTTCTTTGCACTGCTGTTAGTGGAGTTGGTTTCAGAGAAAGCGAGTCCTCCTGACCAGAAGCTTAGAGGAGAAGGCTCACGCGGAGGAAGAATATCCTTGTGTCAGCAAATCTGCAATCTATATGTGTGCGTGCGTTTGTCTGTGTGTATAGACACACGTGCATTACAGGTTTAAAGGAGGGGAAGTAAAATGTGTCACAGTGAGAAAGAAAACGGGGAAAAGAAGCGATTGATGGATGAGAGCTCATCACCAAGGCACTAAGAGAGAGAATGGGTGGGGAGTTAAGCGATGCGTTAAACGTGATATATGACACGGGCACATACATTTTGCGGACACACAAAGTAATCTATACTCATTCACAGAAGACAAATGCACTGCCTCGCACCCACGTGTTTAGTTACAGCAGCTGATTGCAGTTTTTTAGCTATATTGGACCTATAAAAAAAATAGCAGGTAGAGGCCTGTCAGCCGTTGGTTGCCGTGGCGATGCTTGCCAAGGCAGAAAGCAGAAATGGAGAAAGTGTTAACATCCGCCACTTTAGATAGTTTGATCACCCAAGACATCTATCTCTGAGATTACTGCTCCCTCCCTCCCTCCCTCCCTCTCCCCCCCCCCAAGCAATTCATCGTTATCTGAAAAATTCAGCAGAATCGTGTCCTTCCAGGAACAACGTCCCAAATACTCTGCATGATCCACAGAATTTTACAGTGAGTAGTTTTCATTGGGACCTTTTTCTAAAATCTTTCACAATTAGGATGCACAGCATTCATTATGCAACGTTATTGTATATCTTGTATTATAGATAAATATAGCTGCCCAGTTAAAGTGGTGGAGAAGAAGCTACAATAAACTAAAGCACACCCAACAGATCAAAACACACCATGAGTAAGTATTCCTGCACGCCATGGGTGCTCGCGCTCTCAAAGCCCGCACACTTGACTGAACCACATATGCCGTGACACATCTCGCAGATACACTGGCACTCGCGCATCCTTACAGGCTCTCAGCGCAAAGACGGCTGCCATGGTGATGTGCCAGCGAGGCTGCAGGATCGGGCTGCTACCAACAGGATGTGTTGGAGGAGTAAAGGAGAGGAGAGGAGAGGGAGAAGGGCTAAACAGGAAAATACAGTTGTTTCTACAACTCTTAATGGCATACAAAAAATGTTTTGGCATGGAGAGATTGACGGCAGTTTACTATCTGGTACGCAAATTCGAGTAGTCATTAAGGAGCAATCGGCTGATAAATGAGTTGAGCTGAATAACTGTGATTTGAGAACATATGACGGATAATGATGAGGTACTAAAAGAGAGACTGGAATATACTACAGTGATGAATCAGTTCATAAGCATTTGTGACCCAGAATGGCGTTAATCATTCTGATCCTGATTAACTCTGAACTGGCTGGGCGGCACAAACTGGTAACGACTCATTAATCACTAATTACTCAATCATTAGTTACTCTTTTTGGCCGTAGTCCTCCATGTACCCTTGCTGGAGTTTATTGGCTACTTTGTAGATCATTTTGAGACTTATAAATACATATACAAATACATAAATATCCTGTTTTTGAAATTTCCCAGATATCTTTAAAGATCCACTCCACTTCAGCGCCTGATCTATTCCCACAAAATGGGACAACAGACTAGTGGAATAGAGGCCAGACGAGAGTGGATGCAGAAAGTGGTTGACGAGATGAAGATGAGGGCTTCGTCAACGGGGGAAGGAGGGAGTCATGGGGGGAGGGAGGGGCAGAACTGAGGCTACCCAGGATGAGGGAGGGAAGTCGGAATGCTGCTGATAGGATGAAGTGGATAACGCAGGGGAGGAGGGGAGAGGGGGGGGGGGGGGGGTCGTCCTCCATCCAGCAGGAGTGTGGTCTCCACTGGCCCTTGCGGCATTGTCTTCTCAATTTCTATCACTTAATGAACAAGAAGAACAAAGATATGCATCTTATTAAAAAGCAGGTCTGTCGAAAGGAGCAATAGAGGAGAGACTGAGCGTAATAAATAAATAATGGCATAGTAGAGTATAAATATAGTGACATCCTCCAGGCACGTTCTGTCTATTGCTTGTTTTTTACTCTGGCATTAAGGAATTCTCCCTTTCTTTGCCTCTCTTTCGAATACAAATTTAACAATGTTGATTTTCATCGTCTGCCTTCAACGTCGCATCTCTATCTTAGCGCCAACTGTCCATCTATTTTTTTTCTCATTAGCTTCGTTCCAATTCCCTGCATCTCAGCTGTCCTTCCTTTCTTCCGCTCACTGTTCTCTTCTATGACACCTGTGCATGTGTGATATCCAGCTAATCACTCTGCCACAATTGTTCTCTGCTCCTCCTCCCTCTCTCTGTCCCTCCGTGTTGGGGAAGTGGTGGTGGTGGATGGCTGGATGGCGCACTGTGGTGGTGTGTGTGTGTGTGTGTGTGTGTGTGTGTGTGTGTGTGTGTGTGCGTGCGATTATGCATGTTGAGGGACAGGTTAAAGGTGAGGCACGGAGCGCTGCTACAGGTGGTGGCATCGGTTTCTCATCTCTACAATGTTCAGAGTCCAGCCTAATAACGAGGGCTGCAGTTTGCTAACACAATGTCTCCAAGGACACAGGGACACTTAAAAGTCTCACGTGTGAATCTAGTTAGACTTTGATTATCAGAGTGGTTTAGCAAGACTAAAGCTGTCTGTTCCGTCAGTATGGAAAGACTGCTTGATTTTTTAATGTACTCTTGAAGGATCATCGCAACAGGCACTCTGGCTGTAAAACAGCGTCTGCAATTTACGGAGCTTCTCAAACCCCCGTAACTTCAAAGTTATCAATTCCAAAACTTCAGAGGCGCCTTTTGATGTACATTTTTTATCCCATTAATGTGTTTGCGGAGCCAATAAGAAGTTGGCCAGTCCGGTCAGCAGAAAGATGGCAACTTGAATTATGTGTTATCTCATCTTATCGAAGTTCTCTTTCATAGATCCATATAATCCATGTGTTATAAATGTTGGTAAAGATGCTTTCTTGAGTAGCAGGCACAACCTAGTACACAAAATAATTACATGAAAGATCATTTGAAATCGGAATATAGAATTACAGCCCTCGTCTGTAGGGTGGCATTCTTGTGAGGTTGCGATGCTAATTTCAACGATGGTCGTGAGGGTTTTGTGAGGAAATTATAATTTGACTGGAAAGTGGTACCAAAGAAGCTTAGCTTTAGTTAGCGTTATTTCAGTGGGCAATTTATCCCGTCTCAGACTCAGCTCTACTTGCTTCAAACTTAATACAACGGAACCGCAGCTAGATGTAAAATGTAGTATTGTTACTTGAATGTATTAGCCTGATAGCACATAGCGTAGCATGCTAATATTACCAACACCTGTATAATCTGTTTTTAGATGATCTCTGGTTCTTTTTCGGTTCTGTTAATAATGTAAGAAAAACACTAGAACTGTATTATACTTTAGAGGAGTTCATATTATTGTGTGTTTGTATTGTTACAAAAAAATCTGACAAGACAAGAAAGTGTGTTGACCATTTTGACCTTTGTAGGCCCTCTCTGTTGTTGTCATTTATGAGTTTAAAGTCATTCTGTACACATAAACTGTGTGCTCTTCCCCTGCCCTATTCAGCCTCCCTCTAATCCATCCTCCCTCATTCACACAGACACAAAACAACGTAATGCCTGACACAAGGCATTTATTCCACCACATAAACAATCTACCAAATGTTGCTCAGGTTTTCCGGTAGCATTCGTGTTTTTCCTCCTATGACAAATGGAGCAATGGACAAATTTGTAGGACAAGAAATAAGCAGATTGCAAGAAAACAAGTCAGATTTGTCCCGTTGCTCCAAATCTCTGATAGGCCCAGGTGCAGAACATGATTGGTTTTCTAATAGGTAATGTGGCTTGAGACACTGCGAGTATATGGGACCACCTGGGTGTCTGGATGTGCACACAGGCTTCATAGCATGTGTGTGTATGTGAGAGTGTGTAGCGGCGTTCGCCCTTGGTTGAGCTCATTAGGCCGTTATGTGGAAGCTCTGCGCTCATTACCAAGTTACGTCGTCGTATCCCAGATAAGGTCTTTGGGGAAGGTAACATAGAACATGCAGCACAGGATTTGTCCCCTTGTACAATCAGGGGTTGAAACGCATATTGAGATCAAAGAGCATTAACTGCACATGTTGAACTATGCTGCAACTGCTTCTGAAGGCTCGGATGATAAGAATTTATGTATTCTTGTATTCAAATTGTACACTGCATTGGCCACGGGACATTTAGTCTGTACAGAGAGCAGAAGTTAAACCATAACTCCTGCTCTACCAAAACCCCAATTTACAAACCATATAGACATTTGTAACCACATCCAAATGCTCATTCACTCCTGGAACTCCGGTTTAGAAATGCAAAGTTAGCAGAAAGCAAGTAAGTCTCCACAGCTAATAGTACTTTGTCCTAAGTGTTTCTTGGTGGTGATTTAGGAAATGATTACTCCATTAAGGGGATGTTTATAATGAAGCAGCTTTCTAAAGCTACCGCCCTCTGCAGTGGTTGTTTCCTACCTGCTTACACCATGTCCGCTCCGCACAGCTGCTGGGTCAAAATCCATATTTTGCATTTGTGGCTTTGTTGTCTAAGGCAATAAATCCAACTTGACGGTTTATAACCTCCCATCAGACACCTTAAAGTGATGTCACTGATGCTAATCACTCGCTCTCCTAAGGTTAATGAGTCCCTCCAATCACTACCTTCTCTCTATCCCTCCTCTGTCTCTAAGTCTCCCCGTGATGCCAGCAGTAGCTGCTTGGCATGCTGGGGATGCGTCCTCTTTTGCAGACATGACTAATGCATGCAACACTCAATATATCTACCAGTCAAAGCAAGCTAGACGCGTGTGGGCGAGAGCCTTCTCACATTTACCTGTTCTGTATGCTTGATGGAATCATTTAATTTGCTAAATATACTTAATCCTGGATTATAGCACACAAAACAAGAGCATGTGCACATATCTCGCACTACGCTTGCACACACACACACACACAGACACACACCCACGTGGATTTTCTCATCTCTACGTCGATTGTTCTTCACCTGATGGGTAGCGGTGCTGAGATTCCTGTGGTTTGTTGATGCTCCATCATGGCGTTCCCTCTCAGTGAGCTGGCGCTTCGCCACAGGGTCGGTCACGCTAATAAAGACCTTTTGAACTGAGCCGAATTGACTTGAGACATGTGGAGGAGAAGAAAAAAGAGAAAGCGAAATGGAATTATGAACAAAGACTGGGGCAAGAGATGAGATAATGAAAGGTTTTGTCCTCCAGGTGGAGACCTGCCATTTATTTCTGCCACACATGCTAAAATTAATAATTAAAGGCTAGTCTGGCGGGATGGGGTCCCTCGATAAGGGCAGATGAAGTCCTTAGGTAATGCTTGATTTAACCTTCATTTTGATTTTTAAGGTCGTACTTCAGGGGCATTTTTAAATTTTGACATCTGACTTTAAAGGAGTAAGCAGTGGACTTCCCTTTAGCATTTCATTCATTTGTTTCTTTGTCTTTTGCACTTGAGGGACATTACTTTGAACCTAAAATGTAAAGGGAGAGACATGTGACACAGGCCCCTCATCTGGGTACTGAAGCATTGACGGATTTGCTCTCCAGTCATTCTGCACCTCTAACTGTCCAATGACAACGTCAGTCTTCGAATCTTACTGACCTGGTGTTGCATAATACTCGTCGTCATCTGTTTTAAATCCGATTGAGAAATCCTGGTGGAACTGATTCTTAGCGATCAATGCTCAAGTTTATTTGGCACCTGGTTCCAGATTAGCAAAAAGACTATCATAAGAAGCAGGCTTGTCAATCAAACAGTCAATTACAGCCCCCCAAACGAGCGCGATGAAACCTGCGGGCTGTTTGTATTAGTTACTGTTCCACTGATGAAGCAATGTGACATCTTGTGTGCAGGCCTGCGGCGGCGTCAGGCCTGCAGAGGCTGTCTAGTTCAACTAATGAGGATGGAGAGAGGGGTCAGAGATAATAACCAATCTAAATAAGGACCTTGATTTGACTTTCACACTGTCATTGTGTGTCACTTTGTGTGTGTGTGTGTGTGTGTGTGTGTGTGTGTGTGCTCGGAGGTGATGTCCTCCCACCTTCCTGCTGTTATGTTATGACTAGCGTCCTTGCTTGGAGCACACTGTCATCCGGAGGTGTCAACCACGCAGCGCAGCCATCAGCACACTGCTGGCTGCGTTCTGAACGCTGACGGAGACGGACGCACCTTCACAAACGCATTAATATTTAAATGTGCACCAGCGCACACAGTTGCATGTGTAATGGACCCTTTTTGGGGCTTTTTCACGAGCATAGACCAATACAGGATACATGCGCGCTTCCACTTGCGCGCACACACTTGCCGCTCCGTCAGTCGGTGAGCGTACATGTTATGCAAAGCCGTAACAAAGCGCTGTCAGAAACTGAGTGTCAGCTCACCTGACAGGAACTCGGAGCTCCGTCTTCCGCCCTCGCCATCCCATTTTCCTTCTGTCCAACCTCATTTAACCTGAGGAAGACTCTTCGGCCCTTAAGCTCAACTGAATTTGACATAATCTCACTTAACATTGTCACATTTCTAGTTTCTGTCTCCTTTGTTTCATCTGACCACCGGGCGATGGAGCCCCAACTATTTTTCAAAACTGAATTAAAAAGCAGTTGCCAGGATCCACTAGTACACATGTAATTATTTAGTTGAAATGTGTATTTTGGGGGAATTCTTTGATTTCCTTTCCCGCTCAGCAGGACTCTGAATGGAAGCGTTTCTGTCCAACATGTCATGCAGAGATGTGTTTTGCCGCACTTTGATTAAATCCTGGGCTTTGCAGCTACTGCAGAGGTGTTAAGAAGCATTGAAGCTGAATGTTAAACAATACTCTGCAGACAACAGGCCTCCTCGTAAGTGTAGCTGTCAGGAAGAACAGAAACTAAGCCCCCCAGTGGGGCTTGATTCAAGTGCACACACGATGCGCGGTTGATGAAGAAGCCGGTGCCTTGTAGAACAACGCAGGTAACATTTCAACACTTGAACGATTCCCCAGGGTCGTTGTTGAGAACATTTCGTGGGCTGAGAAGAGGGATTTGAAAAATGTGCCGTTATTGCACATATTTTGTGATGATAATGGCCAGATACGTTGTAAGTAACATTTCAGTTACTCCCTAAAGTGTACATTTACTCCCCTCAGCCTCAATAATGAAGTCACAATTCTTCAATTCCGTGTGCTGCCTTCCTGACTGCATCAACAACTTGTAGATGTTTCCCCTGTGGTTGTTTTAGCCTGCAGGCCTTTATGATGGGATCGTTAGAAGACTTATTCGCTTCAATAACAATAAGAGTGACAACTCCCTTCATGTGTCCATATATAAAGGAGTGTAAAGGGACTTCACACGTCACATTTAAAGCCAATTCACCTGGGAGGCTGATTCTTTGAAGGCATTTCTTGCAGGCTGAACTGCTTTGCTGTGCACTAAATGAGTTGTGTAAGTTCTTTCCACAGCTGCAGCATTGTGATTGTTCCTGCAGCTCCTGACAAAGAATGAAAAAAAACAGCATTGCTTGTCATATAATGTCTTATTTCAGGTAGAAATGGAATTTGCTGTGCATGTGTACGGATGTGAGACCCGCTGATCAATCATAGCAACTGACATAGCAACAAGACATGCGCAGCACAGCTGAAATATATGAGATGAATCAGTAGTCGTGCTTCCATGTTGGAATGCTTTAACCCCAACACTTTTGGCGGTTGACAACATTGCATTGCAGAGCAAAACACTGTGGACCGAACAGGCTAATCACGAGTGTGAATGATTCAAAAGAAAAAGAAGGTTTACAACATACGCACACTGCTCAAGTGATCTTGGAGCACTGCCTTCACTCCGAGAGAGGACACAATACCACAACAGACGGAGAGCCGCTCAGTGCCCTCCTGGGTCAACTCATATTTGTACTTCCCTGATTGCAGCCGTTCATACAGCTGTTGCTGCAGAGAGTTGTTGACCCGGACCCATTTCCAATCCAAAACACCGCAGTCTGAATCGAAACCTGAGGGGAACCTTGATAGATTGATGACGTTCACACAGCTTGGTGGGACCCTGGGTGGCGTGACCACCGTCACACAAAGGCCAGCAGGCACCAGCGCGCACAAACACAAATAGACATGTCCGATGTATTCACCACCTGCTCAGTCACCCTCACGCGCTCCAGAAGCAACACTCACCCACATTTTCGAGATTGGGTCGACGTATCAAATTGCTTAACCATGAAAGACAGGGAATCAGTGAATTTAGTGTGCGTGCGTGTGTGTGTCAGTACGCTGCAGGGCTCTGTTTGTATACTAGGCCCAAATCCTGCATTACTCATTTAAGCACCACACATCAAAAAGACAGGGCGACGTGGCTGCACGCTGACCACACATGGTTCTTTTGATTTAGCCCGTCACAGAAAGTAGGACAAAGCTGGGTCCTGATGACCATATTTGGCCTGGTGCTCGGTCCCCTGCAGCCATCTTGCCTGCCTCCACTGCATGCTGCCAGGGCATCGCCGCTCAGATACCTCCCTCTTTTTGTCCAGCCTCGTTTTTTTTTCTTCTTTCTGTGTTCTCCTCCTTTTTTTCCTCCTGCACCACGAGAAAAGAGCGTTTTCCCCCCCACTCCTCCCCCCCCTGGTTTCTCTCTTTCCGCTCCCTCTGCCCCTCATCCCTCGTTTCCTCCCCGTCCCCCTCTCCTGCTCATCCTGTTGCTGCGCTGTTTTCTCCCCAAATCCTCTTCCTCTGCTCATCCTCCTTCTCCCTCTTCACCCCCCTCTGCACTGCTTCCTTTGTTCTTTCCCCCCTCTCGTTGCTTCCTATGTTCCTTCGTGCTTTATACCTCCCGAGCAGGAAGCTGCGTTCATCCAGGTCTCCTCCGCTGGCTGTGTGCAGGGAACCGGGGTCTGTTGGCCCCCGTGGCCCTTTATGGCTCCGCCCCTCTGTTCCTCGTCGGCCCCGCTGCGCTACGCACGCGTGTTTGCAGATTCATCAACTTACGCACATCTTCACCCATGTGCACCAACACCCGTGGGTCTGGGAGGGGGGTTAAGTAAGCCTGCATTTGCACCCCTCCACAACCATGTGTGTGTGTGTTAATGGAGTCCTACAAACCCAGTATGTGCGCGCGTGCCAATACTCTCACACACAAACTCTCTCTACCGCCTGGCAGCTTGTTTGATCGCCTGGAAAATGAATACTAAATGCAGGGCAAAATGGCCGGCAGGGATCACCTTGGCTGCATGCGGCTCACCGCCGGCTCCATGCAGGCGTGAAACTGGAGCACCTCCATCCCTAATTCCCCGCTCGGATATCGTTGGACTCCGCGCCGTTTGTTAAGGAGACGCACGGTGATGGTTGACTCTTCGTCAGTCATTTGTTGTCTTAAGCAGGGAGCACAGAGGCTCCTCCTGCGCCCCGGCCGTAGCATTCCCTCTGAGCCCCCAGCTTCCCCTCTCCCCGACACAGACGCACACGGACCACTCGCACTCACACACAAACGGGCGTTCCGTAGAGGCTCGTCTACACACAGTCAAGCACACACACACTCACACACAGACACACGCATAACACTATGAAGCACTGTCGCTAGCACTGAAATTAAATGTCTTTTCTAAGATTTTGAAATGGCCAATTTATTTACGTCTGCGTTTGGGAGGATGGAGTGCTATGAGGGTGTTATCGCGTTGACCTGCGGTTGTTGCTGCTCTGCAGGCTTTAAGTGGCTCGAGGTCCACTGAGTGGCACCATAATAATAATTTACATGCAGCATTAAGGCATTTTGAGTTTCTTTGTTTCAAAATATATGAACACGCAAAGCGGATTCTTAAAGCCAATCTATAGTTTCAGGTAATAGCGGTATCTTGATTTTCTGTATTTAACCCCTTTTTGTTGCCGCTCGGTTGAAACCACAAAAGAAGAAGGTGAGAGTTCCCGCAGAGCTAAAAACCAACAATTAAGCCCTGTGTTGCCTCGTTGTGTTTCTTTTTTCGTGCGCGCATTTGTGTGGCGGGAGAGCGGCGAGGCTGCTTTGGGTGGAGTGTTTGCCACACAGCCACGTCTGTGTGTTTACGTGTGATAATGAATCTATTTATGTGCATGAGATGTGTTCATAGGAGGACAGCAGTGCGTTTGGAGTTGTTGTTGTGTTTGTTTGCTTCTGTTATCAATGCAGGCCAGGCGACAGAAGCTCTTTAGCGGAGAGTCAGTTCAGTCCAGCATGAAGATGAGGTTGGCCGGCCGGCGTATGTCAGCATCACTTTGCTGACTGTATCCCTGCGCGCGTGTGTGTCAATGAGTGCGCGTGTGTATTTAGAGTATTTATGCATGTGGGGTCTTTGATGTCAGCTCGTGGCTGCTACTGTTTGCAGATGTGCGTGTTAGGTAATCACAAAACACAATCACTCTGATCTATTCCTGAACCTGCCATCATATATAGCATTCCTCTCATCCACCCACAACCTCTCTCCATTGCTCCGTCCCACATACACATTTTCTCTTTTTTTGGCCTCTATTTTCCATCTCTCCGCTGCCACTCCTCATCTCGGTCCTCCATCTCCTACTCCCACACTCACTTTATCTCTGTGTTTTGTTATATATTATCGCTCCATGTTGTTTGTCTCTGGACATTTCTCTTGTCATCTCTCTTCTCCCCCCCCCTCCTTCTCCCCCCTGTTCCTTCACCGCTGCCCCGGAGCCCTGCACTCCCCATCTCTGACACTCCCCCCCCACCCCCCTCCTCTCCAGCCCTCTCGGCCCCCTCTCCCCCATCTCTCCCCCCGCCAACATCCCTTCCTTACCCTCGCTGTCTTCCTCCTCTGCGCGCCTTTTGCCTTCCATCACATGTGTGCACGCTGTCGGAGGGGGAGTATTGATTGCACGCTTGGGTGACAAGCGCGGTAATGGACGGCATGGAGTGTGTGTGGGGTGGTCGGGGGTGTTTAAGGAACTGTCCTGGCAATAACTCACCTGACCAGGCGGACGGCCGCCGGCCGGGCGGATGGAAAGGTGCTGCACAACGCAGGGCAACCTGACAGGCTGCATTTGAAAGCCTCCGAACTAAATATAGGGCAACTTTCAAATTGCATCCTATTTCTTCCCAGGGGAGGATGTTTTTGACCGTGTGAGAACACTGGCAATAAAACAGACAGAGTAAATTCAGTAACTGCTGTGACTAGTCTCCCGTGCCGTTGTATTATGTTGTTTTACATTTATCTCTAACATGCAGGGTGTCCAAAGTGCCGTTTTTTTTTAAAGAACCCCCCTCCCCTCCCCCCTCCAGTGTGCTCTGATGTTGCCAAATCCAGCCATGCTCCTCGATTTTCACTACTGCATCATGGACAGTATCACATACACCCCGGTTAAAATGCTAATACGGGTGATTCAATTAAAACAATCTCTTTTCCATCGCCCATAACTCCGTTTGTGACGTTGTGTTTGCACTCTTTTATGGATTATTGGAAAAGTCAAGAGTTTGTTTTCTATTCTCCCAGGCAGTTTTGGGATATTTTCATAATGATTCCAGAGCTTTATGCAGCAGGGCCGTTGACTGTGGAACAGCTTTTGTGTCATGGAGCTCACCCCTGACACTCACCGAATAGATTAAGCCTGTGACTTTTGGGTTCAGGACGAATGCTATTATGAATATTCTACATTTATAAACCTAATTCTGGTACACGTTCTGCATGCCAACTGGCTAATGATGTGCTTTCTGTAAAGAAAAGGAAAAACTGTGCAATGCAGTATTATCATTCCTACTGGCAGAATGTGCGGCGCAAATAAATATAAATAAATGCATGCTAATAGACATGAAATCGCATTGTGTGATGGGACTTTATCGGGCATATTATGTGACTCTTATCCCCAAACCACGTAATTTTAATACATTCCGTGCAGACTGTATCCAAAATTGGAAGAATACTGCTGTCAGGCATGAAACAGTGTGATACTACACGGAAAGAAGTAAGTGAGTAATTAAATGAACACACGTCTCTCATTCATCTTATGTGACCTAAATTAAGCAACGTATTTTTATGGTGATTCTAATTTGCCAGAGATGCCAGTAGTGTGACATATGAATCCAGATATCTGTAGTTCTAACTTCTAAGGCTAATGTGCCATGCCCTAACTAACTGAGTATGCATTTATTCACCACTGCCTGTTGCTGATTTACTAAACAATGGAGCAAATAAATGCAAATCCTCCTTAAATATGGCGCCGTTGCATAAATATTGCAGCATCGCGTTCAACATATGCTACCGTGCATTACCATAGAGGTGGCAGAGGGATAACCAACAATTTAGGGTGAGAAAGCTGAACTGAATGCAGTGCAGCAGTGTTTGTTCCCCGAATGTCAAATTTAATTACTTAATTGACCTTGTTATGGTGGCGACCGCGTCATGATGACACACAACACCGAACACAGCCTGAAAGTGAGCGGCAGTTTTGTTACAATTAAACAGTTTGGCACTTTGTTTCAGTTTTATATTCTGGCAGCAAGCAGGTCTCCCACTTGGTGGTTTTGCGACGATGGCAGAATAGACAATGTCCCCTGCTGGTGAGGGACTTAAAATATTGATTAACGGTTAGAACGCAGCCCCAAATGGCAAGAAAGGATTGATCGATCATTTGTCTGATGTCTGGAGTTTTATATCATCTTTGTCGTCGTCATGTTTCAGACCTCTGGACGCCGGTGCTCAGCTTCTGACTGGCTGCCATCCTGCCGATGTTAAGATGAAACGCATATTACTACGTCTAATCTCAGCATCTGAAAACTGTGTCATTATACTCATGTGGTGCGCCCGGAGAATTTACTCCCACCAAAATACGGTTCAACCTTTATTTGTACTTTTTTCACAACACGAGCAAAATTCCCAAATCAATTGTTTGTAATTCATTTGTTTGTAAATCCTTTCATGTCATTGAGAGGACACTTTTATCCAAAACAACCTACATCGCATATTTAAACCCATGGTCTTTTACATTTTAGCCTGGGGAGCAATTAGGGGTCAGGTGTCTTGCTCAGGGACACTTGGACATGGCACATAGAGCAGACGGCGTTTGGACCACCAACCTTGTGGTTCCCAGGACACCAGCTCTACTCCATGCACCACCAGCAACAGATGTCTTCTGTTTAAATACTTCCTTGAGTATTAATTAAAAATGTTTTACTAATGTACAGAATAGTCATTTTTGGCTTGTTTTAAAAAACAGACATTGGAAGTTTACAAAACTGTTGTAGTTCATTTAAAAAGAAAGCTTTTTATCCAAAACATTATTTTGGTTATTTTGCTGATTCCCACCTCCCTCTGCAGTGCGTCCCGATCAGTCCAGACAGTGTGATGTCCTGTTTTGAGGGCAGATGATACATTTTGGAATCAGTCATGGGTGACAGAATTACACATCCTGAGGAATCGTGACGTCATGCAACATATTCAGAATAAACTGTGAAGTACTTTTAAATAAGTTAGCGAGTAACTTTCAAATAAGTTGGACCACAACTCTGCTTAAAAACCACCATTTGATTTGATTAATATGTGTTTCTGCCGGTTAAATAGCTCTAGTAGGATGAGATTTATATAAACTATCTCCCCCAGAATAGAATATATAATTGTAACCTGAAACAAGCCACCATTATAAAACACACGCGCAGCCCGAGGATTTGTGTGATAAAATATGGTATAATAAAAGCCGCTTTTCACGGTCACTGTACTGGTATTAATGTATTTATGGTCCGTGGGCTTTTGCAGTGAAATTGAAAAAAGAAGATTAAAAGGATAATTCATGGGTTAACACAAATAGAATACTGAAAGTGATTTTGTTGCATCCTCCAGCAACGCAGCACTTTTTATGCATTAAAGCAACTCTGTAATCTGACGTTATTAAAAAATATTCTTTTGGCATTTCCAGTGTTCTGGTTATTGTAGAGTGCAGAATGAAAGACAACACAGAAGAGAGAAAATGACATCAGCCAAGGTCATAAGCTATATTCATACCCATGTTGTTTTCAACATGAGACAGAATGAAAATAAATCCCTCAGGGCTTTATTGTTTTATCCTATCGCTTCTGTGACCTTTTTAAAATGGATGGTGCTGTTTTCTTCTGTTGCAATGAAATTGCTCATAAATATTTTGATCAATTATGTAATCCACTGGAGCCACCAGGATTGCTCACAATTTACATTATTTTATCACTGCACATGCACGTCTATTTATGGTAATTGGTTATTTATTTCTTTAATTTAGATTTCGTATTTAGAGTTTGTTTTTGCGACAGTCAGATTATCCTGCTGTGGTGAGCATAACCGCCGAAATCAGTATTATCTATGAAGATGCAGACTCAAGATTATTGCTGAGTAAGCACGGATCGGCGCTGTCTGGAGCTGCATGACATTATTCAGGGCTTATTTCACCATCGGGCACCGATGCAAAGTTCCCAGCTATTTCAGCAGCCAGCGTCAAAAGTAAATTGTATTTTTCATGACCTTATCCCGAGGCACAATCCTAAACACATCCAAAAAAACAATGTCAGAATGAGAAACAAGGAGTAAACAAGATAATTACTACATTTGTGCTCATTAAATCAAATAATTGTTACAGGTGCCTACTCAGCTTAAACATGCAATACATCAGCAGCTTTAAGAAGTGAACAAAATGAAGAACGCTTTGATTCGGCGGGAAGGTTCAATATGCCCACTGCTTGTCAACTACAAGTGAACACACTGCTCTTATGTTGTTGTTCATTTGAAACCGTCAGCTTGTCTGTTGATGATCACCTTGAGTTCATTTTTACAAAAGGACATTCACTGAAACTGATAATGAGGTTTTTATTTTGTCGTATTGATCAAAGCCTTCCATGATACCTGCAGCGATCATACAAAAACACGGCATGTGACTCAGAGATGATGAAAGTCCTGCTGATGTGTTACACATCGAGGCACATCAATTTCACAGTGAGATGTCTCAAATGGAAGATCTGATATAAATGCTCAGGGGGGAAAAAAAAAGCATGATGTAAGATTTGGCTATTCAACTATTTCAATGTTTGAGAAAGCGTGATCATTCCTCTCCTGAATGAGCAACACTGGCCTGCCCTACATTCTTTGGTCTTTGCATAGTTGCAAGTGAATCCTTTTTTAAAAGTGGAACTTCTTCTAAGAAGTGCAGTCAGAGAGAATTTGTCTCTTGCCCCGGGGCAGCTGAAAACAAACCCAATTTGAGCATCCTGCTTTATGCTGAGCAAATTAGTACAGACGAAAACACTAAACTATGGCCACAAATGTAAACTACAATAAAAAAACCCCAATTTTGGTCACTCAGAATGCCGACAGTTTGACAGTCACAATGCGCACACACTTAAGTTGAGGGAACTGTGCACACATTTTTTCCAGCCCCGTGTTGCAGCAGCTTTGACCCCCCCCCGATCTCACATTTACCTTTTCCATCACTGGCTGCTCCCTTCCCTCTCCGTTTACCTCCCACTCCTCCCCACTCCCAGTCCCTCCGTTTCCCATCCTCGACTCTGTTGCCACGGCAGCAAAACATGACATAGAGAGAGAGACAGAGAGAGAGAGAGAGAGAGAGAAAAAAATGCCATCTGATTCATTTAATCCACAAACTGTGTGTGTGTGTGTGTGTGTGTGTGTGTGTGTGCATGTTGGAGAATATGTTGGATAGGTTTGTGTACATCTCTACGTATCTGTTGTGTGTGTGTATGTGTGCGGCGTGTGGGTGTTTAAGTGGGCAGCTGCGTGGAGTCGGTTCATCGGTTCATCACAGAGCTATAGCGGTACGAACACTCTACCTTTGTCTGTCTCACTGCGTATAGCGGTGCCGTTTCCGTTTTCTATTCCACGTTCACTCCAAATATCTGGTTATTTTAAAGCAACGTGCCCTCTGAGGGATTCGCAATCGTCTCTTTCGTGAGGCATTCGTGCGCAGACACACATTTAAACAAAGCTCCTTTTACTTTATAGTAGCAGACATTATTTAAGTATTCTGCATCAATAGTCAGCTGAAATGTTACAGATTATGTCCGTGCTGATACACGGTCCTGCCACTCCAACGAATCAAGTCAAATCAGATTAGTTTCATTCGTACGATCAAGTAAACCCAGTTTTTCCCCGATGGAATTCACAGGCTCCCACTGATGACAGGCTCTCTAAAAAGAAAAGGAAACTACAATTAAAACCCAGAAACCTTTTAGCACATGAGCAAAAAAAGAGAAGTCTAGTTTGTAAAAAGTCAAATCTTAAGGGTATTATGATTCTCTCTTATTATAATAAGTCAAATGGCAATACTATTAAATGAAATCCTGCAACTCAACCAGGATGAAAGTGAAAACATCCTCTCACATTCAACACCAACTCATTTCAGCTGACAGCACATTCTCCCTCCGACATTGTTTTCTTTTCAGTGCCGTATGTATTTCGATCTTGTACTTACAGGGCTTTGTTTTGTATGTAAATGTTAGCTCTTCAAACAAGCCGGGGGGGGGGGGGGGGGGGGGGGGGGGGGCGAGTGAGTTCAAGGAGAGCCTCCTAATTGTGATTAAACTGCTGCGCCTAGAAATCCCGCCCGTGCAACCAGTTGGACCTGCGTCGCCAGCCAGTTACACTGAAAAGAACATCTAGAGCATCTCGCTCCCCCCCCTCTCACCTCCAACGGCTCTGATTCAAACGGCGGGGGGTAAATATATGCGTGCATGGGGACCGAAATGAAAACTAACTGCTGCCATGTTGAAACACACAATACGCAGGCAGGCAAGCAGACGTGAATAAAACACAAAGCTTAAACATAAACCAACACACACCCACTCTCGGGAGTTGCTGCACATGTGTGCAGCTAATGGATGCTTGTGTGTGTGTGTGTGTGTGTGTGTGTGTGTGTGTGTGTGTGTGTGTGTGTGTGTGTGTGTGTGTGTGTGTGTGTTCTCGCGTGACATATTCGGATGTGACAGCGTCAGAGGAGTACGGTGTTTCCCCGAGCAGGCTGTGTCACTGACTGAGGGCCTCTTTGTCAAGGAGAGCACTGGGGAAGCATGTATCCACGTCCGATGGACGGGGAGAGAGAGGGGGAGAGAGGGGGGGAGAGAGGGGGGGAGAGAGGGTTAGCTGGGAACTCCAGCAGAGAAAGTGTCCTGTCGAGATGTAAGAGGCCAGTGAGAGCAAAGATAGGGAGGGAGAAGGGAGAGAGGTCAGTAGAGAGAAAAGGGGGAAATAGAGTGGCTGGAGATTTAGGAGCCGTGTGAGGAGAGGGAGGGAGGGAGGGAGGGTGAGAACAAGAGTCTCACGGCCAGGCTGGAGTTAATTGGGTTGGAAACAATGACTCAAACACTTGACAATATGGGTGTCATGAAATAAATGTTGTGATGCGTATATGCGTAAACTCCTTTCATCATTATTCTAAATGTTCTAAACCTTTCCTCAAATTCAGGAAACGTTTCCAGACTGCTCTTCTGGTCTGACAAACAAACAAAAAAAAAAACTAAAAAAGATTTATAACGTAAAATAAAAAGTACTGTACTGTACTGTAAAAGTACTCATTTTCAAAAGTAATCCAACAACTGCTTTCATATGCTGCTTTTTATATATATTAGTGGCCAGCAAACTGCACATTTTTGTTTGATCGCTTCACAGGCTTGTGTTTACTGCAGTACTTGTATTGAATTGCATTATTTGTAATAGCTGTTCGGGTTCTTGTTGTTTCTTCTTCCATCCGGCCGAGCTACTGATTATACCTGTTACCCCGTATCCTGCAGTCAAGTAAACATCCTCAAAATTCCTACTTAATATATATATGCAAGCTTCCTGGTCGGCTACGCGACATGAATAAATCATATTTGCTCAAAAGGTTTAACCTCACCTTACAGGCATGTCTCCAATACAAATACTCAAAAGCCGCTACTGAGAATGGCAACAAGAAGGTGAGGCGAGAGCAAAACTCCTCAAAAGGAATTGGAAATAATGGAACGAAAAGGATGACGGAAACGGGGGAGATGGTGGTTTGGGATGGAGACGGGCACATGCGAGGGGAGAGAGGAGCCAGGAGGTTTTAAAGGGCCGCAAAGGGAAAATGCTGAGTCAGTGAACGGCCAAGAACGTGTTGTGCCTCTTTGAAATGAGATGCAGACACCGAGCACTGAACACCGAACACTTAATCCTACAAAAGCCCAAACGGCTGCTTGAGGGGGGTCCCTGGTGACACGCACGCCGAGCCGACCTCTCCGACCTCTCCGACCTCTCCGACCTCTCCGACTCCGCTCATCCATATTGCCCGGGGGAGGGAGGAGGGCACAAACGTTCCTGATCGGGGGACAGAGCACCCCAGCTGTCCGCAGCGGGCCCTGCTGTCTCCCGTCAACAAGGGTTTTTAATTGTTAGAAGAGCGATTCTGTGCCATAATGGCCGGCGGTGCAGCCGTCTCAAATCCACAGCCTCTGTAGCCGTTCCACTCGCAAATTCAATTACGGGAATGATTCATTCTTCTATTATGATAACTGCCAGATTTTCTTGTGTCATACAATAAGGCAGAAGGGGAAAAACAAATGATTTGCCTGCCCCCCCTACGTCACCTTTCTCCTCTCCTTCGTCTCACCCCCCTCCCCTCCCCCCTCAAGCTGCTCTTTGTTCATCTCCGTTATGTTTCTCTTTCTCTGCGTCCCTCTCTTCTTGCCTCGCTATCGCTCATCCTGCTGCCTCTGTCTTGGTCCCTGTTCATCCTCTCCTCATCTGCCCGGGGGGTGTGAGGGGCGATAGCGTTCTCTCGTTTTCCTATTTTCTCCATATCACCCCGCCCCCCCCCCTCCTCTCTCGCTCGCCCGTTGCCTCCTCTGCCTCTCCTACCACACACTCCCCCCGTCTCCCTCCTTCCCTCCCACACTCTTTCTAGATAATTAAGATCTCTAATTTTACAGTTTTCGCTTTCATAATAGGCACTGCAGACACTACAAGCAAGACACCCAAGTCTCTGCGTGCACACACACACACACACACACACACACACACACCTATACAGGCACACGGCCACATTAATCAGCAAACACACACACCAATATGCATGTGCGTTTAAATGCACACTAAGATGAAAACACGCACCAAACAAATAAATCTCCAACTAAGATGAATGTCTCCTCTCTCTCTCTCTCTCTCTCTCTCTCTCTCTCTCTCTCTCTCTCCTACACACATTCGGGAGACACTCTCTCGCACACAGTGTGTGTGGATATTTCTGCTTTGGTGTATTTGTCAGTGGTGCCGGGGTCCCGGGTGATTTACAGCGGGGTGCAGGATGAAAGCGAGCGAGTGGAAGCTGTGGTTTTTGTTCAGCGCGGAGGAGCGTGGCTGCACTTGGCCCTCTCTCTGTTCCAGCTATGCAGACTGACACCCGGCTGCTACCGGGACTCAGCCGTGTTCTTCTACAGCAGCAGAGCACGTACAGCAGCCAGACGCACAGTCCTCGCAGATTAAACGCGGCAATAATATTGACTCTGAGTCCCTCCCCCCTTCACTAACACATTATTCTCCCTCTCTCGCTTTCTCTGTCCTGCAGTGTTGGATGAAGTTCTCTGATCCTTAAGTAAAAGCACAAATGGCACAATGTAAAAATAGCCTTGCTTTATAAACGTTGTTTGAGAGTAAATCCTCTTTGAAATGTGAAAAGGGGAATTCAGCAGGCAGTTTACTCCATTTCCTAGATTGCGTATATGTTAGTGCGCACTATGGGTGTCAGAAGTCTCACACACATATTTCTTTTGATGAATTAGATGCACTGTGAATCATATTTTTGTCTCAGAGCTTCAACAACACACGCAAGCACACAAACACGCACGGACTGATGAAGAAATCTACAAAGAGATTGAAGTAGCATAAAATGAGCCTCGGACTCACTCAGCCTTCCACTAGCTATTAGAGTCCAACACCAAGTTTAAGTATTAAGTGGATCACTTGAATGAAGTTGCTGCGAGAAAAGAGGTGGGAGGTAAATTAAAAGCGTTTGTTTTCAGTAACACACACTGTAAAGACTGTGCAGTGTGACTATACAGAGTGTTTCCAATATAATACATTTCAATATGGATCCCTTAGAATCATGTTATCAATCAATATACTGCTATGATGTATACTATTTTATCAAAGGTCCTCGTAGGTTGATGTTATTTCTGCAAAGTAATTATTAACGTGCCAATAAATAATGTTTAAGTAATAACTTCCACTGAAAAGCAGAGACTTTATACCTGAATCCAACACTTCGGTAAATAGTTACTTTCCATTGCTGTTCTCCTGTCTCTCTGTCTCCATCCTGCTCTGCATCCCTCTGCAGAAACATTTTCCAATCTGTTCTCTCATCCCCCATCGTTCCACCACCGTTCCCTTTGCTTCTTTTTCAAAAATCATATCCAAATCTCTTCCTCCCCTGTCCTCTGTCATTTGTTCTATCTATTGCTGTCAATACCTCTCAATAACAATGAAATATCACCGGTTTGATCCCGGATTGATGAAGGCACATCCTCGGTGAGGATCTTATTTGTCATCATGGCAATCTGCTTCTTGGTAATAGCCAATCAGGTGTCTCCTGTGAGATGCAGTGCTCCCATGATAGGTTCCCCGTTGTTTTGATCGACTGCACCAAGCCATGCCACTTCAGCTGGGCTCAATCGATACGCCATCACACTCACGCGTAACTCTCCCACACACACACACACACACACACACACACACACACACACACACACACACACACACACACACATGCTCACGGACACAGACATGTGCACGCGGACACACTTTGATGAAGACTAAATCGAGAAAGGGACCACTGACGGGGGAGCAAACTGAACACAGTAGCAGCAGCCGGCACAATGGAGCTCCGTGTGACGGCAGTGTGCTGCAGGAATCTCACTGTGGGGTTGGAATAATCAGCTGTTGCATGAAAGCATTCGATCACAATTATGCAGACGCGCACAGACGGCATGCAACTTTTTCTCTCTTTTTGCAGTATTTATTTATTTATTTACACAACGTTGTGTTCAACACGAAAGGTCTATTGCTCAGGCAGAATGAAATAGATTTGGCCAGTGCCATTTATTCTATGTTGTGTCTCACATGCAAATGACCTCCCATTAGCCCTGCCTCTGCTCACATTGAGCATCTCTAACCATAACGAGAGCAACACAGCCATCTGCACAGTATGGCGCATGCTATTAGTATTATAGATGTTTGTGTACCAGTATAGTCAGACTGCAGGAAATGGAGGTAAATGCACAGAAAGCAGGAGAGAAGAAGGGGACGTTTGTGTTGGTTTATAAGAAGGATTTGAAGGCAGAGGGGTTTAGATCTTTTTTGATGTGCTTGAACGGTGCGGTGAAAAAAATAAAGAACTGAAAGTTAAAAGGCTGTACAGAGAAGAAAAAAAAGGAAGAATGTCAGTGGGAGGGGCGCTCGACGCGGTGAGTAACGGTTCACATTGTATTCTTTGATGTACACAAAAGTGTATTCAAAAACACACAACGCCAACGCATTTCCTTTGCCTCGTTTACTTGTCAAGGCCAAAAGGCAGCCTTCTTCAACTGAGGGACATCCCTGTGTCCACAGCCGCGAGGGTCAACCGAAGGCCATGAACTCTCTTCGTTCAGCTGTCCGTCTGAAGCTCTCATCTGTGAATCACACTTTTGAAACATTCCCCGGTCAGCAGACCCCACCAACCCCTGTCTGTCACACAACGCTCCTTCTCCTCATCTGGCCGTCCTTTTTACACGGGCCTGTCAACATGTCTGTCAGAGCAAGGTCACGTCAGTCCCCATGACGACTGTCTGGCACCTGTGGAGCTCAGCTGAGCGCTCATTGAGGGCTGTGTCTGTTTGGTGGTCTGAGTAGGGGGATTGGTTTATGGAAAACAGACATGTAAGTGGGCTTTGGCCATGTGTGGGTGTGTGTTGTCTTTGTATTTTGGAGTGTCTTGGCACGTTTTTCCAGTATGTGACGAAGCATCTCGGCTTGTACGGTATTCATTCATATCTGCTGCCGGGATGTTTGTTGGTGAGCCCCTTGGAGGTTACTTCAAGTCTGAGACCTGTCACTTTTAAGTCTCTGCCGTATAGAGCTGTGTTTTGTGATATGACCGTGAACATCGGTGATTGCACGTCCAGTAACGCGCAGTGTGTCCTCCGATCCCGCAGGTGGTGGTACAGGCAACCGTCAGAACATTCTCCATGAGGAGCAGTGGAAGATGCCGGCTCTGCCAGCACTGCTGCTGTCGATACACGTCGTCCCCTTCCTGTTAGTCACCCTGCTGCCGAGCTCCCTCAGTCAGGCCCCTTTGCTCTCCTCCGTCCGAATGGGTGAGTGGCCGTGCATCCTTCCTTCACTACTCTTGCCTCAGAAAGTCTCTCAACCTTTTGGGGGCTCTGGTGCCTTTGCCAAATGACCAATAAAATATACCTGTTGGTGACCAGGACACTTTTCTCACCATGCAATGAGATATTGATAGATCTCGGCAAAATTCTTTCGAAGTCGGTTTGCTCTTCTGCAATTGCAATATTAACAGTTAAAGTACCTAAAGAAAACGACGGTCTTCATTGTTTTAAATATCAGTGGATTTCCCAATTGCATCTGATACAAATCAGAATTCTAGAACTTAGAATTAGTATTTAGAACTGTAAAAGCAAATGTCTGAACAAACAATTTATCTACATCGGCGTTAGAAAAAATAACACACACACCACTTTGCTCTAACTGCAATTATAAACATGAAATGAATTGTTTTACTTGGAATATTCAGCATATCTCTCTCTCCCTCCTCTCTGGCTCTCTAGCGGCCATCCTGGATGACCAGTCTGTTTGTGGGCGAGGGGAGCGGCTGGCGCTGGCCCTGGCCCGGGAGAACATCAACAGCGTGATGGAGGCTCCGTCCAGAGCCCGGGTGGAGGTGGACATATACGAGCTGCAAAAAGACTCCCAGTACGACACTACTGACACCAGTGAGTGGAGCTGATGCGCCCCAAAGAGAACCAGTCGAGCAGATTCCTCCGACCCGTCGGAGTGATTAAGTCCTTCTAAATATACTGTAGTCTCTAATTAGAACAGACAGAAAGTGACCACTGAAAATACCAGTAGCACCTATTATTAATCTGGACTATTAATATGAATAGTGACCGCTGAAGAGTACAAAAGGCAAAAGCACAGTAGTTTAAAAAAATAGTCATAACTTAAAACGGGCGCTGGTGTTTTACATTTCCTGAAAAGCTGCCTTTTTGTTAGCAAAATCCCCAAATGATGACTTAAACGATAAACCTCCACCACTTCCATGTGATTAGGAGCCAGCAACGGCTTGTGCTGATCAGTTTACGTGCCATTGGAGACCAGTAATGGGCCAGAGAGCCTGTCTCATTAAAAACAGTGGACCAGTGCCCTCCAGTAACAGCTGGCTACTGCCTACTGCGCCGGCAACGACAAAAACAAATCAAAATCTAACACGAACACGGATCAGCAGTGCAGGACAGCAGGAAGCGTAGTCGCTCCGTGCAATTTGTATTGATGACAAAAATCTATGGAGTCTGTAAAGTGAGAAAGCGGTACAGTTGAATCCTGTCGGAGAGGAGACGAGGCGCTCGGCTCCGGTTCCAATGCGTTGGCTGAGCCTGCCACGAGCTACTGGCAAAATGTCTGTGTGCTTCAGAGGGGTCGGGTACATACGTGCATGCATGAATTCTGTGTGTTTATATGTGTTTGTGTGTGTGTGTGAGTGTGTTGGTCTGTGTGCGTCCTTGACCGGTGGGCAGGAGACTCTGATTGGCTTGTTGGCTCTCAGCGTTTTTTCGTCTCTGGATCAGAGAGCTCATCATCTTACAGCTACACGCGCCCAAACATGCACACAGTCACAGGCATACACAGGCATGCACACATGCATGCACACGCATCCCTTTCTGTGGACACACATGCACACTCACACATGCTCACACACACACACACACACACACACACACATAACTAGCGGTATGGACTGAACAGCTTATAAATACCATTCCATTATGCCAGCAAGAAAAGAGCTATCAATGACTAGCACAGTTAAGTCACCAGAATAATGGCTGCTGGATCTGTGAAACCAATTTGCAGGTGAGTAGACAGAAAACATGAACAAAAATAAATGTGTCAATGTAAAAAGGGTTTTGTAGGGGTTTGTATCAAAGATCCCACTGAGTATATATACTCTCTATAGAACTCTTAGCTAGTCTAAAAGCTGTTGGTATTGTAAAACCTTTCCGCTTAATACTGAAGCTCTGTTTCAAGGCAATGTAAACAAACAAATGTCAATTTGAATCATGGAGTTTCCTTTAAGTGTTTGACCTCTTGTAATTTCTTGCTTTAACTTAAAACAGGTGAAATGATCACATTCAGGAGTTTGCCCAAAAAGGGGGCGAGTAATGGACAGAACTGGGATGCTTTTTTTTATTGGTGCAACTGGTCCCCGTCTGTGGATATGCGCTTAAAACCCCACAGCACAAGTTTATGATTCCTAGCAAAGGCAAAAGGATCACTTTGCAAAAGGGGGGGAAGCCCTGAATGAATGTCACGGTCTGTTAGGAAAGCTGTGCTATGTCTCCGCGACAGGGTTTCACACCATGCCCGTGTTTTAATAGGACGGAATGAGGTGAGGTTGGGGTAAACGGCAGAAATGTTGCGGCTCTCCTGATTCTTGTGGTGTTTTCACACACAACATGCTGGTCGATGGAAGACATTTTATCTTTGAATTGTAATACGCTCATTCGTCCGTTGGCTAAATCTTTACTTGGTTCAGCAGAGGTTCGTTCGTGTCGTACAACATGAGACATTGGCCTTCTTATCTGATTCCTGAGAAAGGAAGGCAATAACCGTATCGACCAGTTACGCAGGGCAGTCGATTTATCAGGAGGAACACAGCTTGTCTCTTACTTACTGTAATCATGAATGTCTCCATTCAACATAGTGGAGACATCTGTCGCATTTCGATTAAAAATAAATATATAGCTTTATATGTTCGGCCCCGTGAATGCTTTGTTGTCATTTTCAAAATATATAATGCTTAAGCCTCATCTTTTTGTCGATTGATTCTTTGGGCATTCAGAAATAAGACGTGTGAGGTAATTAGCGTTATTTATAACCCGTTTTTTTGTGTTGACATAAATATATAATCCGAAAATCAGTTTCTCCACGGAAGCCTTGAAACACGGATATAAAGACTTTGGTCATAAAGAGTGAAATTCATGCTGTAAGGTGAATCATAGAGAAGGTGTTTACTTGGAGTTTTCATAGAGAAATGTATAAACAGTACCGCCTTAATAATGTTTGCCTGCAAAAAGGGTATTGATATAAAATGACATTTGTTAATTGAAGGCAAAGCGCCAATCTATTAAAGTTGATTTGAACCCAGAGATTTAAAAAAAGCAGGAAATCATCAAAAGCAGCTGTCCAGAAGTGAAGAATGCCTGGCGTGTTCTGCTGTAGTCTTTTCAGTATTTATAGCTAAATAAATCAGATTATAATGAGACTGCAACAATACAATGTGCTTCAGGTGAAATCCTCAGGAGTCCTCTTTTTTTTTGTTGCTTCATTGGAACTCTTTCCCCAAACTACAGTTGCTACTCTGAACCAACTCTGTGCTGACGACAAAATGAAGCCGAACAAAAAGTGTGTGTCGACATTTATTTTCTCTTTCCCCGTTTCAGTGTGTCAGATTCTACCCAAGGGCGTCGTCTCTGTGATAGGTCCCGCCTCCAGCCCCGCCTCTGGCTCTACTGTCAGTCATATATGTGGAGAAAAAGAGGTGAGCGTGGAAGACACAAATATGTACCAACCTGTGTGCATCGGTGTCTCGTGTGTGTGACGTGTCGTTCCTTTCTCTGCCTCTCGCCAACCTTCAGATCCCTCATGTCAAGATCGGTCCGGAGGAGACCCCCCGCCTGCCGTACCTGCGCTTTGCCTCCGTCACTCTGTACCCTAGCAACGAGGACCTGAGCCTGGCCATAGGAGCCATCTTGCGCTCGTTCAGTTACCCGTCGGCCAGCCTGGTCTGTGCCAAGGCCGAGTGTGAGTACACATGCGGCACATGACGCGTCCGTTGTTTGTTGTTTGGGTGGGCGTTCTTGAGCGCTTGTTCATCTAGTATGCGTGTGTGTGTGTGTGTGTGTGTGTGTGTGTGTATATTAATGCCTCTGTGGGAGTGTTGGCACAGTCACACAGTTTGGGCGGATAGAACTGTTGTTCACAGTTGGACACTCATTTTGACAGTCTGGTCATAAAGTGTTGTCTGTTGTCAGAGTTCAGCGCAAGGCTTCTGCTGCAGCCCGTTTTATTTTCCACTCATGCTTGCGCGCAGTCTCTTATCCACCTCACAGGGGTTTTAGGCCCAATCAACAGATGTTAACGTTTGAAATACTTTCCAGCATTGGAAGAATTTGAGGCGCATCTGCTTTCACTTGCCAGGCGCGCGGAGAGCGTTAACATCTCAGGGGATTCAGGGCATAGTCAATAGCACTCTTTAGTATTTGAGTATGCTAATGATTTTTTATGCAGTGGCTTGTTGATAGTCACAGGAATTAAAGGGCCGTACTATTCAAATCACAACTTTAGTGAATAGATGAAATAATACACTTTGTTCTTTAAGAGGTAGCAAGATCCTTTTTTCCCCCCCTGGATGGTCGTCCAAATTGTCGTGCTAATTAGTCATTTTGTTCAACTGAAAGAGCTTTGAAATGCGATCAGATTTCTTCTTTCCAGGTTTGATCATCAGTTCAAGGTGTGTAGATAAGAGCCGTATCTCTCATCTCTCACCACGTCTTTTTTTTTGTATAGAATCAGAGGCTGCGGATAAGATCACAGTTACTTACCAGGCAGAAAGATGCAGCTTCTAACAGTAGAGCGACTGATGGGTGCGTTTGTGTTATATATTTTGCTTGAAGGTGATCTTTACAAGGTTATCATACTCACAGACTCTGACCCACTTGGCTGCGCTATCTATCGTCATGGAGCTGGTTGCCATGGCTGCAGAATAGGTGCTAACTGCCACTCAACAAGCTCGGTCCACACTCTGAACAACCGTGTGGGTGTGTGTGTGTGTGTGTGTGTGTGTGTTTGTTTGAGTGCCTTTCCTCCCCTTGTGCTGGTTTTTGGATGTGTGTGTGTGTGTGTGTGTGTGGTTTTGGGGTACTTGTATGGCTCTGTGAATCTCTGCTGAGACTCTGCAGAGTTTCAACATCAGACAATGTTCACCAGCAGCTCACTTGTTTTATTCATCCTGTTTACCCGAGTGTGGAGTGGTGTGCAAGTGAAGCAGGCGTTCTGAAGACATGTGAAGTCACACATTTTCATTTACACCAAGCAGGCATCCTAACTAAGTAACATATTTAGAAACGGGTCACTTTTAGCGACACCCTGTTGATAACATGATTCCCCTTACAGCCCAGGGGAGTACAATAGATATCCTGTTAGATGAGTTGGAGATTTTGGGTCATTTCTGACGAATCTTCACCTACATGGAGATTGATGGAGTTCAGGAGAGGGAGACTCTGAGCTGAGGAGGAGGGGATGGTGGCGGCGTAGAAGCGAGATGAATAAAGACGGAGAGAGGTAACTAGAGCACGGGGCTAAAACGAGAGAGATGGAGAGGTTAGCGCGTATGTGTGCAGGAGAGAATATGTGAGAGTGGCTGAGAGGAGGAGAGGAAGCTGTAAAGTGCATTGATTTTTTTTCTTCTTTTTTTTCCCCTCCTTCTTCAAACTAATTAAAGTTCTGGCCTGGTTCAGTGATTACCCCACTGCTAACGGAGGCTTTCTCATGCTGAAGGGCTCTGTACACCACCTCTCCACTCGCCCCTCCCTCCCCTCCCTCCCGCCTGCCCCACCACCTATTTACATAGCTCGGGGTGCTTTACTGTGGAATTACAACTGGGAAACATTGGGTTAGACGGGAAGGCTCGTTCCTTCTGACTTTCTGCCACCAGTTCTGTCCATCATTTCTACGGCTTTACCATCCGGATTTCGTTTTTTTCTTTTTAACACATACTTTTTTTCATTTACACGTTTCTCAAATAACTGAAAAGCACACCTTGATGGATGAATTACAAAGCGCGAAAAAAGAGTTTATATCTCTGCCGGGGCCGAACGACTCTCTAGATTTGTGAAACTATTAATAGAACGTGTTTAGAAATTTGTCATACTGATTGGCCGATGACCTCCCCCATCAATTTGGGATGATACCTCAAACCCCTCGGGGAATATTAGGGCTTCGCACAAGGATGAATTTCAGTTGAGTCGGACGCATAAGCACTAAAACAGTTTGTCATCTTCGCGTAGTACCGTGTGACCAGGATTTCATCAGAGTTTGATGTAACACTTGGACTCCACATGCACATTTATCATGTTGTAGCATTTGCACATTGCATTTCAATGTTTTGACAAATGTTCATGTCGAGTAAATGTTGACATCAAATCTAGTTTAAAAGCCAGTCATAGTGCAATAAATAACATACAGGGCATCTACACTGATCGGACTGTAAAGCAAACTTCTGCTCAAAGTTTGGAGGTAAAAATACGTAATACACCAGACACAAATAATCAGCGTCTGCAGAGATGATAATGTCTAAATGGATGTAGCCTGAAAGAATAATTTGTGTTAACTGTTATTGTCATGAATACTTTCCCTAGAAACGCAAATATTCTGGAGCAAAAAAGTTGTTGTTTTTTCTCTTTGTTGTGATGCCCGATGTGTGCAGAGGCCTTTAACAAACACACTGCGTCACGTTCACAGACACTGTTAATCGACAGAGAAACAAACTTGTGGCAGTGAATTTTAATTTCCATTGGTGGAGATCACAACAAATGAAATAAGTCCATCTATAAGACTGAATTCAGACAAACTATAAACTGAACATTAAATAATGTTTAATTTCCGGCAGATTCAGACAGACCATCGATCACCCTTTGCCAAATGACACGGACGCATGACGTGGATAAATCTAGGTTATTTCGGGTGCCCTCAGAGCCTTCGCGTTGGACACACGAGTTTGTGTCTATGCAGCTCATCTGTGCTCTGGCTCTGCCTCAGGCCTGCTGAGATTAGAGGAACTGGTCCGCCGCTTCCTCATCTCTCGGGAGACGCTGTCGATCAGGATGCTGGACGACAACCTGGACCCCACGCCGCTGCTGAAGGAGATCCGAGACGACAAGGTGGCCACCATCATCATCGACGCCAACGCTTCCGTGTCCTACCTCATCCTCAAGAAGGTCGGTTCCCTTATCGGATTCTTTACGCCGGCACATACACGCCGGGTGTGAGGTCACGTCACACACAGCGGCATTTACGCTTTTCCCTTGACTTTATCTCAAATGTTACTGTCATGAAGGACATGCGGAGCCACTATCTGACAAAAAGATAAAACATCTCTGTCGTTTGTTGAATTAACACGCACACATAGGAAACAGTAATGTACCAGCAGCAATCGGTTACACTCTTGAGAACGTATTTGAGAGAAGTCTTTTGCTGGGATGCGGGGCAGATGTAACCCAGGCCTATTCTGGGTCATAGTAGAGCCTGTGATGCCGATAGCCAGCGCAGTGAGTCATAGTTTGAATGTGGATGGGATGTTTTTACTGGGCACATTGGAGCGGCTGTCCGCCCTCAGCGAAATGTCCTAGTGTTGTAGCCCGATGATGTAAAACAGTGATTAACGTATGCTCCCTCTCCTCCGCCATATTCCCTCCTACTTTGTCCCCTGTATCCTTTGCTCGCTGCTTCTTAAAACCTCGCCCCTCCCTTCTTCCTCCATCAATCTTTTTTTTTACCTCGTCCTGCATTCTCTATCTTTTTTTACATTCCGTACCCAACCTGCCCCTGCATTTCTTCTTTCTCCGTCTTAATCTCTCTTTCTCTTTGTCCCGCAGGCGTCTGAGCTGGGGATGACATCAGCGTTTTACAAGTACATACTCACCACAATGGTAAGAGCTCACCGCTTCTTCCCCTTCCTGTCGCCCATCTTCTATTGCAACCCCCTTCTGTCCCTTTACGAGCGGGCAAAGGTGCAAAGGCGGAGGGAGAGGTGACGGAGGAGATGGGGGGGAAAGGGGGAAAGAGAGGGATGGATCTGAAAACACGCTGTACAAAGATGAGGGCGTGCGGATGAAGATGGGAAAGAAAATGAGAGGAAAGGGGGGTCTGAGGTGAAGGTGATGACAGCCCGTCACCCGCTACCATCTGCCCCTCTGATGCACTCACCTCTCTTTCCACCATTAAAAATGAATCTGTCACATTATGCTGTGCGCCTGATAATCTGATTTACTCCTCTGCATGATGGGATTTGGATGCCGCGTCTTGGTTGCGTATATCTGTGAGAAATCTAGCATTCCATCAACCTCTCTGCATCACGGCCGTCCCATTTTTCTACGTCTGTATTGGTTTTTTTCTTTCTCTATCTGACATTGGGTGTTTTTACCCCCAGTTGCATCTCTCTCCCTTTTTTATTGATCTCATACATAGATCCTTTTGTATGTACTAAGATGTGATACACTGTCAACATTGTCACTCAGCTGACTTGTCTTTCCCTCTCTGCAAACACCCGAAATGCTCCTCTTCTTCCTTTCAGGACTTCCCACTCCTGAGGCTGGATGATATAGTGGATGAGCAGTCAAACATCGTGGGCTTCTCCATGTTTAACACCACCCATCCCTTCTACTTGGAGTTCATCCGAAGCCTGAACCTGTCTTGGAGGGAGGGATGTGACCTGACGTACCCCGGCCCCGCGGTCAGTATCAGTACACTCGAGTACTCGCGCATGTCTGCATTCAAGGGGGGGGGGGGGGGGGGGGTGTGTATCACGCGTGACATTAAGCTGCTTTATTCCTCACACTGATTCACGGAGCAGTTAAACAGATCGGGCTGGTCTTTTGCTTGTACTTAATGGGTATTGATGTATCCATCTGTGTTTCCTCCCCGCTGGTTTACTCATTCCTCCCTCCCTCATCCCCGTTAACCATTCAATCATTTCTGTTGGAACATCTTTTCTCATTGTCTTCTCCCTTGACTCCTCGTCTCTCCTGTACGTTTCCCTCTCGTTTCCTCTCCCCCCTCCACAGCTCTCCTCAGCGCTGATGTTTGATGCGGTGCATGTGGTGGTGGGGGCGGTGAGGGAATTGAACCGCAGTCAGGAAATTGGAGTGAAGCCGCTCAGCTGCACCTCCCCCCAGATCTGGCAACACGGGACCAGCCTTATGAACTACCTGCGCATGGTGAGTGCTTGAGTTATTATAAAATCGGCTGCTGATACAGTGCGTGCTCGTCCTCGTGTGCATGCATACAAATGTGATATTAGTTTGAAGTGCATTTTGTTCACATCTTTTAGACGGCCACACTAAAATGTTAGTGTTTTTTTTTTAATGGCCATTCAATTTCAATTAAGACCTGAAACGATCAACAGAAAAACTGTCATTTCCTTTACTCATCTCTTGAACTTGAAGATTTGGCCTCTTTGTTGTATGTGACAGTAATTTGAATTGTGTTGTGGATTGTTGGTCGGATAAAAGAACACATTTAAAAAACCTTGACTCCTTATGTCATTTTATAAACAAAACGATACATTGAAGACTAATTAATAATGACAAACAGCCCAAACCAAATCTTTTAAAATAATATTACCAGACAAAAGCATTTGACAAGCAAATGTTCCTCACTGATCACAACCGCAGTCCATCAATTTTCTCTCTGATGTATGTATTGATTAATGACTACGACAACAACACTGCATCCTCCCACATCCTGTTGCATGTAACCTCTGTCTCTTGTTACTCTTTGTCATCTCCCACCTCCGGCCGTCCGTGTGCTCCTCCCATCGACCACCTGTTGCCACGGCAGCCCGAGCCCCATCTCTCATTGCGTCCTCCCCACCGGCCCGTCATCTGCCTTTGTTAGTCAACGTCATGGTCCAACATCATCTCCTGCTCCGGCGCCGGGCCATTCATCACAGGTCTTGCTAACTGTGCCGGCGCCTGGCTTTTCGGAGAGGCTGAGACTGTAAGGTGTAGTCCCGAGTCAGTCTCGTTAGCGGGCTGTCGACTCCCTCTGCTGCTCTGACTGAGCCCCTCGCTCAGTCACTCACTTTGTCCTCGCTGATCCAGAATCAATCACCCTCGCCTTGTCCAGTCTCAGAAGTTTCCTCGGTCTCTAGCTCCTTCTTTTCACCCTCTCTTATTTTCCTCATACCTGTAGAACGTTTGGATTTAAGCCTATATCCTTGTCTCCTCATTATTTCTACCTACTTTGTTTTCATGTTCACATTATTTCTTCTCCTCCTTTCCCTTTCCTGCTTTCTCACCTCACTCCCTGCGTCTGCCTGTCAGGTGGAGTACGACGGTCTGACGGGGCGTGTGGAGTTCAACAGCAAGGGTCAGAGGACCAATTACACCCTGCGGATTCTGGAGAAACACCGAGGAGGCCACAAAGAGGTCAGCAGTCACCTGTTGTCAGGCAGCGGCCCGGTCACGCCCCCCCCTTAGGCTTTGGGGCGGAGACAGGTCAACCGACTGATTTCACTGCGCCGCAGGAGCTGTTTAACACTGATGTCGGCCCTCGCAGGCTCCCATGATAGCGGCCAAATATCTCCACTTTGGGAAGTTAGTTTGATGCTGTTCACCTGACAGCGCTTTTTTTTTTATTCCATGTGAAGGCTACTGGAAGACATTGACCTTTAGTTTTATTCATCCAGTAAATGTCAAACGGTTGTAAAATTGTTATAGTTTCTGTAGTTTTGAGGTACAGTGTTTTTTTGCGTTATGGATGTCTTCTGATGTTCAGACCGACCCTGTCCCAGGCGTTTTGTTTGTTGTTGTTTGTTCGTTGGAGCTTGACTTGATATTTCTGATCTAACGACATGCAGAAATGTGTTCTATTGTGGTCTATTTTCTTCCCATGGTTAAAATAATGGGCATTAAATCCATATCCGGATCTACTCCCTTACAATGGAATTGTAGGATGAAAATATGATCATGTTGTGTTGTTGTTTGACACAACCCTGTTGTTTATATAAACAATTAGCAATCTCATCAAAACAATCAGGTGTTAAATTGTGATGATGTGGCTTTTGTCGGGCAACGCTCACTATGGCAATTTCACAATAATTATAAATGTTAAAATATAGTGTATAAATAATATAATTACTTGCTCAGTATTATTATAACTATCTCCATAGCAGCAAAGAACAGAGTATATTTACATTTGTTTGATGTCAAATTGAATTGTCTCAGCTTACAGTTTTGGTTCTACACACCTCTTCATTCATTTTTCCTGAACCAGACCCCCCCCCCCGTCAGTCTGGCCATTTTATCATTTTGATATTGATAGTTGGACACATCTGGGAACCAAAATAAAATGAGGGCAGAAACAGGTGAGGTGTTTATTGAATTTAAATAAAGCATAAGTACACACATAACTGCAGATCCAGTCTGAGGGAATTACGTGGCGCTTCATTGACAGGAGGAAACTCTTTTCTTCACCTTCCCTTAATACGTCATGCTGGGTTTTGCTCTGAGTCAATTTCCTCCCATGCTAACACGAAATACCATCCAATAACCATTCTTAAATTTAGACTTCACTAGAGACTGTTGCAACATTTGATGTCTGTGGCATTTAACTCGGCGCCCCCTCTGTAGGCTGTGATTCTGAGGAGTCATTCCTTCTCCTCTGACTTAATGAAAAATGTACAATGACTAGAAATGCCTCTGTGAGCTGTGGTTCCACCCCTGCATACTAGTTAGGTTATATGCATATACTTTACTTTTTTTAATAAAAAGGAAGTATGTGCTTTTTTCAATGCAATTTAAGAAAAGTATAATTAGATAGATATTGCAATAAAACTCTTGCTGAAGAGTGTGCTTCATCTTCTGCCAGCTCATAGCTCTGCTGTGAAAACTGTTGCTGTTTAGTTTCTTTTTTTTTACAAGCATGCTGTTTGCCAGAAGGTGTAAGGCTTTATATTGGAGCAATTCAATCAATATACATGTAACATTATGGAAATCAAGCCAAAGCATAAAATATTCAATGGACCAGTAGTATTTGTGCACAAACTACGGTGCGTGTCCTCCCACAACAGTTGCAGTGAAGTTGGAGCTTACGAGTACATTATTCATCCCACAATAGGCATTGATTTCTTCTTGCTTTCCCTTTTGTTAGATCGGGGTCTGGTACTCCAACAACACGCTGGCGATGAACTCAACCAGCCTGGATATAAACGTCTCAGAGACGCTGGCAAACAAGACTCTCGTTGTCACCACCATCCTGGTAAGGTCGCAGTTCTCTTCTGGTCCATCACGCTGGTGAGATCAGAGTTGTTTTCGTGTTGCTTCGCAGGCTGAGCCGCAGCTCATGCTGTGCTCTGGTGTGTTTATGCAAAGCTCGCTGTCACCGTAGCTGTCATAGAAACTGACAGAGCTGTGTTACTGAATACAAACTGGCCAATATCCTGATGTTCCGATGCTGTTCGGACCATACGCGTTGTCTCCTGCTCTCCGAATGAGTAATGTCAATCAGAAAATCAATAAATCCGTAACATGACTTTTCTTCACCGTCTTGAGGTCAGTGTAGATGCGTAAAACAACCTCATGTAGTGCACTATATAGTGCATCAATAAAAAGTACAACAACATTCATCCCAGAAGACAAACAAAGAGTGCGCAGTATTTATTCTCCCCAGGGACCTTTCAAGACCTTTTCTCAGACCCAGTTTCCTTCACTTACCCGTTTTTTGCTGCTATGAGACCTGCAAATAAAATATGAGATTTGGAGGTCGACAGATCCAGTGATTGAAAGCCATTTCATGTTTTTTAAAGGAATTCTCCAGACCTTTAGTGTTTGACTTCCATCATGTTTGGGGAGCTCCACAAGAGACAGATAAAGAATTCTCTAAATAGATTCTGCAGGAGCCGGGTAGGTATCCTTTTGTTTTTTAATCTTAGCTTCGGACTAAAGCCCCATGTCTCCCCCCCCCGCGCTCAGGAGAACCCGTACGTGATGCGCAGACAGAACTACCAGGACTTCCAGGGCAACGAGCAGTACGAGGGCTTCTGCGTCGACATGCTGAAGGAGCTGGCAGACATCTTGAAATTCTCCTTCAAGATCAAGCTGGTGGATGACGGCCAGTATGGGGCTCCAGAGCCCAACGGCTCTTGGACTGGTATGGTGGGGGAGCTAATCAACCGGGTGAGTACCCCCCTCACCTCACCTCACCTCACCTCACCTCACCTCCCCTCTGCCTCACAATCACACCAGAAAACACAGAAGCATGCTGATAAAAATGCTCTAACCAGTGTGTGTGCTAACAGAAACCCAGTCTGAACACACACACACACACACACACATTTGGACTCTAGCCCCAAACTACAATTCTGCTGTAAGTTCCCATGTTTCAAATTGCTCTCAGAGGGGAGTAAGACTTTTATCTAGGACAAAAGCTGACTTGATAATTCTCCAAAAGAGAGTGGAAGCATTGCCTAAAATTGTCTGCCACATCTTTCCCTGCAGTAACCCTCCTCTATGCCTAATGCCCCACATCCCCCCTCCCTGTCCAGGCCTAATGCGCCTGTGACAGACGCTGTGGTTGAAGCAGGCTAATGAGAGCCCCTCGCTGCTTAATTACCATACGGTATACTTCAATTACCGGACTGTGGTCCCCGTGTGGGCCTGGTGCACTGGTGCTCCCCCCCCCAGACCCCCCAGGCTCTGCAAGCGTCCTCTCCCTGCCGGCCCTCCCTCCCCACTGCCGGATCACTCAACTCTAATTAGCGGCCCATGTTCATCAATTAGCCCTAATGGAAGAGATGGAGGGAAGGCAGAGCGACCAGAGACCTGCAGGGTTTTATACAGGTGGAAAGACCAGCCACCCAGTGCTTACTTGCAATTAGCCTCATTTGGGCGGTGGATAATGTGTTTGTGTGTGTGTGTGTGTCAGAGGGAAAGAGACAGTGTTTTTCCAAATGTGTTGTGAAGTGCCTCTGTCGAAACTTTTTATTTTTCATGCGGCGAGTCATTTTTAAACCGAGCTCTCTCTCTCATCCACCCGGCGCAGCGTTGAGTGTCTTTCTATTTTTAAGGAGTTACTTGACACTTGTCGGTTTTCTCTCCCCCGCTATCTCTGCCTTTTTCTCCCGCCCCCCACTCCTACCAAACTCTCCATCTTTGTCAACTCTACAGAAAGCCGACCTGGCCGTGGCAGGCTTCACCATCACGTCAGAGAGGGAGAAAGTCATCGACTTCTCTAAGCCGTTTATGACCCTGGGGATCAGCATCCTGTACAGAGTTCAGCTGGTGAGGGCGTTATCTGAGACTCACTACAAACCCTGTTTTGGTTTTAACTTCCTTTTATCTGCGCTGCTTTTCAAGCGGGCAGGGTCACACGCGGGGCCTCACTTGTTCGATGACTCTTATGGAATCAGACTGAATGTTCCATAAGAGCTGACCTCACCTCAGGATTGGGTTGATGTAGTACGCTGCATCCACTGTGTCCACCCACAGTGAAATGTATAGTTATAGTCATTTCAAATTGCTCAATAAGTCAGTGCCGTGTAACTGGGTAACAGCGGCGGCTCTACATTGCCTATCAGGTTTTGGGGTCTCAGCCAAGTATGCTTCCACAGCCGGCATTGTGAAACAGAGCATTTATGGATTGTGTGATCATTAGCGTATCGCAGCACTGCAGACTGACGGTCGGCCTGCGGTGAAGGACACTGCCCCCCTGTGGTGCTGAGGAGACAGTCACTGACTGCTGAGACGTGACGCCACTTTTTCTAACACACTATAGCTTTCTGTCTGTACGTGACCATCTGTCTCTGTATCTCTGTATCCTTTCTCCTTTTTTTTCTCTCCCTGCACCAGGGTCGGAAGCCGGGTTACTTTTCCTTCCTCGACCCCTTCTCTCCAGCCGTCTGGCTCTTCATGCTGCTCGCCTACCTGGCCGTCAGCTGTGTGCTCTTTCTGGCTGCAAGGTCAATACATCATCACACGTCACCCACCGTACTCCTACTCTGCACCTCCAAAAGCCATTTATCTTGTTCAGCACGAATACTTTAAAAATGGTGCCACTGACAGATGGGCGGGGATCAAATGACCGATTTGTTTTTGGCTTGAACGATGTGACGGAGGTGCATTTGACTCCAACGTCCTTCCACTACGCCTGTGTTTTTCCCCAACAGGCTGAGCCCCTACGAGTGGTACAACCCGCACCCGTGTCTGCGAGAGCGCAAGGACATTTTGGAGAACCAGTACACGCTAGGAAACAGCCTGTGGTTCCCCATCGGAGGCTTCATGCAGCAGGGATCAGAAATAATGCCCAGAGCCCTGTCCACCAGATGTGTTAGCGGAGTGTGGCACGTTGCTCAAGTCTTCTTTCACAATTTACTGCATCGTTATATTTCATAACTTTTTACGATCCGTGAAGGACTGATCCATGTTGTCCATCTCTACGTCACAGGTGGGCGTTCACGCTGATCATCATCTCCTCCTACACGGCCAACCTGGCCGCCTTCCTGACCGTCCAGAGGATGGAAGTCCCCATCGAGTCTCCGGACGACTTGGCCGACCAGACCAACATCGAGTACGGCACCATCCACGGAGGGAGCACCATGACCTTCTTCATGGTACGACCCGCTGCTGCAGCAGCCGTGGCTCTGCTTGGCTTGGTGTTTGGGCTCTTTGTTAAATTGTGTTGATTTGCAGTTTGGATTTAATACAGATTGTGACAATTTCCTGAGTTGTCTCTCGGGTGTAAATGTTTCACAAAATGTTTGTGATTGTGTGTACGTGTATGATTTACTGAGTATTTGTCTTCATTGTTGTGCCTTGAGTAAGTTGTCCCCATCGTTGTTACTTTATGTCTGTGTTTCTCTTTTGTTTTCTTTACGGCTGTTTGTATAAGTGGCTGACTGCCTGTGTTTGCTTTTTAGAGCGCTTGCAGCATCTGTGTCGGCATCTGTGTTTGTCAAAGAGCGTGTGTGTTTTGTCTCCGTGTGTAGGTGTGTTTGCATGTGGGAGTGGGGTAGTTGAGGGTATAAAACACATTCTTTGTTTGTGTGCACGCTTGGGGAATGGGTTCATGCCAAATTGTGTGTTTGCTTTGCAGGCTTGTGTTATTTTTATTGTGTTATTGAGGATATAAGAAAGAGTGGTCTGTGTTTGCCGACTAATCCACACAAACACAAAAGTAAAATTCGTTGTCACGTCATCACACACAGATGCCACCCTCTTTACTCTTTTCCTTTCTTCTCACACAGAGACGCGACATGTAATTGTTCACTTTAAACACCTTATCGTGTTCAAGAGCTTACCATATTTTGCTCAGTGCTAAACCCCCTGTGAACTTTTTCTTACCTCCCTCTGTATGAAAGATGATGCATCAGCTACGCCATAAGCGAATAATACGTTTCCTCTTTTCATGTTGCCCCCCCACCCCCCCCCTACTCTCCTTGATCCTCTCCATGTTTATTTGCCATTGATGTTTTACTCTGCTCGTCATTTTTCACACTCCCTTGTTCACCGAGGATGCGCGTCTCTTTCTATTATTCCTCTTTCTTTCATGATGTAATCACTGTCTAATCACCATTGTCGTTTGCCCATTCCTCTGCAGAACTCGCGTTATCAGACCTACCAACGGATGTGGAACTACATGAACTCCAAGCAGCCGAGTGTATTTGTGAAAAGCACAGAGGAGGGCATCGCCCGCGTGGTCAACTCTAAGTACGCCTTCTTGATGGAGAGCACCATGAACGAGTACTACCGCGGCCTCAACTGTAACCTCACGAAGATAGGAGGCCTGCTGGACACCAAGGGTTATGGAATCGGCATGCCGCTGGGTAAAAACACTAATACCACTAATGAAAAAAACAGTTTTTTAACTGGAAAGGAAATTACAACATAATAATAACCGAGACTTGTTAGTTCAATCCATCACCTAAATGATCTGTATTATTATTCCATTATATATTCCACGAAAAATCAAGTCAGCTTTTGCCCAAGATAAACATCATCTCGGTAATAAAACAAAAATTGTAATACACAATTAACATCACGAGTTAAAAGCAGATTTAAATAGCAGCGTTTTGAGTGCCGCTGGCTTCAGGGTCCTGGAAGCGGCAGGTTGCAGCCGATCTCCCTCTTTGCAGAGCGGGCGACGCGCTGCCCGTGTCCTTGGTTGTGGCTGCAGCGTAGCAGACGGTGATGGAGGAGCATTGGATGGGCGTTAATCAATGAGTGCGTTGACGTGATAATAACCCGTTAACTTGCCCGGCCCTAATAATATTATCCAACAGCATTTACATTCAATTGATAATCATATCATACCCACTTACGTTCATTCAGCTTTTTTAAGGTTCTGAACCCTAGTTTGGGGAATATTGGGATGTTATTGTGTTAATGAAAAAGAGACTTAATTGATCAGTCATGCTAAACCGAAACATGTAGTCGTACTCATTGGTGAGAGATTAGATCTGAAAAATGTCTCGTACGAGCTTGATTCATTTTTTTATCCTAGGGATTTGTAACTATTTCAACTGTAAGTAATGAACACGCAGTTAATTTAATTTCCACAAACGTTGGGCTCTTCTGAAGCTCCTTCTTTGCCAGCACTAAGAAGTAGTGTCATGGTGTCACAGTGACCCGTTTTAACAGAGAAGAAGAAAGACCAGCAAAACAGAGGGAGGACAAAAGTACAGGAAGTACGATTTGACAGACGGATGTTTGGGAGAAAGATAAAGCGTCGTTGCTGTACATCACGATGGGAAGCAGAGACGGAAGAGGAGAACGATGCCTTGAGGCAGATATTTAAAATGTGGTTTTATGGTAAATTATGTTCCAGACTATTCTTTTGTAGGACACAGCTTCTTGCCTATAAACCTGCAATCATTTTTTTTGCAGGTTTTTCTTTTTTTGACAAACAGGCTACAAAATGATATTTAGTTGGCTTTATTGTAGTTGTTGTAGTAGATTTGAATTACAATTGGTCAGAACCAGGTTTAGCATGTTGGCCGTAGTTTAATATTCCCCAGACAATATTCTTATCCAACTAAATATACCCATAATTCACTTTACGGTGGACTTTGGTTCCCGGTATGAAAGCATGTTTCTATCAACCTCGGTGAGAGAGGAGACCTCTGCCTGTGTAACACTGTGTTGTGTCACTTCGCCACCCAGAGAACAACGTTATGTCGACGGTTCAGATGAAAACTGCTCACGTTGTGGTGTGTTGATCATCTTTATGACTCAACAGCACTTTGGTGACTGGCACTTTAAACCCCCCCGTTTAGTTTTACTGGTATCTAGTTCATGATATGCTTTGTGCGACCAGCAAGCTACACCACTGGCTGTAATCTCGCTCTTTATCTCTCGATAATCCCCTCTTTATTCTTAAAGTCACATCACTCGTAGCCATCTCCGGGCTGCATCCGCAAATTCTGTGCCGGTGATTTGTTCTCCCCTTTTTCTCTGTTCACATTTCATATTTCTCCCCCTTTGGTGAAATATCCCCCGGCTCTCGTTCTGGGCAATTCTGCTGCACCTCTTTTCCCGTCCTCCAACACTTGTCCTCATCCTGCTGTCCTGTCATTTCCCAGGGTCTCCATTCAGAGATGAGATCACGCTGGCCATCCTCCAGCTGCAGGAGAATAACAGGCTGGAGATACTGAAGAGGCGTTGGTGGGAGGGAGGCCAATGCCCCAAAGAGGGGGACCACCGTGCCAAGGGTCAGTGCATCGCAGCTGCCTGTTTCCTCCTACTTCTCTCTAATTCCCCCAGTAATAATCTCCTCAGTCTTTGCTACAGTCCAGCTAATGGCTGGGGCCTAACCTAAGGTCCACGTGAAGGGGCTTTAACACAATCCACTTTACTTCCCAAATGTCGTCTCAGGTGCTTTGTGATGTTAGTTTTATTAGAATTAGTCCTTTGGGAGTGTGTGTGTGTATAAGTTACAATGACAAAGCCTCGGTATCTGTGCCTGTGCTGTCAGATGACATCGTCTATGGCGAACTCCAGAGAAAAGGGACTTTTCTGTGTTTTCACCCGTAAATATCAGGTTTTTCAGTAGTCTATTATTCCGGAGCCCTCAGGTAACACATCATGGATCATTTTAGCTTTTTAATTCAATAGAACGAGACATTGACTTTGTATCGCACTTACGTAACATTCAGATTCTTGCAATGGGTAGTTTAAAAATGAAGAGCGGTCCAAATTGGAGTTACAGATACTGTAAAATCCATATTTCTTGTGCTTTACCCTCACTAAACGATAAAGCTGTGTCTTTTAAACCCGCAGCAGCTTGCTGTCCGTCAATAAAAATATTCAGTCTTTAACTTCCTTAACTTGAGATCACAGAAGCAGGTCATAGATACATGACATTTTAAGAGATTATTGTTTATTCTTTCTTCCCAGCCCATACATTATAAGCTGCTGATTAATTTAGCTAAGCATAAAGACCGAAAAGTAAATACCAAATTCACCTGTCATATTTTGTTTAATCCGTGTAAGAGAGTTTCTTTTTCACAGGATGAAATTTATTTTATAGTCTAAGGACGGGAAATGCCCATTTCCTGGACATTTGTGCTGTTACAGAGCTCTCAGCTCCACAAAACACACAACACAAGTTTTGTACATGTAACCGAAAAGTAAAACATTTAAACCGTGTTGGTGTGCTCTGTCCGTCGTGCAGGTCTGGGCATGGAGAACATCGGGGGCATCTTCGTGGTGCTCATCTGCGGTCTGATCATTGCCGTGTTCGTGGCCATCATGGAGTTTGTGTGGTCCACACGCCGCTCTGCGGAGACCGATGAGGTATGCCCCCATACCTGCCCACGCCGACCCCACAGACACACCCCAGTAGGTTACCACGGCGACACGCCAACACTTCTGATTATTTATTTTTTTGTGTGTGAGAACGGGTAGATTCCTCTCTGCTTTTGCATCCATTTGTGTGTTTGTTTGTGTGATCTAATATTTGAGGTTCAGTGAATGCGCATGGGAGGAATGTTGAAGTGCGTCGCACTGAATTGCTGAAGTGTCCATAATGTACAAAGCAGAGATTGGATTTGATTTAGCATGTCCTGCCTGTTATAAAGTCATTGTCCCCTTGTAGTGTTTGGTGTTTAACAGTATGGCGTTTGTGAGCTAAACTTGATGGTGCTGATAAGCAATATTGAGAAATGCCAATATCTGCTTGCATAAAAAAACCTAGTGTGATCTTATTCCCTGGCATTAAATGTCATGATGTATCTTCTTTTACACGCCTCACGTGTACGCTGGTATTCCTCGTTTCCATTCTTTGATTACTTCTCACCCATTTCACTGCGTGTCTCTCTCTCAAACACATACACACCTCCTCTCATCAGTGTCTGTTCTCCGATAACAAGTATTGTTTCTGTTTATGTGAGCACACACATTTTTATTATGATTTCAACGAGAATGTTGTTTGTCTGTAGTGGACACGTCGGTGCATTTTGATGGTTGTGTGTGTGTAAATATCGGCGGCCATGCGGTTGGAATGATGAATTGACCTGTTTGCTGTTTGTGTGAGGGTGTGCGCGAAGTGAGCCTTTTTACGTGTGCTTTAGTTTGAAGGCCTGCCTGTCTGTTCATAGTGCTCAGTGCCATAAGGAAGCCCATAAACTAAACAACATTTTGGTGTTTTGTGTGTTTAGGTTGTAATAACTCTCTCTGCCCCTTGGATGTTCTCCCATATCTATATCTATTCACCTCCACATTGTTCTTCCCCATCGCCTCACCATTTCGGTTTAAAAAACACCCCGCCATTTCTTGGTCTCTGTGCTGTCGCTTCTTTGTTGCAACTTTTTCTTTTACCATGCTGTACTGTATCCGTTCTCTCTGCCTTGATTTTTTCTGCTTTTCCTTTTGATTTTCTTACCCTCCATCCATGCACTGCTTTACCACCGTCGTGTTTCACCGCCTTCCTACTTCGTGTCTGTGGCGCCCCCTCCTACATTTGCCTCCTTCCCTTCCGCCGTTCCTTCTTCCTTCCCTCCTTTCTTTTCTCCTGCAGGTGTCTGTTTGTCAGGAGATGATCACAGAGTTCAGAAACGCCGTCTCCTGTAAGAAGAGCTCCCGCATGCGCCGCCGTCGGCCCCTCAGCAGCTCCGCGGCCCTGCGCCATCCCACGCGCATCGCTCTGGGGGCCCCTCGGCCCCTGCGCCTGGTCCGGGAGATGCGCCTCAGCAACGGCAAGCTCTACAGTGGCGCTGGTCCGCTGACGGGTGGAGCTGGAGGAGGTGGAGCAGCAGCGGGGACGGGCCCTTCGGATCTAGGCCCAGGGCCCCAGCGGGTCCTAGATGATCCGCTGGGGGCCAACAGCACCCCTCCTCCGCCGGCCCCCACGCCTGTAATGCTGCCCGTCCGCGGCTGCACCCACGTGCGGATCTGCCAGGAGTGCCGGAGGATCCAGAGCATGCGATCGGGCAACAGCACGGGATCAACCGCAACGAGGATACCACCTTCGTCGGCACCCCTGCCACGGCTGCCCCCGCCCCCATCCACATCCAACACAGACAGCGAGGGCGGAGCGGGGCACAGCCCGAGGCGGCTACACCACAGCCCACCCTCTCACACCTCTCGACCCATTCCACCTCCACAGAACAGCAAAACCACAGACCTGCTGGCTGAACAGGACTGAGACCAGAGGCAATGGGGGGGGGGGGGGGGAGGGGGGGCGGGCAGCAAAAATTGACTGTGAAGGTGATGCAACTGAGGAACATTTATGCTACTGAGAGCGTTTCCACTGGTGAAATTCATAGGAGAACAAAAGAGAGTTGCAGAGGACAAAAACCTCGAGGTCGGCCAATAGAAAACAAAATAACCATCTAAAGGGAGAGTAAAGAAGTGAAAGCTTTCACCAGTTGGCATGCAGATACAGGACGGGCTTCGAGTACGCTGTGAGGTGTTTGTCTGTTAAGCTTCTGTGCTCTACTATGAAGATCACGTGACCAGATGACGGTTTCTATTGGCCTCCTTTTCCTTTGTCCCTCTCCCTACTCGATTCACCTTTTTTCAAAAAGACACTTCCCTCCTCCATTAAAATGAAGACCTGTTGGAGGACATACTGTAATTGTATGTGATTTAAAACCACAACTAAAAGACTTTCAATTAATTATTTCCTGTTTTTTCTTTTACTTTCTGTCTTGTTTTTTTTCCATTTTTCGTAGTTGGAATTACAGGAATTAAATTTGGAATATGGTGAGTTACGACACTGTAACACGCTTGACTGCAACTATTGTGTTCAGGAGTTTAGTGTCTCTCCCTTCGGACAATAGCTGCTTTTTGGATGGTATCAGGGAAGGTGGACGGCGCTACTTCAACACAACATAATGCAAACGGCAGCAGAGGAAACTCTCTGCCTTCCTTCACACTGTGCGTTGGTGCATTGTGTTAAAAAAACATGTCCTTGTAAGTCTGTAATTACTCAAGTGAGGAGAGCGATAAAAAAGTCCTCTTCTAGAAATGTTAAAATTAGGCCCAATAAGAGGAGAAAGAGCAAAACACTTTGTAGAAGGGATAGAAAGACAAAAAGGCTTAAAGATAAAGAACCGAAAGAGAGGAGATCCAAAGAGGCAGAGAGGGAGAAGGACACTGCTGAATCTGAATGAGAAATCACTGGCTGAATCAGATCTGTCCTGGTCTGTTCATTTAAGGCTTCGTTTAAGGGGCTTATTAAGGCGCCAGCAGACTGTAGCCGCAGCTTCTTCCCTTCTCTCTGTTCAGCAGACCGACTTGGCCGTGCACAGTGGAGGCTCCTGCCAGAGTGATAGACTCAACACAGCCTTGTCAATACTGTCTCAGCTTTTGATCGCCTAATTACTCCCTTCGGTGTCTGGGGACTCATTCGGGAGGGCGTCGAACATGCGGAAACAGGCTGATGAAAAGATTTAAAAGGAAACGCATGTTTTTCTCTGCGGCTCAGAAGGCAACCCGGTCTCTTTGAATCATGCTGTTAATGTTACAGCTCCTGCTGTTTGATGACACTCCCAAATGAAACTGTACCCCACAGCATATCAGTCACGGTGCATAAAGGATATACACCTGTGGATCTGCCCTTTTATTTCCAAATGAATGAATAAATAAATAAATAAATGCTATCTCCATTTTCCCTGCTGCTTTTACAGAAATAATTACGAGGAGCATTACTGAACGAGGCTTACATTCTGAATTTATATTACCGGCAACCAATCCAATGAAAAGATCAAATATAACAATTAATTGATAAACTCGTCTGACTGATGAGTAGCCCAAATCTGTAACTTCCGATAATAAAGATCACTAAATGTGAGGAAACCACCTGTCTACACCAACCACCTAACAGCAAAGTTAATGCTCGCTTCTTGCTTCCATTGATGTTTAGAATCACAATTCCAACAGATGGTTTTAGGTCGGGAGTAAAGGATTGACTTGTGGTTACTTCCCTTTAGTGTGCAGCAGCGGTGCTCTCTGTCGTTCAAAAGTAAATGTCCTGATTTTGTGCACTCATTGCGTAGATTATATATATTTTTTATATCAAATCAAGACCAAGTGCTGTATCTGGACTGCAGGTTGTGTCTCAATGTTGATTGAATCATTTGTTAAATCCGTTTCCCAAGATACTCACTGTCGAAAGATTCACTACCAACTGAACACGGGGGGCCCTTTTAAACTTTATTCTTAAAAAAAACTCATTTAAAATGTAACTAAATCCCTCACCATCCTGTTCAGTGTCTGATATCACGAATGTAATCATTTCCAGCTGCTGATTCTCAAAAGTCGGTGTTTCTTACCACTTCTTTTCCCCTCGGTTTTAAAGTAAAAATAATTCTGTTTGTACCTCAGTCCTACGAGTAGCTGCCGGCGGCAAGAGCTTCACACTCTCGTCTCAGATCTCACCAAACAGCAGGAGAACAATCCCTCACTGGCTTCACACCCATCAAAATTCAGCAGCAACACAAAGTGCGCGACAAAACATGCAAACCCACAAGTTCAGCCCTCTACACGTCCCCTGAGGAAAACAACACCATGCCGGCATCGTTGTCTGGGAGAAACATTTCGTTGCTTTACAAAGTTATACATTTTGCAGTGGGACGGATTTGTCGACTCGGTTTGCGCTCCGGATGACGAGTGATAACGTCGCTCGGAAACATTATGCCGTCTTTTTGAACGATTGCTGTCAGCCGAAGGAGGCCTGCATCTGATGCGTTTCTTACTCTCTGTATATTTCTTCCTTTGTGTTTAGAATGCTGACAAAGCAGCCGGAGAGAGACCTTTTCCACGAGACGCCACACACACACACACACAACCATCCGTGAAATCTTAATAGCTTATTTCCTCATTGTCAGAGGTTGTAAACCCTCCAGTTGTTTTTTAATTCGTCTTCTGTCTGTGTCTTCTGCGGTCGGTTCTGTGTGCAAATTGACAAAACGTGAAATGTGAGGCTGAACAGAGCCGTCGAGTGTCAGCAGCTTTAAGCCACCAGCTGCACACGTTTATTAGCTGCCAACCGTTGTTGTGTAAAAGCGAGAGAAGGCTGAAAACTCTGAGGGAGCCCAAAAGTAATCAGTATCAAGTACGAAGCGAAGGGAGGGTCACAAAACAGAAAAGGTGGGAATTTCTGAACCGTCGCCCCATCAAACAAACCTTTTTGTTTAATTTTACGTTCTTTTCTTTGGTATTTTTTTTCTCACATTTCTATATTAGTGCTGAATGGATTATCAAAACTGATGATGAATATTATGATTAAATTGTTGTTGTTATTCCTATTGAAGACCAAGAGGCTCTATCGTGTGATTCTGGGGGGGCGGGAGATGTAGGGACGTTGGTGCAATGACGTTCTTCAGAGCGTTTGCCTTGTTGTTTAAAGCTTATAGACACAAACCTCTTTTGGAATAAAAATATTCAAACAGCATTTTTCCTCTTTTTGTTTACTGCCAGAGAAACGCTGCTATAATGCAGACGTGGAGGAAGGATCTTTAACTGAAGTGAAAATCCAACAGCTACTACATTTAGACACGTATGGAGTCCTCGATGCAATTATTCAAGAACTGTCCTTGAGTAAACTAAAGTTTGAAATAGGCTGGTTTATTTTCGGTTGCTACATTTTTTCCACAGCATCAATCAGTGTGTTGGTTGCAGTTACAAGTTAAAATGAGGACGATTGCACCAGATGTCATTCTGAGCACCTTTTTCTTCTACCGCCTAAAGCAGGTTAAACATTAGTTAGACATACATATATGCAGCTTCATGGATTCATATTAAAGCAGTGATGTAACACTGTGAAAGGGGACACGTCTTTTCTTAATGAGGCATTTTCACATTTTACCACTAACACCTGTTCTGCACTTTTGCTTTTTTTTTTAAAGCTTTCTTCCTGACCTTTCTTTTCTATCTGGATGTAAATGAACCACAGAAGAGCTGCAAATCGACACGGAATATTTTCAGATTTAAAAAAAATACCAGAAACTTTTTAGATTGTCTAAATATTCTTCTTATGTTTTATGATTTATGATTTTTATGAAAAAAAGGACAATTGCAAAAACAGCATTTTGTTCAGTTTTACTTTGCGTTATAGACTGCCATTTTGCTCCTAAAGCAACATTATTGCTTTTGCAGTAACTCTTACCTCTTTTTCTATAATGATTTAGTATTTTAATTGATGTTGAGATATGAAACACACTGTTAACTGTCAACACACACATGGGGGATTTTTACATGTGTACAACCCACCATTATTATTGATAGTAGATCTCACCGGATTGGGGTCAGTTTGTTTCTTTTTGCTTGACAGATGCCGGATGACACCAGTATGAGAAAACAAAAGAGCAAAAAGCATAGTTCTCCTGCATCATTTACGTGCTCTCCGGTTACATTAGCCCCAGGTGTTGAAGGGTAATCGGGGCCAGGGATGCAACGCTTTGCCTGTTTCAGTTGGTGGAACTCAGCTTGTTGCCTGCATGTAAATTACTGGTCTTACGGCGCGAGACAGGAATAACAACGCGACAGACACAGCTCTGCATTCCCCGGAGCCAAAGCTCACACGCCGTCTCCATGTCAGAGACTGTGGTGCATTGAGCATCGTGAATGTGTTGGTAGAGCATCAATAGCTAAGCATTGCACCAAATACAGCTTTATTACTCACAGTAATGTAATCTCACAATTATTTAGCGAATGATGTCATATATAACCTTTCACTAAGGCACGATTCATGTCTTTTCCTCTCACACGGTTTGATATAAGAGGAAAAGACATGGAGCAGTCAGGCCTACATGTTTCCAACCACACAAACTAATAATATTACATTCCTTCAGACGTGCCCCTGTCAGTCAGAATGTTTGACAGCGACAGGAGGGGTTGGTTCTATGTAAACTCTTTAACACGCCGATGCTCTGGGCTAAGATTATAAACTAGGTCAAAATCCAGGATCACAATATTTACAACAGTGAAGCAACACGTTTGAACCTTTAGTCACCCAGAAGGGGAAATCTAAATCTAGGTTCACTCAACTGTTTCCTTGTGGGAAGAAACATAAAAGTATTTTCTATGACACATGGCTGCTGAAGGTGGACAATCATGAGATTAGGTCTGCGAGGAACCTTTAGAAAATCTACTCTGAGAGGAGGGTTAAAAAACCCTGAGTCTAAGTATTCCCCATGTTCTGGCTTATCAAGGTGATCAGCTTCTTTCCAATTAACTCCGCAAGGATTTCCCATCTCCAGTGAAGGAATAAGTGTCTTTTTTACTGTTAATTATAAAGCCCTGTGTCATTTAAGAATTAAACTGGTGATAATATCTGAAGTACCAGTTACTTGGGAAAACGCATCAGCTGCTGTTCTCTGTGAGACCAAATGAGGACGCAGGTGTTTATTGGTTCTCTTACATCTGCCAAAGTCTGTTTAGTAAAGACTCACGTAATAATTGTTTTTCCAATGTAATGTTTTACAATTCATCTCACAGATGACGAGCTGCAACGTCAATACCTATCGAGTCAAATAAACATTTCATGTTTGCGGAACATTTTTATTGATTTTCATCGGGGTCCTGATGCGTCGGCGAAGGAAACTGGAGAAAACAAATTTACAATGTAAATTAGTGCAACCTAGAAAGAACTGATAGATAGAACAGAAAGATTCCATCTTTTTCAGATGAATCTCACCTGCTAAGTCTTGATCATTGCGCTGATGAGAAGCAGTAAATACGACCACTGGGGAGCACTGCAGGATGCTTTATGAAGCAAATAAACACAAGAAGCGTCAGAACTTGAAAGCACCAGCTTACTTTAAAATGTAGACGACGCTGACAAAACCACCATTTAACAAACACGCATGTTATTGTCAAATTAATAAATGCATCCCTTTCTTGACTTTATTTAAAAAAAGAAAGCTCACCTCTCAGGTTTAGAACTGTGGAGTTTTCCCGCATAGTCACCATATTTCTGGCAGTGCAGGTGTAATTCCCCATGCGTTCTACCTCAAACCGCTCTATGGTGAACACAGAGTTCTTTACACGCGTGTCGTTGCCGTTGAACATCCAGCTGAAGTTTGCTGGTGGGACGGAGTCGGCTGTGCACTCCAGTGCGACTCTCTGGCCAGGTGCTGCTGCCGACGGTCCACTAATCAATATGTTATATGGTCCAACTGCACAGAAATATAAACAGAAGAGAAATATAAGTATTGAGGTCCCTAACATAAAATGACACTTTGCAGATGAAAGTCCTTCAATTACAATGTTGCACCATTTAAGGGGTGTAAGTAATCACCGAAATGTATAAAAAGTCTTGAAAGTAAGAGAATTACAAAGTGGTATTACAAGAAAATGTTGTAAGTACCTCAACTTCATACTTGAATACAGCACTCGTCTCTTTAACTTAAATATGCTAAGTCATAAAGCGCACTACTTTAGTGCTGTAACGTTTTCGTGATTCTACCATGCATAACTTCAGAGTTTAGAGCATATTCTTAGAGTTTTTAATTAATGCCCACAATTGTCTTTTTGCTTTCCCAACGGCTTGTTGCTGCAGGCTCTGAGTGAGCCTGACTCACAGTTGACGGTGAGATGTCGGGCCACAGTCACGGTGCTGACTGGGTTGCTGACTCGACACTGGTAGGTGCCGTGGTGGGAGCTGTGGACCGGCTGCAGGAACACCGTCTTGTTGTCCACGGAGAAGGTGACCCTCCCACTGGGAAGGAGCGGCCGCGTCTCCTTCATCCACTCTATGGTGCTGATGGAGCCGAGGGCCTCGCAGCTGAGGTTGGTGGAGCTTTTGTCTTCTATCAAGATAGCTGCAGGGCTGCGGATGGTCGCTTCAGTTATCGGCGCTGACGGAACAGAGCGTCAATGCGGTGAATGGAAGGATGAATGTGGGAATCCATCGCTGCCCTGTACCGATCTGGGATTTTTTTTGTCTTGACAAGAAACTGCATTGCTTTCCCCTCCACACAGTACATGTGGGCATGACAAACAAAACCTCTAAATCCTTGAGAAAAGGATGCATTTACAGGAAAAAGGAGTGAAAAAACTGTTAAATAATAACGTGATGTCCTTTTGAAGAAGGCACTCAATTGTATTGAAGTCATCAAAGGGTGCTTTTACCATCAGAACATTGAACCCACCATACACATTCAGTGTGGTCTTCCCCTGTTTGGGCAGCCCTGCGTCCGGTGTGATGGTTACGGTGTACTCCCCGGTGTCCGCCAGCGTCAGGTTCCTGAGCTCCAGGGTCCCCGTGACGCGGTCCAGCGAGATCCTGTTAGCATATTTGGGGTCGATGATGTCAGTGCTGGTGGAGGTGATGATGTTGTCCTCTTTGAAGCGCCAGCCGACTGAGAGGAACCGACCCTGAGGAGGTTTGAGCGTCGTGGTGAACGTCACCGCGCCCGCCACAGCTCCGCTCAGAGGCCCCGGGGGCAAGAGATCCTCGCCCGCGCACCAACCTGACCACAGACAAAAGGAAATGGGGATTTTTGTTATACTGCTTATCAGAAAATCAAGACACAAAACCACATCATTTTGATTTAGTTTACCTGATATAACGAGCGCCAAACACGCAACACTGAACATCTTCCTTCCTTAAAGGACTGATGTACGCTGTCTCTCTGGATCCTGTGGAGAGTCACAGGGGCTCCTGCTCTTTTATCCTCCTTGTTTACAAGGTCACTGTGTAAACACAGCAAAACGCCCGAGGGTCTAAGTTCAGTCAGAAGATGCCGATGGACTCATTTGACTGTGCATCAGGGGGCCGGGTCGTGTTGTCGGAGACCTGCTGTGTGTTTTACGAGCTGGTCGGTGAGTGCTTCTGGGTCTCTTAGAGGATGGAGAGTCAGTGAGGCGTGTCATCCCTCCAGCAGGAGGATCAAAGACATCCAGGAGACACGTGTCCTCCTTCAGGCAGCTTCACCAACAAGTTGCCAATGTCTGCTGATAGATTGTGTTTTTTAAATGTGTCAAAACAGAATCAAGCTTAACTGTTCTTTGAACTTATCTTTTCCAAAAAGTTCACAACTCTATAGACTAAGTTCACCATTGAGTGCTCAAATACAGAAACCAGTTTTATGTGAAAGAAAATGCATTCCAAACATAGGACGCTACATCTCTGTGTTTTTATGAGCTCTAAATGGATCCTTTCCAAGTCTGTAAAGTTTACTGTCATGTAACAAGGACCACATTTCAACAGACAGACGCAGTGTGCATTCAAATCCACACCCTTTTGTTCAATGCAATAAAAACATCAAGAGAGCGCTGTTTTTGAAAACATTGAGGTTCCGCTAAAATAATTGATTATAAGAACGTCCAGTTATTTTACAAACACTAGTTAACAGGAATGTAGTTTATAAAACACAACTCCACATTGGACAGGCATTATTCTCATTATATATTTAATTGTACTGTAGCTCTGTTTTTGAGTTAATAAAGTACCAGGTTTTATTGTAAAGCATAAATAACGTTCACAAGTTCTTCCAAAACCACAAAGAGAGAGGGTTTATTTTTTTGTATTATTATATAGACACTATATCAGAATCTGCTCATTTGACTGCTGACTGCTTCCGCACTGTGCCTACTTCAATCGCTCGACAAAACACACTGCGTGTTTGTGTGTTGTGCTTCTGAACATCATGAGCTCTGGAGAGATTAAGACGTATTTCATCTGTCGTTTTACCTACATTTTCCAACGTCACTGACTGTATCCAGGGGGATCTATGCGTGTCTCTATGCAAAAATTATATTTTAAAGAGAGAGAGAAGTTTTTTAAAAGCAGTAAAACACCTAAACTGAGCCTCATTGGCTGCCAAACATGTGACCTTCCTCTGTCTTTGTCCTGGTCGTGTTGAACCTTTTAGATTAATGATTTGTGTTTGTACTAGTAATAATATAAGGATATTAAAGATGCAGTACAACTATGGCTCCAGAAATTCCTTTGTGTTGGACCTGAGCCCCTCGTTACACACTCAAGATATTTTATTACTTGATAATGATAAATTGTGCACAGTTCAGAATATGTTTAACTCAATTTACATATTTACAAAATATTCATATATATGGATATAACACAATAACATTCATGTATGTATTTTCCGTTCAATTTATTTCATGATTTTAATATTATTTTGTATTGCCCCAAATTAGAAATTTGCCACAGAAGACTTCACAACTGCAGAGGAAAAACTGTGTAATTAAAATACTCTTCAATGTGAGGTAAAAAGGGAAGAAAACGAATCGTAGGGGGAAAGGCAGGAGGATCGCTCTCCCAGGATGGACAGAATGCAATAAAAGTCACGTGTACAGAATGAATAACGAAAAAAATGTACAATTCATTACAATAATAATGGTGTTAGAAGCAGTAGGTGTCAGCCGGGCCGTGGCAGGAGGCAGGACCAGACAGAACTATGATCCATGGAAACCTTTAAGTCAAGAAAGCAAAAAACGATGTCTAATGCTCTTGAACACTAGGGGCCCTGATCTACTTCTCAGCAAATACTTTCTGGAAAGGAAAGTGAAAATTGGAATGGCTTCTGACAGTTAATGCAACAGAAATATCACTTTTTCTCTCTATTAGGGGACTAAAAATCTTTACTAACACATTAACTGATGAGCTTAATAGGGTAACAATGATGTTGTGTCTGATAAATTTGTTGTCTTGATTAGGAGCTCTTCGTCTTTCAAGTAGCCTGCTGGACAATAAGTTATAAAGAGGGAAATGTTACTTGTGGTGTGTAAGTGTTTTGGCTCTGATCAACTGTATGTTCCAAGTGTTCAGCTAGTGGTTCATACAGTAATTTCTTTATATAAGCTGTCTTCAATTATTTCCATAACAACCTCTAAGTGTATTTTCCTACAAAATCCAATCATCTATTTTTACCACATCAGATTAATAAATTAAAAACTCACCTTTTTATGGAATAGACCATTGTTAAGTTTTTTTTTATCAGTTGTCACATATGTTGTCGTACACAGATTTGTCTAATTCTAGGCAAAAAGCAAAAAGGTTCGTTACATCTCATTATTCGTATGCCCTGTTGTATGTGTATACAGAATATTTATGGTATGTACATGCGATTAATGAATTTCAAAATGTGCCTAGCATTTTGAAATTCATTAATCGCATGTACATACCATATATATATATATATATATATATATATATATATATATATATATATATGACAGGGCTGTCAATTGATTTAAAAAAAAATATTAATCGCACATTTTGAAATTCATTAATCGCGATAAAAGTTTGTTTTTCTTCTAAAGCTTACGAGTAACATGTGGTCACATTAGAAAGTGTGTGTTTTATACACTATTGTTTAATTGTTAATTTAAACACAAAACAACACACATTCGATCATCTCCAAAGCAGAACGCTACCAGGTGGAACATGTTTAAATAGCAAGTGTTCCTATTCCTGTGAGATGGAAGTAGCCTAGCAGCTAGCTCAGCCTAGCGGAGCATAAAGTGGTCCATTTGTCAGTCATCCCCCTTCTGATTGACATCGTGAACTAATTCCTCTGCACAATTCACGGCTGTATGCCGCGCCTCTGTTTGATATATATATATATATATATATATATATATATATATATATATATATATATATATATATATATATATATTACACAGTCTGGATCAGAGAACTATAAACCCTTACTTTCTGGACGGGGCGCAGCTTTCTTGTTGATTCTAAATATTAGAAATAAAGCATCGTTAAAATGTGGCCAAACAATAAGATGCATCTCAATATAACAACTGTAAACTGTATTGTGTTTCGGAGGACTTCTCAAGACTTGAATGCAAGATGTTTACTTATTTAAATTAATAAACTGCTACAGTATAGCGTTTTTATTATATAGTATTTAACATCTTGAAGAAGTTATGCATTTTAAATGCAAATAAATATAAAGGTGATCAACATTATATTTATATATGAAAATATATCTTCATCAATAGTCTGTGAAAATGGCATTAATCTAAAACAATCAATCCTTACTTCTTGTACTTCTATCATACGTTTAATTATAAGAGATTATAGTTAGGTCAATGTTAGGTAAGGGTTCATCTTTTCAAACTTAAATCACAATAAAATGGGAAATTCTTACCTTTTCTTATAAATATAGTAGCATCCACAAGCTCCTACAGAAGAAGCTGCTAAAAGAAGGATAACTCTTCCAGAAATGGCCCCAACTGAAAGACCTCCAGAAAAGAAAAATAAATCAGACAACCAATTGACTTTGAAATATCAGCTATTTGTAAAATCACAAGTAGGGAAATAAAAATGGGCAAAAACAGTGAAATGATCTCTTCAATGTAAAATGTCAGTTTTAGATTTTTAAATGACAACTTCAACAGGTTTGTTTGCGATGTGATGGAAGCACCTGATATTCTCTCTGCTGTGAACAAGATGTATGACAAATATGAGGAACAGAAACAAAAGCAGCTGTCACTGTGAACTGTGAAAAGATAGCACTCCATTTACCATTCACTCTCACATTCACACACCTGCAAGTCACTAATGAACCAATCCTGCATGTCTTTGGACTGTGGGAGAAAGCCGACGCACGCAGTGCATGAAATGGGTATGCAATCTCAAAAACAACCTAAATCTCTGACCACACTGTAGCCAATAAGTAACATTATAGGAAGATAGAGGAAAGCTGTGATAAAAACAACTAGATGCACTACAAAAAGAACAATTATAAGGAAGCCTGTCACTGATTATCAGATATAAAGCAGTGTGTGTTGAAAAAATATTCAAGACTATCAACAAAATCTGTAATCAGCGACATCTTGGTACCTGTTACATGGATCGTTGACGATGAACCTTGGATTTGAACATTTTCTGGTCCATCTGAAAAACAGATGAATGTAGTTTACACTTTAATGGCTGTAAAAGTTTCCTATTTTATTGTTTGCAGTAAAAGTAAGACTATTCTCAAAAAGAAGCTGGATTGGCCTTTAGCTAAATTCTTTATGTTGAAAAATAAGGTGTGCCGTCACAATTATCCGGATGATGTCTAATGGGAGGGGTTCAGCCCAAAGAATTGAAAGCTGCAAAAGGAAGGCTGTGTTTCGCTAATTCTGACTTTCTAGGAACATCCTGTCATTTTTAATCCATATCTCTTCAAACTTACTCAGTACAGAGACGGCTGCAGGCTGAGATCGTATCGAGCTCTGAGTTTGGCTTGACAGTGGTAGTTCCCACGTGAGTATCTAGGGGCCCGAACTGGCAAACAGGGGATCAACATTTCCTCTACATATTTTGGGGCCAAACCCATAAGTGGTCGCAAAAAGTGATCTGTAAAATCTTAGAATCAATTCTAACACAAGAGGAAGCCCTTGAAGAGAATCCAGGGCCCAGATGCTGCGATCTGAACTAGTGGCAGGTGCAAGACAAATATTTCAATTACAGTCAAAGTATGATATATGGACCTTAAATGTCCTCATCAGAGGGAAACCAATCCCAAAACCTGAAAAAAAATAACATTCACAAAAACAGTTTATTCTTTCTTTTGGAAAATTAGTTTGACAAAAAGAGAATGCTGTTTTTCTTGTTTTATCTTAATATAAAATAGCTATGTCATTATGTAATATCATCTTAAAATCTGTTTTGGCTGGTATGTTTGAACCTCTAAATTGATCTAATTTACAATAACTCAACGCAATTATTTATTCATCACCTAACTCTAATGCTTTATCGCCGCCCAAATGCAAAGCAACATGTGAAATGTCCTCACCATGTACGTGCACTTTTATGACCCCTACCGCCAGCATTCCTCCATCTCGAAGAAGGATAACGCTGTACTGTCCACTGTCATTAGAAACCACGTCCCTGAGCTCCAGACGTGCAGTAGGCATGAAGAGCGTGATTCTGTCCTTGTACTCCGGATCAGTCGTGTTGTAACCATTGACATTTAAACTGATTATTACATTCTCACCAAATATCCACAGCACATGCACAAATGTTTCTGGTGCAGTCAGAGTTGTGTTGAATATCACTGTCTCTCCCACGGCTACGTTCAGAGGACCGCCTGGCAGCACACCAGCTTCTTTAGTCAAACCTGGTGGAAAAATTTACAGTGATCAAGAAACTACCCGAAACACAAATCTTTAGCAGACAAAATGACTATTCTCCCTGGAGAAGCTTTAGTACGGTCACAGCGAAAGCCACATAGAAACTCCTCTTTGAGCCTTTGTCAGTAAAATGTGTTGTACCACATACATTTAGACTACAGCAACAGAGGAGCCTTAATAATCATATTAAGAGTCACATATATCTGCTGTATCATGTGGTTAGAGCTCACCTGACATGGCCATCAGGATGATGAAGTGAATCACCTCTTTTTCCATTTCTTCTGTGGAAGAAGCTTTGCCACTTTTTAAAATGAAGTGCGCTGATATAAATACGTGATGGTAAAACAAGGAAGTTATGTGCAGTGTTTATTTTTGCCTTCCTCAGAGGCCTGTAAGGTCCACCTGTCTGCACTGTAGTTGGTGATTAACCACAAGTTATGAAGTTGAATGAAGTGTGTGACTTGTTGTAGGTCAGTGAAACACCTGAACTGAGCCTGTTTGTACTAGTAAAAATATGAGGATATTACCGATACAGTACAACTATGGCTCCAGAAATCCCTTTGTGTTGGACCTGAGCGCCTCGTTACACACGCGAGATATTATTACTTGATAGACTGAGCATTATCAAAAATGAAATGATATTAAATAAGATAAATTGTGCACAGTTCAGAATAAGTACAATGTTTTATACATAACTTAATTTACATAGGACTGTTCAAAATATCAACATATTTATACATATGTGAGTATATATAAATATATATATATATATATATATGTATAAGTTTAGTGTATTGTGACTCTTTAGTGAGGCAGCACATGGTCTTCAACAGAAGTATATTATTATATACTCGCCTGAGTATATTATTATACTTGTTGTAGGTCTGTTGTAGATATACTTTTCCACACTATACTACAGTCTCTATATATGTGTTTGTCTGTTGTTTGGTAGGTTTGTCCACCACTTTGTTTATACAGACATTCATGGCGCTCAGAGATTGAAAAACACACACATACCAGGTGTTCCTCTGACCTTCTGCTAGTTTTTCTTTCAGATTTTAGTACAACATCTAAAAAACGGAATTTGGACTGCCACAGACAGGGATCTCATGAAATGTCCAATTGCCCCACCTGCAGGTCAAATCTTTCCCTTACCTTTGAAAATAGATCACGATGCCCATGATGCATTACAACAAAATAAGATAAGTTTAAGTTTAGTGTATTGTGACTCTAAAGTGAGAGCAGTAGAGGGTTGCGTCTGCAGAGGTCTTCAACAGAAGTGATCGAAGGACCGAACTCATCCAAGATTAACAAGGTGAAATGTGCCGCCTGTCTTGATCTTAATGTGGATCCGTGAAAATGTTTTTCTGTTGTATTCAGAGGCAGCGATACAGAGACACTGAGGATCTCCATAAAATGTTTATTGCACACACAGCAACATACACAACACATATCAAGTGACACATTCTATACATCTATATCTCATTTGTTATTGTTATGCAAATGATTCATTCATTATTAGTTGTAGCTGTGTTATTTCCATTGCAAGCCCACCATCCCCCTGCGAGGTACAAGCCCGTTAAAGTATCGCAGACAAGTTAAATGCTTAAGTGTGTGAATCTGTGTATGGGCGGATCAGTATTTATTATTCATAATCATATATTCAATCAATGGAAGCATTGAAACATGGAACATGGAACAAGTTTATAAAGTGCCAAATAAAGGAACAGAACTTTACGAACAGCACAACATGCAGCGGCTTTCTAGATGTTCTCTGCAACACTGTACAAACATGCACAGTATGAGAGGCCGTGCGTGAGACATTGTGTGAGACAGTATGAGAGACCGTGTGTGAGACCGTATGAGAGACCGTGTGTGAGACCGTGTGTGAGACATTGTGTGAGACAGTATGAGGGACCGTGTGTGAGACAGTACGAGAGACAGTGAGGAAGACTTCTTGTAAATAAATGATCTCTCGTTGGCATAGCGCTCGTACAGGACGTCACTGTGATGTCATTACGGATCTTTGTGACCTCCGATGTGTTGCTATGATGATTTTGCCAAACTTGCTTCATGGAACTGAAAAGGCTGATCAATGTAATCTTATCGTGAAAATGGTCTGGTCTCAGTTAGCCACGTGCGAGGAACGGGGGCCTGATCTACTTCTCAGCAAAAACGTTCTGGAAAGGAAAGTGAAAATTGGAATGGCTTCTGACAGAAATATCACTTTTTCTCTCTATTAGGGGCCAAAAAGATCTTTACTAACACATTAACTTATGAGCTTAATAGGGTAACAATGATGTTGTGTCTGATAAATTTGTTGTCTTGATTAGGAGCTCTTCGTCTTTCAAGTAGCCTGCTTGACAATAAGTTATAAAGAGGGAAATGTTACTTGTGGTGTGTAAGTGTTTTGGCTCTGATCAACTGTATGTTCCAAGTGTTCAGCTAGTGGTTCATACAGTCATTTCTTTATATAAGCTGTCTTCAATTATTTCCATAACAACCTCTAAGTGTAATTTCCTACAGAATCCAATCATCTATTTTTTGCCACATTTTTTACCACACAGATGAATAGACTTAAAAACTCACCTTTTTACGAAATAGACTGTTGATGTTTTTTAGCAGTTCTCATATATGTTGTATGCGTTCTCGTACACAGATTCTTCCAGTTCTAGGCAAAAAACAAAAAGGTTTGTTACATCAATTGCCACATACATTCAATTGTTAATTTAAACACAAAACAACACACATTCGATCTTCTCCAAGGTAGAACGCCACCAGGTGGAACATGTTGGACTAGCAACTCTTCCTGCTTTGCTCTAAACTCTCCATCATTGGATGGCTGTGTTTGAAGTGCCAACGATCTCCCCACATTGAGCAGGACGTTTCCAAACTGTCTGTGAACTGTCTTTTAGCGACACAGTGGCCGTCCTCTGCAGACTGTGTGTATATATTTATGGATGAGTTGACAGAGAAATACAAACCGTTACTTTCTGGACGGGGCGTAGCTTCCTTGTTGATCCTAAATATTAAAAATAAAGAATCGTTAAAATGTGGCCAACTCAAAATGCTGTAACCTGCATTGCGTTCCAGAGGACTTGTCAAGACTTTAATGCAGTAGTGTTTACTTATTTAAATTAATGAAACCGCTAAACAACAATCACAAGTAACTTCTTGAAGTAGTAATGAATATAAAGACTATCAACTTCATATTTACATATAAATATATATTTTCATCGACATCCTGTGAAAATGTAAGAATGGCATTAATCTAAAACAACAAACCCTCACTTCTTGTACTTTTATGATGAGATCAATTATAAGAGATTATATTTAGTTCAAGTTAAGTAAGGGTTCTAGTCTGGCTAACATCATACCCTTATCTCAAATGCGCAATAAATCGCACGTGCAAGGCAGCATGGGAAAACCCGGGCTATAAGGGTTCATCTTTTCATACTTAAATCATAATAAAAAGTGAAATTCTTACCTTTTCTTATACATATAGTAGCATAGACCCGCTCCTCCAGAAGAAACTGCTAAACAAAGGATAACTATTCCAAAAATGGCACCAACTGAAAGACCTCCAGAGCCGTCTTTAAGTAAAAAGACACATAAATCAGACAACCAATTGATTTTGAAATATCAGCTATTTGTAAAATCACAAGTGGGGAAATAAAAATGGGCAAAAACAGTGAAATGATTTCTTCAAGGGAAACTGTCAGTTTTAGATCCTCTGTGGGCCGGAAGCAGCTCACAACCGATCTGTTTAGGATGCCTGGCCTTGATTAAAAAGTGTCTCAAAAAGAACAATTATAAGGAGGCCAGTCACTGATTATCAGATATAAAGCAGCGTGTGTTGAAAAAATATTCAAGACTATCAACAAAATCTGTAATCTTGGTACCTGTTACAGACAATCCATGGACCGCTGACGATGTTCTCCCGGTTACATTATTCATCACTTCACAGGTGTAGTCGCCACTATCAGAAGGTTCAGTGTTGTTTTTAGTATAAACGGCAGAATTGTGTATCTTTGTCGAGTTCAGCATCCAGGTGTAAAGAGCAGGTTCGGACTCAGCAGAGCAAGTTAATGTTAAGGTTGTTTTCAAATTAATGTCATTAGGACCTTGGATTTGAACATTTTCTGGTCCATCTGAAAAACAGATGAATGTAGTTTACTTTAAGCAGCTTCAAACTAAATATTTCAATAGTCCACTGTGATTTAAGGCAGACATCATTTTGAACATTAAATGTGTAGTTTGTCACCTACAGTTAACAATTATTGTGTAGTTAGCTTCTTCCCTGCTCAGAGGGTTGATGACGTTACACAAATAAACTCCGGTGTCTTTTCTACTGAGACTGTTAAAGGACAGCACTCTGTTGTTCTCCTGAAGGGACAGGTGGTCATCTGGAATCAGCTCTACGCCGTCCTTCTTCCACTCTCTGCTGAACACCGAGCCAGCAGCGTCACATGACAACTTGAACGAGTTCCCTTCAATTGGCAGGTTTGTTTGCGATGTGATAGAAGCACCTGATATCCTCTCTGTTGGAAACAAGATGTATGAAAAATATGAGGAACAGGAACAAAAGTAGCTGTTAATGTGACGTGTCTGAATAAATCATTTGAAAGGAACTTGAAACGTAACGACTTTGTAAGAAGTCGAGTGTCATTCTGTCCACATCAACAGATTGTCAAACACAGTTTTGACCATTTTATACTTATAAAAGTCTTTGCTGAGAGGATTAAACACCTGACACCTGAATGCTCCCTGGTCACAGCAGCTCACATTGACTATAGTGACAGTGGTGAGCTGAACTGTGTCTCTTCCTGTAATCTCAGAGCTGCAGTTCAGCCAGAGGAAAAAGAGAAAGGATCATAGTACTGTACTTAAACACGTCTGTTGGGTTTGTAGTTACCAAAACATTGGCCACGTGCACTGTGGGTAAAAAAAATAGGCACACTGTTCAGTAGAGTGGAGCATTGTGCAGAATGGATATGACTCCTACTTTATAACACTATGCAAATTGGATGTAGACATGTTGTCACAGGAATGTTTACTTGGAATATTAGATAACATCTGTTTTATGTAGTTTACCTAATCATCCACGACCACATTCACCTAACACACACAACAGTTCAAGTTAAAGTAATTCCATGGCTTGCAAAGCCACCTAATTAAAAGAAGACACTTCTCAAAGGGAAAATTGATTGGCCTTTTCCGAACGTCTTTATGTTGTAATCTTGTGACATCACGATAATCCGGCTGCTGTCTAATGGGCGGGACTTAACACAGAGAAAGGAAAGCTCCAAGAGGAGGGCTGTGCTTTGCTAATTCTGACTTTCTGTCTTCTCCAGAAAACTGCATTTCCCAGCTTTAAGATGATGTCATTGGATAACATCACAGGTACATCCTGTTGTTTCACATCCATCAAACAAAACCGTCCATAGAAACTTACTCAGTACAGAGACGGCTGCAGGCTGAGATTGTATCAATCTCATAGTTTTGTTGTTGAAGGCTTGACAGTGGTAGTTGCCACTCTGGCTCTCCTTCACATTCACCAGACTGAGCTCTGGTTCACTGCCAGACAGCTCGCTTCCATTTAGAAACCAGGTAAATTGGGCAGCAGGTCTGGACTCAGCTGAGCACATCAGCCTGATATCTGACCCTTCATGATAGTGGTCAAGTGGCGGAGATTTTGTCAAATTCACATTTTCTGGGCCAACTGCATTACGGGATAAACAAAAGCAAAAAGTGAGAACGCAAAACTGCATTTGTCAAGTGAACTAAAAAATAGAAATATGTAACTATGACACAATAAGTCTGCTTTAAACAATTTCTAAATGAAGCAGTCAGTACATTCATGTTGGTGTCATTGTGATTTAGATTCCATAAGGCTGAGAAATGTGTTTCCAATACTTTGGACAATAGCATGTAGACAGAATTCAGAGGAAAGGCCATTCCTCACTAGACTTAAACTGCTCTATCTCGGTTTGCATCCAGATATTTAGGGAATGAGCATGCAGGTCAGTAACTCACAGCTGATGGAGAGGTGTATTGGAACACTCGTGGCTTCACTGACAGGGTTGAACACACGACAGCTGAATGTTCCCTGGTCGTAGCGCGTCACGTTAATTGTGACATTTGCGCCTCCGTCAGTGAGCTGCACTCTGTCACCGGCTGTAAGCTCAGAGCTGCCGTTGAGCCAGAGGAAAGACAGAGAGGATCCAGAGGAGGAGCAGGACAGACGGACAGAGGCGTCCTCCACCAAGTCCCTGCTGCTGGCTGTTACCGTGACACCAGAAACTGCAACTATGGATGACAACAGAATGTTTTAATGTTTGCCACCACATAACTGTCGCTCAGTGGAGAGAAGGGTCGTTGTTCATTTAGAGGACCCGCAATTCAATCCCATGCTCCGTTAGAAACTATAGTGAGTGAATGCTGGTTACTGATTGGCAGGCGGCCTTGTGTATGCTGATTCCTGTCATCGGTGTGTGAATGGGTGAATGATGTCCTATGTTCGTCAAACCCCTCAACACAATTATTAATTCATCACCCAACTATCATTCTTCATCTTCACCAAAATGCAAAGTATCATGAGAAATGTCCTCACCATGTACGTCCAGTTTTGTGTTCCCTTGCACTAATACTCCAGCAACATCAATAATGACAACGCTGTACTGTCCACTGTCCTCAGGAGCCACGTTCCTGAGCTGCAGAGATCCAGTAGATCTGAAGAGAGTGATCCGGCCCTCGTACTCCGGACCAGTGGTGTTATCACTGGGATTGGAGTTGATTATGACCTTTTCACCAAATTTCCAGTGCACACTTAGAATTGGTTTTTCTGGTGCAGACCGAGTTGTGTTGAACATCAATGTCTCTCCCACGGCTACGTCCAGAGGACCGTCTGGCAGCACACCAGCTGCTTCGGTCAAACCTGGTGGAGACATTTACAGGAATTAAAAAACTACCCAAAACACAAATCTTTAGCAGACAAAACAAATGTTCTCCCTCAAGACGCTTTTTTACAGTACACCTCTGGGTATGGGAAGCCTCTTTTCACATCTCAGTTTTGGCTCTGGGGTACTTTTTTAAACATTTTATCTCCGCTATAAACAGAAATGGATACTCATTCAAGTTAAAGTGATCATCAAAGTGATAAAAGGCCACATGTTAACGATGCAAAGAAATCATAATAATAATAATAATAATAATAATAATAGTCACTTGTATCTGCTGTATCATTTGGTTAGAGCTCACCTGACATGGCCATCAGGAGGATGAAGTAAATCACCTCTATTTCCATTTCTTCTGTGCAACTATTACCATGACAAGAGAAGAAATGACATGACACTCCTTTCACGCTTTTGCTTTGAAGGTAGAACAAGGAAGTTATGTGCAGGAAGGGGAGTCACGTTACATCCTCCTAAATTCCACTTGGCTGCACTGTAGTTGATCATTAACACGATATATCAATAACCACAGGTGACAAAATCGAGAGCAGTGTATATAATGATGCCATAATGTTTTATTCAATTATTGTCTAAAGGTAATCATTGGCCCTGGGGTTGTTGCACAAAACCAGGATGAGGGATTAAGCCGGGATATCTAGGTTATCCTGGAGGAATTTAGCTTGGACTTGGTTGCAAGAAAGCAGGTGGAATTAAACCCGGCCAAGTAACCATAGCAATTTATTTTTTTATAATTTAGCTGATACATATACCTGGGGTCGTGCTATTTTCAATTAGTCGATTGCTAGATATAATATATTTAGTTTTACTTGGATTGAAGGATAGTTTATTGTGATCAAACCATGGCTTGATTCTGGAGAGTTCTCTGGTCATGTCGGCAATTAGTTGATGAAGATTTTCCCCAGATACATGCAATGATGTGTCATCTGCAAATAAGACACATTTCAATAAATCGGATACCTTACAGATATTGTTGATATATAAAATGAACAACTTTGGACCAATCAAAGATAATGATTTAATAGTTATGAACGCTCAAGCATAGTTATAGTATAGTTATATCTAAACTGAACCGCCACAGACTTAAATACCAGCCGAGCGTTTTACAGAAGACTTGCCAAGAACAAACTGCTCTCTGCAGTGGGAGATGAGGCGGACCAAGCGGTATTGAGGCTTCTGACGGTCGTATCAATGTCGTATCAATGTCTTTATCAATGTTGGTCTGTTGTTTGGTAGGTTTGTCCACCAGTTTGTTTATATAGACATTCATGGCGCTAAAAACGCACACATACGCGCACACACATAGCGGGTGACCCTCTGACCTTCCGTGTTTCTTTCAAATTTTGATCAAACATCTAAAAAACAGTTTGATGGCACAAATTTGACAGGGTTCTCGTGAATAAACCTGTTGCCCCACCCGCTGGTCAAATCTGTCCCTTATCTTTTGAAAATAGATCAAGATCCCCGTGACGCATTATAACAAAATGAGGTTGAAATATGTTTATTTTTCATTGATTATTATGAGTTTCTTCATTTTGTCACCACTCTTCTATTATTTTAAAAAGAAAAAAAACTCAATAATACCAATTCACAAGTAAAAAAAGAGTAGACAAACAAAAACAAAGATAAAAAAGTTCATAAAAGCTGAATCGAAACTAGTGTTTGGTGTGTTTACAATGTAACACAATAACATTTTACGTTCAATTCAATTCATGATTTTAATATTATTTTGTATTGCCCAAAATTACAAATTTGCCACAGAAGACTTTACAATCTGTACACATACAACATCCCCTGTCCCGAATCCCTCACAACGGCAGAGGAAAAACTGTGTAAATAAAATACTTAATATGTGAGGTAAAAAGGGAAAAACAAATCGTAGGGAGAAAGGCAGGAGGATCTCTCTCCTAGGATGGACAGAATGCAATAAAAGTCACGGGTACAGAATGAACATCGAAAGAATATGTTCAATTCATTACAATAATAATGGTGTTAGAAGCAGTAGGTGTCAGCAGTGCCGTAGCAGGAGGCAGGACCAGACAGAACTATGATCCATGGAAACTTGTATGTCAAGAAAGCAAAAAATGTAACGATGTTTAATGCTCTTGAACACTATTCCACTCGGTATGACTCACATCATGTAAATATACAATATATCAATTAATTTAATTAAATGTAAATATGAAATTGTACTATCAAATAAACAGTTGTATTAACCGCTCCTCGTTTTCCTTTACTGTGCCAATAAAAAACACCTTTACACCACTAGAAAGCGCTGTCCGGTTTCTTTACGTCATTACTGCAACGTTTGTCTCAATATGCACTTTGTCACATCAGCTCTGCGTTTACTCACTCGTACGATTACAGCTGCCGGAGTCTCACATCTATCAGGGCAGCCGAAGTTTGAAGAGTGACATTTCGCTCAGCTGTTACCTCACAAAGGTGGAACAATGGATATTTTTCCTTTTCTTTGTACGGTCGCGGTGGTTTTCACAGGTAAGAGCCTTAATTTTAAAGTTTTACTGTTTTCTACCGTCAGTTTCCGGAAAAATCTTTTTACACTTTTGAAAATCGTTGCCAGGATCTCAATGTCTTCTGTCATGCTTTTGTGACTCAATAGCAGCACATATTCATAACAAATAACTTGATGCCTGATGTAATACATACATTTATAGTTGGGTTTAATGCCTGCGCTCCTACAAATATAAATAAAAGAAAAATTGAAAGTGTAGCTTTATTGAAAAGTGTCTGATGCAACATGCATCATATCTTATAAGCGGTTCTGATAAACAATCACCCGACTGGGAAAATGGCTTGTTAGTGCTTGTAGTGGGAAAAATATGTTACCCTACAAATGTTCTATTACACAAACAGTTTATTAATTGCAAATGCTGTGATTGTGTGTCTATGGGAAAGTATTGAGCTGAAGTGTCTCACACTGATAAGATGTCTCCGGTCTCACGTCTGTAGTGTAACAATAGTTCTTGTGTGTCGGATGTGAGCAAGTTTCGGTTGATGCTACCTATGTGGACTTCCTTGTGCTTTAGTCTACTCAGCACGTAGCTCAGAGACACAACAAGACATCTTTAACTTTATTCTTATTTTCCAATCATCTGTGCAAATCTTTCTCCACATGTTCAATTCCATGATTTCACATAAAATGTGGCATCTACGTCGACGCTTGAGATAACAATTATTGATTGAATGGAAACAATTCATCAGCGTGTTCCTCTCTGACCTGTCATTAAATGTCTCCACCAGGTTTGACCGAAGCAGCTGGTGTGCTGCCAGACGGTCCTCTGCACGTAGCCGTGGGAGAGACAGTGATGTTCAACACAACTCGGTCTGCACCAGAAAAACCAATTCTAACAGTGCAATGGAAATTTGGTGAAAAGGTCATAATCAACTCCAATCCCAGTGATAACACCACTGGTCCGGAGTACGAGGGCCGGATCACTCTCTTCAGATCTACTGGATCTCTGCAGCTCAGGAACGTGGCTCCTGAGGACAGTGGACAGTACAGCGTTACCATTGTTGATGTTGCTGGAGTATTAGTGGAAGGGAGCACAAAACTGGGCGTACATGGTGAGGACATTTTTCATGAAACTTTGCATTTGGGTGAAGATGAAGGATGAGAGTTGGGTAACAAATAAATAGTTGTGTTGACGGGTTTGAAATTAGATCAATTTAGAAATTCAAACAAACCAGCAAAAACAGTTTTGCGATTGTTTTCCCACTGATAATGACAATGAAGGTCTATAAATAACACATTTACTGTCATTTAAATATTTGTATTGGCACTGTATCACCTTCCACTAGTTCAGATCCTACTAGCTGTGTGAATCTCTGGTTTTAAAAGAAAACATCACTCCCAGTCCTGAATTCTCCTCAACGGCTCCTTGTTAGTGTTGGAATTGACTCTACGATTTGACTCATCACTTTTATGGCACGTATGGGTGTGGCCCCAAAATATATAGAGGAAATGTTGATCCCTATTTGCCAGTACAGCGTTGTCATTGTTGATGTTGGTGGAGTATTAGTGCAAGGGAACACAAACCTGGACGTACATGGTGAGGACATTTCTCATGATACTTTGCATTTTGGTGAAGATGAAGAATGATAGTTGGGTGATGAATTAATAATTGTGTTGAGGGGTTTGACGAACATAGGACATCATTCACCCATTCACACACCGATGACAGGAATCAGCATACACAAGGCCGCCTGCCAATCAGTAACCAGCATTCACTCACTATAGTCTCTAACGGAGCATGGGATTGAATTGCGGGTCCTCTAAATGAACAACGACCCTTCTCTCCACTGAGCGACAGTTATGTGGTGGCAAACATTAAAACATTCTGTTGTCATCCATAGTTGCAGTTTCTGGTGTCACGGTAACAGCCAGTAGCAGGGACTTGGTGGAGGACGCCTCTGTCCGTCTGTCCTGCTCCTCCTCTGGATCCTCTCTGTCTTTCCTCTGGCTCAACGGCAGCTCTGAGCTTACAGCCGGTGACAGAGTGCAGCTCACTGACGGAGGCGCAAATGTCACAATTAACGTGACGCGCTACGACCAGGGAACATTCAGCTGTCGTGTGTTCAACCCTGTCAGTGAAGCCACGAGTGTTCCAATACACCTCTCCATCAGCTGTGAGTTACTGACCTGCATGCTCATTCCCTAAATATCTGGATGCAAACCGAGATAGAGCAGTTTAAGTCTAGTGAGGAATGGCCTTTCCTCTGAATTCTGTCTCCATGCTATTGTCCAAAGTATTAGAAACACATTTCTCAGCCTTATGGAATCTAAATCACAATGACAACAACATGAATGTACTGACTGCTTCATTTAGAAATTGTTTAAAGCAGACTTATTGTGTCATAGTTACAGATTTCTATTTTTTAGTTCACTTGACAAATGCAGTTTTGCGTTCTCACTTTTTGCTTTTGTTTATCCCGTAATGCAGTTGGCCCAGAAAATGTGAATTTGACAAAATCTCCGCCACTTGACCACTATCATGAAGGGTCAGATATCAGGCTGATGTGCTCAGCTGAGTCCAGACCTGCTGCCCAATTTACCTGGTTTCTAAATGGAAGCGAGCTGTCTGGCAGTGAACCAGAGCTCAGTCTGGTGAATGTGAAGGAGAGCCAGAGTGGCAACTACCACTGTCAAGCCTTCAACAACAAAACTATGAGATTGATACAATCTCAGCCTGCAGCCGTCTCTGTACTGAGTAAGTTTCTATGGACGGTTTGTTTGATGGATGTGAAACAACAGGATGTACCTGTGATGTTATCCAATGACATCATCTTAAAGCTGGGAAATGCAGTTTTCTGGAGAAGACAGAAAGTCAGAATTAGCAAAGCACAGCCCTCCTCTTGGAGCTTTCCTTTCTCTGTGTTAAGTCCCGCCCATTAGACAGCAGCCGGATTATCGTGATGTCACAAGATTACAACATAAAGAGGTTCGGAAAAGGCCAATCAATCTTCCCTTTGAGAAGTGTCTTCTTTTAATTAGGTGGCTTTGCAAGCCATGGAATTACTTTAACTTGAACTGTTGTGTGTGTTAGGTGAATGTGGTCGTGGATGATTAGGTAAACTACATAAAACAGATGTTATCTAATATTCCAAGTAAACATTCCTGTGACAACATGTCTACATCCAATTTGCATAGTGTTATAAAGTAGGAGTCATATCCATTCTGCACAATGCTCCACTCTACTGAACAGTGTGCCTATTGTTTTTACCCACAGTGCACGTGGCCAATGTTTTGGTAACTACAAACCCAACAGACGTGTTTAAGTACAGTACTATGATCCTTTCTCTTTTTCCTCTGGCTGATCTGCAGCTCTGAGATTACAGGAAGAGACACAGTTCAGCTCACCACTGTCACTATAGTCAATGTGAGCTGCTGTGACCAGGGAGCATTCAGGTGTCAGGTGTTTAATCCTCTCAGCAAAGACTTTTATAAGTATAAAATGGTCAAAACTGTGTTTGACAATCTGTTGATGTGGACAGAATGACACTCGACTTCTTACAAAGTCGTTACGTTTCAAGTTCCTTTCAAATGATTTAGTCAGACACGTCACATTAACAGCTACTTTTGTTCCTGTTCCTCATATTTTTCATACATCTTGTTTCCAACAGAGAGGATATCAGGTGCTTCTATCACATCGCAAACAAACCTGCCAATTGAAGGGAACTCGTTCAAGTTGTCATGTGACGCTGCTGGCTCGGTGTTCAGCAGAGAGTGGAAGAAGGACGGCGTAGAGCTGATTCCAGATGACCACCTGTCCCTTCAGGAGAACAACAGAGTGCTGTCCTTTAACAGTCTCAGTAGAAAAGACACCGGAGTTTATTTGTGTAACGTCATCAACCCTCTGAGCAGGGAAGAAGCTAACTACACAATAATTGTTAACTGTAGGTGACAAACTACACATTTAATGTTCAAAATGATGTCTGCCTTAAATCACAGTGGACTATTGAAATATTTAGTTTGAAGCTGCTTAAAGTAAACTGCATTCATCTGTTTTTCAGATGGACCAGAAAATGTTCAAATCCAAGGTCCTAATGACATTAATTTGAAAACAACCTTAACATTAACTTGCTCTGCTGAGTCCGAACCTGCTCTTTACACCTGGATGCTGAACTCGACAAAGATACACAATTCTGCCGTTTATACTAAAAACAACACTGAACCTTCTGATAGTGGCGACTACACCTGTGAAGTGATGAATAATGTAACCGGGAGAACATCGTCAGCGGTCCATGGATTGTCTGTAACAGGTACCAAGATTACAGATTTTGTTGATAGTCTTGAATATTTTTTCAACACACGCTGCTTTATATCTGATAATCAGTGACTGGCCTCCTTATAATTGTTCTTTTTGAGACACTTTTTAATCAAGGCCAGGCATCCTAAACAGATCGGTTGTGAGCTGCTTCCGGCCCACAGAGGATCTAAAACTGACAGTTTCCATTAAAGAAATCATTTCACTGTTTTTGCCCATTTTTATTTCCCCACTTGTGATTTTACAAATAGCTGATATTTCAAAATCAATTGGTTGTCTGATTTATGTGTCTTTTTACTTAAAGACGGCTCTGGAGGTCTTTCAGTTGGTGCCATTTTTGGAATAGTTATCCTTTGTTTAGCAGTTTCTTCTGGAGGAGCGGGTCTATGCTACTATATCTATAAGAAAAGGTAAGAATTTCCCTTTTTATTATGATTTAAGTTTGAAAAGATGAACCCTTACCTAACATTGACCTAACTATAATCTCTTATAATTAAACGTATGATAGAAGTACAAGAAGTGAGGATTTGTTGTTTTAGATTAATGCCATTCTTACATTTTCACAGGATGTCGATGAAAATATTTATTTATATGTAAATATGAAGTTTATCGTCAAAACATTCATTTGAATTTAAAATTCATTACTACTTCAAGAAGTTACTTGTGATTGTTGTTTAGCGGTTTATTCATTTAAATAACCGTGATCGAATGTCTTTGAAAAGGTTGCTGGGAAAAATCATGGCATTAATTCACTCTTTAAAAACACATTTCGGACTATAATTTCTGTGGCAAAATGACTTTAACAATAAATATACGGTAGATATTTCCATGACAATATCATGTCAATATTCATATAATTATGTGGCAAAATAATCCTGTATAATCCTGATCTACTGTTTTACTCACACAATAACGCTTTAACTCTCAACAGAAAACGGGCAAACGAACACTCCGTCACAAGCCCGACCACTGCAACGGGTATGAGAGTATATAAACTACAGTATAGTAGTACAGTATATATAAACTACTCCCTTCATTAAAGTAGTAAAAGCTATGATTTCACCTAAAAAAATAATATTTTGGTATTGGCTCTATCAACACGAATCCTTCATGATCATTACATGACTAGAATTAGCGGTGTCCGTTCTGCAAACGGTAAGCAAGTAACATGTCCCGAATTCTTCAGATTATGCTAAACATCGTTTTTTTTCTTGTATTTGAAGGAGCTGGAGGCCAGAACAACAACACATACACAGGAAGTCAGGTAAAAGTCTACCAGTATTAACCAGCCTTTACTTTAAAGTGAGTTCAGGCGAAAATTTGCTCCATGGAATCCAGGCTGCCTTGCGGTGCGAATTAAATCGTGCGCGCAAGGCAGCATGGGAAAACCCAGGCTAACAGATCACATGAATACAAGTTATAATCGATTTGATAAAGTTCAATTCAGCTTTTCCTCTTAATGCTTCTTCTGGGAAGTGTTTACCTGCTCATATTTCATCTGATGCAATATAAATAGAATCATATATTCTCATCCTGACTTGTTGTTTCCAGGACTTGAACTATGCAGACATCAGTGCTTTCCATAAAAAGGACGGTGGGTCAGTGCAGCTCGGGATAAAGCCTATCTCAACCGAATATGCCGAGATCAGCGCGAACAACAATCCTCCAACTGCCTCCTCACCTCCCAACTACGACGCCCACCTGCAGCGGATGAAGAACCCGGCTCCTCAGCCTCCTTCTGACGTCTCATCGCTTTACGCTCAGGTTCGCAAGAACTGACCACACTGGATGTGACGGATTATATGGAGACCACAAGCATCTGATTTGTGGTCATGAAACACTTCCCTCTCTGTTTTTATGGAGGGCTCATTCTGAACAGTAATCACCACGTCGATGCACTTTGGAAGTAGTTAATAATCCACCAGGCTCTAACAGTCGTTGCCATGACTCAGGTCAGGCGCCACAATGTTGGCCTGAAAAATTTGCATTTGACACATAATGCCTTTGTTTGTTTGTTCGTGTATAGTCAATGCAAAGAAGTTTGGTGGAGTTTACCTTTTTTTTTTTATCTCTGCTGCCACAATAATCCCATATGCCAGCATACAGCAGTATGCAAAATGTTTTTTCTCTACTTAACCAATAGAAAAGGCACTATTTGAATGAAATTAAAAGAAAACACGTATGCTTGATATCTAGGACAATAATGAAATAATAGTCTTGAAGGTTTTATGAAAGGCACATGGTAACTATTTCTAGTCAGAAATATCTCTCTTCCAAACAAGGGATCATCAGAGTAATTCAGGTTACGTTTACGGTACATGTCAATAAAAACTGCTCTTTGATCAAATTATATGATGCTCTGTTTCATACCTCCCTGAAAGGCCTAAAGCCAACAGGGAAGTAGTTCAATGTAGTGAAACATTACAAGTTGCTGAACATACCTGTATTTCAAAGCATCAGAATAACCGAATCCATACCCGTTGAAAGGCTACGCAGTGAGAAAAGTGAGACAATCAGCTGTAACTCAGTACGGAGCTCGGTAAAATCCAGGGGAGCCGCACAACCCTCACACATTGTTTCCACGTCGTTATTTATTATTTAATAGATTGAGTTTTTGAACAGTCATGATTGCATACGTTACCACAACAAGTGCAGGAAATTACAAGTGTCTTTCTTTCTCAGTTGTAAACATGTATTTATAGAGCAGACTTCAGATGAAGGCAGAAGGTAATTTGTCTCGAGCCTGGCTACACATTAACATCAATGCCATCGATGAGCCCCGTTAGTTACTCATTAGAGAAGCTCAAACTCCGAACATTGAGGATTTCAGCTGCATAGTACGAAACGATTTGTAAACTAAACATTTCCCACTTTCATCACTTTTATCCGTGTAAAACAAAAAACATTTACAAACAAATTCTCTAAAATCATGTGGTTTTAAAAAATATTTTCAAACCCGTGTGATTTTTGAATCCAATTGGTTTTGTAGTTTTTGGTTTGCCACATCACCCGTTAACCTAATATTAAGGGTTTGGTGTGTTCAGTGGTGGTTAAGGGAGGAATGGCAATTATATTATAATAATATTTATATATAGTGAATTGTGTGGTATCATGATGTGTTTAGAAGGATCCACTCTTTTGTTATTATTTTTTGTCTAACCTAACTGCAACTTTAATTTACTGGCAACGTCTGACCTTAGAAAGAAGGAAGTGAATGTAACTACAGTTGTTTTTTTTATCATTTTATTGCTCATTCAGATAATTAAACTATAATAAAGTAACATTTGCAGACTTTGCACATGCCAATGCAATCACATCACGTTGAAGACAGTCTTATTCTACAACAGTCTTTCATATAATATTTGAAAGGATTATTGTACGCTGCATAGCTTTAGCGAACATGCAAACAAATAGATCTGTTATTTACAGTGTCTACGGTCAATAATGGATCATAAATGTGGGAATGTTTAAGAAAGATTCCGTGCATTGTGAATCTGCTGGTGCTCTTAAATCTCTTAATCAATTTTAAACTCAAGAAACTTTAGACTTGAGAAACGGATTACAGTTTCCTTCCTATTTTCGCTTCCTTCCTGTTTGCACAAGCGTTTCGCCAGAAAAAACCCACCTGTAACCAGCCATCTTTTAGTTGGCCATCTATGATGATGAAGTAACTTTTTTGTATTAAAAGCTCATCGTTACCTACAGTAGGAGTAGGAAATTATATTTTGGTTATTTGAGGAGGAGTGGAGCAGTATACCCCAATATAAAGCTGCTTTATTATTAAAACAATTATTTTACAGCAGAGGCTGTTATAAAAAAAAGGTAACAGCAAATAATGACAAACTTTGGTGAGACGGCGCCATCTAGTTTTTTTGCATTGCTTTGACAATCATTCCACACATCTGTCTACTTGTTTCATTACGGTTTTCTTCAGATTTAGACTAATGCACATCATTATTATTTTAAATATGATTCATATTACTATTTGTGTCATCATAAACCAACATTACCCTTTCCTAAAATCTTGTGCTTTCCCTCCCCATAGTCTTTTGTGGATGGTGGTGGCCCCTGCAGTGGTCCTGCCGTACATCTGGCTTACTTGGAATTCTTTGAATCATTTCTGTTATAGAAATTGAATGTATTCTACATCTGTATGAGTCATTCTGTACACATGACATCCATTGCAGTCTGTCCATCCCGGGAGAGGGATCCCTCCTCTGACCTTCTCCATAAGGTTTTTTCCCTTTTTTCCCTGGAAATACAAAATTAAATGAATTGAATTTACTGAATTAAAAAAAAAGGTCAAATAACCAGATAGTTTACAAACTCTTAAATTGTACTGCAATCTGATTTCCCGCGTTTGGTTAGAGATTTCGTCATCGAGTAAATTCCGATGTTGACCAAGATGCTGGGCGTGACTGAAATGAGTAATCTTGTTGACGGCATTAAAGAAGGGAGCTCTGCACTTCTTCTTTGAACCCACAGAGGAGTCGGCCATGACAAACATTCCTCTCAAACCCTCCTGGACGGGGCTTCACTGCGTTTTTCTGGTGGCCCTAACGGGTAAGAGCGCTTCATTCACTGGCAGATTTCAGGTTCTAGGTTCTCATTAAAAAAAAACACAAGATTTAGTGGCTTAAACAGTTTAATGTGTTATTGAGAAAGTTGGAAAGTGTATTAGGGTTAGAGGTTACTGACTCCTCTCAGGTTTGGAGGCCCGGGAGCAGATTTCCTGGACCGGTCAGGTCACGGCCGGTTTCCCGACCACGTTCACCTGTTCCTCTTCCTGCCAACCAAACTGCATCTACACCTGGTCCTCCGAGGGCCACACAGTCCAGGGCAGCAAATTAACCTGGACACCCGATGGACTGGACAACACGGTGGAATTACAATGCAATGTGCTCGACCCGAAAACAGGAGCCTCAAGCAGTGTTACTTCCATTGTAGAAATTAAGAGTAAGTAGAGCACGTTTAGCACCCCTATGTGCCGTGGAGGCAAAATAACAATTAATACTTAAATTACTGTACTTAAGTAACTTTCTGAGGTAGTTTAATATAACCACCGTAATGCTTCTTTATACTTCTACGCCACTGCATTTTAGAAAGAAATGATAACTTTCAGCATCTTATTGCCGCTCAGGTTTTGCTCAGAACCTTTTATGGAGCACCTGACAAAAGAAGAGATTAAGTACTCACTTGTATAAAGTTTGGAGCATTTCTATTGCCGCTCTAAATAATGCACGCAGATCAACAACTGCGTGTTAGCTTTGCGGCAGGCGGACACGAAGGAAAAAACAACTTAATTCTCTGCTCCTGCCCAGAATCCAGTATATTGTACCTTCAAACAAATGAGTTACTCTATTAGTATATGGCCCAAAAGAGTTTAAGTGACACACAATTTACATGCATTATCTAATGTGGGTACTTTTCTTCTTTTACAGATCGAATGTCTGTTCAAATCGGTCAACCGACCGCCGTCCCGTCTCTCAACCAGCCGCTGGACCTGGTCTGCCGTGGTGCTGCAGCTGGGGACTCTTCCCCGCTGGCGAATCAGGTGATCTGGTACAAAGATGGAGGGAAGCTGACTCTGCAGGAAAACATGCAGCTGCTGCAAGACAACCTGACACTTCACTTTGACCCCCCGCTGGCTGCCGATGCTGGATTCTACCTGTGTGAGACACAAGCGCCCAGAGTTTTCAGCCTGGGTTACCTGCTCAGCTGTAAGTTATCACGAAGTCGAGAGCAGTTTCACGAATGATTACCCTGTTATTCACATACCGGACTGCACTTCATTTGGTTTTGCAGTTGATCCTTGGAACGTGAGCATCAGCGGACCCGACGCTGTCTTTCCTGGCAGATTGAGTAAATTCACCTGCTTGACAAGCTGTACTTTAAACGTGGATTGCACGGTCAGGTGGCAGTTCAGAGAGGGTTTCCCCATCGGTAGCTTCTTTTCAGTCCATGAAAATGAGCTCAGGTGGAGCCCGTCCATACCGGGTGCTTCCCAAAGCTTCACCTGTGTTGCAGAAAATGCAGCTGCTGGGCGCTCAGCCGAGGCCACCAAGTTGGTAGAAGTTTTAGGTACAAAAAAAACTCACCTAATTGTTGAGTGTCTGCTCTCACATCAGCGTCAAGTTACATGGTAAGTCCAGTTTAATGAGTCAACGTGTCGTCTTCTCACTCACACAGGGATTCCTCTCTCTGGATCGGAGTCGGTGCAGCTGGACGGACTCTCAGCGATGATTGTCAGCCTGGGATTCCTGCTGCTTTTAGATTCACAGACCTGTTTTCCCTTTTAGCGTGTATATTCTTTAATGTACGTACTGTATTTTACATACTGTGTTTTGTGTAGTATCGATATAGGAACATGTAGAGTTGACTTCTGACCTGAAGGCTTACTAATTCACACAAATGCCAAAAGAGTTCTGTAAAGTAAATTTCTGTCTAAATAATAACTGACTCCCTTTGTTTTGAAACTACACATGGTTAGTGACTCAGAAAAGTCCCTCATAGCCCCCCTGGAACTGAACAAATGAGACGGATAAGATAATCAGCCAGGACTAACAAGTGAGGAAGACAAAGGGCTCCTGTGTATTATGCGTTTACATCCCATATTATCCGTCCTTTTTCTTCTGTTGTCTGAAAATGTTCAAATCATTTTGGCCCTTGGGGTTTAGTTGCAATGGGGAGGAAAAATAGAACACTTTTTAAAAATGCTGTTTTCTATCTAAATAATCAAAAACATATATTATATATATATGTGTGTGTGTGTCAGGGTCTCACCGTCACCGACACTCACTCCTCCCACTCATTCCCGTTCCTCGTCACCCGCTCCGCTCAGACGTTCACTATTTCCTCAGCACCAATCACACGCACCTGCACGTCATTACGCCGCGTCACCTGTTCACCACCTGCACCTCATCAGTCACCGCCTTTATAAGCAGCACAGGCACGTTCACGCCTTGTCTGGTGTTGTCAGGCTCACGACGCTTAAACTCGCGCGCTGCCGGTTTGTTCTTGACTACTTGTGCTACTTACTCACCTGCTGTTCACCTGCTGTCGTCAGCTGCTGTCTGAAGCTTCAATCACTTACCTGAAGTCCTGCCGGTTTGCTCGGCTCTCTGTTGGATGTTGTCAAATAAACTCAGTTCCACTTACTCCAGTCGGCCTCCTGGTCATTCCGTGACAATATGAAAGAATATAAAAGCGGGATGGTGACAAAACTTGTTTTTTCTTCTGCACAGTCTGAGGAATAAGTCTCTGTTACGCTGAGGCTGTAATGAAGGAAATAAACCCTCCTGAGGTGACATTATTCAAAATACAACCTTTAAATACCGGGAAAAAGTCCCCAAGCAGTTTGGACTAAATACAATGTAATGATTCCCTGGCCGGTGGTAGAAAAAACACTTTACTAGAAATACTAGAAATATTGTAACAATAAACATACAATCAACTAACAATCATACCTATCATACCTAGTAGTGTGAAACATTTTTAAATCAGGCCCACCTTTTAATCAACATTAGAGCGATGGATAGCACGTTGACAATTATAAGGCGGTAACTTAACCTCATACATCTGATAAATTTCAAGGCTACACACTTTAAGTAAGTATGAACGTGAACACAATTCCTACTTTTTTATGAAATAACTGTCCAACGTTTACTCCACTGGCAAGCAGACAGCAGAATGCTGTTAGATTTATAAAAGACTAGTTGCACAATTCATTTCATAAATAGTTCTGTACATCTTACCGTTCAGTAAATGATAAGAAGCAGTCATCAATCTCTCCTTTTGTGGGTCTGCTGCACAACCCAGGTGTGCTCAGATACTGAACTTTGCACAGGTATTTGGTGTGTGACATGGTGTAAAATATAATGTTTTAACTATACTCAATGTTTATTGAGGGAGAATGTAATTAAAAGGTATGAGACATGCAGAGATTCAAATATGAAACCACAAATCAATCCGCTGGTCAGACATATAACCAAACATACGCTTTTATAAACTCTACAAAACTACTGCAGGGAGCCGCCGTCTTCATTCTTTGAGTGAATCCGCTGAAAACAGAATTTAATCGAGGCGAAGTCTTTGTCTGTGATACGGGGAAAAAAGAGCAGGAAGTGACCAATGTTTACACCAAAACTCCAGAGGTAGGGGTGGAAAAAACATTAAAGAAATTCCCCAAAATCTAACACTTATCTGATGAAGGTGTTGAATGTACAGGTGATGGGGAGAAAAATAGCACAATGCTTAAACCACCAAAGAATACACCTAGATAACTAATCCAGCCTCACATTCCTTCTGTCATAATTAGTCATTTTGCTCATTGGCCATTCACAGAACTTGCTACAGATAGTAAACGGAAAGCATAATGCACCTTTTGTAAGTTTGACATGAGTAAACACCAAATAACCAGAAAGCACCTGCAGATAAGAGGTGGGTTTCCTGCTTTAGGTATTTATGGGTGGGGGGGGGGCTGGAAGTATAATAGAGGAGAAACAGTAAGGACTTCCTCAGACCAAAATGGAGAAGAAAAGTAAAGCAAGCCTGCCTATGGTATGGCTGGCTTTAATGCAAGGTAGTGTCTGTCATACTTAACTATACCCTAAGGGCTTCTCTATCATTTCATCAACAGTAATTAACGTATTTCCTCTCCTTCAGGTGCTCTGGCCTCTGGTGCCGTTGAGCTCAAGGCCTCCATCAACCCCGCTGTCGTTGGAGACTCTGTGACGCTGTCTCTGTCCCCTTTGACTGTCATGAGGACCGGACAGTGGGCAGTGGGAGAGTCCCTCATCCTCACTTGGCTCGGGGAGCAGCAGGCGGTGTTTCCCGGTCACAGCGGCCGGGCCTCGGTCAACGTCCTCACCGGAGCTCTCACGCTGAGCTCGGTCAGGGCGGCTGACTCGGGAGTCTACGTGCTGCAGAGCAGCGACCCCGTGATCAAGGCCGCTGCTTCCATCGCGGTTTTCGGTGAGAGCAAACAAATGGCTTTTTTACAATGAGTTCATTGTTTAGAGACGAGGAGGCTGGTGGAGAAAGTGTTTTAACAGAAATACTGGCAACACAATTCTCACTAATGGAAAAATCAACTCCAACAACGTTTGAATGATTCAATGCAGAGCTTTAATGTTAAAGCACCTGGTTTTGGTGATATTTCAAAAGGTAAAAAGTTAAATATTTAGGGACTTATTACACAATTGCTTGCTTGATAGGATAGATACTTTATTGATCCCCAAGGGGAAATAAAAAAAGAGAGTTAGGGATTGTTGGGTGAATAAACTGGTGTTGTTTAGTTTACTTATTAATTAATATAAACATTCACATCAACCATTCGTTTTTTTTAAGTTTGCCGTTAATTATACTTTTCAATTCACGAGGGCAGTTAAACGCAAAGAGGCTGAGAGGTAGAGAAAAAGGTGCTGACGAGTTGTTTACTTCACTCTTTTTACTGGAACAGGTTCCTGTTTTGAGAAAAGGACACCATCCCTAAACAGTATTTGCCAACAACATAAAATAATGACGCACCTCCATCGTGATATTTAGACTGACAACTAGCAAACTCACGCGCTGTGCAAGCCTTCCTGTGTTTTGGTTTTGGGGCCGTTTTGCTCAAAGGGTTACGTCCTCCGGGCAGTTTCTGTCAACACTCACCTTTGGACTTTGTCTTCTTGTTCTTTCAGTTTCTGCTTGGTGTCCGTGCTTTCCCATACGAAACAAATCCTAATTTTGAGGATAGTTAGCATCTCTTAAGATTAGATTTCATACAAGTTAAAAAAAGAAAAAAAGATTTTATGCTTTTTTAACAGCCTTCTAATACAACACTTTTAATCTTATAACAGACACCTTTATTTAATACATTCTTTAAATACTTTACATACCAGTAATAATCTTTGATAAGTGCACATAATTATGAGGAAAAACTGGACCTCTTCGTAAAGATATTTGTCAGGGCGAGGCTTTTGCATTGGAATAAAGAGGCCACAAAATGAACACCTGTATGCTGTATGCTTGCCTACTGCAATGCCTCACAGTACACAGTGCGTCGAAACATGTTAATCCTTGTAAAACATGTCTCCTCCTCACAGAACCAGTTTCAAACGTGACGCTGAGAGCCAATCACACCGACCTGCTGGAGTTCAGCAGCGCAGCCGCCTTCACGTGCTCCGTCTCCTCCGGGTCCTCCGTCTCTTTCCTCTGGATGAACGGCAGCTCTGAGCTTAAAGAAAGGGGCCGAGTGCAGCTCACTGATGGAAACGCCACTCTCACCATAGTGAACGTGACCCGCTACGACCGAGGCCCGTTCAGTTGTCGCGCGTTCAATCCCGTCAGTAACGGAATCAGTGATCGAGTGAATTTGACTGTCAGCTGTGAGTCAGACGCAGTCCGTTCAAATCATCTTTTATCTATATCTACTTAGGTAATTTAACATGTTCTCTCTGTCAGACGGTCCAGACCACATGGCTCTGACAGTGAACGGACAGAACACAACTTCCTTTCTGGTGGGATCCAATGTGACGGTGCTCTGCTCGGCGCGGTCCCATCCGCCCGCGCGGCTCAGGTGGGCCTTCAGGGGGCAGCTGGTGAACACGACGGGCCCGCTGCTGCAGCGTTTCAGGGTCGGCGAGGAGCACAGCGGCCCAGTATTCCTGCCTGGCCTTCAACAATCACACCAACAGGAACAGCAGCATCACGGCCCACATCGTGATAGCGAGTGAGTTGGTTCGGGTTACATTGGTGACATCGGCGTCCACGTGCTTCCTCCCGCGTCTCACTTTGGTTGTTTGTCCCCGCAGAGACGTCGTCGAGGTCTGAACGACAGGCGATCGATGTGATGCTCCTGCCGCTGCTTCTATTGGTTGAGCTCCTCTTTCTAGTTCCAGAAAGGTTGTAGAATAACGTCTTTATGACATTGATTCACAATACGTACTTCAGTTTGTGGATTTAAGTCTAAAGGAATAAAAAGGTTGTTCTATCCCTTCAAAATGATCAGCCTTTTACAATCACTCAGATCAGTCTTGAAAACGAGCTCAATGGTTAGATTTGTGGAGCAGAGGGCAGAATGAAGGTCAACCTGCTCATTATTAAGCAGCACCTGATATCACTGCTGTAATGGCTGCATCGTTCTTTTATCCATCTGTATGATTAATACAATACAGGCAGTCTATTTTAGACCGGGATGAAATTAAATTAATCAGAACCGGTGTCATAATTCAGCGAATCAAGACCAATTAAATGTTTTATTTTCAATTTTGAACATTTTAAAAAACAAATTGATAACAATGCTTGATCAATTATTTGTCTTTGGCCTTGTGTATATGTATACATTTATATGTTGGTATTCATAAACATGGCTGATAAGAATTACTCAAAGTGGACAGAAACTACTTTGCACACCCACATAGCTCAAACACAACAAACCGGTAGATTAACTACGCAGACAAAAAACGGTCTGGTGTCATACTTAAAAAAATGCCCATGCCAAGACTCTTTAGGTTTTGGGCCATTTATACAGCTTCTGTTGCCTAATTCATTTGTTTTCGCACTCATTATTCATAATTCATAATTTTAACAAGAAATGCTCTAATTATTAACATATAATCACACATTTACAATAAAGCTGAAGATAATGCCCTACATGTGGTAATGGCAGAATGCAATCTTAAATAATGCAGGAATGTTTTTTGTCTTTGGCTTCTACGTATAATAAAAACTTTGTGAAACATTGTGATGTCCTCTGTTGGTAAGCTGACCAAAATGAGGTTGGTCTTTGGTTACATTAAACAAAGACATCGAAAGAGAAACATCTGAAGAAGGGACAGACGGGCTTCCAATAAATCCTGTCATTGTTGTTACTAATGACGCAGGTGTTTTTAAAATAAAAACAAACAGAATAAAAAGATTATTCGATGGCGTACCACATTTCTAACTAGTCCAAAATATGTTTCATTAACTTCGGAGGACCAAAAATATTCATTGAGCTTTCACTTTTTTGTCCATAAGTCTTTTCTTTCTTTTATTTTCCACCACCATGGTGGTCAGACGTGTTGTGTCAGCCCACATTGCACTTTGCATCAGATGAACCCACACTAGACGAGTCTTTACAGTAAATGTGTCGCTGGCGTGGACCGGAATGGACCAAGGCAAAACAAGGCGGAGCCGGGACGGTCAGATGGTGAGGTGATGGTAGTGGGGAGGATTCATATCCTGAGAACAGAGCGCTCAAGTAGAGCAGAGGAAATATTTGCCCATCAGAATCAAGCTCTGACCATCAGATGCTGGCAGATTTCTATTAATCACAACCAAAGAAGACTCCAACCAAAAAGCAACCAACGAGTAAAATGGAGTCTTTGATTTTTGCCGTGATTCTGATCACGACGACCTTTGCATCCGGTAAGAAATATTTTGAACTTTTTAATTTGGCCTTTTAATTTAGGCAGATATTTTATTGAGCCTATTTGATGGACAAAAGTTATAATTGTGCCACTTTATGTGTTTGAGTAGTTTTTAGCATTTGATACATGAGACGATAACTACATTTTACGGTGACCTAACGTTCCTCGCTTTCTGTTCCTAGCTGCATCCGTCGGGAAGCTACAGTCCTCTGAAAACCCGGTGCCCGTTGGAAGCAATGTCACACTTTACAGCGAAGCCAACGTCAAGGCAGGAGTGTGGATGTTTCACAATGAAATCATGGTGTTGATGTTAGGTGGAACTGCACTCATAGCTGACAAGTGGACTGGCAGGGTGGTATTAAATTCAAACTCTTCACTGACTATAAGTTCACTGCAGCAGAACGACTCTGGATTGTACACTTTAGCGGTGGTGAATTCGGTTCACGCTCAGTTAACACTGTCAGTTCAAGGTAAGAGCCACTTTTCATCTTGACAAAGTTAGACTCATGTGTTTAGCTTTAGTCTTTTAATTGAATAATTAAGGAATAATTAATAATATTATTTTTGTTTTAATATAATAATAATAATAATGGTGTAACATTACCAAGGCTTTGGATCTAGAGGCCTTTTGAGGCAGTACTTGAACTTGATTTTACCAAGGACTTACCCTCAAGCAAAATGTTGTGATCTTTAGCAATAATTTGTCCCCCACAAAAAAAAGAAAAGACCAATCAAAGAGGTTAAATGTAACCTCAGGTGGATTTGAATGTCATGACATTTAGGGAGGCCACAACATTTTGTGTCCCATGTTTATACAAAACCTCTAAAATAACGGATCTCCTTCTTTGCAGTGCCTATTTCAAATGTGACGACGTGGGCAAACCCCGCACACCTGGTGGAGTTCAATGACACAGCAGTTCTCAAATGCTCCGCGCTCATCGGCTCGAACATGTCTTACACTTGGCTGTCGGGCGACTCTGTGGTCACAACCGGCGGGCGAGTGCAGCTCAGCGACGGAGGGGCCACTCTCACCATAGTCGGGGTAACCCGCCAGGACCAGGGGTTTATCTGCAATGTGTCCAACGGTGTGAGCCATGACAGCAGTCATCCTCTGCATCTCGACATCAGCTGTGAGTTTTTACTAAAGATGTATTTTGTTTACAGTAAATACATGCTGTATTTATGTCCCTCTCACCATCGACCCATTAAAACGATTTCCCTCTCGTTGCACCTCCAGATGGTCCGAGCAACCCATCAATGGTGAATCCTGCCCATGAGGGTCACCTACGTAGTGGGGTCTAACATCACGCTGTCGTGCTCAGCGGACTCCAGCCCTCCGGCTGCCATCTGGTGGATGGTTGATGGGATGAAGCTAAACCAGTCTGGCCCACAGCTTCACCTGGAGATGGTTACAGAGAGTCAATCAGGAAATTACCAATGCATATTTCACAACCCAGTAACGTCCAGGTTCAGCAGCCAAAGCTCAGTTATCACGATTTTGGGTAAGGTTGGATTTGTTTTATTTTAGAGGTCCTTTTTTGCGCCTTAAATTATGTTTCTCTCATTTAGATTATTTTAAGATGATGTTTATGTGTGGGGGTATTTGCTGTCTCACAGCAAGTTAGATTGAAGGATGAACCCTGGAAACAGCAGCCCGTTGGCTAATTTCAACATTAAGACTGGAAACGGAGGGAAGGGGAGCTCACCTGGCACTGCGTTACAGCAGCTCTAATGCTTTTTTGCTTTCTTTTAAGATCCACGGAAGCATATTCAAGTGGAGACACCGATGAATCCTGCAAAAGAGGGTGATATCTATGAGCTGACATGCAACATGAGTACAAATGCTACGCAGGTTCACTGGCGGAAAAATGGCATGCCACTGTATGAAGACAACACAACTGTTTTCAACCCGGATAACAAGACCGTCACTTTCAACCCACTCATGCGCAATCATACTGGAGACTACGAGTGTATGGCTATGACTGCTCTGTGGACCCTGACCAGCCATCCTTACATGCTTGTGGTGAACTGTGAGTAAAGCTTAAGAAAGATTCATTAACTAACACTTTCACATACTGTAGTGCATCATCCGAAGTGTTCCCAATACGCACGGTACCAAGAGAGCCCGTCTGCTCCGTTGCTGTTGCAGATGGACCAGAAGCACCCGCGGTCGAGGGGCCAGCTGTTGCTCAGACCGGACAAACTGCGGCGTTCACCTGTTCTGCCGTGTCGATGCCGCCGAGTCATTTCAGCTGGTGGTTCAATGACTCCAAAGTGGGAAACTCTTCAGTGTTTACAACTGACATTTTGTCTACAAATATGAGTGGACTGATCACCTGCAAGGCCTATAATCTGGTGACAGGAAAGTTTGTCAAAAAGTCTGTGATGCTCACAGTGATTGGTAAGAATATCAGCGACATTGACTCCTTAAATGCATTTTGATCACTGTACAACCGATCAAATACTGACGGACTTCTGCTGTGTTTTTTTCCTTCTTTCCACAGAGCCAATAGAGTCAGTGATGATCAGAAACAACACAGTTCCAATTAACTCTGCAAACCTCACTCTGACCTGTGACGTCAGCGGGCCCTATGATGAGATCCACTGGATGAAGGACAACATGAAACTCAACATGACGTCCTCCCACCACGTCGAAAACAACAAGCTGCATTTCACTCCACTGACCTTGAACGATGACGGGACGTATGAGTGTGTGGCTACCAATCTGGTTGGTCCTCATAACAGCCCTGAATATAACCTCCTGGTGAACTGTGAGTGCTGGAGAAAAAAAATGTGATTATTTTGTTTGTCAGATTTTTGTCTATTTTAACAGGTTTTGAGGTTTTAAGGAAAATCTAATGTACGTGGCATGACAAAATGTATCAACTCGCAAACCCCTGACAAAATTGTGAAGGAAAAAGAATATATATTATTTATAATATTGTTTGGTGTAAGATCGGGTGGGATACACTCACATCACCTCTACATTATCTGCCACTATCACTAACAAATGATGTTAACGTACATATGAACCTCTGAGGGACTAAGTGGATTTTACAAAAACAGATCACTTGGGAAATTTACCAAAATAATAGATATTTACCGTAACAGGATTTTTTACACTGTGGTTACTTTCGATAAGAAATACATGTGGCTTTAGACTTTTGTAATCGACTGTAACGAAGTCCCTCTTTCTCTCTCTGTGTCTGCAGATGGACCTTGGAATGTGAAAATATCTGGTCATGATTTAACAAAACCTAACCTCACCGTTTCCCTGACGTGCTCTGCTGATTCTCGGCCAGATTGTAACTTCTACTGGTTCTTTAATCAGTCATCAGTGCCTCTACACACCGGCGCCGTCTACACTTTCCTTGCGACCAAAGCGACTGATGGAAACTACACTTGCAAGGCAACAAACCCTGTGACCAACATCACCCTGTCTCAGACTAAAGCCGTTTCTGTCGGTGAGTGACCTTTTCTTGAAAAGTCATTTGGGGATATTTGATGAGCTGACGACCAAATATGAATATTAACAATTTTCTTTGTTGTCCAATATGTTGACATTTGCCTTCATCTTCAAATATTGATAAAAACACAATCGTATCAAATTGCAGTGCATATAATAATAAATAGCACAATTTTCACAGTAGAGACAACAATAATAGACATTATTCCAGTATCATTGGGTTCATGAATTTGGCTTAGTTAATGCATTTAGTGTCAAAGACTTTCTGAATGAAACTAATCGTTTAGAATCGTTTGATCACATTCAAAATGCTTTTGTCTATTTGCATTGTTTTGGCAAAACATTTGTTGTCCTTGTGCGTCGCGTCACTGTACAACCCATCAAATATTAATAGTAATATAAAATCTACTCCACAGAGTCAATAGAGTCAGTGATGATCAGAAACAACACAGTTCCAATTAACTCTGCAAACCTCACTCTGACCTGTGACGTCAGCGGGCCCTATGATGAGATCCACTGGATGAAGGACAACATGAAACTCAACATGATGTCCTCCCACCACGTCGAAAACAACAAGCTGCATTTCACTCCACTGACCTTGAACGATAAAGGGACATATATGTGTGTGGCTACCAATCTGGCTGGTCCTCATAACAGCCCTGAATATAAGCTCCTGGTGAACTGTGAGTCCTGGAGAATTTTTTTTTTTGTTGGTCTGATTTTGTCCAAGGAAAATCTAATGTATGTGGCATAAAAAAATGTATCGACATGCAAACCCCTGACCAAATGTTTTTTATCTAACACATGTGGCATGAAAGAAAATAATGATACGTAAATCAATGACAGTTTTGTAAAGGAAAATAAAATGCATATTTTTATAACATCATTGAACATATGATGAGGTGTGATACACTAACATCGTTGGTGTCTGTGTGGCTTTAGATTTCTGTACTGGACTTTGACCGACTCCCTTTCTCCCTCTGTGTGGTTGCAGATGGACCTCTGAATGTGAAAATATCTAATTCAACACACCTTGGTTTCGTGGTCCCCTTTGTGCCGATGGTTTCTCTGACATGCTCTGCTGATTCTTGGCCACAGTGTAACTTCAATTGGTTATTTAATGGTCGACCATCAGCGGCTCTAAAAACAGGCTCCATCATCACTTTCCTTGCGACCAAAGCGACTGAGGGAAACTACACCTGTCAGGCGACGAACCCTGTGACCAACATCACACTGTCCCAGACTAAAGCCGTTTCTGATGCTGGTGAGTTTCTCTTCAAAAGTCATTTGGGGATATTTGATGAGCTGATAAGTCAAATATGAATAGTAACAAATATGTTACAAGTTGCCTTCAGCTTTAAAGGTTGATTTTAAAACATAGTGAGTGTGGTTTCAGTGCATAAATGAAATAGCACAATTTGCACAGAACATGCATTACATTACATGCAAAAATAACAATCATTACACTGGGATTGGCGTTCAGAAATTTAGCTATTATATTTAGTTATTGCAAATGCTGTTAAAGGCTTTCTGAATGAAACTAAATTCAATCGTTTAATCACATTCAAAATGTTTTTTCCATTTGCATTTTTTTAAATTATGTTTGGCTTTGTGTGGATCACAAATGTCCATGTGCTCTAAATGTGTATATTAAGAGATCACTGCAGTTAAAACCCTACCAGAATAGTTGCTACACAATTAAAAATGTCTCCTGTGATTGATTTGTCATATTTTCTGTCCCTTTGTCTCTCAGCTTTCAGCTTTCCATCCCAAGCTGTTGTGACAATGATGGGTCTGCTTGCTTTGTCCGCCCCTGTGCTGTTCCACTGAGTCCTCTGCGAAACGCTGTGAGAGTGTGAGAGTGTTAGAGGCCTCTTCCTCCCACTACAGTCTTAACCATCTTCACTACTGCCATTCATAACTGATCGTGTTTTTAACTATGTCTATGTGCACTTTTCCCCTTTTGCTGCTGCGATCCTGTACATTTTCTCGCTAAAAGACGGCACAGGGCAAATAAAGATTTATCTTATTTTATCTTATCTTATTGGAAAATCAAAATGATTGAACTTTATCAGTTCTTGTGGTTTATTGATGAAATAACAAGAATACGAAAGAGTGACAGACTTCAATTAAATTTTAGGGTTTTTTTCAGTTAAATTTTATCAGATATATTTTCTGTTTTTAAGATTCATTATTAGTCATGTGCAATGATATTAAAACTGTAAGTTAAAGTATTATCAAGCTTTAATTCATGTAGTTTATTTCTTAATCAATAAATAATCAACAGCAACAATTTTGTGTGGACTTTTTATTTTGGAGGATATACAGCCCTTATGCTGATTCAGAAAGTTTTATTCGTGAAAACTTTTGGGAGGCAAACATTGTCATGAATCTAAGAAGATATATACTGTATATGACAGGAAACATTGCGTTGCCATCACTACATACGGTTGAATGATACGTATGTACATTATTCATATAGGGACACTGGGACCGAACGTCCTGCAGTTATCTTTCTTCTTCAATCCTCCGTCCCTTCTTCTTCTGAGAAAGCAGCGGCACCGTTTCAGATTCTTGTTTTTTTTCCTCAGGCACCATTGTTTCAGTACTGGTTTGGATAAATCCAGACAGATAAATCAATACTCTTTACTCTGATATTAAATGAATTTCACAAAATAAATATGTAACTTACATTTTCGATCGATGCCTTTGCGCCTGCCAGATGTCTGACAATTACAGATTTCATCCGTAATCTTCCTTCCCTTTCCTACGGGGGCCAAATAGACAAGAGCAGAATGAGTTAGTATAAACAGCACTGCACTGCGACTGATGCTCTGATCACATGTAGACAGATGAGATGCTGTCATTCGTTTTGTTCACTTCAAACCTTTGGTGATGCCTCTTTCTCCAGCACAGTTGCACAGGCTGGCGTGCTGTTTTGGGATGTTGACTGGATTCGCAGTGGTCAGAAGTTCTCCAACAGAAGAAGCTACAAAACAATTGACATGAAACTTGAAAAAAAAGGTTAACGATAAACTTAATAAATACAACATTAATCCTACAAACCATTGGTGGATTCGTTGACAACCAACGACTCTGCATGTGTCTCAAGGACACCTTTAAGAAATGGAGAAAACAAATCACAAAATGAAACGCACCAGATTTCATTTCCTGCTTTTCTCTCAGAGTACATTGTCTCATTCTGATAAAGTATACGATACCTTGGCTGTGATCAGTAAGTACAAGCAGTAAAAGAGCCCACAGCAACATTCTTGATCCAATGTTGTACGCCAGTTCAATACGAGAAATCTTGCATGTGCTTTGACTTCAGCTCTAGCGAGGTTGTGAAGTGGTCGTTGTTTGAGCTCTTTATAAAGGACGGTGTTGATTTCTGAAATCATACCCGTGGCACATTCATCGCTTGCCAGTTATGTGAAGCATGAGAGCTGCACATACCTGCACCTTTCACAGTGGCTGACGGTGAAAAGGAAACTTGTCATGTTGAGAAAAAAAATGATCGTGGTTTTGAATAAAGGCCCCCATGAGACTGACCTGACTGAAAAAACATTTGGATGCCAGATAGACGCATGTTTTAGGTCTAAAGTGGAACCTCTCTTACATGGTCTTGTTATCATGAAACCTGTCCTTACGTTCTCAAAAATCCTATTTCGTCTTCAGTATGCGTCTGTAACACTACATGAGAGGAAACCGACTTGACAAAAATTGAATTTAAGGTCTTCTAACTTGGTTGGTGCATAGCGTGTATTGTGAAGGATAAATCCCTGTCCAAGTATTTTATGTAATTAAATATAGGAATATAGGATGCCAGTTATCCTATTTCAGATAATACCGGCTTTAATCTGCCATTGTTAGAGTATAGTATTGTTTTACGTATAATAAGTGTTGAATGCTGGTTAAGGGCAGCACAAGACTTGTTCAACCTCAAAAAGTGACAGAAATGCTGCTCTCAGCTGACAATCATGTCTGGGCTTGAAACAAAGTCCACCTAAAAAAATAAACCTCTTATCTGTGTATGTGTACTCATAGTGAACCTGTAGTTATGAGGCATACTGAGCAACTGCATCAGTGGAATGCATCATTTTATCTTACTGAGTGACAAAAAGCAGATCTGATCAATCAATCAATCAGTCAACACAAAAACACTTTTTCATATTTAATGCATTCTTCCGTTTCTTACACAATCAGGCATCCTGAAGCATAATTTGAGTTCTGCACGCAACGCTTCAATAAGAGGCTCAGATGCATTTAAGTGTAAAGCAAAGCCTTTGGAAATGGCCTGATTGGCCATTGTCTTGCAGATAAGATTAAACTTGAAGCACAACTGTAGATATATCTATACAACTTCACAAGCTACTCAACTACATCTATGTTTGCAACACAGCCTCTCGCGTCAAAATCTGTTGCTGTTACAATACGTGGAATAAAAAGGTACAAGGACATTAATGAGACGTGATAAAAGGCAAGTAAACAGTAATGGTCAATCAAAAACATTTGGTCCTTCAAATGAACATACACAAAAGACACCAGACATCACAAAAGTAAATAAAGCTATTGCCAAAAAAAAATGTAACTTAGTGAAACTGCAAAACCAAAACGTCAAAAATACAGCAATTTCTTGTTAAGGGCAGTTCTTATATCTCAGATTTGTTTTTAACCAGACATATCCTAGCACCAAAAGAGCCAAAGTCTCACAACCTTTCCAGCCAGTTCCTGTTCCAGTAGCCTCAGGCCGACAGTGTACTGCATTACACAAGTTATTTTCTCCTAAAAGCGGATATCTGTTTATATTCTGTGGAAAAATTGGGGCTTATTCTCACGAGGGCTGGAGGCAAAAGGGAGAGATTTAGAGCACAGTTATAAATGACGGTTTTAATCAAGTGCAGCAACTTCAAACCTACAGAAACTGTAGAATTGTCATCAAGTCTCCTCTCTTCAAGTGCACCTTTGCTGTCTGGCTCTGACCCCCACGGGTGACAGACAGGGAGTTCCCTTGTCATATTCATCAGATGATTTTCATCACCATCAAAAGCTAGTGGAACAGATGAACACTGGAAATTGAGACAAGACTTTGTCTCTCTACAGCACAGAACATTTCATTTTTTGACTGTAACATGAACACAAAAATAATCTTTATGGTCCCAATATCTGTAGCAGTGGTCATCCACCCTGACCATGAACAGGCCTTACACAAATAGTTTGTGCAGATCTAAGTAGAAGTAATTGGTTTGATCTATTAGACAATTGTTAATAAGTAGATTGTGACGTTCTCTGAGAACAGGGACGAGGACCACTGTGGTAGTGTATCATCGTGCCGTTGTGGCTCAGTTCTCTGCAGGCATGTCTAGCATGGACTTGAGATGGGCGTGCAGGGGTTCGCACACAGCCTGGTAGCCCTGAGGGGTCAGGTGAAGATAATCGTACATGTCATGGTGGGAGATGCTACCATTGGAGTGGACGAAGCCCGGGTCCACGTTGAGGAAAGAAGCATGGGGGAGTGACAATACAGCCTCCTGGACCAGCTCGTTCACCTTGGCATTTCGCTCCCGCAGAGGATTTGGCGATTTACCTCTGGGCAGTATACCCTGGAACACAGACGTATGGGTGTTATTGTTCAAGGGACAGAACGCCCAATAGCATTTAATACTAATATTATAATAAGTAATTTATACTTCATCCACGTAAAAAAATGAAATTAGGCTAATTCTGACGTTAACCGTCCAACCATGTCAGTTTTATTGCGATTTAGATCAATTTCCTATCAAATTTAAATTGTAGCTCATTTCTAAACAGTAAACACAGACCTATTGTTTTCCTAATCGAACGATGCTGAGATGAAACTTGAAGGTATGAAATCACTGTACAGTCTGCACGCGAGTAGATAAATACTTTTAATGAGAAAAAAGACCTACAAGTACGAGAGTCCGGGCGTTTGGGAGCTTGTTCTTGATGACTTGGATTATAGCCATGATGCCTTCACAGATCTGTTCAGCAGTCTGGCCATGGTTGTTAGTTCCTACCCACAGCACCACAACCTGCAATAACAAAAGAGAAGGCAATACCTCACTCAACACTGGCCATTCATAGTTTAGAGTCGTTACACTTGGACGTTATTATGAATTTGAGCACAATGAGTCTACTGTGTGAATGAACAAGTCCAATCATGTTCTCTGTTTTTGGCAGAGATTTTGCACCTTAGGGCAGATGTTATCAAGTTCGCCGTTGCTCAGTCTCCACAGCACATGTTGTGTTGCATCACCACCGACCCCAAAATTGAGGGCATGGAGAGGGGAGAACAGCTGCCGCCATATCTGTAGGAAAATCAAACCAAAGTTCACACTATTTGAAAGCATGCATCAATGATGATAACAAGACATACTATCAAACTGCATTAAAAAACAGACAGTCAAGTGTTGATTTATGTTTTACCCCAAACTGGTGCATGAGCTGGATAAGAGAGTCTCCAACAAACAGGACATCAGGTTCTTTGTCTTTGCTGTCAGACACAAAGCGGTTGTGCTACAAAGGGTTGAAGAAAAAGACAAATATAAAGACTTCAATCTAAATGGAAAAAACATACACACAAAATGGCCATTTATAGATGTGATCTAAATTTGACAAATTTGCTTGAATAGTCAAAGGAAGATCTTCTCACTGGATCTAAAAACTGCTCATTTACCATCACAATTGTGTGTGTTTTTTTTTTCTCATAAAACTGAACTTTAGCGACAATGCAGACTGGGACAGCTTGGGAATTCCTAGCTGTTATACTGTCATTTTGCAAAATCTATGGATATAGCAGAAAAAATAGTGTTTCACACACCAGAGAAATCCATCGTCCATCTCCCTGGGTGTCTTCACAGGGAGTGGGTGTGGCGGCTGGGTTTGGGTCTTCTGCACTCATGACTTGGCTCTATCTGCTTTGGGAGAGCAATCACGGAGGGTTGTTGGCACTATTTTACAACGAAAACGAACCGATCATGCACAGACAATAGCTGTAACTGCTAGCTAAATGTAGGGCTCTTGGTAGAATTAGCCACAGTAGCTAGCCTACTAGCTGAAACACAAGAATGATGTAGCTAGTTTAACCGAGATACCGCTCCAACAAATAACACAGATTGTTGTTAAAGTTCAATTATGCAACTCTGTGTTTTGCGAAAAGGGAAAGAACGAGATATCTATCGCGGCTGCATTTAAGGTTTGAGAACATAGGTTACCATGAAATCAAAAAATCGTCATCTCCCAATTCAGTTCCAGGAAGTACATTTTCACTACAGTTGACAATACCATTGTTGTCCCTGGGCAACAGTATACAATGTTACGTATAGTTTGAGCTTGTTCGATATTTTACTGTTATATATATGATGTACGTTGCATTAAAGAACATACATCATGAATAAATCATGAATCAAACATTGTTCAAGCTAAGAAGAATATAACAGATTAAATAGTTTTACCTACTAGTTTATGAAAGTGGACTCGCCCAGCTCGTTTGTGTTCGCGAGAGTTGTTGCTGCGCAAATAAACACATCTACTTCGTCATGTTGCTGAGCAACGACAGCATTACAATTGGCAAAAAAAACAACCAAGTCGGTGTTAACGGTATTGGTAAGCCCTGCTAATTTTAGGTATGTATAAAAAAGCATTTACTGCTTGAATCGTTTGACATGTACCTATAGTTAAGGTTAGTTTTGTGTTTTTCATCAGCTAACTATAGTGAAATAGTATAAACTTTATACTATAAAGTCATACACGTGGGCTTCTTTTTAAAGTGCACCTGGTGATTGCCTTTACTATCACCTGTTTGCTAACCGCATAACGCTAACTGGCTAGCTAAGCTCACCGGTTTGCTACATTAAATGACTTGTTTTTTACATATCCGGAATCCGGAATCATTTATTACCATAATATGTCAGACATACAAGGAATTTGACTTGGCGGTTGGTGCATGACAGCAGACAGTTCAATAATGGACAACAAGACAACATAGTAAAAGAGGAATAAAATAAAATATAATATTATAGGTTAGTTTAAATATTTATGACTACTAAATATGAGTAATTGAGAAGGCATTCAATCGTTTTATTGGACATTAGCTTGTAAAAAATATTATTGTTCTGTGTATAACAATTTTTTTTAGTTTTGCTTTTATGCGACAATGAATATTAACTTAACGTTAATTAACACCATTTAATAGGATTCACATGGAAGAAATGTGTTCGAAATGGTGGCTTAAAATACATTTACATTCACTGTAATTTGGCGTAAAGACAGTTTCCTTTTAAAGTTGACCCTCCATAAAAGAATTGGAAGAACATCTAAATGTTTTTGGAAGATGTGAATTCTGCATTTGACCAGAGGCACTCGGATATCCGCTATGTCCATTATGGTAAGATGGCTTTATGATATTGGCCAATTTTAATTTCCAAAAGTCAAAAAAGTTAAAAAAAGTCTCATCATGTATTTATGTCAGAAAACCTGCAAATATCGAAGTATTTTATTTATGCTCCTCATCACTGAGCACAAGCTCATGAACAATACAGGGTAAATAGGTGAAATGGTCCAAATGGCAATGTAAAAGCACTTGTACAGTAAGTTTCAATCAAATTATTAAAAAAAGAATCAGACCACTCTTATCTCACTCGACTTAGTTATTGATTATGTTAAGTGACAGTTTTTCCATACAGTTCTGCAATTGTATGTCTCTGCTAAACTATCCACATCTTCCATATCCATAAAGAAAATACCTAACTTTTCGGTATCATTATTCTCACATGGCTTACAATTTGTATTTAACCACTGTCATTAAAACTATCAGTAATTCAGAAGAAGAGGCCCAGCTGTTTGGTTCTCTATTTTCTACAGCTGTGAAAAAATGCTAATTGCATTTTTCTTACAGAAACCGGTGCAGCATGAACCCCGGGTGTGGCAGGGCTGCATCAGACAAAAAAAAGTTGTTCAATGTTTTCAACAAGGACAAAAAATTTAATTTGGTGAAGAGATTCACTACGGACTGCAAACGTTTAAATCATTCCAATAAGACAGATAGGCAGCACAGAATGAAACGACTGCGGAGCCGCAAGGAGAGGAGTCAGATGAGAGATAATTGGAAAGAAGCCTCGACGTCCAAAGCACATCGCCACCATCTCCGCCAAAGGGCTCAAGACGTGGCCTATTTCCAGAACCGCTGTCATAGTAGCTGTCATTGTGCTTCACAGAGAAATGCTCCATTTGCAAACATCATTCCTACTACACAAGACCCCTGCATAATCACAGACCGTCGCCTGATAGGACACCACGGCCTGTTCAACCATGAGGTGAAGTCCATTGACATAGAACGCTTGCTAAGTGAGCAGAGGCAAAGTGGACAGCAAGTAGATCAAAATTCTACTTCCCATCCATCTTCAACATCTTGCGTTCCTTCGCTGTTCCTCGCTAAAGATTCATTGGCTGCTGATTCTGATGAGGTTCTGCCATTTCAAAGGAAATCCGCCCTTGATGATTGCCGGAAGGAGGAGGAGAAAATCAGTCAGCAATCAGATATTACCCCGGGGCAAAGGCCACAGCAACAGTTTGATCCTTCGTGTGAAAGTTTTACAAGCGTCTCCTCGTCTAAACAAAGCTCCCACGATGCAGCCACAATTCAGAGCAAGAAGACCAAACGTCTCACGACTCCCGCTGCCGTCAAAGATAGAAATGTGAAAACATTAAGCAAGAAGGTTAATAGACAGACAGTTTCTACTGGGAAGCGCACCCCAAATAACCCAGAGTTTCCTGTCCACCAGACACCAGCTCATGGTCCCAGCATGAGCCCAACTCGCCTCTCCAGCTCAGACTGTGTAGAATCTGTAGAGAGCTTCGACATGCAGCCCGGACCACAGGATGCTCGCTGGGCATCGAAGGCTGTCGCTGTCAGTGCAGTGGCAGCACGTTTGTGTGACTTTCTGCAATTCCCACTTCTGAGAAGAAGAAACCTGGTGGCAGAGAACAGGGAGGTGCTGTTGAAAGCTCTACAAGAGAGGCATGGACCGCGGCTTCAGGAGAACCTCCTTGTGGTGCAGCGAGGCCTCAGCTTTGGTGGTGATCCAAAAAAGAAAGTCAGGGAAGAGGAGCTAACTGTGGCAGACAAGCTCTTGCCTCCAGGTAGACCGTTAAATACACTAGCATTGTTTTTAAGTGATAACTTTACCTCAATATTAATGATACTGTTTACAATGCCATGATCATTCTCCATCTTTAAAGCTGCCTGTGGAGTTTTCCTGTCAACAAAAGTGATGTTTACATTCTGTGTTACACAGTGTTTCCTTGTGGCCTGAAAAAAATGCATTTCTTCCTTTTTGTAAAATCTTTTGCAAAGCAAAATTTGAACCCTTCCTTTTTTTCATCTGTGTTCGCTGGAATTATACTTTGTTGTCTTTGTTGGAGCATTACTAAGTTTATTTGCATGTCAAGTGAATTTTATTTCTACGCCCAACGTCATTAATGTCTCTCCGCCGACTACCAATCATGTATTGCATGTTTTGCAGCCTTGCCATCTTTGAACGTTGTTGTCTCTTGGCACTAAATCTTCTTTCTATGTGTCCACTGACATTGTCTTTTGTTCCGCCAGGTGAAGGACTAGTAACAAATCCTTATTATGAACCTTAAAGTTGCTTTTGTCTGGTGTTGAATGAGGACACAGAGCGCCTGTTTTTACTGCCATTTTTAGTAGATTTCCTGATTGAAAAAAAAATAGCAATGCTCCTTACTTTGTAGTTCGTGAGCAGTTTTTACAGTTTTCCTTGTCTTTTTTTTTTTTAAACCTTTCAGGTGAAACGGCATTTCAAGCTGATGTAGCAAGTCTGCCATTTTTCAAAACCCCAAAACCCATAGCTTTCAAAATGAAGGGAAGTAGACCTTTTAGCTGGAAGTACGGGCCACAGCGAAACCAAAACCTGGAGCAGGTAACATTTTATATTTACCTTGTTACTTTCTTGTCTGTTTTTACAAATTTCAAATACAGTCCAGCTCTAAGACTTCTTTTAGTAATACACAGATATTAAACAGAATTTCTGATTCCATAACTCCAGAATTTTTTTTTTTATGTAAAGACTGCTGATTGGTTGACCAGTCCCATGGAGACTTCTCTCAGCGTTTTGGATGATCTCCTCACACCTACTTACGCTCCTGTGGTCTGCATGGACTTTGAGCCCTCTGAAGGGAGAACCAGTGATAAGTTGTTCTCTCCCACTTCATGCTGGGGAGAAACCGCCTCAGTATCTCAGCACTGGGAAGACAGTTTCAACAAGCCAAAGAAGAACAAGGGTGTCATGTTCGATACCTTTGAAACCCGAGCAGTTCCAGAGAGGAGCAGTGGGCCTCAATACAGTAGCAGCGACATGCAGCCTCCGTTTCCTTACCAAATGAAGATGCTAGGTGGACGTTCAGCAGAGCCAATGCGCTTTCCTCTGGACAAAGACCCGTTGGAAACCGACAGATACTATTACGATACCTCCCATTATGCTCAAATTCTCCATCCTCAACAGAGCTTCCAACCTTTAAGCCGCTTCAATCATCATTCAACCTGCCCTCCATCCAGGTCCATCATGCCCGACATGACCCATTACCCTCCATCCCACACCCTAGAAAGAGACACGGCAACTCCCCATTATCTTTTACAGAGCCCTGAGCACTGGTCCTTCCCCCCTATGAGACTGTACTAATGAACATGTCTCTGGCTGAAAAAAACAACAACAATTCTTTTACTTCATACATCGAGATTTATTGTGTTCAGTCATCTGAACATGTTGTCTATTCGTATTTACTAAACACGATAGGGAGACCTGGCATCTCAAGAAGAGCCTCTCTTTTGACCTGTGTAGCTGAGATATACAAGCACTTAATAAATTGTTTGCATCGCGTAAGATTTGAACTAACAATGTGCTATTATTTTATATTTGGTTGTTTGTGCATAATTAATTGGAATTAATCACATTGTTATTACTTGTACAATGGCATAAAATACATGTTAAATCAAACCATACTAAATTTATGAACCAAGTACAATTTATTCAAATAAAATTTCTGATTTCCCGCTTGTCGACATGATTAGTCTTACAATTCATCATATTTACACCATATTACATGACCCTCTCCAACAGGCAGAAAATGTGATTATTCATTCAACATGGATGAGGTTTAACTTGACAATCACACAATCATTTCAAGGTTGCAAGTAATAGTTTTCATCCGATGCGTGGGTCTCAAACCCTGTATTTTCTCCTTCTTTACAACGTTTGCTGTGCTTTTCTTCCGTCTCCGGTTTGCTCCCGCTTCTCATCGCCCTGCGCAGCTGATTCCAAAACAGGTCTTGAGCCTGCGTCGGGTTAGTGCAGTCCGAGCCGGGCCACTGCAGATAAGTCTTTTTTAACATGACTTTCCTCATGCGGTGGTAGGAAGACACCTGCCTCTGAGAGATTTCCTCCAAGAACACGAGCAAGAGAACGTCGCGGTGCTCGTCGAAGAGTCGGTAGCTGGCCAGTTGGATTTCCAGAGAGCACCACTCGCTCTTTAGGAAATTCCTGCTCACCACACAAATGGTTTTACGACTGCTGTACACGGCAGAGACGATGTTGTCCACAATGTCCCGGCCCAGCTCAAAGTCCCTGTGATGTAGGCACAGCTTTAAAGACGATCCGTTCCCTTCCAAGTTGGCCATTAACTGCTCCATGACCCACTGTTCGTCTGCGGAATTGTAGGAAACGAACGCATCATATTTGCAATTTTCCTCTTCTTCTCTGAGTGTGCGCCACTGCCCGCTAAACCAAGCACGGAACACGTAGTAGCCGTACTTTATGTTCCAGTAGAGTTTGGTGTAAAGTAAAGGAGTCGCTGTGAATAGAAAGATTGCAACTGCTGTGCTTATGAATAGGTACTTTTCTACATCTTGGTAACAAACTTTGGTGTCAAAGTTGTAGAATCTCTGTTTTGCATCGTGCGGGCACGGCAGGTTGTACAGGTAGACCACCTGAACATTTGAACTCACTGTCCAGTTTTGCAGTAAGCTGTTGTCGCAAGTGCAGATTAAAGGCGTGTTGCGTATATCGAGGTAGTTGAGGCTAGGTAAACTTTCTAGTGCATCAACGTCGACGCTCTGCATAACATTACGGTTGAGCTGCAGTCTGCGTAGCTGAGTGAGATTCCCAAACACGTCTTTTGAGAAGTTCTGAATGCCCATATTTTCTAAGACCAACCTGGTCAGATTTCGCATATTTTTAAAGACTCCCGGTCGTAGTTGTGTCGCGCCCACACAGCAGTTATCCAACGTGAGAAACAGTAAGCCTGTCAGATCATCGAAGGCATCCGCTTCAAGTAAATAGATGTTATTGTTGGTGAGATACAGAGATTTTAGTGAGTGGAGGCCACGGAAAAAATGGCGTGGTAAAGCCGTGAGGCCGTGCGGACGCTGCGCGTCTAGTTTCAGATCACTGAGTTTGCTGAGATTCATGAAGGGTGATCTGGTCTCTTTATTGAGGAAGCGAATCTGATTACTTTGTAAATCCAGCACTGTTAGTGTTTCTTGAAAAACATGATAGAAGGAAGTGTCAATCTCTTTGAGGTTGTTTCCATCTAGATAGAATTTGGACAAACTTTTTAGTCCATCAAGGCCAGATTGCTGAAAGTGTGTGATCTTATTACCTCCTAGATCCAGCGTAGTTAGACTGCTGAGGTGTTTAAATGTCCATTTAAAAATAACGGATATGCGATTGTTGCGCAGGTTTAGAATTTTTAAATTGTAATTATCTTCAAACATGCAACTCAACAAATCAGTTAAAATGTTATTATCCAAACGCAGTGTCTCAAGACTTTTCAGCCCTTTGAGAGCTTTACAATCTAAATCAGCAATTATGTTTATGTTAAGCTTCAGCATCTTGACATTCGGTGTACAATGGAAAGCATAAGGGCCGACTCTCAAGATGCGGTTGTATCGATAGCTCAGCTCTGTCAGATTATTAGGATGAACCGAATGGTTTCCGCAGGAATTGAGGACGGTGAGATGGTTATGCTCTACATTGATACCCGTTATAGATGTCTGCTTATTGAGGAACATCAGGCAATTTGTGTTTGTTAGGTTGTTGTATGATAGATCCAGGATCCCTGTGATAGTAGGACAATAGTTCAGCGTTTGAGTTCTTAGATTCTCAAGCCAATTATTACTCAGGCGTAATTTTCTAATGGTTTTCCCTTTTTTCCGTAGCAATCTGCACAACTCCACCAGCTTGGCGTTGTCTAGACGTGTGCCAGAGAAATCCACGTGACTTGCATTGACATTGCTGATGTTCAAAAACCTCAGCACATCGACTCTTGAGCCCAGACGCAGATAATTGATATGGCTAAGATCGACTTCTTCTAAGGCCAGCGAATCGAGCTGGTCATTGTAAGACAGATCCAACACCTGGATGAACCCGAGAAACCAATTCTTACATCCCAATGTGACCAGATTATTTCTACTTAAGTATAATGTAGTGAGGGATTTGGGAAGGGATACGTTTGAATGGCTGAGAGAGGTCAAGTTGTTAAAACCAAGATCTAGTACTCTCAGATTTTGAAGATGTGACACTGACTCGGCAATCCCCGAGAAATTTGTCAGAAGGTTTTGTGCCAGCAGCAAAGTGTGCAGACTGGTGAGATTGGAGAAAATGCCCTGAGGGAGCAGCTTTAAACTGTTGTTTGTCAGTGAGAGAAAGTTCAGGCTGTTTAAGTTGTGGAACACTGAAGGTTTGAGCTCCGATATGTTGTTGAAGGACACATTGAGAGACTTAAGTTCATTCAAGCCTCTGAAAGCACCTTCATCAATGTTTCTCAAGTGATTATGATCTATTCTGAGGTTCCGAAGCTTTGGTAGATGAACAAAGCTCCGGTTGGGAATGTGAACAGTGGAAGTGTAGGAGATGGTGAGATTGACAGCAGTCGGCGGCAGGTCTTTGATAATAGCACTCAGGTTCATTTCCTTGCGATTGATGCAGTTGAAACTTTGTCGATTTGAGTACGAGTCTTCAATGCAGTTTTTGAAGCTGTAGCCGCTGATGGGTTGAACCGCACCGAGGACGACGGCCATTGACAACAGCTGATAAGCCATGTTGTCTGGTTTCAGATCAGCGAAACAGTCCTTTTGATTACTTTCCTCAGTTTCTTGGTTTGTTTTGAATATGATGTTGCAAACCTCTGTGAAGAAGGCAGCTGGTTATTCAACCGAACAGGTGCAGGAATCTGAGGAAAGAGAGTACAACTCACTCTTCATGCCCACTCACTTGCATTTAAGAAGCCTCTTTTCTTTCTTAGTTTTTACAGAGTTAATACAGAGCTGCTACTACAATCTTCATCTTTAAATTGCTATTCACACTGTATACGTTGTTATATATGTGAAGAAGCTGTGTGAAACTGGTATTTTAAATATATTCTTTGAACTATAGTCTGTCCGAGTTTGTCGGTCGCTGAGCAACAAAAGTCTGAATTGAATTTTCCTATTTGCATTATGAAAGAGCCCTGCAGAACTGGAACCATCAAGGTGCACCTGATTGGAGCCTACAGTCCAGACAACAGAAAACAATTAGGTCATTTTTTTTTCAAACTATGACTAATACTGTACATTACGTGGGAATGTGCTTGTTCCGCTTTCGAGCGCCTGACGCTACAGCACGCGTCATGCAGAGCGAGTGACTCAAGAGGCCATTTTTCACAGTTACGCGGCATAACAGAAGGGGTGGTGGCTCAAACAAACACAGGACTTTAACCAAGGGGACTGCTGTCTGTGTCCTGTGTAAAAGTAAAAGGTAATGTTACATTGTTACAGCATTATTTGAGCACAAACCAAAAAGCCTTTTGGATACTGAACACTGCTGGATTGTAATTTGCAGTATCTGTGCGCCTGCGAGTAAGCCGGCTCGTACGTCTCCTGTAGGACTCGATCCAGAACTATTGTTGTATACAGTTGTATCTGGTTCCTCTTTAAAGATGTCTCATATCCCTTTTTACTCTGGGCTTGTTTTCCTCCTCCAGCGCCTAAACTTTCTTTTTCTTTGTCATTTCACACATCTGATACGGATCTTTAGCTAAACAGAAAATAAATTTGCCTGAAGAATAATACTAAAATAGAGACAACTAAATTATTATAGTAACAGCAGCATTAGTCAATCATGCTTGTACCTTTTATGTGATAATCATCCTCCATCTTTATAATTTATTCGTTCATTTATACAGATATATTTAATCTTAAACATGTGTTTCCCCAGAAACATTGTCTACAGACAACATTAATCCTGTCTAGTATGAGATTGTTATATATTTACAATATAATATTTACTCATACGCAAACGGTTAGTCTCTCATAGTGATCAGAAAAAAGGAAACGTTACTAGATTTGAATTTGAAGTCAAGACCATTATTTTCTACGGCTGCACCTTAAAAGTGAATGTTGTTCACCTCACCTTGCGTCTTCAAAGAGCTGCTCGTGCTGCATCGTGGACTCACAGTAGAGTTCACAGTAAATCAGAAAGAGGAACACGGCTGCAACCCTTTCTTTTTCTTTTGGTCACAAGGTCCTAATCCAAGGATTGAAAGACTATATCCTGAAGTATGATACTAGATGATCACTTCTAGACGATATACATTATTGAATAATAAAAGGGAAGCGATGTTTAGGTATGATTTAATCCCAACTAAATGCATAAATTCACCATTAATACAATTTCATCACAGTTAGTAAATGATCAATTTAAGAGTTATGATGAAATTTGAAATTCTGCGACCCGTTTCAAGTCTTCCTTGTTTACCAAATATTCTTTATTTGCAGTTACTTTTTTTTTTCCTCATTTTTAAAGTTAGATTCAACGTCCCATCTTTTCATCCTCTCCTCTTCTGCTCACGTGCCATCTGACACAGTCCACACAGCGGGAGGCAGGCCATGATGACCCAGTCGTCACATACCGAGCCCTGGGGAGAACCACGAGGAACCGTTAACGCCCATGCAGCCGCTAACTGGCAGAAATAGCCGCCATTTTTTTTTTTGGGTGCGGTTGGGCACACTTACTTCAATCCGGTATCTGCCGCGGATGCTCGTCCTCAGTGCAATCATGGCGCCTGGAAGGAAGGGCAGGCAACAGCTGTCCCCGTTGTCCTGAGCCACCTTACAGCCCAGGATGCAAGGGATGAATGTGGCACAGAGACCTGCAGGTGAGAGGTACCACGTCACATTGGAATCCAGTTCACAGTTTGTGTTTTTTTTCGGTCACTCCCAGTTAACGCTTACAGATGCCACAGTCGTCACAGCAGTCGCACACGTTTGAACTCCAGTCGGATACTCCGTTTGACACGGTGTACTGTGTGACGGAGATCTGGGGCTGCGAGCTGATCGCATTCGACTGGAATTCCATTGCTGTGAGTAGAAGTGAAAGACCATTAAAACCTAAAAACAGATCTTGTTCTAAGGGACAGTATTATTCAAAATAGATGCCGGTTCACTTTAAACAAATACCCTGTCCAGTCTTGAAAGATTCTCCAGTTTTTAATTCCACCCAGAGCCAATTTTAAATCTGCCAAAATCAGTTCAGTGCATTTCATTCAAATGAGAACAAAAAGACTTCCATGACGACAGATTGCACAGCCCCGGTTTGGAGGAAATCTCGCTCCATGTCTCACCTGGTCTCTCCTCCTGAGTTTTGCGTGTGGGCTGAGAAAAGGAGGTCTTGGGTGTAGAGGGTCCAGGGCTAAACACAAACGGGAGGTCAAATGCATGGCCACAACTCTTATACCCCGTCTGACATCATTCTTGCATCACATGGCAAACAATGGCCATTTGGGCAGGTACGTCCACTTTGAAAAGAGTGTTTAGTTTTGGGGCGTAGCAACCTTTTAAAAGGGTGCTCTGTACATGACGCAACCTTTTATCAGCATAGAGTAAATAAAGAACAACGTGGGAATATAATAAAAAACAGGATTTGCTTTATAGCAGGTGCGGTGTGTATGTATACACACTGTGGGTCCAACTCTAGCAATGGGAAAACTCAGGAGGAAATTAGCTGGAACCCTCAAGCAGAGTTGATATAAGATTTGAAGGCAATCGTACAACACTTGGTAATAATGATGTATTATAATAATTATAACAGACCTTTCTTTCTATCACCCTTTTTGACTTTAACAAATATATTCTTAACTCTTTCTATGACATTTTTTGACCCAATATATTTTGTCTTTTTACCCCAGGACATTTTTATACTTACTGAAAAATGTCATGGAGAAAAAAATATTATATATTATATTATATATCATATTATAGATTTCTCAACATAATCTCACCCTTTGGTTTAACAAATTGCTCAAAAGGTTTTTTATTCTGTTTTTCCACAGGGATAAATACTCTACTCAAATGTTTCCCAAGGTGTGACCCTCTAGTGGGTCACAGTGGAATTACCGGTGGGGCGCATAGGGACATTCTTATAGTTCAATAACTTGAATTTGAACATTTTCAGAGGTTGGACTATTATCTTGAAAAAGATTTTCATTGTAAAACAGCGTAATTACAGCTGCAATGATCTACTTTTTGCAGAATATGCTTTATTGGCCGTTGTTTTTGTTTTTATCTGATGAAGCAATCTGGTTTACTTGAGGGGATTGCTATTGATTTCATTCCATTATTTGAAAAAACAGACGGGGAGGCGTCACAAAATGTTACTGTAATAAAGATTGTTTTGGGAGTTTATGAACATTTTTCCTTCTGCAAAGTTTGGAACTATTGCTTTACACCGTTTCTCCTGCACTCTTCCTGCTTTGAAGCACTCAGCAGGGATTTTCTGAGCTGCCTCCACCAGCAGTTGGTTTTGAGACCCGCATTTAATTCGACAGTCATGTTACAAACGCGACAAACGCGCATATTCACAAACATTGTTTATTGCTGATCTTTACCCGCTTACATTTAGGATTATATTTTGAGATACACTCAATGTTCAAGGATACAAAATGATACACAGGAAATACAGGCTAAACCTGTGCAAGCAGCTTCTGATGGGTCACAGAAATGCATGGCAGCATGAACTGACATTACTTAAATAATAACAGGAGTCTTTGTCTCATTAACCTGAACTTTAAAGTAAACCTAGAAGTGAATGTTAAATATTATCAAAGGGATTAACACCTGAGAACCAAACACATTGCACAATATCGCATGAGTTATGCACAACAATGACATTATAATCCTAATCAAATAAAAAGCTAACAAAACATTTGCACCTTACTCAAAATGTGACACGGAATTATAGCAAACATTTGACGAAATGCCACAAAAGTGAGGTTACATTCATCATAAACCAAAGATAATACTGGATCAATTAATGCATTGGCAGCAGCAGTGGCACAGAAAATGAGACAAAGGACCCGCTCATCTGCAGTAAAGAGACCATTAGTATTTTGCCAAAATCTCTTGGTCTTTAGCTGAGCAGTACATTAATTGAACATCCGCTGGAGCTGCTTATGAGATTCAACACAATTCAAAGAACATGCTACACAAGATCCTCAACTTGTAAACCCGACTTCCATCCGTTAAAGCTGTGGACTCACCCGCTAAATGTCTACAAATCAATATAAAACTTCATTTAGAAAAGTCCCTGGATCGTCTGGCCCTGGCCGGGATCGGTTCTCTAGCTCTGTGTTCCTCACGAGGGCGTGAAGCCGGGACTGCTGATCTCTGCTGCAGGACTGGCCAAACACTCGCTGGACTTCAGGCTGCTCAGCGACTTGTAGCTGGCGACCGAGGTCAGGGAGCCACACAGACCTCTTAGAGACGGAGTTTCCTCTTTACCTGAACAACAACAACATACGACACACGTATGATCAGTACTCGCATCGACGCTCCTGGGGAATCGGCGCTCACCAGGAGGAGGCGTACCTGCGCGATGCCAGTGCGTGCCGCTGGGCCGGGCCTCCAGACTCACGGCGTGCAGCGGTTCAAGAGACGTCTGGGAGACACTCATGTCTGCAGACAACTGCTGCAGACTCTGGAAACTCTTCCTGTGATTAGAAGAGAGGCGATGAATAAAAGTACCGTAACAAACAAAAATAAAAATGTAATCATTTGCACTTCCTCCTAAAAATATTATTGGAAATTATTGGAGCTAGATTGTCTTTGTATCTAAAAATGCAGCAGACCAATGATTCCCATATTTTGCTGCAGCAGCTATCCATGTTCTCTTACACAAAGTTTAAAATCAGCTACTTTTACTAACATGCTACAAACAAAATATAAAAGTAGGGTTATTTTTATCTAGTTATTTCTTTATTTATATGACATATACATATAGATAAGACTATTCAAATGCTAATAAAAGTGTGTAATATTTACTATCTATCTGTTGAGATAACTCAAGTGAATTACAGAGATAAGACACGCAAAATTGCAAGTTTACTATAGATAAATTATTATCACATGTCAAAGTTGCTTATAAACAATTGAAATCAGTATATTTGGATTTAGCAATATCAAAAGTAGTTGGTAGCTGGAGGATGTGAACTCATCTACATACACCTCCCACTGTCCCCTGCTCTTCCTGTACAGCAGCGTGTCCAAGGCAACTGCGTTGGTATCCAAGGCAACAGGAGATGGCCACTGATTGGTCAGATGGGCTTTCAACTCTTGCCTGGACTGCAAGTCATTGTTCTTTAGCACCGTCCTGAGGACAATAGATGGAGTTAGTGAACTTACAATAAATAAAAAAGATCTCCATCTCGGATCTCTACCGGCTATGACAATTGGCAGAAATTACTGGGGGGGGTTTATAGTATGGATATGTTACAGGTATTTTTTTTTTATTAAAAGAAAGCAAAACATGTTGTAAGGAATATATGTACAATTTATGTTTTTCACTGTGGATTTTCCAAACTGTAAGCAGCATAATTATCTCAGTAAGTATCTCGCTCATTGTCATGCTTAGTTCCTCTGGGTGTTGCCGCTGACTCTCGCTCTGTTCAACGCTCCAAGTCACTTTGCTTTCTGCGTGTGAATACAGCCAACGCATCATAAAACTGACTTGAGACTGCAGCTTAATTTCCAGAGATGGTGACAAAAATCTTCTTGGCAGCTTTTCCTCGTGGTTAAAGCAGCAATTGATTCAATAATAAACAAACGAACAAACCAGCTGCCTCTTGCTGGGACCTAAATGTCAAACTCACAGCTGGATCTGCTGCACAGTCTTCTCCACCTCACTGTCAGTGACCTCAGAAGCACAGACACACACACACACACACACACAGCGGGATGAACTTACAGTTGGTCCTGCAGTTCCAGTATGATGTACTCGAGCTGTTCTTTCTCCAGGGCGTGGGAGAGGTGTGTGTCTGCTAGGCTCTGCTGAAGAGCTTTGTTATGAGACACAGCCTCTAACAGCTGGCCTTCTCGGAGACGGACCAGCTCCTCTAGGTAACCCTGAGACGCGCGCGCACACACACACACACACACTGTTGCATTAAAAAGGTTTCGGCTTAAAGCAACTGTTGTAGTTTCGTCATCTTGACTGACAGCTAAGATGCCAAAGATGGAGGAAGATGTTGTTAATTAAAAACAGCATTAAGGTGAACGTCGTCTTCACAGATCACACCTCCTCCTGGAATTACGCAATTTCAGCCTGTAACAACAATGCCGTCAATGAAAAATGTCACATTTGCATGTATTAGCGTCCAATTTATACATCCCAGAATAGCTAATAACAAAACACAAATACGCCACCTTCTGCTCAATCACCATCCGGTACTTCTGCTCAAAGCGCTTGCACTTGCTGACCAAGTTGCTCTGCTCTGTGAAGATGGAGGCAGCCGTGGCCATCTTGTCAGGAGTGCTGCTCTCACTGCCGCTGCTCCCCAAAGTCCTCATCTCCTCCTCGTCGCTGCTGATGCTGTCCACACTGCGCAGGGAACCAGCGTCATACTATGACAGCCCTACAAAGATGCATGTGGCCTCCCGACCATTTAAACTGTGATTTGAACACACATACTTCTGGGTGAACTTCAAGTAAGGCGTGTAGTCGATCACAGCGGGGCAGCTGCCATCCAGACTGTCTCCTTTCAGACAGAAGCTACAAGACAGGATGGAAAATCAAAGCACTGCTTCCCTTTTATCAAGATTAAGAGGTCCATTAAAGTCCATTTAGGAAGGACCAATTAAAGGGGATTGAATAATTATGCAAATGTGTATTTAATCAGTTTACATTTTTATTGTCCGTGAACGCTGCTCTGTAATTAATCTGCTTTTTGTAATAAAGAACATGAAAATGTAATTTCCCATTAAAGCTCAATTACCATGAACGCCTTTTGGATCGGCCTCACTTTTTCGAAAGTGATTGTTACTTTACCAATGAGACCAAAAGCGGAATTTCTTGCGGAGAAATGAGATTAAGACCTGAAGTCGATGGTGTTGATTCCTATGAGTGTGTCAGCTAGAAGCCCCGCCTCCTCGCCCAGCAGGATCGCTCCGTCCTCGTAAAATCTCCTGCAGTCAACACACAGCAGCACATTATTGGCAGTAATTTAACTCCTCTAGATCTAGTCAACCAATAGTGTGCAGGAAGATCTACACTATCCTGCAACATGTGAATGTTTCTAAATACTTTTTCTGTACTTGATTTGATAACAAAATATGATTGGGTTGAAGCAGAAACAGCGTGCAGCTGATTTAAGACCTTGTGTTTTTCAAGTCCTTCAGTGCAGATGAGATGTATTCGGATAATCGTTTCTCCATCAGGACCACTCGGATCCATGCCCGACCCTGCAGAGGGGAAAACCAGTAACGTCTGGTCCGTGGAAGCTGAGAGAGCTCTTAGCGGTGTAGTGGCGTGTATATTCTCATATTGCTTTACATATTTCTTATATGGCTAAATGTATCCAACCAAACACACTGTCTAGTATTTGACTGTCGGACATTTAGAGCTTCACGTTATTTTATTCCTTGCTGCCTCAGGGTAATTAAATCACATCCCAGGAAAGTGTTATCCTCACTTTAGCTCTCGATGATCGCACGTTCTCCATGCTCTCGATGCTTCGGATGCAATTATGAGGGACTTTGCTGCAGGCGGCTTTTAAGTAATCCCAGAAACTGCGGGGACTCTCGTAACCGAACCAAGTTGTCTGACCTGAGAGGAAAAGATAAATAAATTAACACGGTTTTACTAGCTTCAATCTGCATTTGTGATCTTATAAGTAATTCAGAACCACAAAGCAAATGCATACTTTATTCAAAAAGAAGAGGATCATAGTTAAACTTAATTCAGGTTCAATTCTTGAGTTTAAGTTGTTTTGGTTAGTAGAAATGCAAACATTTAATTACAGTTTAATGATCCCTCAGAATATTGCTCTTTAGCAGGTGACCTTCAATATTATACAGATAATAAGAATTTACCGTGTTTGATGCTGAGGATATTTTTACACTAATCTCACTGAAGGGAAAACAAGCTCGAAACTTCACTGCTATTGATTCAAGTTCTGCACATCCTTCCATATTGTCTCTGTTATAACGGATCAACCCTCTTCTCTTGCAGGTTTGCCAACACTATCAAGTATCAAAATGAAAATGCGAGAAAGAACATATTTGTGTACCAGTTTTTACCTTTGAGGTGATGACTGAGGATTTGCTCCAGGATGGAAACAAAGTTAACGAACTCTTGAGATCCGTCGTCGATCGTCTCAAAACAGGAGCGATCCAGCAGAGTCTTCACTGAAAACCTGCAGCAAAAAGGTCAATGCAAACACTTTGTTAAGGGGGAAAATGTGACTCGAGCAGGAAGCTTTAGTTATTGATCACGTCAGAAGGTACTACTTGTTACATTACAGGGGTATTAGGAGCCAACAAACAAACAACGTGAATTCTTGCTATTACTTCATATCTCATTCATTTAAAACACATATGGCCTCCATAGTTGATCCTGTGATAAGACCAGTCGTGACGTGCTGCCCGACCACAGTCATGTGCTCCGACAACTCGGTCTAATCTGGTTTCAACTGATTAGACCGGAAGACATGAGAGGTAATGGACAAGGCTGCAACCCGTGTCGTATGTGTGTGTGTGTCTGATTAACGTAAAAATTGTGTAAACGTAATCAAATTGTGTGTTGCCTTTAACATCAGTTTAATAATCAGATGCTATCTCTCTTTCGTTGCCTAGCAGCAGGCTGACCACAGAGTGCGTGCCGACTGCAACAGAAGAAAATAACCGATGGCTCAGACTTTAATCACATATCATGCATACTAACTTTGAGACACTTTGAAAAAAACAACTGTGCTCTTCACAGCATTTCAAATTGAGCTAGTTTCCTCTCTGTGTAGATAATACAGAGTTTCTCCTTTTAGTTGTTTTTCACCATTAAAAAAAACTCCTGACTTATTCCCACAATCAGGGCGCCAATTCAAGGCACCATTATTTTTTTATTAGACTTTTCGTCATTTTCAGCACCAAAGACATTCCTAGCACAGGAATAAACAATCAATCACTGAGGATTTATTTCCATTTTGGTTAAAATCAGGAAACTTGAATATAGTAGAACTGAGCAATCATCAAAAAAGGAGAAGTTTGTATTATTCAAAAGGTAATGAAACTAATTGTACTTTTGAGGTACACTAAAGAAAACACACTTAATATTTGTATTGGGGTGGGGTTGTGCTAGTGGAAACTGAGTATTTCTCAAATTCTGGGCTTACTTCCCCACCGATCTGATTTTGTGGGTAACTAAAAGCGAAATGTGAATTCAGCAGGTAGTGGGTGTGATTGTGTATTTTTGTGTTTGAGTGAGTGAAGAGAATCTCTGTAAAGGGGTGACCTACAAAACCCTCACGAAAGAACCATTTAGCGGGGCTCAGTCAGCTGTCATTTCATTGAGATTGTTTCTATAATGGCCGAATGCTTTTCATTCAGAGAAGACACGGAATCATTGTCTTGTCCGCGCATCTGGAGAAAGGTGTTATACGGGCGGAGAGGGTGCATTTGTGTGGAGTCCTGCTCCTCGAGCTAACCTCACACAACCACCGCGCGCAAACTACCAAATTATGAATCCACCCTGTGACGTGTTTTCAACCTCCTGCCGTTAGAAGAGAGAACGCGAGGAATTCCCACCTGCACACCGTGAGCAAGTTCCTCCTCTCCACCGCGGCGCTCCTGCCCGATCCACGCCTGCAGGCGACACGCAGCCCCGCGCCGAGCGACGCCATCCCCGGCTCCTGTACGGCTCCTGTCCGGGCCGCTGCGGGCGGAGGTGGTGCGCAGTCCCCGGCTCCTGTCCGGGCCGCTGCGGGCGGAGGTGGTGCGCAGTCCCCGGCTCCTGTCCGGGCCGCTGCGGGCGGAGGTGGTGCGCAGTCCCCGGCTCCGGTCGCTCTGCACCGCCGGGGTTTGGCTAGCGGCTGTCCGTCATCTCTGAGGAATACGCGCTGCTCAGAGGAAGGAGGGGCTGAACGCAAACGCAACCTGCAGTGTAAGAGGACTTCCGGGTGGTACCTTCAAAATAAAATATACCACAGCAGATCGCTTGCTACAATGTATCATATTTTATTTTAAGAAAGAATGCGGACGTTATGAACCGGCATGTGTGAAAAAAAGTGTACTATCAATTATAATACAACAAAAGTAGATTATAACATACATACATGTACAGCCAATACGGGATTGTTTTTTCTGAACATTAATCAAATAAGATTATAATTAACTCAGTAAATAAAACATAACAACAATTCACATATTTGTTTTAATGGATTAAATATTTAAAGATAGGTTAATGCACCATATTTAGCTTTGTTAATACATCGTAGCCTAAGCCTACTATTATTCCACTAAATACTTGTGTTCAATATTGGCCTCCTTTTATTTTGAATATTACATTTCCTGTTAATGTGAGTCTATACTATTACTGTTACTATTGTTTGGGGACCTAAAGGAAAAGTGTAAGTGGATAATTTTCATAAATACACAAAGCACAAAAAAGCAGAAATAGTCTGTTCAAGTGTTAGAAGTGGATTCCTTCAAAACATGTATTTTGTGGGAAAACAAGTTCAATTTTACACATGCAGTTCTGAGATTGAAAACACGGTGGAACATTGACGTAAAAGTGCGTATCCCTGGTGACGAGAAGATCGTATCTTGTTGTTTCCTACCTGGTAAAGCTTGTGCATGACTTGACACCGACAGTCTCTCATTACTCACATTAGACTCCAGCAATAACCTATGAAAAAACTCAGAAACTCAGCATCACAGAATAGTAAAACTCTCATTGTATTTTCCAGTGTTCACGTCTTTTAAATCAGCTGCCAGTGAGTTTAGTCACCGTGTTACAGTCCAGTCCTTTTTAACAAATGGTGTTTTCCACATTTAAATTTGCACATTGATTGTGTTACTTATGTAGGTAAGTCATTTTGAAGGAGAAGAGCGTCATCTAGAGGCCTTAAAAAAACTGACCAGAATTGACCATGTAACATCTGTCATTGTTAGAAAGATTCTTACTGAATTTACACTAGTGTAAAATCATTAAACAGGACATTTATTAAATAATACTTGCAAGCATGAGACACATTAACACACATACAAGTCATGCGTCAAGGCTATTCAAAGGTTGTCATAATCGGTGTGTATATATATACACATGTATAATATATCACACATTGAAACACTGGCCTTTGTGCATATCCAATTGCCGTTAATGACATGATATTGTTGCATTTTTTATAATATGATGCTAAGCCAAACAAATGTTGGATGTTCATAATGCCACCCCACAAAGCCTTTGAAATGTACAAACAATGTGAGGTATGTTTTCATGTTTTCGTACTTTTTCATAAGTTGCATGAGAATATGGTGCAAACGCTTAACAAAATAGTCACAAAAAACTGTCAAGGACGATCAAGTCACTAATATTAACATATTTTGTTGTGCTCTTATATAAAATGTACACATTTGACTTTTTGGGTTAATTGTCTATATACATTTTGTGTGGCGGTCTGTACGAGAGGATTTATCTAATTGGTGGATTTCAAATCAACACAAAGATGTTTGAAAAACCCGTGACACAGGAGCTGACACATAAGCGCCTCCCTTTAAATAATTAAATATGTGTCAAGCCAAACTAGAAGAGCCGTGTCTGGCAGTCACCTGACTAATCTGCTGCGTGTGGTTTTAGTTTCCACGTGTCTACTTTAAGAGACATGAGTCCAACAAATCCCAGGAGTGACTCTTACCCTGATGTGAGGTCAATTTCATCTGACACTGCTGTAAAATATTGACCTATACTGAGTTACTTATGACTCAGTGTTGAATAAAAATATAACTATGCTCTGCTTTGGTTTAACTTGAATGAATGTGATGGAATCCATAAACATGATTCAAACAAAAGGTACCTCTATTTGTAGAACACAATAGATCATGTGTGTCTATATTTTACACGTATTTTAATACTGTTAGATATCAGTTACTTTCAAAGGAAATTATAATGAATAGAAGTAGATATTCTAACATGGGGTAAAGTCTGACTTCATTGCACTATGTCAGACTTCATAGAGAGTCTGTTGTTATCTAAATTACTTCGATGCCTGTCTCCTTTTGTGCTTGTAATTGTGCTGTCCATTCATCAATGAACAGCACAACACCTTTAGCCAACATTGTGGCGTATTACATGCAGTTTAATCACTTGTTATATGAGAAGCTCTATTTACTAAGTTCACTCTCTTCAGAAAAAATAAGTGAAGATTCAGCGTGAGATTTCTTGTTACTTTTACTTAACTGCATCTCTGACTTCAAAACAACAGCTTTTGACCAAAACACATGATATCAAGCTATGGTTGATTCAATCATGGATACAATTGACAAAGGTTAAATAGATGACATGCATTTTATTTTATATCTCAGAGGTGCTAAGTTCAAACCGGCCAGTCATCAGAGGCCTTTCTGTGCTACGTTTACAGGTCCTTCTCAGGTGGACGGGTGGCTCTAAAATTACCTGTAGGTGTGATTATGTTTCTGATTCTGTGTCGGCCAGTCCAGGGTGTGCCATGTACATTAACTACTGCTCCTCCTGCCACCATTTAAAGGAGAGGCACTTTAGAAGATGACTAATACAGTATTTTAAATTTTAGTCAATATCCTCAAGAACATTATGTATGATGTAGTCCCCATCAGGCTAACAGGACTTGAATACTTACTGTAAATCTCAGAGAGGAATGAAAAAAAATTAATTGATCGGTTGAATTGAATTCTAAAGAAAAAGTATATTTAGGCAAATCATACTTTATGAGAAGTAAATATCCTTAACTCAAAACTGTAGTGAAGATATATAAATATTAACAGCACTTTTCTATTATCAGTTCTCTTTCCTCTGTGAAACTCTGTATAATCCTCTGAAATGTAGCAAAATGGAAGTCTAAAGTTCCGTGGAAAGGAAAACACTCAAGCACTTGGTATCATTACTGTTTGCGGCCCTTCTTAATGGACGACTGTGAGACAACGATATTGATCGAGCTGTCCTCGGCCCTCATAGCCTGCAACACCACAACGCAGACAATGCGCCTCCATTCATTGCTCTCATTTGTTTTGGAGTTTAGTTTGAGTTCATTATGTACCTCTGTTACATCATCTCTTGTGTCAATCCTATAAACAGTAAGATGGCTGTTGAACATTAACAAATTAAACAAATAAGTGATTGCACTCTCATCTTTAGTAAGGGTTCAATCGTTCTTCTTCTCACAGTTTATAATTTATTCTAAAAAGCACAATGATTAATTAATTTAATCTTAAATAAAGCAATGTTTATACGTAAAGCAAATCCCTTTGAAGAAGTATAAGTGACAATCTTTTTCACATTGTCCATTGCAATTATACTGTGTATATTTTTGCTTTATTTCAAATACAATTTAACAACCAACCGTATTTTCTGTGATAGAAAAGTAGAATTTTCAAAGTAGACGGAATTATGATTTAAGATACGCGCATGCGCAAGATCCTTTCAGCTGGTTGTTGACGTCACTCCGCTCACAGAGGTGTCGTTCGTGTTTTAACAACGTCTCGCTGATGAGCTATTTAACCGGGAAGTTTGAATCAGAATATCTTGCCAACTTTACCGAACTGTAAACGTTCTACGGACACTAGCACCCACTCACCCTACACCTCATAGCCAACAGGGAGCGACAGGGACGTCTGACGTACAGTGGTCCGCTTTCGGCGGAGTCTAAATCATCTTCGGTATTTCCGAGTCCAACATAAATCAAATTTATTGGGAGATAAAATACAATCTGGATGTAATTCAGTATTCCTGGTAATTAGTATCGATTGAATAGTCCTGATGAAAATCCTCTCTTTATGGAACCTCAACGAGGAAAGACGCCGCAAAATCAGCGGCGGCTTTGCGCACGAGCGCGTGACTGTCAGTCTGGACGTCACGCATGTCTCCTGTGCTCTGACTATAGATGGACTGCTGCAAGCATCGATGTTGTGAGACTCGCTCAGTGAACACATCATGCAAAACAACACATCAGACACCACCAAAGTCTCCAATAAAACCGGATCGCTGGATTCGTCGCTGGTTTTGACAAAAAGTCGCCAATAGGGTTTGGAAACTAGTACCGAACAACGAAGGAGCCTGCGCATGCGCGCATCTTAAGTCATATTCTTATATCATAAGTTATTTTAAACTTTTTATCTCACAATTTCGACTTTCTAACCCTTCTATTTTTGTGGCGGAACTGGGCTTCCATAGAAATCACACAGAATTCGAACTCTTACCTTTTTTTAAGACGTTTTTTTAGGATTGCTGTTCATTTACAAGTACAAATGACACGACGCTTGACTTTTTTCAGTGCAAGCTCCACCTTGCGGCGGGCTGAGGGGGGAGGGAGGGGGGTCTTCATCCGAGGCTCTTCCTGTTGTACAGTGAATATCAGTCTTACAGTTCACAGCCGGACGGTCTGGATAGACAGGACGAGGAGAAGGAGCGCTTTGGGCTTTATTACCTTTTTTTTTTTTTTTTTTTTTTTACCGTTGGACTATAATCTGCTGAGTAATAATAATACCGTTAACAGTACTGACATAATGCTGAATCCGGATGAGGCTTTTCGGTAATTCGATTTTTGTTGTTTCATCTCAGACAACCAGACATGGATTTGAAGGGAAAAAAGGATGAAATGGCCGCAGCCAAAGACCAACACAACGGACATTTAAGGTGCGCTTTAGCTCTCTCTCTCTCTCTCTCTCTCTCTCTCTATCTCTCTCTCTCTCTCTCTCTCTCTCTCTCTCTCTCTCTCTCTCTCTCTCTCTCTCTCTCTCTCTCTCTCTCTCTCTCTCTCTCTCTCTCTCTCTCTCTCTGACCAAGTATATTTCAAAAGCAAAGTCTGTTGATATTGGCCCAAATCTGAAGAAATGTCTCTCTCAATATCTGTGTATACAGTGAAAGCAAAGATGAGAAAAAGGAGAAAGAAAAAGTGGCAAAGTTGCCCATGGTTGGTCCCATCGATGTGGTAAGCTTACGCTTTCTGTTAGAAACACGCTTTGTACTTTCTACAGTTGTATTCTTTCTCCAGTATGCTGGAGAAACACAGATAATGTCCCTAAAATGACTCCATGGACATGTTTACCCAGCTCTGTACCCAGGGTCCTTTTCTTGTAATCTGAGTAATATATCAGTAACCTGGAATTTACTGTTTTAATGATTCCCTATGATTAAATTAATTTTATTGAAATGTTATGTAATGCGTTTGAAAACAGCAGATGCCATTGTACTTTTTTGGCGTTCGTAGGTTACGCAGTAAAAATAATAATAATAACAGCAATTCTGCGCTTTGTGATTGAATTAAGTGAGAAAAGGTGTCCAAACCTTCGACTGGCACTGCACGTGATATGATCATACAAGCACGTGCATCAAGGTATAAGAGGAGGACAAGTGGGGAGAGGACGGGGGTGCGGCACATCCTCCTTTTGTCCCTGTGTCCCCTGCTGTGAGAATATAATAGGTGCTCCGATTTTAAAAGTCTTTTCCTCCTTTTGATTGCATGATTCCAAGTTCTTACATCCCACAAATGATCTGCAGTGACACACAGATACTGATTTTCTACTGTTCTGTTTTTGGTCCTTCCTAAACTACGTTCCTTGACCTGAGTGAAGTTTAGGTTTGCCAAAGGCCTGGACATTCTGTTGATCCTGGCCGGGACAGTCTGTGCCATCGCCAACGGTGTAACGCTTCCCCTCATGTGTATTGTGTTTGGGGACATGACAGACAGCCTTGTGACCCCTGGGCCGGGACAAATCAATCCAAACATCACCAGTGAGTTTCCAGCCATGCACAGATATGATGTTGAGAAAAAAAAACACGACATTTAACAACGTTGTTTGTTACCTTGTGTCTTTAGATATGACCTACATACCAAGCAACACAACCTTAGAGGAGGAAATGACAAGGTAAGAATTTATATGATCAGCAGAAACTGAGCAAGCTGCCGTTTGGGGGTGAAATGTTTTGATGGATTTGCTTTTTATGTTTGTTTTTTTCGGGGAACTTGCAGGGGCATATCTTCAATTGAATGTCATTAAACAACTTCCACTTTATTAAACCAAATAGAGAAGGGACATTTTCTCTGAGTCTTAGCAGAATACTTCTCTTATTTCAGATATGCCATTAGCTACAGCATATTGGGCTTTGTGGTCCTGGTGGTTGCCTACGGGCAGGTGGCCTTCTGGACCCTGTCTGCTGGGCGGCAGGCGAAACACATCCGCACCTTGTTTTTCCACCGCATCATGCAGCAGGACATCGGCTGGTTCGATGTCTCTGAAACAGGAGAGCTCAACACACGTCTCACAGAGTGGGTAACACACTATGTTTCATATGAAGCAGACCAGCGTCTCCCTTTTTCTCAAAAGCCCTGGTTGATGAATTTAGCAATTAAAACAGAAGTGGTTAATTACGCTAAGATGTAGGAGATTGAACGGATTCTTTATTTGAAAAAACCCCAACGTCAAATTACAATCAAACAAGGAAATGAATATCAAAGTTAAAAGATTAAAATCAGAAACACTTTAAGTTTCACAGTTTTTCCATTTTCCTTCATTCACAAGCGGATTATGTTTGTATGCACAGTGATGTCTATAAGATCCAAGAGGGTATTGGTGACAAGGCCGGGAAGCTTATCCAGGCCTTCAGCACCTTCATCACAGCCTTCACCATCGGCTTCGTCAAAGGGTGGAAACTCACTCTGGTCATTCTGGCTGTGAGTCCTGCGCTCGGCATTTCAGCTGGAATTTTCTCCATGGTGAGCTTCTCCCCGTCGTCTTTGTCTTTCTCTTTAAAAGTTCACCTTCACTTTGTCACCAGTTCATCTCTCTGCCTTTCTCTTGCTTTCCACAAGTGTATCAAAAGGATCCCTCCGCAGGTATTGTTGATAACATTATGTCTGTCTCTCCCTTTGTGGACAGTTGCTGGCGACTTTCACCTCCAAAGAGCAGGCTGCGTATGCCAAAGCTGGAGCTGTGGCATCGGAGGTAATCTCTGCTGTGAGGACGGTATTTGCCTTCAGCGGTCAGGACAGAGAAATCAAGAGGTATGTACAGTGATTTATGAAATATATAAACCTGTATATATATATATATATATATATATATATTTAATACAACGTTATTTGCATTGCACCTTTCACGCAACAAGAAAAGATGACAAACTCTTTATAGCCAACAAATATTAAGGGTAGTAAACAAATTAATAGTGTTTGTGGGAATCAATGAGAATATTGGTTTGGAACATCCAAAATGTTGCCCATCAATTTTAATGCTGAAATAATCTGAAGGAAAGGATCTGTTTCTTTACATCAAAGACAGGGCTAAAAAAGGTCCAAGACATTCCCCTTAGGGAAAGCTGTAATTGGTTAAAACCCATAAAATGGAACGAGATTAGCGTTTTCTACTGACGCAGGATGTCATTCAAAATCTCATTATGTTTAGATCAGCTTTCTCTTGAGCTGGCACCCGTGCTAGTGTGTGTGTGTGTGTGTTTCCTGCATCACAGATACATTAAAAACTTGGAGGATGCAAAGAACATGGGAATAAAGAAGGCGACATATGCCAATTTTGCATTTGGCATCAACTTTCTGATGATCTACCTGTCCTACGCTCTGGCCTTCTGGTACGGAAGTACACTCATCCTGAAGGAGGAGTACACCATTGGAACTGTACTCACTGTGAGTGGACGAAGGATCACAAAATTCCTTCCAACCGCTTCCGGCTTGAACCGAAGGGAGACTGAAAAAGGAGCTCGCTCCAGCTAACCCTGCGTGTGTCTCCTCAGGTGTTCTTCGTTGTGCTTATTGGAGCGTTCACCGTGGGTCAAACCTCTCCCAACATCCAGACATTTGCCACCGCTCGAGGAGCTGCACATACAGTGTACAACATTATCGATCATGTAAGCGACGCAACGTTCTCCCCCGAAAGCACGCGTGTTATAAAGATGTTTTTAGGCGTGTTTTTGCTGCTGGACAGTTGTCAGTTTGTATTACTGAACATGCACCGTTACATTCTGGCTCTCTGGGGAGCTGCTTTGACGCGGCCAACGGATATGTCAAATTCTGCTCTAATTGGGGCACCTGCTGTCAGGTCACCTGGTCTCTGCACAGCCGTGGCTCTCCCGTCCTGAACTAGTTGTGGAATGTATCATGAGGTTAAACAGCTGTTATAAATGTTGCAGCCGTCTCACAAACGTACACAAACTACCTTGTCGTGGCATTTTGTTGATTATGGTGGGCATGGGGAGTGGACTGTACTTATTTAGCCCTTTTTTTTGGCTTTCGCCCACTTTAACTCTACGTTCGCCCTTTCACACACACATTCATTCACTGTTGACTATATGCAAGGTGGAACAGAAGCCTCACACTTTTTTTAAACGTATTTTACAGTTAAAACTCTCTCTTTGCACCTAAGATCAATGAACACATTTCGTCTATATTTTATTAATTACCTTTATGTTGTGTCTTTTAGTGCGAAGCACTTTGTGACGTCTGATCAGGGAAGCTGCTGTGTACTGTAGTGTCTAGGTTATTCTGTGAAGTCTGAAATACAAAAGCGTGAGTCCTTCCAAGAGGGAAGTAAAACCGTCTCATTCTTTGTTCAAACACAGAGCTCAGCCTTTGAGGGAGAATTGCAGCGTGCAGTGAAAATACAAAGAGATGTGGGGAAAAAAAGCACGAGTCTTACTAAATACACTCACCAAAACCTGGGGGGGCTAGGCGCCTTCCTCCTATTGTCTGTTTGAGGTGGTGATAAGATCAGGTTCGCTATCCAACTGCGGCGGAACTACAAATAAAAACAGAACTGAGTTATTACAAGTAAAACTTTTGTCTCAACAGAAACCGACCATCGACAGCTATTCAGAGGTCGGCTTCAAGCCTGATTCCATCACGGGAAACATAGAGTTCAAGAACATCCACTTCAGCTACCCTTCCAGGCCGGATGTCCAAGTAAGTTTCCCTTAGAAGGTTGACTGAAGTACAACATACATGATTTCACTTCAAGCTGTATGTCCTGACTGACATTGTTATAATCTGTAGATATTACACAACTTGTCCCTGAGCGTGAAGAGCGGGCAGACCATCGCGCTGGTTGGCAGCAGCGGCTGCGGTAAAAGCACCACGATCCAGCTGCTGCAGAGGTTCTACGATCCTCAAGAAGGATCCGTAAGTCATATTTTCCAAACCGCTTCATTCACAGGACTTATCAGCATGTTCACCATTTTGACATCATTATGTTTCTTCAACAATTTCCGGCGTCACACAAAGATGATGATCAATATAGTGTTTTGTTTGTTTCAGCCCATTTACTTCAAAACCTCAGTTGTATCGAATCCTCTCATCCAACTCTTGCAAAGAGAAAGATATCAGGGCATTTCCCAAACTATACATTTTAACAATAGAGTGTAGGCTGCTTGCCAATACTCACGGCTATGTTTGGATTAATATGCAGTGTGCGTCTGACCCCTGCACTTCAGGTGAGCGTTGACGGACACGACATCCGTTCTCTGAACGTCCGTTACCTGAGAGAGATGATCGGAGTGGTGAGTCAGGAGCCCGTCCTCTTTGCAACCACCATCGCCGAGAACATCCGATACGGCCGACTCGACGTGACGGAGCAAGAGATCACGCAGGCCGCCAAGGAGGCTAACGCCTACAACTTCATCATGGACCTTCCTAATGTATGACTGTATTCATGGCTCCCAGTTTTCTGCGTCCTGTCCACCACTTGCTTACGTCGAGACTCTTTTCATTGAGCAGAGGTTTGAGACGATGGTGGGTGACCGAGGGACTCAGATGAGCGGAGGACAGAAGCAGAGGATTGCCATCGCTCGAGCTCTAGTCCGCAACCCCAAAATCCTTCTGCTGGATGAAGCCACATCTGCACTTGATTCTGAAAGTGAGACCATCGTTCAAGCTGCACTCGACAAGGTAGATTCACAGACGCGTGATCTGCCTCGTTCAGAAAGGCGTTTAGCTTACTTTGCACTTTTACTGTGGTTCACTGCTTTCTGCAGCGACACTAGCAGTGTGGCTTTAGAGATGGTCAGTCTGCTGGCCCAGCACTTTGGTCCAGATTGAAACATTTACTGTTTCCAACATTTTGTATCTTCCTTCATGTGAAAGTTGGCACAGAGGAAACACGGTCAAATGTGTCTTTGCGCAGGTCCGACAGGGTCGCACCACCATCATTGTTGCCCACCGCCTCTCGACCATCAGAAACGCAGACGTCATCGCGGGCTTTCAGCAGGGAGAGGTTGTGGAGCTGGGGGATCACAGCAAGCTGATGGAAGAACAGGGCGTGTACCACACACTGGTCACCATGCAGGTAGACACACACACAGGCCGAGGGCGACTTTGTAATGACAGAATGCCCGTTGATACTGTTTATTTCTGCGGTTTCCTCCCGTCTCTCTCTCTCTGTCCGCCGCAGACCTTTCAAAATGTCGAGAAGAGGGAAGGGGGGGAGGAGGAGGAGGAGGAGGAGGCGGAGTGGGAGCATTCTGCGGACAAGAAGGGCACGTTAGCCAGGACCCTCTCTCAGTCCTCCGTGCACAGGAGGAAGTCCACCAGGGGAACCTCCTTCACTGCCTCGCAGGGAGAGAAAGAGGGGAAAGAAAAGCTGAAGGATGGCATGACAGAAGAGGTGAGACATCTCTGGGGTTTCAGAGGTTGGTTCAACATTTTCTCAATGCGGTCTATGCAGGGAAAACAATATTATACACCGTCATACTCCACTGCCACATTGAGTACATAAGTTGTTAGACACCAAGACTTTTGACATTTTTTTTGGAAATTTAACTTTGTTAATTCCAGTATGACTGTTGAGCCTCTCCTTCTAAAAGTCTGTAAACTTTAACCTGGATCCAGATTGGGAAACAGACCTGCCGCTGTACTATGACCACAATAACCTTGTTGTAAAGATAGTGCTTGGATTGCACTGTATTTTCTCCTTAACCTTTCTCTCCTTGATCTTTCCCCACCGCCCATGAATATCTCTCTGTAGGATGAAGATGTTCCCCCCATGTCGTTCCCTAAGTTGCTGTACCTCAACCGTAAAGAGTGGCCGTACATTCTGGTCGGCACCATCTGTGCCATCATTAACGGAGCCATGCAACCATTGTTTGCTGTCATTTTCTCCAAGATCATCACCGTATGTTACTCTGTGTAACTGTTGTAACACAAAGGTCATTTTAAAGTGTCAAGATTTATCAACATTTATCAGGTGTCGTACAAAGCTTGAAACAATTGGTTCTTTCACATCTTAGGTGTTTGCGGAACCAGATCCGGAGATTATCAGGCAAAGATCTTCATTCTTCTCTTTGATGTTCGTTGTTATCGGAGCTGTAACTTTCGTCACCATGTTTCTACAGGTATGACGAATAAACATGCATGTTGATGTTAGTTTACTGGTAAGGGGGTTTACTGCCCTCATTTGATATCTTGTGACAGATGATAAGCTTTCACTTTTTTGTCAATCAAATCTATTTGAAGGCCCACAGCAAGCACCTGGTTAGTGTAAACTAGAATATTGGTTTCAATCTTTGCATGGAACTCCAGACAAGAAAAGCCAATAGACAAACATGTCTAACTATTTCTTCAAACATATACTGTATGCCTAAACCCCACAATACTTTAATTTGCATTTAACCCTTTTAACTAAAACCAACAAAGGTTAGAAAAGTAGAAAAGCCTTATACCTCTCACGCCGACTCTATCTGTCACTTTCACAGACACATGCTTTATCCAGATGCTGGTGTTGCATTATACAAACCTGCAGGTGCGGCTCCAGTTAGTAACGAAAGCCAATATTCACACGTGCTCCTGCCGTCTGTCTGTAACCTTCTAACAGGGCTTCTGTTTTGGTAAATCCGGAGAGATTCTGACCATGAAACTGAGACGCGACGCCTTTAAAGCCATGATGAGACAGGTAAGTGTAACCGTGCCTCTATTCTCCTCTCCTGCACTCAGGGTTTAGTTATTCCATAACATGTATTCTTAATAAAGGGTAACTCATCATGTTTGGAACGATAATGGGCTCGCTGCATGATGGATTGTTACCCAGCACGTCTCACAGTAAGAGGCCTGAGGGGCCTTCTGTGTAAATCTGCGTTTTAGCGTTTAGGTTCTCTTTGAGTTTAGCTTCCTCATACTTGAATTGATCCATTTACCATGAGTGTGGATGTGAGCATGAACGGCTGTATGAGTCAGGCCTGTAGGGAAAATCTCATTCCCTGTTTCCCTGTAGGACCTCGGCTGGTTTGACCACCCCAAAAACAATGTCGGAGCGCTGACTACGAGATTGGCCACCGACGCAGCCCAAGTGCAAGGAGTAAGTCTCAGCAGCAGTCCCACACACACACACACACACACACACAAAACTTGGTGTTCCGGTCTTTCACATGGCTCCCATCTTTCGCGCCCGCTCAGGCCACAGGGGTACGTATGGCCACGCTGGCGCAGAACGTAGCCAACATGGGAACCTCTGTGGTCATCTCCTTCGTGTACGGGTGGCAGCTGACCCTGCTCGTCCTGGCTGTGGTGCCCTTCATGGCGGCGGCTGGAGCCGTGGAGATGAAAGCGCTCACCGGTTACGCCGCCAAAGACAAGAAGGAGCTGGAGAAGGCCGGAAAGGTGACTGAGGAAATGAGATGTGCCACAGCGACATGCCTATCGTTGTATATCATCTTATTTACGGTTTGTCTCTACAGATTGCGACAGAGGCAATCGGGAACATCCGAACTGTCGTCTCTCTAAACAGGGAACCAAAGTTCGAGAGTTTGTATCAGGAAAACCTCGAAGTACCATACAAGTACGAGTCATTAAACCACACATCCAGCTTCTCTGGGGGAGATATAAACTACTATTATAAATCTATTTTAATACTAATGACACCTTTCTTTCACTGCGAGCAGGAACTCGCAGAAGAACGCCCATGTGCATGGGATCACCTTCTCCCTCACCCAGGCCATGATCTACTTTGCGTACGCAGGCTGCTTCCGGTTCGGAGCTTGGCTCATTGTGACGGGGAGGATGGACGTTGAGGGAGTATTCCTGTGAGTAAAGCATCACTATCTTATCTCTTAATCGGGAGATTGAAATTTAGTTTATGATGGAGAAGATAAACCTTTTGCACGCTAACGCGGGTCACGAAAGAGGAGAAGCTTTTCTATATGGCTTTGAATCACAAGCCTGGCCTGAAGTATGCGAGAGGCCACTGGGAATGAGTTGGCTCCTCACCAAGAGACATCCTCACACGCAATGGACAAACACATACATTACTAACCCACTGAAGCAGCTGCCTTCATATTGTACCTGTTACATAAAGAGGAAGTCCAAAGGTGATGTAAACCAACATAAAACCATAAAACATTTATGCAACACACACGCAATATTAACCCTCTAATCTTATTATTTCCCAGAGCTGGGGGTTCCAAAGACACCAGCTCAGGCTGAGTTATGGAAATATATTTAGGAAATATGTTTAAAGTGAGGCACATTGTTAAAAAAAATGTTTTTATCATAAATTAAAGGATTCAATATTCAATATTGTAATTTGGTAATTTAAGGTAAATTAAACATGGGTTTTGGGAAAGCTCAAAGTTAACACTTAACACTGTTAAGTGATACTACTAAGGAATGTCTGACTTTCTGTCACAGTGTCATATCCGCAATACTGTACGGTGCCATGGCTCTCGGAGAGGCCAATTCCTTCGCTCCAAACTATGCTAAGGCCAAAATCTCAGCCGCCCACCTCATGATGCTGCTGAACAAAGTGTCCGCCATCGACAATCTCTCGGAGGAGGGGGAGTCACCAGTGCGTAACGCAAAACCCCCACGCACCAAACACGTCTTTTACGGCACGGCCCTTTACACACACAAGCTGACTGTGTGCCTCTTCTGTGTCCTCTCACAAAACCACCAGGACAAATTTGAGGGCAATGTGCACTTTGAAAGTGTTTTCTTCAACTACCCCTCACGCCCCGACGTGCCCGTCCTCCAAGGGCTGAATCTGAAGGTGAGCAAGGGAGAGACTCTGGCCTTGGTGGGGAGCAGCGGCTGCGGGAAGAGCACCACCATCCAGCTGCTGGAGAGGTTCTACGATCCCAGGGAGGGGAGAGTGGTGAGAGGACACAACGCGCCCACACGGTCTGATTAACGCTGGTGCCTCTTCACCTAGTGTCTTCTGGCTAATGGTTAGCTGGCCAGCGTGTTTGTGACCTCTCTACAGCAGTGTACTGATGAGAGGCCCATTGTGAGATTGTATCAGGAATGTGGGTTTTTATGTGGACTTTGCAAACCATTTCATTTGATCTTGATGGGGCTCTAGTTTTAAAATGCCTCTGAGAGAGAAAAAAAGTATTTATTGCCATAATGATAAAAAATTGAAATGTTTTTTTTATAAAACAAACAGTTATTAACCAGATGTCACTTGCTGGTGGAGTATTTAGTGGAAAAATGTTGCTCAGGAACGTACAACTAATTACTGCGAACGATTTATTCTTCAGCTGCTGGACAATAGAAATGCGAAACAGCTGAACCTCCAATGGCTGAGATCACAGATCGGCATCGTATCCCAGGAGCCTGTGCTGTTCGACTGCACTTTAAGCGAAAACATTGCCTACGGAGACAACAGCCGCACCGCGACCTTAGCGGAGATACAGGAAGCTGCCAAAGCAGCAAACATTCACACCTTCATAGAAAGTCTGCCACAGGTAATTTGAAGATGAATTTCAAATTCATTCATTGCAAAAAAGTGAATCCCGACTATTTCTTATTACGAAGTATTCAGTGAGGTGAATGTATGAAGAGCGCGGATGCTTCCGTCATTATATACAATACAATAATGTGCCCGCACCCTCTCTCTCGCTCTCCATTTGTATGAGCAGAAGTACGACACTCAGGCAGGTGATAAAGGCGCTCAGCTGTCAGGCGGCCAGAAGCAGCGCATAGCCATAGCCCGCGCCATTCTCCGCAACCCCAAAGTGCTGCTCCTGGACGAGGCCACCTCTGCACTTGACACAGAGAGTGAGAAGGTTAGTGGTGGGGGGGCGGGGGGGGGGCAAACAAAGTCACCAGTTCTCTAAATAAATAAGGACAGCAACGGTAAAACCAATGAACGAGAACATTAGAAGACAAAAAAAAGCTGCAGATGGAAAGTTTTTGATGGACTGCAGCCAGTTTGACCCTTCACGGTTTAAGGGGGGGTGTAAACTCGTACATGAACGGCCTCCGTTCTCCTCCTTCCAGGTGGTGCAGGAGGCGTTGGACGAGGCCAGTAAGGGAAGGACGTGCATCATCGTGGCTCATCGTCTGTCCACCATCCAAAATGCAGACCGCATCGCCGTCTTCAACGGGGGAGTGGTGATCGAACTGGGGACGCATCAACAGCTCCTGGCCCAAAAGGGAGTCTACCACATGCTGGTCGGCAAACAGATGGGCCATCAGAGGAAATGAGAGGACAATGGGAGGACTAGTAAACCTGTTGTTTTATATTTGTGGGTTTGCAGTGTTATTCATGTTTTCTTGCCCGGCTTAAGTGGAACAGCTGCGATCTAAATTGGTCTCAACTTTCTTTAGAAATGAACTCAGAGACTCTTTAGCCTGTAGAAAAACCTGCCTTTCATAGTTTGATTATGATCAGACGAGTCACTTTGCAGCCAAAAAGCTATGTGTAACTTCTGTTATGCTGTTCTTTAGTTGTATTTATGGAACTTTTTCACAGAAGATACAATGACGTGTGCCACTTGGAGAAGAACAAGTTTAAATACACTGACAATGTACAATCCACATCCTATTTTGTTTCTACAAATGAAACACTTTTAGTTCCTTCATTTGAATATTTTGGTAACTATTTAACAAAACAATCAAAAAGATGAAAATCTTTTAACTTTATTTGTCATTTATAAAATCACATCCATTTAAAAGAGATTTCTTTGATGAACAATTTTATTCACATTTTGCAATTTCCAAGGCTTTATATGCAGAGGAAACGTAGATAAGTCCGTTTTTAAGGTTAATGTATGATTACAGCAGTCATCGTAGTATAAAAGCCACGTGAACATTCAGCTGTCTTTCACAGACACACACCCCAAATTAAAGAAAGTGCAGTGCCTTAATCAAAAAGGTATTAAATCAACATACCAACACTTTTTCTGATGTAAAGAAGTTGTCAAATAAAGGTGCCACACCTCAACAGATTACACAAGAGAACACAATAAGATATCGTATCTCCTGGTCTTAATAATTTAAGCATTTCCTTCCGAGCTGTCGGCCATCTGTCGCCACCTGCACCACCATGTGCAAAAGAAAAATGATGATATATATTACACACACACACACACGTGTAATATACGTCATATATTCATCATCACAACTAAAAATGTATGCAGGAACGAAGCCAATAATTATGTATGTTATCTCAATATAGGACATTTCCTTTTCAAAAGGTGAAGCATCAATTTCAAATCAGAAGGAAATGATAAAAACACAGTAGTAACGTTACTTCCTGCAACGCTTACAAGAGCCAACTTCATTCAGTGGGTCCTGAAACAGTTCCCAGTTGCCCTGCAATCTCAACACCGCATGGGTTACCGTCAAAGTTTATGTACAGAGTCACATAAGTAGTATCATTCTAGAAAAAAAAAAAAAAATCGTCATTGTCCACAGTGTCGGTTGAATATTTACTCACTTCAGCCTCAGCTTAATGTGAATTAATAAAAGGCTAAATTTAAAAATAATTAATATTAATAATTGTAATATTTAAAAAAATATTTTGGGATAAAGTGAGAAAAATAATTTACCCCAAGTTGTCTTATTCACCACTATAGAATAAAGGGAATGGATGCGTAATAATGCCAAAGCCGGTGGCTTCATTTGCTGTACAAATTGTTTACTTTTGCTAAGAACAAACACGACTCCTGCTGGCTGTCGATAGTCAGCTGTGCATTATTTTGTGAGTGTGACCACTTATAGCTGAGATCTGGTGGCCAAGTGGAACATCTCATGCAAGGAGCTAGAGAAGTTGTTGAATAATGACGCAGAATCGGTCTCACGGCACGATTTCCACGACGAGATGGAGATTACAATCCTGGAGGGGAAAAAGACAGAGGATACGACTGCAGATCCCGAAACTTCAGGGATGTTACACACAATTTCAAATTTGAAATAAAGTTACCCATCTCTTCTCTCCCTCTTCTGCCAAAGAGCACGTCAAATGTTGTGATTACAATTAATCCATCATTTTGGCTGGTTACACACTCGTACTATAGATTCATTTAATGAATTGAGATCACCAGACAAGATGCACCATGGTGAGCTTCTGTGTGTGCGCACGGGCACAATGTGTAAACCCATCGCAACAAAAAAAAGTTCAACACTTTCAACACACATTTCAAAACTTAAAAAAGTTTTGAAATGCTTCAATTCAGAATTCATGTGTTATCTGATTGACTTTCTCTCATTACAGAAACCACCAATCTATTTGGAAAATAAATATCAGCTGAAAACGATCAATTGACGGCAGCAACCGCGACCTGATCGAGATGCAGCAATAAACTTTGACAAAACATGAACCATGACCGTTGGCGTCAAAGATCTTCAGAGGAAGAAGAAACAGGATTATGGAAACATGCCTTTGTCTTGTCTGCTCACCTGTCGTCTCTAATACGATAAAAGAAGCCATAGCCGCGGTGCACCATGGGAGCCACGACCCCCAGAACTGTAGTGTAGCCCACCAGACTGGACGACAGCACAAAGTTACCACCACCGCCACTGCAGACAAACGCACAACTCAGTTAAAATCATGAAACAAAGAGAAATAAATGATCAGCGGGATCAATAGATAACGGGACGATCGATTCATTTCAATAGATGGTAGTCCCGTCCCAGATGTACCTCCTTGCATAGAGGGGGTCCAGGAAGAGTTCTGGAGTGGGTTGCCCGTCCTCTTTGGCAATCAGATAAAGCCCGAGAAGATGCCGGTCAAAACCTGCAGACGACGACACAGAATGACAGATTTACAGCCGAGTGAAGCAGAAGTCTGAGCAGCTTTTGCTTCTGCACCGTCGGTGTTTCCAAGTGAAATACAGTATGTGAGCACTGTACCGTTCTGAGAGGAATTTAAAATCAAACCTTTTGCATTTGAGGGGACTATTGAACAATAAGACGTGTTTAGAATGTAGTTATTTTATATGGAGCTACAGAAGAACGTGGCTCTACAGACACACAGTCTAAAAGATGAAAATTGTTGCATCTACTTATGCAAGCGCTTGTCACAAAAAATTCAACACTAATAAATGGGTCTTATGTCTTTTTTTTCTTCTTTTTCTTTTTACACATATTGTTAAATATATTCATAACATGTGAGATTATAGGGAGTTTTTTTGTCTTAACTTTAACATCAGGCATCAAAACAGCATATTAACATTATCTTGCAAACATTTCTATCATAATTGTATTTATTAAATGCACCACTGGTAGACATTGCCCGCTTCAATAATTATTTAACAATCACAAATCTGTCATTTTTATCTAACGGCAGGCATTTGTTATCTTTTCAGTCTTGTTTGTATATCAGGGTAAGAATTGTTGTCCCCTCTGGTGGAAGTGGTTTTCACAGTATGACCCTCTGAGCCCGTGTACACAGCAACCTGCTGACCTGCTGTGTGTCACATCCAAAGGTGACGTGCATTCAGCTTGTGTCCATTTCCCCTTGAAGCATTGAGTCTTTTAATCATTGCTCGTTGGTATGCTCGCCAAAGTTTTCCTCATATCAGTTTACTGCTAACCAAGTTGCCTTGAGCCATGTCCACACGGACACGGGTATTTTTAGATTATTAGATTTTTTTTTTAACGAGGTTTGGCCTTCCGTCCACACGAAAACGCTGTTTGAGGGCACTGAAACCGAACATTTTTGAAAAGTTCATTTTCAGAAATGCCGGTTGCACTGTTGTCGTGTGGACAGTATAACCGGGGGTTTTGCCTTGCGACGTCAGATTGTGCACCGTTGACTACTTTGTTGACGATTCTGTGCAATGGCAGATGGCAGAGGTGTGGCATGCTCAGCGCTTGATAGCGTGTTTTTGCGTTTTCATGTGGACAGAGATTTATTTTAAACCGAGCATGTGTGGACGGGTTTTTTTTTTTTTTTTTTAAACACAGGAGGAAAAACTCGGGTTATAAAAATACCGTGTGGACATGGCCCAAGGCAGCCGTAATTATACTAGCAATCTGATAAAGCATTCAAAATAGATTTGTAATTTACTGTTGGGCGGTTACTCTTTCTGACAATGTATATCGTAGACAAATTACTCAGCTCTAGTCCCCATAGCACCCCATAGCACACAAAGTTTTTCAGTAGTATTGATGTTCACATTTAGTGCTTCTCACCAAATACATTGTGCACATTCTTTATTTCCCAAAATAATGTGGAATATTACATTTAACAATATGTATGATATTCTAAATCATGTGCAATTCTAAATCAATAGTTAAAAACACATTTGCCTTCTAACATTCTTTTTCTTAACTGGATTTTTTGGCATAACATTTTTTATTTATTGTTGAACCACTGCTACCATCGTCAACTGTTGGTCTGGCCAAGATGTGATTGTTGCAATCTAAATGGCGGCTTCAAAGTCAAGATCTCCTGTCTTCAACAGTATTTTCGGGAGTGTTCTGGCTTCATCTCCAACTCTAGAACGCTCAGAGTACATGTTTGTAAAGTGAACTAACCTTTTCCTTCCTTGGCTTCAGCCATCAGTTGGTTGTGTTTAAGGAAGGCCAGCCCCATGGCTTTCCGCTTTGCATCAACCTGGAAGTATATTTATTGGAATATGTTAAAAGAAATTAAAGAAATAAAGCAGAGACTGCTTCCACCTCCATGCAGATTTTCAGACATGCACTCACGTCACATGTATTGTCCATCATGGTGTTACACCAGTTCACGGCCTCCTGGGTGCAGGGTCGCATCGTCTCTGTCCTCCCGTGGTAGAACTTGCGAGTCATTGCCGTCTCATAGCAACTTCCTGGCCTGTTGGGGGGCAAGAAAAGAAAGAGTTGGGGCTTTTCACCTCAGGCCGCAAAAATCAGTAAATGCATGGCCCGATTTTAAAACCTGTCTGTACCTTTTGTGCATTTTCTGGTAGGCCAACTGCATAGCGAGTTGAACAAAGGTGTCCGGATGCAACTTCTTTTGTTTGATTGCTGCTTTTCCAAATGCCGTGAAGGCGTAACACACAATCTGCAGGTCCTGGGTCTATAAAGCCAGCGACAGAGTGAAAACCCACACAGCTTTGACTTATAAAGTTATCCTGGCTTTTTTTTTTTTGTTACTGTACTTTGGTGTTGAAAAGTGTCTCACCGACTCGTAGTATTGCCGTTGAGCGTGGCGAATGTCGCTGCGGACCTTTTCATCGACAGTGAACACCATCTCCTCGGGCCGGGGTACGGGCCTCACTGCGTCTGAGCCCTACAACACACACACACACCATTGTGTGAAAACACACTGATCAACTATTTACATGCATGTAGAGAATAAATGTGAGTTAATGTTTACCCTCCATTTGCCTTCCGTAGTCTTTGATTTGCTGGTCCAGATACCAACACATAGAAACCAGTACCATGGCATCATATGGTGCATGCTGCAAAACAATGATCAGTTTTTTTGATCATTTACAAATATTATTGAGAATTATTTGATTTCGGACGATAACTTTCTTGATCATATGAACGTGTCATACAGGCTGGATTTAACAGTGTCACCAAACTACTTTAACCTGGGGCACACACACGCACACACACAAACTCACATCACAGGTGGATCCAAAGGTGCCGTCTGCGAACGAGAGAGCATTGTACGACTTGTCACCCCAGCGGACGGTGGGATTTCCTGCGAGAGCTTCCACGGTCAACTGTAATCAGAAGTCACACAATAACACATGTAACTCTTTTAATTTAGAAAATAGTCAACATTGTTATAAAATCTTTCTTCTTTTTTTTTTACCCTGTGCAGCGCTTACACTTGTGTAGTTTTCTGCAGTGGAGTACGGTGTGCTTTCATCCAGAGAAAGGACGAACAGGCTGCTCTGGATGGTCTCCAGGATTGTGTTATTGTGTTGTGGGTCAATGCTTATTAGATGCTCCCTTGCCTGCAGAGAGAGTAATTGGTGGCATGGCTGATCATCAAATATGCTTTTGTATTATGAGAATTTCATTCCCAAAAATGTAATCGTAAAAATGTAATCGTAAAATGTAAATGTAATGTAATCCATTTCGGACTTTATCCACCAAGATAAACAAAAGTCTCCCATCTTACCAGCGCCCAACGAGTCCTCTCTTCGGAGGTGAGAGCAGCCACGCTGTCTCCCTCGGGCTGTCCCTCACAGCACTCTTTCACATAGCTGAGCTGTCTACATAGGTCAAAACACACACACACACACACACACACAGGTTTTCTACAGGATTCAAGTGTCATAAAGTATTCGCCATTTCTTTCCATCCAATCCTGTGGTGCCTCAACAAGTGCATTTCTTTTAAATTGTTATCCTCATGAAGGATGAGGAAACACAAATGTATTAGGAACAGAGGTCTTTCATCAAGTGATGTGCAAGTGCCGCTCCCGTTTGAAGAAACCAATGAGGCTGAAGAGTGACGCTCTGGAACAGAGGACTGTCTTAAGATAATGCGAGTGCAGTGACCGCTCAGGGATCATTAATGGGATGCCGGTGAAGTGAAAAGCTATATAAACACTTGGCACAACGCTTAAACATGAAGCTCGTGTGGCGCATGTGCTTGTGTGTCGATCACTACCTCAGTAGTTCCGGAGGGGTGAGAATTCGTCCATCACAGACGGCGTCAAACGTGAAGATCCTTCCACGACAGATCACTATCAAATGCGAGGGGCACGGACCTTCGCGCTCTGCGGCACAGCATAACATGTACGTCGCACAGAGAACATGGGCGAACGCATAAGCCAACGGGTCCGAAGGTGAGCGATACGAATCAAGACTGTTCTACCTGTCCGGAAGTAGTTACGAATGGTGTCCTTCTTCACTCCAGGCACTTTGCAGGTGTTGAACAACATTCTGAACTGGTCCATATCTAATACGATTTTGCCAGATTTTTGGGGAGGGAGTCTTTCCCTAAAATCCACAGAGGAAAGACAAAAAACATTAGATATAAAACTAATTTTAAAGCCTAGTTTATGCTTCTGCGTTTTCGGAGAAACGCAAGGACCCGCAAGCGCCCCTTGCGTGTCTCTTGCGTAGAGTCCCGCCCCCCCTTGCGTCCTTGCGTGTGTCGACCAATTTTTCCAACCCTTGCGTCTACGGATACGCAAGCTCCGCAAGGAAACGCAAGCCGCAGGGTTGTGATTGGTCTGCTTGCTACATCCTTGCCAGAGTCTCGGATTTCCGGTTTCATAGCATAATTCCGCCATTATTAAAACGAATATATTTGACGAGAGAATGAATCAGATCTAAGAGCTTTTGTCTGAAGAAATCCGTAAATATGACCACTTAGAAACACACGCGTCATTGGCGGACTATAAAGACGCGCGGATGGGCTCCAATTCATTGACGTAGATCTCCGCAAAAGTCGGTTTTGCCGGTCGAGGGGGCGTTAAAGTTGTGGAGGAAATACGGGACAAATATGTCCGCGAAGAGAGACGAAGAAAAGCAGCAGTGTTGATGCACGGGGCAAAAAAGTCTCTGATAAATTAAAAAACAAACCAACAACTTCCACTCGCAAAGACAGGCACTCTCCAGGTCGTCTTCGACAATAAACATTACTCCGCCTGGTGTTCTGGCGGTGAATTGCTTTGCAACACACGCAAGCCTTTTTGAACCATGAATTGAAACGAGTCCGTCAACGCAACACGCGAACGCAACGGAGACGCCGACGCAGAAGCATGCGCCGGCCTTAAGTAAAGGAAGAGAGGAACACACTAAACACACCACTAAAACAGTGCAAAATGCGTCTCACGTGCGGATCAGGTCCCAGTACTGCAATGTGTGCCATGTGCTGATACTGGCCCTGTGCAGTTGGGTTCCCTCTTCCGGGGGCCAGCAGTGCTCCAGGTAAGGCGCGGGGCCGCCAAAGTTCACATTCAGCTGAGAGGGGACGCGGACTTCAAGATACGCAGCATCTAACCACCACTCCTCCAGCTGAAGAATGAAAGTAAAAATACTCACATAGTATCCACGCCTGAGGAGGTCGTCCGTAACTCCAAAACAAGGCATTCAGCACGCCATTACACACCCAGTTCTTCATTGTCTTGGCTCTTTGCAGGAGTTTGTGGTGCAGCTCTTTGCCGACTCCCTCTTGAAATGTCCTAACTATGTCCACTGTAGCCTTAAACTCCTCCTCACATGCAAAGGGTCGAACTGATGGAAAACATGTCAATACAAAAACTGAGTCAGTTATTAGGAAGCAGTGACCTACCTATTTAAATTCATTGGGGGAATTCTCTTGTTTGAACAACTGTGCAAAGGAACGTTGTTTATGTTCAACGATAACGGCTTTGTTCCAGCTCAAGGGTCAAACTACAGAATAGCGCTTCTCGCACAATAATGTGTATCAAGCAGCATGTTGAATTTCAGCATGTTGTATTAACCGTGTTTCATCTTGCCCGGGGCTCATTGCAGAGGTGGAATATTGGGACGCATCAGGTTGTTTAAAGTTGTGATCCTACCTGCATCCAGGTACTTTGAGAGGCTCATCTCCAGTGACGGAACAGGCAAGGGCGGCATGCTGCTTTGGTACTGAAAGGTCCGCTCCGCTACAGACGCTGACGGATGATTATCCATTTCTTCTTTCTGGAAGGAATCAAGACTGACCACCAAAAACCAACATGTGTGACAATCGTTTCCTAAATCAAATGTTTGAAATTAAAAACCACAAAGCAGTCATTTGTGTTTATGTGAAACTACTTTACTTTGCAAAGTAAGACTTGAAAACAGCTTTAATAATTACTGTGAGACGTACAAACAATCACTGTGACAACAGCCTGGTTATCGTTTTGCATCGACAATTACGGTTATTTATCAAAAAGCATATGAAGGCAATAGGCTACAGTTGCATTGTTCAAAGAGCTGCATTGTACAGTTCATTTTTTAAGAGCTTTAGCTAGTAATTTAAGATATTTGAGCTGAAAATAAGGTTTTCCCAGTTAATAGGATCAATGTGGCAGCGAGGAGGCGGACGTTACTCGCTGTTATTGTCAACAACAATGTCGGACGTGCAACTTCACAAAACGTTAAATAGTACAAATACGTCATCTGAAAGCGCCACGTAGTCCTCGCATTCCGACCCGGTGCAGAACAATACTAACCGTATAAACGATGGGGTTGAATTGATGTCGCTGCGTCCACACACGAGCGAAGTTCTGCGTCTGCCGTCTGCAGACCGCTTACCTTTGACCCAATAAGCCCTGACGGACAACACCGGCTGAGGCCGGAAGATCCTTTTGCGCATGCGCAGGCTTTTTTTTTTAACCAGTAAAAGAGGCGGGGTTACATAATATTTATTTAATAAATTAATTCAGAATCAGAATCGAAAACATTTATTGCCACAGTATGCTGGACACACAAGGAATTCTACTTGGCGGTTGGTGCATAACAACAGACGACAGTGGACAACAAACAACATGCTCTACTGTACAGTGGAGTATGTTTATACTTGTACTTTATATATTTACCATTTCTACTGTAAGTGCATGTTGTGTGTGATGTCTGTGTGCTACTGAGACCTTTGAATTTCTCCTTGGGGATCAATAAAGTATCTATCCTATCCTATAGTGCAAAGAATAAAATATACTATATACTATACTATGGGTTCTATGGGTACTAGTACCATGGGTTAGTAGACTAATTAAACAGAAAATGACATCAGAAAAACCCTGCAGAGTGTATTTGTAATTATTAGATGCAGATACACTGGTCAATGATACGGAAAACCTTTCTGAACAGCAAACCCAGAAATTTTTTTGCAAATTGACATTACATTACATTCATTTAGCTGACGTTTTTATCCAAAGCAACTTACAATAAGCAGAGGTGTCAAAGGTATTCACGTTCATTACTCAAGTAGAAGTATAGATACAGAGGGACATTTGTCCCTCTGTTGTTTTAGAGTTGACCTTTGGAACGGCAGGTCACATGATCTGAAGGCACCTTCTGATAACATAGAAATGGACTGACATGTTCTGTGAGCGAGGTTACACATTAAGAGTTTGTCCTTCGACGGACATTTTTTCACCTTACATTACTTTTTCTTTTATACTTTAAGTAGTTTTGAAACCAATACTTTTATTCTTTTACTCAAGTAAAAAGCTTGAGTTGATACTTCAACTTCTACAAAAGTATTTTTAAACCTGAGTATCTAGACTTATAACTTGATCTAATAAACTAGAATACTTTTGACACCTCTGGTAACAAAGTATTTGTACTTTGTTACTTGACACCTCTGACAGTAAGTGCATTTCAACCATAAGGATACAAACTCAGAACAACAAGAAACAAGAAAGTGCGATTTCATCAAATACGCCGATTAACAACGTGCTAACAACGTGCTATAGATCAGAGCCATTATAAGTACAGTTCAAGTGCTACAATTTCTTAGTGTTTTTAGTCAAGCTGTAGTCTGAAGAGGTGTGTCTTTAGTTTGTGGCGGAAGATGTAAAGGCAAATTGACCATATGGACACAAACGGCTGCATACTTTTCTGCAGTTATGAACTGGCTCAGTTTTGTCCACAGTTTGGATTAAACCAAATCAAGCATAATCCTTAAAGGATTGCTTCAAAAGTCTTGAAACAATATTCATTCGTCTGCATTGAAAGAGGTTTTGCTTGGAGTAATCCTTCCTCCTATTCATGCAGGTCATTAAGCAATTCCTTTCTACTGCGCATAAACGGCACAATGTGGAACGACATCTGCAGTCTAAGCAGAAATACACTAAGCTGCCAGTTTATTAGGGACCATAAGCTCAAAGATAATGTGGTCTAATATTACAATCCTGCATCATACCTTCATTCAGGTTGTAATGATCCTTGCTAGTTTAAACTGTTACAGAGATTTGGTTGTGTTGCTGTTGAATTGTATTATGTTATAAATAACCACAAAACAAAAACATTTTTCAGGTTTTATCGACAGTCTCTCCTGTTCAGTAATCAAGCTGCATATCATAGTGCATGGGTATAAAATATATTGCTGTGCAAATGGAGATTGCAAGAATAAACTACATAAATGAGATCAATAGCGATTAGAACGATTTTAGATTTTATTTATTTATTTATTTTACTTATTTGCCATATTTGCTGATGACTTCCTTTGCGAGTGTAACGTAGGCTGACTCGGCATCGTCCTTGGACATTCCTGAAAGAGAAATACATTTTTTTAAAGATTGTAAAAAGTATTAATTTGTTGCTTTTCTTGACTAATTTTAAATCAAAAAACATAATACACTTGATACCATTTCTTGAGTTCCAGGCGTCCCACTTGGCTTTTCCTTTCAAATCCAGCATTCCTGGTCGATCTATAATTGTGATGTCACACAGAGAGAAGAACATGTTCAGAACCCAGGGAACATTGCTTGGCTATTACTTTTCCTGCAGGAAGTCATACCGGTGTTAATCTCTCCAACCGTTGCTTGCTTATAAAGTCCATACAGGTCCAGCAGCTCCTGATCCGTGGGCCTCGTCTTCACCTTCTTCACATCTTCTGCCATCTTCTCAAACTCTGCCTACGGCATAGTAGACATTTTGATATTCAAGCAACTCCCTGTATTTCAGAACTCTGTTTGCACAAGGTCAGCATGTGTATATATTTTTGTATTCTGCTCATTACCAAACTGACAAATGAAACAGTTTTTTAGTTCAGGAAAAGTCTGCAGAAACCACAGAATACGATAATTTGAATATGTGCATGTTAATCAGTTATAAACGGCATTGAATGGGAAATCTGAGCATAGTATTCCTGTCATGCTGCAGAGCTCGGGAGACCTATTGTTGCTCAACTTGGAGATAAACAATGGGCTTTTATTCATGATTCTAGTGCTTTCATGCCTAAATAATGTAATTCACAAAAGATTTAGGGCATAGCAGATATTTATAAACCATTGGATACCCTTTGCACAATTAGAAAAACATGGAATCCCTCAAATGTGTAATGTGTTAGATGTCCCTGAAATTGTTTTTGAATGCTGCAAAGGGCACCCATTAATTAAGTATTAGTCGAATATATTTTCATCTCATCAAATAAGATTTTTTTTAAATTGATTCCTGTAGCCTAATAATATCTGCTTGTGTTGCTCATTCTTGAGCACTCTGCGTGCAATAAGTTCGTCTGACTGTAGTTGCAGCACCAGAGGGAGCGTTGAGCCAGAATAGGACACATATTTTATGACTCGCTATTTATAAATCGAATCACCCCATATTTCCAAAGATGGATGACACTACATCCAGTATATTACGTGAATACTCTGTCGTTATAACCTTTATTTACTTAATAGCTATGATGCTACCTCGGCATATTGCCACTGATATGAAGAGAAGAGCAGTAAATAGTTTTACCCGGTTAGACATTTTCGCAGATGTAATAACGTAGTTGAGGTGAAAGTATTCCTCCCGTCGGCTGGATGTCTCTGATCACAGCGCCGCCGATCGATACAATGTAATCTGCAGAGGAGAGGCCTGCAGAGGAGGGAGCGCAGAGCTGCTGAGGATCTGATTGGCTGATTCCGATCTTCCCACACGCACACACACAGTGGGAGAGAGAGAGAGAGAGAGTGCTGCATTTAAGTAGTAAATGTAATAATATAACACAAATATGTACGTAGCATCCGTAGCACGTAGTATGTTGTTTTTGTGAGGTCATTCGAATTGAAATTATGTTAAAAAATAAACAAAAAAACAACAATAATGATCAAAATTAAAATCATTAATACTTAAATGATATATTTATTAAATCATTGCTTCTGCTTTCATCGAATCCGTCATCACTGTCGTTAACGTTGCACCACCGTGAATGCAGCTTTGTTCTGTTGACGTTGTTTTTAAATAAAGTTTAGTCAATTCAAACAAAATGGCAGCGCCCGGCAAACCCACCCGTGTTGTTTGCCCAATAACGTGAACGCAGCTATTGAATTCCTTTTCGCCGCATTAGAAATCAGGTAAAGGAACTAAATACCACTTCTTTGTCCAGTGTGTTGTTGGCTTTTTTTGCTGTTCAGAGGAGTCAACCGTTGAACCTTCCGACTATCACACCCGCAACAATGGCACAATATTATAATATATCATAATAATATTGTCGAGTGATATTAATGGAATACATTTTACAGAAACAATTTTGTATAATAATTATTAACTTTTCTCAAACTAAAGTGGAAGTTAAAAGTAAAATGTGGCCTTTCTGTCATGTGTACATATTCCTTCCCCCAGATGTGTATCTAATCTATAACATGTGGTTTATTTTTTAAAATTTCTACAGGCTTTTCTTGTGTCTTTCAGAGGAGGTATGGCAGTCACAGGAAAGCTGGTTAAAAAGGAAATCAAAAAGCATATTCCAGTCAAGACCTCCTTTTCTTCACCTTTCACTTCAAAATGGGGCCCACTTCCACAAGAAGACATGCATTTCATCCTGAAAACCCTGAAGGACAAGCTGGTTTCTGCTGGTCTTGAAAAAAAAGAGGTGAAAGTGTTTCGCCCGTGGAGAAAAAAGAAAGACTTTAAACCTTCCGCCACAGCAGAACTTGTTCCCCATGTGACCCAGGATGGAAAGGGACAGAATTCTCCCCAGAACGGCTGGACAGATGTGGCAGCGCGGAAACAACTGGCCATTGGCATCAACGAGGTCACCAAAGCCCTCGAGAGGAACGAGCTCAAACTGTTGCTCGTGTGCAAGTCTGTCAAGCCGCCACACATGACGGATCACCTGATCGCACTGAGCGCAACGAGAGGTGTGCCGGCCTGCCAAGTGCCTCGTCTGAGCCAGAGCGTGTCCGAGCCGCTCGGCCTGAAAAGTGTCCTCGCCCTGGGATTCAGACGGTGTCCCTCCAAAGAAGAGGAGGTATTCACTGACGCTGTTGAGGCCATTTCACTCAGAGTGCCTTCATTAAATGTTGCATGGCTACAAGGGGCGGCACCCAGAGAGACACCGCAAGTGGAAAAGGAGGAGGAGCACGAGGTTGAAGAGAAGAAGGGCCAGAAAAGGAAACTTGACAGTGATTCTGTGGACGTCACCGCGTCTGCATCCTCCTGCACTCTGCAACCTCTCAAAGTGAAAAGAATTGTTGCAAACCCGGCAAAGAACAGAAAAAAGTTGAAGACCAAGTCTGTCAAGTAAACCAGAGACTCTGTCTAGATATTATCAGGACCATTGCTATGTTTTCTCTAGTTTTTGATACCTAGAATCCCCCTGACTCGAGAGTTAAGATCCATTGCAGTAGGTCATTTACATAAAATTTAAAGTTTTGTGATCATTGATGATTGTGATCAAAATTTGCAAATCGGAGCATTTCATGATCGGTCCACTGTTCATTAGTGATAAAGAGCTGAAACACGTTCATTTTTTGGTTTCAGCGGTTTTAAAATGAGGATCTGCAGCACTTGAAATTGTATTGACCATTTCTGGGCCAGTTGTTAGTTGCAGTCCTACATTTAACAATGTGTCAACTACTTTATTTATTTTTTTGAATGGACAACCTTTTTCAAAAAGTAGTAGTTCGGTTTTCATACTGAAACGGAGGGACATCAGTAGCAGCAAGGAGGCTAGTTTGGTTTACAAGAGGGTCAGTAGTTTTCATGAATCGGAATTTGGACAGAAAATAAAATTGTTTTGGGGTTTTTGAATTTAATAGATACTAAACTGTGTGACCAGATGAGTCCTTCATGTTTTTGTTGAAAAAAAAAACATTTAAGATCCAGAAAAATTAAATAGTTTATTTCACACAATGAAAAATGCTAACTTTGTATTTGCATTGTCCCGGTTATGTTAAAAAGAAGTGCACTACTCTTGGACCTTTTTAAAGTGAGTTTATTCAAACAAATCCATGCTGGCATAGCTGACGTGTGTGTGTGTGTGTGTGTGTGTTGAAACCAATTTTATTTGCATTGGGTTCGTGTCAAAATGATGCTGGTACAAGTTCTGCCTTTTCACAGCTTGCCATCCGATTTGAATAAAAATTCTGTTCTTCTGTTCAAGAAAGCTGTATGTAGTTTCAAAAGTACATCCTCCCCTCACCCCTAAATCTTAATTTAAAAATCTTTTAAATAAGGCAGGTAGTTTGGGTTCTCACTCAAGGGTGTAGCTAGTAACATCAATGCTAAAAATGATCACAGTAGCAAAACTGACATGCTAGAAGTTCATTCAAACAGCTACAGGCAACACATCCATGAGGCACACCATTGACTCAATAACCCAGTTTCATTGTTAAATTAACACCAGTAACAGTGGTCTTTGTCAATGTAACTCATTTGCCCTTTCCATGGTAAAAAAAAAAAAATCTTTGAGCCCTGAAGCAATGCCTACATTGGTCACCCTTTGTCTCTTATATAAAGGGATCATAGGGAAAAAACATCACACACAGAAAATGTACAACAAAACTGGCAGCAGCCTTTACCTCTTGAGTCATGCAGAGCCACATGAAAAGGAGCATGAGACACAAACAAACGTGGGAGCAAGATATTTCAAAAGCATTTTAGCCTTTGAGTACAACAGCAGCACAGAATGAGCGATGGGACACGTTCTTGATCTTACTGATATGACAACTATGCCAAATCCTCAAATATCAGTTATTGAACTGGACAATTTGGGGAAATACTGGAGAGAAGTTGATTTATGTCTTTAGACATTTTGCAAAGTAAAACTAAAATATTAGAACCGCTATCCTAAAACCGCTTAAATTGTTTTAGCTGTCTGACAAAAGACCCACAGTATATTTTTCCGACACAAATACAGTACGCTTAAAAAACAAAATCCAGATAAGTCAATAAAAAAAAACTAGTAAAAATGGACCTTGAGCAACAGAAATAGCTCAAATTTCAAATGTACTCAGTTACTGATACAGGACTCGTTCATTCAGTTTTAAATGCACGCTGTTAAATGATCACATCAACACTTTGAATCGTAAACTCAAATTGTCTTTGTTTTATTTGACTGAGAGTTTTACTAACAACATGGTAAACATTCTACTGCAGGAGAAGGAAGTTATGCTCAAGGGGACCTGCTTTGCAACAGGCTGCTAAAAGTAATGAGCAATAGCTTCTATCTGAGAGGCAATCGCTAAATTGACAGAAAACAAGTGACCATTGTTGCTTTAAACAAGATTTAAATGAGAACTTTTATTTTTTAATGATACAGCCTTGTTATAGTTGAATTGGTATGTGTTGTCATCCCGGCTTGTAGCTCACACTGTCCTGCTCTTACACCGGGCAGGTCCTCCATACCTTTATCAGCTCTTTTGCCTATTTAACATCTTTACTGAACCTCACACTTACGTGCACATAACCCTGAGCTGCAGAAGCAGAAACAATTTGTATAACATGAAAACTGCTCGTTCCTGTGTTAAACCAAGGCTGTACCGCAACTCATCCATTTTGAAATCTGAACAATTACAAGAAATAAAAAGGATCTTTTCGCATTTTAGGGAACTCAAAAATTGTGCTTATGCTAGATGCAATACATTCTTTCTAAAAAAACAACAAAAAAAACACTTTAAACCCACGTTATCTGAACAAACTTTTTGACATCTACACTATATGAGGAAAATACTTTGGATCAGCCCTCCCAAGTCCCAAACTCATACTACAGGAATAAATATGATCTGGCTTTAAATGTACAGGTAACCGTATCATTTTTATACAACAAAAAAATGTATATCAATGCACCAGTTGAGAGAGAGAGATAACCATAACGCTTTAAATGCCTCCACGTCCCTCTTATACTGGAGTTGCAGTTGGGACACAACAACATTAATTGGTGCTGTGGTGATTTTGACTTTTTGATTATCATTTACAGTCAGTTAATTTAATGACAAGCCCGGCCCTTCTAGCAGAGGTGTACTGCTGACAAACTCACAATGTCACGGCATCCCCTTGTATGTCCAACTGGTATGTTGTAAATGAGAGGGTGCATGTCAGGAGCGTTGTACTGTATGAGTATCTCAGGCATACCATGACTTCACATTCACGATGTTGATGATTCAAGAGTTTTCTCTGAGAATGTTCTCAACCGTCTCCCGGTTGGTTTTACGGTTGTTGTTCTCATTGTCTCGCTCGGGCTACCTGTGTGTCAGTATTCCCGGTTAGGAATAGCCAGAAGTCACTAACGACCTTTTGATCAGTGTTTTGTGCCACAGCCATGAAGAGACCTGCTACTGAAGGACAAGGCCAACCTGGAACAAAGAGGGAACTTGTGGTTAAAAGGGAGTTTTGACATAAAGAATAATTCAGTCTACACACACATCCAAATCCGACTGCACCAGATGTTGGTAATGTTGAGCTGAGCACAAGATGCAGACACCATTGTTTTTTTTATGCAATGGATTTTTTTAAATCACTAGTGTGGAACCAGCTAAGAGTAACCAAAAAAAGAGTCTTTAAGACAGACTTACTGAAGATTTGACAAATAACTAATGCAAAAGAGGTAATAGTAGGTGTTAAAGAGACAACTTCCACTAATGTCTACGAAATAAACCTTGGGCCTGCTTTACCTCACTTTATCGGCGTTGAATGTTCACTCAGACAAATCATGCTGCTCACCTTATCAGGCTCCATAGGAGGACATTTCCAGTTGTAGAGGTAATACTGCAGGTTTCCATCTCCTATGCCAAACTTGAGCTTCTCCAGGAACACCTTATTCTCCATTAGATCCAAGGCATTGAACACATCAAACCCTTTCTGTTAAAAGAGAGAAAGCCATCCAATAAATAACATAGTAAGTTGCAAGAAAGTTTAACTTTAAACGCTGTTGATGATTTATGCAAGGCCCAGAATTGTGCATTTCTTCATGAATTTGCAGCTCTAAAATCCTCTTTTGCCCATTTGTCTAAACTTAAAGTTAAACCTGAAGTACTACACGGCAGGTTCATTTGTTGCTAGTGGCATGTGTTTTATAACAAGTTGCACAGAGTGTAAAATTACCAGCTTGGCCAGGATCAGTGCATCATTCATTAAGTCCAGTAATGGGGTTTGCGTGTGAACGGTGTAAAAAGAGTAGGCGGCTTTCAGGCTCCTGTGTAGAGGGTGATGCATCACAGTTGAGGGAAGAGTGTAGAAACTAGTGAAATCTGTGAGTACACCACCGGCACCCTGAGAGGATAGAAGCACAACTGTTAACAGACAGAAAAATCAACAGACAGGCCGCAAGTATCTTGAGGAAAGAAACTCATTCCAGGTACCTCTACTACAAATGTATCAATGATGTTGTCCTGTGGCAAGAGCCAGTGAGCCACCTCCTCTTCTCCCATAGAAGGTGCAAGCTGGAAACGTTGCAGGAATTTCTGTAGCAGTTCGGTGACCTGGCGGATGTCACGCCTCTCCATCGGCCGCAAACCTGGAGTCCTGGTGCTCTAAAGTGGGTTGAATAGCGTCGGAGGAGAAAGCTCAAATAAGTTCCTGCCGTTATTGGAATTGTAATGAAAGGCACAAGGCTGGCAGGGTAAGTGTTTACATCTGGTAGTCTGTAGAGTTTCATAGTCCTTTGCAGCGTCATGTTCCTGCTAAGGTGGGAGAATTTAACCTCCACAAGTTTTCTGGGGTTCAAAGAACGATGCCAGTACCTGCCACAGACAGAAAAAAGGAGGGAGTAAAAAAAGAGAAAAGCATTAGAAAAAGAGTCAGTGAGCATTGGTTTTAAAATGATTAACACTGTGTCATGTGTTTACGCATTTCATGTTTGGATACTGCACTGCATACCTGCATGTGGACACAGGTTTAGGCAGCACTACTCCTGCCGTGTACACCGCCTGAAATATTCCTTCTATGTTCACCCTCCGTGTGATCTCTCTGATTAGCACTGGGGCAACGCGCTTTGAGCGCAGCTTCTTATGGACACACAAGAAGTTGATTTCAACCATCCTCTTCAGTCTGGATCAGCAGAAGGACAGAAGGTGGTCATTACAGCGAAGGGGTCTCTTTTGACTCACATCCCTGTCCTGCTTCAAATGTATATGATCAGTAACAAAGGCTCACGTGTCAAAGACTCGTATATCTGCCGGGATGGCACTGATGAAACCAACCAGCTTCTTATTTGAGGACACTCTCACTCCACAATGCCACTGTGGTAACCAGCCGGGCGGACGCAGAGCCCTGAGGGGGCGGCAAACCATTGGTGGTACAAATATATTTGGTTCATCGTGAGCAGTGGACTTAACATCAGAAAAACAATAAACAGGAACAGCATGAGACCTTAGAAGCTTACCATTTGAGAAAGTTTGGTGAATAATCAAATCGGAACATGTTGTCGTCATCCTCCACATAGTTTTCATTTAACAATGTGTACAACTCCTTTAGCTGAAAAAAACACAGCAAACAATACATTTTTGTGTGTAATTTCTGTTAAGCAAATCCAATTATTGTCAATTATTTAGACAACCATATGATAATATATTGCCATACATTTATTAAATGCAAAAATGTCCCACTTTTGGAAAAAACAACACTTTTGATCTGTTGCTCTTTACAATACAGTAATTATGCTATGCTAAACTAAATCATGAATAAAATGATCTGCACGTTAATAGTTTATTTAACTACAATGTAACTGAATTTGTTTTGAATAAACCAAAATCATAAATTTCCCTCCGAGGGCTTTTTAGTCAGTGCACTTGCACAAAAAAACTCAGAAGAAGATCATGTGTACAGAATAAATAAAATGACATAAAAGCTTAGTGTTAGACACAGTACTTACTACATCTGCATTGCTGAGATCCAGAGTGTCCCACATAAACCCTTGAGGTAAGGAATATGGTTCTTGTCTAATGTTTTCTTTGTCTGCTTCAATGGGCCCGTGACTTGTCACCACCTCATCTGTAAACAAAATATATATATCATATTATCATATATTATTTCCAATCACCATATTTACCATGGATCTGTACATTTTGAATGTTGCTCAAGTAACAGTAATTATCAGCCAAACAATGCTTTTTTATCAAAGTTGCTGACATTTTTATTTACAAAATCGGATTCTTTTGGGCCTGTGTTGTGTTTGGCCAGGAAATCTCTTCAGCAGCTGCTCTCCTCCACAGACTTGGCTCTTTGGCCAATCGTTTTTTGTGTAGCCAGCTTAATCTAATGCTACAAAGCAGCATGGCTGAAACCCTGCTGAACCCGTGCTGAACTTCACACCTGACCCGCTCTTTGGGACAACGGCTTTGATGCAGCACAAACTATGACAAAACAAGACCAGTAGATGGCACTGATGCAAAGGGCACAGTGTTCAAGGAGGATGAGGAATCAGCCTCTGCTGACAGCTGAAGTAACAATGTTCGAATTAGGGAAGCAAATTAAGTTACGAAATCAATTGGCAAACCTGATGATTAATAATTACTTGATTACTGACACACTATATTTTCAGCACAAATAAAATCAAACAATGCTATTGCGGACACCGTTACGTAGGTACTTACTAAGCTTCGGCACAGGCTGTGTGTCCCAGAACTGGTACTTGTGCTTGTGCTTGGCAGCGTCATCAATAATCTTAGCAGGACCCTGGCAGGACAGAAGCTCCATAGCTCTTTGGATGTCCTGCAGCTTCTGAATGGGCAAACCAGGGTTCTTCATGTAGAAAGGGGACATGTACACAAAAAAGATAGAGATAAATGAATTAACTTTTTCCAGCATGTATGACATGAAATGCAGCATCGTTGAACACAGTTGCACAGTTTTATGAACATAACCAGAACCAAGTGGAATTGGTCCCTGGTGCCTTGCTGTCCAAAGTTTAAAGTATGTGGTTTGTCGGTTTAGACGCAGATGGATCATTTGTGTATTTATTTATTAGAGAGGAAGTATAATTTTAATTAATTTTTTTTACAACTGTCTGAACAGCATTGAATTGCATTTTAGGTCTAATTGATGTCTCAAGCTTGACCTGCATCACGTGTTAACATGCAACAGCATCCACGTGCTGTATCTGGATGCTCAAGGTAGCACACAGTATTGAGATTTACAGGGCTGCTGATGTGTACATGGACAAGACATAACTGCAAATAGTAATGTCCATGCGGATGTTCCTAACGTTTCAAGGTTACTTCCACTGATGAATCCCCCCTTTAAATTAAGTTAATCAGGATAAATGTAGGTTAATTATATACTATTAACAGACCAAGGTTGATACATTCATACTTCTGGCAAACAAACAGGGTTGGGTTGGTAGTGTGCGAGAAGACTTCTCAGCGTTTACCCTCATCTAGTCTCCCAGCAGCCTGGAAGGTGATCCCACTGGGTTAGTGGGTTATGGCTTGTGTTTTGTTTTTACATTTCAGTGGGTCATCCTCGCACCTTTATCTCCTGAGAGTCAGAAGCTGAGTCAGATTTGGCTCCTCCCGAGCTGGGTTTCTCTTTCTTCCTCTTCTGCTTCTTCTTCTTCCTTTTGGCCCCCAAATCTCCCCCCGGACTCCTAAAGATTTGAACACAAGCACGTCGTTAAGAGGGAGGCTGACGTCGTTTGACTCATACTCGTCTCTCGACCCACCGCCCTAGCAGCGGTGAGCTAACGTTAGCTACCATAGCAACGAATGACAGCTGAGCTAGCGTAGCCGAGCGTTAGCTAGCAAGCTAACGGTTCGTCCTAACGGTCGGCTGCCATCATGCATCATGTCATCCAATCAGTCACTCGCTGACAGTATACATTCGTACCTGAAGTCAGATGCGCTCACAAACTACAAACACGACACAACCCTACAGGTCCCATATCATCTTCTCCCGTGTTTATCAGCTGAAAACGAAGGCCTTTGTAGCAAACGGTTACAGTCGGCTAACGTTAGCTAATTGCGCTAGCCATCCCCGAGCCGAGCACACGCACACACACACAGATAGACACACACAAACAGGCAGCGCACAAACAAGCTAAAATAACGTTACTGCGTTGGCCGGCCGGGCAGGCCGCCCTTACCCTTGCATATGCTCATTCTCCTCCTCGTTGTCCCCATCTATCCCGCAAGTATCCTGGTCGTCCAGCTCCAGGCTCTGCTGACTCGCCGCTGATTCACTGTCCTCCGCCATCATAGAAAGTGTAAAAAAAAAAAAAATTGTCACCCACCGTATATGATAAGAGATCACGGGCAAGAGGCGAAAGATGGAAACACAAAGAAAGTGCCGAAGGAAACCGCACCGCCTAGAGGCCAATGGAGGCGAAACAACTCAAATAACGTTATATTTGAACGGGGAAAAGATCCAAAATGAACTGTTATCTCATTTTAAAATTAACGCAACTGAGATCAGTCCCCGGTTATTCCATCAGTCGCTGTCCGCCTTGTAATTCGATTAAACTCAACTGTAACAATACGCACCACATTATTATTAGATTAAACTCAAGACATATTGTCTACTCACATGGTGCGTATTGTTTCAGTTGAGTTTAATCGAATAATAATTTTTATTACACCAGAGCTTAAAAACACATCTGACCTAATGTCTTAGATGGTATTATATTTGACTTAAAATGTATTTATTTAGATATATATATATTATATATATATATAATTATACATATATATATACACATATAATTATACATATATATATATATATATGTATGTATATATATATGTATAATTATATATATACACACACACACACAATATCTACTATATAGATATATATGTACTTTTCTCAAAACTCCATATTTGCTTGCTATTAAGTGGAACATAATGGAAGATACACACTATAATAGTGATAAAACAATGGGATATGTTACTTAAATAATAAAAACTACCTCAAGGAGGCTTTTTTGTCTAACTGTATCATCAATGTTAATGAAGAGATTAATATGATTTTAATATCTTTTTTTTTTTTAGATCCTTAGATCAAGGCTGTTGACAAAATAAGAAATGACGGATAATGCCTGGACTCAAACTTGACAGACCTTTCTTTGGAGGGGGTTCTCAAGGAAAACACTGTTTTAATGATAACACAACAAAGAAGCTGAGTAAATGAACTCTCAGGATGCAATTGACTTCTTGTTTGTTCAGTTCAAAAACAGATACACACAAAAGTCTTTCTAGTTTGGCGGTTTATTCTGAATAATAGGCTTTAAATATAATGCATGTAATCAAGTAACACACCCAGAATGCCGTAGTTCAACGCCAACCTAGCTCTGGATTTTGGTGTGGGATACCAAGAGTGAGGCCATTCACAACCCCAACTCGCATCCTTTTGACCAGCTAGAGAAAAGGACAGAACTGCAGAGACTGTACTATGATTGTATGACTTTATGTGCCTCGAGTGGATGCATCTTGATTATTTCTCAGCGCTTCTTTGTGTACACAGTCTGACCTAACAAACTGGCAGCCAGCAGCATTGCAGACGAACACTACAACCACCTCACCAGCCTGGTGCACCTAAAATCATTTGAAAGAAACATTCACAATCTACCATCACAAAAAGAAAAACACTGTAATGACTTGCAGTTTAGTTTCACACCTGTCACACACACACGGCTTCATTTATCCCTTACTACACTGAAACATTTTTGTAAATCCTGAACTGCTTACACAGACAGATTGGTGCCTTGCTGATTTGCTGTGGAGGATTTTATGATTGCAGCAGCTGGTAGACGTTTTCTGTCATGTCTGCAGTGTAGCTTGTTATACACTAGTGTTGACCAGTTTACTGCATGCTTTCTTTCAAAAGTGGGAGAAAGAGGGAGGGCTGAGGTAGAGGAGAAAAGATAAAGGCCAAAGAAGGTGAGAAATAAAGTAAATGTTCAAAAAAGTTGTTTAAAGGCACTTGGAACATGAGGAAATGGTAAAAACAAATGGGGTGAAACACAGCATGCAAAATAGTTTGGTTTCAGGGAAAAGCAGTTATGTTTGTCTGCATCTTTAACAATAAGGCAGGTGAGGGAGAAAAGCCCTTAAAATACTCAATAAAATAAAAACAGCCTATTTTTAGGATAAAATACTTCACGTTGGCAATTGAAAATCATGGTGATTAATATTACAAAAAAGGCAAGCAGCCGTATAAAAGTGATTAACAGCCTTAAGAGCAAAAATACATCAAGTCAGTGGTTCAACAATTACAAAACCCTTCATTTTATCACATCTCAGAACTATTTTGGGTAGAACAAGTTTGGTAGTGGTATTCCATCCTTACCAGCATAGTGGTGTGTCACATTATCTGTTGCAGTGCGGATAGTGGTTTCATTTCTTCAATCCCAACCTCACTGTGTTTGGGTAAACACCCAAAACAGACTTCCGACAGGCTCGATTCAAGCAACACACTTAAAACCATTCAAAGTATAGAATTCACATGTTTGCGTCAGGCCTGATTGTGGTGCAGAAACACACTTGAAGATCTTTACAAACTGCAAAAAGAGTCAAATCCGTTGCTGTATTTTTCACAGCTGCTCCACAACCTTAACAATTAGGGTTATGATCCAAGGTTCCAGTTTAGGTATCCAATAGTTCCTGTATGATCACAAGTCTATATATATATATATATATATATAAAAAAGGCATACATTTGTTGTGCATAAAATATTAAAATCTCTTGCCGTCAACGTCTATTTGTTTCCCTCTGGTAATTTGTACATTTTTCCTGACGAGTGGTCTGTTCATGTAAAGCGTCGTAAGGATGGCGAAGTGGAGTACAACAGTGGTCATTACAGGAAGTGTTGCTGATGTTCATGACGGATCGGAATCGCCCCGTCATACTCTGGACTAGACAAAGATCCCAGTGCTGAATGTTGTCTCAGTGCTCCATTTAAAAACATTTTTTAAATGGTTCCATCCTTCAGGTTATCGCCAGGGCAGCACTGGGGGTGGGGGGGGGGGGGGGGGGGGGCATCATAGTTAAAGGACAAGATATTTCTTTCAATTCGATCTCACAACAAATCTGACCCTATCTACAAAATTGTTAGTATATGTAATGGTCCCTTCTGTCTACAACTGTAGTGTTAAATAAGACAGTCCTCATTTTTTCCCCCTTTGCAGTGTGTCCATGCATGTACGGACAACAGTTCTATCAAATGATTTGATACTGAAGATAACGTTAAAAACAATGAGCCAAGCTAGTCCTGGAGTTTTTCTGCTTTTATTGTTGTAGCTGGAATCCTTTCAGTGGTAACAAAATAACATCCATTCAAAAATATGGTCATTTGGGAGATTATGACTTTATGACTAAAAGCCTCTGAGCCTGATTTGGAGCAAATAATGATGACTAGATTTGTTGCTTTAAGAAGAGCCCGTATTTACAGGAGGAACCATTACAGCGACCAAAAATACTCAGTTTGAATAACGGTATGTGAGTATTTATTTAGAAAAGATGAGGCCCATCCTTGAAGTGGCTATCAGTGGATCATTTCATGTTGAAGGACAGCAGGGGTCGCTCCTCTCTTTTCTGCCAGGGGCTCTTCTTCTCCCCCTCTCCGTCCTCCTGTGCTGCATCGTCATCAGGAGACACGGACAGCAGCACATGATCGGTCCTGAGCGTCTCTCCCTCTGGTGTGGGCAGAGGAGGAGGAGAAGTGGGGGATGAAGAGGAGAGTGAGGGTGGTTCCTCGTGCATTTGCAGCCCCTCCACATCACTCGGGCCCTGGTCCCCTCCCTGACCCTCTGCGTCGGGCGACAGGACGCGTCCTGCTTCACTGTCCTGCGGACTGCACTGTAGCGACTCCTCCTCGCTGCCTCCCCGTTCCAGATCGTCCACGTATACCAGCTGAGTGTAGGCTGTGGCTAGTGACGCGCCCTTGGGCCGGTCAGTCTCTCTCTCCTCCCGCCCTCCGTCTCTCCCCCTGCGGCCCACTCTCGGCTCATTCAGGTCCACGCCGGAGTCCAGACTGGCATCGTTGCTTTGGCCACGCCTCCCGCCGCGCCTCCCGCCACTGCTGTTACCTTGCTGACCGCCTCCATTTGGCGTGTTGCCGTGGCAGCCAGCCCGCTGGAGATCAATGTAGGAGTGGCGGATGTGAGCATTGGAGCGTCCGTCAAGAGACACAAACCAGGCCCGCGGGTGAGGCAGAGGCTTCCCTCCTCTTAACGCCATTAAAGTCTTTTCGGCCCACAAGGTGTCCTCGCTGTTTATTTCCACCAGACCCGTTTCCCCGAGCGCCGCCGGGATAGACAGAGACTCTGACAGGCCGTGACATTCTGCCACACCCTGCTTACTGGGACATGGGGCGCAGTCGGTGGGCGTTTGCCCCCGGGGCTGTTGGGAATGAGAGGCATTGAGCTCGGCCTGGATGGTCTCCAAGTCACTCTGCTGATCCGTCTGCAGCAGGAGGGCTTGACCAGAGAGAGGGTGCTCCCCGGGCAGGCGCATGTAGTGCGCCGGGATCACCAGTGTGGGGCGCACCCTCGGGTAGCCTTCTCCTCCACTCAGCAGGTCCACGGAGCCGCAGCAGAGCAGCTGGCCCGGCCGGGAGAGCAACGGGGGAGTGGGACGCTCTAGGTGGTCCACGGAGCGCGAAAGAAGGTAGTCGGGAGCTCTGCACTCACAGCCCTCCCCTCTACTGGGGGAATGAGGAGGAGATGAAGGGGAGATGCAATCGACAATCCCCACACCGCTCAGGTGGTTAGCGGCCACGTGATTGGCGGACGCGTCGGAAACGGGGTTGCTGGACGAGCAGACGGAGGTGTACGATTGACGGCAGCCTCTGTCCGTACCGCATGAGAGGGCCGGCTTCAGTTGGAACGTCTCGGCGGACTGCCGGTAGTCTCTGCTGCGAGGCGTCAGATTGCCGAGGGATGAGCCGTGGTGGCTGTTACCCAGAGAGGAGCGGCTGGGTTTGCTGTGATGGATCAGGCTGTGTTGGCGATGATTGTCCTGGTGCTCATACGAGGAAGGATTCAGCATTGGTGTGGTCATGTCGGGCTCTGTCGCTGTGGAAACAAGTTCCAGCTGCACCTGCAGAACGCAACAGATACAACTGTAAGACACTTTCTACAGGCACTCAGTATGAGCTCATATACAAAGCCGACACCAACCAACAAAGACAAATTTAGCAAACAACATTTTAGAGCATTTATGAAACACCATTGATTCCTCGTAGTTTAAGGAATTATTTTTGTTGTTGTCGTCAATGTTTGTTGAAGGATCTTTCCTCAGCTAGGAAGATGTGAAAAAGGGAGACAGCTGTTCCTCCACTGTTCACTAAAGGATGTCAGAGCAGCGATTGAAGTCAAACAGACCTCGTTGCTGATGAGGTTCATGTGGGACATGGAGGTGGCCTGGTCCCTCCTGCTGCCCTCTAGACCAGAGGAAAGTGTGAGCTTGCGGTGAGACCCTCGAGGCTTCAAACAACGACGCCTGCACAACAGACACACAACATACATTATGATTACATCGGCGCCAGAATCAGTTTAAATTTGAATTATTCTTATCTTAAATAAAAGCAGCAGCCACACGCAGACAAAGATTACCTTTTTTCTTTAAATTATGCTGCGCACGGCTAAATGTTGGAGATTATATTCACACAAAAAATAAGACATTAATGTGTGGTATGTATTTAGCAGATACTAGATAATGTTAAGAATTTATCCACCTCTTCTTTACAATGTTTCAAATGTGTTTTATATCAGGAGTTGATAACAAACACAGCTGTGTGTTGCTGAAAAATTACTTTGTAAACAAATGATTCTTGGCCAGATATATATTTGGAGACTTTGGAGATCGTTGAGATGGAAAGTGTTTCACACACCTGCAGTAGTACAACAGCAGGCAGAGCAGGCACAGCAGGATGAGAGCCATGCCTCCCAGTATAGCCAAAAGGAACACGGTGTGGTACATGCTGATGTCCTTTGCAAACACTGGACCTGTTGGTCACACGGAGAAACTGATTCTGTTGCTCTTCACATTCACCGCAATCCCATTTTCAGATCAACAATTCCAGTTGGTAGCTGTAATGAACCAAACGCTGTTTGCCAGGAGCTCAATGACTATAACAAGACAAATGTGAATTCAGAGGATCTCTCTTCAAAACAAGTGTCCGCTTTGCGATCTTCTTCTCCGCAAACCAGCCAGATGTGCTCACGCCACCAACTGGAGTGTAGAAAGAAACTGCAGCGCACACACACAAATCGGTCTTGTGATCTTTTTCAAAGCAATTTCTTACCCGAGTGTATTGGGGACATGGCGGCCACCCAATATCCCAGCTGAGGAGCGATGTAGGTCAGACTGAGCCGGTTGCCGTCCCGCTGCACGTGACCCCAACTGCTCTTTATCCAGGAACCTGCTGCACACAAACAGTCATGTGACTTGAGCTTGAAATTCAATTTTCAAGTTAAATTCAAGACTTTTCAAAGACCCTTTACTACCATGTATAATGCAATATAATACCTGTGGTAGAAAAGTAGAATAGGAAACCAGTATAGACAATCTGGCCATGAATAATTTGTTTATAAAGTAATTTTTCAGCAACACACAGCTGTATTTGATATCAACTCCTGATATAAAACACATTTGAAACATTGTAAAGAAGAGGTGGATAAATTCTTGTTTAATTATTGAGACAATGACAATGTTTGCTACAGAACTTGAGGTGTCGACAGAAAACTCCCCAATAATAAATTGAATAAAGACGTGAGATGTGCGTTTTGGCAATACTCAACTCTCCCACATGGAGGCAGCATGCTCAGTGAAATCTCACTAAGGCCTTTGAATACAAGGGGAAACACCGACTTCAGCAGCACCAGAACAAAGCGGAGTCACTGATTGATTGGCTCACAGTAACTCTGCTTCAAGAGGAAACATTGACTTGTGCCCTCCCCGAACTTCAGGTCACTGGGCTTACACAGGTGAACCACTGTTTCTTTCTTCATTTCCAGTTATACAACATAACAGGTCAGGAATCTCAAATCAATCTTTTGGGCCGAGGAAACCAAAAAAGACCATAGAAGATATTTGACGAAGGAAGAAATACCTATGGAGGAGTTTGAAAGGAGAAGAGAGGAAACAGAGAGCGTTCAAAAGGAGAGCAATGGAAGAAGAGACGGGGGGGGAAACGGCACGAGAGAAACCGAGGCAAATAAAAAAAATGGCTAAATGACTCAGCACCGCGCACACACACACACACACACACACACACACACACACACACACACAGGTTGTCCGATTGTTTCCACGGGGTTGAGGGGGGGCGGGGGGGGGGGGAGTCCTCTCTGTGTGACCGTTGTGTAACATTAAGATTAAAAAGGAGTCCGTTCCCACGCCTCAATACACTGCATAGAGTCTGCACAGAGACTGCTTGGGCACTACGAAAACATTTACAATGCCGATACAGCCTGTGTGATGCTTCTGCCTCTCACCCCCCCCATGCAAAGTCAACACAAGCTGAGGGTCCTTTTTTTTCAAGTAGTGGCTGGCTCACCTGAGCAAACTGATTTGCATCATCAAAACTCCTGAGGATGAAGGTGTGTCTGTTTACCAACGACACACACACACACACACACACACGCACGCACACACACACACCTAGTGGTGGACTTGATTCGTGTGACATTTCCCCTCACGCTCCAAAAACATGCAACAATAGCTGTCAGTTATACAAGAGAAACAGGTTCCATGTGCACACTGTAAACAAAACTGAATTTCTTTGAGAGTGTGCTTTTATCAGCCTGAATTATTATTCCAACAAGGCCCCGGACGGATAAAAAAAAAAAAGAACATTCTTTGTTTTGGTTTTCGGTCCTCGGTTTAACACATACCCACGCACGCACACAGTGAAGAAACTTAATCAGCCGACCTCCCTGTTATTTTACTTATTTGGTAGGTTGCTAAGGAACACAAGATGAAGCCTGGAGTGAGGGGACCGGGATGACATCTGTTGTGGAAATACAGGATGTGCGTAGGCAACAAATATGTGTGTGTGTGTGTGTGTGTGTGTGTGTGTATGTGTGTGTTCACTCAGCTTTTATCAAAGCTATTTTTATAAGCTCCTGGATGTTGACTTTGGGAACTTTATTGGCTCAATAACATGCTCCTCACAAATGCAGTGAGGACTAAAATATGTTTAATGCAGCTCCCAGAGCATTTCATTCCAACAGAAGAACTTTATTAGGTCCTGACAGAGCAGAAGCATACCACACAGTGCACGTAGAAATGTTATCCTAATGAATGCTTCGTTGTGCGGACACGTCCGACTCAACTCAATCGTCTTTCAGCTCAGCCTGTTCATGGAGAACTGGGTGTGTCACATTGCGGGACGTCTTCAAACACACATTCAAGACCACTGATCTAAATCAAAAAGGGTTGACATAGGCCAGACAGTTCTCTGTCGGAGCAAGCGCCACAGAGCTTTGTTTACTTCAAGATTTAACTGCGCTCCAGTAGATTATACCTCCACGTTGAAATGTTGTGATTGCGACCCGTTTTGATTTGCAAATTAATCTGGAGCCGCCTTTTTACATAAGACCTTAATGAATAATTTGATTCATTGCTCAGACTTGCAGCTACAGAGAGCTGTGACATCGCTGCACTGTGTGCATATGCACATGGTCTACTCTGATTATTTCACAAAATCATTCAACCGCACACAGAAGAAGGCATCTAATAGCACTGCATATTTAAAAAGAACATTTTTCACAGGAGGAGAGCATTTTGTGCTGAGAAAGTTGTAGTAGCATTTTTGTCACTCAGTACATACCAAAGCGCGGGTCAAACCTCCAAGCGGGGATGTGGTCATTTTCTTTCAGGCCACTGTCTGCCGGCAGGGGAACGGAGACTGCGATTGGCTCGTTCACCTGCAGCTCCACTCCGTCGCCGGCCAATAAGTGAACAGAGATGGCCGCCACAGGAGTCAACTCAAACCTCTCCTCTGTCCCTGTGAGAGAAGCAGGAGAGAGTAAGAGAGGGTGAGTGGGAGTAACGTGCACACGAGGGAGAGCAGAGAAAGAGAATAAAGAGGGAGGGAGGTAACAGGAATAGACAGACACAGGAAAGAAAACAAGGGAAACACAGGAAAGAGGGAAACGGGGTAGATGGAAAAAAAGCTGACAGGGTGGAAAGTGACACAAAGGACGAGCATGCTTGTGTTGCCCAAAGGAAGATGGTAAGTGCACGAGGGAGGGGGAGCATTTGAGGGGTGTTCCAGCTGAAGGACGCACAAATTCATACGACACGTACATCAAGACGTGGATGGGAACGCCTGAAAGCGTGCAGGCTCGTGATCGAGAAAGGACGCACACACACACACACACACACACACACACACACAGGCAGAGATAGAGAGGCCTCTCTCCTCGGCTACCTGCTCCCGTCACCGGTGCTCGATTCTGCCGTCGGCCCTATGTGCTACAGTCGAGTGCGTCACCACAAGCCTCACCTGTGCCGTTGCCGCCGAGGACCTGCAGGTGAGGAAAGTATTGGATGTGCGAGGGGGAGCTGGCCACGGTAAGCAGAGCCGTGAGGTTGGCGTAGGAGATGTTGGGGGGAAGCGTCAGAGCTCTGCGCTGGAAATGGACACTGGGCTGAGGCCGGAGACCTGGAGGCGTGACAGACAGAGAGGCTTCAGAAAACACAAGACATTATGAACCAATATCAAGAGTTCTTTCAGCGAGAGAACAATTTCTAAACAATTCTTGTGCCGTTTTTTTCCGTCGCACCTTTCAAGGCGGGTCTGCAAAATCATTTCTAATATGAAACGTGAAGCAAAAAGAGAAATAGAGCTCACAGGGAGAGAAGCGTGAAATTCGCCGGATCACACCGCGCCTCACGAGTCAAACGATGGCGAACCGAGCGGACAGGCGGCAGTGCGCGGTGGAGGCTGAATGAGGGTGCAGGAATTTATTGCTCTATTGTTGGCATCGTTTTCTTCTCCTTTTGCCAAATTCCTGTTCCTCCTAACCTTTTTTTAATTTGCGAACAAACTGAATCCGTTTTGATTTTTAAAATACGGTTTTACGATCCAAACACTTTTGGAAGAATTGAAAATATGTTCATGTCAAATTTGCAATAAAACATTAACATTAAGATACGTACATGTGAATAAAATAGGGAAGAATTAAGTTTCCAAATTAAATTCAATGAAGAAACTGATGGTTTCTTCATTGATAGGTTTTGCCTGCCATATCGTACACTGATCGTGTTCCAGGATGTTTTTACAATTCTTTACTCCTTAATTTCTACTACGGTGTGTCCAGAAATGTAGCCATCAAATTAGGCCTAATGGAGGCAACGCAGCAGCAATAACAACGAGCTAATGCACTGCTTTACTTTTTCTCTCAGCCAGTGTGATGCTTCGTCCTCATATTGTTTTTCTGTGCAATTAATAGTTCCCTTTTCAATTCTCCCCTCTACAGTCCCTACTAGCCAATTAACACATTTTTAATAAAGCGGAATAAACAGGGAAAAGTGTATTTAGCTGAACTCAGCAAGGTGATGTCATTGTAGTCCGACTGTAGCGGCTGCACATTCCTGAGCAGTGAGACACACATCCAGCTGTGTATGAGAGTTCACCGTGTTTCTAGTTGTACTCAACCGCAGTATGATCATCTTTTAACTTCCATGTTTCGATCGGAGGCTTGCTCTTCAGTTCAGGTGTGTTACTTCCCTTGTGAGAGTGTGTTTTTGTGAAAGGAAATGACCCCGTTTCTGTTCTTTGTGTGTTCCCTTCCTCAACGCTCGTCTTTTTCCCCTCCACTTTCCTCTCACCTCGTCTGTTACTAATTCTGTTGGACACTGCTCTCCCCCACCTCTACTGTTCTCTCCAACTGCTCCACCCAAAACCCCATTTTATAGCACATAGCATATCATCTGCCTCTTGCCCCTTTTATGAGAAAGCCTTCTCTAATATAAACTGCACAAAACTCAACAAAAGAGGCTAGCTAACAAGGACGGACTCATAGTTGGTGTATATGTGTGGGTGGAGGGTTTTTACTCAACAACAGGACATTTATTGTAAAAGGTAGGATACATTATTTTCATTTCTTAAAAAGAATAAATCTGAATTTATTGTTGTTTATTTTGGGTATCAACAACACAAATAAACAAAAAGAAATCCGATTTTAATAACAAAAACTGTAACATAGTCAACAATTATGTATACGGAATAAGCTCTAATCACACAATTACATCTTTTTTTATATTAAATATCAACAATTGTGAACTTGTAAAAACAATGACCTATATACTCAATACAACAAAAGTTCCCCTGCACCCGTCCGGCGACACACACACACACACACACACACACACACACACACACACACACACACACACACACACACACACACACACACACACACACACACACACACACACACACACACACACACACACCATTTACCTTGTAAGCCAGAAACAATCTCCACAACATCTTCATACACCATCAGAGTAGCAGCTCTTTCTGGTAGCAGGTCCAGGCTGATGGAGGAAAATACTGGAACACAAATGAACCCCACAAAGTACATCAGCAAACAAATACACAATCAGATAAGAAACAAATCAGCAGCAATCAACCTGGCCACTTTACTGATCGCTATCTGACATAACAAGTCAATAGACCATCGTTATACATTTTTAATAGGCTTGCTTTCCATCCTGTCTGCTGGACACAAGTCTGACCCACCACGCTACACTTCTTTTTCCTCTTTCTTCCTTCCTTCCTTCCTTCCTTTCGCCCATCCATTGTTCAGAGCTGGTAAGCGTGATAATCCAATTGGCTGCCGTTCCATTGGCTCATAATAGCCCCCCCGCTGCAACACACTCCTACACACTGTACTGCCGCCACTTAGGAGGCGCTCTGTGTTAGTGAACGGGAAGCTCAAGCAGCCCCCACGCTGGGTTTTGGCATTTATTGTAATAAATGAGTAATGGAGAGCTTCACTCAGAATTGGTTCTCACACCTGGCATAAACTCACAATATTTATATTCCACTCTAACATACACACATCAAACTGCCTGCACACTCGGAGAGCAATAACCTGCAAGTCAACCCTTTGTGTGCAATAAAATCCTCCTCGCATTTGTCCTAATATATCTCTCCGTCACACACACACACACACACACACACACACACACACACACACACACACACACACACACACACACACACACACACACACACACACACACACACACACACACACACACACACACACACACACACACACACACACTTACCAGGTAATCTGGAGGGAGTCCAGGGCACAGAGTTTGGCACATATCCCTGCTTGGTTGCGGTGACGACCAGCAGCGTCCCAAGGCGGTAGGGGAAGCGCAGGTAGGCATTGCCATCAGGTGACGAGGTTTCCGTGGTTACAGAAGTGTGGTTGGCGAAGAGCTGCACAGTGGCTCCTCCCAGGGGTTGGTGGGTACTGGCATCGCTCAGGTGAACCTTCAGAGTCACCTCTGTGAACAAACAACAGTGGTTCCTGAGCCGCATGTGCGTATATCTGATCGTTGGTGCGGGTGGAGAAGTGACATGCAGACCTCAAACTAAGTGTTTCTAACTTGTTTCGGAGCCACAGCCTTCCACATCCCGGCCAATCGCAATAAGACATTTCCGTGATTCTTGCCAATGGGACTTCCCCTGTACAACAATGGAGCATTTCCCTTTCTCTAACAAGCCTTGGTAAAAGTGAGGGGGAATTAAAGAATACGGACCACTAGAAAAACAAACAGGTCACAGAAAGCGGATGAAATGGATCAATACAATCTTAAGATCCTGTCGGACTGATTCTGCGTTATAGAAGAAAATGCTACATTGAATACATTCAATACTGTGTGGATTGTTCAATTATCATTTGATGCAGCCCTACAATAAAACACACTTAACGGACATGTCATCAACTTGGAACACCCATCTGTGCTGCTCGCTCTCGTTCTGACCACACCGTCCTGCTGGTGAATTCACGCATGGAAATAAATCTGCCGTTAGAGCTTCTGTGACAACGGTTGGATGTCAATGCAGGAGACGATGCTACTTTGTACAACGTTTCAGCCGATATGATGGGACTGATTTTATTTACTTTTAAATACTGACATGTAATTTATTGATCCCCAACCCCCCTTTGTATCAATGAAGCCTTATCCATTCTAACATCTGTTATATGTGTGAAGTGGTACAAGATAGAAATATTGGTTAATCATTGAGTAAATGTATTTAGTTCGTTTCCACCACTGCCAAACAAGGTACGCACAAATACAGTGCATTTATTCCACCTCTGGGAGGCAGGTCAAACCGCTGTGAAGTTAATTATATCGCAAGCAGGAAAACAAAACAACTGTATTCAATGTCAGGCTTAAGGTACCACACAAAACCAACATGGAGCAAAAACACTACAATTGAACATTCTACCAGAACCCACAATCTTTTTCACTGTGCTTCCACACACAGCAGCCGAAACCCTGTTTGATCATTTGCTGCTGGTTGACCCACACCAACCTTTCAATCAAGGCTGAAAGGGTTTTTCCCTTCACCTAAACATGCCCACCTCCCCCTTTCTCCCTGCAACTGAATTTCATCGTAACTCTTTCTTGAAACCCCACCCTCCTTCACATACACACTAAGCAGACCCCTGGCTAGACTGATCCTCCCTCCCCCACTCAGAGATCCTGCGGTCAGTGAAGAACTACTGTGACAAATCTGGTAAGAGTTCAGCCCGAGTGCAGCGGGCTCCACCTAAAAACAGAGCGCGGCAGCAAATTATACCGTTGCATTGGTGAAAGTAAGGAGGTCCGGCACAGCGACGTGTTGATTCTTAAACCGGAGCCGTCATAACCCTGAGAGGTCTGGTGTGAAGATCTGCTCTGTGGCTGCTTCCTGAACCCTCACTGTCATTCCTCAACATTATTCCGTTTGCACCGTCACTAAGAGAGGACTAGAAAACAAAAAGACGTCTGACAGGAACTACACATTGCATTAACAACTCTCTCTGTGTGTGTGTGTGTGTGTGTGTGTGTGTGTGTGTATGTGTAGAGAGGGGGTGGTGGGGGGGAATCATGACCTCACTTCCTGTCCCACTCCCAGTGATGTGCTGTTAGGGGTACCAGCTGTGCTCGCATTCAAAAAGAACTCCCCTGGGAGACTCCAGATTGACAAATGCAACAGCCCCCCCCCCCCCCCCCCCTCCAAAGCTCATCCAATACATCACTACTGTGATGACATCATCGTTAAACAAGCTGGGAGTCTCCTCTCTGCTGAAGCACATGATGTTCAACCTGAAGAATGAACGAAGATCTCGATTCTGCTGCTAAACCAGCAGCTCTAGAACTGTCCCGCGCTGTATTGACTGTGTTTTGGCTAGCATATGGAGGATCGAGGCTTCAAAGAGAGTTTTGCCTGACCAACGCTGTGATCTCAGACCAATTATACCAGACAGCAGCAGCCAGAGCAGCAGGGTGGTCGAGTGTGTCTGAATGCAAGCAAAAAGAGAGAAGAAAACAGGGAAGACCGGGTACGTTTTTCGGCCCACTAAATCTTGAATGAATTGCTTAAATCAGAATCTAAATGGAGCCGAAGCATTTGTGAACCATAAAATGAGGTGTGATAAACTGGAAATGAATGGTATGGCTGGCATCCGTGGAGTGTGTGAGGGGGTTTGGTGCTCTTCCAAACAGAGAAGGGGGAGGTGGAAGGCCCTGGGGGGGCAGATACTTTCTGTACATGAGGCTCGTCCACCATCCCTGTGATGCCAGTTGAAAAAAAATCAAAATGTATCTCAAGCGGGAGCACATGGTTTCATACGAGAGGAGACAAATCAAGTGTGCAAGAGCTCTTGTAAAATTGGCATGTTGAAATAAAACAATCATCATCGTCATTTTTTTCATTTTATCATAAATGTATTGAAGGAAAAAAAAGCAATGATATGAAGAATTAAATTATAGGAAACCTACACTGTGTCAACTTCAAGCCCCAAACAAACTGTTGTGTCATTCTGGGAGCAATAACTTGTTCAACCACAGCGAAAAACACAAGAAATGAAGTTAGTTGTTTACCATTTAGCAACCATAACAAACATCTGATTCTAATTGGGGGGGATCTTAAAAAGGCCTTTTTAAAAGGGTTTTGCGAACAAAATAAATATTACAACGCAGAAAAATACATCATGAATCTCTCTCTCTCACACACACACACACACACACACACACACACACACACACACACACACACACACACACACACACACACACACACACACACACACACACACACACACACACACACACACACACACACGCTCAGCCCACACATAAAGAAAAGGCTATCAATAGGCCTGCTATTTTCCCTCCGCTGGATTAAAAGTGAGATTAGATAGCGACGGCCGATCCCATTAACTCAGTGGGGGACACAGCAATTAGGCGACCTTATCAAATCTATGGCTAGAAAGCACATGGACTCTTTTCGTCTTACTACAGCGAACATCCCATCCACAATAATACGATCACTTTGGCCACTACCATTTTGCTCAGCAAGTTGATGACCCCCTCCCAAAACACAGTGTTTTTGCATAAACCTATGCATCTTCCCCAAAGAGGATCTTCCCGTTGGCACTCACACCACAAGATTAACATCCAGTTTGCCTAGCTGGTAAGATATGATTGTATTGGTTTACTTCTTGGAAGCTTCGGCGAATGTCTGCTAAGGATGCAACGTCAGCAGTATTATGGGCAGCAGTAACGCGAGTGAGATCTATATCTCCAAGTACGTTGTCTGTCTGGCTCCACTCATCCATGTTGTCTGCAGGACTGACCAGGAGAAAGTCCTCAGTATCGACCTGAACATAACCTCGCCGGGGACAACTGGTCAATCTGAGGCAAAGTGGACACCCGAAAAGGAGTTTGGTAGGAATAACAAAGAGTAAGCCTGGACTGGAATTTGTCTAAATTTCATTAGCAAGAAAATGGCAGACACGTGGCCTTGATGGATCATAGTTACAAAATATAAGGAACTCAATAATTTAGACATTTCACATCGCTTTGTTGAAACCATGATTGATTTACAGCATCACTTACTGCATGTTTATAATCATACCTGTACTGTAAGGTAACCAGACTTGTAGGATGTGCAATGTTTGCATGTAAATGCATGTGAGGGATAAAAGTGATTGATAAAACGGATGTGACTCCTCTTTGGAAGTTACTGAGATGGTTCAGCTTTGAAGTTTGAGGCTGAATGAGTAAATCAGGCAGACTTTCAAACCTTGAATGGGTCTGTTGATGTAAGAGACAGGATTCTCTCCAATCTCTGCAGACACCAGATAATTTACTAACTAATGTCCTATAACCAAATGCAAGTTGTGGATATAAATCCTTATTGCAAGTCCACCTCCACACACACACACACACACACACACACACACACACACACACACACACACACACAATGTGCGTGCTGTTGCATAAAAATCAAAGCCAGAGAAAGTTTGGCATTTGAGCTTTCGAAATATGACTAACAATGTATCAGTTATCTGTATTGATCATTCACATTTCTTAAAACAAAAAAACGTGACCATGTTTTGTAATAGTCAAATTTGGGGTTTTGGTAAAACAAACCCAGTCAACTTCGCAACTCCACAACTGGATACTTTTCAATACAATAGTCACGAGTAGCAGCTCCAAGTGTGCGTTTGTTGGCATCCATCTACTTCCTGTTTGACACCTGAACCAGGTGGACGTTCACGATCACTAAGCAGCAACCTCCTTCCACCAGAAGTAAAGTGAAAAGCCCTTCAAACCACATTATGGTCCAATGTGGTCGTCTCCTCTTCCCAGGTGGGCATTCACAACAGAGCGAAAGAGTGTTCTTTGAAGGGCTGAAATGACTAATCGCAGCAGCTGGACACAGTCCTCTAATTACTGCATTATTCTGGACAATACGAGAGACTGTTTGGACACATACGATTTTTTGCGACGAGGTAACGCACCGGCATTCCGGTTGGCTAGGGGAGCCGTTAGCCTCCGAAGCGACTCGGCTAACCAGCGTTAGCTCGTTGTTACGGAGGACGATGTCTAACGTTCGCGCACTCTTACCTTCCGCGGCCGAGCCTTCCGGTGACGTTTTGCCGTCGGCTCCGGGAACGAGGCACCCAAAAAGGCAGAGTACAACCGCAGCGGCTCGTCTCCAGTCCACCGGCCGCATCATTGCAGATGTGAGTGGTTTTTTAACGGTTGAAAAAGACACACAAAAAAAGTAGAAGCCAAATCTTTTGCTTTTTTTTTTCCAAACTCACTGACTGGCCACATCAGCGTACACCGGGTTTATTCCGCGAAGGGGGCGACACTCCATGTTCGGCGGCACAAGCAGTCCTGTTTTTCCGCCTGTACAGCCGCGTTTCCCCGCTGCCGTCGTGCATCACTCGGCCCTTGTGCTGCTCAGTCGTTGTCTTCTCTTTTTTTTTTTTCATCGAGCGGTCAGAGAGGAAGACGGCCCCCTTTTCCTCCGAGCCATATGCCCGAGAACATCACCAAAAGGCGACTCCTTCCACCCACATCTGCGGAGCTCCAGTGCCCCCTGCCGGCCAAATGAGGGAATGTCTAAGGGTCGTTTTTCTCGCTTCACAATTTCTCCTGATTTGGGCTAAAAATGAGTGATAAAGTAGTGATAAAATGAGTGATAAATAATAGTATTCATAAAATTACTAAAATGGAGAATTAAAACTAATTCTACCGTAAACTGTATTTCTAGTATTTAGTATTTGATTGGCTTTTCTCCAACCAAAATCAAACAAGATCCATAGCCTCATGAATGAGAAGTCATATTCTGATTTCAATCAAACAACATATAATTAGTAACACATAATGCAAAAATCCTCTAACAGCTCTATCTCGCTGTCTTATCCTCACTGTATATATATTTCAATATATATATATATATATATATATATATTAGTATATTTGTTGAAAATGTCTTTGTTTGGTTGCTTTCTTATTAACTAATACAAAAAATGAATTCCCTTTTCTTAATTTCTTTTGGATATTCTCGTTATTGTATGTACTGTGTATGTAAATCGAAAGCACATGTCACACACGTCAAGTTTTCATATGCGTACCATACATGACGAAAGGTGCTTCTGATTCAAATGTTTTTGAACCCAAAAGTCTTGTGACATTCATGTGTTTGTAGCACCAACAAACAGCCTGCTCCTCCGGCCCTCGTCTACGGAACTACAGCGTCACCTGCAGCCCAACATCAGGGATTACTTAAACGGTTTCATGAAATATGAAAAACAAAAGTGAAATGTTACCTGTTTTTATGTCAATTAGTCTGCGGGTTGAATTCCGGCCCTTTTAGTTATTCATTTAAGGAACAACGGGGCGATCCAGTAAATAAACAAACAAACAAAACACAGCTCTTCTATGTACGTTAATGGATTTTGTTGCTACAGCTTCATGGTCTTTTTTGCATACAGCAAAGTTAAAATTGATCAATTTTGTATGATTGACATAATGAACTGTCAGAATGTATTTGGATTTAAAATCAATATGCAAAATGTATTCATGTTCTGCATTTAGTTGATATGAGCTGAGAATAATAATTACTTCAAATAGACATTATGGTTGACTGTGATCATTTTCTTGTCCTCAAGAAGAAAATAGGGATAAAAATGAACAAAATTCAGTTTCCTAATTGTACCTAAATACAACTCTATATTTCAGATGGAAACATTGCACTTTTTAGTCAACCATAATTGGGCAGCTTTGGTTTTTGTTTACGGATTAAATTTTACTGATAGACAATACACGGTACTTTAACTAAACTTTTCTAACCAGCTAGAAAAATGTCATCTACTTTCACTTTTACTTGCCATGATGTATTTTGTATTGTACAATTATCTGAATGTCCAATCAATGTCCACATTGCACAAAAAAAACATTCAGATAGATGTAGTCATTGTTTATTTGTGTTGCAGTTCATAACAGCACGTTGACAAGACAGACAAGCAAATTAACTAATACTTATGTTTCCGCTTTTCTCTTTGTTTATGGTTTACTTCGCTGCCAGTTTACTCTGTTGGTTGACAGCGTTTATTTGGAGCGGTACTACCTCGACGAGTTGCTTCTGATCCAATACAATGCCACTTTTTCGCAAAATTTACCGGCTACCCAGAGAAAGCAAAAGAATTTGCAGATGATCAAAACAAAAATCCTTCTTCATTGAGACAACAAAAGAGAATGCAGGGAAATGGCAATCAAAACAATCATTTCATTTCATTTAAAAAACAGGTTCTGTGTTCTAATTCTATGTTTTGAAACTCTGGTATGAGATAGAGTAACTAATTGTATTGATGTATATTAGATATATTGATGTACATTGATGGTTCATCATGTACAGGTTTTTAACCAAAAATATTCATGAGTAATTGTACCTGATAATCGACCGGCAGCCAGATTTTTTCTTCTAACTGTAAAATATTTGAAGAAAATACTTGCACAGTAATGTCTGGGCTTTTGTATAAACAAAACGCTCAGCTTTATTGGTGCCGTACAAGTGACAGTTTTGCTGTTTCATGCCGACTTCTTTGTCTACAGGTTTAAAGGGAGCCGTACGTCGGCCTGCGGTCGGTCGATGCAGCGGACAGCAAACACCCGGGCACGCTGCTCTGCAGTGGATACGGCTTTCATCCCAAACAAATCACAATGACCTGGCTGAGGAATGGAAATAATGTCACATCCGATGTGACGTCCACTGAAGAACTGCCCAATGGGAATTCGCTCTACCAGATACACTCGTATCTGGAATTTACACCCAGATCTGGAGAGGAAATCTCCTGCGTGGTGGAGCACGAGAGCCTCACGCATCCCAAGGTTTATGATTGGAGCAAGAGTGAGACGGGAGGTATTCTTATCACTACAAACTTAAGAGATCTTTTAAATGTTTTACGATAGACAACTTCAAATAACTGATTTTGTTCAGTATGGAAATCTACTTCTATGCTTAAGAAATGTTTTCAGATGCAGCAAATAAGTCACAGCTGAGCAAAATAGCTCTCGGGACATCAGGTGGTGGGTCTGTTGTTTTTGGGTTAATTTACTGCAAGAAGAAAAATGCTGGACACACGTGACCGGAATCAAAATCTTGGCGTAACAGCGCCACCTGTGGCAACGAGACTCCGGAGATAAATAGGCCTTTTCTTACAAAAAGACTACAAAGACATACATGGAACATTCTGCTTTCGACGTTGCTGTGACATCTGTACCATCTTCTTTTGAATCATACGACATGGAGGTCAACAACCTTCGTTATTTTCATAAAGTTACCCAGAGTTCATGTAACCAATCTAGTATATACCGGAAAACTTTGTGTTGTGTGGGTAGGATATAAGTTGGTGTTGAAGTTTGAGGAAATAATATTTGGAAAAATAGATAATAACTTTTCATTTGACCTGTGCACAATATTGTAAGAGCATATTTTCCATAAAGTAGTTTGACTACAACCTGTATTTGACCTTCAGCTATCTGACTAGGTAGGTGTTTCTGTACAATTAAATCTTGCATAAAGCAGCATTGTAAGCAGAGAAGGTAAAACCGACTATTGTTCAATTGTTCTTATAATGTCTCTCATAACAAATTGTAAATCGGATTATAATCGGATTATTAAATCTTGTTTCTTGTTCTTCAGAGTTTGTATTCTTATGGTTGAAATGCACTCATTGTAAATCGCTTTGGATGAAAGCAGCAGCTGAATGACATGTAATGTAATATTGTAACTATTGAAGTTACGCATTTGTGTGAATTCGGTATCACAACAAACATTAATCTTGCTTAATGTAGGCTGCTGAAGAAACTTACCTCACCAATAGGACAGCACAACTTGTTGAGCTTTGTGCCAGTAAACTTCCTCATACAAAATCAACAAGCACCTTTATCTTCTGATATGATTTTTCTTATCTGTTTTATTTGATAGGGATTGTGTTCAAAGAAGAACAAAGACATTATGTAACTAAGTCAGCTGGTAGGATTGTTCAAGCAAGTGTTGCAGCAAGAACATGTCTTTAACAATTAGATATAACATAAATCTATCATACTTGAATCACCAATCATTTGGGTTTTATCATGCATAATACAATCTAGTTGCAAAGTTGGATCCCTTTGTACTAAACTATAGGTCTGTTGTTTTCAGTTGTACAAGATGAAGAACATCAAATTAAATTTTGCAAATGATAAATAGCAATTGCCCTGGTCCTCTTTACACAGTAATTGAAAAAAGAACAATCCAGTTAAAACCCCGGTGGATTTGAACAAGGACCCTTATTTAATCCAATATGTGTGCAGACACCTCTTTAGGTGTCTTACCTTTGTCATGTTTAAATAACAAAGAAATGTTATGTCAAAAAACAAAAACCCATGTTACAATCTACTGTAGATGACCTACATCCTTGTATGAAAGTAGGTCAGGCTTGCGGGCGATACAGACCTCAGTCATGGCTGTAGCCTTAACAAGGCTGAACAGATTGGAAACATCAACCTTGTTTACTGGTCCTACAAAAAAGAGAGGGGAAAGAGTTGCAAGTAGGGTTTCTTTTCGAAAAGCTACACAAACATACTCAACACATGCTGCACAGCTTGCCTTCTGCTAGATCCCTCTACTGATAGACAGCTTTACTTATTTAGGCAAATTGCACTCATATTTTTAATAATCATTTAATCCAGTGTTTACCAAACTCTTTGTCTTGGGACCAACTAATTCACAACAGACCTTTTCTATATTTCATGAGGAAAGCAAATTTGCACTAAATGAGACTTCTTAACCAGTTTTAATAACCTTAGCTTATCTAAAGGCAACCATTGTGAAGATATATTGATATGCATTTGTATAGGAACTATACATTTGACAAATCCCAAATGAGATCAAATGAATGCATTTAGGCAGCGTTAACAAACAAATTCATTCAAGTATCTCACAAAAGTGTAGAATTTTGTTTGTGTTTTAGTATGTTGAGTTCTCTTTTAAGTACTAAATGAATGGCCCATGCGACAGAAATAAAATAGTAACTTAGACCGGATTATGCATCAATAAATTGAAAACCCCCAGAAATAACTATAAGTATAGAAATACATTTGCTAAAGAAAGCTCGAAGACGGCGTCCAGGGTTTAAATCGCCCATCTCACCGTTTCCTCTTTGTGCGCATGCGCGCTAGGGAATAATGAGTCGATTCGGCATCTATTTTATTTTCCTCTTTTTGCTAATCAAAAGCCCAAGTTTGATCCTCTTCTTGTGTTTCGCCATTTATGGTTACATTCACTACAGGACGCGATAAGGAAAACATTTTCGGGGCGGGGGGGGAAGATACAACATTGATAAGAGCTGATGATGTCAGGATGGACCGAGGATGTAGGACGTTATCACCGCGGTTTCTTTTCAGTTTACAAACACGTCACGGGATCTCGTCCTTGTCGCTGCGGATCTGTCCGGCTTCAATCTCGAGTGATGTACCGTGCTGTTCCCGGATCGGAGGTCGTCCCGAAAAAGGGCGTAACGGTTACGTTACCGAGCTGCGATAAGACGCGAGAGGCGCTCGATAAGAGACCGGTATAAGCGCGCGGATGGGGGACGTCACCGAGCAGCCTGCAGCTGAGCCGCCGCACAAAGGGGACTCTGCAGAAACCAGCCGGTAAGATTTAAACACGGCGTTTGAGGGAGCTGCTCCAACAATTGAACAAGACACCTTGAATGCGTGCAGGTGGAGACGCGCTACCCTTTGTTTCTATGCTTTTTGCTCTGTTTAACTTTACCGCACCCAGAGGTGGAAAGTGAGATACAACTTGATACTTTTAAGGAGATGCAGCTGACAGCTTGGCCAATATGCATTTTTAAAAACCTGTAAATTAAAACCCCAGCCTGTACATAAAAAATATCCTGTCCCAAACTACATTAAAATGTCACAACAATAAAAACAATAACAATAATTAAATACATTCTAACATTTTTCATTTTCTTTTAGTCAATTTATCAATTCCGGACTCAATTGCAGTTTTGAATACTTAATGAGTATTTCACAAGTGCATCCTATTTCATTAAAAGATTCAATACTCCCATTACTTACCTTATTCTTTACTTTTACTTTTTCTGCTGTCCATCAGAAATCCTGAAAAGTATTTTAAGTATACTAGGAGATTCATGGAGCTGAAAGCTAATACTTTTTCCTGCATAAACTAATATGTCGTCGTTTTCTCCACAGCTGTTCTCTGATCATACCTAGCAAGTGACCTGCGTGTGTCCAGCTCCATGGGTGTCTTACTGTCAGTTTGGCTGTGCGACAGAGAAGACAGCAGCCCTCTCTCCTCTTCGTCAGCGTTCTCTCCTCTGGCTGTCCCGAAATCCTCTCGCCTGGCGGTCACTCTGAACTCTTTACCGGTCGCTCCAGCAGATGGTCGCTCACACTGGAGCTCGGTGCACCGCTCACCTCACTTCCTGCTGTCGGCCTGCAAACAGGAAGCCACGCGGTCACCCGTTGAGCTGAGCAGCGATGGGGTGAGGGCCGAAATGGGGGTGAAGAGCGGGCTTCATGTCTGGGAGCTGCTGTGGAGCCCCAACGACAGAGGAAGTCATGCCGTCATAGGCGTCTCCAGGCAGAGCTGCCCCTTGCAGGCCTCGGGGTACAAGGTGCTTATTGGTCAAGACTCGCAGTCCTGGGGCTGGGAACTCAAAACCAATCAGCTCTGGCATGCTGGGAAGTGTCTTGGTACTTACCCAAGAACGAGGAGGAGACGCCACTCTGTGGCTGTGGAGGACTTTAGGATCCGGTCTTCAACTTCGTCCCACACAAAGGTGGCACTGACACGTCTTTCTATCCCCGAGCGCATCCTGTTGGTCCTGGACTCCGATGCAGGGACTCTGGGATTTGTTGTTGATGGCAGCTTTCTCGACGTGGCTTTCCAAGACCTTCCTCTCGGAGTGGAGCTGTTCCCAGCTGTCAGCAGCGTGAGAGGGAGAGCCAGCATACGATTACGATACCTGAACGGCGCCACACGTAAGTTTTTATCGGCTTTGGTGAGGTCTACCGGAGTTGTTAAAACGCAAATATTAATCGTTTTTCTTTCTCTCTCCCTCCCAGGTGACCCCCCTGCTTTGATGGCTCTGTGTGGACTGTCAATTCGACAGTTTGTAGGGCAAAAGAGGCAAACTCAAATGGACAAACTGCCTCTACCCCCATGTCTCCAGCACTACCTGCTTTCCACCCACTAATTCATGCACAAACAATAGGAAATATTTCGTCAGTATAATATTTTTGTATATATATTATAGCCATACAAATGGATGTATTATTTATCTTATTTACTCTGAGTTTTTAACGCATTAACAGTGAGGTATTCTCTTTCTGTTTGTTTCTTTGTGTGTTTAATAAATTACGCTCATTTGAACTGAACTTTGTCATGTCTTACAATTTCAATTATTTTGTTAAGGAGAAAAACATAAACCACATTTAGTTAAAAAAAAATGATTCTACACAGGAGTCTGCATGAGGCCAAATCTGACAATAAAAGAGAGTCATTGTTACACGAAACACGTTACGAAATGGCCAGATAACAGAATATTCAAAATGTGTTGACGCTGGCCAAGATTTAAAGATTTAAATTTTGACAATAAACTATATGAATTGGTTGCCTCTTTTATTAAAAAACTAATTCCGTTGAGGTGAATGAATAATAAATTAATTTAATTACAAGACTAACCTAATTTACATTGTCCAATGTTAACAAACCACAGAATGAATGTTTACCTCTCGAGAGGTAAGGTGAAACACAATTAGGGGCGATGCCAGAGTGCTGCGCTCCGGAAGAAGGATAGAAACATTGTCACAGAAAAGCTTATTATACATTTAACAATTATCCCCAAGATTTGGTCCGTCCGTCCTGTAAGTAGCCGCAATAAATAAGCCTTTAATAGCTAACGTTAACTAGACGGCTAGCTTGGCTAAAGCTACCGTTAGCTTCCCCTGCTAGCTAACGTTAGCTAGCTGATTGGCGGTTTCATTCATTTAATTGATACCCTCGACTAAGAACTAGCTAAACCTTTCTTGTGTCATGATTTAGTTATTTTCTTCTTATCAACTCACATTAATAGTTTTCTTTATTTGCTTGGTCGTGTGTAGAATTTACTGGTTATGGCAGAACTGGAAAATCTACGAGGAGGAGGAGGAAGGAACTTTGGTCCACCGGACGAACAGCGAGATGGAGACGAGGAAGAAGACTCACCGACAGTAAACTCAGACGCTGCGTTCACACTGGCTAATGTAGCGTTAGCATATAGTTGCAGCAGTCAGACGCACACTCTTGTTTTTTTTTTTTTTTTTACTACCAGGTTTTACTGAGTGTTTTAGCCCAGCAGGGACAGATGGGCCTCTGCTTCTATGACAGCAAGGACTCCTCTTTACACTACATGAGAGACACTCCGGACACCTACGAGCTCCACCTGTTGGCCAGAGGTCAACAATACACAGCCTGGTTAACACGTTCAGCCTGTCCTCCTGAGTCTTCACATGTTTTCAAAGGCTCAGTAACAAGATTGATGTTTACAAAAACGGACATTTCTGTTTGCATCTTCCTCCTCTCGTTTTAGTCATGCGGGAGGTCAGTCCTCATGTCATCATTACCAGTGCGAAGCAGGAACGCTGCATGACACGCTTACTGCAGAAACTTGGTGAGTGCTGCATTATCTCAATATGGGACGGGGAGATATTTGGTTGTGACATGATATGAGACAAGTAGATCCTAGGTCACGGGAATGGAATGTAATTCGGGATGCTTTAAACTGCAGCCAGGGAGTGTGATAAGGGATAAGAGGGATTAGATTAGAGTTATTACACATACCTTTTAGAGGCTTTTACTCACACAATCATGCCGTGTGAAACCGCTACTTTAACGATAACTCTTTCTTTCATGCAATGCAATATCTTTTCATTTAGCTTTTTCAAACTTGCCTCTGTTGTATCCCAGGTATAAACCCAGACTACAAACCGGAGATCGTTACTTATCCATATGTTGACTTTGGTAAGGAGACGCCCACCGAAAATATCCAATATTAAACTTGTTTTAGGCAAGAGTTTTATGTTTTTGCAATGATTTTCCACAATGAATAGATTTTGAGTCGGTTTGGCTTGTTGCAGGTCTGGAGGTCGGTAAGCAGAGGTTACTTTCAGCCCATCTGCCTTTCCTTCCTGCCTACATTACAGAGAGAGACAGAATGTCCTACATCTCCTCCTCTATCCCCTTTGACTCACCCCTGATGGTGAGCCAATGTCCACACGACAGCCTATCCATCAGTCCATCGCTGTGCAGGAGCTGATCTCAAACCCCCCAAAAATAAATTATGTTTTGGCGTTGTGTGTGTGTGTGTGTGTGTGTGTGCATCCGTTGGGGTAGCTGAGGGCAGTGGGTGCTTTGCTGAAATGTCTGGACAGGAGGAGAGTGGGAGTGGAGCTGGAAGACAGCAGTGTTGGAGTTCCAATCCTACAGTTCAACGCCTACACGCTGTAAGACACATGAAGCTTGGCACACACACACACACACACACACACACACGCACACACACACACACACACATACACACACCACGTAATGGGAACCTTGAAAGAGTTTTGTCAATGAGGAAAGGTACTTCTCTGTATTTAGTTACACAGATTTTCTTGTGTAAAAGGTGTGCACATCTGTGGTATTGTGTTTCATAGTACATGTCAATAAAAACATGACAATTTCTCTGTACCTTCTTCGAGATGACAATGTTGTGAGATGCAGAGGTTTTTATGAATGAAAATGACGCATCTCTCAAATTTACATTTTTTTCTCCCAATATAGTAAAGGTATTGTTTGCATTGACCATGACACCTACAGGTAAGATTGTTCTCCACTACATAGCTCATCTTTACCTGACATTTAGCCCCTTGCAGGTGATGCTGATCTCCTAAATGTCTTCTTTTTATTTCCTTTTGCCAAAACTGAAACCTTTCTTTAAATACTTTTGAATTTCTTTATTATGATAATTATTTTAATTATGCTCTTCAGTCCTTATTTTCTAAATTTCTGTAACCTTAATGTATGAATACATTTAATTAGTTCACCATGGACTTTGTATTTTTATCAGTGTATTACAGATCTTCAAATCGGAAGTCCACCCATCAGTGTACAAGCTGCATTCTGGTGAAAAGGAAGGACTCAGCCTTTATGGTATGTCTGCCTTAAAGTGGCGATTCAGGACATCCCTACTCTCTGTCCTATCTGAAGTTTTTCTACAATAAATACGTATTGTGTGTTTCAGGGATACTGAACCGCTGCCGGTGCAAGTTTGGCTCAAAACTGCTACGGTGAGAAATACATTTTTCCATTAATATTATTACTTATTATTAATAAATGTTTAATGTATTTTATTTTATTTACAACAGCAACATAATGAATGGGCCTTTCCTTATACTGAACTTAACAAATACTTAATTCAAGTTTCTTCACTTGTCTTCTGTATCAAGTTAAACTGTACGACCGTGTTGCGTAACAGTCAGATACTTCTTGTAACGCTGCAGCCACAGTACAACTACTACAACACAGTGTAATGACTTTTAATATGCAGGATACGTTTTTAGTTCATTTATTAAACAGAGGCTCTACACATCCTTTACACAAGACAATTATACTGAATATAAATGATATAAAGATAACTATTCTTTTCAAAATTATCATTTTTATCAAAAAGTTAGAATATTGTTTTTGTCTCTGGTTTTCATTCCACTGCTTGTGTTTATGTAAATATTTCAGCTTCTCAAACAGGATCTTCATGTGTTTTTTTGCTGTGATTATTGTGGGAATTTACATTTGTGGAATTCTTCCATTTTTCTTTGCACGACCATTTTTTTTTGTCCATACACACAACATCCTGTAAACGCTGGGAGACGAAAGCGTTTATCCGTTTATACCTTTTTCTATAAAGCGGCATGGACGTTAGTGGTTTCCTCTCCTTTCCAGCCAGTGGTTCCTGCGGCCCACACAGGACCTGGCGGTGTTACACAGGAGACAGGAAGTGATTCGTTTCTTCACGTCACCTCGGAACTCTGACGCCCTCAACACCCTGCAATCCTCGCTACGCAACATCAGTAACATACCAGTAACTGCTTATGACTCCCGATCCCTTTTGTTCTCCACATCTGTGATCATTTTTCCCTTTACGTGCTGAACAAAGAAACCATGACTTTGCCTAAAGGGCTGTGTTGCTGTGTGTGTCAGACTCTTCTGCACAGGATGTCTCTGTCTCACACTAAAGTGTCTGACTGGCGGAGCCTCTACAAGGTTGGAGCCTCAGTTTTAGCTAAAGCACCATGTCTGCGTGACGGGGTCTATTAAACGTATGTAAAAATGTTGTGTTTCTGTCAGACAGTGTACAATGTGGTGTGTATAAGGGACACAGTGCGACACCTGCCTCAGTCCATTCATCTCTTTCGTGACATCAGTGAAGGTTTCTCTGACGACCTCCACCATATTGCCTCCCTCATCAGCCGAGTCGTGAGATTCACTCAAAACAATATGCAGCTAGTTCACCCTTGTTCTTCAGTATTAATGACTCCATATTTTATTGGCAACATGTAGGTGGATTTTGAAACCAGCATAGCTGAGAGTCGGTTCACCGTCAAACCGAACGTGGACCCAGCAATCGATGAGAGTGAGTGCTTCCACGCGGGACTCAGAATCCCATTACAAGTTAAAAGGCCCGGTCCCTCTGCGTATGATACCGTTGTGTCGTAGTTGATTTAGTCTTAACCGTGCTCTCTTCCTCAGAGAAGAGAAAGATGATGGGGTTGTCTGACTTCCTGACCGATGTAGCCAGAAGGGAGCTGGAACATCTGGATGCCCGCATTCCCTCCTGCTGCGTCATCTACATCCCTCTGGTCTGAGCTGCATGCCGACACGGCTCTCAGCTCATTTTTTATTCACTTATCTGGCAAAAGCCCACATTGTAAGCCGCACTGTCTAAATGTTGCAATAACTATGGTCAATATGTCATTGTTTAATTCTCCCTACAGATTGGATTCTTGCTCTCCGTGCCTCGGCTGCCCAGTATGGTGGAGAAAGAAGATTTTGAGATAGAAGGGCTTGATTTCATGGTTTGTGGATTATCTTGTCAACATGCTGTTGGTTTTCTTCAGAATAACAAATGCTTACACACTGTAATACCGTTTCCTTGCTTTCATGTTGGCTAGTTTCTCTCAGAAGAACGTCTGCACTACCGCAGCCAGAGAACCAAGGAGCTAGACGACCTCTTAGGAGACTTGCACTGTGTCATCAGAGGTGTTTTACCTTCTTACTAACAGAAGAAACAACATGATCACCTAATACCTGTGTGCCTGACTTTGTACCATCAAGTGCTTTCTCAATTTCGCCTGTTCTTCAGACATGGAGACGGCAGTGATGATACAGCTGCAGAGCGCAATCCTGGAGAGGAGCGCGTCGCTTTACAAGGTCGGTCTGCACCTCCAGGTCCCACTGTTTAAAACATGAAACGATTGTGTGCATGGTAGCGACGTTTGTTCATGTTTGCAAGTGGTTTGTTCTGATCAGCTAACATGTTTTCCTTGGTCATGTTGTGTTGAACATATTCGTAATGGAACAGGTCCAGATCCAATGACAAGTTCTTCTCAAGTGATATTTGTCTCATGCCAGATGGCTGTGCCACTTTTTTTTAGGACAGAATGACTATTATGTTCAGATGATGAATATCTTTGTTTACAAAATTGTAGCAATTTTAGCAGATTGCGTCGAGGCAATTCAATTGAGTGCAGGGTTTCAAATCTCTGTTTTGAGAATTTCAATTCCACGGTTTCCCATAACAACAACTACCAAAAACACACAAATAGTGTTACTGCGCTGCGCCCAGAACACATTGCACTTCCTTGTTTGGTCCCCTAAATGCACAGCTTCTGTCCCTATTATACAAGCTGCTCTTTCCTTGGTCCAAACGTCTCTGTTCAGAGCAGTCCGAGTGTAAACCGTGTGTGTCGTGTAGGTTCTTGATCTCACTGCCGAGCTGGATTGTCTGATGGCAATGAGCACCGCCTCTCAAGAGTACGGCTACACCTGCCCCACCCTGGCCAGCCACAGAAAGATAACCGTCACACAGGGCAGGTAGGCACTCGCACACAGGACAGGAAAGCGGTGTCCTAGGATACTTATTCTTCATGTAATGAAACACTTGGAATAAAAAGTAGCCTGGGAAGTATCAAGTCATGTAAGGTTATCACATGACCGTACACACACACACACACACACACAAATAAAAACATAAAGTACTTACTTTTAACGATATTGCAGGACTGGACGGATAAATGTCTGTATTCTACAATTCTCTAGACACCCGCTGTTGGAGCTGTGCTCTCCTGTGTATGTGGCCAACTCCTTCCAGAGCTCAGAGTCGCAGGGCAGAGTCAAGATCATCACTGGTCCCAACTCATCTGGCAAGAGCATCTACCTCAAACAGGTGGGACTGTCTGAACAATCAGATGAGTATAGCTGCCACTGTGATAAACTGCTTCTGGTCTTGTTTCATCACTCCACAGCTTGTGTAGCTGCCTCCTTCTATATGTGACCAGTTTGTTAGTTTCCTCCCTGCCTAAAAATGGCTTGTTATTTGATGACAAGATATGTTTTTCCCATGGTTTGTCTTCTACTACCCCTGGTGATAATGCCAAAACTGAGATATAAGTTCAAGGAAAACATTATTACACATAATCTTTATTTTCAACATCTGTTTCTTCAGCGGTTATAGCTGCATGAGATAATAGTAACCACTGCATTTAGCTGGATGATGTATGTTTTCCCGCTCTAGTCATCTGACTTATTGATTACTGGTTTCAGAAGAAGCCTCAAAGCAGTAATTTACTTTAATTAAGGGTGACAATCAGGTTTCTTATTCAGAACGTCTTCATATTACACTCCGCGATGAGGAGCTATGACTTAAATGCTGATGTGACTCCACTCCCACGTGTTAAAGATTTTTCCTTTACCAGGTGGGTCTGATAGTGTTCATGGCTCTGATTGGCTCAGACGTGCCTGCAAAGGAGGCAGAGATCGGTCTGGTGGATGGGATGTTCACCCGAATGCAGAGCAGAGAATCTGTGTCTGTTGGCCTCAGCACCTTCATGATAGACCTCAACCAGGTACCGAACACGCTCACAGACCTTTCTGCACACGAGCATCTTGTGTGTTTTGTCAGTTTGTGTGGGTGAGGGAATAAAAGGTGCGAACTCCCAATGATACTGTCCTTTATGGGTGATAAGCTCCACTCCCACTCTCCACCTGCCAAGACATTTTTATAAAGCAGCTCCTGCCTACTGCCTGCAGCCATCACACACACACACACATACAAAATAAAACAAAATGTATTATAACACATTGTGTCTCTATTCACCAGATGGCCAAGGCTCTCAACAGCAGTACTGGTAACTCATTGGTTCTCATCGATGAATTTGGAAAGGGAACTAACACAGTAAGGGAAACTTAATTAAATACATATGTATACGCGTAACAAGGACACACAGTGTCATTGTTGTGAGGCGCCTGAAACCAATCCCAGCTGGTATTATCCAATTCAGGTCAGCCCAACATGTGCCACCTATCAGCACGAAAACAGCAGCAGCTGTCCAGAACAGCAGACATTGAGATGTTAATGTGTGCCCTGTCCGTGCAAAAGACGCGAGGCAGTTATGAAACCCGTGCAGGCAAAGACTGACACTTCTTTTTTCGACTCATAAATACTTTTCTTTTTACAGTGTCTGCAACTGGGATATGTCTCCTGTCGGATACTAGGAGTTCACTCTGACTAACATTATGTTGGCTGTCCTCCATCACTGTTGCCAGGTTACTCTGGAGAGGGACAGACAGGTTCTAACGCAATTTAATCTATTTAAAAAAAAGATACAGGTGTGGGAGGCAGAGCCCAGAAGGAAACAATATAAAAAAACATTACAAAAGTTAAATGACTTCTGTTTTAGCTTGTCAACAACAAATATTGAAAGCAGCTATAATCAATATTTTTATTTGCTGTTTTTCCACTAAAACCTTACTCTAGGAGGTAGAGACCAAATGATTTATGTAAAACCAAAGAGCAACCAAACAACAGCTTTTTATGTAGGACAGTGTCACATGTGCTTTACATTTAAACAGCCAAAGCTTTCGCTGCCTCTGTGTGGTGAATCTTACAGCAAGGCCTGTTTATTTTGCTGCATGTCACACCCCTCCGTCTTCTTTCTGATGTACATAGGAATGCAAAGTACTCCGCAAAAAATAAGTCTACACCTGCAGATCTGAACGGTTGCTGCTTTCTCTTCCTGCTGTTCTGTGGAAGATGTGACGCCTATTTGTTCAACAAAAACAGTTTCAATGCAATCATACAACTTAGGATTTTTTCTTACATGATCAAGATTTAGAAGCTTTATAGTTACAGGAAGGATGTTCTCTAGTTTTGCGCTATATTCTCTATTAGTCGACACATTAGCATCAGTTAAAATAACAGTCTTGCTCAATCACAAAGAACGAGGACCTGTTGCTTGGAGGACCTGTTTATCCAGAGAGGCAAGAATGTTCTGTTAACTGACCATCATTTATTTATCTCACGCTATCGAGGGTTTGTGTAAGGAGCTTAACCTGTATTAAGATGGATCTGTAGAAGCTTTGCCCTCGGTAGGTTGCAGACCCAGCGGCTTATTGTTCCCCTTCAGGTGGATGGACTCTCTTTGTTGGCTGCATCAATCTCTCATTGGCTGAGAAACCCTCTGGATGATGTTCCTCATGTCCTGTTGGCTACGAACTTCCACAGCCTGCTGCAGCTGGGCCTGCTGCCCTCCTCCGGCCTGCTGTCTCTTCTGGTACTGAAGGATACTCGGACTGAGCCTGCGTAACGTTGCCACGCAGTTTGTGAATGAGGGAGGCTTCATAACTATGAAGCACCAAAACCTCCAAATGAACATCTTTCTAATGAGACACTTAGTTTTACCTCATTAGACGGTCGTTTTATTGTGCATGTGGTTGTGCATCAATGTGTGTGCGTGTGGGTCTGTGTGTTAGACTCTGGAGACGGCAGTGGACGGGGATGAGTTGGTGTTTCTGTACCAACTGAAGGAAGGAATCTGCCAGTCCAGCTATGCTGCCAACATTGCTGCACTGGCAGGCCTGCCTACTAGCCTTGTGCAGCGAGGAGTGGAGGTAAACACACAAACGCACACACACACACACACAGATACGCAGAAGCATGCTTGCATAGACTAGCTGTCTGTGTTTGTTCAGGTGTCCGAGCTGTTCAGGACGGGGCGGCTCATCAAGCGGATCGACAGAGCGTCGTCTGATGAGCGAGCAAACCGGTTTGTTAAAAAACAGCCACACAGAACGACAGCGGAAATACAACACAACAGAGCGACCGCATGCGAACCAGATACGTGTGTGTGTGTGTGTGTGTACGCGTGTGAACCACAGGTGCAGGTCTTTGGTGGAGGCGTTCCTGAGCCTCGACCTGGACGACAACGACTTGCACCTTCAGAGCTTCATGACAGAGGAGCTCCTGCCCTCTGCTGGGGAGCTGCTGAACCACAGCTGAACGGTTCTGCTGACGCTACAGACACGATTCTGCAGCTCGGTGGCCGGTTTGTCCGTTCACTGTTTTCGGCTAGTTTTGGGAGAGAGGGGGGTGAGGGGGGGTTTAAGTTTAAGCTCTGCCTCTAGATACATTGCAAGCCTTACATTTAAGTATCACTGAAGCATTTATTATATTGCATGGGTTTTTCAGTTTTTCACAGTAAATATGGTATACAGAAATGTTTTTTCTTTTTGAAAGTCTTTCTAGAATAATTTGTCAATGCCAAAGTAGTCTAGTTCAGTACACAGCATTCTGTAAAGCTTTGGAGAAGATGAATAAATGCAGCCTGTTTACTGTCATTCTGTCGAGGCCTTAGAGAGTCATAAGAGCCACTGTGAGACACAAAAGTGCTGCGATTGGAGGTTTGTGCGCTGAGTTGCAGAAGGGGGTGTTGCAGCACTTTTTGGTCATGACAAAGATGGTGTTGTTATAGAAGAGCTCCACGGAAGTCTCCACGTCACACTCGTCCGCCTTAACACATCCCAAAGTCTTAACGTCCAGGGTGTCCACTGTGAAGACAAGACGCTGGTTTTAAATGTAAACGTCCTTAAGCAAATGCTAGGACTTTAACCCAATCGCCTTTTCAATCCTTTCAGCGCTTGAATGTTAATTTCGAAGGCTTAACACCATCTTTTACCACACACCTGCCTTCCCTCGGCCCGTGTAGCAGCGCTCGCCGACGGTGCAGTTGATTTCGGTGGTGTAGCAGGCGTCCCAGAAGCCCAAGTCACAACGGAAACACTCTAGAAACTCTTCAGCCTCTTCCTCACCTGAGTTCAAGGAACAGCACAGAACAGGACAGTCTGATACAGTAGTTATGTTTGAGGTTTTAATGGGATGAATTTTGACTGAACATCCTGTCAAATGAGAAAAGCCACATTGAGGCTTAATTAATAAATCTAAATTATGTTGCCATATTGAGTTAAAGTGATAAACTTTAACTAGTTGATTGTCATTAAGTGAACTTGTTTACACCAAGATTGCAGGACAAAAGATGACCAAACAAGCTAGAAACAGAGAATATACACATATTACAAGTGTAACGGGTGCAAACCTTTGAATTATACAGATTTTGAGGCATTTACATAATGTGTTGTTGGACACATTTATTATTCAGAGGGTGCTGAATGTGTGAAAGTGTTGGAGCCACATTGTGCCAAATACTTCAGAATCAGAAATATTTTTGTTTGTTCCGCGGCAGTCTGGAATTTGTTTCTGTAATTAATTTATTGGTCACACCGCCTTATCGAAGCCTCACTGCCACAATTCACTGAACGTATAAAGCCTGAAGATAAGATAACTTGTGTCACACGTCAGCACTTTAAAATGCAAAGAGGCCTCTTCCTTCACTAAATAATTTATTGGCAGTTTAAAATGTGCGCCAGAGTGATGTTAAAGTTGTAATTTCAAGCTCATGCCATGCAGTTTTATATTCAAAGAGCGGTGGAGAATTCATTTTCAGAAACAGAGACGAGATTATCCACGTGGTTTTGGATAAAACAGTTTTTTTTTGGCACAGAGCTGCTGGAAAGGGGCTGATCTCCTGCCCGGGTCCATAAGATGACTTTCAGTGAAACCCAGGATCCTTATCCCCTCTTATCTTGTTAGCTTGTTGCCTTTTCAGGTGAACAGGCAGACAGCAAGTCGTTTGGGGTTATTAGGTGGAGAGCTTACGCTCCCTAAATCTAGTGTAGTCCAATTAATCCGTCCTGAAGTGAAGTCCACCCTGGTGATACTGTTTTCATGCTCAGTATTGGCTGACAGGGAGGTTTTAGTTCGACAACATACAGAGTTTGTGGTGATGTCGAACTGTGTTTTTATATTTTCTTCACCACGTTTATTGAGCAGATTTGTAAAAACTGCAGGTTTGGATCGGATCAGCACAAAAGACAAAAGGCACCAAATATAACTTTTGTTACTAGATGCCAGTTATGAACGATGCATAATGGCAGAAAGAGATCTTTTTGCTCTTTAATTTTAGCAGTTGGTCTACTGCTCCAGACCTTTTTATTCACTATCGCAAAAAATACTTTTTTGTTATCCTTTTAATCATATCGAAAAGCTTGAATAAGGTCCTGATTATCTATTTCTCAGAAGATCTTTGGACATTGATCCCTTCATTTGACACATTGATGATTAACATTAACATGAACTTCATTACTCCGCAGTTCAAGTGCCTAACGAACCCTGCCAGGTGATCCGGAAACAGATCACGGATCGACAATGGTAAACAACTACGAGAGAAGATTAAACCGCTCCAAAACAAACCGGACACTATTTAAAGGTGTCGTACAGACCTTCAATAAAAAACGTCTTTGATTCATTTCAACATAAAAGTTGCAGATCAAGAACTAGATACTTTTCTTGGTGTTGAAGGGCAGAAGATACGTCTGAGGTCCAGCTTCTATAAAAAAAAAAACCTTACCTTGAGCAGGTGTGAGCATTGCAACAGCAAAAACATAGAACACTAGTCCTTTCATTTTCAGCAAGACGCTTCTCCCGTGGACTGCAGCATGAGGTCCGCTGAGGAGACGGCAGATTGGATTAGCTCAGGAATAGAGCTGCTATTTGTCCACAGCCTACAGCTGCTGAAAGGCGGAAGTGAAGATGATCAAAGAACCAAAGTTGGGGGGACAACTTGCCAATTAGACAATCCTGCGTGATGGGATGTGCAGAAAGATTTCATATCGCCTTTGAAGTTTATTTTAGCTTGCAGTACCAGAAGTTACATTGTTGAATGGTTGATATACTTGGTATAGCTGGTGATTCACCCCCCCTTGTTTTTTTCTCAAGTATGACACGCAATGTGTTTTGGGGATTAAAAGCCCTACTTGGTGGTTAAAAACCTTTCTGCTAACCAGGCTCTTTTTGTTTAAGGTTCTTAACTTAATACCACTTCCAACTATAAGAGGTTGAAGAAAAAAAACCTCTGCGTTTTCTGGTCGGTTGATCCTGAGTCAGCCGCATCTTTTATATAAAGAAAATGTTGACCATAGGTCGTCTCCTTCTTATGGAACCCAGAGTATCCTGAGTCAGCGCCGGGTTAAGCAGCTTACAGCCTCCCTTCCATCTGGATAGATATGTATCTACAAACAGCCCACTATTCTCTCGGGACGGGACGGGGGGATTCAATCCAGTCATATTCTCAATGCAGCAAAAAAAAAAAAAGAAGTGCGCTGCTAAATTACGTAACATCCCTGTTGTACAACTCGATCATTTAGTGTATTCTCGGTTGCTGCCACATGTTGTGCATGTGCGTACAGACAAGAAAATTCCCTCTGTTCAGTTTTTAATGTCACATTCAAAAACGATCAATAACTAGGAAATCAAACGATATGCCATGAAGACACAGGAGCTAAATTAACTCTGGCACGGAGCCAAAATGCTGCTTCCTGTCGAATGGTTGTTATAACGACAGCGAACTCAGTCAAGACTTGTGATAGCAATTTTTTTAATTATTTTCTGACAACTTTATAAAATCATTTTGGGGCATTTGGTGTCTTCCCAACCCTCATTGAAGCAGTAAATTGAATCCACCTCTAAAAACAACAGCAACCTTCGTGAGGATAGAAGAGCAAATCAGGTTAAGAGGGGTGAACAGCGAGATAACGGTAATAAGTACAAATGAATCAGTAACAACCGTTGGCTGCAGCTCTGGCATCCATGCAGATCCTTCCCTCTAGGTGTAAACACATCCGAGCATCTTTCACAGTGAGGACTCATGCATGTGTGAACGACAGAGAGCTGCTTTTTCCAGGCGACGAGTGCGAAAGAGGCAGACGAGTCAGACCCATTCTCCCCGACCCGGACCTGCGTCTAAAATCCAGCATCTTGAAACAGCATAATGTGCCTACAAAACCTTCCGCTGTTTGTGTGTGTGTGTGTGTGTGTGTGTGTGTGTGTGTGTGTGTAGAGTGTTATTGAGAGATGGGTGCTGCACTTGGTGAGGGGAAACAAAGTGTTGCAAATTACTGAACGCTTCGGCCTCCGTCGTCATCTGGACGGCAGCATCCCAGCATGGGCCCAAAGAAGGAGGGACGACTGGCTCCTAATAGGACCTATAAAACCCCTCAGACTGATCCCCTGTGCAGTTAGCGGCTGGGGGAGAAAAGGCTGCCGATAATTAACGTTTTACGTCCTTTAGCTCTCGAGACTGTTTCAACAGGCGCGCTTTCGCTTAATTGGACCCGTTAACGTTCCTCCCCGCGTTGTTTTGCTCTGTTTAAGCCAGAGCACGAGATGGAGGACGGAGGGGTATTTGAATAAAGCGTAGGAATCAGATGACGAAGCGAGAGGAGATGAAAGGTCGGCATGGTGGGAGAGGGAGGCTTCAGTTACACGACTCATTCCATCGCTTTGTCAGAAATAACCAGACTTAATTATTGTTGGGGTTTTTTCAGTCATTGCTCTTTTCATTTTTCACCACCTCGCCACACTCGAGAGAAAGGAGAGACATGAACAGCTGTGACAGTGTGAATGAAAAACATTTAAAAAATGAATTACGGTAAATCACTGAACAGCTGGTATTTATAGCGTCGCCGTAGGTGACCAATGAGGAGTGTGGCCTCGTGTGCTTCCCTTGTTTATACAAAGACACAATTTCTTCAGATAAAGAGCAGATAGCAGTGTGTGTGAGATTAGACAAAGACGCATTTAAGACCTTCTCTGGCTCATCCTCAAACCTCTCCAGCAAGGAAATGTAAATGCTGCATGTATGTGTGTGTGTGAGAAAGAGAGAGAGAAGGGAGGGGGAGTGGAGGGGGGAGTGTGTCCATCTCCCACTGCCTGCACCCAAATAAGTTTTTAGCAATCCCCCCCCCCCCTCACGTCCAAATATGGTCAAAGAAGCGGTGGCTTTTGGGATTTCTGGCATGGGGCGAGTTCAAAGAGAGCGAGATGGGCGAGCTGACATCAGACGGCCGAGCTGGGATCCTTCAAACGTGGGTGAGTCAGAGAACGATGTCGGACAAAAACACCGCTCGGAGGCGGTGACTCAGAGCCGCTGCGCCACTCGCAGAGCAACCAACGTTTCATCCGACTCGCAGTCGTGGGAAAACTTCCAAATGCATCTCATCATGCATATTTGATGAGAGGGTAGAAGTTGAAGCTGTGGGGACGGGGGGCGGGGGGAGGGGCTGCAGGGGGGGTTCAGGGTTCAGGGAAGCCTGTCCGCGTGTTGAAGTTGATCTCGCTGGAGTTGCAAGAGTCCGAGTGGACGGAGGAGTGGGAGACGGACGGGCGAGGGGAGGGAGGGTGAGGGATTGGCTCCTGATGGTGCAGAACTTGGGCCAGCAGAGTCGCCCTTCCTTCCTCCTCCTCCTCCTCCTCCTCCTCCTCCTCCTCTCCGTCTCTACCTCCTGCCTCCGTAGGGGCCGACTGCGAGGACCGGCTGCCGGCGCGCTGTGTCTCTCTGTGAGGTGGACGATGCGGAGGTCCACAGTTGTGGTCTGCGAGGGGCAGCATGTGGGCCGGAGGGGCCCAGGACCCGCGCTCTCCATCTTTACACTCCCACTGCTCCTGACAGCCGAAGCTGGGCAGCTCCTGCGAGTCCTCCCAGCCGTCTCCTCCCTTCAAGTCCTCAAGGTCGTCCGCCGTCTCCTGCCTGAGGACCTCGAGGTCCCGGTTCTCGTACAACAGCGTGGCGGCGCAGATGAAGATGAACAGGCCCACTCCCATGACCACGGGTCCGGCCAGCTTCATCCTCTCCACGTGGCTGTCGCCCCGGCCGCCCGCGGCGGGCTTCGGGGCGACCGACACGTAGCCGGCCACCGCCACCGCCATCCCCACCAGAACCACCACCACGCCCAGCAGGAGCCACACGCCCGGGGCGGAGCGCAGGGGCAGCTTGGTCCGGAAGGCCTTGCCCCGCCACAGGTGCCCGGCCCACGCAGGGGGGCAAACAGCCGATGACCGGGAGGAGGAGGAGGAGGAGGAGGCGGGGCTGCCGCAGTCGGGCTCGGCTGCCGTCATCCTGTGACTTCGCACTAAACCGGGGAGGAGGAGACACAAGGAGGAGCAGGAAGAGAAGAATTAGGGAACAAAGTTCCTGCACCGGAGTGGGAGGGGGAGGGGCGTCGTAGTTTACTCTGCATCGCACACAACAGGAAATAGCTGCGTTAATAAGACATGTGGTGGCTGAGCTAATGAGATGCCAGCTTCTCTGCAGCCCCTCCGGTGTCTCTGTGGAGCCACTCGGAGGCTCTGGACCCGGACCGGACCGGACCGAGTCCCGGGAACACAAGGCGACCGATACCGATCCCCCGGTAGGATTTCAGTTCGCCATTTCACCGCAGCTCATGGAAATAAGATAAAAACGGAACTAGTGATATCATTCTAAACCCCTCCAACCCCCCCCCCCCCCCCCCCCCCCCCCTCCTGTCACACACACACACACACACACACACACACACACACACACACACACACACACACACACACACACACACACACACACACTATGCCCCCCGAGGCGAGTGAGCACAACGCGATTCAACAGGGCGCCGCCGTGGACGATGCACCGTTACGTTGTGTTTAAATTCAAGACACTCCACTGTTGCGGACTGCAGCAACTCACTGCCGGTCCACTTTAACGCAGGCCACGGCGCGCGTCGGATTGGGTACTTGCCTTATTCTTGAGGTATCCGGCTCCTCGGCATCATCCAAAGGAAGAACCCGGAGTCGCGTTATTTCCTCCCACTCCTCCTGCGCGCGTACAATCAGGACTTTCCACGCATTCCGACAAACACCAAAGACGGGTTTTCTTTTTCCAGCCTTTCTTTCTTTTATGTCGCCGCCTGAGCCGGTTGGGAAGCGCAACAGCGAGATTGAAATGAAGCTTTTGGGATGAACACAGTTTCAGTAAAAAAAAAAAAAAAAAAAGAAGAGGGGGGAAAAAAGTGGTGCAAAGGCGCTCTGGCTGCGCGAGTCCTCGCCGCTTGTGCGCCTCCGCAGCCTGTGTTTGGATTATTCTCTCTGTGCGAGGAGAGGAGGGGTCGTGGGAATCTGTGGCTGATGCAGGCCAGTCCCACGGTGAGCCCAGTTATTCTTAGTGATCACAAAGCCACCAATTGCGAGCAGGAACACCGAAACGCAGATGTGGAGCGAAAAAACAGGGCGATATGGCTCGTATTTTGGTCCTTGCAGAGCCTTGAATTACACATGTGACTTTTGAATCTGATCATACAGACCTACAATGCTATTTCATACGGTTGCAGGCAGCCATTGTGGTTCTCCATTAAATGATGTAGGGTATACAAATTCCCCACCAATTGTACAGTCCTTTTAAGGTCCTGGGGAGGTCTAATCCTGACCTGTAGAAAGAGATAGAAAGTTGCATAAAGCAGAGATCATATACCTGCACACTGTGCTATGCAAGCGATGTCACTGGAGCCGGTTGGGGGCTGAAGAATACAAACTGAGGAGGACAAGGGGGCCGTGCGGTGGGGGGTCACTCGGAAAGGCTCGGGGGAAGGTGGCTAAAGTCTCCCACTTCTTAGTGCTCACTCTGCCCTCTCTTGCTGCCGGGTGGGACGGGGCCCCCAGGCCACCCACCGCTCACAAAAACCATTGGGAAACACTGCTACAGAAAAACGTACTCTGGTTGAAGGTTTAAATCGACGGCGTAAGAATTCTAATCAAACTTCAAGAAACTTTGAGTTACAAAAAATGCATCCTTTTGTAAATGGGCATCTGTGTACATTGCCATATTGATATTACAGACCTGTTATCCGGCTACGTTAGAAGAGTACGTTGCTAATGTATCTGTATTTTCCGTTAATTTCTTGCAAGGAAGGACTTCTACAACAGCTGAACGCGAACAGGCAGTGGCAAGCTTCTTCTTGACCTTTGAGAGCAACACAGAAATCTCTACACATTGACAGGGTTAACACCTTGGTTCTGTTTTGCTAAAGGGGGATGGAGACAGGCAACAAGGTCCCGGACCTGAAGGAAGGAACATATGTCTGACTAGATTTAGGACCAGGGTTAGGGTTAGGGTCTCCTTCCTCCATGCAGCTGTGCTATGCACAGACAAATGGGATCAAAGCGGAGACGAGCTCCGAGATTCTTCTGCTCAGATAGTTCACACACAGCTGGTGTTGTGGAACTTCCTCACAATTAAAGTCATCTTTATGGCATCTATACATTTGACCATTGCACCAATCCAGCAGCTTCTCTGTTAAATTGGGAAATGGAATGCCGTCCTGGCCCCGGTGTGTCTACGACACCTTCGGTTGTCACCGCGCTCTTTCCACCATCAAGTCTTCATCGGCGGACGGAGATCACTCACTCATATGGGCATGTAGCCTTTCTTTTTCTTTTCTATGAACAGCATGTGTTTAAACTATGTGTACTTTTCATACATAACCCATTTGCAAATAGGCCAGACTAAAACCAGTATGGGACAGTATGGTACGTATGGGTGCCATGGCTGTTGGCCCATGTGACACCAGAAGAGAAAGAAGACCTTGTGGTACATAAATTCTTAGTCATGTTGACTTTTCTGTAACCTTTGCATTTTTGTGGGGGGCGTTTCATTTAACTCCTTCTCGGGGGGCTCAAACGATTTAAATGAAACCAGGTGAGGCGTTTACAGGAAGAATCCCTCTTGGCTAACGCGTCCTACATATCATACCAGAGACTTTTGGTTCGAAACATGGGGCACAAGACAAACATCAGCGTGATAATACTCAATCAAGCCTAAAATATGGAAGTGCAGTACTTGGGTAATTGCACTATACTTTCCCCCAACAATGACGAGATGTCCTACAGCGCTTGCACGTCAACAGATCTCCATCCGCTGGCAAAGAACTATTATACAGATAAAGCTCCAGAGCAAAACAAACGTAGTTGAGACTGTTTTTGTCAAAACTGCTGGAGCTAAAAAAATGCATTTCACACATCTGTAAAGACGTAAACAAACATAACAACAGATGATTACCGTGTGTGGTAAAGTGACTGAGGTTCAATGAGGACAGCCGGTCGAGTACATCTCATTTATTTCCACCAATTCAAAAGCTTTCTGTCAAACAGCCGCAGCTTTCCTCAGGCCCCGAAACAGCGTAGCATCACCCTTTAAATTAGAATACATAAATAAAAGCTGTTTGCATATAAACATTTGCTGATGTACACATTCTAACTTGCTGAAGTACACAATGATTTACAAAGACTCTGACCATGTTTGTCTGGTTTCTTTTTTTTCTCAAAATCTTTGTATCAATTGAAGCTCGTATTTTTACAGTTCGCCGTTAGAGCCTTTCCCTGTGGACAGACGTCAAGCCTTTGCATAACCAAGCGGGAGTAAACTGTTAGAGACAGTTATTTTGTAGCTGTATACTATTTACAATGTCAATGAACCAAATGACATGAACAAAACCACAGATAGCCGTTTGTTTTAACATTCATATTCACGTGCCGTTCCCAGAGACAACAAAGCTGATGTGAGGTGAAGCGGAGAAAGTTAGTAGTCTCCTCCCACCTTAAAAGACTGCATGTTTTCTTGATTTGACATCTAGCCCTTTGTCCTGCTTGTCAAACTATCATTTGACCAGAAAAGCACCCCTCCCCCACATACACACACACACACACACACACACACATCCTTCCCATCCCCCATTCAATCTAAGCTTCAGCCAACTCCAAATTGAATTAAACTCTCCTCTCCCTTTCGGCCTGTGGAGTTTCCCACTTTCTCCATCTAGAGGAAAAAGGCTGAACTACATAGTGCTTCTGTTCCACTGGGTTTCACATTTTAAAAAACTCTTGCCAACTCACGATTGTGTTCTGCAGCTTTGAAAAGAGAAAAAAAGGAAGTAAAAGTCTGACAAGTATAATGCAACAAAGGACAACCAAACGTATTCAATCTGCTCTGAACTCAAGCACCGTTACCGCTCAAATAAAAAAGGATATGCAACAGAATTGTGACATTAGAATAAACTAATAAACTGTACAATGTTGACGAGCGTTGAAGGTGCCTGATGTTCTTTTTTTTTTTTTTTTTTTAAACAAAAAACAATATAAGGTCTCTTGCACAACTCTCCATCAGGTCCAGCGGCACTGTCTGTGGGGAGAGAGGAGGGGGAGGGACGGGTGCTCTCCTGTGATGACGTGTAGCTGCGCCGTTGCAGAGTTCGACAGAAGAAACCTTTTCTAGCCAATTTTAAATCAAACGCCTTCTAGCCGTGTGTTGATGAAACCAGAGCTGAGGGGCCGGTGAGGAGGCAGTGATTCCTCGTCAAGTCTTTAGAGTCTTACTCTTCGTCTGCATTCTTCAACATGAGGATGGAGTTGTAGATCTTCAGGGCGGGTCCTAACTTAATGGTCAGGATCTTGACGATGTCCCCTTGGGTGAGCAGCAGGAAGGACTCGCCGTCTATTTGCTAAACAGAAAGCAAGAAACATTTGATCTGCGTCACTTTGACTTCCCCAACAACTTGCCAACTGTGTCTGTGAGTTGAATGAAGTGCTTACCTCCGTTTTAAACGTAGCAGCGTGTTCTTTACATCCTGGAAGGCCTTTGACAAAAGTGGCCACCTGGTGATGAAATATAACAACTTACAGCTAAAAGCAACAGACGGGCTGTCAAGCACAAGATGTTTAAATTAACAAAGGGTGCAACGACAAATAAAAGGGGTCTCATGTACGCCTTCATTGAACAAGCAGGCAGAAAGAGAAGCACTCCTTGAATATTCACCCAGTTGATTTTCCCTGAACAACTGCGTGCCTTCATGTTGGAGGCTTTTCATGTGCTGGCGCAGTGTGAGCGTGTAAGCATGTCTGACCTCCTCTGCGCTCCAAGTGGCCACTCGCTTGGCAGTCAGCCCCAGGACCTCAGGCAGCAGCTGGCAATGTTTGTCCCAGCAGAGAGACACGCGGTGTGGGGGGGAGGCAGAGAGGCCAGGGGAAAACACGGACTCGTGGAGGGCCTGCTGGAGAGAGATGGCGTCTGGAGAGGCTGGGGAGAGGGCAGGGAACGCGGCAGTCAGTGGGAGTGAGTTGAGGATTTACATCCTTTAAATACTGTGTGTTGTGTCGTTTTTACACACACGCACCTTTACCATCGTCCATCTCCTCTTTGACATAGTGCATTTTCAGGTATTTGGGAACTGGAGCAGTCCTGGAGAGACAGACGCGTTAGAAGTCCCTCTTTCATACAGGAGGACATCTTCTGCAATGCACTACAGCAGCTCAGCTGGGTGCGATGGTTTCATGACTGTACCGTTTAGGCCTCGTTCCGTTGTGACTCACTGGCTCACTGGCTCCGCCCGGTGGCTCAGACTGAGTGTTACGCGCTAAACGCTCAGCCTCCACCGTCAACGGTTTCCTAGCAACACAGACAATCCGCTCATATACAAAGCAATAGACATAGGTGCAAGAGAAACAGAGAAGTGTGTGTCTTTGGGAGTATTAGTGATTTTAAGATATACATTTGTTTAAAATATGTGGACAGACTTTTAGTTTGAAACAAACCATATGAACAGCATGTGAAAAGGTCAGATTGTTAATGTTATCCCTGTTGTTGGACTGTTGCTTAACAACAAGCCCCGGCCCTTCCTGACACTAACGCGGGTGAATTAGCTGTGCTGTGGTATTGCCCTGACCCAGGCGGACGGCGATCGTCACTGAGATATTTCAACATCTGCACTCTATGAAAAAGTGGTTCTCTCTTGCTGGTCACATTGTTCAGAAGGTAACGTACATTACCTTGTGTGTCTTAGCGACTGGCTTGATGCAGAGGAGTCAGAAAATGTGAAATGGATGTTAACTTTCTTTTTGTCATTGTGTAATTGCTCAACCTGCACCACTTTTTTTCTTTGACCGAGATTCAAAGGAACTCCACAGTCTTTACCGACTGAAAAGTCCTTTTTTGTGCTGGACTACTTTACCTCACTCCAAGACAGACCTTTACGACTCAACATATGCTGCATTATGCATTTGCCTGATAAAAGACAAATGTTTCTTCTGGTAGCTGTTCAGAAACTAAAAGAAAACCAGAATTACTTTAAAATTAAAGCATGCTATCTTTGCCCAGCACTAGTAAAAACTTTAGAGTGTTCGGACCTAAAAGTAGAGATCAAATGCCGCCCTCTATGTGTTTGTACACATTGCATCTCATGCTCTTTTGTTGAATGACAGCCACACACCTGTTGTGAGAGTCTTCAGCTCCTTCTGCCTGGTCTGGCACTGAGGAGGTCTGTGTTGTGGTGTTCGTACTGGGATCCGGGCGGCGCCCGCGTGGATGAGGCCCACTGACGACGAGGGGCCGTTCTCCACTTAGGCGGTCTGGCAGCAAGCCCTCCTTGTTCAGATTGGTCTCCGAATAGGGACAACTCACCTGACTGCACACACGAAAGACACAGAAACTTTACCCAGGCCTACAACTAACCGCTGCATTTTACATTTGATGCTCTGCAATTTAGCAGGTCACAACAAATAATACAATGGAATACAAAAACAGCAAGAAATCACAGACGAGACTCAATACACACGAGCAACACTTTACATTGCGGCCAGCCCACACATGGATAATTGACACAAAGACTCCTTGTCCTCGTCTACTCACTACATATACAGTACCCAAATATTGTTCAAACGAGACTTGACTATCCATGTGTCAGACACAGCATAATATATAAATAATAATAAATACAAACAACAAGTGAGTTTTTCATTCACTTTGTCTTTCAAATACAGATAAAGAAAATTAATGAAGAATATGTGAGATTTACTTTTCAAAATAATAGCAATATGAAAATATCAAAAATGAAAAACAATTGGGCCCACAAAAAACTAACGTGTAGTGGGTCCCGTAGCGAGGTCCTCTGATGTGGCCGACCCCGTTGCATCCTCGGGTAGGGCAACCTTGACCTGGGGCAGTCACCAAATCAGTGGATCCTGAAATATATATATAAAACGCACACAGAAGTTCATAAAACTATGCAAATATCTGCAAGAGGACCATTAATACTTTATTATAAAAGTTAAGTAAAGGCAGACAATTTGCCCTGATTCAGTTAAAATTACAATTTACAGTTAACAACCTTGACTGACCTCTGAATATCAGGCAGGACAGCCAGGTGTGTGAATGTGTGTGAGAGTGTGTCTCACCGTTAGGGTATTGTAGCGGGTGTCCCGTTTTCTGACACCAGCCTACAGGGTGCAAATCTGGGTAGTCGGTCTCCACCCAATAGTCATATTCTGAGCTCCAGCCATCAAAATGAATCTAGGTGAAAATTGAAAAAAGTTAGACGGAAGCAGCGCACGGAACATACATCCAGAGAAGGAGACCGGAGGTACCTTTAGTCTGTGGTCCTCTGTGTCCGCTATTGTTGCAACACGGATGAGCATGGGGTTTCTCTTATCCACAGCTTCCACTTTCATCCCAATCTGGAAGCCGTGTGGAGGTCGCTGCAAACAGAGCACAACAACGATCACATAAATAGACCTACATCTCCTATCATTCAAATTATAAATCATGTGTCCATATATGTGTGTGTGTGTGTGAGTGAGAGAGAATCATACCGGTTTAAAAGCACGAGCAGGAGCCGCCTGTGTGCCTGTCTCTTCCAGGTATTTCTCCCACGAGAAGCTCTTGGGTTGCTTGTATTCTGAGGAAAGGGAATCAGATCTATTAAGTCTTTTGACACATGCTGTGTGGTTTAAGAAGATAGCTACATAGTTCCTGTGGATGTCAGGAATGCTGACAGCAGCATGCGTTGTACCATTAATATATTTAATTAGCTTAGGTTATCTACTTAATAATCAATTAGTCATTACAATTCATCATTATTTTTTACAGTAGCCTAAATATTTGATCAGATATGACAAATGTGTAAAATAATTTTTATTGAAAATACCAGGTAAATAATAAATCAGCAGAAACTACATTTGCATGCGCATTCATTTCTGATAATGTTAAGATTCTGCGTTCCCTAAAGTATAATAAAATAGTGTATACTGACCCACGTGTGCCTTGGTCTGTGTCTTACCAGCTGGAGTAGTCAGAGTAAGCTCAGCATCTTCACAGTATCCCACAGGATGAATGTACGGGCTGCTAGCGTCACACCTTGACAGAGACAACTACTGGTAAACAAGCACACAGTAACAGCCCAGCCTTTACACTGAATCTCTGCAGTTGTGCATGTGTGTCCATCTTCCAGACCTTGTGTTACATTTCAAAAGTCCCAAGACCCTGTCAAATACCTTCTGAATACTCTCCACAATTTAAGTTCAAAGGCACTATCTTGATGTTGTAAATCAAGGAACCGATGAAAGCAGTGGGTTATTCCGTCATAACCCTTCCCTCAGTCTTAAACCAGACTCTTACCAATAATCATATGTATCATCCCAGTTGTCAAAATGAATGAGCAGCCGGTTGTCAACAACAGCCGCAATGGTTGCGACACAGACCAACGACGGGTTCTTTCTGTCAATCGCCTCCAGCTTCATCCCTGCTCGAAACCCAGACGGAGTCACAGACTGAAATAGAACAAATCCAAACCCTTAATTTAAATACAATATACTTGCTTTAAAGTATACAGGTTTTGTGTGCTTAATACTTACTGTATTGAGACTCTTGAAAAGGTGTTTTGGCGCCAGCTGACCCCTACAGTTCTTCACGTACAGGCTCCAATTAAACTCTCCATCCTTACAACCTACAAAACAAACACACTCAGAAGATGTGTTCATAAAAGCACGGATTGATGTCCGTTTGTGTGTGCGTGTGTGGGGGGGACTACCTTTAGGTAACAATAACTTGTGCCCATTCTTCTCGCACCAGCCGGCTGGTTTCATATCCCAAGAGTCGGCGTTAGCCCAGAAGTCGTAGCATTCTGGGTAACCATCAAAGTGGAGCCTCACCCTATAGCCTTGTATCTAAGAGGCAAAGGGACAGTCAAATACCAGTCTCTAGACTCGTCACACACAACTATTAGCACACATACCTCTGCAACCGTGAGCACACAGAACAGGGAGGGGTGCGACGGGTCCAGCCCCTCCAGCTTCATTCCCACTTTAAAACTGTTCCTGCTTTGAGGAAGTGACTGGTGCTGCGAGACAAATGAGCACCACAGCACAGTCTGAGACCAAATACACAAAACCGTCTATACTTTTAAGAAAAGCTCTGAGGTTGGTCAGCATAAATGGAGAGGGGGTTTATACCTCTTTGAAAAGTTTAGCAGGAGCAGCGATGGCCCGCTCTTCCTCCAAGTAAGAAGGCCAGCTCCATGCCCGTTTCTTATTGGCTGGGCCGGTCACTGAGGGTTGGAAACATTACTCATTACAGGCAGGGGTTAGTGCATAAGGACCATCATCACATTCATGAAAAACACACAGATGCAAAGACAGCTCCTCCACAGATTTAAATGTAATCCTGTACAATAAAGATAATTTACTTTTTAAATGCATACATAACATACATGCATACAAAAAAATGGGTAATACATAAGAGGACAATCTTCAACTGGTTTAATTGAACTGGGTTGTATATTGTGTCCCTGTTAATGCATTGAAATGAGTTAACCGTGTCAGTCATTTGAAGATTTTGAAACAATGTGAGGCAGGAAATATCTCTCTTTCTCAGTCCATCCATCCCTCCCCTCTACAGTGAGAGCAGTGTAACCTACCGAGTTTTGCAATTTTGGCACCTCTCCTCCCTTTGGTAGTCTTGGCCTTTTCCTAAAAACGGTGAAAGAGAAACATCAAGTCATACATGATCATTTCTCAACCTAAAGAGATAAAATTATACGTTGTAAATTGATACTCTGTGGCAAAATCTATCAAAGCAAGACATCAGTGAACACTTGACTGGTCAGTAAGAGAACAAAATGTAACACTATGCTCCCTACCTCTGGTTCCTCTTGGTTGTCTTCCTCTTCATCCCCAGAATCCATATACATCTTTCTCTTTTTGCGCACACGTTTACCCAGCCTTTCGCCATCAGCTGCTTGACTCTCCCTTACTTCCCCTGGGGACGATCTGCCACTGGAGGGCTGAGCACAAACGGAGCTACAGAATTTGCCCTGGAAGAGGGAATCCGGGGGGACGCGGCCATCACAGGCCCGGCACCTTGACAGCTCCCCATTTTGACCCGCGTCTGCGTTAGAGCCTACCTCTACACTGGGACCGACCTCCACACTGGGGCCCTCCATACTAGGTCCCTCTTCTAAAGACAGAAGCACAGGACGAGGAACTACAGGGGAAACAAAGAGAGAAGGGCTGAATATTATGTCTGGACCATCAAAAGTAAACACTGCCGTTCTTTACGATAAAAGTGTTGTACGGTTTACAAATGTGTGGTCATACCTTTACTTTGAGATGATCCTGGCTGACTCTGATTGGCTGGAGCTGGAGCTGTGGCTGTGGCTTTGCTAGTTTGTGATTGTCCCTCTGGTGGAGGTGTAGGAGTGTGAGACTGTGCCGAGTCCAACATCTCAGGCTCTGCCTTCTGTCCTTTGACCTCTAGATCTGTGACGATTTCCAGAGTCCCGAACTCCGTCATGCGAAACTGAAAGACAGGAGACCGAAATGCTCATCACGATTTACCGCAGGAAATTGTTGTTACCCCTAATTAATCTTGTGTCCTGAAGAATGCAGTTAGCAGCCTATACATTAGTCACATTCATTTGATATGTGTTAAAGTCGAACACAACCTGAAAACCTTGCTCTTTCAAATTTGTGCGTGGCCAAAGACTTGTGCACAAACATTTCCACAATCATAAATTATAATAATTAACATGAACAAATCTCTTTTGTACCCTGATGTCACTGCCCGGCAGCGTGGCGATACCGTCCTTCCAGTCCAGAGCCCCCATCATATCAAAATCAGCACCCTGGGAGGGGCCATCCCTTGGAGGAGTGTCGGTCATTCCAACTCTTATGATATCCCCAACCTGCATGGAAACAATGACAGTCACTTTAAAGTCATCTATAGACACAAAAACCTTACAGAGGACCAATATGTAACAGCCTGAAATGCTCAGGCCACATCTCTGATTTAAATGATGACAATGTTCTCCGTCTATTGTACCGACTATGGTTGATTATTACAGTTATCAACACCCCCCATGTATGGTTTTACCTACAACGTGGTCCCAACGACAAATGCAGAGTCTCCTCGCACTTGTAAACAACATTACCCAACATCGCCGCTAGAGGGCGACTCCGTGCTGGCTTGCAGGATACACCATGCCCTTCGATTACAGACAAAACAGTCAATAATAATACTGTTTTGCTGGTCATCAGACGGGGAAATACGTGCACAAACGGTACCAACGGGATGAACCTTCATCGGGATCATTGACAAACACGAGGAAAGATGCCTCAACTTAAAGTTAACCACACAAGTTCATATTTTCCTTGTTTTAACGGTATCTCCTAAAACCGTCGTTTTGCCTTGCCATAAACGAGTGAGAGGGTAATTTGATCACCCATTTCAAAGAGAACACGGTTTCCTGCACTCACTGGCCGAACTTAAAAGCGTTTTAATCCGACGAATATTACGATATAACGTTTTAGTCTTGACGCATGTTCAACACCGAATAAAGGGGGATATTTTCCGTTTGCATCGTGGCCATAACCATGTGGAAAGTAAACAACAGCCCCAGCTCAAGGATGTGGATTTAGTTTGACTTTGCACAATGATATGTCAATTTTATTCTGGCCATGAATAAAGTGTATGTAGGAGCGCCCATGATTAGCATTCGTCTTATACAAAATGGCGGAGCCTAGGAAGAGGCCACCAACACACGTTTAAACTATTTAAATTACTCAAGTTACCCATGTAAACAAATCATGCGACGGCGCTAGACGTCGAACAAAGCCACACGCTTGCGGTGTAATTTATCGACTTTGTGTTTTCCGTCACTCGAGTTATTTTCTTCACTTTCCCCTTGTCACGGAATGTCAGCCCAGGTTGCTAGCTAGCGCTGACAGAAAGCTAACAGTCAGCTAGCTCCACTCCGTTCAACTGAGCCGAGGGCTGCTAGAGGGCTAGCCGTAGCATTGGGACTGAATGCAGCCAGCTATGGACAATCTGTAATAAATAAGTTTCCCGGTTAATAACATTAGGGAAACGCATTTGACAAAACGCCAATATTTTGCACAGTTCCGCACAACACTTACATTTGCGGCGCGCTACGGTTGCCGGCTTCAACAATGTTCCTTGATTAATTTCTTCAATAGAAACTTGAAAATAAAACGATTTATTTTCGCCGTTTTAAATCAGAGTGGAAATAATTTAAACCAGCAATAATTAGCCAGGCAATGGCCGCTTTTTCAAATTGTGCCACTGTTAACGGCAATAAATGAGTATTAACGTCCGTATTGTTTAGAAATGTGGAACTCACCTCGTTTCTGTTTTAACTCTTATTTAGAGCTGGATGGAAGGATGCGCATGCGTAAAAGATGCGCTGCCTGACAACTTTGGGTCTCGGAAAAGTTCGGTTTACTATCGGTGGTCAATACTCGGCCCGTTTACACTTCGAACACGCCCAAAAACTCAGCTCGGTGCCGATATGACGAAGTGCCACCGACGGACCGGAGCTCACGTTCCCGGTTGGCTAATAAGTATTTGTTTATGTTGAGTATCGGAGGAGCGCAGCGGGCCCGCAGTGTGTTCTCTCGTGACCGTTGAGGAGCGGTTGGTTCCCCTTGTTGACCAACGGGCGTTTTTTCGCCCCCATAAATGCAAACGTTAACGCCGCACTCCCGTCCAACTGCTCAATTGTGTGTCACATTTTGATGGGATTAATCAGTTTGTACGCGCAGTTGCTAACTGTGGGATTAAATACTAAGGCCTGTAAAATCACCCGAAAAGAAAGAAAACCCACCCGAAATACGCCGCTACACGAGAGTCAGGACTGATTTTTGTATTAAAATGAACCCGTTCTAACGTCTGCTGGTTTGTACCAGTGCGAGCTTGATACAACCGCGAACCTTGAATGAAGTCGGACAGGATGGTCGAGTTTAGCCAAATCCAACCTACACGAAACACTGCGTTGAAAAACGCCTTTTTCCTACTTTTGGAGTTACATCTGGAAGAAATATACAACATCCGCGCTGCCAGTGTATCGGACTGCATGCGGTCCACTGGCATCCCTGGATGTGTGCTTTATGGCTTTATTGTCACCGCTAATTTAAGTTAACAGTGCTACCAGGGGCGGGTATTCCTTCCTGGTGTCTTTAGATCGATATACAGTATATGCTGACTTGCTAATAGTCCAAACACTCATTTTGAACCGCATCATCTCAAGCTGTTTTGCTAGTATTCAATCCCTCCCACGTAGGGCGGTTATGGTTTTCTCCGGTATAATAAAGCTACTGATATTTATTGTGCGTTATCCGTTTCCGCCATACTTTCGAATAAATAAACGCATTCTCCACATAAATCGTCATCCTATCCATGGCTGCTGCGTCCAGAAGCTAACGCTAACAGGTACATGGAGTGGAGAAGTATTTATTTCAGTCAACAAAGGCCGCCCTGAGACGAGGTGAAACGAGTCCAGTGAACGGCGTGGAGCGGCGGCGCTGCTTGCAGCCCCGCGTCTCCTCCCCTAGGTGGCAGAATAAGTCCACTTTAAAACAAAAAAAAAGAAAAAAAGAAGAGGGATTTAACCGGCTCGCGCATCGTTCTGCAGCCTACAATTATTCTCATTTTTGTTCTTAAAATGTAACTCGTACGAACCATGAGATGGCATTCAAAGGCAAAGTGGTCGACTCGAAGGTGAGGGAACATTTTAAACATTAAGTTCTACTGGGACCGTCCGCCCGTGGCGGTCGACCGATTATGCAAATCACGCGTGATTAAATAATAAAGAGACTGCCGAGCTATGTGAGTGTGCCGAGTCTGTTTTTAGCTGCTGTGTTCTACACATGATACTCGGCAGCCTGTTAGCACGTACGACTGCTAACTGTATTTGGGTGGTATGCACGCGGATATGCGATGTATCTTGATAATATTCGGTTTCATTCCCGCAGACCGTCCTCTCCAACTTGCTGCTATGTCTGGTGATATTTTACTCTCTTTTCTACATGATTGGGAGTGTGTGCTTCGGTGCCTTCAGGTAAGAATGTCTCCAACACGCATGCGCATGAGCGGGATGTATTTTAATGGTTTCGTAGACAAAATATGCCATGCGTAGTCTGCGGTCTACATGTAAAAATGCACAGAAAGCAGGAAACCGAGGCCCAAATAGGTTCAAACTGTTGATAGTTGATTATGGCCCCATAGTGTCTTAATTTATTTATGCATCCACCTTTGCCTCATGGGAAATGTACAGTATTTTATTTATCCGCACAACGTGGCCTATATCTCGAGCATTTGTTTAGCTGCTGTAGTAGACAACATAAAATGCTGAAAATGTATACACTTTGCAGTGGTTTCATTAACAGACTGTTATTGGCATTTAATCCAGTTCTAACTTCTCATTTAGGCTGGATCACTTTGACGGATTGATTCCGTTCGACTTTAAGACCAAACTTGCTGAATCCAACTCCAAATACTTTGGTAAGCTAGCACCCTAAATATTACAGCCAATCTAGTCAACAATATTAACTTTGTATTATTTTATTTTTATTTTTCCACTGCGTGTCTATTCTCAGTGAACCTGCTGTCCTTGGAGCTCACCTACTTTTGCAGCGGCCTATTTTTTGCTGCAGTGGTGAAGAGGAGGGTGTGGGACTACGCCCTCACGGTCACACTTCTGCATGTTATGATCACCAGTCTAGGTGAGCAGAAATCCAAACACTACATCTTCACAGGTACACAAATTGATTATTGTGTTATTTGTTTCTGTGTTGCAGTTATGTGGGAGTTTCCCACGGTGTGGCAGTGGTGGCTGGCTTTAGGTAACAAAAACATAACTGGCAACTTATCTGTTAATTCTTCCATTTAACTCTAAGAATTCATTTTCTTTTATTGTTTTATAGGTAGTGGCTTGTTTCTGATGATATGTAACGGTCAGCTGATCGCTTACTTCACCTGCCAGAGCGACCAGAGCTACGTCTCCTTTAGTATCTACTGACAGAGAGCCGCACCGCGTATGAAATGTTTCTAAGACTGGTCTTTTAAAGTGATGTGAAAAGGATCACTAAAAACAGACTCCTCACCATCACACATCAAGCAGAACTGGTTTCCATTTGTGTTTCAGTGTTTGGTTTCATGTTAATGCTAAAAACCGATGTTCTCTAGATATTGCTTGTGATGCACAATGCTGCTGTTACCGAGCAGGTTTTACAGCAGCCTGTAAAGTATTTTTCTTTTGTAAGCTGTGAATTTAAAACCGTCAGTGTTTGTAGTTTGTTTTAAAGGGAATGCCATCCCCCCTTGGGAGGTGTTTCAGGCACGTCCAGCTGGGAAGAAGCCCCAGGGAAGACCCAGGAGAGATTATCTCTCTGCACTGGCCTGGGACACCTTGGGATTCCCCAATCAGAGCTGGTAGATGTGGCTCGGGAAAGGGAAGTTTGGTGTCCGCTGCTGGAGCTGTTGCACCCGCGACCTGACCCCCGGATAAGCGGTTGATGATGATGATGATGATGATGATTTAATAATTTATTAAATAAAAAAAATATATATATTTGAACTAACCTGCTACCAGAGAATTGAGTGTTGTTCTGAAACCGGCTCTGCTGCCACCATCTCCACCAGGTTCATGAAGGTGAATCCTGGGAATGTCTTGCAGGTCCTGCCTGCCAGACACCTGACTCATTTACAGAGGCACAGACGGACTGCAGCCTGAACTCTGGGTCAATGCAGCAGATATCACAAATGGAAAGGAATCGACTACAGTACACGGCCAATTGATTTAAAACAGATAATAAATGCCCTCCATCCATTTCTAAATCACTCCTACCACTTCCTCTTCTTGCCATGGGCAATCCTGCAGGGTGTACAGCAGCCCTGATTTCAGGATATTACCCCTTTCCTGAAGGTAGTAGAAAAGCTTTGAACAGAGAATTAAGGAAAATATGGTTTTGGTTGCAGGATGGTGACCACGCATTTGAGCATAGGAAACAAGGTAAATGTCCTTGATTTATGGAACTAGTTAAATCTGGCTTATTGGTTCATCATCAATTGGTAAAATGTCTCACTGTAAGATGTTTCACCGAGGTTTCACCGAGCAGAGAAAGACACTGAGGGAGAGAAGGGGCAGGAAGTCAGATTAAGCTCTACCTCTCTGCCTTTTTAAAAAACAACTCTGTACTCACCATTGTGTGCCTTTTTTGCGTAGGACGTCCATGACGCCAACTTTATCGCCTTGAGCAAAGCCATAAACCAAGCAGAGTTAACGTAGCTGTCCCATACATAAGAGTAAATTTGAACGCATGTAACGGTATTTAGCAAATGGTAGCTACTCACTACCTACTTTAAAGAAGTGACGGAACTATTGTCATGAATTCTATCACAAATAGCAGACGTTGTGTTTTTAACTTAAATTGTACTTTAATAATACAGTAGTCATAGTTCTGATGGCTGCTTGCTTTAGGGACCTGTGACGTAGCAGACGCAGCGCAGAAGCAGCAATGCTGCGTTCAAGTACCCTCAGAGATAGTCACAATCGTGACGCATGCGCACATGGTCCACTTAAAGGGGTATAAACGTTTGTTTTGCCATAGGCCTAAAGTTTAAAGCTACTTTAGATTTAGACTAAAGTCATTAATTAGAGGGTCTTATTTGAATGGGGCACCAAATGAAGCTGCCCATATTTACATAACCATGCACATTATAGTACACATTCACTTGAAATAACCTCCAATCCATTGGTGAATGGACACAATTGATTTTGAGCGTTCTTTCTTTTTTCTGTGGGCCTCTTCTTTTGTCACACTTGAAGGGTGGGAGATAATGAACCCCCCCTCTGGTTTTCCTATCCCTACCTCTGCTAAATTATTTTGATCTCTGGAGGGGACAAGGATTTCCCCCCCCTTCATAGCGATGAATGCAACTTAACTGCTAGCCTACTTAAACTCTTGAAATCTAACGATCTTCAGTGTCAATACATCAGAGTAGCTGTTCAGCAGCCTTCCTGGTAGGCGGCGCATATTTCTGAACGTCATCGAACACAAAAGCATTGTAACATGTTTTTGGAACTTCATAGGGAAAACCGCGCTGAACCAAACACGAAAAGCGGTCATAGCAGCATTTCGTCTTACTTTACAGGACCCAATAATAAAACAACTAAATTAACTATTTATGAATAAATAAATAAAAACATCCCCCCCTCTATTTTTTTGTCAAATCGCACCATGATGGAAACTACACTACATGTCAGCATTCCAGCACATGGAAGCTCAGTGTTTGTCTTACTCTCTAATGTGACTGCTGCACACTTAATAAAAATATCACAGACTCAGTTTTACACGTGTCATGTGTGACATAACTCTAGCAATAGAAGCTGGTTGTTCTCTAATTAGAAAATGGAGAGAAACGTCTTGAGTCTGGTACTAGATCATTCTTGAGAGAGACATAGAGGTTCAGCCCGTTCTTCCATCGCCAAAAGAGAAATTAAATATAAACATTGCACTCTTTAAAGAGTTGAAACTTTATCAGAATGAGCACAATGTATTAATAGGAAGGATTGTCCTAAACATGATTTCAGCGACGGATAAGCATGAGATCAGAAGAAGAGAATATACATCAGATAAACTGGACATCAAGTTTGTAAAGTGTCTGTTTCTAAATTGGGAGCTGCATGTGTTCTGAGTTGGTGCACGGCGTCTTGGTTACTGTGGCAGAAACCTGATCCCTGAACACCAGCGGGGGGGGGGTCCCTTTCTGTTGCACCGCCAGCTTCTCCCCGCCACCCCAAAATAAACTGGTCTCTGCTGGTCCGACTGACTGAGTACAGTCTGACTCCCACTGTCACATCACCCCAACAGCGTCGGAGCTAGCTGGGGCTGGTTCTTGCGTCTTGCGGCCTGCAACAGGTGACACTGAACACGTTCATTCAAATTTAAATTCTAACAGCCTTTTTACATAAGAGATTCAGCGGATCAGGAAGGCACCATAAACCACAGGCTGAACACAGCAACACTTATTTCCCCCCTGTAGATGGAGACAGAAGAGCAGTGGTTCGCTTGTGGGAGAATTATAATTTATTTGTTTTCGGCAGGAATTTGTATCTATAATTCAAAGACAAAAACAAGGCTACCATCAACCTGCTTTCAAGGGAGGTTGTTTTTGTTTTTGTTTAGCATATAAGAAGGATATTTCGCCTGTTACAAATACTTCTCATCTCTCGAAGCTCGGTGGACGTCACTGAACTTTGAAGTCAGTCACACAAAAAAATAAAGCAGGAACACACCTATTTAACGCTTTAATGCTTAATGCTAAAAGGGAATTAATTCATGATAATTGAATAATGTTCAAATAGTCCAGCATCTCGATTTTATCCAGTTTAACATTCTAATATATTGAAGATTTATGGGATCTGCAGTGTTTCACAGGCAGATACATTTGAAGACATCCCCTCGGTCTGTGAGAACATTGTTTTACTTCATAAAATATATGGTGTATGAAATGAATGAGAGAAATAATTGTTACTTTCATCTCCGTCTTTGAGTAACACAAATAAAGCAGGTGTAAACATAAAAGGAAAAGGAAAAACAGCAATATCAATTAAAGTACCTTTACTGTAAAAAGTTTGAGATGATTGTAGTTCATTGTAGTATTTTCTTTTAACATCACTTTATACTTCCACTACAAACATTTTACTCCACCAAGAATTACACAAATTGAATTATAATTACTTAGTGGAGATTTAAACAAAAAATATAAAATATGATTGTTACTTTAGATTTAAAAACCCAATGGTATCAACAATTTAATGTACACATTAATCAACAAGTTCAAAGAAGTAATAGAAAATGTATTGGCACCTGTTGCTTTTCATGATTCTTAAATATGATCATTGAGAATCTGCTCTTTAGCCTCTAGCTATGCCTATAAATTTGAATTTATTCTTAATGATTTTGGGGTTTCGACTTTCAGCATTATGAAGGTTTCATTTCAAGATCTGGGAAATTCGTACGGCCATATCGCTCGGTCTTTTCTGTCGAATTATAACGAATGACAAATGATATTACATATACACTAAGTGAAAAAGGCTAGTTTTTCAGTACTCTACACCTTCACCCCATAAAACATACATTTCCCGGACACTTATCTGAGTGACATTGCCAGCACAGGACTTTTACTTGATTTGTTTGAATCAGGTGGACGGAAGTACAATCTTTGTCATATTTATTGGTATGATGACTTTTGCTCTGCATATTTCCTCTGCTTTGCGTGCGCGCCCCACCAGATCGGGTGCGCGCGCGGCGAAGGGGCGGGACAGCGCGCGGCCGTGACGAGAAACTCGTCCCCGGATATTTTACAAAGTTACCTGACTACACCTGGATCTGTGTCACCCACGGATAGTCTGAGGAATATGACACGTCCCTGAACGACTGAGGTACAAACAACTTCTCTTTTTTTCGGGGGGGGGGGGGGGGGGGGGGGTCTTTGTAAACATTCTCTTCCCCAAAGAACCGTCACTTGCTCGAGTTTTAGCTTCGAGCGCCGCTGTGGTTGGAGGAGCAGTTTGCCAGTGAAGTGTTCCTCCTTTTGGGTGTAGCTAGCTGGAGAAAACTTGTCAACAGGTTTCCTTGTTGGTGCTGCGGTCCGAAGTCCAGCGAGGTCACAGGAGAGTTGATTATCGACAGACTGACACAATGGGACAATTTGAATATGTCCTTAATACACTGATAAGTGCATTCAGTGTTGTGTTGTGGTGTGGTGTGTTGTGTGTGTTGATTAGGCAGCAGAGGCCATCAATGCCAGGTTTTGTATGTCCCACAATGTACATCTTGTGCAGATACTTCTATGGCAGCATATATGTGTGAAACCATAATAGTGGAAAAAACAACCTATTTAATTTCCTAATCTGTAGCTGTCATGTTGACACCGATTGAGGTCATCCATCCCTACATCCCCCCCATCATTTTTAAATAAAGCTTTTTCTTGTAAATTCATCGGAGGCCTGCCTGTGAGGCGGGTCATTATGGAAAACAAGTCTCCACACTGGGAACAGCTCGGGTTTTAATATATTCTGAGTTTGTCAGCGTGTTCAAACATTAACTCAAACGCTATGTGTCCTCTCAGAATCAGTGTGAGACGGGCTGGTCTTGATCCATTAATCATTCACCTGCAAACCAAGACCGAACACATGAAGGTAGTTACACTTGCATGTACACACACACACACACACACACACACACACGTATATATGTTTAGATCTTCAAAGCTGATTTTATTGGCTTTCAGCATGAATTAGTAATGCGTGTGTGTTTGTAGTCCTGTGGTGTTCGCTGCCTGGTCTGTAGCTGGGAGTGCTCAACTCTAAGAATGTTTAACATTCTCATCATTCAGCTGCCTGTGTAAGGCGGAGAGACACAGCAGGGAGAGCAGCAGGGTAGAGGGAAGAGACGTGTTCAGACCCAGGCCAAACCAATAAGGAATTACACAAATACATACACACGTACACGGTCACTCCTTCGCATTCATGCTGCATTACTCACTGCAGCCCGAGGCTCCCTGCAGCACGTAAATTACTCATCATGCAATGTCATCCCGAGGGAGGTTCACTGGAACACAACAGTCTGGAAACATCTAACACTGTTTTTGTCGTTGTGTACGCGCGTGTGTTCTGCAGGTCCCCCTTCAGTGACGATCCGAGGGCACGGGTGTTTGTCTTGCGAGGGAGGCAGAGTTACCGTGGTAACAGACATGCCAAAACCGGACCTCCTCTGCCTGGTTCAGCTACTGGACAGCACTATTGAGACCTTCAGAGTCAGCGTGCGTAACGCACCCACGCACGCAGACACACACAGACCTTTACACACCAAACAGGGTCCCCTTGTGATGCCAATGTGCCTGTAACAAAGAGTATGGAGAAAATGCCGCATGTTATTCCTCAGTGATTATAACCACATGTTTTTCGACTGAATATATGCATTATTAATTATTATTGTCTAATATAAAAAAAAGTATTATTTAAAGTAACCAAAGAGAAACTTCCACAGGCCTCTATGCATTAGGCACTAGTGCAACATATGGCACATTTACAACTAGGCAACGGACACATGTCAGTCAGAGTTCGGGCTAATATTAATGTTTGTTGGTTCTTTGCATCTTTTCAGAAGCAAGATGAAGGGGTCGTTCTGTTGGACCAAGTATGCGACCACCTGGGCCTGCAGGAGCGGCAGCTCTTCAGTCTGCAGATCAGAGAATCCGGCACAGCCATCGCCTCAATCACAGCCAACACACACTCTCCTGTGAGCTCACTGTTTTTCTGCTGAGCATTTGGGCTGGGAATGTAACTTGCAGTCCCTGATTGCTGTTTAGACAATGATAATCACGGGGTGTGCTATATTTTTTGCGCCAGCCATTATACTTAATGAATTTCTTTCTTTCAGAGATGGCTGGAGCCTGAGAAACCCTTGAAGAAGCAGTTAAAAGGTAACCGTCTTTAACTCACTCCTTGGAATTCAAGTTATTTCTCTACACAAATGCATTTTTGTTTTAATAGGAAGGTTACTATACATTAATAGACTGGGTGTGTAGACAAAAAGCTGATTAAGGTGACCCTGCAAATAAAGATTTATTCCGCTTCCCCGCAGGTCTTGCACCTCCTTTCTATATGAACTTCAGAGTACGATTCTTCATGTCTGATCCCAACTCTCTGCAGCACGAACAGACAAGGTTAGTAAATGTGTCTCGCAGGTATGTTTTTTTTTTGCCTGTTATATATCACCACATATTGATCCGGAGAGGACTCCTAAAGGTCTTCTTCGATGTTGTTATGGATGAAAAATGATGGCGTGGGTTCGTAAAGTTCCTCTTGTCTCGTACTTGCAGGCATCTGTACTTCCTGCAGATCAGGAGTGACATTAGAGAAGGACGGTTAGTTACACATAAACATCCACTGCTCTTCCCCCCCGTGCACAGTATGCCTTTAGCAAACACAGTGTGTAATCATGGAGTGTGATTGCAGGTTGCAGTGCCCGCTGAGTGCAGCTGTAGTGTTGGCCTCTTACGCCGTTCAGTGTAAGTTCAACCTCTTCTTATACAAACAAATGATTAAAGACTTAATTACAACTGAGTACGCACAGGTCTGTGAAGGGTGCTCTCAACGAGCAGCTGCTCTCTTTAGACCCCAGATGTCACTGGTGAATGTGTGCGTCCGGTCACCTGTCAATGCTCACTGTCACTTCATTGCCTACAGCGGAGATGGGGGATCACTGCCCGTCCCGCCTCCCCGGTTACCTCTCCAAATGTTACTTCATTCCAGAGCAGGATGAAGACCTAACGTCTAAAGTGGAGGATCTCCATCCACAGCACAAGTAATCCAGACCATTTCACTGCATCTGGTTGCCACCAACAAAAGAACAGTTTGTGGTGCAGTTGGGTTCTGGTGATGGATGTGGATTCTATCTCTCTTTGTGTGTGTTTTTTTACCAGGGGTCTGAAGCAGAGCGAGGCAGAGCTGTGTTTCCTCAACACAGCACGGACGCTGGAGCTGTATGGGGTGGAGCTGCATGGCGCCATGGTAGAGGGATTCCCTCGCACAAACTTTCATGCATTTCCTCTTTATTCCAATTTCATTACTGACACTTTTTGTCATTCCCTCATCGTCTCTCAGGACACCAATGACGCCCCTCTGATGGTGGGTTTGGCCTCGAGCGGTGTTGCAATATTCTGCAATAGGATTTGCTCCAGTTTCTTCCCCTGGTAAGTGATGACGATGTCAATTATACGTCTATGTTCTTTTATTTCTTCTCTTTGTTCTGTTAATTGCATTCATCCCATGTAGGGCAAACATCATCAAGATTTCATTCAAGAGGAAACGCTTTCTTATACATCTGAAACGTAAACATGTGAGTCCCTCTACCATTCGTCTCAATAGCGCTACACGCTTGGTGGATAAATCCATTGAAAGTTGGGAAATGAACGCACATTTTGATAACTTTTATATTGAGCTGTAAGGGTAGCTGAATTTGTGAAATCATTTTCAGTTTTTTTTTAAATTGCCGGCAATACAAGCATCTTTGGTTAAAGGTGTGACCTTGAATATTGGAGTTCAAAGAGCTCCATATTTTAAACATCATACTCTGTATATTGCAGGGGGAGACCCAGGACTGTGAGGTGTCTCTGGTTCTGCCGTGTCCCAAAGCCTGTAAGAACCTGTGGAGGTCCAGTGTGGATCATCACTCCTTCTTCTGCTCCAACCGGATTGCTAAGAGCCCCAAACATAACAACACCACAGTTCAGTCCTACAGAAAGTTGATTACACAACACCTGGGACTTGGCAACAGTAAATTTGAGAGGTGACTATTTGTTTGCATTTAAATTCTTGTCATAAACACTGAAAAGTTAACTTCCCTGTGTGATTTGCAGTGGTCCAATATGCCACCGTGTTGTGGGGGGGATGGTGTGGAACCCGGTCCTGCAGAGGTCAATCTCATCGGACAACCTCGAAACCAAGAGCCTTCCCTCCAGATCGCCCCCGAATACCCCCAACTGGTACGACCTGCACGGTCAACCACCAGTTTATGTTCTCACCAGCGTCTCTTTTCCTTTTAAAAAGAAAATTGCATTATATCATTAGATGAAATCTTTAACTGGTTTTGCTGTTTTTTCTCTCCGACAGGCGAAGTGCTCGCGTTCGCCACGGCCTCCGTAGACCTCGCCCGTCTTCGGCTGAACTGACCAATGACTTGAAAGACATGTCGGAGGGGGAGGACGTCTTCTACACATATCGGGCGTCTGTGAGCAGCAGCAAGGACAGCGAGGGAGACACTTCACCGAACCAGTGAGAATCACTTAGAGCAATGGGTCTACTTCATGGTGCTTTTATCTTATTTATAAAAAATAATTGTTGGAATTGCAAATTTGGTCAAAGACTGTCAATGAAATAAGTCAAGCATGTTATTAAAAGATTCAAGATATGTACAAATATTACAATATGATATGTTACACTTGTATCACATCTAAAGTCATTTGTTAATCGGCAAATCAGGATGGTAAAAATGTCCTGAATTCATCTTTTAATCTTGTAGCCAGGAGATGGACGTCGCTTTGTTACAAACTGACGATAGTATAGGAGAGGAGGATGGTGACCAAATCTCATACCACTACAATAAGGTCTGATATGTCCCCATCAACTCAAAACGCACAGTCTGGTCCATAAATGTTGGGACATTGACACAATTTCCATCACTTTGGCTTTGTACACAAGCACAATGGATTTAAATGAAACAATCAAGATGTGCCTGGAGTGCAGCCTTTCGGCTTCAATTTTGAGGGTATTTACATCCAAGTCAGGTGAACGGCGTACAACAGATGGTATACGGCCCTCCTTTTTGAAGGGTTCAAATCAATTGTACAAAATAACGTTAGATTGTTGATTGTTTTCATCGGCCAATCGGAAGTTGTTTTTAAAATGTTTTTTGGCTAACTCTGGTGTTCCTGTCCTCACCAATCCTCTACATCTTGTGCTGAATCCTCCGTAGTTACTTTGCTGAAGTCTTCTCTTGATTGTTGACTTTCCTCTTGAAGAGTGTTCTGGTTCTGGCCGGCTTCAACTGGCGGAGGATTCTTCAGTCATCAACGACAGACGTTGTAATTGGTCTTCCGGGTCTTTTAGTTTTACTGAGCAAACCGGCGCTTTGTTTCTTTTTAAGAACGCACCAAACAGCTTTGGCCATGCCTTGCTATCCCTGTGGTGGGTTGGTTTTGAATTCTTCAGCCTAATGATGGCTTGCTTCGCTGATAGCGACAGATCCTTGAACTTCATATTGAGAGTTGACACCACCAGATTCCAAATGCAAATACCAATCTCTAAATTAACTCCAGACGTTTTATTTGCTCCTTGTTAATAAAATAGGAGGGACTTTTATTTCAAATCCATTGGATGGTTTACAGAGAAAAAATGATGAAAAAGAAGTTTAAATATTTATGGACCTGACTGTGTAAAACCGTATTTCCATCAATGTCCCCATTGATTCTGAGTACAGCGTGCGTGTATGTGTGTGTGTGTGTGTGTGTGTGTGTTTGCAGGGTGCTCTCAGCGACGGGGACTTGATGCTCATATGTATTACCCCCGATCATGACGGCAAGTTTGGCTTCAATGTTAAAGTGGGTCTCTCTCTTACGCTCTTTGTGTGTCTCTTTCCTTCAAATGTGGCAGGCTGTATTTCATAGTGTTTTCCTATATATTTTCACACGTTGTGTTTGTGTTGTCACTCCTCTGCTGTTAATTTCCCAACTCCTCCTAGGGTGGAGTGGACCAGAAAATGCCTCTAGCCATCTCGCACGTTAAACCCGACTCTCCGGTAAGAAGCCTTGTACCAAATTAACTTTATGATGTAATGTAAACACAATATGGACTGATAAATAGATATCAAAACAAGGTGTAACAATGACTCAATGTATTCATCGTTTCTATAGTCTTTCATCAGAAATATGATTTGATATTTACCTCGACCAGGGAGCTAAAAATGTTGGTTTTGGATATATATGTGTGTATATATAGAGACATCTTTAACATTAACCTGACAGTGCTCTCTGGTGGTCAGGCAGTGAAATGGTGACACTGTTTATAGAGGTCATAGTTTGTCGTTTCTGTACTGTAATTAATTGTTTCTAATTGGCTGACCGCCTGAAACTTATTTATGATAAGTATTAGTCGATGTATCCTTCCGGCCCTAAGCCCTTCACTGAAAGGCAGATTGGTGTTTGGTGTGGAGAAGTCCGCTTTGTGCCGTTTGCAGGCGGGTCGATGTGAGCCCAAACTCCTGGAGGGAGACCTGGTGGTACTCATCAACGGCCGAGACATCTCAGAACACACACACAATCAGGTTGTCATGTTCATACGCGCCAGCAGAGAGTCGCACTCCAGAGAGCTGGCCTTACTCATCAGACGTAAAGGTGTGTGTGTGTCTGTGCGTCTGTGTGTGTGTGTGTGTGGACGCGTGTGTCACATGGAGACAAAACTGCTGAAGCGGCACGCGATACAAGAGCGCACGCCGTTTTTCTTATCTCTATGAATATTTATCACAGCCTTGAGCCGTCCTTGCATTCCAGGTCCTGGCCGGGTGGCACCCCTGCTGCAGTTACCTCCCGCCCTCACGCTCACCGGCCAATCCCAGGGGGACAAGCTGTCAGCGGGCCAGTCGGAGCGGGTCACAACGGTGGAGGAATCGATGAGACAGCTGGAGAGAGGAATACAGTCCGGCACGCTCTGTTTTCATTTTGAGGTATTAAATATGCAGGTGGGAGCGAAACATTGTACAGGTATATAAAAGGGCCAAACCAAACCAAATAAATCTTATTTTTAAAAGCTGGCCAACAAACAGTTATTTTGGATCATAATGAGTATGTTTTCGGGGTCCTAATCTTTACTCAAGCAACCAACAATCTAACACAAAGATCCTCTCACCCGCCTGGAATTTGCAGTTCTTGTTTGTGCATGTTTCCGTGTGTTTACGTGCAGAGTGTGTGTTTGTATGCTTGTAATTCCTAGAATTTATACAGGAGGAAGCCTGGTCTATCTCTAAACTGTGCCCGGCTCCCTGAGAACACAGAAAAGAATCGATACAAGGATGTTTTACCTTGTAAGTACTGCATATCCCTTTTTAATCGGTGCATCTGTTCCCTGCTATTCGCCGTCCCCACCTACCTGCAGCTCTGTGCTCCCCTGTCGAACCTTTGAGCTGAGAGCCCAGCGCTGTATCACCTCATCAGCTTTAACTGGTTGAGTCTGCGGTGCTTCTGAGGCTAAATGATGACCCTCACACACTGCTGCCCCTGCTCTCCTTTCAGATGATGCCACCAGAGTGGTGCTGCAGGGCCCGCAGGACTACGTCAACGCCAGCCACATCAAGGTGTGAATCGCTAACTCAAAGTGTGTCTTTCCTTGTTACAACATTTAACGTAATCATCTGTGTGAGGTGTGTGTGTGTGTGTTTGTGTTTTACTTGTCTGTCTCGCAGATGGTGCCCCCGGTGTCTGGTGTGTGTTTACGTTATGTTGCCGCTCAGGGTCCATTGCCACAGACCACCACTCACTTTTGGCAGACTGTTTGGGAGCAACAGATACACACCATCATCATGCTAACAACTCTGACGGAGAGGGGACGGGTATACATGCGTTCATATTTATGCACCGTAAACGGCGTCATTAACACGAGGAGTGAAGAATGACACAGTGATGCATTGACAGTGATTACTACAAGCCCTACTTGCACATTATTACATTGATTTTTATTTGATATGGGATTACTGTAATTACAAGATTAAATAGGGATGTTTGCCCACAAAAATGATACATTTTCGGTATTATGAATAATCACATGGTTTTAAAGTGTAGAGATAGCAGCTAAATGTGAGCATGGCACAAAGAAAGAGAAATAATTTGAGGGTGTGGACACATTCACACAGAGACAGATGTACCAAGGTGCTTGTTGAATGAAGATGTCTCCAGCTCGGCTGTTGCTTGGTAACCAGATGCTTTCATTAATTGATCATACTCGTCGAGTGCCAGGAGTTTCACTCTACTTGACGATCACACACAAATTGTAAATCCGCTCACATCCTGCTCCTGATGAATTGCTTTGGTTTCTCAGGCTGCCCTGGTTGACCATAATTTGTATGTTGAATATGGAATTTCCTGAGAGCCCAGTGCAGCGGATGCCGCAGCAGTCTCCTGACTGATGACTCGTGTCACATGTAATGTAATGGGTCTGTGATGTCATACACTTGCAGACCAAGTGCCACCAGTACTGGCCGCATCCACCCAAAGTGAAGGATTACGGGCACATGCAGGTGAAGTGTCACTCTGAGGAGTGTAACTTGGCGTATGTGACGCGACAGTTCACTCTGACACACACACAGGTACGGTAACCAACGACTAGCTGGTCAATACAGAATTAATTGTATTCATTTGAATAGTTACATAAAAATGTAGCTTATAGTACAAAGTACAAAATGAATTGTTAGATCTTAACAAATGTGAAAATGTGCTGCTTTTCCTTCCCCGAATCATAGTCAATTCAAAACTCTGGGGATTTGGATATTATGGTGAGACGAGACCACCATAATATGAGCTCTAATTTGAGCTCTTATGAGTGTGTAGTATAACGAGGGGTCTATTGGAAGAAATGCAATATAATATTAATGATTATGTTTCAGGCAGAGGCTTCACACGGAACCTTTAACTGTCTTCTGATCTCATATAAACCAAACAATTAAGCGAGGAAACCGTCTGCATGAATATAATTACAAAAATAATCAGTTGCGACGCTAGTTGCCCCTGAAGGTCACACCTGCTTCCATATTCACGTGCCACCTACGCATGATTCCAGTCACACAACACTGAGTTATTCTATTTGTATGTTTGCAGTGACATGTGCCGCATTTGTGCCATATGTCCCATAACAAAGTTCACCGCAGGCAGCAGACTATCCATAGCCAAACATAGAGTCGGCTCCGTATGGATGGCATGGTCTGTGTGTGTGTGTGGCGGGGCTTGGTTGTGTTAGTGTGTATTAAAGAAGTGTGTGTGGAGGTCTTTCCGAAAGGTTTATCCATAACAATTTAAAACTCTTAATATGGCAGGGTAATCTGATTTAAATTAGGTGATTTCCACGTTAATTCCTGGAGCAAACACTGCAAATAAACGGATTCAACTCAAGTAGGCATGAAGTATGAAATCACACACATGCACACACAGATACTGCTGTGTGAGCCCATCTGCTCTTCTGGCGGATTGAGTTAATCCCTGCATGAAGTCACAGGTCACATGACTGTTATAAACTCTAAACTCAGTCATTCCGCTCGCCACCTGTTTTCATCTTTCTGTGTTCCTCTCCACTTTCTAATCCGAGTGTAACCTCCTGATCACGTGCTGGCTTCTTCTCCACTAATGCACCCTTCTGTTTTCCCACGTGCTAAATATCACAATGTTCAAGCTTGAGTTAGTCTCATGTGATTATATTCACCAAAGATTACATGATTTTGATTTGCCACCTTTCTGTTTTGCGTGTGTGTGTGTGTGTGTGTGTGTGTGTTAGCGGGGGGAGGAACGGGCTGTCACACACCTGCAGTACGTTGCGTGGCCCGACCACGGCGTACCCGACGACCCTTCGGACTTCCTGCTGTTCATCACCTCTGTCAGGGAGAGGAGGAGAGGAGACGAGCCACTAATGGTCCACTGCAGGTAACGCACAAACTCTCTCTCACACACACACACACACACACACATATATATATGTGCGCTACCTGCCACTACTATACAATTAATTCTGGGTTGTTGTAAATTTCAGCGCTGGGATTGGACGGACGGGTGTTCTGATCACCATGGAAACGGCTCTAACTTTGTTGGATGGGGGTCGGCCGGTGTTCCCGCTGGACATTGTTCAAACATTAAGAGATCAGCGAGCCATGATGATTCAGACCACGGTACGGAGAAAAGGGACGTGGTTTTCTGTCCCAGTGATTGTCCTCTACTTTTTTCAATATTTTATCATAGTCACTTGTTGCTTGAAAGAAGTTTAAACTCTCCTCAATATTCAGTGTGCGTATTTTCTCAGCAGTGTTTGTCGAGGGAGAGGTATGCGTTACCCGTTGCTTTGATGGGAGACAGTGCTGGGAATATGGCAGTGCTCCAGTCACAAGGCTGCTTTAAGGCCACTACTGCCACCACTATAACCCTTATTTTGAAAGGCGATCCAGTCCCCGAGGATTCTTCTCCTTGATGTATTTACGCTGATGGAACGTTTCCTCAGGTTCCCCTTGTTTGTGTCCCTGACAGCGATGGAAAACATGCAGCGTCAGAGGACAACCCTCCGAGTCAAGTAGCCATATGTTTAAAGATTACATTGTTCTGCAATGTGTTACGTCCCTCCCCACTTTCCTATGTCCGTCTTCCTTACGCACTGCAACCAGCCTGACAGTTTCCTGCTGAAAACACCTCACAAATCAACACTTAACAAATCAATCTCACCACAAGTTCGACTTAGTAGCTGTTCCGGAGCTTTCAGTCGTATCACACAATCTAATTCTAGCAGCTGGTTTAGAAGGTTGGATCACTTTGGTGATCCTGTGACCTATCCTCTGACGCCACTATAAGTGTCACCTTTGTGGTTTGCAGTGAAATGTTGGAACGTTTTTTGGATGGATTAAAGGGAAATCTGGCAGATGCATTTGCGTCCTCCTCGGTGCGTTTGACATTTATATACAGGGAAGATGTTGATAATTGCAAATGGTATACCTGCTAAATACCAATATGAGCTTATTGTTGCGACGCATGCCCCAACATTAGCATTTAGCTGGAGGCCCCACTGTGCCAAAGTACACCCTCACACAGCTGGGAGCTGCAGTTTGCTACTCAATGCTACTCTAATTGTAATAAAAAGCATACTTATGGGGACTATTTTCACCTGCGTATTAATCTGTAAAACAAACCGTTAAAATAGCAAAAACACAGAAGAGCGAAGAAAAATAACCAATAGAAAAAATACAGTCAGACACCTATAGTGCAGTCGAGGACTAGGATGTATATGGTCCAGTGCATCTGGAATTTACAGAGACGGATCAGATGAGTACAAGCAATGGAAAACGTCAAGTGGTAAACGGCCTGAAGTGAACCTTTTATTTGTGGATTAAATGACAGAATATTACCTGTATGACTTGTATGAGGAGGTAGTCAATTCCAAGCATTAATTACACAAAACACTTACTGTACATTTCAAGTTTGTTCTTGGGGGTATCATGTGACCTAGGCTAGCGTCCCTGGCTTAATAGTTATGTCTATTACGTGTATATTGCAACTAATTGAGGACATATTTATTCACATTACTTGTTGGTAGGTTCAGTTCATTGTCCATGAAATATAATGACATTTTAAATATAATCAGTAATACCCTTTTAAAAAACTGTTGCGTAACAGCTACTAACACGCTGTTTGTTGTGTGTTTCAGTGTCAGTTCCAGTTTGTGTGTAATGCCATTCTGCGAGTCTACAAAGGGGAACAAGAGGGATCTACAGCACCATAGCCCAAATCATCAACAGGAGCAGAACAGACGCACTCAGCCTCATCTCATTGCAGGCGACTGCCACAAAGGGACTAGAACAGATTAACCTCTGCCACTGCGGGGTACACGACTGGATAATGAGAGTATAACCAGCTTCAGAGCACAGCTGTCTGCGATCGATGTAGCCTAGATTCAACGCAGGAGCATGAATCCTACGCATAGTCTGCGAATTTCTGTCAAAGAGAAGTGTTGCTTCTACTTATTTCACTACGCGGGCCTTAGACTGACGATTCCCAGGCGGATGGGCCGAGCGGGGCGGCAGAGCCAGATGAAAAAAAACTACACGAAGAGCGGGGCGGGCGTTGAAATCACTACATAAGATTTCGTAAGGTCACAAGGTGCCGCGCCGCGCGCTGTTGGTTTGCACAGCACCAAACATGACTGTTCAACACTTAAATTATTAACACACTAAATAAACAAACTGATTTATACTCATTTGTTTGCTTTGTCTTTTTTTGTTAAAGCGAACGTTATGAATTATATAATATAATTTAAGGATGTTTTATGTTGACTCATAAAGCTCTTCACGGTCCAAAACGGGAATTTTTAAAAATGTATTTTTCGGCAGAATGAAGCTACTAACTGAAGTATTCTGTATTTCTTGCATTCAGATGGCTTCATCTGAAACTATGTTGGATTACACGGTGGAAGCACACTCAGTGATGAAGTTATGACTTTTAGTTCATTCTAAGAATTCCAAGAAAATCATTCCAATTATTTATAGGGTGATTTTTTTTTAAAGATGCATCTTTATTTCTATTATCGTATTCCCGGCACTGCAGAGAAACCTTAGTAAATAGAAAATGTATTATGTGTATATATATACACTACATAAATATTATTATTATTTAATGTAATGTAATGTGTATTTCTACAGTCCCGGGCACGGCTTTAGTAATAGCGACACACAGCATTATCATTATGGCGGACCTGTGACGGACAGGTGGACGACAGGGGGCGCTGGTTCACCGGCACGGATGGGTCAGCTAGTCGCGAGGAACTGAAGTTTGGTGGTGTTTGTGCGCATGCGCAGGACACAGTGTTTGTCCTGTTTCGCTGGTTGACTTTTACCTGTGAAGGTAGACTAGTTTCGATTCGGCGGCGGCTCGAGGAACAACAGCCACCGGAGTCCGGTTCAGAGATTATTCGACTTTTAACACCCGCCTCCCCGGCCCAGCGCGGCTCCCGCTGCGGGGCGTCGGAAGGGTTTTCTCCGGTATTTTAGAGTCGGTGCGCAACAGCGAAAGCAGGAGGCAGGTGCACGAGAGAGGACGGGGCAGGCTCGGGGGAGGAGAAGGAGGGCTGCTTGCATTTCCGCGAGAGAGTCCCGTCGTTTGCACCGGGGCGAATGGTTGAAAATCAACAGTTTGGCGCCTCTGTGGTCGATCCGTGTTTAGTTTCATTAGTATGCGGCTGGAGTCTCTCCCACCCAGCCAGCACACCCCATCCTGCTGCCGACATCCAGCCTGAGGATTTATCGGGA